>CM065779.1:18840616-21240616 GCA_033296515.1 Macrochelys suwanniensis | reverse complement strand
CCCTTGCTTTCTATCTGTGTGAAAACACCTCTGTAGGGCTCAGCCGCAGGTAACCAGAAAGAGGAAAAACAAGCATAAAAGGGCACAAACTTCTACTTAAAAAGCACAGGCCCCTCTGTGCAAAACATTTCTCCACCCAGACCCACAGTAGGAGCAACAGGACTGGGGCTTTCTTCAGAAGGAAAGCAATCAAATGGTGGGTTACCTCAGCCGAACACAGCTTCATCTCCTAGATCTCCATAGTATACTACTTCTAGGTAAGGAATAATTAGTTTTTCCCTGCACCTGTGACTGGGCAATGCTGCTTCTCCCATGGCCCTCTTTCACTGTCTCCTCCTTATATCCTTGCTGTAATGAACCTCTAGTTAACCCTTTGTTAACATGTGACATGATGATCAGGCAAATGTATGCTATGGGCACGTTAACCAGAAATGTCGCAGACGTTGCTTGGGCTCTAATCGAATATCCCAATGCTCTATCTTGTGGCTGCACGCTATCCAGCTGGTAACACGGGCAAATACAACCAGATATCCATGACAAAATCCTTTGCAGAATGCCCTTCATTCTGTCTGCAAAAGCAATGAACAATTGAGACAAAGACCTGAAAGGTTTACTCCGTTCGAGACAAAACGCTTAAGTGTGCAGTCTCTCCTCCCCCATTATTAGCATCAGGCTCTGGGAAGAAGGTTAGTAAGAAAATTGCTTGGTTGATATGAAAAGTGGAAACCACTTTAGTAAGAAAGCTTGGCTGGGAGGAAGGCAGACTTTATCTGCATTAAAAAAAATATATGTAGGATATGATACTAGCGCCCTCAACTCCCCCACTCTCATGGCTGATGCAATGACTACTGAAAATGCTACCTTCACTGAAAAATGCAACAGAAAGCAGGTCGCTACAGGCTTGAAGCAGGGACCCATCAGCTTTGTTAATACTAGATTCAGGCTCCACGGTGGAATAGGATTCTGTACGTGTGGAAACAGTCTGTCCAAATCTGTTACAAATCTTACAGTTATTGGGCTGGGAAAAAAGGGAGCAGTTATACACAGGTGGGTGGGATGCTTATATAGCTGATTGAGCTAACCACCCTGATTGAGCTAACTACCAATCCCTGATGTTTCAGATACAAAAGGTAGCCCAGCATGGGCTGAATAAAAGTAAGGATAGGGGAGACCCCTTTCCGACTCAACTAGACAGAAAACCTCTTTCATTTAGCAAGGTAAGTTGTCCTAGTTGACGTTTTTCTAATATTCAGCAGTACCTCCTGCACCTTTCTAGAGCAAGACTCCCCCATTGAACCATGAAGCCTCTAAGACTGTCAGGTGAAAGACCTGAAGATCGGGGTGAGGAGACAGCCCAAGAGATTAGGCCGGAGTGAAGCAGGAGTGACAGTGGGGGCTGACTGAGAGGTCCAAGAGCTGTAATAATCAGAGCTGATGGGGCCATGCTGGGGCGATCAGTGTTAGACAGGCCTGGTCCTGCATGACTTTGCACAGAACTTTCAGTAGAAGAGGGATGACCCTCAGTAGACCCTCTGACCATGGCAGTAGAAAAGCATCCATCCGTGAATCTGGGTTGTGTCCTGCTCTGGAGCAGAACTAGAGATATTTTGTGTTGTTGTCTGTTGCAAACAAATCCACTTGGGGAGTCCCTCAGAGCTTGAAAATGGACCTTGCTATATCTGGGTAAAGAGACTACTCTTGGTGACTGATGAACATCCTGCCCAGGCAATCTGCCAGCATATTCTGAACCACTAGGATATAGGCTGCTTTCAGAAATATAGAACTGTCGACGTAGAAGTCCCAAAGTAGTATTGCTTCCCGACAAATTAGTGATGACCAGGCTCCCCGCTACTTGATTACATTAACCATGGTGGTACTATTGTAGGGCGGCACCAATATGCCCCTTCCCTTGACATGAGGAAGGAACACCATGCAAGCTAATCAGATAAACATCAAGGAGTTGCAAGCTATGTGTAGACTGAGATCTTGGGGATACCAGAGATCTTGCATCTGCAGGGGTCCCTGGTAAGCCCTTCCCCCAACCCAGGTCCAAGGCATCCATGACGAGGATACGAGATTGTTGAGTGGAATGAAAGGAGCTCCCTTGCAGATATTGGTCAGGTCTACCCACCAATCTCAGGAAGATAAGATATGACTTGGTGCGTGTACTAACGTGTATGTGGTAATTTGTTTGGAGACTACATCGCTGCCAACCAGCCTTGAAGGAGTCTGAGAAGCCGCCTGGTGTACTGGACCATGTGCTCCAGCAGCCTTAAACAGTTTCTCCCCATGGCGAAAGGATAAGCCTTTGAGTCCAGAATGAGGCTTTGCATTGTCTGAAACCCTGCCGTTGGTAGTATGGCCCTGGACATTGTTGAGTCCAGGACCACTCCAATGAATTCTGTTTTCTGTACCAGAGACAGGAATGACTTGTCTGAATAGATCAGCAGACCAAGCACATCAAAGGTGGATCGGATTATGCTTATGCTGGACACCACCTGTGACTTGGATTGACCTCTTATCAGACAGTTGTGCAGGGAAGGGAATAAATGCACTCTGGAGGAAAGCTCCTATCACTGCCATACACTTTGTAAAAACACATGGGGCATCCGAAAGACCAAAGGAGAGCACTGTAAACTGATCATGGCTACTGCTGACAGTAAATCTCAGAAATTTTCTGTGGCTCTGATGAATCGCCACATGAAAGTAGGAGTCCTCTAAGCTGAAAACAGCATACCTGTCCCCTGGCTCCAGGGAAGGGATGATGGAAGCTAGAGTAACCATCTGGAATTTCAATTTTTTCAGGAACTTGTTTAACTGCCTTAGACCTAAAATAGGCCTGAGACCTCTGTTTGCCTTTGGGATCAGGAAGTATCGGGAGTACATCCCTTTCCCCCCTGAAAAAAGGAGGGACCTCCTATATAGCTCCTACAAGGAGGAGCTATTGTATTTCTTGCAGTAACACCGTCTCGTGAGAGGGGTCCCTCAAGAGGCATAGGGAAGAGTGATGGAAGCAGGGATAAGATATGGAAATTGGAGCTTCCACCATGCTTAGAACCCACCAATCTGTTGTGATGTGGGCCCAAGCATGATGGAAGTGAGACAGGCAGTTTGCAAAAACTGACAAGAAAAAGATGGCTCTCTTAGAACTGGTAAACTGCTCTCAACTTGCCCACCAAAATGAGCTCTTGGAAGATGATGACTGACTTGATGAACTGGTGGCTGCTGAAGCAGAGGGCAGTGGTGAGCATCTTTTGTAAACTCCGCTTCTTTTCCTTGGCAGGTCTTGTGCTCGAGGGGCAAACCCCTGAAAATACTGGCACTCATGACAATGGAAGGTTCAGATTCTGAAGAAAGGGGAGCCGGGGAGATAATCTGTGGCTTTCTCCTAGACGGTATCACTTTAACTGGTACACTGATGGCCAAATCGGATGGAACTGCCCTGTGCAGAAGGGAAGGTGCTCACAGCCTGGGAGGCTGGTGATGGCACAGCAACATTCTCACAGCCTTGAATGCCTCAGGAGTAGATGGCACCATGAAGACTCTCTGTGGTATGGTGTCATGAGGGGATGTCAACAAATGAGACCAGCTCCCAAAGCACAACAGGCCTGTAGTGGGCTCTGGTGTCAAATTAATTCCCCTGTTTAGGAATGTGGTCTGTGGAGTGTTTCCGACCAGAACGCACTCCTGAGTCTTTAGACAAGCTCGACCTCTTTGCCTCTTTCGATGATCTCAGGACCTACTCCAATTTCTGATGCCTCTTCCTTGGTACCGACTCTTCCGATCTGACTCCCTGTACCGTTAGTGCTAGGGGTGTGCTACTAGTGGATGCCAAGGTGTTTGGTATCCGGACCAAGGTAGAGGGCTCAGATGGAAGATGTAGTACTGATTGGAGAAGCAAACATTTTTGTCTGGCTGCCCTGTCTTTTTTAGAATAGGGCGTAAAGCCCTTACAAATGGTACACTTGTCACTCACATGAGCCTTCCCCAACCAATAGTGAGGGACACTATTAAGCATTGCCTTACCACAAGAATGGCAGAACTTGAAACCCCTGGAGAGCACGACACATCTCTGGTATTGAGGCGAGTATCCAGACTGGGTGACAGAACCACACAAAACAACATTTTCATTTAAATTAATGACTAAATAAAAACTAACTATTAAAATACACTATGCAATGGGTACTATTTACAGGATTTGCCTAAAGACTCACAGCAGCACAGACAGGGAGCTCCAACAACCCTCATGGGCAATAGGAAGGAACTGAAGGGGGTCAGCTTGGCTTGGCCCGTTAAGCCTGCGTGTGGTGTGTGAGGCAGCAGAGGGTGCTTATGCCACTCTGACAGGTACCGCTAAGGGAAAAACTGTGCATTGGAGCGCACAAACACCTATAGCAGAATGGACATGTGCAATCACTTGAAGAACAGTTTGGCCCTTCAGTGTGTGTTCAAAATGCAGTCGGTCATCTCCTCGTTCTATCCATAACTACTACACATGGCCTGTGTGACAACCTCTCTATGGGTTTTATGGGGAGCCAGGGTAGGGGCAGAAAAAGTTTCACCAGTTCCCCCTGCTGTTTTCCCATAGATTCCTTATCATAGTTCTCTACACATTTGTGATCTGCTTTATTTTACCAATGGGCTAAGAAACAGTGGTGGAACATGCTAGGAATGTTGTTCCAGTTTGGCCAATCTCATGCAAATGCATTCTAAGAAAGGGATTTGCTAGAGTCAAACTGAAGTTACTGCAAATCTGATTTATGGAGAATGAAGCAATCACATTCCATTGTTACATTTTCAGATGTGATAATTGCACTAGTGATTGTGAACTCTGGGTTTTTTTGTATGCACCCGAATAACTGTATCCGACTGGATAGCTTTCAGAGTACTTTTCACTGCCTTCAGAGAGATGTGCTTGAGTTCCAACATTCAGATTCCCAATTTAGCTGCATTCAATGTTGAAAACTGTGACAAATATGCACATCCCGCATAGCCAATGATCTGTGAGGCTTGGAAAATGTGTGCTTGTTGTTTAAACTGATGATATGCGCTCTGTACTCTTCTTCGTCGCAAAGGCTGCAGTTATCAGGTGAACACTCAGAATGAGGTTTATACTTCTGACACAATGATGTGACACTGGACATTACATTATTTCACCTCAGCAACATAAGACTATCTCGGATAGTCTCTTCGCCTGATGTGCTTCACATTTAGAGTGATGGCGACAAAGGATTCTTGGGAGTTCCCAGCATTCCTTTTCACCCTGACTTTACAGCGTGAAGGGCAGTGAGTCTGCAAGCATTTCCAAGACAGCCTCGGAGGGTTTGTTCAGCAGTTTGCGTCTCAGACAAATACCATCCCGCAGCTCTAATCTGAACCTTGACCTCCTCCCAGTGTCCCAACACAGGTGTGACCTGCACTGGGTAAAACATTAACTTTGTTCTCAGTGTTAAAGTGGAAGCTGCTTCGGTGCACCTGTTTGTTTGGAGTTACTGGCAACCACAAGGCTATCAGAGCCTAACTTTAAAAAAACAACCCCTGTGCTAAGGGGCAAATTCTAGACTGCTGTTGCAGTTCAGTGAAATAATAAATTGAATCCAATTTTCTCATCTCAATTTAGTCTTTATGTTCAAGTACAGGCAGATGGAAGAGATATTACTTTGCACCTAATTACAAAGGCATGTGGTCCCCATTCTTGCTTGGCTTTCCAATTCAGATGAAGTTTCACCTCCCCCACCTCCCCCCAGGATAACAAACAGGAAGATAGTTAACACAGCTCAAAAGGAAATGCGGCTGCTCATTGGTATCTATGGAGGGACATGTCTCTTGTAATGCCTTTTGTAAAATGACAGAATGATGGAGTAATGAGAACATGTATTACTGACAGGTGTAATTTCACCCCTGCTTGAAAGGCCATGACTTAAAAAGGAGATGAAAGCCTGAAAGTGATGAATGGGGATGGAAAAAACCTGACAGGAATAACATTCCCTATCTCAAGGGAATAAAGTCATGTGATCATGCGGTTTTCCATGTGGCTGAGGAGTTGTAAAGATTTACAATGTGTTCTGAAGGGATTTACTAGAAGTTTATTTGATGGCTGCTAGAACACGTCAGTGCACTTGTAAACAATATGAGAAGCATAGCGTCAGAGGGAAATATCAAGAAAATGGCTAAAATTACTTCTAGCATTGGTTATTATTCAACAACACTAATCTTCCAGATAGTTTATAAGAGGATGTCTCCCTCATCATGAATGATATTGGGCTAAGTCCTGTAAACTCCAATTTACTATGTAAAACAGTGTGCCTCTCCCCCGACCCCTTGTGGGTTTATATATTTTATACTTTGGTCATAAAATGTTTACATCTTTGGCTGAGATGCTATATGGCTGAGATTACACACACATAATCTCATACAATGGCTGAAAAGATCAATGTGTTAGAGATACATGGGCATACATAGACACCCAAGTATTGGATTTTCAAAGGCGACTATGTTTAGGCACCTACATTAAAATTCTCTGATTTTCAGAGGTGTTGACCTGCAACTCCCACCGACCTTTCCTCATTGAGGCAACATAAGAACCAATTCCAAACCCAAATCTTCTTTCAGGTGCAGAATGGTTCAATTGGTGTGCAAAAGGAGTTTAACTTACACACCCAGGGCATGGATGGGAGGTTGACGAGGCATGAAAATCAACCAAAGGAGAGTGTAAGACAGGCAGGGGGACATCATTTTATCTTATACGCTCCTGTTAATTTTTTCTTGCAATACACACTTCCACTCCCTGAATGTGCAGGTTACACTTTTCACATCACTAAAACGTAAACTGACATAAATCACACTGTTTTCCCAACTATAAGAATTTACATCAAACGTGTACCTTACACCAAGATCTGGACCACTGGAGAATTTGTCTCATAAACATCTGTTTTGTCTGGTTCTTGTGTTCGGTTACCATGGAAATGGACAATGACATTACTGTTTAGGACCCTGATTTAACATCTTAAATTTGTAATTACTCTAAAAATGCCTTTCAGTGCTTCTGATAATATTTACTTTATTTAAACTGAGGCATCATTTGGATTTTTAATTCTGTAATACCGTTAATGAATCCATAATAGCCATTGGCTTGTTTCAAAAGTTTGGAAAACCAGGGTAGAAGGCCACATACCCAAATATCACAGGCAAAAGCTCTTGCTTGGTTGAAAATATTGCATTTCAAAGAAACTTCATGATTTACAACAGTTAAATGTTACCTGAGGCTTAATTTAACACCGGTAGGCGGTCTTAACAAACCTTGTCAAAGAACATGACCTAAACTAATAAACAGACTTTTCTAAAATTAGAGCTACTAATTGTCTTGTACTCATGAATAGAAATAAATAGCAAAATATGTCCATAATTATAAATGGATGAAAAAATATTTTCTGTAAGTTTTGTTCTTTGACAGTTAATAAAAACACACTCCTCGATCTATGCTGTTTGCATATGCATTAATCCAAGTATCTTTTGCTCAAACTTTTGAGCTATTAAAATACTTTCCTCCCTACTAAGGAGCACCTTCCTGCTCTTCTCCCATCACTCCCTATTGTTCTAATTTCTCACAGATCTTCATCTCACGCTCAACTCTTCCTTGGTTCAGATAAGCTCCAGCCTAAACCTTCCTTAAACTCCTACCCTCTTCTCTCACAGGGTCAGCTCCTGCCAACCTTATTCTAATTCCCATGTTCCTTCTCCTGTCCCATACCAAAGAAGCCTGTCTCAGTCCATGATCCGTACCTCCAACTCTTTGTTGGAAGAAACCTGGCTCTTATTCTCCACTTCTCCCCACTCCTTCAGAGATCTTCCCTTTTTCCA
The DNA here is from genome assembly GCA_033296515.1 of Macrochelys suwanniensis. Taxonomy (NCBI): domain Eukaryota; kingdom Metazoa; phylum Chordata; order Testudines; family Chelydridae; genus Macrochelys; species Macrochelys suwanniensis. Next base: position 21,232,756 of record CM065779.1, on the reverse strand, counting down.
CATCTCCTAGCCTTGAATGCTCTGGGTGGTGACAGCAGGTTCCTCTTCTAGTTACTTGCAGTCTGCCCCACACTTCCCCCTTCCTTTGATATCCTTTCCCTCCCCTATCCCTCCATGTGGTTTCTCTCCCTTATCCCTCCATGTGACTGCCAATGAATACCTCTAGCTCCTCCTCATCCTTCCTCTTTAACTTCAATAGCTGATTCTGCTTTTCCTTATCTCCATTCCCTTCCCTATTCCTGAATGACTTCAACTTCCATAGTGACAACGTAACCAGTCTCTCCTTTCCTCCTTTGTTCTGAAGCTCTGCACCAGTTCCACTTATTCCACTGCTCATACTCTCCTCCAGATCTTCATTATCTGTTCCTCTAGTCTGGGAATCTGAGTGCTCCCTCTTTGATCGCCTCTTCATCTCCTTTAATAATACTCACTCACTCATCCCTTTCATAACCTCAATTCCATTAACTTTTCTTACTTCTCTGAAACTTTCAATGCCTTCCTCTTACCATTTTATCATTCCGTTCCCCCATGAGTGGTCCATGGCAGTGTTGGATAAGTTTGCGCTACCCTCACATCTTCCTCCTCCTCCACTCCTCTGCTGAACACCATGGAGAAAGGTTTCCTCTATTAATTCTTGCTCTCTGCTTCACAGTGCTTGTGACCTTCTTGTTAAACATTTCCACTTCATACTTCTTGACTTCTTTGCCTTCAAACCCAGTTCCCTTCTGTTAGCTGTCCAATATTGCAAGCACCCCACTTCCAATTTAAAATTTATTTTGTTAGGAAATTCGGCAAACACAGATTTCCAAATATGCCAAAGCCACATGCTTACTTTCTTTCTCCATAACACAAAATGCACAAGTTTGTTTCTAACTACGTTTAGTGGAGCTTGCAATATCTTTGAACACTGAAAAATATATTTAGGTTAACTATTCAGTGTCTTCGATTATCATTAATAGAGACAGATAAAGGATGTGCTTGATGCTACATAAGCAGACAGATTTCTTCATTTAGTTTGCTTCATTTGTAGATCTTTTTGGAGCCAGAAGGAAATACCATGGACAAAAGTTGCATGCGTTATGCACATTTTTACATCTGTCTCCCTACACACCGCAATAATGTCATTCCATAGTGGCAGAGGGATGTAGTATTTCCACTTGATAGCATATATTTGAATGCAGATTTTTATTCATAACTTCCATCTTAGAAAAAAATCATTTTTAAGATTTTGCTATTTTTCTCTCACTCCATTGCTGTTTTCTCCCGTTTAAGATTACAATAAATTCACAGAGACAAGGTGTGTGAGATAATATCTTTTATTAGACCAACATTACCTCACCAACTTTGTCTCTTTAATATCTTGGGACCGACACAGCTACAACCCTGTAAGCAATAAATTCACAGATAGTCTTATTTTGGCGGGAGGAAAATATCAGGTGATGTAAACTCCTCGGGGCAGGGACTCTGTTATATTATGTTTTTTTACAGTACATAGCACAACCTGTACTGGAGATTTGCAGTTTTACAACAATATAAATATTTAAAATAAATCATACAAAATAATTGTTATTCAAAATACAATTTACCAGAACAGAAGCAGACACCGTGTTAATTTTTAAAATTCAAAACAGTAAAATATCTTGACTAGTTACTGTAAATATTTTTCATTTTACAAAGTTACTACTTGAAAACAAAAAAAAGTCCTGTATATAGTTAAGTAGTTATGTATGGTCATAAATCACAGTTATAATCATTTCATGAGTGTAAGTCCTGTAAGTGCTTTGGTGAAGAGTATAGATTTCCCCCAGAGAGGTAGTTAACCAAGATTTTAGGCTGGAGTGAATGAAACCTGCCTGCTGTTTAGTAAGCATTGCAGCTGAGGTGCAGTAACTATAATTTGATTGCACACATGTGCAATACAATTGATATGTTTTATAACCCGTGTCACATTTGTGATGTCCACCCAGTAACCCAATATAACATGGTATAAGTATATAAAGCTTAAGATTTGTTTATTTTATTGCAGGCCAATGAGTGAAAACGTATTTTAAAAATACCCATGATTGCAATGCCTTCCATAAGATAAATACTTTGTATTCTCCAGTATCATTTAACGGGAAAGGTTTTCGTTTTCATAAATCATGATCCTACCTCAGGGGAGGAGGAGGTCAGCTCCTAAACATTGCCTCCCTTCACAAGGGTTTCCAGTGTCACTATCTCAATATATAGTTTCCCTTTCTCTTCAAAGATCGTGCATGCTCTTGGCCTTCACCCATGATGTTCTTACTGATCTTGAGTTGCCTCTGAGAAGCCCAGTGGACTACAACTTAGGAACTTAGGAACTCCTCCTGCTTCCCAAGCCGAGCTGATCGATCTGATGCTAATAAAGGAGTGCCAACTAGCTGTAAAATCCCACTCTTTATCTCCTGAAAAGTATCTGCAAATTGCAGAGCTTTCAAAGGCAACAGATTTCTTGCTATAAATGTTGCTCTCAACCACTTGGGAACTCTGTCAAGAGTTCACTGCAAGACACAAACATTCAGATTTTGACTGTCTAGTAAGTTGTACTGTGCTCACTAACTTCAAACGAGTCCCCTTACAGGCTTAGCATATTGTAGAGACAATATACATGGGACCAATTAACCAATTCATTTAGTTAAGTCTTTATTTTGATTCCCTTCACATGTATTTAGAATAAAATTCTGAACCTCCATCAGTACCCTGGAACAGTGATTCAGCAAGAGATTTATATCTAAGGTTCTTATATGGCCCCCATCACCATAGTATTGGAGTACCTTACAACCCTCAGCATATTTATCCTCCTAACACCCCTGTGAGGTAAAGAAGTACTATTATCTCCATTTTATAGATGAAGAACTAGGGCACAGAGAGACTACATGACTTATCAAAGAGGGCATCTGTGGGAGAACAGGGAATTGAACCTGGGTCTACAAAAGATAGACCATGCCAGACCAACTCGATATCTTTCTTTGAGAAGATTACTGTATTTTCTTTGTCTAGAAATCAGTTAAGCATCTGATACAGTTCCACACAGGAAATTATTAATTCAGTTGGAGAAGATGGTGATTGATATGAGAATTTGAAGCTGGGTAAGGAATTGGCTAAAGAGGAAACTACAACAGGCCATGCTGAACGGTGAGCTGTCGGTCTGAAGAGAGTTTATGAGTGGAATTCCTCACGGACCAATCTTCTTTAGCAATTTCATTAATTATCTGAGCACAAAAATGGGAGTGTGTTAATAAAATCTGTGGAAGACACAAAGTTGGGAGGTATTGCCAATATGGAGGAAGACTGGAATATCATGCAGGAGGATTTGGATGACATTGAAAACTGGAGTAACAGAAATGGGATGAAATGTAATAGTGCAAAGTCATTCACTGAGGGACTAACAAGAAGATTTTTTGCCATAATCTGGGGATTTATCACTTGGAAGAGACAAAGGTGGAGAAAGACCTGGGCATACTGGTCAATCACAGGATGACTATGAGTCACCAATGTGATGAGGCTGTGAAAAAGGCTAATGCAATCCTAGGATGCATCAGGAGAGGTATTTCCAATAGAGAGTGGGAAGTATTACTGCCATTCTACAAGGCACTGGTGAGACCTGATCTGCAATACTGTGCAATTCTGGTCTCCCGTGTTTAGGAAAGATTAATTCAAACTGGAACAAATGCAGAGAAGGGCTGCTAAGATGTTCAAAGGAATGGAGAACCTTATGAGAGGAGACTCAAGGAGCTTGGCTTGTTTAGCCTAAAAAAATGAAGGCTGTAGGGGAGACACGATTTCTCTCTATAAATACATCGGAAGGATAAACATCAGGGAAGGAGAGGAGTTATTTAAGTCAAGGGCCAATGTTGGCACAAGAACAAATGGACTTAAACCGGCCAACAATAAATTTAGGCTTGAAATTAGATGAAGATGTCTAACCATCAGAGGAGTTAAGTTCTGGAACAACCTTCTGAGGGGAGTAGTGGGGGCAAAAAAAGGACAGTTAGTTACTTACCTGTGTCGTAACTGTTGTGATTCGAGATGTGGCTGCAGATATGTATTCCACTTAGTTGTGCATGCGCCTGGTGCACCAAAGCCAGAGAAATTTACCTAACAGTATCCATAGGGGTGGCACTCGCGCCTTTGTCTCATAGCCACTCCCTGGCTATATAAGAGTGGGGCTGCCTCATCCGCCTCTGAACTGAACCTCAGGCTGAAGGCTCTGATGCAAAGGAGACAGGGAGGGTTGTGGAATATATGTCTGCATCCACATCTTGAAGAACAACAGTTACTACATAGGTAAGTAATTGACTTGTCTTCTTTGAGCGGTTGCAGACATGTATTCCATTCAGGTGACCCACAAGACATTACTGGCTCTTTGGTTAGCCCCTGATCAGAACAATTCTTGGCCACTGGCCTCTAAGTTAGGCCTACTGCTCCACTTCAGTCCCTTTGGGCTCTGTTTCTTGAGGCATCCTGGTGCAGGGGCTTTGCTCCTTCGCTGTCCCAGGCCTTTCTGCCTCCCTTCCTTCTCTGAGCTCTCTCCTTTTATAGAGGGCCTTGTTTCCCCTATTGATTTCATCTGTGGGTGTCTCCATGACTGGCAGTGGTGGCAGCTGCTTGGGGGTGTGGTCAGGCTGCTTGCCAGTAGGCAGGAGAGGTTACCCTCTCTGCCTCTGCTCAGTACGGGGTTTGTGGACTCCATTACAGGCTAGTAATTCACTGACTCATCTAGCAGATGTTTTAGTTACCAGGGAGACCATCTTCTGGGAGAGGAAAGCCAATGAGCACATTCCTATCGGCTTGAACAGTAGTTCCATCAGTGCGGCCAGCACCATATTAAAGTCATACAATGGCTCCATTTTTGTCACCAGTGGAATGAGATGGTCATTGCCTTTCAGAAATCTCCCTATCATAGGGTTTGAAAATACTGACTTTCCCCAGGGTGGAAAGCTGAAATCACAGCCAAATGAACTTTCAAGGAGCTAAAAGCCAGGCCCGAAGATTTCAACTGCAACCAACAGTGCAAAATGTTCTGAATTCAGGATGAGTTCCCTTAGAGGTCACCCAAATAAAAAACCACTTCAACAAACAGGTGGCCCTCAAAGATGATTTTCTACTACTAAGCAGAACTTCCTAACCACTTCCAAACACTGCATCTCTTCCGCATCTAGCCATGCAGCCATGCAGTAAAGTGTAGACTGTCCAGTGCTGGGTGAACAACCTCGCCATGATGTTGAATCAAAAAGCTGGGGAGAAGAAGGATAGACTTGGGAGGTTGAACTGGTAGCATACAAAGATCAGAGAACCAACATTGTCTTGGCCATGCTGGTGGCCCAGGAAATAGACACATGAAAATAAACATGTTGGAGATCGAGAACAGCACACTGGTCAGTATAATTCAGAGTGAGAAGAACAGTGGCCAGAGTAACCATGCGGAATTTTATATATTGATGTATCTGTTGAGACTGCAGAGAACGAGAATAAGTCTCATTCCTCCCTTGGATGTGGGGATTTGGAAGTATTGGGAATAGAATCCTTTTCTGGCAGGCTGATGAAGGACCTCCTCTCTGGCTCCCAGGGTGCACAGAGGCTGAACAAGCAGTGAGTTCTGAAAGGGGTCCCTGAAAAGGGATGGGGGTAAGGAGTTGGAGTGGGGGATGGCTAGAAATTGTATGGCGTAACCCAATCCCAGAGTTCCCCATCCACTTTTGCACAATTCAAGCTGTTTATTAGCATTTTTAAAGCTCTCTGTAAATATGCTTCACCCTGTCTCCCTCAGCTTGTCTCACTGTGTCTTGCCCTCACCCTCTGCTCTGCCAGTGTTCCCAGTCCTGGCTGCCCATTTAGTACCTTCTTCCATGCTGCTTGGTAATACCTCCCTGAGCTCATCTCCCTGGCTACATTTAAGTCCCCCTTAAAGCCCTCTTCTGCTGTACTTTCTATAGTGAAACTACCTGACATGTATTATGTTAAAAAAGAAAGACAAATTGAATACTGTTTTCCATTCCCCCTAGACTCTTTCTGTCAAATAATAGTAATAACAGTGGATCTGGTAATGCTTTTGAAAGCTATCAATTGAAAATGCTATGTGCAAAACATTTTTATTATTATAAATGCATTTTTTTTTTAACAGAAAAGGTGGCAATAGAGTTAGTTGCCATGAACATTATACAGTACAAATACTGGTGGCCAAATTCTTCTCCCTTATGTGCGAGCAATCCTCTTTGGATTTAATGGGAATTGTCTAGGTAACAACGCAAAATTTGAACCTGAAAGTTTAAGGAGATAAATTATTCTAGGAAAAGTTATATGGTTATCTGCAATACCTCACTGGCTCTTTTGTAAAGCAATATTAACATGGATGGTCAAGAATAACAATTACACAAGTTGCAAATAAAATCACATAACACTCAGATAACACGAGAGACTTACAACCAAATGATTATCGCATACTTATGTTCTGTGAACAAATACAGAAAGCACGTGTGAAGAAAGTCTGATAAGATAGTTCAACCAGGGAGTTAAGTGGAAACACCCTTTAGATAAGTTTTTCCTTTAAATAACTCCTTTATATACAAGTACAGCTGCTCTTTTTAAACACACTGAAGAGAGCCACCAAATGCCACATTTATTAGTCTATTCTTTTTTTTCTAATTTTGTGTGATTTGACTTCACTTGGACAAAAAGCCCTGATGGGACTCCCCTTTGCAAACAGATATCTGTCTACTGTATGTTTCATTCCATGCATCCGATGAAGTGGGTTCTAACCCATGAAAGCTTACGCTGAAATAAATTTGTTAGTCTCTAAGGTGCTACAAGTTTTTCTTTCTTATTTTCGTTTTGCTGACACAGACTAACACAGCTACTACACTGAGAACTGTTATTATATCTGTTATATAGCAAGCTGTACTGTACTGTATTTGTAAGTGACTGTGTATGGGATCTGTGGCCCAGATCCTGCAAACTCTTAACACGTGCTTAACTTTACTACTATGAGCAAAAATAACAAGGAATCGTTGTGGCACCTTAGAGACTAACAAATTTATTTGGGCATAAGCTTTTGTGGGCTAAAACCCACTTCATCAGCTGCATGGAGAACTCTGATGAAGTGGGTTTTAGCCTACGAAAGCTTATGCCCAAGTAAATTTGTTAGTCTCTAAAGTACCACAAGGACTCCTCGTTGTTTTTGTTGATATAGACTAACACGGCTACCACACAAACTTTTACTACTATGAGCAAGTCCTATTGAAAGCAATGGCTCCATTGAAAACAATGGCAAAACTCCCATGTAAATCAATGGAACCATAGGCGCCGACTCCGGGGCTGGAGCACCCACGGGGAAAAATTGGTGGGTGCAGAGCATCCACCGGCAGCTCCCCGCCATCCCCGGGGCTCGCGTCCAGCTCCCCGCCAGCCCCGGGACCCACGGCAAACTCACCTCAGCACCGGGAGATGTTGCGGGGCCCCACCCCTGACGCTGGGCAACGTCGCGTCGGCGTCGGGGCGGGGCCCCGCAACGTCACCCGGCGTCGGGGGCAGGGCCCCGCAACGTCGCCCGGCGTTGGAGGCATGGCCCAGCATTGGGGGCGGGGCCCCGCCACGTCACCCGGTGTCGGGGGCGGAACCCCGCCCCCGACGCCGGGCGTCAGCCCCCACCAGCGCCACCGGAAGTTGGCGCCTATGAATGGAACTAGCTCATGGTAGAAAAGTGAAGTGTAAGCGGAAGTGTTAGTGGAACAAGTGTTAGCGGATTCTGGGCCTAAGTCATGTTCTGATTTGTTTTAAGGTTCCAGCATAAGAGAACTAGAAATTGATTTTCATTCCTAGCTCTAAAAACCAGACAAATCTACTTGGTACATAACGTTAACATGAATTTTTAATATTTAGGGTACATTTGGTGAGGAAGAACCAGCGAAAGAGAACGAATGATTTGTAGGATATTGGTGTCTTTCAATGGCAGTTGGGAATCTAACTCCGTTAGGCCCAAAACACTTTCTGCCACTTACTGCAATTAACATTTATCTATAGCACTGGTACAGACATTGGATATATGTCTCTGCCTTTAATGTAAGACTGACCTGATAAATATTTCTTATATCCTGCTAAGCTCTTTAATTAAAAAAGGGAAAAAATAAAATGATTAACAAGAGATTCTAATGCCCTACTAATATCAAAACCAACCATTTACAAGGTGTTCACCCATATTTGAGAGCAGAAGCAGCTGGTGAGCTGCCAGCCAGTAAGGAATTTAGCATCCTACAGTGTAGTGTAATGATTCCAAATAAAAATAACACAGAAAAAAGAGGTGTATCATTAAAACACCTTGCCAGCTTTATAAATTGTATTAAAAGATTCACAACTGATCTTTCCTTATTTTTAACTTGATATGCTTTTGTGATACTAAACTAACAGATACGAAGGAAAACAACATCCTTTTGCCTAGATGTGATGGGTCTACAAAGTGTGCGACGCAAAACGCACTATGCTCACTTTAAAAGTATGACAGACTTGCAGCTCTCAAAGAAATCCTGCATTGCAAGAGACAGAAAATTCCATTCGACCAGTGTGGAGCTGCCATCTTGGAATTCCTCCTTTTGAGAACAAGATTCAGTTAGCTGGTTCTAAAGCTTTGTTTTCTGTTACATAAGGACTTGCCCCCATGATGATCATTCTCAAAGAAATAGTTTAAATATTCTCCTATGGTTCAACCCAGAATCTACCACATGCTCTTGAATCACCAAAATGCTGCTTGAACTTTCAGAGTGATTCAATACACTGTAGGGAGTACAAATTGGGAAAGACCTAGTACTGGCCAATTGGAAGAGAGTACCACCAGCAGCATCCACTGGAAAGGTTCTGTCTCCCAACTGCTGCTGCTTTTCCCAGTAACGGGAAGAAGTCTTCTTGGCTACCCTATCTGTCAAAGGACCAGCATCAGAAGTGGGGAGTAGATAGTCCCCTGACACACATGAGCAATGGACATGTCAGATGGACTCCCTGATCAATTCTACAGAGTATCTTGCACAAGAAGTAGTGATCAGTCAGCCTGGATGCCCCCTAAAGACAGATCTTTGAATGTATAACGGGCGTGCAGAGGATTTGGCAGTGGGAAGTGGAGGTGAATCTTCTCAGGACCTCCGAAAAATTATTTTTGGAGTTCAGGGAATGAGCAAATATTCCAGTTGGTTCTAGTTCTTACTGAGCGTGAGCTAGTTCCAGTGTCACGGGATATACACACCTTTTGGGGCGGGGTAGCGTTGTGATACCGCTGCCGTCACAGTCTCCCTGACAGTCCTTAGGCCGAAAGCGGCACAGCACAGAGGCTGGGTCCTTGGGGTCAGGACAGTGCTGCCTAGCGGCCAGAATCAATTACAGCAGCCCATGCATTCAGGGCAGTGCAGCCTAGCGGCCAGAGTCAATTACGGCGGCCCTTGCATTCAGGGCAGCACGGCCTAGTAGCCAGAGTCAATATAACTGCCCTCAGGAGCAGGGCAATATGGCCCAATGGCCACGGTCCATATAATAGCCCTCTGGTGTGGGATAGTGCGGCTTGATGGCCAGAGTCAATATTGCAGCCCCTAGGTGTGGGGCAGTGTGGCCCAATGACCAGTACCTGGGGAGGAAGAAGGGGCCGCCAGCAGGGGGACGGCGGCCCGGGTAGGGAGGCCCGGGCCCACCAGACTCCACCGGGCCTCAACCCAGGGCCCTGTCAGTGGCGGAGTGGTACGCCACTGTGCCAGTGGGGACTCCCACCGAAACATGCTGACCTCACATGGGTGGGAGATACCACTCGCGCACCCTCCCTGGGTCACTTCCTACTGCATTTCCAGATGCTGTAGTCCATTGAGCATCGGGTTTCTGGGCTCCTCAGCACGGGTGATTCCCTGCGGCTCCGTCGGCCATAGCCCTCCAGTCCGGCTTTCAGGGTCTCCAGTTCCCGCCGACAAAGGCTGTGATGGCTCTTCAGCTGGAGCCTCCACCCAAGGTCCTTCCCCTCTGGCGGTCAGCCCTGACTGAGCTGGTCTGCTCCGTTTTGTACTGAGGCAGTAGCTGGAGCATGCCCAACAGGCTCTGAGGCGCGGAACTTCCACTACCCAAAGTGTGGGGTTAACCCTCTCTTCTCCAGTGGGGGTATACTCACCCCATCACACACAGTTAATGCTGTGCACTATCTGAGGGTCACTTTTCTTCCTTGTCATATCCACAGAACGATTAATATGAATTCTTCCATTACTCCCCCTCTCAACACCATGATGACTTTTCATAATGGAGCATTGAGGGTGTTCTTTAAGCTTCTCTATTCTTAAGACCCTTTGCCATTGTAACCATGCTTTGCACTATGGAGGACTCTGGCTGGGACCCTGAGATCAGAACTTGCCAATGCCCCTTCTTAATCACCTGAAAAGGTACTGTAATGTTGTGAGACACTCCTTCAAGACTGATTCGGCGGGTAGTAATCGATCTTCTGGGATCGATTTATCGCGTCTCAGCTAGACGCGATAAATCGATCCCGAAAGTGATCGCCGTCGACACCGGTACTCCTGCTCCGCGCGAGGAGTAAGCGGAGTCGACGGGGGAGCCTGCCTGCCGCGTGTGGACCTGCGGTAAGTGCTGTTTAGTTCGAACTAGGATACTTCGACTTCAGCTACGTTATTCACGTAGCTGAAGTTGCGTATCTTAGTTCGAACCGGGGGGTTAGTGTGGATCAGCCCTCAGAGAATCAAACCACGTTCTCACATTAGGCAGGACAGCCCACTAACACTTCCAGCCACATTGAATTTTCCATATAAATATCTGAATGTTTTAAAGGTAAACATTTTCTTGCTGCCAAATTCAGGCTCATTGCTGCATAGCCAAGATTTCCCCCCTTATCTTACTGAGTTTGCTTTTCAAGACACAAGGTGAGAAGAATGTGATTGTGTTTACATTAAATACTTTTATCAGCAAGTTACATTTTTGGCTCCTATCACATTATTTAAAAACTAAAGTGAAAACTAAATATTTTAATCATTTACAATACAAATAATTAAACTGCAGTTAAGGATGCTTCCTGTTGATCAGGATCAGTCTTCTTAAGAAACACAAATCCCTATAATTTTAAAAAATTGAGAGATTTCGACATTCTATATGAATGAAAAGACTGGATTTGATTTTTGTTTTGTTTGTTATAATCCCCAATCTTCATTTTTTTCTTGGGAGATGAGATTTTAAGGCTCTACAAAGTGTTAACCATTCCAGGAGTTTTTGTCCTTTTGAGAATATTATTTCTTCAAAAGCCGATGAGTCTGAGTGGAATTTTCTCACTTCATGTGCTAGCCATGAAATATGTCCCAATGTTATTTTACAACTCAATATACATTTTTTGAATCTGTAGTCACATCTCTGGTATTATCTGTTGAAAATAAGGTATTTGTAAACTAATCTCTTTGGCTCTATTCAGCGAAAGTCTTATATGGACCTCCGACATACATGTGGAACCATTTCCTGCCAGATATTCAGTTGCCTTAATAGGGACCAAATAACTCTCACTGAAGCCAATAAAAACATTCACATGGACTTCCATAGAAGTTGAATTCAGCTCATAGATAACTACAACGATTATTAATAATAATGGTTGTAAAATATCAATTTCTGATTCAATTTGTACATGAATCTATCCCATGTGAAGATATTCAGAATGATTCAGATAATGGATCAAATTCAGACCAACAGTTTTGCAGATATTGCCTTTGCTTTCACCAGATCTGAACTGCGAACAATAAATTAAAAAAAAATGTATGGATAACATTCTGTCATGTATTTGTCATGTCAGCTAAGTACTGGTATAGTGATTCAATTGGTCAGATATTCAAAATTCACTCAGCCAGGTTGTTTTTGATACAAGGCCTCTATTTTTGATCTTGTATGAAAAAAGAATGAGTGAGGAAAAGAGACACAATGCTCAGAGATTGCTTTCATTTTGAAATATTGATCCAGTTAAAGAAAGTATGTTTTGCAAATTTCTTGTGAAATGCATATTTTTTTGTAATCATGTCAATTGTAATTGCTTTTACTAACCCAGAATGCACGTATTTATTAACATTAATTTAGGATTTTTTTCATAGCATGCTCATAGCAATTGACAAATATGGACCATGTTTTAAAAATATGAAATAGTTACCGAAGGCTTCAATATAGAAATATAATGTAATTATAGTCCTGTCTTGTCATGTCAATAACAGTTTAAAAATATTAAATACAGGATATTGTTTGTAAAGTAGATTATATAAAAATACAAAAATAAATTTTAGAGAATAATATAAGAGCAGCTTTAATACATTGTTTATTGTTTTTAAATAGCATTTCTTTCTTGCATCATTATCTTATTTTTATAGCCAACAGTTGCTAACACTAAGGGAAAAATATTGGAAACAAGAGCACAACATGAATAAATGGCACCTTCCCCGCTAGGGTCAGTATGGGTCAGTGGATTCATGGATTCTCTGGCCATATTCTCTGTCCCACTCTCTGCCTCCAACCATGCTCTAATGAACTGGGCCAACATGGATGATGACTTTGTAGTGCATGGACTGCTGTAGTGCATGGACTTTGTAGTGCATGGACTGCTGTATCTCCCTGTACAGACATCTAAAGAGGTGCTGTAGAACTACAGTGGCTTTTGCTTTATTATGGCCCTTCTAATACTCAAGGGTCCACCAGGAGATAGCGTTTGCTAAGAATTCCACACAGGGCCACAAACAGTATTAGATGTCATGTGTCTTTACATTTGATTACACCTACTGTCAATTATGTGCCAAGACAGAATGTATGAACAGTAAAGAAAAAAGAATTCATGGTTTCTGAAGAAAGCTTACATAAAAAAAAAGTTAGGATTTAAACTAAGGAAGGAACTTCTGACAAGGACTACGCATCTACACCCTAAAAGGCTAGCCTCATGAAATAACATGATATTTTTTTCTTTAAATGTGAAGAAAATCAGGATTGTGGATCCTTGTACTGCATGAAGACACAGATTTCATCTACTTCCGGAAAAAAAATAGTTATTAACTTTTCTGTAACTGTTGTGCAACACATCTTGAAGAACATGTCCATTCCACTTCAGCTATGTGTGGCCCAACATGCCAAAACCAGAGATGTTTTCCTCAGAGTGGTACCCATCGGGGTGGGTGCATTCTGAGGAGATGGTTCTGTCCAAGTAAAAAGCTAGCACCCTCCTGACTTCCAAAGTATGCAATGGTTCTTTATCCTTATGAGAATGACGATTTGGGAAAAGGTTGGTAAGTAGATAGCTTGATTGAGGTGAAAATCTGAAAATACTTTAGTCAAGAATTTAGGGTGGGGACGTAAAGAGACTTTGACTTTAAAAAAAAACTGTATACAGAGGTTCAGCAACCAACACTTGTAACTTTGCCATCCTCTGGCTGAAGTAACAGCTACTAAGAACGCTACTTTCATGAAGAGGTGTAATAAGGAACACGGAGACAAGGTCTCAAAGGGTGATCCCATTAGAACTGTTCACACCAAATTTAAATCCCTGTGATGGGAGGAAATAGCCTGTCCAAACCCTTCAAAAATTGCACCATCATAGGATTAGGAAAGGTAGATTGCCCCTCTACAGGAAGATAGAAAGCCAAGATAGCCACCAAGAGAGCTCTCAATGAATTGATAGAGAGCCCTTTTCCTTTCAGGTAACGCAAATAATCCAGGATAAACTGAAGAGAAGACTGTAAAGGAGAAATACCTTTTTGTTCAGACCCCACAGAGAAATGCTTCTAGTATCTCTGGTGGACAATTTTCTGTTATTGAGGAGGATGTTCTGAACTTCTAAAGAATATTCAGTCTTCTGAGGTTTTAACCACTGAGCATCCACACTATTAGGTTCAGAATGGATGGCTGGGAAATAACATCGGATGGTGATTCTAAGAGATTAAATTGGATTCTTGAGGTAGGGTTATGTGATCCCAAATAGAGAGATTCAGGAGGTCCAAGAACCAGCGTTGACAGGGATAGACTGGTGCTATTAGAATCACAAGAGCATGATCCTTCCTGAGTTTGTGACACCTTCAGAATGAGAGGGATAGGAGGGTAGATGTGCAGTAGCTTTCTCTCCCACAACAGCAGGAAAATATCTGTCAAAGAATCCAGGCTGGATCCATCCACCGATCTAGAGAGCACACTTTCTAGCACGAGTCAGCATGTCCAGCAGATTGAGTGTAAACAGACTTCATCCACCGCTGCATTCTCCTGAGGTGAAGTCTGTCATGCTGAGTCACGTACATACAAGCTGCCGTGTGTCCCAGAAATCTGAGAAAATTCCCTGCCTTTGTGCAACAATGGGCTTTAAAGTCTGAGCAGAGATCCAAAATTGCTTGGAATCTGGCTTCAGGTGAGAATGTCCTCACCAGAGTCAGTGACTGCTCCTATAAACCCTATTCTCTGCACTGGGACAAAAATGACTTGTTCGTGTTGATTAACAGGCCCAGAGAACAAAAGAGGGACTGGATCTTGCATACCAGCATATCTGCTTTTCTGAGATAAGCTGCTACCACCACCATGCACTTTGTGAAGACTCCCAGGGATGAACAAAGACTAAAGGGCAGGACAGCAAACTGATAATGAACATTGCCCACAACAAATCTTAGAAACTTCCTGTGGCTCTGGTGGATGGCCACATGGAAGTAGGCATCCCACAAGTCAAGGGCAGCGTACCAGTCTTCAGGATCCAGAGAAGGGATAATGGAGGCTAGGGTAACCATGTGAAATGTCATCTTATTTATGTACCTATTTAGATTTTGCCAGTCCAAAATAGGTCTGAGACCCCTTTTGGATTTTGGAATGAGAAATTTGCTGCGGGGGAAAGGCTCCAGTAGAGGGGAGATGCCAGAGCCTTCCCCTGATGCCTCCCCTCAGCCAGAGCCTCTCTGCTGCCGGAGGTGCATAAATAGCAGTGTAGAGGTGGGAGGCATGACCTGGGCACGCAGAGGGCCCTGTAGGGGATCTACTCTCAGGTTCTGGTGTGTCTTTACTCACGTAAGCAATGCCTCTCTGTCTACACAGCTATTTATACCTGTGCTAGTGGAGCATGCAGTATATGTACTCTACATCCACCCAAGTGTAGACATAGCCTGTGATTGATCAGGGTGCCTTGGAGGGTAAAAAGGATGCCTCTGGACTACTAGAGGATGCAACTGCTTCCTTTTGGGGCCTGGGGTATAAACACCCAGTGATCTAAGGGCTGTCCTAGAGTCTTTCAGAGTATGCAGAGCTTCATCTATTTTCCCTAAAACAAATTAAGACCCCGATACTGAAGATCTTCTATTGTCTCCAGAAGAAAACCTGATGACTATAGCCCAGGGAATTGGAGCACAGCGACTGCAGGTGCCATCACCGTAGCCACAGAATTGGCCCTATCTAGGGCTGCTTGAAGGGAGGTCCTGGAAACCAGTCTACCTTCAGGAACCACGGCTTGGAATTCCTGCCTAGCATCCTCTGGTAATTTGTCAGATGATTTTGACATATTATCCCAGATGGAAAATCACATCTGGACAAGACAGCCTATTTGTTCATGATCCTGAACTGTAATCCAGATGTTCTCTTGGCTGCAGAGAAGCTGGTGTCTCCCATAAGACCCTTGTAGGCTCTGAGATGACTTCATTAATAGGTAAAGCCACTCTACTAGGCTCTGGGGTCTGCAAGATTTCTGCTAATTCTCCTGTACAATTTGTATACCAAGAGAGCTAGCCAGTATGCCAAGAGAGCTAGCCAATTGTATGTTTTATAATCATCCTGGACAGGTAACGATGCCTCTAACATCGTCACTCATCAGTCATGTCAACACTAACACTCATCTGGAGAGGAGGATGACTTATTCAGGAAAGGCTTAATAGGAACATCCTGAACTGAAGGATGCGGTCAGGCTGAGCCAGCAGGGCCAGGTTCCAGCTGAGAGGACTCAGAAACCTGAGAGGCCTCAGCTGAGATTAGCAGTGGGACCAGCATCCAAAATTAGACTTTGCCTCTGAGGTGATCTAGATAAACAAACAACTGGAGATAAATGTGAATAGGAGACATACCCCATGGATTCTAGTGGGGCTACTGATAAGGCAAAAGGGCCCCAATTAAAAGTGTCCCATGGCTCCCTGTCTCAAGACTGACTTCCATAGGAGTATCAGAGGGGTAGCCGTGTTAGTCTGGATCTGTAGAAGCGACAAAGAGTCCTGTGGTACCTTATAGACTAACAGACGTATTGGAGGATAAGCTTTCGTGGGTGAATACCCACTTCTTCAGATGCATCAAGAAGAAGTGGGTATTCACTCACAAAAGCTCATGCTCCAATACGTCTGTTAGTCTATAAGGTGCCACAGGACTCTTTGTCGCTTCCATAGGAGTGTCAGTGCTGAGCTCTCAATCTTCCACAGGCAGGTAGAGAAAAGTGGGGCCCTCTGTGAAAAGATTGGGATACATCTGATTCCACCTCTCACTCTGAAGAAGAGCTGGAATATTCAGACAGACGTAGTGGTGAGGTATCATGCAGCGCAGGTGCCTGGGATCTATGAACAGATGTGTTAGGTATTGGGGAGAGCATCCATAGCTTACCCCAAAAAGGTACCAGATAGCTAGGCTATGATTGCTCACCATCAGTACTGAGGTCTGCTGCACGGAAGCCGAGAGGAATACCACCACTGATGCAGATGGTACCAGAGTTTGCGAAGTAGTTGGTACCGATAATTCTATGTTCTGAACAACTGGAGACTCCGGTATTGAGAAGCAAAGCAAGTCTCCAGCTGCTGCCTGTGCCTCTGGCATTGTCGGTATTGAGAGGCCCTTACATTCAGATGTCTGCTGCATAGACAAATAGAAGGTGCAGTCAACTGAGTCAGTCTCAACAGCACTGGGGTGGGAGCATGCAGTACCAGTGAGTCCTTAGCCAGAGTTTGTGCTCTACCTCCAGTATCTGCATTCCTGCCTGAGGATCTTGCCAGAGACCTCAATCTTCTAGAAGAGGAAAACCTTCTAGTTTTAAAGACACACGCGTCATTTGACTTCTTCAGCCTCGTGTATGGTACCGGGGAAGAGGAATGGCCCTTCCCTTCTGAAAATCTCCTACTGGGAAAAACTGCAACGTGCAGAGGAGTGCTCCTACACAGCAGCCCGGTTCTGAGGAACGACATAAGGCAGCTTCTATTAGAATAAATAGAATAAAATAAAGGAGTACCACTAATAAAACTGACTATAAACAACTATTACAAGTTTTAATAAAGAGAAAAGATTGTACAGACAATATTGGCATTCCAACTACTGACCACAAGTGGTGAGATGGAGCAGATGGAGGGCCAAGGCAGCTCCACCCCTTTATTCCATCATCTAGCAGCGTAAGTGCATGGAGGGCGTATGCGCAGCCCCAATAGGTACAGCTATGGGAGAAACATCTCTGACTTGGGGGCACTGTGCGTGCACACACACCTGAAGTAGAATGGACACTTGAAGAATAGAAAATTTTACCTTTTATAATGTACTTCTTCTAGTGAAATGGAATTTGATATGTATTTTATATTTCAAGCACAGAAGTGATTTGTTTGAAATTAAGTTATGATTACTTGTGTGACTCATACAATTTCCACAGGGATTTATTAATTGGACAAACATGGGTTCAATTAAAAGGGAAATAAACATTTGCACAATACCCTCTTTTTCTTGAGAAGGGAGCACTTTATAGATGTTGGAAAATAGTAAAGGGGAAAAAGATCATGTCAGCACAATATTGTTGGTCATATACAACGCAATCTTATGTTTCATAGAGTTTTCAACACAGGAAATGGGTATATTAGAAACTGCCTGATTCACAGGTTTTTCTGAGTCAGCTACAGTGGTTTCTTTGAATGGCTCTGAAGGAACAAGCTGTAACCAGTGCTTTTATACCAGCTTCAATAATACACATTTCAAAGCCAAAACGGCCCAGTCATGTAACTGTTTACACAGTCAACATTCAGTGGGAAAATTAGCGTCAACAAGTTCTACTCTACCAAGCCTGAATCGCATCTGATCTCTTAATTACAGTCCTGAAGGCTGTGAGGACAGAAAGGACAGATTTTATTTTTGTTTTTCTGATCAGTAAAACTGGGGGAATCTGTAGCTTACTACTGTTTCCATGAAAACTGAAAAGACTCCATCTACCCACTGAAAACATCAAAGTTTACTGATGTTCAGAATGGTTGGCCTAAAGTCCGCAAGGTCACCTATTGTAGTAGGAAATTGTTCAAATACAACTATAATTCCATTATCACGTCTATCCAGGTACTTATCTAGCCAGGTGCCTCATCACTGTAATATCAGTGGAAAAGAAGATAAGATACGTCAATTTAAACAGTATCCCAAGATATGTACAGTAATTATGGGGCTTACTTTGACACATAAAAATAGGTCTGTGGGTGTTACACAATTCTTATAGGCTTTCTAACACAACAGATGATGTGTGTTTTGAACAGTTTATCACCCTGACTCAGCAAAAAATATGTTATGGATACCAGCATGTGGGTGAGGTCTAGGTACAGAAAATATACAGCTCTGTGAAGAAATGAAGAACTTTCTCTGAGTTTGATCATATAACTGAATGCTGGAATTTAAGTGAATTCTTATTCATGAAAGTAAGAGACACTTTAGCTGCACATTCAAAACAGGGACAAATTGCCACCTAGCACCCACTTCACTCATTCTTTGAATCCACTTTCTACTGAACACTTCTTATTTTTCCTTCTAATCTTTTCCGGATCTCATTTTTGAATAGGGTTGGTAATGCATATAACACCTTTGTCATGACCACCTCATTTTTATAAGCACCATTCTCAAAGATCAATTTGATATACAGATAACCTGTGCAAGCTAAAATTCATAGGGAGAAAGATACAGTTTGAGATTAACCTTCTACAGTGCAGAGAGTTTTTGAAGTCACAGCCCAGGGCTGTTGTGGCAGTAAACACATTTTCTTGAAGCGCTGGGTCCACTATTGCTTGAGATTGACAATACCACCCCACAATAATACAGAGTGCTGAGGATGTCTGGGCCATGCTCTAGACCATGACAACCTCTTCAATTACAGCTCTTTTCTAATTTTATTCTTGTAGGGAAAGGATTGAGGCTACCAGCACAGGACAGCTCTGATAAGAAGACTATCAGGACAAATTTGATATTGTTCAGAGCCTTCACATTTCCTTGGCTCCTTTCAGTTTGACATTTGGCTCAGGTATGGTACAACAAATGGATTAATCTCTGTAAAATGGAAGGTTTCAGCAACAATAAAACAGCAGTAATCAGTAGGAATTCTCAGCAGTAGCAAAGGTTTGATAGCATTAATCGAAGCAAAAGAAACATAACTAAAAGATTCTGCAAGCTGGTGTTCACTTAGCACCCCGCTATGGGATCCTCCCTTCCACGGGCATTTTCCCACTTTTGCGTTCCACCAGCCCTTCTCAAAGCCCTGCCACTGAGGAAGTGACAGTAAAGCGAGAATTAACCTTTGTGTACGGAGGGGCAGGTAAATGAGCTTGCACGGTATCACAGTTTCTTTGGTAGACAATCTCCTTCTAGCAATGTGGAATGGTTCCATGGCCATGCTGATATGTTTAAGT
This sequence comes from Macrochelys suwanniensis, assembly GCA_033296515.1. Classification (NCBI taxonomy): domain Eukaryota; kingdom Metazoa; phylum Chordata; order Testudines; family Chelydridae; genus Macrochelys; species Macrochelys suwanniensis. Next base: position 21,213,119 of record CM065779.1, on the reverse strand, counting down.
ATGTCACAATACTTTAACACCACTGACCATCACTTGCAGACCCTAGATGGAATGGGAGGTATTAGTCTTGGGTAGCTCTGCACTCTTCTGCCTGCCTGGTTGTAAAGAGTGGTTTGGGGCAATTACTCACTGGCTCAGAGATATATGAAAGTTTCCACTTCGTCACCTCTTGGTCAAAATGCATGAGGCCACTAAGGACTTGTGTGAAGTGACTTGGGCTTCGTGACACTCAGCTGTGTGTTTCATCATCATCAGAGCCAGGTAGTGCAGTGACTGTGCTCTCCCAGTGCTTAGCTGGAGCCATAGTAATTCCCATGGCCTGGACAGCCCCTGCATGAGGAAGAAAAGTGAACTTTAGCCCAGGTCTACATTGTGTAGGGGGGATCGACCTAAGATACGCAACTTCAGCTATGGGAATAGCGTAGCTGAAGTCAATGTATCTTAGGTCGACTTACCTCGGCGTCCTCACAGCAGCGAGTCGACCGCTGCCACTCCCCCGTCGACTCCGCTTCCGCCTCTCACGGCGGTGGAGTTCTGGAGTCAACGGGGGGAGCGCTCGGGGATTGATTTATCGCGTCTACACTAGACGCGATAAATTGACCCCCGAGAGATCGATCACTACCCACATATGCTGAGAAGATGAGGCAGGGAACTCATTTACAGAAGTTTCTCATCCACTGAGCAGCTCCAGACATCCTGGCATGTAACTGATATTTGGGAGCAGTTTTAGCCTTGCAAAATAGGCAGTCATTTCCCTGGATAGGTTGGTGTGCTCAACAGCCAGCTTACTAGGCCTTACAGACCCAGTATAACCCGAAAGACCATGTATAATTTCAGCTGTATAGAGCCATATTAATACACTGGTGGCATGTGTAAGATCAATAGTTAGATAGCTTCATAAAGAAATTCTTAAGGGCTAATCAACTATTTAATAGAAAAAAAATGATAATGTCTTCTGTGTACATTTATGACTGCAGCCAACAAGTTTATGTTCTATACCAACATTTCTGATGTATGCTTAAACAAAAGTGTATTAGGAAAACATTATGGATCCTATTTAAATCAACAAAATTCAGGCAATACAGAGTTATGGCTGAAACAGCATATTTAATTTACTCTGTTATATGTAGTTCCACACTGGATAGCTTTAATAGTTTTCACAGTTCAAGAAACTCTCAATATAGAACTAGAGGCCATTTTAGGGGTCCACAAATCATATATTGCAGGGGGTCTCTGAAACTGAGACCAGATGTCTCCATTTTGGTGGGACACTTTTTTTTAGGAGCTGCATCACATTCTAGCTATCTTTATTTAACATATTTAAGCACATCATCTCATTATCCATAGCGGTAATACCAGGGTCTACAGAGCAGATGAGCAGAGAATGAAACCAAGTCAGCACAGAGGAGGCAGGGTGGGCCCTGCAATACTGGAAAGAACCTTTAGTGTTGTTATCACAAGGAGTGGGCAAACCCAGGGCTTGAAAAGTCTACTTAATATTTAAGACTACTCACCAGGCCAAAATACACAGTTCCCCGAACTACACCTCCTCCTGCCTAGTCTCCTGATGGTTGAGTTCCACCTTCTGCTTGGGCCAGGAGACCCCAGACCTCGTTCTGGCTCTTGAATTAATGCTATGCTCCACCCAACACTAAATCAATCAATGCTCTCCCCCAATGAATAAATACCAAGAACCCTCTCACATTAAACCAATTTATACTGTTGCCCCCTACACAGACTACAAAGAGTCCTCTGCTTAGCAGGAGCCCTCTTGCTACTCCCTTTGCCCTCAAAAGTCTGGCTAGGGTAGCAGGGGGATAAGGTTTCTCTCCTCCTAGACTAGATTCTAGGCCTCCCAAAAAATGAGGAATAAGGAGGCCACAGACAGTCTGAGGATCAGTGGTGGTGGATCCCATGCCTCCCACCCTAACAGAGGACTCTTGTATTGAGGAGAGGGAGTCTCCCCACTGCAACCAGCCACCCAAGCAGAGAGCAATGTCCAGGGAGAAGGCTTCTGCCACCCCAGCAGAAGGTTATATGGGAGGGAGGCCCGCAATCTTTCCATCCCCTACCTTGACAAAATCCTCTGCTTGGCTAGGGCAACTGGGGTCCCCACAGTAACCACTGTTTCAAGGGGTGGAAGTGGCAGCTTCTCATATCAATGGTCAGCCCTTCCCCCATCAGTTGTCTCATATGGGGCAATTACCAGATCCCATCTTTTTCCTAACAATAGCAGCATCTTTCATTCCTACCCACAGTTAACAGTGCTGGAATCGTCTTTCTGTAGAATTAGGCTAGGTTTTCACTGAAGAAAAAAAAAGTGTATATGGTACAACCCTATAACTCTCACTTGGGGTTCACTACAACTAGCTACCTCGCGATAAAACTATAGTGCCTTGCCTCCACTAGGATTTTACATAGAGACAGGTATTTCTAGTTAGCTAACTCAGTGTAAACGCACGCATCTTTTTGCAATGAAGACTCGGCTTTAGGAATCAGTAAATCACTCACATTCGGTTCATGTCTGGAAGGCTTCTTCAAAATCATAATTGCTCAAATTTGTTTTCTTTAGATGAAAGTTTGGATTCCATAGAAGGTAGTGGCATGTTCCCAGGAAAGCTTCCTACTCGCTCTGGGAAAGTGGACTTTCCAAACTCTGGACAAACCGGTTTGGATCAAACATAAGTTCAACTTTTGATCCCATCTCAGAATGAACTAAAGAAAACCTTTCTGCAGGTTTGAAACCATTTGGGTAATGTTTTGCAGCTCAGTGAAGAATTGTGCACCTCTGCACTAATTGTTTTAATACAAACATAGGGCCAGATACTTGGCATTGCGTTGTAGACATCAGTACAATGGACTTCCATGGAGCTATGCCCATTTACCCATAGTAATGGCACATAGTAATTGCCAGACTGGTTCAAATCATTTGTTTATTAAGCGAAACAGCCAATACCAAAAACTTCAGAGAAAGACCAAAAAAAATCTCCATAATTTATCTATTGGATTATTCAGTGCTATACACAAGGGAAAATTCTTTCCTGATCATCCTCACATGAGTCATCTTACACACATAAGATTCAATACTATTAGCAAGTCTAACTACAATGTTATGTTCAGTCAGGAATTTATTCAGTCCTTTTCAAATCCAGTTATAGGTTAAGTCTATACCCTCCTGTGGTAATTAATTCTCAAGAGCTGTCTATATTTATTTCCAGCTTTAAATTTACTATGCCTGTCATTAATTTTGTCTAGTGACCCTTTTCCTTATATTATAGGTTAGATTTTGAACAAAGACTTTCACAGGAGCTTGCAAAACTTCCTCTTTCTTACTGTTTTTATAAAAAGAAGATTCCAAGATGGGCACTTATCCTGTAACTTCTGAAGCACATTTTTAAGGTAGATGTTTCTTCCAGTGGACAAAAAGATACTGGAGCCGCTGGTCTGCTGGATGATCTCAGGCAAGTCATGCCACTCTGTGCCTCAGTATCCCCATCTGTAAAATGGGGATGATGATATTGACCTCCTTTGTAAAGAAATTTGAGGAAAAGAGCACTACAGATGAAGAGGTAGGAACTTTTATTAACTACTGAATTCCTTTTATAATATTCAATACCTCAAATAAATCTCTTAATTCTTCTCTTTTTCACACTAAATCATCCTATTTTTTCCAATCTTTCATCATATGTAAATTGAGCCACTCAGCTAACCATTTTTGTTGCCTTTTTCTGGTAGGAAATCCCTAAATACCACAAGAAACACTCTTCCCATGGTACTTCTCAACCAGCTGAAACCACAAGGTGTTTGAAGCCTCAGGAGAAAGCTTGCTCACATAGGTTTTAGAACCACATTTTCAGCAACATTTCCTCTGCAAATTCTAGTGGCTAATTAGCTAGCCATAAAAAAGCAGATATGGATCCCAGAACTGCATACGAGAAAAAATATAGATACGCTGGAGCGGGGGGGGGGGGGGGGGGGAAGAGAAAATACTGTATATATTTACCGTTTGTCTGATCAGCTTCAAAAGCAACCAAAGTCAGGGAAGAAGCCCAAAAACACTGCAACCTCCCATAAAGCCAATGTTATTTTTGCAGTATTATTTTAACACAAGGAGAGGGAATCCAGTGTCACTGTGAGCACAGAATCAAATAACTCTCAATGTCCCACATAGGAGGAATGAAAAAGCATAATTTCAGTCCATATGGAGCAGCAAAACCAGTGAAGTCTTTATTGTCTCATCAGTCCAGTTATGCCACGAATAGTCAAGTGAAGTGAACTCATTATAAGCAGATCTTACTCTCCTATATAACAAAGCTAGCAAACATGAATCAAGCCAAGTATGAAGAATTTTCTTCTCCTCAACTATATTCATATAGAGTAGTATGTATCAGTATTCAGGTCTAACAGATATTCCTACATGGTGACTATTGATAACTCATTACTTTGCAGTACTAACTCTGAAAACAGGCCTACACAAATTGTGAGAGAAACTGATAGTGTGACAAATCCAGCCCTGCTGTTACGCAGTTTGGTCCAATTTGCTGTAGCACAATGGATCCCAAATTTTACTTGTGTACACACTGTCTTCATAAAAAATTGTTGTGAGGTAAACGCTCATGTACCATAGTCTGAGGATCCTTGCTTTGGTGAAAATCTCCAATGGCTTGTAAACTGCACTGAGACCCACAAGGTTTAGAGAATCTAGACAAGTTTCCAAACTGGAGGGTGGGGAGAAGGGAGGTCTCTCCTGTTACCAAAACTTTTTCAATTCCCACTTACATCTCTGCTGAACAATATTTTATTAGTGCCAACATAACTACATATTGCATTTTTATAGATAAGGCTACAGAGAGTGGAGGAAAAGAAAAAGAGGAGATAAAAGGAAATATATAGCATCTTCTGACTTTTGTTTTCTCTTTGACAAAGGGAAAGAGACGGGAATGAGGGCCAGCAAAAAAATATAGGGGTAGAATAGAATTTAGAGAAAGAAAAGTCCTACTCAATTTTCCAGTCTGTCATCTGACACTACAGGATTGTTCCCCTGACAATATTCCAGAGTGTTCTATCTCATCTAAGTCTAGTGAAAAGGATTCCACCAGTTCCCACAGTCTAACTAAATTACGGTTAGGAAATCTTTTGTGATATCTAACATAAATTTTCCCTTGCTCAGTTTCGTTCCATTATTTCTCATCATTCCTCCCGGAAACATTCTAATCAAGTTTTACATACCTCTTTAGCTCAACCATTAATCTCAGATGTGTAATTTTATCAAGAGCTTTTGGAAAATCAAAATATACTATCATTTCCCTGATCTGCGAAGGCAATCGAATTGTCAAAGAATTCCAATGGGTAAGTTAAGCATGACCTAAATTAAGCCCCATTTCTGCAAACTTGTGCATTTTACATGAGTCAATGAGACTATTTATTTATTTTGATTTAAAAATATAAAAAGATGCCTATCCAAGGCTCTAGGCATCTTAACATCATTAATAATACAATAAAATCCCAGCGGTATTAGAGAAATAATTTCACAGGAACTCAGCCAGCCAGCCACCTACAAAAACTCCTTTCTACTTCTTCAGTGTTATGGGAAGCATACCCTCAGCCTTCTCCAAAATTCCTATCAAACAGATGTCTTTTGCAGCATGCCTGGATGGTCACCAAATTCAATTTTTCTGGACCAAAGAGGGAGTCATATTCCAGAGTCCTGAAGCCCTTACAGAAAATGCCCTGCCAGTCACCTCCTCTCTTTTATGAGCGAGACCTGATTTGGGCACTTCATCTGACTACAACTGTGGTTGAGAGGCAATCCTTTGGGTACGCTGATTCCACGTCATATAGGGCTTTACAGGTCATAACCAACACTACATTCTCTTGGAGGCCAATGGGCAGTAGATTCCACAGCATTGGTGTAATGTCATCACAGAGCGACGCCCCGCTCAACAAGGGAGCTACAGCATTCACATGTGTGTAATGTTATGTGTGTGCTTAAGCAGCCACAAGATTGGTGCCTAAATCCTTAACAGGAATCCAAAATTGAAATGTACTTCTCTAGGTGTTCTCCTATTACATCCTTTTGTACGGTTTCCAAGATTCTCTCCACCAATACTGTTAAATTTACCTGTCTGTAGATTCCTGGTTTGTCTTTTCATGCATTTTGTCAAAAACAGACCTACAGTATCATTTTTCACTTTCCAGTCCTCAGGGAACCTCCCCCAAATAGACAGAACTATTAAAATGCATTACTCAAGGAAAAAAATAGTTTTGCTATAAATGATACTAAAATAATAGATGTTTTCATGGAAAATGCAGTATGTGCTACAAGGTAAAGATGGTAGCTTCAAATGTAATTTTTCAAACTATTTATTACTATAGGATTTCAATCTCAGATGTACTCACAGCCATTTTCCCACTGCGGTTGGCTTCCTCCCTTTCTGCCAGTGCCTTCAGAAAATTATCTTTCAGTTCTTTTCCTGCACTTGATAAAGTTCTAGAAAAACAAGAAAACATGCATTATTATTATTATTATTACAGTAGTAATCAGTGGTCAGGACCCCATTTTGCTTGGTGCTGTCCATATATATATTAAAGTAGCAATCCTGTTGTATTAATATTTAGGGAATAAATGGGCTCAGAGAGTCAAAGGTATTTACATGACACTGTCACTGTACAGGGCCAGCGCTATCATTAGGCGACCGTAAGTGATCGCCTAGGGCGCCAGGATTTGGGGGGGCGGCATCTCAGGTCCCTCGGTGACTGCTGGCGGGAAAGGCTGCCACCGAAGTACCACCGAGAACCCCGGTGGCCGAAGAAGCTGCCGCCGAGGACTCCTGCGGCACTTCGGCGGCAGCTTCTTCGGCTGCCGGGGATCCTCGGCGGCATTTCAGCGGCAGCCTCTCCCGCCACCGCCTAGGGTGGCAAAAAAGCTGGCACCGCCCCTGTCACTGTAGAGCATTAAACCGCCAAACAGGGTTCAGATTTTGAGTACAGAGACCTCAGCCTGCTTATTCCCATGGTAAAGACACCATTAAAGTATTTTAAAACTTTTCTTAAAAGGTACAGAAACGAAGGGAAAACAGTTAAAGTATTTGAAACATAAAGTATTAAGTAAGGCTTTCATTTTAACAATATCCCTTATTCCCTTTTGCTTTAGCTGCAGGGAGTTTTTATAAGGAAAAAGACAACAGACAATGCCCTAAAGAGCTTAATTTTTTGATTAAGCCATTCTAAGCACCTTACATTCTGTACACGTCATACCAATTTAAAAAATAATTCGTCATTAGCCAAGGTATGCTGTGTAGAAAACCTTGATTTATGATACTTTCATTTGTGTGATTCCTAGTACATCAGGATTAATGAAAACAAATATGTTACACCTAGGCAAGGTGTGGCTAATGCCATACTTACATAAGCAAATCAATTTTTGTTAGCCTGTGGGTGCAAATTTAAACCTGGGCTACTCTACAGTTGACCTTTCAGTCAGCAACCTATCACACAGTGTACTGATCTGGTGCTCACTGAAGTCACTGGAAAGGCATTGGATTAGGATTACAGGGCACAGAAACATGTTATTTTATATAGTGGAGGGAATAACAGCATTAGCACATTGCATTCAGGTTCTTGAAACTTCTGCTGGTTTTTCTACTTCTGTGCTATCAGGAGTAGAAGCAGCTGGACATATGAAATTAGTTGAGCATAATCATGCATTATGCCCATTCTGAATCTTGAAATGCTAAAAGGAACAATGTTTCTTTTTGCTCCATAAACAAGGAAACAAATGGTGCAGAACCGTTACTAAATCCTAAAAATTACTTACTGGCCTTTTGAGTCTTGAAGAGGTGCCCCAGAAATTAGACAATAATTAGGAACGAGAGCCTGACACCAGATAAAATAGAAACCCACACTGAACCTTTGACAAAACCTTCAACAAACAATTACTATTTTAAAACAGGTTATACAAATTTTATGGGCCTGATCCAAATCCCTGTGAAATCAATGGGATTTCTTCCATTGACTTAAATTTACTTTGGATGAGGCCTTATAGGAGAGAAGAACATGTCTGAATCATAACAGACTCTTAGGTCCATGCTCCCACACGCAACTTATGTAGGAACTAATAAGATTTGTTCCCCTTTTCAACATTAAAACCTGTGATTGCTTATTGGAGTCTTCTCTGTTAAGGTCAAACAGTGCCCCCTACTTCAGTGTAAGTCTGTAAACAAGACAATATTATAATTTTCTCTCACTGAAAATACTATTAATGTGAATGTTTTAATAAAAGCAACTCTCTCTCTCAGACTCAAGTACGTAGTGTACCATGTCAGGAAGGATCTCTTGTGTTCAGCTGCCTATTTCACAGTGTTTCAAACAGAACAGTATAATGAAAACTCCAGAAGGAAAAATAAATGGGGCATCAAACCGTCCTTGTCCTAATTATTATTTCTAGCTTCCCAGACTTCTATAGAATCCACGCGAAAAGTAAAGTTATCAACAGTAGATCAACATTTTAGATTTCAAATCAATCAAACCACTTTTCCAACAATTAAACTTTCAGAGCCTTTTATTTCTAAGTATATTAACTCTACACCAGAACATACTAGCATATAACAAGCCATGTCTATGTCTGAAATCAAATTGCAAAAAAAATCAGAAAAACAGGCAAATTAAAAGGACAAATTATGATGATCCCTCTAAACCTAACTGATGGAACATTTAAAAAAGTAGGAAGCAGAATACCAAGGTACCTCCAAAATGCACACATCCCCACTATCTTCCCATCATTATGAACATAAATCCAATAGACAGTTATTACATCACCCTTTTAAGCACCCAGAATCATTAACATAATTATCTCAAATAAGCCCAACCTCTGATGTGGTCAAACAGCAACTTCACATACATTTTCTGGGACTGCCCATAATTTCAAATATATGGGTCACAATTTGATGAAAACCTAGCCTATTCTATCTGGAGACACAAATTCCCATCTACACAGTTGGGAAAAAAAGAAGACATTTATTCAGAATTTTAACAAGATCAGCAAACACCACCACACTATCATAGAATCAGAAAAATGTAGGGTTGGAAGAGACCTCAAGAGATCACCTAGTTCATCCCCCTACGCTGAAGCAGGACCAAGTATACATAGACCATTCTTGAGAGGTGTTTGTCTAACCTGTTTATAACAACCTCTAATGAGCTAAATAACCCTGTCAGAGAAGGAAATTAGGTTTGCTTGGCAAGACTTGTTCCTGACAAATCCATGTTGGCTATTACTTATCACTGTTTTATGCTAAGTGCTTACAAATTGATTGTTTAATAATTAATTCCAATATCTTTCCAGGTATCAAAGTTAGGTTGACTGGTCTATAATTTCCTAGATCCTCTTTGTTTCCCTTTTTAAAGACAGATCCTATGTTTGCCCTTCTCCAGTTCTCTGGGACCTCACCTATCCTCCATGAGTTCTCAAAGAAAATCACTCATGTTCCGAGCTTAGCTAATTCCTTATGTACCCTAGGGTGAATTTTATCAGGCCCTGCTGACTTGAAAACGTCTAACTTGTCTGAACATTCTTTAACCTGTTCTTTATGCTGGTTTGTGTTCCTTCCTGCTTGTTGTTGATATTAATTGTGTAAAGCATCTGGTCACAATTAATTTTTTTTAGTGAAAACTGAAGCAAGATAGGCATTAAACACCTCAACCTTCTTGGTGTTGTCCATTATTAGCTCTCATTTCCTGTTAAGTAGTGGACCTACACTTTTCTTCCCCTTCCTCTTAATGCATCATCTTATTGCTTTTTATGTCCCTTGCTAGGTATAACTCATTGTGTTCCTTAGCCTTTCTGATTTTGTCCCTACATGCTATTCTTTTGTATTCATCCTTAGCAATTTATCCATGTTCCCACTTTTTGTAGGATACCTTTTTGATTTTCAAGTAATTAAAGAGTTCCTAATGTAGCCATGCTGGCCTCTTACTATTACTATAATATTATTACTCTTACTGTCTTGCTTTCGCATCAGGATAGTTTGCTGTAGTGCCTTTAATATTGTCTCTTTGAGAATCTGCCAGCTGTCCTGAACTCCTTTTTCCCTTAGGATTTTCTTTCCATGGGATCTTAGTCACGAGTTCTAGGACTCATGAAGACTAAAATGTTGCCCTCCACCTTCAGATCCACAACCAATTCCTCCCTATTAGTCAGAATCAAGTCTAAAATGTCTGCCCTCTTGGTTACTTCCTCCACCTTCTGAAACACGTTGTTGTTCCAAACACATTTCAAGAACTTATTGGACATTTTGTGTTTTGCCATATGACTTTTCCAACAGATATCAGGGTAGTAAGCCTCTCATTACTATCAGGTCTTGTGTTTTGGATATTTCCGTTATTTCCCTATAAATGACTCAAGCATCACCTTCTCCTGCTTTGGTGGTCTACAGTAGACACCCCCCCCCCCATCATTTCGCCCCCCCACACACACATTTATCTTTACCCAGAGACTAAGACCCACAAGAAATAAAAGCAACAATTACAACATGGGAAAACAAAATACGAGAAATGTAACACATCACAGTTCAGATTAGACAGACCCAAGTCCCTTTGGAGGAATGCTCGGTATGAGCTAATTAATTCCAGTAACACAAGAGAAAAGGTAAACAATTACTTTAATCTGAAATTACACTTCTCCTATATCTATGAATGTGCCAAACACTTACTCATTTGGAGCCAAATCTGTAAAGGTCACTCAGCTAGTCAATCAAATATCCCAACGAACTTTGGGAAAGTCCGATTTGGGTATCCGTATACCTATTGGCAAATAAGGGAAACAAGTAGCATCTCTTTGACTGTGTGTATATAACAATTCTGCACAAAATATCCATGTGTTTGTCGCACTGTCAGCTGAGTGCTGATATGATACTGATATGTTTGCCACGTCTTTTACGGACATTGAAGCATGGTTAACTTACTGGTATGAATATTACAGAACACATTATTTGTATAAAGTGATGTCTGATTTTGTTACTGCTATTGTTACATATTGCAGCTTAGTCTTGTGCTTAGGACTGCGATGGTTCTCAGTGCAGGCAGAAAGTACACCATTTCTAGAATTCTGCATTTGCTTTTGGACTGAGCTCCAGGCAGCAGGAACAATATGTTACTGCCAAATAGAGCCCCGGCTTTGCAGTGTACAAGGCCTTTGCTGGATCAAACAGACATCAGCATCCATGAGGAACAGGTCAACCCATCCTAATCTGCATTTTAATAAGACAGAAGCAGCTTCCAGACACCGAGCAGCAAAGTTTTAGCAGGACTGCTACTAGGAAATCTGGTAGCCAAAGGCTGTAGTGAGGGAATTTGCCACCTTAAAATGTTATTGCAAGGGAGTGTCATTGTCAGTCGATATCCATCTGGACTATCAAGGCCACGGTGTCATAACATGAGCAATAAAAGTTGTAGTTACGTAAGTGTAAAGTTACAATAAGTTACTAAGGGTCAGGCTCAGTGTTCATGCCAAGAAAAGGAGAGATTCACTCTCAGAAGAGGATCCTTCGGCAGACTAGCATACCCATAGAGACTAGAACCCATCCAACTGTAAAGCCTACTTCAAATCAATGAGTAATTTTTTAAAATAAATTAATAATCTATGTCACTTTACCCTGAATAACAATCTCATAGTACCCGCACCCGATGCAAAAACTGTGAAATAACTATTCAAGGACCTATGAGCACATAGAAATACTGCACCAAATTCCTGCATGTAATCTTACATAGAACACCGTTGACCCAAGTACCTCTACTTGTTTGCTTAGTTTGAGCTAAATAAAATAAGCCAGTCACATACACCAAATTAAGGGTGCCCAAGCAGGGGTTTGCACTGACTGAATTAAATTGGTTTAGAAATTAAGTTAAGTTAAAATGATGCAATTTTCTCATGTAGATCAGGCCTCGCGTGCATTATGAGTATTTTACACACTCTTTAGAGTCATTTGGTATTAGCCACTGCTAAAGACAGGAGTAGGTAGGTTTTCTTTTCCTGGCATAGCAACTTTTACATTCTTTGAGTTGTGCTACTATCATTTCAGAGAAAAGATCAAGCACATTCCACTCTGAAAAAGCTCCCTCGCACATAAACAGGTGGAAGATTTGGGGTGTGACTAGCTTGGAATTCATCAAGGCTACATAAATGTTTGTGCCATCTTCCTGCTGGGCTACCCGAGCAAGCTCTCAAGGATGGGAGGGGTGAAGGAAGGGGAAAGAGCTTGTGATGAGGAATTCTGCAGCCTCCACCGCGCACTGCTCCAATTTAACTAGGTTTATTTAACATGCGGTGACCTGAAAAACCTTGTTTAAATAAACACCCAAAAAAAGTTATTTCCTCATAACACTGGAGCAAGTTCCTTAAAAAGCTGCAGGGTTACAAATGTGTATACCTGTGTGTAAATACTCCACTGCACGGAATCATGCCGTTTACCACTGCCCTTGAAAAATAGGGTAGAAGCAACGTCAATAAGCTAAAAATCAAAAATTGTGTTTAATTATTAGCCTGCAAGTTCGGTGTGTAATTATAGCATAACACAGGTAACCCTAACATGCAATGTGCTTATCACTCACCACTTCGAACCACTCCTGCCATTGATTTCATGCCTCAATATACGTGCTGAAGGGTGTTTTACAATGCAGCCACTTTTTATGAGCCTGCATTATCTCATGGCATTATCATTGTGAAAGGCAGCCTCTGAAGATAATGACCAAGTGCGCACATGGCTAAGTGTCAAATGAGTGGCAATTTTTTTTAAATCTGAATACAGCATTGTTTGTTGCTTTTTAAAGAAAACATCTTAATAGATATTGAGCCCTGTGGTGCAAAGGAAGGGTAAAGAACTGACAACACTTCCAATAGATAATGTGGTTTGATTATGTTTCTTCACACTGGGCCTGATTCAGTGCCCATTGAAATCAACAAAAAAGTTCCCATTGACTGCAGAGGTACCAACAGTGCCTGACCCCAAAAATTCCTTCCCGACCCCAAATATGGCGATCAGTTGAACCCTGAGCATGTGGGCAACCTTGTGCCTGACCCCAATTCTCCCCTTGTGCCCTCACATCACTCCTTGTGCACCTGTGCAAGGATAGACATAATCTTGCCAGGACTATTTTTATTCTTCCTTCAATTTTCTAGGCCTTTAGAGCCTGCCCATATTCACTCCAGAATTACATTTAAACACAGTTCATGTAAGCGGGGTTTTAAGTATGATTATTTCTATTACAGGGGCAGAGTCAGGAATTGAATGCCGACCTCTTCAGTTCTAGCTCACTGCCTTGAACACAAGACCAACCTTCCTCTCAACTTGACAAATATTGTTCCCTTGAACAGTACAGAGAAAGCGATGAACTGTGATTATAAATTATTTAACCAAGCTGTGCTATAGGACCCATGTGGTTTATACCATACTTTGGTTGAATGGTTTATAAAATGATACTATTAGCAACCTTCGAGCAAATGCTCTGCAACTACAGTTCTTGAATTAACATTGCCCTGTTTACTACTACTTCTATCATGAACACATATGAAAGGTTTTTCCTGTGCAAACAGAAATGAGAGAGGGGAAAGCATTAGTAGCATTAGCATCCCCGCTGCAAAGCCTTTCACTGTGGACAGTGCTTAAATTAAATAATGCAGCTTAGAGAAAACAACAAGCATACGTTTCAGCAGGAGCTGAATTGGGAAAGTAGATCCCAATGGGGGGCAGAAGTCCCACCTTTTCCTTCCTCTCCTTTTTTTCTGGTCAGCAAACTTTTCCCTTTCTATTTTTATTTTCTTTTAACCATCCATCCCCTTTAGCTGGCACAATGTATATTAGAAGACAGGGAAGTAAGAGCCGCATTCAGGGCCGATGGTCCGTGAAGACAGGAAAGTTTAGGAGGTGGCTCTTCCTGAGACTCACAATGCTGACATTCAGAGATGTTAACAACAAATTGGGGGGGGGGGGGTTCTCTTTATTTCCATAAATACATTTCTTGTTTGACAATACTTCATGTTGCTATTATGACACCATCATCTCTCATGCAAACCCACTCTTAATGTAAGACTGTGTCTATACTTCTTTTTCTACCTTATTCGGAGGGGGGGGGAACCCACATCTTTTCAGGTTTCCAGTTTAGAAGTCTTTTTCCTGTACCTCCTGATGGGTGCTTATTCAGTCTTCAACTCCTGTGATGTTTATATATAAAGAGAAGAAAGAGTTCTTTTTGAACTAGGTTAGTATTCCTTGATTCTTATTTTGATTGGGCCAAGTTGCCTTTTTCATTTTGTTATCATTCCCTGGGGTTTCATTTACTTGATTTTCTTACCTCTTATACCATGTGGTTTTGTTTTTTAAATAGCAGTAGAGTCACAGTTAGAAATGGAGCAACTCAATTTCAGTTTTAGAAAGCCGGTGGACCTAGAGAATATTTTTTATCAAATTGAGATCATGAGAAGAGCATTTAATGGTCCCACTGTTGTTTTTAAAAGTAGACAGTATCTTCCAGCTCAGCAGAAAGACTGGCTAGTGGGAACATTCTCATATAAGATGTTACAAAGCAGCTGTGACTTATTTACAAACACCTGCCCCATAACTAACAGACTCACGTGCATATGTTTGGGACTGTATTTTTATCTGTAATCGTCCCCTATCCTAAATCACAGACCCGAAGAAGAGGTCTGTGAAACTTGAAAGCTCATCCCCTTCCACCCCCCGAAGCTGGCTCAATAAAATGTTACTTCACTTATTTTGTCTAATTTTTATTTTAAAATATTGAAAGTTTAAACCTCCTAACACTGAGCATTTCAAATGGTGAGTTCAAAGGCTGAATCATGACTTCAGCACCGATTATTCACTTCATAAATATTCATTTTATGTATATGTACACAAAGTGAACTATCCTACAGAGGAAGTACAGTCCAGTGGTTAGGGTACTAGCCTGGGAGTTGGGAGACCTGGGTGTAACTCCCTTCTCCGCTGCAGACTGTGTTTGTGACCTTAGGCAAATCAATGGACGTTAGGAGTCTAAACACCTTTGTGGAGCTGGATCTTAGTCTTTTCTGCTTCAGATCCCTAACTTTATAATAGTAATAAACTTCACAAGCTCAAAAGGGGTGGTATAAGAAGGATAAATAGATGTAAAAGATTGTGAGATGCTCAGATCCTGTGGTAATGGGGGCCATAGAAAAAGTAGTGACCCTCTGGTTTGTGTTCCATTATTTGAATTGTGACTTTGAAAAAAAAATCTATTTATCAGTGTAGTGTCGTCTGCAGCTCCACAAAATACCGCTCATCTCCACCGACAGTGGTATTTAGCTTGTGGCTCTGCAGACATGTAGCTCAGTCAGTATCTCCAAGTGGTTCTTGGAATGTAGGCTTTTGATCAGTGCTGCTCATGCTATACCCGGTCTCTGGCAGAACAAAGAGCCTAAGTTTGCCTGACACATGTGAAACATGCATGGTGCTGCTGAAACTCAGACTGGGATTGCCACCAACGATCCCAGCACCCAGGAAAAGGGGGAAGAGAAGAAAGTCTCCTCCATCTGACCAGCCACAAGTGGACGGGTTGAGGTGGGGGAGAAAAGGGAGAAGGGATGTTGGTGTGCAGCGACACAGGAAGTAATCCTGGTGTGGTGGCTGGACACCATTGCATTGTGCTATTTTTTGTCATGATGCTGTAACAATAGACAATGACATTAAGTTGAAATGATACCTTGTGATTACATTGTGAGTACGTTAGTTGATAAAACATCGAGGTTAAGAATCTCTCATCTAAATCAAGCTCAACCACATCAGGTCTATTGAAATAAACAGAATGATGAACAGGAGGGAAAATGTTAATGTCCTGCAAATATTGGGCCAAATCCTTTCCTCAGAGACCCAATCGTGCCCTCCATACTTAGGGTGACCAGATGTCCCGATTTTATAGGGACAGTCCCGATTTGGGGGCCTTTTTCTTATATAGGATCCTATTACCCCCCACCCCCGTCCCGATTTTTCACATTTGCTGTCTGGTCACCCTATCCATACTCAAGCAAAACCCCCACTGAAATTAGATTATGGAGGGCAAGACTGGAGCCCAGATATGCATATAAGGCCCTCACTTAAATCTACACATATATCCAGAGGCAGATTATGTAAAAAATGTTACTACTGCATTAGAAAGAAAAGTGCTATATTCTCAAATAAGCATCGTGAGGGGCAGATTGAAGGGGATTTCTAGTTTTTAACACCTTCTTTGTTTCAGATTTGTCAAATATGGGCCTTCTGCTGTATCATCCACTCTAGTATGGCACAATAAGCAGCACTGGAATACATGGGGGCCTAAAATCAGTCTTTTATTTTCTCTGTATAGTGTATTCTTAAAAAGGTTTTATTTAATATTCTTTTAATTTAAAAAAAAATGCTGGGGGGCGGGGGGGGAGGGGAGTACTTTTCTTCCTAGAAAGACCACATTCCCCAGATCTTTCAAAGCTATGGTGAAGTCATCAGCTAAGTGCGTGCTGTCACACTGAGGAGGACTGCAAGAGCGGTGCTATTTACAGATAAGAAACAAAAACTGCATTCAAAGTGTACTGAAACATCCCCTTTCAGTAGCTTGTTATTAGGGGCATCCAGGTCTTGCTCCTAAACCCACTAAAATGAATGAAAAGGCTCAATGATTTCAATCAGGCTCTCGAGACATAGCTTTACGTTTACAGTAAGGAGTAATAGTAATACCCATCTATATGATGGAAGAAATGGGCCCAATATTTGCTGGTCACTTTCTGAACTCCTACCTGCAAGATTATGCTCGTGGTGTGTAGTTCTGCATGTATGAATGTGTAGAAGAACTGTATACATATACAGTATATTTCTATTTTGCTAAATGTACCATTTCAAATACATTTACATTATGTGACTGTTACAAACTACCTATCCTTTATCAGAAGTAATTGGATTAGGAAGTTTTGTTGTTGTTTTTTTAAGTTTAAAACGCTCAGCCATTTTGACATTTTTGGCATGTATTCAGTTGAGAAATCTGCTGTAAAAATTTTGATTGCTACTTACATAATCTAATGTACAGGAAATACCTTTGTAAGGACCTTAATACCACACATTTTATTGTTTAATGAAATGAACAAGTAATTGTAAAAGCTACACTTACTACATGATAGTCGAAACTCCATGGAGTAAATGATTTTTAAAAAAATATTATGGTTGCTTATACCCTTCACTTGAACAGTTTCCATGGTTATCCCAGCTTTGGCTTGCACGGAGAAGCCCACACCTGACAAAACATTGGCACCGTTATTTCAAACAGTTAACAGAGAGCTACCAGCAACATGGTCCTGTCACTCATCCAACGTTCACAACCTTTAAAAAAAGAAAGTTCCTTTATCAGCTCAGGGCTAAGTTAATAAAAACCACTGTTGCCAGCTTTTAAAAAAAAGTATTTGAGAGTGTTGCCTAATGTGGTTAACCTAGTTTACAATATATCAAGAGATGACTTTGTCCTGAATATTATACTTTTTGGATGAAAGGGAAAGAACACTATTAGCAGTCCTTACTCAAGCAAAACTCCTACTGACTTCTATGGGAGATGTAGGGATATTAAAGAAGGTACTGATTCCCCCCAAGTGAAAGTAACCACCCATAACTTGTCTAAAATCCAACAGCTTTACCAAGTAAAAGATCTCTTGGATCCCTTGTTAAACCTACAAGCTACTGTCTGTGTAAACCATTGATTGTATCTGTTCTCAGAAAGATACTGTATTGCTATGAGAAACTTGCAAACAAGTTATTTGACTTTGTTCCTTATGCATGCTTTGTACCTAGAAACAGCATAGAAAGACCCCCCACCCTCTTTAATTAAAGAGCAGGGAGGCTCAAATAAATTAGTACACACCCCGAAAGTGTTGAAGACAGTATGTCTGCTGATGAATGCTTGGTGTACATGAATGAATGAGCAGGGAGGTGCCAGCCTAGGAATTCAGTGACCATCAGCTGAAGGCGGCATCAAGTGTGAACGACCTGACAACCCCCACACCCCAGAGGATAAACTGGGATCCACCCGACCATCTCAAAGGATGGGAAAAACAAGATAACATCTGACAGCACGGAGCCATCAGGAATGTGCCATCTGCTGATTGATTCAGCAACAGCATGATGAAGCAATTCCCATAGACTGACATAGGAATAAATCCCTATAAGAATGGCCTCTAAATACTGAGGACTTTGAGTCTCTGGTTCTGCTGCCAACCTCCAGGAGCATCAGATGAATCTGACAAGGACTCGGCTCCACCCTCATGCCCAGGTTACCTGGCCAGTAACTTGGCATGAGCAACTTTTAGGCAGGTAACTATGACATCTATGCAGAACCTGTGTGTGTGTGTGTGTGTGTGAATGAATGTGAAACTGAATGAAATGTTACAGCTATAACTGACTGCTTACTATGATTCTTTTTGTATTCACAATAAACGTGACATTCTGTCTTATCCCCTTTAAAAAGATCCTGCTGGTTTTTATTTTATTGGTATAACAGAGATATATGTTAAGAAAAGATTGTGAAGGGATACAGTGTGTTATTTTCACCTAGGACAATTTCATATTTTTTAGCAATGCCAACTATTAGGAAACAGATCTAGCTTTATAGAAGAAGGGCCCTGATGAAAAGGGCCACATAAGAGCTAGACGTTAATACTGTTCTACATTTTTAAATAATTTTATTATTATTTATTTATATTGCGGTAGCACTAGGAGCCCCAGTCACAGACCAGGACCCCAGTGTTAGGCGCTGTACAACCAAGCCCACCCGTACCCCAAAGAGCTCACAACCTGAAAGGCAGATGTTGACATTGCACAAAGATAACATTAAGATCTCTTGATCCAACTGGTCAGTTTTAAAGAGAGGCTAACTATTATGGTTCAGTTAAGAACTGAATAACTGTAAAAACAAAGTTTTAAGAACACTGGCCCCGATCCTGCAACATATCACGCACGGCATTGGGTCTACAGTAGGCAGCAGGCTGACTGTGCACTGCAAGGGGCCATAAATATTAATTTCTGGATATACTGTGGTTCCAGCGTAGTAATTGTTTTCAAGATGCAGTTCAAAATATTGAGTTTCACGTACTGGAGTCTCTGAAGTTGCTTACACTTTATTTGTCATGAAACACACCTTTTGGAGGAAAAAATTTGATCCAGCACTTCAGTTTATAGACTTTGTTTCTGACATGTTAACAGTAGCCCAGAGCCTTAGCACAGCTGGGCAGCAGAGTGCAACTCAAAAGCGCGGAAGGATATTTCAAAATTGGCTGTAAACCACGTTGTGCTCCCCCCAATCCTGAACTGGCTCTGCACCAGGCCAGCGCCCTGGCATAAGTTAGGTCTGAAATCTGCTCTAGAGTTGGCTTCCAACTGTCCCAAAGGGAGGAGTGTGTAGGAGCCTGCTCTGTGCCATCGACGAAGGTTGCCTTCTATTTGGGTGATCTATACCAGCTTTAGGGCCACTTTGCACTGGAAATGCTTTGTAAAAAAGCCACAACAGAATCTGAGCCACCATTTCTTCAGTGAGATCAGCCTGTAACTAGGTGTGTTTGGGTGTCTTCTCCACATTCACAGATCAGGCTGTCCTTCATTTTCCATTTGTGTACTAGGCAACCGCAATCACCCATGTGAGGTTCCGATTTGGTTCGCTGTGATCCATATCTTACCAGGCATGGTGAAGCCAGGTGGTTAATCTGTATGATCCATGATGAGGTCTCAATTCTTGACCCTACTGTTTTTCTCACACCTACCGACACTTGTCTTTTAGTGACAGTCCCAAGATTTTGAGAGTTTTGCCACTAACAAGGAGTCCCTAGACTTGGGGTGGAGGTCTTCGTAGATGGGCGAGTCTGCATTTGTTATCCTATAGTTGTATTCTCACATTATTGCTGCTGCTCTTTGGAGGGATGGTGGTGAGATATGTGCGAGAAGAGGGAGACAGGCTGTCAGTGTTCACTTCACCACTCCTGTGACAATTCTCATAGCAGCGTTCTGTTGCATGTCCGAGGCCAGGTAGGGTAAACTTAGGGCTAATTTGAGCTACCAGAGCAACACAGGGCAGGCTTAATTGTAGGGCAGGATCTGGCACCATAATCACTGCTGATAATTGCTAAATTTAGTGATACTAAAAGGTATGTAGAGGGCGGTTAATGAATGTAGCAATGGAGCCACCCAAAAGTATCTCTGCATTCAGTCCTGAAGTTTTCAAGTCATATTGGGCTCTAAGGTTTTCTAACTGCAGTCGCTCTTTTATAAAGATATATGTGTGGATGTGGTTGTGGGAGCCTCTAATCTTGTTACAAATATTTTTTCACAAGTGGTTTGGGTGAAAGAACTGTAAATCAAAACAAAGCAACTCAGACATCAAACCTATGAAAATCACATGAATCTTTAGATTGTATTGTACAAGACGCTTACTATAAAATTTACCTTTTTTAGGTTAAATAAGAACATTCATCCATTTTAAAGAAAATAAAGTACCTATAACTATTATGCATTTTAACAGCATGAGACAACAGTTTTGGCTACCTATTAGAACTGGGGTTTGGGATATTATTAGTAATGGAGAAACTTATCTGTGAAAATAAAGTTACTTATCAAGATCTGGACTCCACTTGTTGAATATTCATAACAGACTAGATCAGCAAGAAACCCCAGTACGCTTGCAACCTTTCCCGCACAAAGTCCAATGTTTTAACTAGCCATGCAAACAGAGGCCCTGATCTTCCTTCAGGTCCTTACTCAAACCAAACTCCCACTCATTTCTATAGGAGATTGGACTGACAAAGAACTACCAACACTTAGGCTTTAAATAGAACTTTCCATCCCTAGATTGTAAAACACTTTACAAAGTAGGTATCACTAACACTATTGTATAGATGGGGAAACTGAGGCACAGAAAGCTTAAATCATTAGTCCAAGGTCATACCACCGTGCTTCCAAATGCATTGACGGCTGTGGGACTTAAGCACATGTTTAACTGGATGAGGGTTAAAGTCCTCATTCTTTACAGGATTAAGTCCTTGATATACAGTAGGCCAAGAATGGCAATATGCAAGGACCCTTTGTTAAGATAAATAATATGCTATGATAACTTATTACTGAATTGTAATTTTCATTCATGCTATATTTTCAAAATTCTTCACTACGATAGCATGGTAAGCTACTGTCATGATATTTTCAGTTATCTATTAGCAAAAATACTTTAAAGTTGTACACAGCTTTCTATCTGAGAAACTCCAAGTACATAATACAAATAAACATCAACAGGTTTAGCCTCAAAACATGCCATATGGGATAGAAACGTATTTTTATCACATATTACGGATGAGAAAACTGAGCCACGGAGATTCAGCCACTTCCCCATGGTCACACAGAGAGGCCCAGCTGAGAGGGAAACAGCACACAGGAATCCAGACTCCCAGTACACTGCTGTGATCACACAACCATCTTTCTTCCCATACACAGATTCAGGACTCTTCAGTTACGTCTGCTCTGTGAAGTAGGAGTATGATTCCCTTCTTGCTTGTGTTCACATACCTGTGATAACTCTCATCGAGCTAGTGACAGTACAAATAGCAGCGTAGCTGCAACAGCATGACTAGTGGCAGCGGAGGAATGGTTTACCGTGCCGAGAACAAACCCGCCTGAAACCAGTGGGTGTGTGCTCGGCATGGCTAAGCTGTGCCGCCCCTGCAACTACCCTTTCTACCACAGCTACGCTGCTACTTATACTTGCGTTAGCTCAATGAAAGTGCATGCATTTGTAGGCTAGCAGCGGGACCACACCCCTAGCCTTATAATCATGGACACGTCCACAGTCAGAGAGAGAGAGAGAGAGAGGGCATGTGTGTACACAAACACATGGGAACTTTTTTCATGCAAGTGTCTTAAAAACAACATTTCTCTGTAGGACCCAGCATAACATTTGACAATCAGATAACCTCAGTTTTCAACACAACACAGAATTTAGCATAACTATCAACTCAAAAATCTACTTTGCTGCATGAACTACAATAGATAAAATACTCTTTAGACAAGCTGGCCTCAGCCTCATTCCAACCTTTACTCCCTGTTATTGTCACATGGCTGTTATAGGCATATCGGGACAGATTCTGATCTCATTTACACTGATTTCAGGGGAGCTATTTCACATTTATACTGGAGAAACAGAGATCAAAATATAGATCACTGAATGTTTTGACAGGATAAATTGGAGTCCTCTGAATGCATTCTGCCTCCTGCAGAGGGAAAAAACCTTGTTAGCAGACAAGCTACACAGAATTTTTTTTTTCATCAGTCAACACAAAATGTATTTAGCACGCTTCATTCCTCCTTCTATTTTCACAGTCCAGCGCCCAAAAGAGAGATCATGTGAGAGAAAATGACTTCCCTTTGAGGGGAAGGGAGGCCAAGGGCCAAAATCTGCTCTGTTACATTTGATGTACCTGAGAGCAGAACGTGACCCATTGTTGGAAATAAGATTTAAACAGAGTACTCCAGCAAAATAAATTTAAATTAATTGGGAAAAAATACACACCTGTGCATTTACTTAGTAAATGCTGGGTTAGCAACTTCCACTTTGAAACAACACACTTCCAAAGAAGAAAGATTTAAGGGAAACATACTTAAATGTGGTGCTGTTATCTTTTTGTGCTTGGCTGACTAACCAGTCTCCACTTCAATTACCTGGCTGCTATTATGCAAATGCGATGGATGCCAGAAGTCATGCACCTGTGTTTGCCTCTTTATTTAATATCTTTAATAAGTCCTTAAACCCCATTCTGTGGTAGAGGATTGCTCAACTCAGGTTACACAAAGGCAAGTGAAGGGCTTTTCAAACTGTGACAATGGTTACAAGGAATTCAAAATGACAGAATGTTTAGACTTGGTCTTGTGGATGAGAAGAACAAAAGCACCGTATGTTACTGAAAGGTTGTGTTTAATATGGTTGATAATCTTTACCCAGTTACATTAGAGCAACAAAAAACAAGATAGACCCTGAGCCTGCCAAGGCTGATGCACATGATTAAGTTCACGTGCAGTGAGCAGTGTGACATTGACTTAGACCACAGTACTAAGCATGTACACAAATCTTTGCAGGATCTGTGACAGACATTTTCTTGTTTCATTTTCAATGAAGGGAGAAGTATTTTGTGCTTCCTGACACTCCTGCTTCATCACCACCATTACTAACAGTGATCCAACAACAGATTATTGCTCACACCTCATGCTGCAATTATACTTTATTGTTACTCAACAAGAAAATTCATCCGTGTAACTCCAGTAATTTCAATGGAGTTAGACTAGGAATTAATTTGGCTCATTGTGTGTGGTTAATAGTTGTATATGATTGCATCAGAATAATGAAGGAATTACTTCTTCATTTGTGTGAAATAATAAGATGACTTTATAAACAATCCATGTATGTGAAAGTTTAACTTTGTAAGATATGCAGAAAAGTTGATTAATAGGTGATCACATAGTTCTACATAGTTACATGATAAACCACAAGTTACCATCTTCAACGGAATAAAGGTAGAGATTAAGGGCCAAATTTTCAAAGGAAGATAATCCTGACCCTCCAATTTGTTGAGTGTAATCAAATAGAAAGGCATAAATGTTAACATTCACACATGCAATTAAAGGTGCCTCTAATACTGGAGCATTCCCAAGAGAATGGAAATGCTCCAACAACCAGCACCAAGATCTATGCTAAGACACCGAAGGAAAGACTTTTTGGCGAGACAGAGGCCATAAAGTACCAAGAGGTTACAACACATATGTGTGGAATCAGACATGCTAATAATCTTGAGTCCAGTGATCAAAAATTAGCTCAGCACAGACTTACCACCATGCCGGAATGAAAAGAGGGAAAACAAGGCCAGTTGGTGCACCAGAGCCAGGTAGTCTAGATAGAGCATTGGAGGGAAGGAGAGACTGGAAAATAGAAAACAAAGTTTATCTGTGACTTGCTGGTAAGGAAGCTAGCAAAGTGGATAATGGCATGGATAGAGAAGCTCATGGGAGAAGGTCCAGCACACAGTTCCTGCAAGAAGTTCCTTGTCAAGAAGGGAATAAGGCCTACTTCTGTGGCAGATGCCGTGGTCTGAGATACCAGTATTTAGTAAGCACAGCATATGTCCAGCTACCAGGGCTTTGGTGGGCCAAAAGACACAGGATGCCCTCACAGTTGGGCCTTTAATGAAGAGGCATGGGGGACAATTGCCTTTAGTAAAGGATTGTCTAATCTGAAATTTTCTGTGGACTGTGTATAATATAAAGATGACCAAAGTCAACACAGCCACTGTAAAGTTAAATGTAAAGAACTCTAGCTTTACATTTCTGTATTTCTGAACACTGATAGGATCAGACTATTTTGGGTGGGTAGGGTAAGTTAGAGTTTGATTTTGACAGGGTGTTGAAAACGAGAGCAGAGTTAAGGTGATTGGGGTATTTTAACTATTAATATGCTTTCTTTCAATTGTTTGGGTTCTTTGTAAATGTAAACCTAAACTCTGAATTCCCTGACTTTTTAAGAGTTGGGTTTGTTGTTATTGCTGTGTGTTTCTTTTTTGTTTTTGCTAATTACAAGGTCCATTAATGGATTTTTACCTTTAAATTGCACTCAATCTTCACCTTAACAAAAAATAATTATCTGCAAATCTAAAACCGCTGAGGCTTCTTCAAGACTAAAGATTGATGGAAATCCCTAGGGAGAGATGGTTAGCTCAAAATGCAGGAAACATTTTGTGAACAAAGGCAAATCTCTCACACCAAACCTGGGCTGAATATCAAATATTAGTTGTGAACATTTCAGACAGCACTATTTATTTACAGACTACAACTTCCACTGTTATGAAAAATTTTATTTCTTGAATGTGCCTTGATGCATTTGATCATGCTTTTAGCAGTGCAGCAAGATGTGTTTTGCTTAGCTGGTTCACAATGCACAAGTTTAAGAACAGGTTAATATCATATAAGCTGCTGGACAGATTTCATAAGTTTATATTTTTAATTATTTGTTCTATTAAGAAAGAGAAAATACAGAAAACATGAAAATTGATAGCACTGATGTGTCATGAAGAATAAACACCACATCAGTGAAGCATTCCTGTGTATTGAAAATCAAAAACCAAAACCTTTTAAAGAAAGTCTCCTTCTCCTATTTGCCAAGGAAAGCAAACAGTTTCTAGAGTCGGAGAACTCACTGATTGGAATCCAGCTATGGTCCTTGATGCATAAAAACTACCTCACCCATTCCTAGGGATTTATAAATTTGATTTAGAATGTATTAGCAGAGCTGGTATGAAGTTTATTGTCTGGAGAATAGGGAGCCATCCCTCAGCCTGGTCTTCTGCTCTTTTTCACAAAATGAATTTTTCACATTCTTTGCCAAAAAGTACTCCATACAACTTCTACTAAAATGCATATCAGGTGGGGAGAAGAGGAGGGAAATCACTATATGATACATTTTTATGGTAGAACAATGAATTAAAAGCTCAAATCTGTCATAATATGTTTTACCTTTCCCTCCCTCCTCCCTCCGCTGCTAAAAATGTTAGAGAGAATTTAACAGTCATTGTGAGGAGCTAATAGCTCTGGCCTGAAACAAATACATTATAGATAAGTACTGCACAGAACTTCCCAACATAGATCCGCTGTCCCTCTCACTTATAATCCCTAGCACTCCTGCTGTTCGGTCCTGGGCCTCTCTTCCCCAAAGGTTACCAATCATGCCAAAACAGGTCAAACTGCATAATAATTCAGAGATGTGGGTTTTCAGTTATTCCCTTTTCTATGCCACTCATTCAGAATATGGTGAATATGGTAAACACGAAGAAGCAGTGTTCAGATTACCCTTTTTCCTTTGACAATCAAGTGCTACATTTCCCCTTCCCCCGTTTTATATTGGTTTCTGCCAGTGAGAACCAGGCACATTTTTTGGAGGGCAAATGCAATGCAGCTCAAGAAGTGGGAGGTGCTGACCAGGGTGCTGGCTTGCTCCCTTTTCTGAGCAAACTAATTGAAAAGGCAGGGAATGACAGTCTGCAACGGTGCCTGTCAGTACCAGCATCCTGGATTGCTCCCAGTCTGGCTTTACACTATGCCATGGCATTGGGGAAACGTTTCTTGCTCTGGTGGATGATAGCCTGCCCACTGAAAGGCGATTTACTTCCATGTTCATCGGCTTGCAATCTCTGCAGTATCTGAGGCCATTACTAAACAAATTCTGCAGTCCTGTCTTCAGCAGGGTGATTGCAAAATTACACAAAATTGCTCAAAACTTTCCTCTTAGACCAAAACCAGATGGTCATAATGGGCTGTTCCTCCACCTACAGAGGGTGTTAGTGAGACAACCCATGTGCTAGCAGCACACAATACACTTAGCTCTATATCGCCTTAACATCCTATCCCCATCCTAGCTGAAAACAACATCAGGGTGAAGAGCATCTGGCTATCTCTAAGCCCAGGCAAGACTGAGGTGAAATTGGTGAGAAAACAGAAGTACTATGAAGAGCTTATTTTTGATTTACAGAACCATCCATGATATGGGTCTCGGAAGTACCTACCACAAGGATGGCCTCTGCCAGAAGTTATTCGAAGTGTAACGATGGACAGACAGGAAGACAAGTAGGGACACATCAGGGAAGGGTAAAAATAAAAGGGATTTTATATACAAATCAACAAAATTCACTAGAGGCAGTGTGGAACAAGAGAGCTGTTAAGAAGTATTTAAAAGCAGACAGATAATAGGGACCTTCTGGATAAGTTCAAGGAAATTAAACCACATAAGAAGCCGCATAGAAGGAGGTATAGAGAAAACTGTTTGAGAAACTAACTAGTAGGCAGACAAGAGAGGGAATGCTGATGTCAACCTATCTCCTCTATAATGCCCCTTCTATTAACAGCATATACCTTTAGACTGGTATGTTGAACTGCAGCCTTGGAGTCCTTATGGAGCCTTGGAGTCTCAATAAACACACCAGCAAAGACATGCCCTCTTTCATCTCTGACTGGCCTGAAGACTGCCCTCCAGCCTACTGGGAAAAGATCTGACTATGGTGAGCCACACGCTCATGATCTCCAACCTTGATTAGTGCAACTGATATCTAAGAATGAAGACGAAACTTCATACCCTGAAAAAGCTTCATCAATACAAACCACAACAGTCTGTCTGCCAAGCCACACAGGTCACCATGAGCACATCATACAGGTGCTCCCCTCTATGCACCTTCCTGATCCAAAGTCCTCTATTGGATTAGCTCTAACTGCCTGAAAGACTGACTGATGCTCCTCAACCATAACAACTGTGTTCCCTGAAACCCTGCAACTGCCAGCTAGCAGGGGAAGACGTGTGAGCACAGGAGACAGAACTCTCAGAGGACCAAGGCAGCAACTTCCAGAATCACCACAGAGCAAACTGACCACAGGACAGAACTAAATGCACACCTCACCTCTGATGCAGATGTTCCTCAATGACTTCTCATACAGACAGACATTCAAATCTAAACACACAAAACATAATTGAAAACAAGGACTCAATCATAAAGCTTGGGCAGCTGAGATGGGGGAGACAAACATGGCTGTGTTGTGTGCATTTACCACGGGTGAGACTATGGATAGCTTTGAATGAATAGCTATTGTTTGTCTACTTTAAACACAATAACTATGTGAAGAATTAAATTCACCATCATAGGCTAAGAGATAGCCCGCATTGAGAAGCCTTAGAATACTTGTAAGCCGATCTTCTGACGTCAGGTTCAGACTGGCTCTGCGGGGTTTCTTTAGTGAGCAATGATCTTTATATTATTATTTCTCATTGTATTAGAGAATTAGGTTAATTAGAAACCCTCTTGAACTTCGTTTATGGTTATCCTTTTTGGTTATTACCAAGCCTAGAACGATGTAATACCTTTATTTAATTTAAGGGAGCTTAAAATTTGGCATTTTCTGTATTTACACGGACACACTTCCTCTGACAGAATGCCATACAAGTAGTGGAGGGCAATACTGGATATTTAATGGTAAATTCATCCCTTTTATACATATAAATTCAGACTGATTTCAGTGGGAGCAGGAGCAGGCCTTAAGAATGACTATATAAACAATTTTGAAGTCCCTCTGTGTGCAATGCAGAGAATAGTATATGGTTACTTTTAAGGCCCAATCCTGCTCTCACTGAAATCAGTCTGAATTTTGCTATTGACTTCAGGTGGTATAGGCTTGGGCCCTAAGTGATTAATAGATTTTAAGGCCAGAAGGGACCATTAAAATCTCTACTCCAACTTCCTGTATAACACAGGACACAGCTTTTACCCAGTGATTCCTGCATTTTGATCAACAACTTGTTTTTGAATAGCAGAACCCCATTTATCCCATCTAATTGGGACTGCGGCCAGATTGGATAATCAGAAATTCAGACAATCCGAAGAATGGGAAAGTACGAGTTCTGTAGCACAGTCTCGTGGCCACAGGAGAGATCACCTGCTTCTGGAACTGTGAGCGCTAATGGTTTGGTTAATATGGAGACCCAGATAATGGAGCATCGGATAAACAGGGTTCTTCTGTATATCTTTTAGAAAGCCATTCCATCTTTATTTTAAAAGTGCGCTGTAACAGGATGTGTAATAAAATGATAATAGTAATGCTTAACACTGTTATCCAAAGGCTCTCCCAACACCTACTGGCATTCACTTAAGTCTTACAATACCTTTGTGAGGAAAGTAAGTGAGGAAGCAGATTATCCGTAATGATTTCAGTACGGTATATAAAACCACAGTCTCTTTGTACTTAGTTCTTTTTACGGAGATGTATTATTTAAATTACAATAATTTTGCATATATGGAAACCGGGAGCTCTACACAAACTACGTCATGAGAATGTTAAAATTGCATAAGTATGCACTCAGAAATCAGGTAATGAGAAACATACATTCCTCCACACCGCACCACATGCATGTTTCAGAGCTCTGCTTTGCAGGGGAAAATTAAGGCAATCTGGGATTGTAACAACACCCCATTTAACACACACACGCACACACACATACACCATGGTCCTACCCCTCCATGCAATAGCTTCAAAGTTCAGATGAATGGAGCTGTTAACATCTCGGGACCAATTGTTTCAGGCTGTCTGCAAACTCAGACTGGCATCAGTTATACTTAGATCAGGTCTACACTACAGACCAATGTCAGGAAAACTATGTCACTCGGGGGTGTGAAAAATCCTCACTCCTGAGTGACATAGTTATACTGGCTTCAACAACACCCCCCCCCCTCACCCCGCATGTAGACAGCACTGTGTTAATGGAAGAGCTTCTCCCATTGACATAGCTACTGCTTCTCGGGGAGGTGGATTAACTATGCTGACAGGAGACTCTACCCAGTCGGCGTAGGAACATCTTCATTTAAGCACTGCAGCTGTGCTGATGCAGCGATTTAAGTGTAGACCTGCCCTTAGTTCACATTTTCAAACATTTCACTTCATCAATGAAGGCCGGAAACATTTGTTTTTTAATGAAAGCTGAGATTCTAATATCATCATGAAACTCTAGGAGTCAAGGCCATGGACATGGGCATATAGTACCAGTGCCTTATGCAACCATGCACATCTCTGTGACACATCTCTGCATTGCACACCAGAGGGTTTGAGGCAGATCAAGGGAGGGGGAAAGGGCTTGGTCATTTTTTCCGCAACAGAGTGGATCTTCTCCCCCAACAATGAAAGAAGCCCCTATATTGGGAAAGGCTAGAATGCTGTGACCTGGGGATGGGGAGCATGTCGTGCCACATGGTGAACCTCATGTACTCAGGTTTTGAGTAGGAGGTTAGGGTTTTAAATATTGTGTTATATGTTGTATGACGTATATACAAATATACGCTCTCTCCCCTCTTCCAGCTTACATCCCCAAATAATAGACAAAATTGAAAATAATATCAGTCAAATACAATTTTTCCTATGTCACTGACTTGCAGCACAACTTTGCTCAGGATTTTCAATTATTATGTGTGTGTTTGTATAAGCTGGCCTGTGTTTTTCTTGGGAGTAAAATCATCTTGAAAGGAAAAATCGCTTTTGAGGTGGGGATAACAGCTGGGTTAGAATTTACTCTTGACAAAAAATAATTTAAAAGATGTTATAATTTCCATTTGAGAGACTGATTTTTATTCTATTTTTTTATTTATTTTATCCATACTTTTTAGTATGTTGCAGGTTTTTATTCCTTGGGAATAGGAAATGCTGGAAATAAAAATATATTATGAATGAAGAAACAACTATTAGGTCCTACAAAATTTAATTCTTGTAAGCATGAATAGCAAAACCCAAATCTTTTGAGGTGGAAGACGCCATAATATAGTTTTGTTACATGTTGTTGATACATGTTGCCCCTTGAAGAAATTCAAGAAACCTTAACAAATATTTCGTTCAAAAAAAGAAAGAATTTTAACAAAAGTTCTGGGTAAAACATTTCATACATTAAATTTTCTAAAATGATAACTCACAAAGTTAGTTCGCATTCCTGCTCAAAAAATAAATAGCAAAAAAAAAAAAAAAAAAGCACACAGTTGAGTTATTCCTGCGTCTATATAAGTGAAAGATAATGGCTTTGGTTTGTTACAAATCCACTTTTTTACTGTTACATTGTATAAGTATCAGCATAAGCAGTTCATAGCTCAAGAGTGCACTGTTTCTTATGTTATTACTAGGAAAAATGTGTATACTTGTTTTTTACAACTCTACCCTGGATATATTCTGTGATACTTTAAGTGACTGATTACCTTCTATAAAAATGACCACAGGAACTGTAGCAGTTTATTAGTAACCTAACTTCCATATTCTGTTCAAAACTACCCACTATTCTTTAAGTTGAAAATAAACTTTCTTAAAGGCTACAGGAAGAAAGAGGCACTTTACAATGTACGTTTTGGACCTAGCAATGGGAACCAAAATGAAAGTGAGTGTAGTAATCTCACTTTAAGACACCAGCAGTCAATGGCTTATATCCCTCAAGCAAAATACATTATTTTGCTTTGGATAATCTAGCCTTTGTTTCATAGCCATGCAACTCAACTATGACTCAAATACCCAATTACAGGAAGTCCCTCTGGGCTAGCAAAGAGATGTTTCTGATAACAGCAGTTTAGCAAAATGGACAGCACTGTATGAGGAGATGTTTTCATACACTAGATCTGCATTGTAGCAGACCAATGAACATGAACAAATGCTAATGATACTCACATAAACTGACTTTAAGAACCCAAATGACATTGCACTCATATAACTGTTCCAAACCTATCTTTGGGTAACATGATATAACTTAAAGCTACAAAAGAAAAGACAATGGCCTACATGTTTTCAATAGTGACTCAAGATTTTGGATGCCCAGCTCGAGAACTTAAAAAGATGGCTGGTTTTCAGGAAGCGTTGAGTACCCGGCCCCCAAAAATCACATCTCTTTACAGTGTTTCAAGTTGGACATCTAAAAACTGTAGTCTGGTCAGAAAATCAATTTGCTGCCTCAGTCTTTGGGGCCTTTAAAGGTCAATAGTTATAAGATGCATCTTAAATAGCCAGGAAGATAACACTTACAGCCACTGAAGAAGTGGGGTGTTTTACCCACAAAAGCGTATGCCCAAATAAATCTTAGTCTTTAAGGTGCCACCGGACTCCTCGTTGTTTTTGCGGATACAGACTAACATGGCTACCTCTCTGATACAGCCACTATATTTCAATAACTGACATAAAACAGAGTAGCCTATTAATTCACAAAATCTGGATTTAGGATGCGTTTAAAGAAGGTTATCTGTGGCCCTGCTGCTAACAGGTTTTCTGTCCCAGTTCACATCCTCTTACTTCATTGCTTCCTTGTTGAACCACATCACAAGAAATCTAGATCATAAGCCTGAAATGATCAATAGAGTAACAGAGGGATCAACTTCCTCCAAACCACAGTGGAAGAAATCGGTCGTATGAGACAGTTCTGTTCCACTGTGGTCCACAGAAAATCAATCTTTTTTACTCTTTTCGGATCAGGAAACTGCAGATCACCTTTTAGGGAATATCCCTTCTGTCTGCTCAGGAGGGAGACTCCTATAGGCCTACTATCCAGCATCAGTATGTAGCCTTGTCTACAACAACAAAATTATTGATTGATGACAATAGGGGGTCAGCAATGGCTGTAGCTAAAACTGTGCTGGGTGTAATTTAACTGCATATAGGAGTATATGCAGGATTCTTTCAGAAACAGTGGTGGTAACTAGTAGAATAATTTTTACTGCAAACATTCAGAGATCTTTTGCCATGCTTTTGTATACATCAACTGAGTCTGTGCCACTTCTGAGGGACTGAAGTGCCAATGTCCACCCAAGATATTGACGCACTCAGCACCCAAAAGTAGTAGTCAGGGCTATTCTGGTAAAAGCCCCTGAGTTTGGCTAAAAATGCGAAAAACCACTATGAAGGGTAGGAGATGTCTTTGAAGACCAGCTGATAGAAAAAGTCTCCTCCCGTTCAGGATCTACCATATGGGGAATACCACAGGGACCTCTCAGGCAAGAGAGGCTGTGTGTTGTTGGCGGGAGGGGGGATGGGAAGGAATTGACAGTTGTGTGCTCTGACGTGCTATAATTACCACCTCTACTTGAGGTGCATGCAGCTGCTGCCTAAAGTGTTCCAGAAATTTCTGAAAGCTTACAGACCACTGCCAAAGCAAATGCTGTACACTGGAAGATCTGAGAGTGGATTTCTGTGATGGATATTTATCATTAGGAAGAAATTCTGAGCAGCCTGAGACTTTTATTTTCAGTTGAACTTTTTGTTTAGATCTGGATTCCAGAGTACAAAAGCACTGGGTGCTAATGTTTTTTTCCTATGCTTTTGGCACAAAGCCAAGGGATATGATAGTCTCATCTCAGTGGAAACACATTTGCATTCATAACACTCTAGGAATCATAATATATATATTTTACATATCAGCCAAGGGATAAGATGTGATAGTGTCCAAAACAATCCAAGAAAATTACTTCGGGCTGAGGTAAAAGGCCATTTCAAAATGGAGCGGATCAAAGCACAGCTTGCCATGAATTAACTGTTCATCAAGACAAACCATTAGCTAAAATACAGTACTAACATTGACAGTAGCAACACTTTGCACAGCTTTGACCGATGGCTAGTAATGGCATCAAATGGTTTCTTTTTAGAATGAGGGATTCAGGTGACTTCATTTGCTATAGTTTTGCCCAAGTTATAGTTTTCTTCTCGTCACCCTGTGACGAAGGTGTGACATGCAGGAATGCTGGTATGAGACTGAACTTCATTGACTGGCCCTAATCACATGTCATGGCTTAAGATGACAGAAGGTCATAAAAACAGCAAGGAGTCTGGTTGCACCTTAAAGACTAACAGATTTATTTGGGCATAAGCTTTCTGCATCTGAAGAAGTGGTTTTTTACCCACGAAAGCTTATGCCCAAATAAATCTGGTAGTCTTTAAGGTGCTACCGGACTCCTTGTTGTTTTTGTGTATACAGACTAACACTGCTACCCCCTGATACTTGACACCATAGAAGGTCATAAGTCTCTCCGACGGCCATGATCACTATCCAGGAGACAGCAACCCGGCAGTCAGTCTTGGTGCTGGTTCTGACAGCTTAGAATGGCTGGCTTTTTTCTTTGGATCTTTTTCTCTGCATGTTGTTCAAGCAGCACACTTTTATTCCTGCAGAGAATATTATTGACAATAAAAGATAAACAGATGTAAGAACAGAAACATAGGAGGATTTATAATTTGGGACTCATCATTCCTCTTTTGTTCTTTTGCAAATGCAATGAATGAAGATGGGCATAAGGAGCAATGAGATGAAAATATGAAAAGAAAAAATAATGCTGAATATCTAGGGAAACTGTCCCCAAAATGAGGTCTATTAGACTGTGGTATAGTGTCATCAAGGGAAGTGGTAGAAGCCTCTTTACTACAGGCATTTACAACTACACTGAACAAAAGCACCTGAAAATAGAGTAGGGAACAAACTTGCATATCAGGGGAGAAGGACTAGATGACCTAATAAGTCTTTTCTATCTCCAACTTCTATGATTCTGTGCCAAGCTGTTTCCATTGCTCACAAACATTCCCTGCTGACTACTTTTCAAATAACTGAAAACTAGCAATTCTACTTATTACTGTACAACTTGACATCTGGAGCAGGCACCAGTGCATCTTACAAAATTTGCAGAGAACTGGTTAACAGTAGATTCATTTTTCTTTACTTTTGTGAAAGAGGAAAACAAAGTCAGTGTCTACGTGTTGCCCTAAACTGGCTATGTCAGAAATGGGCTGAGCTACAACATTTGGCTGTAGATCCAAGCGTTTCCAAACTTGGGGTCTGACGTTATGTTGGGGGGGGGGGGTCATCCCTGTTATCTCTGAAGACCAACGCAATAAACCACATAAATAAAGGAAGCAATTCCAAAATATCAAACTATATAATTTAACAATCCTTCTGTTATATAATTGTATGCTTTGCACTTACTAAACTTTTAAAAAATCAGTCACTGACATTTTTATTTTGTCTTGCCTTCTTTATTTCATCAACTCTAGTGAAAAACCAAAGTATTTGCAACATGGCAATTTAATTCTGTTAAAGTTTCCCTTTGAACAACTTTCTAAAAAGCCCCCTTATTAGCCTGTACTACTTGCTGAAAAGTGTTGGTAAATTTGTTGCTTGTTGGTAAGTATTTTAAAGGTTTGAGTTTGGAGTGAGGCATTCAATTTGAAGATTTATTGAAGTCCACGATACACAGATTGAACAGATAAAGACCTATATCATGGTGGAATAATTATAGCTATTGTATTTTCTATTGCAAATGCTAAGCTTGTAAACATAATTCCCTTACTGTATACTAGTGAAGTGAGATTAAAATAAAGGCAACAGAGATTTTTAGCTGTTTTATTTATAAAATGTGTTGCATAACTAAAAGTGTATTACTCTAAAGGTTTTGCAGTTCAATTGCAGTTGCTTACTTAATTTAACTTATGAACCCTGACCCCTGAGTGTGAGTATTGGTTCTGCATGTAGCATGTTCTAAAAAAGTTGCTTGTTTTTGAAACAGGGTAACTAGCAACACAGTTCATCAGGTCATAAATAATTGGAGGAACATTACTCCTCCAAGGAATGTAATTAATACTACTCCACATAGAATTAACTGTTGCAGATGTTATTAGCAAATCAGCTTCATTCTTGGAGGAAAGAAAAAAAAATCCTGCCAGGCCAAGAGTATGCACTTTCTATTATTATTAGAGATGGGCTTGAACTCAGAAATAGATTTCATACTCCACAAAGTTCAGGAATGTCTGGACCCAAAGTTTTGGCTGTCTGTGAAATTCAGATCCAGATGAAAGTTGGAATTTCAAACCGCCACCATGCCCAAGTTTAGGAGTGATAGTATCTGAGATTTTGGCTAAGGCCTATCTCTAGCTATTATATGTAGGCTTGGCAGAATTAGATTTTTTTATATATATACATAATTTTGATGGATACCATTGATTATTTTTAGCATTGTTTCTATTTTTATCAATTGAAATTTTCACATTTCAATTGTGGGACATTGTGGTGGGGGAGAGACAATTATTTATTGACAATAGACATTGAGATTAAAAAGTTAAAGCTTTATAATCTTTAAAACACAAATTGTCAACACTGTATGTCAAAAAATCCTTAAATCAAACTCTTAAGTTACTGAGCAGCAGTTTTCTTCCATTGCCTCTCTGTACATTTTGATTATCATCTATGGCAATATATTTTCATCTGTTTGTGCATGTACAGTGAAATCAACATTTACTAATAAAAATCTAATCCTGCCATGCCTAATTATATGCAATACTCTGATTTAACAGATGTACAGTTTGCCAAAGGAGACTGACACTTTCATGCTCCAGTACTATTTGTTTTCTAGCATACATAACCTGTTTTCTTACACATGGCTTGCGTTACGTCTTGTACAGTTAAACATTCTTGGACTTAATTCTGCTCTCTTCACTTGTGCAATCCCATTGGACTCATACCTTTACTTAGAAGTTTCAATAGCTTTATTTATTTAGCATGGTGAACAATAAAAAGGTGTCTATCTAGTGTTCAAATAGCTCCTATATGTAAAAGTACTCCAAGTGCTGCAGTTCTGATGTACAGACTACGTAGTTGTCTAAGACTTTCCATTATAACCCCCTCTTCTCAGGTGCTATTTATAAATGTAACAAATACTAAGCTTTTGAGTCAAAATTTTCCTCATTTAGTTCTACCTCAAGGTGATTTTTTGGGGGGTGGGAGGGTTTGATTCAAAGGAAATCAGCTGTTTTTGAGAGTAAGGTTAATGAAAAAAAGTAGATTTTATAAAGAGCTTTTGGCTTTTTTTATCCTAAATACTTTCAGTATAATAGCAATGTCAATGAAATAAGTTAATCAGTTTTCAGAAAATTTATTTAGAATTTTATTGTGCTTAAAGGTGTGCTCAGTGTTTCACAGAAGTCATTGAAAGACATGGTCCCTGCCTAAAAGCTTTACAATCTTGCATTTTACCTTGAAATCTAAATTAGTTTTTACACACACTAATCTTAAATGCAGAACTGCTGACTGCTAAAAGGGATTACTTTGTACAACGTTATACATGTGCATGTAGGTCTGAAGATCTGGAAGATCTAGTCTTCTTTCCACACAAGTGCCTAATTCCCGTCTCAATTGGACAGAATGGACAACATAGGAAACAGTCCAGAAGAAAATACTGTGTGTGCAGAATACCCAGAAGGCCATGGACACTACCGTGGGGAAGAGTGAAGGGGAAATGGTCAGAATGCTGTGGAAGGGCCAAAAGAAAATAAAGTTCTTTGGTATTCAGTTGTGAAGCTGCTCGGGAATTTAAACTATGAGCTCCCTTTCTGTCAGTCTCCAGAGTTTTAACTTCCGGGTCATTCATGCCCCTTTCACCTCTCAATGGAACCACTCAACTCTTGGGAGTTAAGTACCCCTGTACAGCCTCAAATAGGGAGCTGGGCTAGAAGTTGAGTTTGAAGTGCTTCTACATTATGCACATACACGCACTCTTGTGCAAGTAGAAACAACTCCCTCCTTCCAATCCCTGTTGTGGTATTAGGATGACCCCTCCGCATTAGTGTGCAAGGAGGGAGAAAGGGGCCTTGATACAGTGCAACTGCAGAATGCCTAATCTGTTCGTTTGTGGTCACTAGCAAAGAGGTATTTCTTTTACGGGTGGGCAAATTGAATGCAACATTTCCTGAATATCGTGACTATTGACCACATTTGTGCTGCTGAACACAGTTGAGCAATCTCAGCCGATACTTGAGTATTTGGTTTGAGTCATGAAAAGAGAAACCCAGCAGTCTCTGGGCTGGAGGAGTGGAACAGCAGCCAGTCCAGGCAGCAGGGAAGGGCAAATAGCTGAGATCCTTGATAATCTATTATGAAGCCCAAATACAAGTACCATGCAAATCTGAGTATCATCCTATTCACCTCCTCTGACTAGCGAGCAAAGTTGACTGGCTACTTTGGGAAACTCATAGTTCACCTTCCTAAAGAGCAGCAGACGTGCTTCCCCTGCATCCTTGGAACTCAACATCCCCACTGACGGAGCACAGTTCTGCTTCATCCCTAATATGGGACAGTAAATAACACTCATAATCTGGCCATGGAAGTGTAGTTCTACTCTTAATATTCACTATGTAAGAATGAAATGTTAATACTCAACAGATCTGGTCCCTGTGTGTCTTCAGAGCTATATCTGCCTGCTTTATTGACAAAAATAAGGTTTTGCTCCAGAGCCAAAAGAGCTTCTCTGCATCATATTAGGGCTGGACAAATGGTTGGGTGGAAGATGAAAGACACTATATTGAAATCTCCGTTGGTTCAAACCCAAACTTAATTTGGGGTTTATTAGATCGGAATTCTGTCATGCCCAATCACATGAAAGAGCCTGTGGGTTCTAGAAGCCCATATCTGAAACACAAGCAGAATGGAGGCAGCCATGTTTCGGTTCTGCAAACTTGGATTTTTGCTGAAATCTGGTCAACAGCAGAACCAGAACTTGAACTTGAAATAGTCTGGAATCTGGCCCCGCTCCAGAACACCACCACAAATGTTTAGCAAATGCAATAAAACAAGACTTACCGGGCATTTCCTGGCATGCTTTCACATTTCTT
Source organism: Macrochelys suwanniensis (assembly GCA_033296515.1). NCBI lineage: Eukaryota > Metazoa > Chordata > Testudines > Chelydridae > Macrochelys > Macrochelys suwanniensis. The sequence continues at coordinate 21,174,864 of CM065779.1, read as the reverse complement.
TCAATTGCTTTGATTTTGTCAGTTTGGTAACCACTCCTTGGTGTGAAATTTTACAAGGAGAAGTGTGAAATTGACTGCCAGAGCCAGGGTGATTGAGAGGAATTTCTAAAGTTGTATTACAACATGCTGTAACTATAGCACAGATAGATGTAATGTAAACTGATCCAAGTTGTGCCACCAATGACCTCAACCCTAATTTGGAAAAAATCACTCTACCTAGGGGTGAAAAACAGTTCATCTCACTGGACAGCTTCATTAAGTGTCTTTATTGAACAGAGACTGCCAATTGTACAAAACTCTGCCAAACCATGTGTGATGGTTTTCGGACAACTACTAGAGACAACTAAAGAACAAGTTCAGGCAACCAAGCTCTGCTTATAGTGGAATTGCGATCATTTTGCTCAGTGTCATATTCTGAAATTTCATATAACGAGAAGTATGTATAAAATAGAAAACCATAAAATAAACGATTTCATTGTTATTGCTATTTCTGGACCTACTGTCATCGGCCCAGATTCAGGAAAGCACGTGCCTAAATGCTTTCCTGAAGTGAACCCACATTTCCGAAAAATGCCATAATCTAAAACACTGCAGCTTGCACCCTCGATGTGAAAAGTTACAAACCAGTTTCCAATTTGCTTCAATATCAATTGACCAAAAAGAAAGTTTGGGCCCAGAGCCTGCCACACTGTAAGGCCTCAGGGGTCTAGCACCCAGGCCTGTAGAGCAATCAGGCAGTTAACATCTCCAGGCTGCCACACAGCGGCAGCTGTAACCAACCTGCTGTGGACACGGACCATGGGAAGTTCCTCCTCAAAGGTCTGACAGGCAGCAGCCCCATAGCTTCTTGTTGGTTCTCTGCCCTATATAAACCCAAGGGGCATTCTAGGAAGTGTCCAGGCAACGCAGAGATCTTCTATAGCTGCTACGACTGTTCCTGGTCTATGCTCTTGAACTCCTGGCTTGACCTTGACTTGTTTGGACTTCGCCTCCTGACTCGGACACTGAAGCCTAACTTGGACTCCAACCCTCAGTATCGACCTTGGCCTGGAATTGACTATGAAACTCCTTGGCTACTCCTAGCCTCAGGTTTACACCTGCTTTGACTCTTGGCCCTGACTGCTCTTGTTGGGACTCTGACACCCCCTTCCTCAATACGACTATCAGTTCTTTTTGAACCATTCACCATTATTTGTGTTGTGAAGTGGGCCACTTTAGTCATATGGTGTTATTTAAATAGGCATCTCATGACCGACAAACTTCTTAAACAAGTAGTACTATGACAATTTTCGGGACAGATGTTAGTCACGTTACTTAATGCGCTACTGGAAGGAACTCAGATACTATGGTAATGAGTGCAGTATAAGAAACTACATAGAACAGAACTCACAAATACCCAATATTATCATCTATGAATCATAGTGAATTATATTCAATCATTTCTACTTGGAGTATATATTGAGAGTTTTAAACTAATATGTATGAATGAATTTTACTTACTTGTATTTGGGTGCATGATATGGCAAAAGTCTACATTCAATAAAGGTGGATGTTGAATGACAAAATATTGTAGAAAAAAACAATTCATGTTAGTGAAAATTGAAAAAAAAAAATTTCACCTCTGAATCTTCTCCCTACCGGACTAGAGTTACCAAGTGTCCCTGAAAACTGGGTGTGTCACTGTTCACTGTTTTCAGGTTTGTCCTGGTGTTGGTTTTACAAAAAATGGTGAGTTTTGTCCCATTTTTAACCCTTCCTGCAGATTTGCCAAAGGAAGAAGCCACCAGCTATCTGAGCCAGTGAAACTGACAGAGAAAGACAGTGAATGTGTGTGGCCGGAAGAGTGAGGGGGGAATAGGAAAAGAGGAGCATATTGAAGGATGGGGAGAGAGAAGAAACAGCAGCAAAGAAACCGTGGAAATGGAAACAAAGAAGACAAAAGCATTAAAAATATAGAAACAGAAAACTCAAGAGGAGGTGGTGAGCAAAAGAGAGTGGAGAAAAATGGAGAAGGCAAGAAATAAAGTAAGATTCAAAGAGAGGAGATAATTTTTAATACAGAGCTGGACAAGGTAGAAAATACAGTTAAAAGGGATGCAGTGAGATAAACCATTTTTTCACAACCCTCCCTTTATGGTAGCATGACCATTTATTATTCTGAAAGGCAAGAAATTGGTGAGAAAGGACAGACAGAGAAGTTCATTTGCTTGGTTGACAGGGAGAAAGCAAACCTTTATATGCACACCTCCCTGTCCCCCAACCGAAACCATCCTCTTCATTATCCCCCTTACTCCATCCCACATTACGAACCATGACCCAGATTTGTAGTTTGAAAATCAACCACCCAACTTAAAAAATTTACACAAGGTCCTGGCCTAACTTTCTAGATTACAGAGACCCTCTTTCCAAGCCTTCTATAAACTCTGAGCAATAACAAAAGCAGACTTTGCTAATGCAATGTCCAGCAAATTAGGATCCAAAACACCCCTGGCTACTGAGCTACTGCAAGCTGTTTTTTTATCTGATAACTTCAACAGAAACTATACGTTATCCATCGGCGTTGCTCTGGCCTCATTTAATCAAATGATAAGAGAGACAAGGTGAGTGAGGTAATATTTTTTACAGGACCAGCTTCTGTTGGTGAAAAAGGGAAGCATGAGTTCACGCTTGAAAACTTGTCTTTTTCACCAGCAGAAGTTTGTCAGCCAGTAAAAGCTATTACCTCTCTCACCTTGTCTCTCTAATATTCTGGGACCAACGTGGTTACAACACTGCAATAATCAAATGATGTTGTTTTCCTCTGCACATCCTGTCAAATGTTTTTGGATTATATTTTCGAGTATTAAAAAGCAAAGCTAGAAAAATGAGTCGCGCAGGCATAAAAACACATGAAACCAATCAAGCCAAGACCATTAGAAACGAGTTAACTGTTTAAACACTTGTCTAAATCATTTAATAAATCCTCACATGAGAGCTCTGTAATGGGTACGATAAGCCAAGTTGGCCCTAACTGTATTTTGTTTAATTTGACCTGTAAACCATTAACCCTTTTCAGAAAGGGCTACTTTTATAGACATTCTGTCTTTAAGTGGCTGAACTTTACATTCCTTAACCTGCCTTTTTTTTAAATCAGATTAATTTTTCTCCTTTTAAAAAAGTAGTAAGAACAGACTGAAATTACGCTGAATAAAAAATAATGTTAAGATTCAGAGTCATTACTTTAAACTTGAAGCAGGCACTTCATGCACCAAGCTACAAAATCACTGATTAATAGACATTGAAATTTACAAGTATTATTTTGGGCCCAGGAGGACTATTTCCTATGAGTGCAACAGGAATATATATATATATATATATCATAAGCTCTAGGCAGTTTTGACAAACTTTTCAATACAATCAATAGAAAAATAATAAATCCAGAGGCTTATTTTTATCCATTGTGGGGTACCACCCAAAACGTATCTGAAAACATAAAACGCAGTAATGAGCCAGCAGGTTCATTCCACCCAACACCCCAATAATAGCTATGCATATTTAACTCTTCTCTTCCCAAATACCCAAGAAAATAAATGGACTTTGCTGTGGACCCTGGAAGATCAAAACATGCAGGTATTTCAGAACCGGTGAAACTCTGACTTCTCAATTGACTTAACTTTAAAGGGCAACCCTTTAAAAATTGAGTGAAATGCAGTTGTAATCTTGACTGAAATTGGAGCAGTACCACGTAGGAAAAGAGGACATTTCTCATGTAAACAGGTCCCAAGTCATTTAGGTCTTTGTAGGTCAAAAACACTATCTTGAGTTAATGGAAAAGCAACAGCCAACCCTATCAATGATGAAGCACTGGTGTAATACGATTGCAGCGACATACCCCATTAAACAAGCAGGCTTCCACATTCTAAACCAGCTTCATTTTCCAAGTGGATTTAAGGTATAAACCCAAATACCAAAGTCTAATCTCAAGGTGACAGACACAGAACTTAGCAGCAAAGGACACAACCTCCTAGACAGGAGATGGGGAAAAAGTAGTCTAAGGGCTTGTCAACACAGGGATACAGGCAAATCAGAATTAATTTTTAAAGTGGATTAGTTAAACTGCATTAAACCCATGTGTGGAAACTCTTATTCAGAATGAAAGTGGACTTAAGTCAGTTTAGCTTAATTTACTTCCAAAGTGAATAAACTAAATCGAATGATGTCCACTTTAATTCTGAATTAGAGTGTCCACGCAGGAGCTTAATGCGGTTTAACTAAGAGCTGGTCTACATCATGGGGGGCGGAGGGGGGGGGTTGATGTAAGGTACGCAACTTCAGCTACGTGAATAATGTAGCTGAAGTCGACGTACCTCGCTCGACTTACCTTGCCGTGAGGACGCTGCAATGTCGAAGGCTGCCACTCCCACGTCGACTCCGCTTCCGCTTCGCGTCGGGGTGGATTACCAGAGTCGACGGGGAGCACGTTCTGGGATCGATTTATCGCGTCTAGATTAACGCGGAAAATCGATCCCCAAAAGATCGATTGCTACCCGCTGAATCGGCGGGTAGTGTAGACATAGCCTAACTCATTTCAAATTCAGACCTTTAATTCTGATTAATTTTCCTGAGTGTCCCTGTGTAGCAAGCCCTTAGTCAGTGAAACTATCTGATCTTCTAATAGTAGCTGAGGATCTAAAATTATCTTTAAATTGTGAACTCAAGTGACAAATGGCAAAACACCCCCAGTCAAAGGACAGATATAATCATAGAATCATAGAATCTCAGGGTTGGAAGGGACCTCAGGAGGTCATCTAGTCCAACCCCCTGCTCAAAGCAGGACCAACCCCAATTAGATCATCCCAGCCAGGGCTTTGTCAAGCCTGACCTTAAAAACCTCTAAGGAAGGAGATTCCACCACCTCCCTAGGTAACCCGTTCCAGTGCTTCACCACCCTACTAGTGAAAAAGTTTTTCCTAATATCCAACCTAAACCTCCCCCTCTGCAACTTGAGACCATTACTCCTTGTTCTGTCATCTTCTACCACTGAGAACAGTCTAGATCCATCCTCTTTGGAACCCCCTTTTAGGTAGTTGAAAGCAGCTATCAAATCCCCCCTCATTCTTCTCTTCTGCAGGCTAAACAAACCCAGTTCCCTCAGCCTCTCCTCATAAGTCATGTGCTCCAGCCCCCTAATCATTTTTGTTGCCCTCTGTTGGACCCTTTCCAATTTATCCACATCCTTCTTGTAGCGTGGGGCCCAAAACTGGACACAGTACTCCAAATGAGGCCTCACCAGTGCCGAATAGAGGGGAATAATCACGTCCCTCGATCTGCTGGAAATGCCCCAACTTATACAGCCCAAAATGCCGTTAGCCTTCTTGGCAACAAGGGCACACTCTTGACTCATATTCAGCTTTTCGTCCACTGTAACCCCTAGGTCCTTTTCTGCAGAACTGCTGCCCAGCCATTCGGTCCCTAGTCTGTAGCAGTGCATGGGATTCTTCCGTCCTAAGTGCAGGACTCTGCACTTGTCCTTGTTGAACCTCATCAGATTTCTTTTGGCCCAATCCTCTAATTTGTCTAGGTCCCTCTGGATCCTGTCCCTACCCTCCAGCGTATCAACCACTCCTCCCAGTTTAGTGTCATCTGCAAACTTGCTAAGGGTGCAGTCCACACCATCCTCCAGATCGTTGATGAAGATATTGAACAAAACCGGCCCCAGCACCGACCCTTGGGGCACTCCACTTGATACCGGCTGCCAACTAGACATGGAGCCATTGATCACTACCCGTTGAGCACGACCATCCAGCCAGTTTTCTATCCACCTTACCGTCCATTCATCCAGCCCATACTTCCTTAACTTGCTGGCAAGAATACTGTGGGAGACTGTATCAAAAGCTTTGCTAAAGTCAAGAAATAGCACATCCACTGCTTTCCCCTCATCCACAGAGCCAGTTATCTCATCATAGAAGGCAATTAGGTTAGTCAGGCATGACTTGCCCTTGGTGAATCCATGCTGACTGTTCCTGATCACTTTCCCCTCCTTTAAGTGGTTCAGAATTGATTCCTTGAGGACCTGTTCCATGATTTTTCCAGGGACTGAGGTGAGACTGACTGACCTGTAGTTCCCCGGATCTTCCTTCTTCCCTTTTTTAAAGATGGGCACTACATTAGCTTTTTTCCAGTCATCCGGGACCTCCCCCGATTGCCATGATTTGTCAAAGATAATGGCCAATGGCTCTGCAATCACATCGGCCAACTCCTTTAGCACCCTCGGATGCAGTGCATCCGGCCCCATGGACTTGTTTTCGTCCAGCTTTTCTAAATAGTCCCGAACTACTTCTTTCTCCACAGAGGGCTGGTCACCTCCTCCCCATACCGTGCTGCGGAGTGCAGCCGCCTGGGAGCTGACCTTGTCTGTGAAGACAGAGGCAAAAAAAGCATTGAGTACACTAGCTTTCTCCACATCCTCTGTCACTAGGTTCCCTCCCTCATTCAGCAAGGGGCCCACATTTTCCTTGACTTTCTTCTTGTTGCTCACATACCTGAAGAAACCCTTCTTGTTACTCCTAACATCTCCGGCTAGCTGCAGTACATGTGATCGAAGACATGTGACAGACTCAATGGACATGATTAATAGATTCACAGATTTTAAAATGAGAAGGGACCGCTATGATCACCTAGTCTGGTCTGCTGCATAACATAAACCATAGGTTTCACCCAGTGATTCCTGCATACAGCCCAGCTACATTTTAGTAAGACATCAAGTCTTGATTTAAAGACTCCAAGTGATGGAGAATTTACTACATCCCTTGGAAATCTGTTCCAATGGTCAATTATTCTTGCTGTTAAAAATGTGTGCTTTATTTAGCTATTGCATTTTGTTCCTTTCCACTTCCAGCTAATGGATTATAATAATGCTCACAAGAAGTGGATCAATAATATTAAATACAAAATACCCTTTTTTAAATAAAAAAGGCACAAGAAGAATGTTAGTCATTCCTTTTCTGGACTTCTCAGTGGGTCTTATCTTCTCTGTGCAACTCTCTTGCTTATGTAATAAACTCTTTTGAGACAAGAATCATCCTTATTCTGTATCTTGTACTTTGCTGAGCACACAGTCTCCTCGTTCTCTTTAGTGAGATCTAAGCCCTAATGACTGTCTCTCCTTACACAGCATTTGTTAAGGGTGAGGTGGTCTTGTGTGCATATCCTAATGCATCCGACGAAGTGGGTATTCACCCACGAAAGCTTATGCTCCAATACGACTGTTAGTCTATAAGGTGCCACAGGACTCTGTCGCTTCTACAGATCCAGACTAACACGGCTACCCCGCTGATACTAATTTTCTCAGTATATCAACTGGCCTGTGCTTTTCACTAGACTACACGCTTTACTTGGGGAGACTAGGTAAGATTGTCTGTATGGGAAAAAGGCCCTTCGTCACTATCTAGATAGCACTAAACTTCTACTCGACTTCCTTGACTTCTGGCAAATGGTGACAAGTCCACAGACAGTGTATCATAACTCGGAAATTGTATAAATGAATCAAACTTTGCATACAGACTAGTTATGATGTTGCATGTTTCTGAAGCTCTTAGAATACATTCCACCAGGTCTAAAGCAACCAAGAGGTAGCCTGAGAAATGTTTACACCAGGGGTTCTCAACCTTTTTCTTTCTGACCTCCCCCCTTCTTCCCCCCCACCCCAACAGGCTATAAAAACTCCTGTGCCACAACAACTTATTTTCTGCACATAAAAGCCAGGGCCGGCATTAAGGGGTAGCAAGCAGGGCAATTGTCCGGGGGCCCACACCACAGAGAGCCCTGCAAAGCTAAGTTGCTCAGGCTTCTGCTTCAGCCCCAGGTAGCGGGGCTCAGAATCCCAGGCTTCAGCCTTGCGCAGCAGGGCTTAGACTTTCTGCCCTGGGCCCCAGCAAGTCTAACACTGGTCCTGCTCAGTGGACCCCCTGGAACTTGCTTACGGCCCCACACCCCTGGTTGAGAACCACTGGTTTACAACACAGAAATATGCAAGACTGTTATATGGAATTCTATTAATATGCTTATGTGGGATTAATCCCTCAATGTGGTAGCTAGATCTGATGCCCAAACTGAAAAGGACATCTTTCAATTTGTATGCCACCAAGAAATGCGGGTTTCTAGAGACCATACTGAGAAAAGGTTACTGGCCAGTAATTATGGTTCTTCGAGTAGATTCTCTGGGCATGATTCTGATTAAATATACACGGACGTAAATCTGAAATGAAGCCACAGAAGTCAATGGTGTTACATAAAGTATAAACTGGTTCAAGAGAAGTCAGACTCCGGCCCTCTGTACAGATGTACACTTCCCACTCTCCATCTCCACATCTTTGGGCCAGAATCTCAGCAGGTGTAACCTGGTCCCCTCTTACAACAATTTACACCAGCTGAGGATGCAGCCCTTTCATTGGGACTATGAGTACATGGAAAGCACAGAATAGAGTAGGACTGGGACTGCTTGTTTAAACTCACGCCAAGGGGCAGATTCTCAGCCACTGTAAACTGGAATCACTCCACTGCGTCAGCTGAGGATCTGCCCCTAAATGAGCGGCCTCCTTTGGTGTGTACAGGTATGGCCCCAATGGCCATCGCTTTCCACAGTTTTGAATCTGTAGTAGATATGTACGATAATCTACTTGGAAAACCAGAGTTTCTAATAAGTAAACTTTTCTTTTACGTTCCAACTAAAATCTCTAGCCTGCCTTCATTTGGATTGGGTCTGCAGAATTTCCATACAGACCTTTATTAATGTCTCCACAAATTGGCCCCTATTAGAAGGATATTTAAATGCTGTGCTAGGATGATTAGGACTGTACAAAAAAATCTGTTAGAATAAGGTCCCAGTGTTTGGCATTGTCAGGCCAACATTCCAGATTCCCCACCATGTTCAGTGCCTTTTCACTATCTTGGCTTGATTCTCAAATTTGTACTAAAGTACACATACAGCTCAGCCCTCGATAACATGCTGACTGTAGTCCTATATTTGAGAGCTCTTGATGATAAACAGCATGTTGACAACACACCTGTTTGGCCCAGCTGTGGATTGTTTTTAACATGTGGATACTGTACACCTGTATAAACAAAGTACTGGCAAGTAGTGCCTCCAGTTTCTTCATTTTCCGTAAGTAGCAGCATTTGAATAAAACAAAACTAGCCATTTCCAAGAACATTAAAAATGGGTATCAAGTTGTTTCTGAGCAAATGCTGTTCTTTTCACTGATTATTTACTATGAGATAAATCATTTACTGTTGTTAGCCAATACATACATGTTAGACTTTGTATTAATATAAGTGTTGGGATGTTATGTTATGAACATATTATACTCTCCCCACAATTCTGTTCACCCATGTCAAGTATCCCATAACACCTTGCTTTACCTGAAGTATAGAGGAAAACTGTCACGACGTTTTACCATAGCAACAGGTAGGGAGTCACTCTCACAGGTAGTACTGGAATGTGCCAAAGGAAAAGTACAAGATATGATTATTCTTCCCGGTACAAACCTAGGAGGTGCCGTCACGCCTCTTGGTACCTGGAATGCATATGTTCAGAACAAAGAGATAAGGGGTACAGCATGGTATCAGAAAAACAAGGTAGAAACCTGATTGGTTAAATCTAATTTCAAAGGACTCACATAATACCTTTATACTTCTAAGTAGGATGGGTCTGAAAAGGATAGCTTTAGGAGTGTACCTTTGGGGGCACACCTTCTGTGTAAGGTGAATTTAACAATGCTGCACAAGACTGCTTCTTGGAAATTGGTAATGTATTGAATCTTTCTTCCTGTACTATACTAATATTGACTTTTACCAATAAACCTGACCGACACTGGGTTTTGGTCTCCACAACATGTTTCATACTTAACCAAAGTGTGGACAAGCAATTGACTATACAATTTACCAACGCTGTGCAACAAGCAAAAAAAGCCTAATCTTTTTATAAGCCATGCCAATCAAAGCAACTAATCACAACCACAATGGAAAGACCTTCATGACTAACAGACTAATCGGAAACAGAAAATTGTTTTAGAGTGAGTTGTTCCTACATGATTTCCATTTTAAAAATGAAGAAAATTTTCAAGCTAGTTTAACCTCGCAGAATATTTTGGACCATTCACCTAGGAACAGAACTAAAGTTTTACAGAGTCTTCTGCTGTGAATATAACAATTGCTGATGAACAGTGAAACCCAAATGGCTCATCATGGATAAATGGATAATATCCGGTACCAGCTTATGAGGGGACATTTCCAATCAATAGCTTATCACCTAACTCTCTTTCATTTTCATTACTGAAAATAATATTGTTGTAAGGATACCCTCAACCTCCCCTTAATTCACCCCATATTAACAACTTCATTTATTCAGGGACTATATTGTCATTACTATATATAATGCACCTCGCTACTTGGTTTTAATCATTCAGAATTATATTGCTACATGCCTCACATTCCTATTTTGAACATTTGTGAGATAATAGCTTTCTGTGAATGATTCTCTGGTGCAATAGTTGATAGACGAGAGCTGTAATAATGGAAGATTATTTAGCTGCAGTTCTGCTTCTTCAAGATATGAAATAGATTCATACACTTGTGTCTAAGCTTTAGTGCATGACTTAGCTGGAAGTCCCAAGTAGGGTTGCCAGGTGTCCTTTTTTTTACCTGAACGCCAGGTTGAAAAGGGACCCTGGTGGCTCCAGTCAGCACCACTGAGCGGGCCATTAAAAGTCCGGTCGACTCCCTGCCTGCCGTGGCTCCATGCGATTCCGAGAAGCAGCGGCATGTCCCTCTTCCGGCTTCTACACGTAACAGCAGCCGGGGGATCCGCACACTGCCCCCACCGCACACACCGGCTCTGCAGCTCCCATTGGCCGGGAACCATGGCCAATGAAAGCTGCAGGGGGAGGTGCCTATGGACAGGGCAGTGCGCAGAGCCGCCTGGCTGCACCTCCACATAGGAGCCAGAGGGGGGACATGCCGCTGCTTCCGGGAGTTGTTGAGGTAAGCACCTCCTGGAGCCTGCACCTCTGCCCCAGCCCAAATCCCCCTCCCGCCCTCTGAACACCTCAGCCCCAGCCTGGAGCCCCCTCCTGCATTCCAAATCCCTCATCCTTGGCCTCACACCAGAGCCAGCATCCCCAGCTGGAGGCCCCCCACCCACACAACCTAACCCCCTACCCCAGCTAGGTGAAAATGAGTGAGTGAGTGAGGGTGGGGAGAGTGAGCGACAGAGAGAGGAGGGGATGGAGTGAGTGGGGGGGCAGGGCCTCGGAGCAGGAGCGTATCAGGGGGCAGGGCAAGGGTGTTCAGTTTTGTACAAGTAGAAAGTTGGCAACCCTAATCCCAGTGCTATTTTGCACCACTCCTACTTAACCATCTTATGGAAGTTCCCACAGTGGGCTACCCTCTAGACACAGTGACTCACTAGGTGTGGCCAAACAAAAGCTGATAAAAAAAATTAATCCTTCAAGAGGGGACAAAAAGATCTTTTTTTAAAAAAAAAGCAGGTGATAGTTTAAGGCTGTGAATTTTCTGACTTCTGTTTTACGTTAGCTAGAAGTATCATGACACCTTGCTTACATCAGCTGATTCTCATCCCCTCCTATCATAAGGAGGACCAGACTGAGCACTTGTGCAAAATCAAATTCTGAGAACTCACGGGTCTTGAGGATTAATGGACGCCACGCACATAAAATGGAATGGGGGCACAATGACCATAAATTATGAGGGGAACAAATACAAATAAAATAAAGCTGTGGCTCTCAGGACTCTCGCGTATATATCCTCTCAGCATCATTTCTCTGAGGAGAAATTTACAAGAAAATTCCGAAACATAAATCCCACAAATGAGAACCATGTGTTAAGAAATACCATCTTACCAAAAGATAGGACTAAAGACACCAAACCAGGCAGGACTCTGATTAGTATACAAAAAAGTTCAAATTGCATATGGAATGCCTCACATCATAGCGCCATCAAAAGCATTTATACATTGTGGTTCAAGCTATGTCCAACTATGTGTAAATATACAACTGAAGGATGCCGGGGGCGGGGGGGGGGGGGGGCGGAAATCAGCCCCTCCAGTTGTCTTCCTGGAAAGCCTTGTAGGATGAAGAACTTGGATACTCTAATCCTCCAGGCTCAAATTAACCAATGTGCACTTGGTGCGCTTGCACAGAACCTCCACCTCAGACCACCCCCCCTCCTCCAAACACTAGGGTAAAATCCGCTCCCCCCACCACCACCAAAAATCCCACCCCAAACCCAGGAAAGCGCAAGGCATCATGGGAGGAAGGCCCCAACTGCATGTTGTGATGAGACCCAACAGGCCAGAGCAGGGAGCCAGGCCAGCCCTACAGGACAGGAGCTGCTGCAGGGTGTGTACAGGGCAGGCTCGCTCTCCGACACCCCCTCGGGCCCACCACCCCTGAGGACAGGGAAGATGGGAGGTCCCCCGATTGTCATATTGCGCATGACCACAACATTATTTTATCTGGCACTGTAATTCTCAATAGCTCAGCAGCCTGCTATGGTGAAAAATCCTGGAGGCTTGCAGCAGCAGCTCCTTCCCATGGATCTTATCACTGGGGTGACAGTATAGTGTAAACATCCTCACGTTAACAAGCAGTGTAGCTCCAAATACCCCAAAGCATCCAGGTAATGAAGATTAGGCTAAATCAGCAGGGCAAATCAAAGCACAAGAGTCTCAGTGCCCAGAAGAGGTGCTGAGTGTGAAAACACTGGTCAAAAGCAGGAAGTGCATTTCTTCAAAGCCTTCTTAACCATAGACTAGACTAAAGCATGCTTCTGCCTTTGAAAGGAAGCAATGTTGTGTCTGAGTCTCTGTGCTATGCAGAAAGGTGTGTTGATGCCTCTCACTCAGGAGGCACCAAGGTGCTAGAGTCTTGATGATCACAAAAGAGTGGCAATGTGTTTGCCTCCACATGCAATGCTGCAGTGACATCTTGAGTCCCTAAGATGCTCTGATTCCGGGAACTGAGCAGGCTGTTCTTGCCACTTTTGCCCTCTGTTCCCCCCCAACCACCTCTCTCTCTCCTCCAAGCCCAGAAATATAGTAACTGAAAATTGGGTCGTATGTTCACAGATGGAGGCACAACCTTTGCATGTTGCTCGCACACAAACACTCAATGAAGCAACACCTGCATTTTATATTAAATCTGCTACTGTATTCGGGGACAGGCCCAAAGGAAGCACCAAAATGCTTTGGAACAGACCAAAGTCTGGAGAAACTAAAGAAAATTTGAAGCAGCTCGAATATGTCAATGCCCCAGAAATGTAGAAGGGGAAGAGAAATTGGTTAGAAACCAGCTTCCCAAAAAAAGAAGGAAAGAAAATGCAAGAAATTTACCAGAATTCTATAAATCCTCTAAGAAAGAGCAGCTTTTACTCTTTCACAAACAGCAAAACCTCTACGAAGGGCCCTACATGGCACAAAATCACTTTGCATTTTAATTGCATTTGGGCTACCACAAGTTAAAAAAGGAACCAAGTACACTTAAAGTCATGATAACAACTTATACAAAACTTTAAATCCTTCATTTGAACTGGAGAAGGACAACTACATAGGAGAATGTGTCAGACGGGAATTTTTCTGCTGTTAGGAGTCAAAAAGAAGATAACTAGAACTGGTAGAAGTTTCCCTAATCTGATAAAGGATTTTGTTGAAAATTGCATTTTCAACTCCCCCACACCAAAAAAAGTTTTTTAACAAAAATCTTCAGTTGGGTTTTCCAACCAGCTTTAGAACTTGGGGGGAGGGATAGCTCAGTGGTTTGAGCATTGGCCTGCTAAATCCAGGGTTGTGAGTTCAATCCTTGAGGGGGCCATTTAGGGATCTAGGGCAAAAATTGGGGATTGGTCCTGCTTTGAGCAGGGGGTTGGACTAGATGGCCTCCTAAGGTCCTTTCCAACCCTAATATTCTATGGCTTTTTGACAATCCAAAAATATTATGAAATCTCAACATTTTGATAAAAAATAAAATCTAAAAATTCCCATACTTTTTTTTTTAAACTGAATTTTTCTACCAGCTCTAGAGATAACAACGGAGTCATTAAGGGTTCTATCTGAAGTCTGGGACGGGTATAGGTCCAGTGCTCAAAACCCTCTAACTCTGTGAGTTCCCATCAAGTCTTGTTTGATGAGAAAGATGCAAGCGTGTGTATCTATTCATTGCTTTGTTTTTCTTCTTGGAGAGGTCAATTGACTTTAAAAAAATGGACTGTCCAAAGATATGTAAGCACTGTGAGACAAAGCAGCTGTAGCACTTGATTTATGAATAAGCTTAAAGTCTCATTATTTAAGAGTGACAAAATCACGAGCAACTTCCAAATTGTTTTCATCCTGGAATGACACTAAGGGCCCGATCCCCACCTTCAATGGGAATTTTTTCACTGAATTTGTGCTGTTAATACAGCCGTAAAGTAATCCTAATATTTATATCATCGTTGAATGTCAAAGGTTAATAAATGGCGTCAGCCGTGAAGTGGAGCCCAGCTGCTTTGTGATGTCATTTGCGAGAGTCTTTAACACAACAAAACATTGATCAAACTTACCGCCTTATTGCTGACACTTTAAGAATTTACAATCTAAATATTTTGACTTAAAATAATGAAGATTATTAGCAGCTCTATCAAAGAGTACTATATGTATAAACGTTGACCCATATGGCTACAGCATGGAGTGATTTTTACACTGCATGAAGTCATTATTGAAAGAGATCGCATTTTATTTCAAATTATTAAAATTAATCATTCTACATTCTGTTCAGCCAAAAGTCACAGGTTTTCTGGTTTTGGCTCAATGACCTTCTGTGGCTTAGTTCCCTTAATAACTACGGCACAGGGACTCTGCAGCTGAACTTTCAGAGTTTAATTATAGAATCACAGACCTAAAACTCAGTTTTGATTTCAACTATGTGGATGTGCATTGTGCACCCATTTTACACGATGATAGGTGCTCATGGATCTAAAATCAGGACCAAGTCTTAGGAATGATTTTGTAACCAAAGGTCTGCGGAAGGAAAACAAAAAAAGTGTTTTCGAAGCGCAGACTCTGGGCTTTAGCAACATCTCACTTTCTTCCTGGGAATTTGAGGTATTCTCCACCTACATATCTATATAAAGATTTTACACTGCCGTTCATCACTCTAGTACAGTGGTTCTCAACTGTGGTCCACCGCGTCTTCAGGGAAAGCCTCTGGCGGGCCGGGCCAGTTTGTGCACCTGCCGCGTCCGCAGGTTAGGCCGGTCGCGGCTCCCACTGGCCGCGGTTCGCCACTCCAGGCCAATGGGGGCTGCGGGACACAGCGGACAGCACATCTCTCGGCCTGCGCCGCGTTCCGAAGCCCCCATTGGCCTGGAACGGTGAACCGCAGCCAGTGGGAGCCGCGACCGGCCGAACCTGCGGACGCAGCTGGTACATAAACCGGCCCGGTGTGCCAGGGGCTTTCCCTGAAGAAGCAGTGCACCACAGTTGAGAACCATTGCTCTAGTATCTGAGTGCTTTGCACATAAAATCAACAGTAACAGTGAAGTCCCTGGTGGACTTTGGGACCTGCATTGTCCCAGAGGAGTGCAACTGTAGTAGTGATTCAAAGACTGAAATTTAGTCTGTAATGTAGTTGGAGCTTGATTATTAATGGCATGTGGACTCCAACGGTGACTTAATTTAAAAAAAAAAACAAACTCTGAAAAGAGCACTACAAACATTTTCCTTAGCCGAGCAGTTTGGATGTTCAAACAGTAAGATGAACTTCTCACTGTGTATAAACTGTGAGACGCACTTTGAAAACACATTTTTAAAATTAGAACCAGAATTTCTGAGTATCCTGTTGTCAGCGAACAGCTTGCTGGTAAATGGTATTGTTTGTGACATAAGCAATGTGCGAGCATGGTGTTACTTTGTAAAACAAGCTTCCATCCTAGCTGAACATTAGAAGAACTTGTGTAAATGTTAAACATATAATTAGCTAGTGCACAGCTAATCAGGGGAGCCAATTACACTGCTGAAAACAATATTAAACATCCTGGCAGTTCACTGTGTTTGCAGTATCCCTGGAGGAACAATTGTGTATGAGCGCTATGTTCTGACTATCAGAAAGGTTCCATTAGAGGAATAATGCAAAGTATAGTAGGTAACATTGCTGAATAAAAACAGGGAGCAGGGATTAGAATACAAATGGCCTATTTATCTCAACAGTGGTCATGACCTATCTTCTTTATAACTTTTATGATTTGGTAACATTTTTACAGAGATATACTATTTTAATCACACTAGGGTTCTGCCACCGGAAACATAAGCTACGGGCCCTTGGAGTTCCAGAGATAACCAGCACAATCCCTAAAGTGGGAAACTTTGGGGAAGGGAAAAGATCCTGGGAGCTATGGGGAGGATACATCAAAGACTTGATTCTATGATGAGACCACACAGATGAACCCCTGCTCCGAGTCAGTGGAGCTCCACACAGGCATAGAGGACAAGCTCCATGATCACATTGTAAGATCAGCACCGCTGCCAGCAGGGTTTTTATGTAGGCATTGCCGTACTTTAAAGCTGCCTTCCCCCTGATGGGTGAACCCCATTTGGGACACAGTCACCCCTGCTGATGCTCCGGTAGGAGTAATTTAGACCTGGTAACTCCGCTTTCTACAATTTTCCTTGCTAATCTTTTCCATTTCTTCAACAGACCACTTGTGATATTTCCATCACAAACAGAATTGGACAGCTGCCTTATCTACAGTAATTTTCCTGTTTTCTTTTAAGGCACTATGATCCATTTTCATTTGGTTATTCAAGTAAATTAAAGAAGGCTTTAAAAAGGAACCCAAAAACATATGCACCACAACGAGCATGTAGGCGGCTTGGCAAGGAAAAAAAAAAGAAACCAATTGCTTCCTGTGGCTAAGGTTTTAAAATTCATTCCAGAACAGACTGCCTCGATATTGTGGGTTTTGTTGGTATCTTATCGGAAATAAACTTGCATCTGTTCCCTGCTTTCAGTAAAATGCACGTGTGAAACAGATGGGATTGAATTATATTTCCATCAAATACAACCGAAGACTTATATTGAAGATGCTGCCAGATGCCACAAAAACTAAACAGTTTCCAGAAGAACAGAATTTACTGTTGCAGAGACAGCACTTTCCAACGAAATAACAGGCTACCCCAACAAACTACGAGAATTCAGCTTATGCAAGGAGATATTTTTCTTACAAACCTAATTTATATCTTTTTATTAAAAAAATCAGATCTCCTAAACATTCAGCATATTCCAATTAATTTTGATCAGAAATATGTATGCTAAATCAGATGTAAGGCTTCTACAAACACTATAGCAAATTCTTGCATGACTGACTATTCAGAAAGACAATCTTCTTAACCTCAAAAGATATGAAGTCTGAACAAATTATTTCTACACTATTTTACTATGTTACCTAGACAAAGTCTAAATTGAGTTATTGATATAGTCAAAAACTTCAGTTCTGGTCTGATAAAGTAACACATCCCTTTATTTTTGCTTTTCACTCCTTATATATGGCAGACTATTATATTGGATGTTTTATTTTATTATTGTAAACATTTATAAAAAGCACCTAAAGCCAGGGACAGGCATTTAAATAATGAATCAAAATAAAAAAATTAGCTAGTGTAGAAACTTGTTATTAATTACCTAATACTATATATATAATACCTAATAGAGTATTGGATGGGAGCCAATGAATCTGCCTGGAACCTGGCCAGATTCCACCTTAACATTGATATGTTAGCAGATGTCAGAGTATCCCACAGTGACGCTAACCAATCAGGCAGATGCCTGGAAGATACTTTCACAGCCTGGCACATGGGTATTGTTATTGGTAATATGACTCCTCTAGTGACAGCCTGAGGAATCATACTACACCAGTTATGTAGCACACCAGTCCTCAGACAGGTACCCAGCCTTTCCATTTGCTTCCAGATGCAATTCAAAGTGCTGGCTTTTATGGCTAAAGATCTATATAGTTTGGATCCTATCAATGAAAAAAAAACACTTTTTTCCCCTCCACAAAACTTCAAATCAGTTGAGGTCAACTAGGGTGTTCGGACTAACAGTACCTAGATTTTAACATCATGGGTCAATGTCAATGAAGGGCTCATCTCAGGAATTTGCTCCACAAACTAAAATAAATGAGGAGTCCTTGTGGCATCTTAGAGGCTAACAAATTTATTTGGGCATAAGCTTTCGTGGGCTCTAGCCCATGAAAGCTTATGCCCAAATAAATTTGTTAGTCTCTAAGGTGCCACAAGGACTCTTCATTGTTTTTGCTGATACAGACTAACACGGCTACAACTGTGAAACCTCCTGTCATAAATATAAAGGGAAGGGTGAGAGGATCGGATGCAGTGCTATAAAATCCTCTTACCAGTAAAGGGTTAAGAAATGCAGGTAGCCAGGCTGACACCTGACCGGGCTGGCATCTGACCAATAAGGGGACAAGATATTTTCAAATCTTGGGAGGGGGGAAGGTGTGTGTGTGGCTCTTTGTCTGAGTCAGAGTGATCTTGGGAGACAAAAAGGACCTGCAGAAAATCAGTCTCCTCAAAAACCAGCCCTCTTCTCACCAAACCTCACTTTTCTAAAGTAAGTTTAATCAGCATTGCGAAGAGGTTTTGTTTGTTTTGCTTGGTGAGCTTTCCCTGTGTTAGAGGGAGGGGTTATTCCTGTTTTTTCTGTAACTTTAAGGTTTTGTCCAGAGGGGGAATCCCTCTGAGTTTGGAAATTGAGTACCCTGTAAGATAGTTACCATCCTGATTTTACAGAGATGATTTTACCTTCTTTGTTTTAATAAAGTCCTTCTTTTAAGAAGCTGACTGTTTTCTATGGTTTTTAAAACCCCGGGGGTGGGGTTTTAGATCACTGTGTAACCAACTGGTTAGGAGATTATTCTCAAGCTCCCCAGGAAAAGGGGGTGTACAGGCTTGAGAGGGTATTTTGGGGGGAAGGGGAACTTCAAGTGGTTCCTTTCCCGGATTCCTGTTTAAAACACTTGATGGTGGCAGTGAGAGAAGCATTTCTCAGGGTGCAGGGAATTTTGTACCTTGGGGGTTTTTAACCTAAGCTGGTAGAAATAAGCTTAGGAGATCTTCATGCGGGTCCCCACGTCTTTACCCTAGAGTTCAGAGTGGGGAGGGAACCGTGACACCTCCACAAACTAGTCCATTAAGGCCCACATTAATTGGACTCTGCAATATATTGCCAAGCCCACGGTTCTCTTGCCTAAGCCAGGTGAATTGTTTAGGAGAACTCTCCTTCCCTCTTTTTGCCTTTAATAAGAAGTCAATATGTATGTGTGGGTTTTATTTGTAGTTATTGTTGCATTATGTACATGTGCTTTGAGACAACAGCGAACCAGATCACCAGCTGAAGCAGAGATATATTCAATGCACCTAACTGGGTGGCAAAGGTAACTAAGCCACTTTTGTCGATCCCCATTTCTGGGACAAGCTGCGGGTCATCCCAGCCCTTGGTATAACTTCAAGCATCCTCAGGGCTGCTCTAAATTATGCCTAGCTGCCCAAGAGGCTGTTCTGGCAGCGGGGGACTGTCAATGTATAAGCATGCTGTGGCTAGTCTCTTTTCCTCTAGGGGCTTGTCTTCAC
The DNA here is from genome assembly GCA_033296515.1 of Macrochelys suwanniensis. Lineage (NCBI taxonomy): Eukaryota > Metazoa > Chordata > Testudines > Chelydridae > Macrochelys > Macrochelys suwanniensis. The sequence goes on along the minus strand of CM065779.1, from coordinate 21,155,186 downwards.
TACCCGCCGGATCGGCGGGTAGCAATCGATCTATCACGTCTCGTCTAAACGCGATAAATCGATCCCCAAACGCACTCCCCGTCGACTCCGGAAATCCACCTCCATGAAAGGCAGAAGCGGAGTCGACGGGGGAGCGGCAGCAATCGACTCGCTGCCGTCCTCACGGCCAGGTAAGTCAATCTATGATACGCCGACTTCAGCTACGCTATTCACGTAGCTGAAGTTGCGTATCGTAGGTCGACCCCCCCTCTAGTGTAGCCCAGGGCTAGGACTAAATCATGCACTGGTGCCTGGGCTATAACAGCTCTATGCCTCCTGAGAATGCCTCCTACACTGGGTGAATCCACCAGGTTTTATGCTGCTGGAGCAATGCAAAGAGGCCCAAATGTGGCCAAATCTCTAGCCCTTTAATATTAAATCAGGGGATAATATAATGGAAAATGCAAAATGATTACATTAAAAATACTTAACCTGAACAAACTGAAGAGCTATGAACAGGACCCTGCCAAATTCACAATACATTTTGGTAAATTTCACGGTCATAGGATTTTTTAAATCTTAAATTTCATGGACTCAGATATTTAAAACTGAAATTTCACAGTGTTGTAACCATGGGAATCCCAACCCAAAAAAGGGTCATGAAGGATCACAAGCCAGCAGCCACCGAGCTTCCTGTAGTTGGGGGACGTTCCCGGAGATGGTTCTCACATGGCCCTGGGAGCAGCCTATTCAGGGGGTATATCTAAACTATGAAATTATGTCGATTTTATAGCCGTCAATCTTTAGAAAGCGATATACAGTCGATTGTGTATGTCCCCATTAAGCGCATTAAATTGGCGGTGTGCGTCCTCAATACCATGGCTAGCATCAACTCACAGAGCGGTGCACTGTGGGTCAGTAGCGTAAACGGGGGGGGGGGGGAGCAGGGGTACCACCGAAGACCCGGAATGAGTGAGGACCCGCTGCCGAAGTGCCGCCGAAGACCAGGAGCGCCGCCAGGTGAGTAGAGGGGGAGGCGCCTTTTTATAGCACCGCTCCCCCTGTGCTCTGGACCTGGCTGCGTTACTGCTGTGGGTAGCTATCCCACAGTACCCGCAGTCTTCGCTGCCCATTGGAATTCTGGGTTAAGCTCCCAATGCCTGATGGGGCGATTCTGGGACTGCATGGTCACCTGTACTGCGGAGCTCGCCATGCTGACCAAACAGGAAATGAAATTCAAAAGTTCCCAGGGCTTTTCCTCTATAGCTGGCTAGTGCATCGGAGTTGAACGTGCTGTTCAGAGCGGTCACATTGGAGCACTCTGGGATAGTTCTCGGAGGCCAGTACCGTCGAATTGCGTCTGCACTGTTGTTGGCGTCCGTTAGTCTCGAGAGACGATGGATATGCGCCCATGGGGAATGCTTAGTTGATGGTTGTGCAGCGTCTGTTGTGGCTGTGAAGCCCCACGAGAGTGGCAGTCTCGACTGCATTTGCTGCATTTGAAGGCGGTGTCAGCTGTGGGTTGGAGCTGCTGCTTCCTTTTTCGTTGAACCCGCTTTTCCTCGGCAAGCTGCCGCAGCTTGTCTTCGCCAGTTTTCAATCCAGTGGTCAGAGCGTGTCTCCATCTGCATCTGTCCTGGGCGAGCTCTTCCCAGCTGTTGATGTCGATTTGAACAGTCTTCAGGTCCCTCTTACAAACATCCTTGAAGCGAAGGTGGGGCCGTCCTGTAGCTCTGTTTCCGGAGGCAAGTTCGGCATACAACAGGTCTTTGGGGATCCGTCCATCTTCCATGCGACTTAGATGGCCAAGCCATCTGAGGCGGCGTTGACGGAGGAGAGTGAACATGCTGGAGATCTTGGCACGTTCCAGCACCTCGCTGTTCGTTATTCGATCACTCCAAGTGATCCCGAGTATGCGACGGAGGCAGCGCATGTGGAAGGTGTTCAGTCTCTTTTCTTGCGAAGCGTAGAGGGTCCAAGTTTCGCTGGCGTAGAGAAGAGTGTTTAACACACATGCACGGTACACAGCAACCTTTGTGTTGATGGTCAGCATGTTGTTGTTCCATACTCTCTGTGACAATCTGGCCAAAATTGTGAAGGCCTTGCCGATTCTACGGTTGATCTCAGGGTCCAGTGAGAGGTTGTCCGTGATGGTAGATCCAAGCTAGGTGAACTGACTGACCACCTCTAGCACATAGTCATTGATGGCAATGCTTGGATGTTCTGCATCCTGGGCCATAACTTTGGTCTTCTGAAGACTGATTGTCAACCCGAACTCTTCGCAAGCTCTGGAAAAGCGGTCAGTCAGATGCTGGAGATCGGTTTCTGTGTGGGTGGCCAGGGCAGCGTCGTCTGCAAACAGCATGTCTCTGATTGTTGCCTCCCGTACCTTGCTTTTGGCCTTTAGTCGAGCCAGATTGAAAAGTCTCCCGTCAGACCGGGTGTGGAGATAGACTCCCTCTGTGGAATTTCCAAAGGCACGTTTCAGCAATGCTGCAAAGAAGATGCCGAAGAGCGTGGGAGCGAGAACGCAGCCTTGTTTTACTCCACTGTGGATGTCGAAGGCATCGGAGGACGAGCCATCATACAGTACTGTGCCTTTCATGTTGTCGTGAAAAGATTGGATCACGCTCAGCAGCTTCAGTGGGCAGCCAACCTTTACCAGGATCTTGAACAGCCCATCTCTGTTCACAAGGTCGAAAGCTTTGGTCAGGTCTATGAAGGCAAGGAGTAGCGGCTTGTGCTGTTCTCTGCATTTCTCTTGCAGCTGCCTTAAGGAGAAAACCATATCGGTTGTGGATCTCCCTGCTCGGAACCCGCACTGTGACTCTGGGTAACTCTGTCAGCAAGCTTCTGAAGTCTATTCAGGATCACGCGTGTGAAGACTTTACCCACAACACTCAGGAGCGATATGCCTCTGTAGTTGTTGCAGTCGCTTCTATCACCCTTGTTCTTGTCACGATGTTGGCGTCTCTCATATCCTGAGGTACTGCACCTTCGTCCCAGCACTGACAGAGGAGGTCGTGGAGGTGTTCTAGGAGGACGCTGATGCTACACTTGATAACTTCTGGTGGGATGCCATCCTTTCCTGTGGACAAGCTCTCAAAGACTTTTCAACTATCTGCTGACACTGGAAACATCAGGGGAATGTATGATGGCATCAAGAAGGCCATGGGACCCACAAAGAAGTGGAGAGTGTCACTAAAGTCTGCAACCGGTGAAAACATCCAGGACAAGGGCAAGCAGATGGATAGATGGGTGGAGCACTACTCTGAAGTTTACTCCAGGCAAAACACCGTCACCGAAGCTGCCCTCAATACTGTGGATGGTTTTCCCGTTGAAACTGAGCTGGACGAGAAGTCCACCATGGAAGAACTGAAGAAAGCGTCTGCACTACCCCAAATTCAACCCAGCAAGGTTGATTTTAGCGCTACTCCCCTCACCCGGGAGGAGTACAGAAGTTGCTTTTAAGAGCCCTTTAAGTTGACGGAACAGGGTTGGTTGTGTAGACCCATTGTTTATAAAATCGACCTAACACGGCTAAATTCGACCTAACCTCATAGTGTAGACCAGGGCAGGGAAAGAGAAGTCCCATCCCTTTCCGGGGCGGCCGGGACCAGGAGCTGGAACCCGGCACATGGTAGGAGAACCCAGCTGGGGCACCCCCAGCCCTGCTCCTCCCCAGTTCTGGGCCCAGGGGTTAAAGGGGCCTTGGGCTGTCTGTTTGTGTGTGTGTGTGTGTGTGTGTGGGGAAACCACAGTGCCCTCTGACCACAGTGCCCTGGGCGGTCGCCCACGTCACCCACCTATAAGGCCGGTCCTGCCCCCCCCCCAAATGATGGACACCCCCCCCCCCATACCATGCCACCCACATTTCTGCACAGCTTCTGGCTGTAGTGCTGCCTTCAGAGTTGGGTGCCCAGCCAGCCGCCGCCACTTTCTGGCTGCCCAGCTCTGAAGGCAGCGCAGAAGTAAGGGTGGCAAGACCGCAACCCCCCTAAAATAGTCAGATTTCATGGGGGAGACCAGATTTCACAGTCCGGCATTTTTCATGGCTGTGAATTTGGTAGGGCCCTAGCTATGAACTGTGATAGGAGTCTGATTTGCCTCATTAAGTCACTTACATCCCAAAGCTTTTGTTATGACCTCTCATAGAATCCTATAGACATTCCTATGAGCCATTCCGACTTAATCCCTTCTGTATACAGTCCTTGTATATACTTCAATTAAGTTACAGACAGGAAATACCTGACGGACTGGGCCTATTTCATATTAGTTTGGCTTGGGAGTAAAGTCTGAAAGCCGCAAGTCTTGCTGTAAGATGGCTAGGTAAAGCGCCTGTGCTGAGAGGAGGCTTTCATCAACTCTTGCCGCAGTGACCCACATCTTTCCTTTTCTTTTGCACTCCACAGCACAGACTGTAGAACAGTTTATCAGTTCCAGTGCTGAAGGAAGGCCAGAAGGACTTGCTAAAAATGTTTAGAAGTAGTGCTCATCTTGGGAGTTCTGGATGGGAGGCCTGTACTAATCTCTGATAGCTTTTCAGAGGTCTGTGAAGCAGGCTGGCAAATGTACTTAATGGGAATTTTCGCTAATTAGCCCACAAGGGTACAATGCTCTCTTGGAAAGTGCTGTCCATGTCTGTGGTTTTTGGAGGCCTACCTAGCAGACAGCTTTTAGATGAATAATAAAGGGACTACTGGAAAGATGTAGATAATATATTTGTTTTCTTGGACTGCGCTAAATGTGACACACTAACTCATTATGCTTTTGGGGCCCACTTCCCTTGACACACCAGATCTGGTTTTTCTTTCCATGTAGGAAATCACGTAGGATTTTTTCCAAGTAGGAATTATATAAAAATTAGACCGGTTTGAACACCAGTTTGGGAATAAAGATGGGGTTTGCTACCATACAATATATACATCAGGCCAAAATCATCCTATGTATTATTCCACTGGCTTCAGTGGTGAAACCTAAATTTGGAGGTTGCTTGAATACAATTCTCTAACTCTGCTAGCTGCTGTTGTGCACTCTGGGAAAAGCTATCTTCCATGAGTTGACGCAACAGAGTGGACACTGTGGACAGCAGTCCGAGCTCGGATGCTTTGACCAGCAACACAGGAAAAGACCCGGGAAAATTTGAACTCCTTTTCCTGTTTGGCCAGTTTGAATTTCATTTCCTGTTTGGACATTGTGGCGAGCTCAGCAACACTGGCAACGATGCAGAGCTCTCCAGCAGAGGTGACCATGCAATCCCAGAATTGAAAGAGGGCTCCAGCATGGACTGATTGGGAAGTGTTGGATCTGATCGCTATATGGGGCGATGAGTCCGTGCTTTCAAAGCTGCGATCGAAAAGACGGAATGTGAAGATCTACGAGAAGATCTCCAAGGCCATGACGGAGAGAGGATACGGCCGGGATGCAACGCAGTGCCGCGTGAAAATCAAGGAGCTGAGACAAGCATACCAGAAGACCAAGGAGTCCAACAGACGCTCCGGGTCTCAGCCCCAGACATGCCGTTTCTACGTGGCACTGCATGCTATCCTAGGTGGGGCCACCATCACTACCCCACCCCTGTCCGTGGACTCCGACAATGGGGTATTGTCAACGGCCGCTTCCTCGGAGCTTTTCGTGGACGGGGAAGATGATGAAGGAGATGAGGCGGACAAGGCAGTCGACAGCGCTTTCAACGCTGATTTCCCCGACAGCCAGGATCTCTTCATCACCCCCACGGAGATCCCCTACCAACCCTCCCAAGGCAGTAACCTGGACCGTGAATCAGGGGAAGGATCAGTGGGTGAGTGTCTTAAACATTTCTTTTGAATAGAATAGACATGGTATTTTAGAAATGAATTTTTAATGATTACTTTGCCCTAGGCGCTTTAGCTGCATTCATGGCCAGTGCAGCTACTGGAAAAGTCTGTTTACATGTCTGGGGATAGAGCAGAAATCCTCCTGGGACATCTCCATGAAGCTCTCCTGGAGGTACAGTGGAAGCCTTTGCATAAGGTTTCTGGGGAGAGCAGCCTTATTGCGTCATCCATGGTAGGAAACTTTTCCGTGCCAGGCTAGTAGCAGGTACTCCGGTATCATTGCCTGACAAAGCATGGCGGTATACGGCCCCGGTGTTTGCTGGCATTCACGCAGCGTACGGTCTTTCTCTGTCTGCGTAATCCTCATCAGAGTGATATCAGTCATGGTGACCTGGTTTGAATTAGGTGAATTTTGGTATGGGAACTGGTTGCCTGTTCCTTTTAAAGAAATGTACCCGGCGGTTTCTAGCCACACGGTGGGGGCGAGGAGGGGGAACGTTCCTGCTTGACGGTTCACCGGCAGCATGCAGTGATTGTTCCCGGGAACAGCCACGCGGTGGGGGGGACAGGGGGAGAATTCTTGCTGGACGGATCACCGCCAGCATGTGGGGACTGTTACCGTGGACAGCCACGTGGTGGGGGGAACAGGGGGAGAGTTCTTGCTGGCCGGATCGCCGGCAGCATGCGGGAACTGTTACCGGGGACAGCCACGCAGTGGGGGGGACGGGGGGAGAGTTCATGCTGGCCAGATCGCCGGCAGCAGGAACTGGCCAACGCTGTGCTTGGAACGTGAAAGGAGGGCGCTGCCGTAAATTAAGCTTTCAGCAGCCAAAAGTCTATGGCTTACCATGGCCGGCTGCTAGCCGAATTCCATTGTCCGCCCCAGCTTGTGTGATCTGTACACCAAGACCCCAGGCACTCAATATAAAGATTGAAAATTCGACCTTGTACTGAGTGCACATGTGATAGGTAGTGTGCATGGTCTTGTTCAGAGGGAAAGACTATATTCATTGTTCGCGAAAATGTATCTTTGTGAGGAATTCACTCCCTTTTCCCCATCCCACAGCTGCGAGTGTCTCCCGGGCTACCCCGGCATCTCCCTCCCAGAGGCTGGCTCAGATCAGGCGGCGAAAAAATAGAACGCAGGACGAGATGTTCTCCGAATTTATGGTCTGTTCCCGAACTGAGGCGGCACAGCAGACCCAGTGGAGAGAGGACATGTCTCAATACCTGTGAGCATCCAGCGAACGGGAGGAGAGGACAGAAGCTCATGAGGACAGGTGGCGGCAGGAAGACCAGCAGGCGACTCAGACGCTGCTTGGGCTAATGTGGGAGCAAACGGACACGCTCCGGCGCCTTGTAGATGTTTTGCAGGACCGGAGGCAGGAGGACAGAGCCCCGCTGCATCAGATCTCTAACCGCCCTCCCCCGCCACAAAGTCCCATACCCCCCTCACCCAAAGTCCCAAGAAGGAGGGTCGGCAGGGGCCGTGGAAACAATCAGTCCACCCCTGCAGACTGCTCAAGTAGCAGAAGGCTCTCATTCCCCAAGATTTGATGCTTTCTTTACTTCCCTCCAACCGCACCCCACCCTAGCCCCCGTCCAAGTTTAATCCCATAACTTTTAAGTCCTTAATAAAAAATATGTTTCTGTTAATTACTATTTCCTTCATTTTCTTTTAAAGGATGGTGTGTTTGAAGTGGGGAAAGGGGGTTGGTAATTGGAGAGGATAGGCACCGTTACCAGGGTACAGACACGGGGGCAGGTTCATCACAAGGTTATACACACATTACAGTCAGTAGGTACCCTGGTCAGTCTGGGAGGTAGTTTTCATGTTCTGTGTGTGGGGGCTATGTGACCTTGTGGCGGGGGAGGGCGGTTACAGATCCCCTGCAGCGGGGCTCTGTCATCCTGCCTCCGGTCCAAATTAACATACCCTGAAATCCTTACTAAAACAGACGGTATTCTTGAACAATGTTTCCTTTATTTTCTTTTTAAAGGTGTGTTTGGATGGGGGGGGTGTGGTAATTGGAGAGGATAGGCAATATTAACAGGGTAAAGAAACGGGGGCAGGTTCACCTTCTGTTTAAACAAATGTAATAGTCACTGGTAAGCCTGGTCAGTCTGGAAGCTAGCTGTCAAAGCTTCCCGGATGCGCAGCGCGTCCCGCTGGGCTCTTCTAATCGCCCGGGTGTCTGGCTGCACGTAATCAGCAGCCAGGCGATTTGCCTCAACCTCCCACCCCGCCATAAACATCTCCCCCTTGCTCGCACAGAGATTGTGGAGCACACAGCAAGCTGCAATCACAATGGGGATATTGGTTTTGCTGAGATCAGAGCGAGTCAGTAAGCTTCTCCATCTCCCCTTCAAGCGTCCGAAAGCACACTCCACCACCATTCTGCACTTGCTCAGACAGTAGTTGAAGAGCTCCTTTTCACTGTCCAGGGCGCCTGTGTACGGCTTCATGAGCCAGGGCATTAGCGGGTAGGCTGGGTCCCCGAGAATCACTATAGGCATCTCCACATCCCCAACACTTATTTTCTGGTCCGGGAAGTAAATACCTTCCCTGCAGCCATCTAAACAGACCAGAGTTCCTGAAAACGCGAGCGTCATGAACCTTGCCCGGCCAGCCGACGTTGATGTTGGTAAAACGTCCCTTATGATCCACCAGTGCTTGCAGCACTATTGAAAAGTAGCCCTTTCGGTTAATGTACTGGCTGCCCTGGTGGTCCGGTCCCAGGATAGGGATGTGCGTTCCATCTATAGCCCCACCGCAGTTTGGGAATCCCATCGCAGCGAAGCCATCTATGATCACCTGCACGTTTCCCAGGGTCACTACCTTTGAGAGCAGCAGCTCAACGACTGCGTTGGCTACTTGCATCACAGCAACCCCCACGGTAGATTTGCCCACTCCAAATTGATTAGGGACTGAATGGTAGCTGTCTGGCATTGCAAGCTTCCAGAGGGCTATGGCCACTTGCTTCTGGACTATCAGGGCTGCTCGCATCCTGGTGTCCTGGCACTTCAGGGCAGGGGACAGCAAGCCACACAGTTCCAGGAACGTGCTCTTACGCATTCGAAAGTTTCGCAGCCACTGTGATTCATCCCAGACCTGCAGCACTATGCGGTCCCACCAGTTCGTGCTTGTTTCCCGGGCCCAGAATCGCCGTTCCACTGCATCAACATGACCCAGTGCCACCATGATGTCCAGGGTGTGGGGTCCCGTGCTTTGTGAGAGGTCTGTGCCCCTCTCAGATCAATGTCCTCACCGCGCTGCCGTAGCCTCCTCGCACGATTTCTAAGCATCTGCCTCTGAAAAATGTGGATGATAAGGCGCGAGGTGTTGACAACGGCCATAACTGCAGCGATGATCGTAGCGGGCTCCATGCTCGCGGTGCTGTGGCGTCTGCGCTGTCAATTACTAGAAAAGGGCACAAAACAATTGACTGCCACCGCTTTCACGGAGGGAGGGCGGGAGTGAGGGTTGAATGATGACAGTTACCCAAAACCACCCACGACAAATTTTTTGCCCCAGCAGGCATTGGGGCTTGTCCCAGAATTCCAATGGGCAGTGGGGACTGCAGGAACTGTGGGATAGCTACCCACAGTGCACCGCTTGCAATGTCGATGCTTGCCCCATTACTGTGGACTCACAAAGTCAAATTACTGTCCTTAGTGTGGATACACACGTTCGACTTTGTAATATCGGTTTCAGAAATTCGGTTTAAGTAAAATCGAACTACTCTCGTAGTGTAGACATACCCTGAAAGAAGACACTTTTATTCTGGAGTGATACCAGCATAACTACACCTGTATAACTGTTAAACTCTGTCCTGTAGACAAGGGTTTCCTACACTTTAATTTTCTTGTGGGATAACTTATTTCCCAACAGGAAAATGTTGACTGGGAATTTTTACCATGAAAATTCCCACAGGAGAAATTTTTATTTCCCGGCCAGCTCTAACCCTTTACATTGAATCTTATTTTTAACTACCATGCTTGGTACTGTACCACTCCTGCATGAGACAAATGTCCTTCTACTCAATAGCTGTAGGAGCAATTCTGCAAGCAAGACTAACTAGGGGCACATTTTATAGCATTTAGACATCAAATTACCCAATTGCTCTCTCAAGTCAGAGAATCTAATAGCTGTTGCCATAAAATGACAGATCTAGATGATCTGAGGGTCCCTTCTGGACTTCATCGCTATGAAACTATGAAAATGTGCCCACAATTGTTTACAGCTACGAAATAATACTCAAAACTTCCAGTCACTGACCTGTGGGAGCAAAATCAGAGTCAGGGTCATAAAAGTCTTAAAAATCAGAGTCTTAATCTGTGTAGCTGGTTAAATACCTCTAAAAATGCAAGATAACTCAAAACCCAATGGCTTACAGTTAAATGTGTACGTAACTTTTTGCAGGATCAAGCACTTAATCAGCCAGAACCTAATGATTCCAAGTATTTAATACTTCATACAGTATATATTTTACTGGGTTTTTTTCAAGATATATAACAAGCTGAGGAAAGATTGGGAGACTGTGAAAAGGTACTTGGAGTTCTCTCATTCATATAATATATTTTCATATTCATTTCAAAGTGTTAAATTTGGGTACTGTACAAAACATCTGAGCAATAACTAAACCACGGACCAGGCAGGAAAGTTTTCCTGAACTGTCCATTGGAACAAGGTTAGGTATTTCAGCCCCTGCCCATCACTACAATTCTCAAATGAAAGGAAAAAGTGTATGTGGGGGCGGGGGAAGGCATGCAAACAGCTAAACACAGCTCGACTATTGGAGCTTTATCTAATCTGGTTTACTTGTCATCTCAATTTTTCATATTCAAAATCTTTTTATTTAGAGTTTTAATTGTGGTTTCTAAACCAGAATACAAATTGCTATTGTACTCAGTTTTATTTCCTTCCTACTGTCAACTCTGGGTGAAATCCTGGCTTCTCTGAAGTCAATGGCAAAACTCCCATTGACTTCAGCGAGGCCAGGATTTCACTAATTGGCTTCCAAATGCTTGAAATATATTTAATAAACTATATCTGATGATTGAGAAATCACTGGATTTTCAGACTTTTCTGTCATTGATCAGATGGTACTTATTAATTATGAACAGTAATCAATTTTTTGCAGATGAATACAATAAAATAGAATCAATTTCCTGAATAAAATATAACCTTCATACAATTGTAGGACAAATCCAGGACACCATGCACTTTGTGAAAAAATAATGTCACAGTTGACTAACACTATGTATATTTCTCAGTCTTGTGTGTTACAAAAAATGAAATAGTTTTGAAATTGCAAAAAGTAATACCACAACAAAAACATAAGATGTATCACAACGATCAATTTTGCAATCAAAATTAAACCTGATAACACACTATGAAGAACTGTATATATGACAAATTAATTAAGAAGTATTACATGTTTTGTAACGAGTTTATAAAATCCAGTGCGACCCAATAATTCAAATGCCTTAAATATATCAGGTGTTGCAAATGTAAAATAAGACTGCTGAATTAGAAGAATTATGATCAGAGCGTAAGGAGCAACTGTTAGTGTATGAATACGTTTAAATTTTAAATATTTTTCCATGCACTGAGGCATATATTTGGAAAGAGGGAAGGGGAGGAGTTTGATTAGGTGAGACAATTCAGAGGATTAGACTGTTAACATCCAGAAACTACAATTATATGTACTATGCTGTATCTATTCAATTTTGGATATTTGCCACCACAAGAATTCAAATCCAAGCCACCTGGCTATAAACTGTAAGTGTAAACCTCTTGAAATTCAAATATTTAATCTTTTTCTCCTAATAAATTTAAAGTAAACACTCAAGGAATGTGAAATCATCATTTTGTCTCTTTGTATTAATCTGAAACTCGAGGTAATTATAAAACAGAATCCCTTACATTAAAAGTTTAAAGTAGTGTAGTCATTAATATTTGTGTTTGACTTCTCCCTGACTTTTCACACTCTTGCATGTTAGGCATATGTTTTGACATAGCTGAGTATGAAACAGGGTCATCCAGGGGCTACACGAATAGGGCTATGACATTATCATTCAGCACACCAGAGCTGAGGAGCAACGTTGATTGTTCTCTTCTGTGGGTGGAGAGGAGGACCTAAGTGTCACATCAAAAATAATTTGTCCCAATGATGAATTCATCAGGCAAAACTATATGGGCTCCTTTCAGCAATAGCACTTAGAGTGCACAAACAGATAGGAAATTGGCCCTTGATTCAACAGTAAATAATAGGAAAACAAAATGACAACGCGGAAGAAAACCTTCCACTTCTCTAGACTGCCCAGTCTATCTTTACCACATCATTTGTACAAGTGGAAAAGGGAGAGATTTTGATGCTTGTGGCCCATGCATGGTAAAGAGAGATTACTATATATCTAAAACACAAATAGGTGGGCATTGCCTCCATTTACACTACAGCTCTTTACATTCAAAGAGAAGTTTACCAGAGATAGCATATAAGAAAGACTATTGTTTTTAAAAGTTGGACAAAGTTGAATAATATAGGAGTTGAGGAGATATATTGTGTAAACTGGAAGGAATGGCTGAACAGAAAAAAAGACAGCTGCAGTCAGCAAGGTCTTCTCTTCAAGGATTAGGGCCAGATACTCCATTTGCCTGCACCTGGCCAGAACTCCAATTACTGAACAAGGTGAAGCACTACACAGAATTAGGCCCTTAATGTTTATTATAAGGTAAGGTATTTTAACGTGAGCAACAAATAATCAGAAGAGAATCCCAGTTTAGGATTAAAGACAGTCCTTAATCCCCCAAGTCCATCCCTAAAGAGTTCTCTTCTCTTTGTCTCCCAAAACAGCTATGCTTAGACCCCCATGTTCCTTCCCATAAGCACCTCTTCCTAGTGGGAAATGAACTTCCAGCACATTTGCACTTCATTATTTTGCATAGTAATTTGAACACAAAGCAGTTCCCCCCCCCCCCTCATTAAACTGCTTAATGTCAATATTCCACTTCTAAGATTTTGGTGCACTTCTCCAACAGCTTCCCATACACACAAGGGTAGAAAAAGAAGAGAAACTGGAAGAAAGTTACATGTTCACTCTCCTTAAATTATGAAATCTTGAAATAATTGAGTAAATCTGACTTGTCCCCAGATAGCTTTAACTTGCCTGCTTGCAGTTTACCATAAATCGCACTGATTTTGGCAATGTTTCACAAGTATTATAGTATTCCAGATGAGGGCAAACCAACAGTTTATGTTATATTTTAATATCTTCACTACTATTCTCTAGTCCTTTTGTAATGTTTTCAGTTAGCTTACATGCCAGAAGGTAGGTATGTGTAAGCCAGTGATCTATGTTATCTTATGCCCTCCTGTTAGTTACATTACACCCTCTCCTTAAACCCATGTCAATCTGTAAATTTCAGATGCCTCCACTTGCTAACAACCACTTCCTGGTATGTAACTTACACCAGCATTTACATCACCTCTGAATTTGGCTACCACATACCGGTCAATTTTTCAGAAGAGAAACCAGGGTGATGTAGTCTTTAAAGGAGTGACCTGGGGAATTGTCATGGTTTCTTTTTTGGTAAAGCATAGAGCTCTGCCAATCATGAGATCAAAACCAATACCACACAACTTGTGACCAATCAAAAAAAGCAACCAATTCAGGGTGAAATTCAAAAGCAATACCTGTCACAAAATATTATGGTCATTCCAATATGAACAAAGTCCAAATTAATTTTTGTTGAATCATTTTTCCAAATTGCATGAAATTGCTCCAGTTTGACTGTTTGACCTAATAGAACTGTTGGAGATTGGCCGACCATTGCTATATCTCTGTATGGAAATTCCTATGCGTATGAATCATCCAGGGATTGTCTATATCCACATATTTTCATTGGCACAAGTTTTATTTGTGCCTGCACCTTAGCTATACGATTTTTCAGTTCCACACCAAAAGTAGCTATGCATCAGTTGTTCCATCTTCTGTACCTAAATGGGTCTTCATTGCAGCTGGTACCAGAACAGGATAATGCAAAGTAGTTGTGCTTGGAGATAAAAATACCTATTTTTGGCTAGACCAAAAGGAGATCCCTTCACCCCAACATGTTAAAGAAAACCAAAAATGACAAACACAAAAATTACATGCAGGACTGAGCCTTTGGAAATGTACGCTTACAGGATCTAAAAGTCCATCTCCCCTTTAAAATGATGGCATGCAACTTGGTTGTCCCCAATGAGCTCCTGAACTGCCTTGCAATGCCCATTGTTCTCTACAGCACTTTCATTTAAAAGCTAAGTGAAGCTAAGTACAGGCTTTTGCAGGCTCTTGCAAGAACCACAAAATGCTGGATAACACTTTGGATTAAATCCTTAGAAGGTGCAAGTGCCAGGTTATTGTAAAGCTTTAAAAGTTCCATTTCAATTGAAAAGGTCTATTTGAACATTAAACCCCATAGGATCTGATCTCCGAGGATAGCCCCTATTGTATCTGGGTTTGACATTTGCTCCTCCTGTGACTGTTTTCCATACCTACTACTTTTAGAAGCAGTCATGTGGAAGTCATGTAATGTCAGCTGAATAACTTCATTACATTGGTGGTTTTATACACATCCATGGAGATTGTGCACTTTCAAGGAAATTATCCTATGTCAATAAAACACGCCTAGAGTAAATGTTTTTAAAATGACTAGTCTTAAAGAAAACCTGTCCACAGCAGAATTGATATATAGCTTGCATTTCTGTCAAGTAGAGTTACATATCATGTTTCCAACACAAGTCAATGGAAATATACAACTAGGGGCTAATTGAAACCTACGGGCCAGATCGTCAGCGAGGATAAACAGACAGTCCCATTAACTTTAATGGCACTATGCTGATTTATACCATCTGAGATACCTGGCCCACTCGCACTCTGAAATGTACTGTAGTTGGCTGTGCTGAAATCTATGCACTGTACCTGTGGAACTGAGGTTCCTGGACACATGGGGAAAGGAAGGAAAAGAGGAGAGGGAAAAGCAAAATAAAAGTAACAGTGCAAATTTAACTTCACCTCAAATGTTTTATTTTTGTTTGTACAATTGTCTGTCTTGCCTAGTTAGATTGTAAACTCTTCGGGGCAAAGACTTGGTTTTCCTAAATACTGATGCAGTAGTACATTTTGGGCACAACCTCAATGCATAGTAAATAAAAGAATAATTCCAAGGAAACGCTCACTTTAGATATGCCAAAATATTTGACTAGGATTTGTATTGGGACTGTTGCAAGACTGATGTGTACACGTGTAATCATTTATTAGGACACACATTTGGTGTCAGATCATTACATAAAGCCCCTTTCCTTTTAATCACGACATTTTTCACCAACGGGAAGTTACAGTGATGGAAATAATTGCAAGACGTCACGGGGGACTAGTTATGCCTGCGAAGCACTCCAAATAACTAGCTCATTCATTTGTCAATGTACTAGACACATCCAACAAGGAATGTCTTCATCAACAATCTGGACGATGGTGTGGACTGCACCCTTAGCAAGTTTGCAGATGACACTAAACTGGGAGGAGTGGTTGATACGCTGGAGGGTAGGGACAGGATACAGAGGGACCTAGACAAATTAGAGGATTGGGCCAAAAGAAATCTGATGAGGTTCAACAAGGACAAGTGCAGAGTCCTGCACTTAGGACGGAAGAATCCCATGCACTGCTACAGACTAGGGACTGAATGGCTGGGCAGCAGTTCTGCAGAAAAGGACCTAGGGGTTACAGTGGACGAAAAGCTGAATATGAGTCAAGAGTGTGCCCTTGTTGCCAAGAAGGCTAACGGCATTTTGGGCTGTATAAGTAGGGGCATTTCCAGCAGATCGAGGGACGTGATTATTCCCCTCTATTCGGCACTGGTGAGGCCTCATTTGGAGTACTGTGTCCAGTTTTGGGCCCCACACTACAAGAAGGATGTGGATAAATTGGAAAGAGTCCAACGGAGGGCAACAAAAATGATTAGGGGGCTGGAGCACATGACTTATGAGGAGAGGCTGAGGGAACTGGGATTGTTTAGCCTGCAGAAGAGAAGAGTGAGGGGGGATTTGATAGCTGCTTTCAACTACCTAAAAGGGGGTTCCAAAGAGGATGGATCTAGACTGTTCTCAGTGGTAGAAGATGACAGAACAAGGAGGAATGGTCTCAAGTTGCAGAGGGGGAGGTTTAGGTTGGATATTAGGAAAAACTTTTTCACTAGTAGGGTGGTGAAGCACTGGAATGGGTTACCTAGGGAGGTGGTGGAATCTCCTTCCTTAGAGGTTTTTAAGGTCAGGCTTGACAAAGCCCTGGCTGGGATGATCTAGTTGGGGTTGGTCCTGCTTTGAGCAGGGGGTTGGACTAGATGACCTCCTGAGGTCCCTTCCAACCCTGAGATTCTATGATTCTATGATTCTAAGAGCAAATTATTTTAATAATTAGAAATTGCTAGATGTCTCTATTTTCTGCAATTGTTCAGTGTACTATATCAGTTACTATAACTTCAAACAAAACAATTAAAACACATCTGAGAAGCACTACAGAGTTTTGCTAGCCCACACAATTATCTCCACAGCTCATGTGTTGCAATACGCTAGTCAACACCAAACACTTCCTTTCCTATGATAGAAGATAATCCAGGAATTTAATTTGTGAACTCCCAGGTGGCTGAGTTCCCCCTTGCACATGCCTGAAGGCAAATAAATCCTTTCATATTTTTCACACCCTCAGGTGCATGTTCCAGACTTGTTCCAAAAGGAGCTCTCCTTCATGTACCACATCACACAATCACAGACCTAAGAGCTCATTTGGAAGCCACTATAAGATTATATTAAAAGTTAAACACATTATTATTTATGCATTTTCTACTCTGACTTTCAGTTTCTTCTAGGTATCATAAAAGAATATGCAAAACTTGCAGTCTAGTCTCATGGAAAGGACAGTCTTGTAAGGGACAATCATAGAATCATAGAATATCAGGGTTGGAAGGGACCTTAGGAGGTCATCTAGTCCAACCCCCTGGTCAAAGCAGGACCAATCCCCAATTTTTGCCCCAGATCCCTAAATGGCCCCCTCGAGCTTAAGCCTTGCTGGTAAAATCTTGGCCCCAGTGAAATTAATAGGAGTTTTGCCATTGACTTCAGTAGGGTCAGGATTTCACTCAAGGAATGTAAAACTGTACAAGATTGTCCTCAAAAAATCATTTGAGGACAGTCCGTGGAGTCCTTACACATATTGATTAGTCCTTATTCACTCAAGTCATCATCATCATGTTCCTATTACGCCTCTGGCGTTTAGGGCAGTGATGAATCTCCTCCACTCCTGTCTGTTTCTGGCAAGTCTTTCAACGGTTCCCCAGCTGTGCCCCAGGTTTTTCAGCTCGGCTTCCACAGCTCTTCGCCATGTTGTTTTCGGGGGGCTCCGTTTTCGCTTGCCTTCAGGTGTGTCTGTCTTATTGCTACTCTGGTGATGGAATCAGTTTCCATCCGAAGTATGTGACCGATCCATCTCCAACGCTTCCTGGCAATGATGGTGCTCAGATCCTCTTGGCTGCACTGTGTCAACAGATCTTGGTTTGAGATTGTTCTGGACCAAAAGATACGGAGGATTTTTCTGAGGCAGGTTGTATGGAATGAAGACAGTTTGGACATGTCCTACTTGCTCATTCCCCAGCATTCTGCACTATAAAGTAGTGTTGAAAGTACACAGCTCTGATAAATCTGGAGTTTGGTTTTGGTGTTGGTGTTGTATTTTAATGATTTCCATACTGCATTTAAGCTCCTGAAGGTGTTTCTGGCTTTACTGATTTTGTTCTGGATGTCCTGGTTTGTTCCACCGTCCTGGCTGATGGTGCTTCCCAACTATGTGAATGTTTCTACATTGGTGAGAACATAATCCTCTATCCGTACTGGTGATGGTGAGGCAATATTAAAGGTCATGATATCTGTCTTATTGTGGTTGATTTTCAGTCCAACTTGCTGGCTGAATGCATTGAGTCTAGTTGTTTGTTCTTGTACATGGTATTGAGTATGTGATAGGAGAGCGACATCATCTGCAAAGTCCAGGTCTTCAAGGGATGCGAAGAGTGTCCATTTAATGCCTCTTGGCATGTCTTCTGTTGTACGCCGCATTACCCAGTCGATGGCAATGACACACCCTTGACGTACTCCTGTTTTGACTTCAAAACTGAGCTCACTGTGATCAACACTGCATGTAAAGTTGAAATAGAAGTTTTTGATGACGTTGATTATACGGAAAGGAATTCCATATGCTCACAGAATGCACCGCAGGCTGGTCCTGTGAATGCTATCAAAAGCCTTATCAAAGTCTATGAAGTTTATGTAGAGTTGCCATTTCCATTCTAAGCACTGTTCTATTATGTTTCATAGAGTAAAGATCTGGTCTGTGCATCCACGCCCTTTCCGAAAACCAGCTTGCTCTTTTCAGCATGCTATTAACTGCCTCTGACATATGCTGAACTATGATCTTACACAATGCTTTGCTTGGCACAAATAAAAGTGTGATACCATGCCAGTTATTACAATCACTGAGAGTTCCTTTCTTTGGTATCTTCACTATAACCCCATTGGTCCACTCATCTGGCACTTTTTCCCTTTCCCAGACTGATGTAAATAGAGGGGCAGGATAGATGCTGCTAATATAGGATTTACCTTGAACAATTCTGCATTCAAGTTATCCTTGCCAGGAGCTTTCCCATTTTTTAAGGATTTGATGGCTTGAATGATCTCTTCCTTAGTTGGGGTGTCTGTGTTGATATCAAGATCTTCCACTGCCTCCTGGATGTTTGCTTCCTCTTTAGGTGGCTCCCTGTTCAGCAATTCTTTGAAATGATCTGTCCAGCACATTTCTTGTTCTTTTTTAGTTGTTAGTAGGTGTCCTTGTTTGTTCCTGATGAGAGTGTTTGTTGGTGTCTTCCGTTTACCACTGATAAGCCACGTCATTTTGTAGACGGTTCCTTGTTCACCATGAGTAGCTGCATCCTCTGTTTGTGTTTCCAGATTATCAATATATGCCATTTGTCCGCTCTCACAAGGCCTTTGACCTCCCAGTGTGCCTTGCTATACTGCTCGTGGTATTTGTCCTTTAGCTTCTGGGATTTTGCATCTAAAACTTTTTTCTTCAGCTCTCGTCCGGTTTCTATGGCATTCTACGTGCTGGGTCTAATCCACTCCTTCCTTCTCTTCTGCCTGTAGCCTAGACAGACTTCATTGCTCTGTTTATAAATTGCTGTTACTTTGTCCGACTTCTTGTTGATCTCATCTGCATTCTCCTCCTCTTCATCAGGTCTGCAAGTGCTTGAAACCTGTTCTTTAACTGCAGAACAAAGGCTTTCTGTATTTCAAGGGACTTTAGCTTGTCAATATCATAATGGCTATGTCCCTTGTTTGGTGGACTCACACTTCTCAGTTTTAGCCTGGAGGCTGTCACAAGGTGGTGGTCGCTGCCAACATCTGCACCCCTTCTCACTTTCACATCTGTCAGTGAGTGTCGCCATTAGCCATTGATCATGATATGGTCAGTCTTCTTATCTCTGCCATTTGGAACCCTATTTGAACATCGTGAAATTCACGAGCTGACATGGTGTTCTCCAAATGGCAGTGATAAGAACGCTCAAGTAGTCCTACAGAATCTAATGGGACTACTCGCAGAACTGCCCTCTAACTGTCATAAGGATTCCACAATCTGATCTGTGGACACTACTGACCTGAAGCAATACACATTCTGGGTAACATTTTCAAAAGCACCTAGGTGACTTAGAAGTCTGTGTCCTATTTTCAAAATTGACTTAGGTGCGTATTCTCCTAAGTCCCATTGACTTCCAAAGAGAAATATGCTCTTAAGTGCCCAAGTCACTTTTGAAAATGGAATTTAGTCCCATATTTTTAAAGGTATTTATGCATTGCTACACTCAGCGTTACAATGTTTAGCTGATTTAGGAGCCTAAAACTCATTTCCAAATGGTATTTAGGCACATTAGGAGCCAAAATCTCATTGAGCTCTTAAGTCCCTAAATCTAAAGGGCCTAAGTGTCCTTTTGAAAATGAGACTTAGGGCTTATGTACATGAACTACTACAGCAGCACAGTGGCATGGCTTCAGTGAAGATGCTACCTATGCCAATGGGAGGGGTTCTTCCATTAACGTAGGTAATCCATCTCCCTGAGAGGCAAAGGTTAGGTTGGTTTAACTGCTTCAATCAGAGGCGTGGATTTTTTACATTATATTCACATAATTATACTGACCTAATTTCCTATTGTAGACCAGGCCTTAGGCTCCTAAATCAGCTAAGCACTGCAATGCTGAGTGTAGCAATACCTAAATACCTTTAAAAATTGGGGCCTTAGGCTTTTACTCCTACTGTTTGCCTCTTCTAAATTTTATCCAAGTGCTATATAAAGAGTCTAATTCTTAAGACTTGAAAATACCTATCAACTGTGATGTTATTGTTATTTGTCCTCTCAAGTGTGATATCAGTAGCACACGTAGGTACATTCAGTACAGATAGTGCCATTATAGGGATATTGCTAAATCCAAAATCCAAGTTCTAAGGGGCTAGACTGAAGGATCTCTCATTCTGGAATTACATCTGGGTTCAACAGCAGCTGAGTATCTGTGCTCTTTCCAACCTTGCCAAAAGAAGTTACTCACCTTATGCAGTAACTGCAGTTCTTTGAGATGTGTTCCCCTGTGGGTGCTCCACTGTAGCTCACGTCCCTGAGCCTCAGAGATGTCAAGTGTGTGCAGTGTTGCCTCCTTTTTATACCAATGCAGTTTTGGAAAGAAGGTTGGGAGGTGGATAAGTTGATTTATGTGGAAGGCTAAAGGTATTTTTGGTAGGAATTTGGCATCTGGTCACAATGTGACCTTATCTTCGATGAAAATCATAAGGGGAGGGGTATGCCATTAAGGCCCCTATCTCTCCCACTCTCCAAATGGACAAGATAGCCACTAGAAATGAGGTTTTCATAGAGAGGTGTAGAAGCAAGCAAGTGGCCATAGGTTCAAGGGGGACCTTGTGAGATAGTTTAAGACAAAATTAAGGTCCCCTGCTGGTGTAGGATCTCTGATTTGAGGTTAGAGGTTACTCATACCTTTAAGAAATCTTTTTGTTGTAGTAGGGCAGACTCTCTGTCATCTGATATTTACAATGTCTCCTTTTTTGGACAGGAGATTAAATACCCAGAGAGCGTAATGTGGCCCTAGAATCTTTCAACATGCGGAGGGATTTGTCCATTTTTTTCTGCAAGCAATTTTGATCCCACAAACGGGAGATCCACCACCATGGCTTGTATCTCCTTTGGCAAGCCGGAGGGGTGAAGCCAAAAAGCTCTCCTCATGACCACCGCTGTGGAGATGGAATGAGCAGCTGTATCAGCAGCATCTGGAGACGCCTGCAATGCTGTCCTCACCAGGAGCTCACCTTCACCTATAATCACCTGGAATTGCTCTTTCTGAGCCAATGGGAGGTGGTCAATAAAAGCATGTAATTTAGAGTAATTGGTATGGTTGTATTTTTCAATAAGGGCTTGGTAGTTAGCAATCCTAAATTGTAGAGTCTCTGAAGAACATGATTTACATCCAAATAAATCCAGTCGCTTCCAGTCCTTGTCATATGGTGTTGTTTTAGCATGGTGCTGTCTGCCACATTCGTTAACAGTGTTGACAACCAGTGAATTTGGGGGATGTATGAGAAAATAAAAAGTCCCCGTCTTTAAACGGCACATACTTTTTGTCTGCCTGCTTACACATTGTGGGCATTGTGGCTGGTGTCTGCATATAGTTTTCGCCAGATCGAGCAAAGCCTCTTTGATGGGGAGTGCGAGTCTGGCTGCTGACAAGAACTACAAGATGTCAAGCTATTTGTGTTGCGACTTTTTGACTTCTTTAAGCGGGATTTGCAGCAAATCCATTACCCTTTTAAAGAGGTCTTTGAACTGCTGTAGTTGGTGGGGGAGGCAAAACTGCCTCATCGGGAGAAGATGAGGAAATGCTGGTCATCAGAGTAGCCTCCTTGTCTAGTCTCTCCTCCTGTTCCTCAAAGGTCTCCTCTTGAAGGTCAGGAGGTCTGGCTAATGAAGCTGAAGGAAAGTGCCTTCCTTTAGCCCTTTGGGTGATGCTAGAGGTGTGTATATGCCAGTCATGGGTCCCAGTATGGCCACTGAGGTGGTGCAAAGAGCATAGGTGGTGGTACTCAAAGCTGTCCATAGCAACTGGGTGGGTCTCATCTACCCTGGTGGTAGATTGAAGGTGGATGAGTTTCTACATGGCTATATCCGTAATGTTGTAACAGAGAGCCTTGCACAAACATCAAGTATAGGTCATCCCAATCATTTTCCTCATCGTCACTTGATGGGTTGGAACAGTCTTGGACAGTGGAGTAGATTGTCTCGGTAACACATGTAAGTCCAGGGACCAGAGTGTAACCCATACTGCGAGTATGTTGGGCATCTCCGAGATCATCAAGCCTTTGGGGAACCAAAATTCCTGCAGTACCAGAACAGCCGTTGGTTCCATTAAGGTCAGTTGAGTAGGAGCTGTTGAAGTGGAGAGAATTTTTGGTACCATGGGTCTTCTGTGTCCTCACAAATAGCCAGCAGATATCACCAAAGCCTTTTGCGGTGATGGTGTGCTCGGTACCAAGTCTCTATAAAATTCCGTCAGTACCATTTTAGAGGAGCTGGCTTGTTCTCTGCAACTACTTTTCAACCGACATTATCAATGTATTTGAGCCTGCATTCTTATGGTCTTTGGCCTTACCAGCAGTACCGGTACCGGAGGATCCTGCAGCCTCATAGGTACCTAGTGATGAGGTAGTTGACCTTATCGGGGACCTCTTTCTCTTGACTGATTCCCTACTTGAGGAACTTGTTGCCCATTTTTTTAGACTTTTCGAGAGGAATCCAAGGATTTCTTCTTTGAAGTCAATGGAGAGTGCTGATCCAACGATGTTGATGAGATCAGTCTTGATGGGGACCAAGGTACACTGAGGGGGCCGGGCCAGGAGTTGGAGGCTGGTCGAAGCAAGCTTTCCATTATGAGCAGTCTTAATTTTAGCTCACGGCTCTTTCTGGTTCGGGATTTTAATTTGAGGCAAAATGTGCCTTTTTGAGTCATGTGACTCTCTAAGGCAGCGAATGCAGTAGGAATGGTCATCACTGACAGGAATGGCTTCCCAACAGGAGAGGCAACGTTTAATCCTGGGGGAGCTGGGCATGGTCTTTTAAGGGTTCACTTCCTGAATGGGAAGAACTAAGAAAAAATAATTTACACTAGGGCTATAACTATTCTACAAGCGAAATAAAAATAAATTGGAGAAATAAAAAGAGAAAAGGTAATATTAACACCAACTGATTACTACTGAGGAAAACAAGAAGGAAAAAACCCTACAAAGAAACTCTGACAACAGGCTCTGCTAAGGCACCATCTCACGCCAATTGCGGTTGATAAGGAACTGGGGGGGTTTGTCTGCACAGCACTATATAGCAGCAACACACAGCATGAGACGGGGAGATCTTGTGTATAGGCAAAACAGATACTGCTACCTAAAATCTACAATCTGAGGCACAGGGACGCGAACACACCTAGATTGGAGCACCCTAAGCACACTGCTCGAAGAAGAACATCTTCATATACTGCATCTTATCAGTTTCTTATGCACCTATCAGCTTGGTAACTAAGTTATGATGTGAAAACTACACTATGCATGCAATAATACATAAATATTAATATTTGCCTACAGTATATATTTATGCATTTAACTGCAGTAGCAGCCCTAGTCTCCAAACAGACTTGGAGTCCCATTTGGCTAGGCACCATGCAAACAAAGGAAAACAGAACGTAAACTCTTTGGGCAAGAGACTAAGAGAAAAGGGCGGAGGGAACCACCCACACAGATGAAAGGTGGGGTAATGGGATAAAACATAAAAAGCAAAGTGCTCAGAATGAAGACAGGTACTTCTTATTTTTACATGTGTTTTACTTATACATTATTTTTAAAAATAGCTGTAGGGGTTTCTTTTAAGATGAAAGCAACCCAGAGGAGTGGATAAAGGAAGAGGGGAAACTCAAGGGGATGGAGATAGAAGGGGTCTGTAAACAAAAACTTTTGGTACACAGCCCTGGGATTTATGTGGCCTGCTGAAAAGATATGCACGGATGTAAGGCAGACTTCCACAAAGTGATCATCAAATCTGGGGTGAGAGTTTGGCAATGCAGAAAGGTTGAGGTCTTGGCAGAGCATGATGGAGGGAGGATGCTAGGAGGGTTTTGTCATCTGAGTGGAAGGTTTGTGAACTTGCCTCTGGGACAAAGGAGATTTTAGTAGCTAGTGGGGTGGGGATACGGTAGGTGGGAAGGACGGTGATGCTTTTCACTGCCTGCAGGTGGACCTTTAAGTCTACTTTTCAAGATGATGGTTAAGAGCAGGCCAACAGACGAGGGGGGTTACAGGTACAGGGTCAGAAGGAGGGTTAGGAGCGCCCCCAAAGTGTAGCTAGACACAATATATGCCTAAGGCCAACCTTGCAAAAGTGACTATCTGAATATTAATTTAAACACGTTATATATAATAGAAATTAGAAAATGGTATATACTTTAAGTTCACAACAATTTGGTACTGGGATGTCTCTAAGAGAGCCACTAGAATAGTACCATTGAAATCATCAGTGAGCAATGCTAACAAATCCTAATTCTTCAAACCATAGGAGTAGCCCCCTGGTATTACACTAGTGGGAAGCTCCCTCATTAGCATGTCATATTGTGAAATTAAGGCTCCCAACATCAGAGTTAATTATATATTTGCATCAACAAGAGTCATTTAATACATCTGAATAATAAACTCATCTGAGGCTGTGATGTTTCTCAGTGAAAAAACTCATGTGCCAAAGCACAGCACTTGAGGAAAATGATCTCATGTCTGGGGCTGAGGAAACAATATTCTCCACTAGTTCCAATGCATCACCGCTCAGTGATGGGAGCTTTGGTCCCTTGCCAAGAGGTTTATGTATAATTTACATTTGTGTGCGCTCTAGTCAGCCAATCTCAAAGGAAAGACAACCTAGGCTTCTTGGAAGATATTCTGCTTTTTAAACCCCAATGTTTGACAGTTGCAAACCCAGTTTATCAGAATAGGCTCCTGTCCACCTCTTCCCATATCTTTTCTTGCATGCTACAACTGCCACACTTTGTTTTCAGAGAGCAACCCATGCCATCTTTTCAAGGGTGCTATCTGCTGGAGGCTGACAAAGGCTGCAGACTTAGGTAGATCTCTTATATCTGTAGTGGCCCAAACTTAAACTTAGGCCAGGTCTACACTGGGGGCAGGGATCAACCTAAGATATACAGCTTTAGCTACGGGAATAGCGTAGCTGAAGTCAACATATTTAGGTCTACTTACCACGGCATTTTCACGGCACTGAGTCGACTGCTGCCACTCCCCTGTCGACTCCGCCTGCGCCTCTCATGGCAGTGGAGTATCGGCATCGACGGGAGAGTGCTCGGGGATCGAGTTATCACGTCTAAACTAGACGTGATAAATCGATCCCCGATAAATCAATCACTACCCGCCAAACCAGCGGGTAGTGTAGACCTGGCCTTAATTGTGCAAAGCAGTAGTCAACAAAAATAGATTAGTCTCAGCTGCTGTAAATCAGCAACGCTCCATTGATTCACACCAGGTGAGGACCTAGCCTAATCACTAAACACTGCAATAGTTTCCAGTGCACAGTCTGTCTGAATCCCACGGGAACATAACAGGTTATAACTCTTGGGTGTGGATGCATTCTCCTGCAAGCAAATGCGACCAGAATAAGGACAAAAGGGCCCCAAGACCAAAGCCAGTGAAAAGAGAAGTAGGAGCGCTATAGCCTGTTACCCTGAGCCCATAAAAATCTCTCTCTTGGAAACATTCCACAACAGGAATCTGCACAACAGGGAATTAGCAAATCAGGACTTAGGTGAAAGTACTCTGGGAGATGAGTTGATTCTGAGCAGCCACTCTGTGCAGCATTCTCCTCTCAAAACCTGGCGTAAGTCCAGGTGGGAGTTACTACTGTTCAACACAGCATTCACTTCTACCTTGCTGTCCTCTACTCCCCCTAAATGGAGCGGAGAAGATGCAGTGCGGGTAGCCAAAGACCGTCAGACTCTTCAGGGAGATGTGCCGCTCAAGTGAGGACAGACACAGAAACAGCAGAGGAAAAAGGCATCTTCCCAGGATTTGCAGTATTGCGGGACCACATTTTGCTGTACAGGCTGAGGATCTATAGAAGGACACACCCTCCCCCATACTAAAAGGGGTAAATGCAGCAGCAATTCTGCAAGGCTCGTCTCATGGAGTATACAAGCCAGTTTTCCTCTCCCATGAGTTTTTCCAGAGGAGGGGAGGATTTGGCTCACGTTACTTTTTTTACTACCTAATTTAGAGTAATTAAATCTAATTTTTAAATTTTGCTCCCTTGTTTACATCAGAGTGACAGATGAAAACAGTGAAATGAAATCATAAGGCAATAAAAAAAGGAAATATCATATGAAAACAACAAAATTCATTAAAAAAAGCAAAGTTCAACCGTATTTATAATTCAGAATCAATTCCAGTTTATGATTTAAGAAGATGTCTGTGCAACATTCTCCAATGGGAGTGAGCGTCCAACAAACTGATTTATATTAAATTCCAAGCTTAGGACTCCTAAATCAACACTCTAACAGTGCTTGCTAGTGAAAGTGCGAGGACAGCGTTTCTTGCCATGGCTGAAAGCAAGCTGAAAGCTGTGAGGGAAGGATTGCTTGAAGGTCATGTACTGCCAAGGCCTCAACGTAAACACAGGTGCTGTGGAAAGACGTGCACGGGGCTACCCTATCTAGCAGCTAAAGAAACACAAACAGTTATGCTTCTGAATTTCAATGCTGAAGTTGAAGAGAAACTAAGTAATTGTAAAAATTCATAAATTTTACATTCCTCAATCCCATCTCATTTAATGCACTTTTGTTTTGGCAGCAGCATGTTTCTGTAGCATTCCTGGCCATTTTTGTTGTTGAGGGCAGGGAAGGCTGAGATGGAGTTGGAGCATTTTCTCTTTTCATGCTGTGTAAAGTAGTCTGAGGTTATTGCCACCTCATTTACTGGCCTTTAACAAGGATTATTTTTATATATGTAAGGTTAATGCTGCTGATTTATTTAACATGCAATTTTGATAAATGTCAAGAGGATTAGTATTTTCTATTGCATAGGTACATACATTAAAATTATATATATGTCTTGTCAACTGCAGGATTACATTAAACAAATGTTACGTATTTTAACTATTTAAAACACTGTGGGTATTTGTTATTTTTACTATTAATGTGTAATGAGTTTGATTACAAAATACACCAGATCCTTAGCTGGTGTAAATCAGTGCTACTCCATTGAATTCATAGGATCCCCATTGATTTACACAAGCTATGGAGTTGGGCCACCATATACAAACAAACCTGGTTTGGAACCGAATCCTGTATCTCCCTCCCTCTTCCTATTCGCCTTATCCTCCTCTGCCCTACTCCTCTGCTACAAATTTTCAAGTTATCATAAGAAGCAGGTCCCATGGATAAGGTACCCAGCTTTTCCACGGAAGTCAGCAGCAAAATTCCTAGGTCAGGATCAAACTTTAAGCAAGTGCTATACAAATGTAAGGTATTATTGTAGAAAGGATTAAAGTTGAGATAAATCAGACCTGAACGTGGTGGTCGTAATGTTCGTTTTTATTGAATTCTCACAGTGGCATAAATCAGGAGTCACTCTTTTGAAATGTGTGGAGTCAGGTGTAACTATAAGTGTGATCAGAAACAGGCTCAAGACTTTAATTGTGGAAAATTACTGTTCTAACTGAAATCAATTATATCAAGTAAATATGGAGTAAAGTCTTCTGAATTGAACTTTGCCCTTTGTGTGTCACATTTTAAAAGGCCTATTCAGCCCTAATTTAGTATGTCCTGACCAATATCAGATTTCCCCCTGATTTAAGAGAGTTCTACCTTGTGTTATGCATGATTGCCATAAGAATTTGGAGAACAGAGCTGTACAAGTAAAAGTTGACCCTCATTAGCTTTAAAAGGAGACTTGCAAATTCAAGAGCAGTGGTCTGGTCCAAAGCCCAGAGAAGTCAGTGAGAGATTTTTCCCTCCAATGATCTTTGGATCAGGGATAAAATCCTGACCCCACTGAAATCAGTGGCCAAACTTCAATTGACTAAAGTTGGGCCAGGATTTCACCTTAGCTGTCTATGGAATACTAAATGAAGGAGAAAATTGAAATTCTCTGAAAGAAAATTGTATGGATGTTTTTAAACAAAAACTGATCTTTGAAGTGGTTCCCCTTGCTGAGATTATATACGATTAGCCCTAAACACATTTTAAATGAGTGATTTAGTTCTCCTTTTGTATCAAGTGCAGAGTTACAAGAAGCAGAATATGTAGGTTGATTTACATTGTGCATATAGCTTTGGAGCACTTTGTTCTTATTAGGTTAAAAAAAAAGCAAAGGTTACTCCATGCACACACAAACAAATACCAATGGGACCCTAGCCTTCATAATGCACAAATGACTTGCAAAATTTCATTTTAAAAAGCAAAACTGCTTTTTAATTAGAATAACACCAAAAAAAAAGACATGAATCTGGTCAAAATACTGTTGGTTTTGGCTGCCTTTGACTAAACAGTTAAACTGATTTTGACCTTTTGTTTTTTGGGTTTTTTTGTTTTGTTTTGTTTAAAGAAAAATCATTAAAGCTGGGAAATCTTATGCCAAGTTAAAGCCTGAAGCCAATTTAATGGCCAACTTATAAACCTCTAGCAAAGGGTGTCTATAATGCAAGGCTGACAGAATGTTAACTACGATGGTGCTGCCAGCCATCACTAAAATATTTAACTCTATTAGAGGTACATCAGGGAAAGGAACCTGTGCAAAGCTACATAATTTAACACACATGGGTTTGTATTTTCTGTTTTATTTTCATATGAATGTTTCTCAATGCCAGCATTACAGAGAAAAAGGAAGATATAGCAGTTAAGATACTATAGTGATGGATGACAGAAAGGAGAGAGAGCGATAAACTGGACTGGTTACACAGTATTAAATATAAATATTAGTCTGACGTTTGCATTGTATGCTGTTATTTCTCTATATCTATTCATCCCTCCTGTGATTTAGACTGTACACAATTTGAAGGCGGGACTATTTCTTATTCTGTCTGTACAGTGTCTAGAACAATAGGGCCCTAAGGCACACCTAGTCAAAAGACATTTGACTTGATATTGCATGACATTTTGATTAAAAACTAGAAAGCTATCAAATTAACATGACACTTGTTAAATGGATTAAAAGCTGGCTAGCTGATAGGTCTCCAAATGTAATGGTAAACTAGGAATCTCATTAAATGATATTTCTAATGGGGTCTCTGGTGTTTTTTGGGGGTGCCCCAGGGACTGGTTCTTGCCCCTCTGCTATTTAACATTGTTATTAATAACATGGAAGAAAACACAAAATCATCCCCAATAAAGTTGGCAGATGATGCAAAAACTGTGGGAGTGGCAAATAATAAAGAGGACAGATCATTGATATAGAGTGATCTGAATCACTTGGTAAACTGGACATATATGTTTTATTATGGCTAACTGTAAGTGTATACATCTAGGAACAAAGCATGCAGGCCATATTTCCATGATGGGGGACCCTGTCCTGGAAAGCTGTGACTCTGAAAAAGATTAGGGGGTTGTCATAAATATAAAGGGAAAGGATTAAGGAGCTGATACACTACTATAAAATTCTCTTACCTGTAAAGGGTTAAGACTCAGGTAACCTGGCTGGCATCTGACCAATAAGGGGACAAGATACTTTCAGATCTTGGGAGGGGGGAAGGTTTTGTGTGTGGCTCTTTGTCTGAGTCAGTGTGATCTCGGGGGACTAAAAGGACCTGCAGAAAATCAGTCTTCTCCAACCCAATCTCATCAAACCTTCAATATTTTACATGAGTCAGGCATTGCGAATAGGTTTTGTTTGTTTTGCTTGTGGAGCTTTCCCTGTGTTACAGGGAGGGGTTATTCCTGTTTTTCTGTAACATTAAGGGTTTGTCCAGAGCGGGAATCCCTCTGAGTTTGAAAATTGAGTACCCTGTAAAATAGTTACCATCCTGATTTTACAGAGATTTTTACCTTCGTTTTAATAAAATCCTTCTTTTAAGAAGCTCACTGTTTCTATGGTTCTAAGACCCCGGGGGTGGGTTTTTGGATCACTGTGTAACCAATTGGGTTAGGAGATTATTCTTAAGCTCCCCAGGAAAGGGGGTGTATGGGTTTGAGAGGGTATTTTGGGGGGAAGGGGAACTTCAAGTGGTTCCTTTCCCAGGTTCCTGTTTAAAACACTTAATGGTGGCAGTGAAAGAAGCATTTCTCAGGGTGCAGGGAATTTTGTACCTTGGGGGTTTTAACCTAAGATGGTAGAAATAAGCTTAGGGGGTCTTTTATGTGGGTCCTCACATCTGTACCCTAGAGTTCAGAGTGGGGAGGGAACCCTGACAGGGGTCGTGGTAGATAATCGGCCAAACACAAGGTCCCAGTGTGATGCTGTGGCCAAAAGACAGAAAGCAATCCTTGGATGCATAAACTGGGGAATCTTGAGTAGGAATAGAGAGGTTATTTTACCACTGTATTTGACACTGGTGCGACAGCTGCTGGAATACTGTGGCCGGTTCTGGTGTCCACAATTCAAGAAGGATATTGATGAACTGGAGAGGGTCCAGAAAAAAGCCATGAGAAGGATTAAAGGGTTAGAAAAACCTGTCTTTATAGTGACAGACTCAAGGAACTCAATCAATTTAACTTAACAAAGAGATGGTTAAGGGTCACAATCCATAAATATCTACATGGGGAACAAATATTTAATAATGGGCTCCTCAGTCTAGCAGAAAAAGGTCTAACACGATCCATTGGCTGGAAGTTGAAGCCAGACAAATTCAGATTGTGGAGGATTCATCACTGATAAATTTTAAATCAAGATTGGATGTTTATCTAAAAGATCTGCTCTAGGAACTATTTTGGGGAAATTCTATGGCCTCTGTTATACAGGAGGTCAGACTGGATGATCATAATGGTCCCTTCTGACCTTAGAATCTATAAATCTATTAACCCTGTTTGGGGCCATTCGGTGCTACTGGGATACACATAAATAAAATTAAAAAAATAAATTAATAAATGAAGAAAGATATGGAGTCAGATTCAAGAAGGGTGGAGATGTGGTCAGAGCAGTGGAAAAGGAAAATTATTTTAACTACCGCTTTCTGAATACATTGAAGAGAAGGACAAAGCCAGAGAAGGTTACAATAACCCAACTGTGAAAGAAGGATTGTGTCAGAGTTTGGGCAACGGGGATGCAAAGGAAGGAGTAGATATTAGACGTGATAGAGGAAGAAGAGGCTAGATTTTGATATGCTGTGAAGAAAGGAGAGGGAGGAGTCAAAGATAACTCAAAGATTGCGAGTTTGAGAGAATAACAGAGTTGTCAAAGACAATGAAGTCAGAAGATGTAGGTGGAAAGATGTTTGAATAGGTTTAATTTGAGCAAGTGATGGAACATCCCAGAGGATTTCACAGAGAGAGAGAGAGAGAGAGAGAGAGAGAGATGGGAAAAGCCTAGACAGGAAGAGAGGTGAGCAGACGAGAGTTAGATTTGACAGCCATTAATACAGAAGTATTAACAGCAAGCATGAGAGTGGATAGGATTAATCAAGGCATGAATCTAGAGAGGAAAAATGGAGAGTGTCTTGGGAATATACAGAGGGAGATTCCCGCCCACCCCACATCAACTGACAAATGTTCCTATTCTGACAGGTGAGGTTTCCCCTGCTGAACGCAGAAAACAACTGATGGTGGCACAGTGTCTGCTAAGAAAATGCATTCATCATTCTGAACTTAAGATCTGCCACCACTGTTTAGAGGGAGAGAAAGAACTGTCATCCTAGATCAGGACAGAAGACTGACAAATTTATCTATGGTGCACAGATGAGTGAAACTGGCCTTTTGGCCAAGTTGGTTCAGGGTTATTCAGTTCAGTTCTGAGAATTTTAGTACATTTGAAAATCAGAGATTAATAGCACTGGTTAGAATCAAGCATAATGTAGGCAGGTGTTGGGCAACATTCCCCACATATAGTATATGTGCCAAAGCTGAAAAGGCTTTTGTCTCCAGAAAGCTTATATTTAAGATTCTGGGGATTATTTTTCCTGGATAAGTTTGGTCCTTGGTTTCTGTGATTACCAGTGCTCATGTCTCAGACACACACACTGCAGTGTGGCAGCTACTAGGGTTGTCCCTAATTTCCATAGCTTTACAAATTGATAACAGAACCTCTAGCTGCCAGGATGAGATCAGAAATCTCCCTGGATGAGACTGTGTTGAGAAGAGTCAAATAGAAACTGTCTACAATAACCCTTGCCAGTGTCTTAGCAGATGACTGGGATCTTCCCTCTGGATATCAGTTGAAGTGCAATAAATCAGTTATTGTTTTTCCTCTGATGGGTCATGAAATCTCTTCCCAGCATTTTCCCCTTAGTTTAAAAGCAATAAGGAATTCTGTGTCAGATCCACAACTGATATGCCCCACCTGAAGATCTAGCCCAGTGTGTGTTATCCTTGGAATCAACACGGCTAGAAATGTCAAAAACCTTTACAATCGGAACCATCTTAAAGACAATCTTGGTAAAGGGCATTTAATGCTTCTCTCAGAATCCTAGGTGTTCTATGGAATGCCTCATGAATTCTGCAGAATACTGCAATTACGGTGGCAATGTGCATTTAAACGGCATCCATTAAATCATGTTACATTGCACTACTGATTGTGGGATTCATTTTAGTATTTGAGACAATACTAACATCTGGTTTTGAATTATTTCACGGTTTCACAAATTGCAATTCAAAGCAGAACTCACTGCTGCAGTGGCGGAGAAATGAGGGAGTCATGCCTCAGATATGAAACCTCGTGTGCCACACACAAAAACCAATGGGATTACTCTGCAACAGCCTTCCAACGGAAGTAGTGGGGGCACTAGTTTGAGGATGGAGCTTGATACATTTACAAAGGGGATTATACGACAGGGTTGGCTTCAATAGCAGGGGACTGAACTCAATGACCCAGGACATATCTTCCTGTCCTGTGTTCCTAGATCCCAAGGGGCATTATGCTCTATCACCCTTCATGTACCTGCACCCTGCCAAAGCTGGCTGGCCAACACTGCATCACACCCAGCAGGGGCAGGATTATGGCCACAATCCTACCAAAAGCAGATACAGGCACAGCCCATCAAGCAGTGGATCTGCAGCCCTGTCCGATCCCTACATCTTGTACCACATAGCACAGGAAACAGCATTTGTAACTCCCAGTGACCGTAATGATCCTAATAGCCAGATTCTGTCTTAGACACCATGCATGTCAATCCCACTGACTGACTGACATCAATAGCAGCTTTGGCTGAGTAGTACAAGAGCAGGCCTGGTGTTGGAGTTGCACAGGCATATCCAAGGGTATGTTTTAACACCAAATCAGATTTGGTTAACTTGCATTAGATCAAAATCTCTAGGGTGCTCCATTCCCTTTGTAATTTCACATGGTATCTTCTATTATCCACTCTCAATTTTGGATAAAAAGCAAATATTCTCCCCCTTTCTTCCAGTCATATTTCTAAAGGATGAACTTTCTTATCTTCTAGATTATGAATTACTCTAAACACCTATAGAATTTAATAAAGAATGAGATCCTTTCCAAAGGTTTTTTTTAACCACCTGTAGAATTCTGCAGGAGAGATAATTCCCTATTAAGTTCTATATGATTGATCAAAATTTATTGAAAAATACATAATTTTCTACTAAATTTTATAGGACTTTATAAGGATTATCAATGTAATCAGCCTGTTTTTGTCGCAAGATAGAAGAATGTGGTTTTAAAGATTGCAAAATCATATTTGTGCAAGGGCACATATTCTGAAAGAGGGTACTGATTTCATTTTAAAAAGAGGTCTTATGCCGAAATACGATCACTGCATGCTACCATTCAAAACCAGTTAGGGTGACCAGACAGCAAATGTGAAAAATTGGGACAGGGGGTGGGGGGTAATAGGAACCTATATAAGAAAAAGACCCAAAAATCGCTATAAAATCAGGACATCTGGTCACCCTAAAACCAGTACACCACTATAACACAACTGATACCTATCATATTTTAGTGCTGACTCCGCCTGCCAATAATGAGTACATGTAAGACCACATATACATGTAGTCAAATGGAAGAGACGGAAAATTGATTGTACACAAATAGGCTAGAGTCTCCACTGTACTACCACCCTAGTTTGCACAGATGGAAGTAACTACACAAAGTGAAAGGCAATGAAGATTCAAACCTACATTCATGTATTTACAGCAGGGGTGGGCGAACTATGGCCTGCAAGCTCCTGCTGGGGAGCAGGGTCTGGGGTTTGCCCCGCCCCAGTGCTCCAGCCAGGGCACAGGGCCGGGGAGCGTACCACGCAGCTCCCAGAAGCCATGGCATGGCCCCGCTTCGGTGCTTTAGCCGGGATGCCGGGTCGGGGGCTGCTCCACATGGCTCCCGGAAGCTGCGGCATGGCCTCACTCCGGCTCCTACGCACTCCAATGGCCCCGCTCCAATCAGAGCTGCAGACGGAGCGGTGCCTGCAGAGAAGGGCCATGCCATTGCTTCCGGGAGTCACTTGAGGTAAGCGCCGCTCAGAGCCTGCACCTGAGCCTCTCCCCACGCCCCAACCCCCTGCCCTAGTCCTGATCTTGCTCCCACCCCCTTGATCCCAGCCCAGAGCACCCTCCTATACCCCAAACCTCTCATCCCCAGCCCCACCGCAGAGCCCCCACCCCCAGCCAGAGCCTGCACCCCTTCCCACACCCCAACCCGCTGCCCAGCCCTATGTCCCCTCCCACATCCTGAACTCCTGATTTCTGGCCCCACCCCGGAGCCCACACCCCCAACCATAGCCCTCACCCCGTCCCGCACCCTAACCCCAATTTTGTGAGCATTCACGGCCCGCCATACAATTTCTATTCCCAGCTGCAAAAAAGTTTGCACACCTCTTATTTACAGAGATACATACTCAAAGTCAGCAGTTAAGGAAATCAGTGTGGCGAACTGAAAGGATTATTCACTTTCTAGAAACTGAGTCATTTAAAATATGTTTTTGCACATATAACAAATCCAAACATGACAAACAACCGTTCCTGTACAGACACAATCACAAGCAAAATCAACACATTACAAAAATTAGCCATGTCTTGCCCTGTGTTAAGAGTAATCAGTGCAATTAAGAGCAACTCCACAAAATATGAATACTGAAACTAAGATAAAGAGTGCAAAAGAGATTGCTGCATCATGTGACATGAATGTTGGTGAAGAAAGAGGCATGTTACACACCATTTTCTCTTCAGGTTATGTTGTATTATTCTCCTCCACTGTCCAAACATATCTGGTATGTAATACTACATGTCCACCTCAATGCCTGTCATTCAATTCACTACAGATACATTATGGATTAATTTGGCTTAGTCTCTTTGTAACTCATTGGTAATATGGACATATCAAATTATAAAATGGTTTTAAGTTTGAGACTCCTGGAGGGAACATACTGAATTATGCTCTGTATAAAATTCTCTCAATTCCATAGCACTTCTAAATGCTAAATAATACTCAATCTCCTCCTAGCAGTCACTGTATATTTTGGCTTGTTCATCTCATCACAGAGCTACAAACCAAATGACAAACACTGAGGTTGACATTTTATACAAAAACACATCCAGACAATGGAGTAGAATGACACAAAATAGCATGGGGAGAAACTGTATGTGATATGCCCTTCCCCTCAATGAGTGTCAAGTCACTTCTGACCCAGGTTATGCAGGGGCTGTCAAATGTTATTTGACTCCACATACATTTGACTGTTGAGTGATCATCATATGAACCCATATATATGACATAAGCCACACAATAATAGATGCGTAGCTTGAAGAGTTTGCTCCCGGAACTGAAACACATTACTTGATGCACACACAGAGTTTCAGGATATTTGCCCCATTTGCTGAATCTGACACAAGTGTTGTCCTGGACAGTCAGTCAACACATTTGTTAAGAAATTACTAATGAAAATCTGCTTGGTCACGTCAGTCATGGATGTGCCTTGCAGAGGAAGCACAGCCTTCTGGTGAAATCACAGGACAGTGAGTTATGTTTACTGAGCTCTACTGCTATTAATGACTTCCTGTGAGAGTTTGGATAAATCACTTAGTCTCATGTGCCTCAGTTGCTTGTGTCTGTAAAATGGGGATAACATAATTAATCTTAATACATATTTCTAAAACAGTTTGAGACCTCAGGTGAAAGGTCCTATACAAGTGAAGAGTATTAAAATACAAAGTCATTATGACTGACAGATGGATTTTGAAACACCGCTGTTGGCAAGATATCTTCGGCAAGTACAATTACATAGAATCTATGGCCAGAAGGCACCATTGTGATCATCTAGTCTGACCTCCTGTATAATACAGGCCACCGAGCTTCCCCACAATAATTCTAGAGCATCTCTCTTAGAAAAACATCCAATCTAGATTTAAAAATTGTCAGTGATGAAGAATCCTCCACAATCCTTGGTAAATTGCTCCAATGGTTAATCACTCTCTGTTAAAAATTTACACCTTATTTCCAGTCTGGATTTGTCTAGCTTCAACTTTCGGCCATTGTAATACCTTTCTCTGCTAAAACTGAAGAGCCCATTATTAAATATTTGTTCCCCATGTAGCTACTCATAGACTGTGATCAAGTCACTCCTTAACCTTCTCATTCTTCAGCTACATTGATTGAGCTTTTTGAGTCTACCACTGAAAGGCAGGTTTTCTAATCGTTTAATCATTCTGGTGGCTTTTCTCTGAACCCTCTCCAAATTTATCAACATCCTTCTTGATTTCCGGACACCAGAACTGGATGCACTATTCCAGCAGCGGTGGTACCAGTGCCAAATACAGAGGTAAAATAACCTTCCTACTCCTACTCGAGATTCCCCAGTTTATGTATCCAAGGATCGAATTAGCTCTTTTGGCCATAGTGTCACATTGGGAGCTCATGTTCATCTGATTATCCATTGCGACCCTCAAATCTTTCTCAGAGTCGCTCCTTCCCTGGATAGTGTGCCCCATCAGGGAAGTATGGCCTACACGCTTTGTTCCTAGATGTATACATTTATATTTAGTCATATTAAAATGCATATTGTTTGCTTGTGCCCAGTTTACCAAGTGATCCAGATCATACTGAAGCAATGACCTGTCCTCTTCATTATTTACCACTCCCTTAATTTTTGTGTTATCTAGAACCTATGAGTGATGATTTTATGTTTTCTTCCAGGTTATTAATAAGTGTTAAATAGCATAGGTCCAGGAACTGATCCTTCCAGGACCCCACTAGAAATACACCCACTCAATGACCATTCCCCATTTGCAATTACATTTTGAGCCCTATCAGTTAGCCAATTTTTAACCCATTTAATGTGTGCCATGTTAATTTTTATCATTCTAGTTTTTTTAATCAAAATGTTATTGATAAGTCAAACACCTTACAAGAAGTCTAAGTGTATTACATCGACACTTTACAAATTTGGTTGATAATCTCATCAAAAAAGATATCAAGTTAGTTTGACAGGATCTATTTTCCATAAACTCATGTTGATTGGTATTAATTATATTACCCTCCTGTAATTCTTTATTGAGTCCTGTATCATCCATTCCATTATCTTGCCCAGGATTTATGTCATGCTGACAGGACTACAAAGACCTGCTTAGCAAAAGAATACAATTAAACAAAATACACCTCTTTTGGGTAGGGAGTGCCACATACAGGTAAAATACTGTTCTTGAAGGCATGCTTGCAACTTGGGTTGATTTCAATGGGAATTAAAAATGCTTATTTAGGGATGGATTTGACCCTATACTTTCAAGCTTCAAAGTCTTGGGAGTGGAGAGACAATCTGGCCTTTAGAATTAAGAGTGTATTTCCTACAAACCATTAAATATTTTAAAGGGCAGGAAGCAAGATTCAGAGCACCAGGAGTGCATTACCAGCAGCCCTTCTTTTATAAGAAGGGCGGGACCAGATAGACATTAAGATCGGTGATCTCTCACTCTCAGACCTTGACTATGCGGATGATGTTGTTCTTCTAGTACAGAGCCCCGACAAGTTTCATAAGGCAATCCAGAAAATGGAGGAGGAGTTGGCTACGGTTGGCCTCCATGTTTCATGGTCAAAGACAAAGCTGAAAAATCTAGAATCATGTCCACCCGTGACTCCAATCTCTTTGAATAATGAAACTGTCGAAGCAGTCTCCAGTTTTTGCTATTTGGGTTCTATATTCACCAGTTCCTCCAACTCTCACATGGAGGTTTTCCACCGGATGGGCATCGCAGCATCTGCCATGGGTCATTTACAATGAATAGGAAATCGTCATCATCTTGGCATGACAACCAAGTTCAGGATCTATTTGAGCTGCATCCTCTCTGTACTGCCGTATGGTTGTGAAACATGGACACTATGCCGCTCAGACTGGGCAAAGCTGGAGGCTTTCCACACAATGCCAATGTCGCATATTGGACATAAAGTGGAATGATTTTATTTGTAATGCAGATGTTTATGGTCATTCCAGTCTACAGAGTACTGGGCCCACTGTCCGCAGATTGCGTCTTATGCTTTTTGGACATGTCATGAAAATGCCACAAGATGTTCCAGTGAATGCCATTCTCCAGGTGGCTTGTAACATCCAGGATAAAATTCCAACACCAAGGGATGGAGGTGGCCCAGAGACAGACACCCTATTACATGGGTGCATCAAGTGTGTTCAGACGTTGGACTCTCAGCCCATCAAGCCCTTGCGGCCACACGGGAACGGACCAAATGACGAATGATCACTACGACCGACCATTCAGCTAAGCATTGAAGACAACAACCAGTGGACATGCCTCTACTGATTGAAGCAGTAACAGTATGTCACCAGGAGAAAGATGGCCTCTTGGGTAGGCAGATCTCAGGCCCTTTGGATATTTATAGGTTATGATAAATGTCTTAAATTCCACCGGGTCACCAACAGGTAGCCAGTGCAGCTCTTGGAGTACCAGTGTAATGCACTCCCAGCAAGATGCCCCCACTCAATAAACACTTCATACCTCATGCTTTTTTCAGTTCAAATACTGACCAAAGTGTTTGGTTAAGATGTAATGCTCAATTTAATTAGAGCTGGTCAACATTTCTGTCAAAATTTCGAAATGCATTGGAAACAGGAAAAAGATGTTGACTATTTTTTCTCATTTTTCAACCAACTACACAGCAGGTGAACACATTTCAAAGGTTGATGCAGTTTCAAAACACAAGTGAAAAAGGATCAGTAAAATTTGACTTTAAAAAAATAGCTTTACTTGTAATGTGAAACTTGTCTTAAAACAATTCTTGTAGTGTCGGTTTTTAAATAGTGAAAGAGGTTTCCTCTCTTGAGTACAAAGGAGAATTATATTATTTGGTCATTTTACACTGGAAGAGATGAACATGGATAAGTAACTTAGATCCAAATTCAATTAGGAGGTGATTATAACATGAATTAAACAGGGTTGATGCCTCTACATCTTAAAGTGTACTGGTCTAATCCATGGACTTTAAAGCTAGAAGGACTTTTGCTAATCTTGTTTAGCTCTTTAGGGCCATATGTTCCCTTTGGTAGTAAAAAAAAAAAAAGAGTAGAAAGGACTAAGATCCACAGAAGGTGTGAGATGGTGCCACTACAAAGGTGACTTGGGTCCGCAGGGAGTTCATGCAGACAACTCAGTGGAGATAGGATTCAGCATCCCTTCTGAAGAGACTACATGCAGGGCTCCTAAAACACCCCAGCTGGAATTTAAAACTGCCTGCCAAAGCCAGAATCTTCCCTCTGCTTGCATCCCCCCTCCAGCACAGTCATCCACATGAGCGCAGAATTATGCAAACTGTACTCCCTGCACCCACCAAGATGAGTTAAGCACTTAAGTGTTCTTTCATGTTTAGCAGTAGTCTAACATTTGCTTGAAACACTATCTCAAAGAAGTCCTGAAAGAGGACTAATGTGTTAGAGATTTCAGGATCATTTATCGTGTTTTTTCTGCCTGTGAGAGTTCTAGGAGCTTAAACATGTATTTTAAGACTCCTTAACACTTGGATGGATGAACTGGAGTAACTGCAGAGACTAGTCTAGCCTCCTTGAACCCAAACTGAGTGACAACACTCCTTAGGATGGAGCCTCTCTATTGTGGCACTTACGTCTTCCTAACACTCTGTGCATATCATCTTTTAAGTACAATACAAATGTAACACACATACACACAGAACTGAAGCAGAGTTATGTCCTCTGATCAAAGGGATTGCCACTGGGACTGAAACCCAGCTGACTTATAAATTCTGTGCACTTTTCTGCTGAGTTTGTAATATTTGCAGTGTCCTAGACCCTGCAGTGTTTCCTTTGATCAGAGGCTTACCTCAGATAATACAGGCTGGGGGTCAACACTAGACAAGAGAGTTTCAGTTAACCTGAACTCTATACTACTTTGTTACAGGTACCAGCTCTCCGTGCAAAGTGAGAGTCAGTTTGCGATTAGAAAGAATCTTTTCTCTTGATTGGCGAGCCTATCCATTGGTATAAAATGACAGTTTGATGATGCTCCAACTGCCCCGAGGGGTGGACATTATGCTTCACTTATCAGTGTCTACACATAGACAACAACTAACTCAGATGAAAGGAAGGAGCAATTTTACTTCAATCTAAATGATCTGATTGATTGACTACCTGTGAAGACAGGTTGCTTATCCCAGGTGACTAACATTCATGTTGGCCATGATGAGTCTATGTGGTGGGGCATCAGCAAGATGAACAGTAAAGTTTTTGCCAACATGTATCAAGCACCGATTAGTTATCACACTGTTTTCTGGCTCCCCAACAAACACTAAAGGACCTGGATGCACCCTTGCTCACAACATTGGCATTTGGTTGATTATGTGTTGGTCAGACAGCAGGACCTATGAGATGTGTGCATAACTTGGAGCTGATTACTGGACTGATCACCGTTTATTCAATCAAAACGTTTCCTTTTTACTTGGTGGAAATGTGTAAAAAACAGTGAGTTAAAACATCTAAATGTTGTCTGGCTGAAAGACCAGTCAACCACCAAAGAATTCTCCACAGAGCTAACTACTGTTTTGGAAACTTTTTCAACAATCGGTGATGATGCATCTGCTGAAAGGGAATCTGTGATGGGGTGTTCACCCCACACCAGCCCAGAAAGGGTTAATGAGTCTGAGAAAGGGTGAATTAATCAGATATGCCACAGCTGAGGGGAATTGGGTGGCCTAAATAATTCCCTGAATAATGACAGAGCCCAGCTGAGACGGAAGAGGCAGGGCTAGGACAAAGCCAGGAAGCTGGCAACAGAAAGAGGCTGCAGGGAAAATGTCTGCAGTCACTGCCTGGGAAGAGGGAATTTGAGTTGGTGGCAGGGGAAAGGGAAGAGCCAGAAGCTGTAGAAAGGAGTCCAGGGAAAGAGAAACAGGGTCTGAGGGAAAGCAGACCACAGTTGTTTGTTATAGGGTCCCTGAGTTGGAACCCAGTGTAGAGGGTTGGCCTGTGTTCCACCACCAGCCACTGATCTGGAGAGACTTTGTTACCAAGAAAGGCAAGGAGTACAGGGACCTGACCAGAGGGCCAGTCCACAAAGACAGAGCACCCTGAGTTGCAGAGAGTGAGAGAGATGTCAAGGTGTTCAGCAAGCAGCAGCAGGAGGCTTTGGACCTGGAAAGAGCTGATCCCCAGATTGGAAAAGAGGAGGTGCCCCTAGCGGTGAGGGCACTCTGTGACAGTATCCCTGCGTGATACAATCTACATTATAGACTGTTGTGAACTGTGCTGGATATACAAAACACCATCATGAAGACGGGTTTGATAATAATGATCCTGAAATAGCACATCTTGTTGCCAAATGGCAAGCCCATGATGTGCTCTTAGCTGACCCATTCTCTGAGTCGAAACAAGCCAGACATAAAGAAGCTTGCAGCATGCTCCACCACAAACTCTGCCATATGCAAAATGTGTGGTTTGACCGCAAAGCGGATTAATTACAGGTCCTTGCTGAAAAACATGACTCCAAAGGCTTCTATACGATACAGTCAAAGCTGCATACAGCCCTACTCCATCTGTCTCAACACCACTAACAAGCGCTGATGGTGAATTTCTCATCACAGATTCGCACTGCCAAATGGTGCCAGGAACCCGGTAGTGAATTTCTTAATTATCTGTCTACTGTTTCTGATGAGTCACCGTTTCCATAAACTGCCTACATCTATCACTTGCCGATCCACACACACGAGCTGAAGTGCTGAAGGCTGTCCAAGCAATGAAAAACAACAAATCTCCTGGGCCCGATGCCATTCCAGCTGAAGTTTTCAAAACATGGAGGAAATCTTCTCATTGACAAGCTTTTTAAGTTTTTCCTCACAGGTCTGGCTTCCAGAAATCATATCACAGCCGCTGAAAGATGCCAACATCATTACTATCTATAAGCACAAAGACGTAGACAAACAACTGTGGTAACTATCATTGCATCTCCTTGCTTCCCCTGGCTAGTAAGAGTCTTGCATGTATCCTCTTGAACCAGCTCCTGGTCCAAGTTATCAACAGAGTTCTATCTGAGTCACAGTATGGCTTAGGTACATTTGCTGGAATGTACGCTGCTCCTCAAAGGAGCGGCTAAGGTCACTCACCTCCTGTGACCCTCTAGCACTCCCCATGGAATCTGCCTGGACCAGCAACAATAAAGGAGCAGAGGCTGCTAATGTTTCCACTACCCTGAAAAGCACCAGTCAAAGCAAAGCTTGGCCTTATGTCTGTGCTTATGACAGCTGTCAAGTTGCATGCTCTAATTTTATCTTAAGAACATACCATCTACACACACAGCAAGATGTATGTGACATTACTGTTAATTACTGCTTCCTAAGTCTTCCCTCTCTTCATCGGTGAAAAGGCAGGTAAAGGAAAACGCTCTTCCTTCAAGGTCTGATCCAACTCTGATCGAAATCAATAGCAAGGCTCCTCTTGACTTCAAGAGGGGGTTGATCAGGGCCTTTACCTGCCTATTTGCCTATTTGTAAACATCCTTGAAAGAGGTTGAACACCTGCAGGCTTGGGGTAGTAGTAAGACTGTTCTGAGAATTGTTTGCACCCTTCCCACAGAATTTCCCCTAAGAAAGGTGTAGCGAAGCGAGACACACCAGCGTGGCGCCTCCTGCTGGTCGTCGTGGCAATTAGCTTTTCTCCAGCGTACGGAGCGCCCTCTGCAGGCCAGTGTCTCGCCTGCCACTGGCCCCGTGTCCCTCCTGGACCCCGGTGCCCTTTATCTTGGGGTTCTGCCCCAGCAGTACCCCTACACTCTGGGTCTCCCCTCCCCAGGGAACCCCCAACCCTCTAAACCCACCTTGCCTCAGTGGCTACTGCCAGTCATCATCTAGCCCCCGCTCACTGGGGCAGACTGAAGTCTGTAATAGCCACTCATCATTGGCAAGGGGTTAGGACC
This sequence comes from Macrochelys suwanniensis, assembly GCA_033296515.1. NCBI lineage: Eukaryota > Metazoa > Chordata > Testudines > Chelydridae > Macrochelys > Macrochelys suwanniensis. Next base: position 21,111,688 of record CM065779.1, on the reverse strand, counting down.
TGCTGCCTTTGCCTATCCTCAGGCTGCCCCTCTGCAAGTCCAGTACCTTTTTATAGGCCTTCATCAAGGCCTGCAGCCTGGGGGTTTACCAGGCTGGAGCTCCCCAGCTCCCTTTGCCCTTCCCCAGCACTGCTCCACTTCAGGTACCTTGCTCCCAGGCAGCTAGCCCTTCCCACTCCAGGGCTACAGTGAGACTCCTTCAGCTCCTGGCCCATTTTATCAGGGCCCTAGCTGAGAAGGTCACCGCTGTGGCTGCTTCCCCAATCAGCTTAGCTTGGCTGCTTTTAACCCTGGTCTCCAGGAGTGGGGCAGCCACCCCACTACACAAGGGATTAATTCACCACTGTGTCAGTATAGTTTGAGCTTAGTTTCTCAACCTGGCCTCCTCCTCCTCTTTACATTCAGAATCTTTTGTGAGCGCAGGTGTATAAATAGAAGTGCTTTCAATTAATTGCAATCTTGCCCATAGCATGCCTCTGATCGCAGCTGCTGTGCACCTGCAGTAATAAAATACCAAGAGAGATAATATACTGAATTTTAATCACGTTGCCTTGTTACATATTACACTGTCTAAAAACATTTCCTTGATTGCTGAGCTGTTTGTAAAAGGGTGTTACCAATTAAGCACAAATGGCCTGGGGAGTGATTTTATAGTTTGTGCAAAATTAAAACAGATCATTTAGGTTGCAGGGACTAAGTTTGAGAGAAGCTGGTATTCTTTTTGTACCATTTGGTATTTTTCATCCATTTTTGCAGCTTTTGCTTAAAACACAAATCAAATAGAGCAAAGCAACTTGATGTGGTGTGGCATTTTTCAGACAAACTGTAACCCAGAATGATTCAGATTTCAATAAGATAGTTAAAAGCCATCAAAATCTAACCGTAGAGTGTGCATGTGAAACAGGGGAAAGGTTCTGAATTTATTTTACAAGAGAAGGACTCCAAATACCCCATCAAATATGCTGAAGACCATTTTAAATAGTTATTGGCTAAGGCTGTGTTTCAGCAAAGCACTTAAGCACATGCTCAAGTTCCATTAACTTCAACGGAATTTAAGCATGCACATAAGTAAAAGCCCAAACCTGAGAGAGGAGAGAACCCTTCCAAATCAGGCCCAAAATAAATGTTTCCTACGTTTATTAACACCACATGAATATTATGGGACAGATCCTCAGCTGGTGTAAATTGGCTCAGCTCCATTGACTTCATGTGTCTTTCCCCCGTCAAAATGTACAGTTTTCTACTAAACCTGACTTCTTGTATTGAAAATTCAAAACTGAAATTAACAGGGTTGACTCCTTTCCTTGCTACAACTCCACAGTGCAGCTTACCTCAAAAAGAACACACGGAGGTTTTCTTGACATTTTTTCCCCAACACTTGGACGCTGCCATAAAAATCAGTCATCCCCTTGACGAGAAGAACTGTTTGACTAAGTTGCTGAACCAAAGAGCTTATTTATTAGCCTTGGTGGGCAAAGAAAAGGGAAGTGGTGAGGAAGTTCTGGGAAGGAGTAAGTTATCCAAAGTAGTTCTCTCTCTCTCTGAGTTGTGGAAGAAACCAAACCAAAAACCAACTAAAAGTCAAAGTGAAAAAAGAAATTGAAATAAATGAAACAAACATTGTCAGGGACGCTGAGGTCCCCACAGCAGGAACAAAAGTCAGCCACTCAGGAGGTGTCTCTAAGAAGAGAGCTTAGATGTTAAAGGATGATACATAGCAGCAATAAAACTGAAGGCCTCAAATCAAACAGGGGAAGAAATAGGAACTGAAGGGATTATGGAAGCAGGAGAAGATTAAGGAGAAAACAACTCCCCCTTTCCCGCCCCGACCCCCTCAAGTGCTTTAAGGTGTGATGGAAGGGGAGAAAAAGTGAAGCCTTATGAGGTAAAGCAGAACAAGAGGAGCATTAGCCACAGAAAGCTAGCGTGCTGAAGGTTTTCCTGATACACTACACTGTTTGGCTTGGTCTACACTGGGGTGTGGGGGTCAACCTACGATACGCAACTTCAGCTACATGAATAGCATAGCTGAATTCGGAGTATCGTAGGTCGACTTACCTGGCAGTGAGGACGGCGGCGAGTCGACCACTGCCACTCCCCCGTCGACTCCACTTCCGCCTCTCTAGACAGAGGAGTTCTGGAGTAGACGGGGAGTGCGTTCGGGGATCGATTTATCGTGTCTAGATGAGACGCGATAAATCGATCCCCAATAGATCGATCACTACTCACTGATCCGGCAGGTAGTGAAGACGTACCCTAAGTCAGAAAATTTCATAGAGCGCGTCCAAACTGCACAACAGTCTGTTGCTTCTTCCATGCAGACATAGTAACCATTCCACTTATGGAGCTTCTCGAAGCTTCCATGCAGCAGCTACTGCATACACCTCGGACAACATCACAAGATGCTCATTAATGCCCAGCTATCCTTTAGTGGAGAACCAAAAAATATTAGGAGTTTCAATGGTGGTTTACTCAGTTTTATTAAAAACACACAAACAAACTGCTGAGTGATTTTGCCCCGGAATTTGGCAGGACAGAAAATGTATCTGAACCACTTTTGCTTACTTTATGTAGCAACTAGAGGGTTTGAACCAAAACCCTGGAATTGTACACTCTGGACAATCTAGTCTAGATTTGAACTTTATAGGTCTGACCACCTCCAGCAAGAGTTCAAAGCTAGATACCAAAGATATATATGTTTTATGATTACACAGGAAAAGCGAATCTCGGTTTATACAAGTCTACAGCTGAACAAGAACAGACATTTTTATAGGTAGCAGAGAGAAGGGAGAAGCCTGCTATTTTTCAGTTCTGAACTGCAGGAGACCAATTATGGATTTAGCCTAGGCCATGAGAGTTTAAACATATGTGGGCAAAAAAAGATCTTGTTTTGTCCTGGTTTTGGCATTTCCTATTTTGAAAAGGAATTCAGCTTCCGATTTCTGAAAGTATGCTTCAAGTGGTGAAAAGTTCACCACGAACATACCTGCGGGTCTCTGCTATGCATATTATAAGTACAACATTTTAACTGTAAAGCTATATTAATCCGTGCTTTGAATTCCATCCAGGACTCGCCTAAGGAATTTTTAAAGAGGCATGTAATTTGTATGAAAATGAAGGGCCAGATCTTCCACTAAAACTAATAGAGCTATGCTGATTTACCCCAGCCGAGAATCTGGCCCTATATTTTAACTGAGGGTATGCTGAATCATTCAATTTAGGATTAAAGCTGTTGAAAACCATTAAGCTAAAATAAGGTTTAATTTAACAAACAGAAGAGTAATGTAATGTTTACCAGTGTGTTTTTGTACAGGGGTCTTGTAGAAATGCGAACACTACTTGGTATTTGCTATTATGAGATTTTTCAATATGGGACTGATTCAGTAGAAGATGCAGAAGGCTACAGAAGCTGGGTCCACAGCAGACCAACACAGAGAAGAAAAGTCAACTCATGGTGCAAGGCAAAGAGCAAACCAAACTAGCTCAGTGTACGAAAGTTACATTGTTTCTACCAAGTTTTTATTAGTAGTCAAGATTTCAAGGCTTGATTCAACAGAAAATATTTGCAGATCCACAAAAGCCGGTGGATACCATAGCCAAGTGGTTCTGAACCTTTCCAAACTACTGTACCCCTTTCTGGAGTCTGATTTGTTTTCTGTACCCCAAGTTTACTTCGGTGGCGATGGTTCTCCGCCGGAAGCGCTGCGCGGCGGCATTTTGGTGGCGACACTTCTCTTGGCGGATGCTCCTCTCCTCTTCCTTCCTTGGCGCTGGCCTCATGGCAGGAGCCCATAAATGCCTCGGCGGGCGCCATGGCACCCATGGGCACCGCATTGGGGACCACTGACCCATTCCCCTCATTCAGGGCCTGATCACTCCTGAATGCACTATTTCACCTGAGAATGTGAGTATCAATGCAGTGTATGGTTATATCGTAATGCCTGCTTGTGTAACTATTTTATATTAAATAGTCTTTAATTCTATTACTCACTGTGTCATTCAGAGTCCTCCCCTAACCTGAATTATCTGTAACCACCCTGGAGGCTCAAACCTTAAAGAATTCAGTTTAGTTTTATGCCTTATTTTTTAAACTACTAACTGGGAACACATACATCAAGGTTACAGGTAATACTATAAATATATAAAGCCAGTATTTAAAGGTTTGCCCATTGCCTAGGACAATGAATTTATAATTCTTGCAGCCCTGTAACAAGGCATTGCAGTGCTGTTCAGTGTACACGAGTTATTTGCCTCCTAAATTCTTGATTTGGATCATGTAGCCCCCCCGTGCAATGCTGTCCAATAAGTGTCTGCTGTGGCAGCACTGGGGAAGAGAGGGTTCTCTAACTGGAGGTGTGTTGTAGGTAAACCCCTGTTGCTGCTTTCTGTGAGGAGATCTGTAATCTTTGGAGGACACAAATCCCATGGTGTGACAGACCACTCATTTCATAGCTGAGCCCTGTAAAACCTGGTTTGGTTAACAGCTGCTTTGAATTTCTTCCTCAGTCAGCACGGGAAACCTCCAACCCCTTGTTATCTATTTATTAAGATTCCAGAATTGTCACTCTGAAGCCTAGAATGTCTGTTGAGTCAGTGTGAAGTGATAGAAACAGTTACAAGCATGGCTGAGAGCTCTCTCTGTTCAGAAGATCACCAGGTTCAGTCATTACTGGGATTCACACCCTGCTACCATCCAATTTTTAAGTTCTCAGCCATTTTGACTATTAATTCCATCTGTATGACAGCAGGGCATGTATCTGTGCCATGCCAAGAGTCCTAGACCACAGTGATATCAGAGGTAACTCCACCAGTCACCATCCTTACTCTATAGCTAATTTGCATGTCATTGTGTCATTGGTTGTACGAACAAGATTGTATAAACAGTGGATTATTTGGCCCAACTGCCTAGATCTTCAAAACCACCCACACAACAACACAACCCGTACACACAATAACCCCAAACACACAATGCCCCTCACCGCAAATACCTGCCATTTGCCACCTGCACAAATCAATACAAAAATCTCTCAGCACAACACACTTCTTATAAAATCTACAAACATGAGTGGCAAAGTCATGGGTCACCGCTAGTAACATTCTCATACGCAGCTCTTATCTAGCACTTTTCATTAGTAGATCTCAAAGTGCTTCCAATAAAGGTAAGGAACTTATTTATAGGGTATTTATTTAGAATACTCAGTCACTTAGCACATGTAGTTAGGACCAGATTGTTACATGACTGTGTGGGGTACAGATGTGTGGAGGGACAAACACAATTGTGATCCCTGCGTTCAGGCTACCTCAGGGACCACTTCCCCTTCCTCCCCCTGGATCCCTGAGGGTACATATCACCCCAAAAAGGGTGAAAGGGAGAAGGTCAAACCATGACCTGGCCTTCCCACTCCTTGCACCATTCTCTATGGGCTGGTACAGCCTTCATACACCTGCAGAGCATTGGGAAGCTTGGGGAGAGATTGTGTCCCTCTATCCCCATCCCCAAATGCCCACAAGGGCAGTGCAACTATATACTGCCCTTTATTGAAGGCTGTGCCTTTAAAAGCAGTCTAACTTTAGCACTTTTGTGCCCCTGTATTTTCTTCCTACGCGTCTGATTCTTACATATGGCACTCAAGAATATGACTGTACCTAGGAATGGACCATCTTCAGGCACAACACAGCTATACCACAATCATTATGACCAGGGAAATACTCCATTGGAGATCTGACTATTACAGTTACAAAAATACATTCCTTGTTATTGCTAACTGTTGGAACCATATGGAGGTTGTATTGGGCCTCCAGCATACAGTTCTAACTGAGCAAGTTTTGGGCAAGATTTTTGAAATCAGATGTTTAGGGAGAACTCTGTGCCCTGCGTAAAAGTTTTTTTTCCACCTATCAAAACTAATGTATTCTCGAAAAGTGCAACCCTAAACATGGATTAAATAGTTTCACTGAAATTCAGAAATAAGTGAGAGGTATTGCTGGTTTTGCCCGAAATAAACGCATTTACAATTTAGTGTAAATAATTACCAGTTTATAAATTCTTCCTGGAAATGCAGTTACAGGGTTTAAGAGATGGGAGCGGGCTGTTAAGTTCTGATGCAGGTCTGAATCCAAACTTCGCCAGGATTCAGGTGAATTCCAATTTTGTGTTTGGTTCCCGTGTGACAGGAATAAAAAAATTGAAACACTTAGTAAATCATTTCTTTAATAAGAGCTAGAGTGTGACTTCACTTCTAGCCCGAAGAAGGAGCAGCATGTAGCCGCAGCACGGGTTGAGCAAAGTTGGGAAGGAATCAGTGACTTAGATTCACTGTTTATTTCAATAGCACCTTTTTTTTTTTTAACATGAGATCTGGGCTACAGATTGGGAATTCTGCTGCGCAGACACCTTGGTCTATAAAGTGCCAGGCATATGTATGGTACTATAGAAACAACATGCTGCCAAAAATAAAATACTGCCTCTCTAAACCATCCGAGAGAATGGGGTACATTTTCAGCATGGTGCGTGGGGAATTAGATTCATACTTCTTCCCCCTGAGTTGTAATCATTTTATTACAAGGCACAAAAGATGTTGAAACTTCTCTGCTGGGACCCCACCACTGATGAATTAAAACCTCACCTGTTTTTGAAGCACAAAGTGCACACTGAGTCATGTTAACCCAGAGAACAGAAAAGCAGCAGTATGTCCCAAAACTGAACGCCAGAATTGCTGAATCAATTGCTCTCTCTTCCTGTTACAGTAACTTGTGAAGGCAAGTGTTTAGGAGGGGAGGGGAAGGAACTCCTACTGAAGACATGCCCTGAAGATTCCTGCATGGAGGTAGGGGGTGGTTCCAGACACTTACATTTGCACGTTTACTGGAGCCTATCCAATGCCATGGAGGAGGGGGGAGCTGGCTGCCGCGGGGGGTGGCATTAGCTGGGCGGCAGGGGCGCAGGGCCGGTGCAAGGAAGTTTCGCCTAGGGCGCGAAACTTCCTTGTACCGGCCCTGATCTGATGACAGACTGGTGTGTAGGCAAGGACTAATAGGATACAAATATGGGTTAAACTTTTTCTTTTTAAAAAATGAATAGGATCGTTTTAATCTAAGTGCATGGAAAATCTGCAGTTAGTTCTGTAAAATAAAGATGCAAACAACTGACTGTAAAGAGTAAAAATTAGCGTGTAACTAAAACACCCAAATGATAAATTGAAATCTAAGGTGCTATTTTAATTATTTGTTGAACACTATGAGTTAATACAGCAAAGGCCAGTGCTTAATTTGTGCCAGGGCTTGCCGCATCAGTTATGAATGTAAAACAATTGTGCCCCAGCACATCTTTCATTACAAATTAAGCAGGGGGAAAGTCCTACGGCCTGTGTTATACAGGACATCAGTCTAGGGGACCATAATGGTCCCTTCTGGCCGTCTTTCCCTCCCCCGGCCTTTTTTTTAATCTATGTCATAACAGGGCAGATTAAGATTTGTTCACACATTTTACCAAATGAAAACATCCATCAGCATCTTTGAGTTTTCTATTAGTTGCCAGTGATGTTAAATTCACACAATTCCATGGATTTAAAAAGTGTGACATTTCTTGAAGACTAAAGAGAGTATGATAAAAGACAGTAATAACAGATGGCCAACATCGTGCATCTGATACTTAGTATATTTACATTCACATATCCCAAAAATGCGGCAGTGAGCTTGTGAGCATAGGAAAAGAGTAAAGAGACTGAAGTTGACACAGACTGCCTGCCAAGTACCTGTCTTGGAAGAAGCCTGTGACAAAATTCCAGTAACTCAAGTAAAAGTTGGAATCTCAGCAAGCCAAGTGTGACTGTGGGACAGAGCATCTACAAAATCATTCTCTTGGACTGCAGACTGAGCCTCTTATTTGCTTTGACTCAAATTATAAACCATGCAGCCCACACTGCTTCCTTATTTGCAGTACTGGTAAATTGCAGAGAGATTTCAACACCTTCACAGCCACTAGCGGATGATAGAGGAATTTTGCTCTTCCAGTAACAGGTACATATTCACACCTGGCGTCTTCACATGCTCAATTTTGCCTTATTTCAGTAAAGACACAGCCAAAATGCTTCATATCTACATCTGTACACAGCAGAAAGAAAACATAGGGGGAAGAAAATAAATAGAAAAATTGCTCTGAGTATGCCTAATTCGCAACTCCTGAGTCCTGACTCAGTGAGACTACAGAGCCTCCTCTGCAGCTTTAACTCAGCACAAAGCTAGCACCAATCAGAGAGGAGAACCATGCACAATGAGACCTACAATGAGCTCAGGCACTGAGAAATAAATAGAAAAGAAAAGCAACCTATTTGTTCCCAGTCAGATCCACAGATCTCCCTGGGCATACACATACCCAGGCGTTGCATACCTGACTGACAGCAATTGCAGGAAATGCAGTATGTCATTCTTGCTATCCACATAAAATACATGGTTCTCTTTGGAATCTTGCTAAATTCTTGGTCTTAATAGCACCCTGGGGCAATGAATTGCCCTCCAGGGTCAATACATTTGTGTCATGAGGTTGTTTATACTGAAACCACCTGCAACAATTTGGTCAATTGTCCTTGTAGCTGAAACAGCCTGGGGTTTCTCTGCTGCTTAGGCAAAAAATGACCATTGAAACCATGTGAAAGGGCCATTCTGGTATCCTGCATGTTGGTGGCAAGTGTACAGATCACTTTAAGGACCTACTTAGAGATCAATCCTGGTGGTCCTTGAACTGTAAGGAGGCCATGTCCGTTTCGGAGTTGCCACAATGATGGTGGCAACAATGCGTTCCACAGCAATTACATGCGGTGCTAAAAAGTTCAGGGTTTATTTTATTTAAATCAGTTTCGAATTTGACACCTCAGTTTCACTGAATGTCCCATTGTTCTTGTACTATGAGATAAAGAGAACAGAATCTCCTGATCGACCCTCTCTAGTCCATTCATTATATACTTTTATCACATAACCTCTTGTTCATCCCCTTTCCAAGGTAAAACAATCCCAATCTTCCAAATCTCTCTGCAAAAAAAAATGAGTAGGGGCATGGAAAATCTCTGACCATCCTTCTCTAAATCCCCTTGAGCTCCTTCCTATTATGGGGTGACAAGTACCGAATACAGTGTTCCACGAGAATGAACCCCTGATTTCTATAATGGCATTACAACATTTTCTGCATTATTTTCCACCCTGTTCTTTAAAGACTATAACATTTTGGTTTTTGACCACAGCTGCATATTGAGCAGAGGTCTTAGTTGAGCTGTCCACAGTAATGCCCAGGTCCCACCTCCTTCACCCCTTGCCCCAGCTCCCCTCAGTTGATATTGTTAATTTGGAGCCCTGCACGGTATATTAGTCATTCAAAATTTCCCCTCCTATATGCTTTAGCCTTGCATTTATCAACACTGAATTTCATCCTCCAGTATATTAACCAAGCCCCTCACGGTCTTCTAAGCACTTGACTAAACTAAATAATTTTGTTACCTCACTTTCCAAATAATTAAAAAACATTTAGCACCAGTCCAATATGAAGTCTTGAGGCACCCTGCTGGTCACCTTTTACCAAGATGAGAACTGACCATTTATTTCTACTGTTGCCTGGGGAGGCGGGGGTTAGTCAGTTTGATCCCCAAGACTACTCAGATTCTTTAGTTGCCTTTTCTGAGGGACCTTTGTCAAAGGCCTTTCTAAAAAGTCTTAACAAATTATGTCAAATTATCTTCCCTTCATCCTCTATTTTACTGACATGTTCAAAGAATTCTGAGAAATTAGTGAGACATGATTTTCCTTTACAGAAACTGTGCTTGTTAGACCCTAGCATATCATGATCATCCAGGTGTTTTGTTATTCGATTTGTGATTGTTTTGAGCACTTTATCAGGTACAGATGTAAGGCTTACTGGTCTGTAATTTGCTAAATCACCCTCAAGCTGTTTTTAAAATATTTATATTTACTACCCTCCAGTCACCCGAGATAGTAGCTGATTTTAATAAGCAATTGCATAGTTTTTTGCTAGCAGCTCGGTCGCTTCATTCTTTATTTCCATGAGAACTCTTTGGTGGGAGGGTCCATCCTCTGGGCCTGCTGACTGATTGCTTTGTAATTTTTATCACTTTCTTCCAACACCTCAGTTTCCGACAATGCCTGCTCTCTTCTGGTAACAAAGGGGAGGTATCTCCCCAGCACCCTCTGTAGTGAAGACTGATGCAAAGAACTCATTTAGCATCTCACCAATGTCTTTATCTTCCCTAATTGCTTGCTTTAATCCCTGGTGATCCAGTGGATTCTTTCATAGGCTCCCTGCTTCTGATGTACTTACACAATTTCTTTGTGTTATGCCTTTTAGCTATTCTCTTCCTAATCCATATTAGCCCTCTTAATTTCCCCCTTACATATTGCCTGCAGTAATTTGAGCCCCAGCCTATTGGCTTCACGAACATAAAATTTCCAAATTTTGGAGGCTCTCTCTTTGGCTCAAGTAACTTCTTGAACTTTGCCATTTAGCCATACTGGCAGGGCCGGCGCTTCCACTAGGCGACACTAGGCGGTCGCCTAGGGCGGCAGGATTTGGGGGGCGGCATTTCGCTACCCTCGGCAGCATTTCAGTGGCGACTCATTTCCCGGCAGCGATTCAACGGCAACCAAAGCGGCCGCCGAAACGCTGCCGAGAACGCAGCTTCAGAGGATCTGCCGCCGAAGCACCACCAATTACGGCGGAGGAGTGCTGCCGCGTAGGGCAGCAAAAACCCTGGCACCGCTACTGCATACTGGCTTGCTTCTTTCCTTCCTGGTTCTTTTTTTTTTTTTTTGTTCAGAGGTCTTCCCGCCTTCTGAGAGTATTATTGTATCCTGAAGCAGCCTCCATGCCATATCTAAGGTTATTTCTACACTGCAATCATGGGGTATGATTGCAGCTCATGTAGGTATACCCAAACTAGCTTTAATCTAGCTAGCTTAGGTACTGGAGCAGTGAATCCTGAGCAGCACACGCTTCAGCCCGGGCTAGCTGTCCGAGTAATTACCCAGGATTAAGGGTGCACTTTAAGTAGTCAGGTCGGCCTGAAAATGAACCGCTGCAAAACGAAATATATGCGATCAGACGTCTTACGAAAAGCCCGAATAACGGTAACAGGAGAAGACATCAAAGAAGTGGAACAGTACATATATTTGGGCCAGGAAGTTAATATGCGCCAAGACCTGAATGGAGAACTCTCGCGAAGGATTTGGGCAGGATGGTGTGCGTTTAATTCCATCAAGGATGTCCTCAAAGAAAAAATTGACAAGACCACACGTAAAAAATATTTTCAATTCAGCAGTGCTGCCAGCCATGCTGTATGGCAGTGAAACGTGGGCACTGACGAAGAGAGAAGAGCAACAGCTGTTGGTAGCTGAAAGGGCAATGGAACGAGCTATGTTGGGAATCTCCCTTCTGGATCGTATACCAAATGAAATCATCAGAGAACGCAGCGGTGTGAAAGATATTGTCATGGAAAGCAGACATAACAAGATGCGATGGGCGGGCCACACAGCACGGCTCACGGATAACAGGTGGACCGCAATCATTGCTGAGTGGTACCCGCGAGAACAGAAAAGACCCCCCGGTCGGCCTCCAAGAAAATGGGAAGATGACATCGTTAAACGTTTCGGACGAACGTGGAGAAGAAAGGCAAGAGTGCGAGAAGAATGGCAGACATGTTGTGATCGGCGCAGTCTTAACGACAGCTGAAGTCCGATCGATCCAGGTGATCCAGGTAAAGGGTGCACTTCCACAGCCCACGGTGAGGCAGCTTCACTGTTCTAACGCCTGAGGTGAGCTAGATTAGCTCATCTATTCAAGCGACAGTCTTACCCCATGATTGCAGTATAAATGTGCCATAAGATTTGTGTTTCCTTTTACTTCCTTGCGATAGTTCTGAACTAGGGTGACCAGACAGCAAATGTGAAAAAGCGGGACAGGGGGTGGGGGGTAATAGGAGCCTATATAAGAAAAAGACCCCAAAATCGGGACTGTCCCTATAAAATCGGGACATGTGGTCACCCTAGTTCTGAACTGCAGACGGTATTGGATTCTGCAGTTGAATGGAGGCATTCCGGGAGAGCAGCGGAATTCACAGCATGGAATAATTCTGCACAGTCTGATTTAGCAGCAGCCATGACAGCCAGGGCATTGAGTCACAAGAACGCCATGCGTCAGAAGCTGTCTTCATCCGCCCATATTTTCTGCTACTGATGCTTAAGTTTTCTTCCTGCTTTTCCTGTCACTGGTCATCTGAGAAGCACAGACTCTAGGGAAGGAGTGGGTGCTTTCAGGCCAAAGAATGAGTGAGTCACTATGATCATTCCTCTTTCATTTCTAACTCTTTGGTGGAGCAGAGTTACCTGTGAGCCTCAGTGCTGTGCTAAGATGCATTACTTCCAGCTACCTGTGATCCCAAGCAGCCAGAGTTTGGCGTGCAGCACTATTCCACCCAGGCCCCCTTTCCCATGGACACACCAAGACACTGTCTCTGAAGGAGGTAGTGTAGTGCCAGCCATGTGGAGGATCTCCCTATGCCAGAGGAGTCCCCAGATAGCTAGGTAAGCAGGCTTTATAGCTCCTTTACACCAGAGCAAGCAACAAGCTATAATGGGGGACGGGGTCTGGCCTGTTATCTACAGTTTAAAATTTTGTTCTCCCTTTAACACACGTCTTAATAATAAAAACAGCAAAATGTTTGCAAAATACATGTGTCTTTTCTATTATAGGAAACACTCAATGTTAGATTTTCATAATTAATCAGGACAGTCGATTTTCCTAGGCAAGTGGCCAAATGCATGCAGATGTGCATTGCCATATTGGCAGCATATACGTAATCTCAAAAATGAGAACACATGAAAAGTTGACTCATTGTACATGTATTTAAGGCTACCACATAAGCGTACATGCAAACATGTTCAACGGCCTACACTGAACACGAAGGCACATGTGCATGTAGTCCATTTCTTCCCGAAACTTTGCGCAATATGATATAATAGGAACTTGGCTACTGCATGAATTATTATAGTTTGGGGCATTATATGTGATCTGTACATAGCTAAAAACTATACTTTTACCATTTACCAAGAATTGTTTCATCACTGAACACTGCCTTGTGCGGTCTCTAGCTCCTAGACCTAGGACCGCTGCAAAACTAGTTAAATCCCATTGTTTGTGCAGTGCAGACTATCAGTGTTCATCAAAACAAGTCTAGATTTCAGGTTCCTTCAACAGATTACAGTGCTTACTGACAACTGACTTCAATGACTTCTTTGGTTGTTCCTATAATGTCTCCAGTAGCTGTCCTGTGAGTAGGACACTGACTAATGTTTTAGCCATTAGATCATGACTCCCTTTATGTTGATCAACTATCACTAGAAGTAGAGATAACATCAGAAGATTCAGAGCAGCATTTAAAGCTTAGGTGCTTATCTGGAACTCCACACAGATTGAATGGACCAGGGGACTGACGAATCCTCCTAACAATGAGGAGTAGAAAGCTTTCACTGGTGAGCAGGTGCTCTCCCAGCATTTTCTGGGACAGATCCTCAGCTAGCATAAACTGGAGTACCTCCACTGAAGTTAACTGAGGTTTGCTGATTTACAGTAGCTTAGGATCAGGCGCTCTCTCCCTCTCTCTCTCAAAGATTTTTTTCTGGGACTTTAAATGCATTATAGGTGGAGCTATACTTAAGGTTATCTAATATTTTCAGTATAAATATAAATGAAGTCAGAAGTGAAACTTTACCATTTACATCCATTAAAAGGAGAAGTCCATGAGGGTGCAACAGAGTCAAGGGCACACCAAATCCTGAAGCACAACTACCAGGAAATGCTGTATGTCCCAGATTCTATTCCCACCACTGCCTCCAAGTTCAATATGGAGAGTAACAGGGCTCATCTTGGCCAAGTGTTCAGTGGTTGGAAGTCTTTAAGACAGGGAGCATGGAAAGTGGGGAAGAAGCACTGAGCAGCCTGCCACCCAGCACCAAGGATCTTCAATCTGACCTCCTGACTGCCAGACCCTCCTGCAGCTCAAATAAAACTGCCAGCCTGAACCTCCCCAAGCCTTCCCACAGTTAAGTGGCATCCTTTTAAAAGAACTAAAACCCTCTAGGGTCTGTTGCCTCAAATACCTTTATTTTGATGTCAATAAGAAGGGTTCCCTCTAATTTTTGACAGGCCGTGTGCACAAAAATTTCTTCTCTGCAAATTTTTGAAGCAGAGTTCAAATTTGTGCGCCATGAGGCAAATACGCCCAAGCGAGTAAAATCCTTATACAAGGAGATGTGTGGGTCCCGGCCGTCCCGACGTGATCAACGTTCCACGTTCGAAATGCTGGCGGGGAGGGGTACAATTCATTGCCCTCCTTTCCCTTTCCCCCCCTTGCCAGCTAGTACAATCTGGCTGTGTTGATAGATGGCAGGCGAACAATGTCAAAAGTCGCCCATAAATGATATTTCGGCCTGGCTCCGATGTAGTATTTCATTTTTTGTGCGCGCGGTGTTTCGCCATGTGCGCGGGGTTTAGGATCTGTGTGTGCGCGCACACACGCACAGCTTAGAGGGAACAGTGGATCTAACTATGGTCCTTGTTTCTTTCAGGTTTACAAAAGAATCAATCTTGCCACTAAAAAATACCAGGGCCTTCAAGGAAGAGACATAAATAGACACAAAGAGTACAACTGGAATGCCATAACCAGGAGTGTCATATCAAAGCTATAGCCAAAAGCTGTTCACCTAGTTTCCTAAAATCAAAGGTTTTCCCCAGGAAGCATTTAGGCTGAACCTACCTCAGCCTGGATAATTCCTCTTTAACCCTTCGGGCACTGGCCAAACTTGAAATGTTAGGCGCCTTAGAACTAGACTGTTTCCTGGGATTCCCTAAGGCTATCTAGAGATCACTGTGGCAGGAAGGGACAGTTCGAGGGTCCGGTAGCTTCCATTCCCACCCCACCCCCAAACGAGATCCACAGCCCAATCCCAGCATGCATACATACTCAATGAAAAGAGCGTCTTCTGGACTAGCACTTCTAATCTGTCTCTCATACTCTGAAGCAGTAAAGAGGTACCTTATGCATGTGGAGGGGAACCCCGGGATGGGTGGGGGGCTGGAAAGATGTTGGTAAAGACCCCAGAGTAGCTACGAGCAATGAGGCACGTCTGTGGCCAAGACAAGGTATTCAAAAAGCATGACTTTCTGGCAAGGGGGGAGCAACAGGGAGGTCTCTGTAGCTTGTCACAGGGGAGGGCTCTGAGGTAGGAGGGGAGAATGGGATAGACCAGGGCAGAGAGGGAGCCAAGGAAGCTGCTGTGAAGAGGACGAGGGACAGCAATGGAGTTAACCTTAGCTGCTGTACTTCACCTTACACTCTTACATCTGAGTGTTTTAAGGGTTAAAAAAATCATAGCTTTATTGTTTGTTTTAAATGATAACCACCACAGCGTATGACTTACTAGATAAAAATACATGCTAGTCAATTAAAGAATTGTTTCTAGTAAGATATCTGGCAAAACGTCCAAGGCTAGAAGCATCTTGTTCCATAACTGGTGATCAAAGAGTGCCATTAATTAGCCACCCTCATTGAAAAAAGTTCCTCTGGGCTAAGAACAAGTATGAGAAGAAGTTTTAGCCCAAAGGGTAATTTTTTCTCTCTTTTTGGAAAGCTCTACCCCACTAAAAATGGAGGTATACAATAAGTGCTTTCTCAAGCATTACTGCTGTAACGTACGCACAATGCCAAAAAAAGGTTATAAGTATTTACAACTAAACCTCACACCACAGAAAGAAATGAAGCATAAGCAGCTAGTCGAAAGCCCAACAGGCAGAACAAACAGCAATTGACAGGACAAGATCTATCTCTCTTAACAGACATGGTCTCAGCATTTTAATGCACAGATGTTGGACTCAAATCTAATTAGGCTATTAACATATTTTAATGGTTCTGGTCACACGCAGTTCTGAGAGCGGCGATCTCTAGTGGCAATTTCAGGAAAGAACACTGTGGGCCCAACTCTGATCTCATTTACATTACTGTAAACCAGGAGTAACTTTACTGCAGTCAGTGGATTTATACCAGTGAGACTTGAATCAGGTCCCATTTATAAATCTACAACCAGAAGCAACAACAATTAGTAAGTAAAACAAACCACAAATTCAAGCCACGTGCAACTATTGTGCTTCTGAGAGTTTGGAATGTTACCTCCCACCGCCCTAATTACACTTAATTTAGGCATTGTTTTAATTGTAGAGAAGGTTGGAAATCTTCTGATGAAACTGTCAGAAAATGTTGATTCATCCAAACTGAAACTTGTGTGGACATGTGTCAGTTCTGACAAAACTTAAGGGAGACGCCAAGGAAGACAAAGCATACCCCACCTCAGAATAGCCCCATGATCAGGGCACTCACCTGATCTGTGGGAGACCCAGCCAGGTGCAAGCACAATAACCACTAGGCTACTGTCAAAAGATGTGCCTGCCCTGTAGCATCCCCTAATGGCCAAGGCAGCTCAGCCACGCCCTGCCTCAATTTCCCCTCTTGGACTCTTTACAAACTCCACACAGGCTCTTTTCTTTCAGTACTACCCTGGTTTATCATCGTAAATTGTCCCAATCAAAATAAAGCCCTCAGAGTCCAAATGTCATCCTTCCCAGCCCTAGCTGGCTGGAGTAGTCTTCTACTCCCCGGGAGTCTGCTCTCTGCTCCAGCTCTCCTCCTTGGAGCTTGAGTTGTAATGTAGCCAGCTGCAGAGCCTCAGCCAGCTTCTCCTCCAGCTGGCCCTTTTTCTCATTCAGTCCTTTCACCCTGAGGGTAAGAGGGTTCAGTGGGCAGATTTTCCCGCTCTCTGCAGGAAGAGATTGTGTATATACACAGTCTTCCCAGAGCTGGGCCCGACTGGCTGGCGGTGGGGGAAAGTGCCCCACCCACTCTACCAGGCTCCTGGTCCTAGGCCCTCAGTCCTTAAAGAAAGAGTAGCCTGGGTTTCCCCGCTTCCCCGGGACCATCTTCTCCTGGGACGATCTTCTGCTTTCTCAACACTTAGCTCTGCCTTTCTTAGGAATTCCCAGGATTTAAAGGGACACCCCCAAGAACAAGTGTTACCTTGTCACTAATCCTTACTACCCAATAGGGGACGATCACCCTATTACAGCTATTCTGGGGTGGGCTGCTCTCCTGTTTTGTTTTTTTTTTGTGTTGTTTTTTTTTTAACACAAAACATTTCATAAGGTCTTAGTTTCATCCCGACGCGGCATGGGAAAATTTTTGAAATCTCAAATATTTTGCGGGCTAGGAAAATCATTTCCCACTCTGTTCTATTTAAATTTTGCTGGTACAATTCTCAGATATTCCTTAATTTTAGGTCTACATAAAATATTCCATATTGCCCATTACACAGAGATACCGTATAGTTAAGAACCCAAAGGAAGCTAAACTTAACTAGTTACAGATGTGTTAAACTGGGGGGAAGGGGTTGTGTGCACACACGCCTTTCTAGTTAGTGTTCTGCGCCATAACCCAAAATATATAAATTTCACCCTGCATGAAACTCCGGAACTGAATGAATTAGGGGCAGAGGAGAAATCAGATGAATTATTATTTTGCAATTTAAATTGCACAGTAGTAAGAGTGATATCCCACTGCAAGGAAAACATGACATTAAATTTAATCTAATTTTGCATAGGTAGACAGTATAGTGGCAATATGTGGTTTCTGTAATTTGCACACTTCCAGTAAGTGTGTAGAAGACTGTCGAAACCCAAAATTCACTACCCACATTTACCCAACGTCTCCATTGGGAAAGTGACACTGACAAACTAGATTGATTCCAAAAAGCAGCTAACTTGCACCCCACCCCTGGGGTGACCAGATCTCCCGATTTTATAGGGACAGTCCTGATTTTTGGGTCTTTTTCTTATATAGGCTCCAATTACTCCCCACCCCCTGTCCCGATTTTTCACACTTGCTGTCTGGTCACCCTACCCACCACAGACACACACCACTCCGTTAAAATGCATTATTAGTATTTACCTTGGGACCAGGCTCCAGGTGTCTCTGAATGAGAGAGTCACATAACATGACCAAAAACAACCGAAATGAGCAATCGGAATTTCTACCAAACAAAATTCCCTCACTATGGGCCCGAATCTGCCTAGTGCTGCACCGACTTCAATTGACGTTGAGGGCTTTCAGCAGCTCACAGGATTGGACTGTAGGTTCTGAGAGAGAGTACAGAGTTTGACAGCTGAATTCCATACTAGAGTGGTTTGGAGCAGCTGAAGTGGTAAGAATGGGAGGGAGGAAAAAAAAGATGACTTTTTTTTTTTAATGTGAACTAGAAAAGCAGCAGCTATCAAGGGACCAGGGCAGCACGGAAGGAGTAAAAGGAAATATTTCATTCAGAATTAGTGGGTGTAGGAATATCCAGCTGGGAGGAGAAAGTTTTAGACATTTTGAAATTGTAATTACTGAAGGATCTGATCCCTAGAGGTGTTGAGCTACCACGGCTCCCATTCGCTTCAGTGAGATTTGAGGCTGCTCAGCACCTCTGAAAAACAGGCCGCTGGAGTCCTGCACACCTCTGCCAACAATGGCTCACCCATTACCAGTGCTGCTTCTAGTTCATTTGCCTATCTCACTCATCGACCCTCCTGACAGGATTCCACCCGGTTAGAGAATCACCTTCCATTCAATGAAAGGAACTGCTGCACTGAGTCCAAATATAGCACGTCCAGACACAGCACGTGGTGCTACGTACAGATGAGCCACTTCTGCCGGGAAGGTTCAAGAGACAGCAAAACTCGGGGCTCCATTCCGTCTTTTCCCAGCACACATCTAGACGGTGTTTCAGTGGAAGAGCTTCACCAACTAGAATTTTCACAGCCTGACAAAAAATAACCTCTGGGTGAATACAGAGTGGCTGATAAAAATCAAAGTGGCATAGTTTTACGTTCAGAAAGTCTCCAAAAAAGGACATAGTGTGGGCTTTTCAAAGACAATTAGGCAAACTCCCACCGACTCCTTTCTCATGACACTAGAGAGAAATCTGAATTTCCAGTGAACAATCATGATGGCAGAATATAAAGGGCTGCTATTTATTTAGTTAATTACAGTACACTTGTTCCCTACTTGGATGAATTACAGATAATAAACCACAGCAGCTACAGAATGAGCCATGAGCATGCATCGAAAGAGCCGACTCCCTCCTCTCATGGCGAGGCACGTCTTGCGCCTGCCAACGCTATTTGTCTTTAGTTTTTATTACTTTAAAGTCAGATACTTCGGCAAGTTTAGTTGTGATGATTTAGCACAGGGGTTCTCAACCTGCGGCCCAATCAGCACAGAGCTGGGGCCCATGTGGCATCCATACAGGTGGATGTGGCCCACAATGGTAAATAAGTTGAGAATCCCTGATTTAACACCTGTCCAGTAGAAGTCAAAAAGCCAGGATGTGTACAGCTAGGGCAGCACAGACAGCTGGGGCTGTGCTATGTATTTATACACACACAATGAGCCCCCAATCTCAACTCAAGCCTCCGCATGCTATAGATATACAGTAATACTACACATGGTCAGCAAAAACCTTCTCTGATTGACACCCCATGAAATTCCTTGACTTCGGGAAGGCTACATGGGGTGTAAGTGAGAGAAAGATTTGGCCCTATGAGCCCCATTCTTCCCTTAGATTTCACACACAGCTTCCACGGGATTGCATAAAAGTATGTGAGGGCAGAACTGGGTCCTAGAAATATAAACAGGGGAAGAATGTAACCCCATATCATATATCCAAAAACACTAGCCTGTTCCAAATGGCCCCCAAAAGTAGGCATCTCTGGACAGAGTGACATTGTCTGTCTGGCAGACAAATGAAAACATTATGTAACCCACGACTCCACTAGGCAGCACTAACCAATGTGCAGAAAAGACTAGGTTCTCAGGTCGGAAGCCATACACCTCATCAGTTCCTCCTGTTTGATGGCATATGGCTTAGGTGTCATCCGTTAGTGGTACTGCACAGGCTGCATCCAGCTCGTGAAAGGACACATACCAAATGGGAGTCAACTTCCCTTTGAGAAGAATGTCAATGTACAAAAAAGTGTAAACAGCCAGAACTCCCAGCATAAGCCACCAAAGGGGAGACGTTCAGCGAGCAAGCCACTATCACAGACATGGGCCCACGGGTTAAGTAAACACTCTGGGCATATCCTCAGCTCGTGTAAACTGGTGCAGCTCCATTTGCTTCAGAGCTGAGGACTTACACTAGCAGAGGATCTGGCCAAGTATCTTTTCACAGTTCAATGCCTTTTGAGGTATGCCAAGCACTATGTTCTATCCAGCCCATCAGTGAACTGCCTGCCTGCTCCTCTCATTTCACTCCACCTCATGGCATTGACTCCGCTCAGCATTCTCTTCTCACAGGAGGCTCAAGTCCTCAGATGTACTTTGGAAGGAGGAATGTTGCTCTGTTCCTTTGTTTTGCTAAAAAAAGTTCCCGAATTTTGGCTCTCTTTGAAGATGCTGATTCAGGGAGAAGATGAAAGGAAAATCATTTTACAAGTTTCAACATCACTGCTTCGGCACGGCTGCACCAAAAAGAAGTGGATCTCAAAAGAATAAAAGACAGGAAAGAAGAGCCAAGTCCTGAGAAAAGGGGAAACGATTTTAAAAAAGCATTGTGCACATAAATCACCACATCAGAAATCTAAGCCAGTGGATCACAAACTGAAGAAATCCATACACAGATTATTTCCTGTACTCTGGTTTCACTTGCTTGAAGATTATTAACTTGTTGCAAAAAAACCAAACAATCCCTATAAAAGGGAAATATTTTGCAACACTTATTTAAACACATTTCATTTATTTATTCCCAGGGCCTTTCCTGAAACTATTCAGAATTAAAAAAGCAGAAAAGAAAGAAACAGGACTGATTCATTCTTAAGCAGAGAATGTTGATTATCACTGCCCATTCCCAGGTGCAAAAACATTTCTGCTAATGTAACTAATTCACTACTTAGAGTAAAAAGCTAAACAAACACACCTGGCCCTTTTCAAAGAGGATTTAATATTGTATTAAAGTAAACAAGTTAAGGACATGAACACTTAGAGCCATCAGAAAGTTCCTCAGCTTAGGCCTGGTCTACACGACAAACTTAGGTTGACATAAGCCACATTAAGTCGATCTAATAAAGTATGTGTCTACACTACCAAGTTCCTTCCACCGACCTAAGTTCCTGGATAGTCGACTTCTGTACTCCACCTCTGCGCGAGGCGTAGTGCTTGATTCGACATCCATGGGTTGACCTGGGGATAGTGTAGACACTGCATTGTGTAATTTGAATGAATTGGCCTCCAGGAGGTGTCCCACAGTGCTCCACTGTGACCGCTCTGGAGAGCACTTTCAACTCCACTGCGCGTCAGCCAGGTACACAGGAAATAGACACTCCCGTTCAAGCCCTGGGAACTTTTGAATTTTCATTTCCTGTTTGATCAGCGTGAAGAGCTCACCAGCACAGCTGATCATGGAGACTCAAGGCCGCAAAGGCGCTCCAGCATGGAGTACACAGGAGGTGGTGGATCTTATTGCTGTGTGGGGAGAAGAGTCTGTGCAGGCAGAGCTCCGATCCAGCAGAAGAATCGCTGACATCTATGCCAAGATCACGCAGGGCATGGGGGAGAAGGGCTACACCAGGGACACGCAGCAGCGCCGCGTGAAAATAAAGGAGCTTTGGCAAGCGTGCCAGAAGACAAGGGAGGGGAACAGTCATTCTGGTTCTTCCCCCAGACATGCCGCTTTGATGAGGAGCTGCATGCGATTCTCGGCGGCAACCCCACCACTACCTCAAAATGCTTCGCAGATACCTCCCCGGAGCCCCGGACGACCTCAAGCAACAACAAGCACATTGTTGATGAGGAAGAGGAGGAGGTGTAGGGGAAGAATGTGAGGCAGGCATGCGGAGAATCCATTCTTCCCGACAGCCAAGAACTGTTTTTAACCCTGGAGCCCATCCCCTCACAGGACCAGTTGATGGCAGAGCGTGATGCTGGGGAAGGCACTTCCGGTGAGTCCACATTTCCAATCAAACTGGAGGGGTTACATGCTATTATTTTTTATGTTTAATCTGAACAAAAAAGTAGATGTAGTGGGCCACTCCAGCTACACAGAGGGCGCTCTCCAA
Source organism: Macrochelys suwanniensis (assembly GCA_033296515.1). NCBI lineage: Eukaryota > Metazoa > Chordata > Testudines > Chelydridae > Macrochelys > Macrochelys suwanniensis. The sequence continues at coordinate 21,089,493 of CM065779.1, read as the reverse complement.
AAAAGACTGTTTATGTGCCTGGGGATGGCCCGGGAATCCTCCACGGAGCTCTCTAGGAAGCTTTCATGGAGGTACTCTGCAGTCCTTTGCAGAAGGTTTCTGGGAAGGGCTGCCTTATTTCATCCACCACCGTAGGACACTTTCTCGCACCACTCCGGTATTAACTCCACTGGCATCTCTGCAGCATTGCAGCATAAAGACCAGGTCTGTACCCAGACACTTGCAGCATCTGCTTCCTTGCTGCCGCTGTTACCCTCAGAAGAGTGATGTTGCATAGGGTCACCTAAGGGAAACGGGGGAAGTTTTCAATGCTAGCCCTTAAACCGCCAACAATTCAACAAGTAATCCGCCCCCCGTTCGGTGAAATGTGGGTCACACAGCCGAGCTTTCCCAAACGTGCCGTAGCCATGGTTGGAAGAGATCACCGTGTATTGCAAGCAGCATTGAAAAAAAGGGGAGGGGTGGCAGCTTCCTGTTTGTCTCCCTTCCCCCCGAACCTGGTGCCGCTTTTGTAAAAAACAAGCTATTTGGGGGGCTTTACATTGCTGCCTGTCCTCAAGCACCATCCAGGTTGCCAGGGGAAAGGGGGCTTTTCTCAAGTTCCAACCTCTGATCCCAAGGATGTCATCACAAAAGCAGCAGCACAAGACCTCTTGACCACTGCAGGATAAGGTGCGAGGTGTTTGTAATGCTCACAACGCAGCTGAGTGGGGTCCATGCTTATGGGGCTATGGCGTCCAGGCTTACAAAAAAAGGCGCGAAAAAGCCTTGGTTTGTTTGCCGTTGATTTCAGGGACGGGGGGAGGTAAGTAAGTGCATCAAGAGAGGCTAATGCCATGTTCCCACCCGCATCGATGTTTTGGTCCCATAAGGCATTGCAAGCCCAACCCAAAATTCTAGCTACCCACAGTGCAGTGCTCCGTGCATGGATGCAAGCCCTGCCAGTGAGGATGCACTCTGCCGACACAATGAGCATAGTGTGGAGACGCAAGATCGACTTTGACTTACATGTTGACTTACATGAAGTCGACTTAACTTTATAGTGTAGACATGGCCTTAGTGTGCTATTTAGGAGAATGGCTGTGTGTGTTATGCACTGAATGGCCCCTAACAAATTCTGATACATTTACATTTCATTATTTGCTCTTCCACTTTCCTGTTTCAGAACTTTGTGTCAGATCTCTTATACTCATTGAAGAGAATCTTCAGTTCTCCATGCTACGGATGGCTGGAAACATGAGATGAAAACCCACATACATTTTGAGTTCTATGAAAGAAAACAATATTTCTGAAGAAATCATGCTTCTTATATCTATGCATACACGTGCTTCACTCAGGGAGTGACAATTCCATATACTGTAGTACATTGTATTAAAAAATACATAATAAGGGCCAGAATTTACAATCCCATGAAAAAAACCTACCTGTTGGGAACAGAGGGCCCAGAAAACCCTGCAAGATCAACTTTGCAATGTTTCTCATTAATCCTCCCTCTAGGGGATGGAGTATGTGAAGAAGGCAGATGGTGCACTGGGCTAGTTCTGTCCGTGCCTTCCCTCGGGAAGGGCAAAAACTCAGTCCCACCAATAGAGTCATCAACTGCAGCCCTGACAGCAGACACCATTATGTCTCCAGCAGACACCATCTGACAGCATGTCTGTGTCGCTTTTCTAGGTGTAAGTTTGTAGTACTTTGAAGGCATACCCATGGGTTAGGAGGCACCTTGCCATCACCTCCCCTTAACAGGAGGAGTACCAGTGTCTGCTATGGGTCAGTTCCCCAACACCACCAACCTTTGGCAACACAAACTCTGCTTTCCAGGCCCCACTCTCTCTCTATCTCTCTCGCCTCAGTCCTCTGAGCATCTCCCTGGAGTGGTCAGCCCCTAAGCCACAGGACACTCACAGAATTCTCAGATCCTCTGAGAGGAACAGACCACAGCTTACCAGTTACACCGTAGAATGCAGCTCCCTTTAACACAAGGTGCTTAAATGTATTTGTCGAGAAAGCAGGTCAAAACATATCAAGCGAACAGAGAGTCAAATGATAGCAAGCAAAATATTGGAAACAAAGGGTTACGTAGAAAATAAAATCCTAACACACATACTAAAGCCCAAACTTAACTAATAAGACATTGTCATGTCACAGAGAGCAAAAGATCACTCAAGATCCTTCCAGCATATTACAGCCATGCTTGGCTTTGATCTTCTGTTCATGAAACAAGCATGCTGTTTTCTTGCCTCCTCGGTGGAAAGATCCAGAGGTTTCCTCTGTCTTTACAGTTATAGCCCAAAAATCCAAGGGGTGTGGCATGCTCCCACCCCATTCCCCAAGTAGCCAAGAGAGCTGTTCTGTGGAACCTCAGCTTTCATTTCTTTCAAGTTAGAGTGTGTCTAGCTGTTACAGGTTTGGAAAAAATCTTAAACATGACCTGAGTATAACTGATGACTGACATTTGCTTGAGTTTGCAGAAAGCGTGAGACAATCGTTCTGAGTATTAAATGTCCCGTTCAATACAATGGGTGGCAACTCAAACAAGGATTCTTGAGATTTCAGTATTAACTATTTCACTGCTCATCAAAGCATGTAGGAAAGTAGAGGAAATATGTTATGATGATCTGCACAACCTACTTTGAGTGACTGCTTGTGTAGCAATGGAGGTTAATGGGTCCATTTTCCTGATAGAGAGCTCAGCTTTTGAAGTTTGGGGCTCAATTATGGAAATATTTTATTGGAAATATGATTAAATGCAGAAAATTCACAATTTTTGGAAGGACACAGTCCAAAACATCAACGTCTTCTGAGTAGAAAGTGAACCACTGAAACGGCAGATCATTTTTCTTGTAATTATACTGGAAGACTTGACAAAACTGATCCACATGCTAATCTCTTATGCAAAATCTTGCTTTACAAGCAGAATGGAAATTCCAAAACCCACCCACTTTTTAAGACTGAATCATTGAAATTTCAAGTCGCAACACAAGCAAAGAAGAGCTAGTATGTATGTAGAAAGAGAAGAAGCATTAAAAGACATGAAAACGTTGTACTCTCAGCATAATCAAAAGCTACATCCTCTTATGTTTCTTTGAGATTCTGAAAATGTATCTAGTCCTCAAATTATATTATTAGGATACAGATATCTATCTTGTACAGATTTTTTCCTGCAAATATGCAGCAGCAGCAGAAGAAGAAAATAATTTTTACAAATCTATCTCAATCCTGCCATTTGGTTTATGCTCAGGAATGTTTTTTTCGAAGTTCTGATTCAAGAGGCTGCAGGGAGGAAAAAGTAGGTGAAGACTGTAGGAAAATTAAATAACTTACCGAAAAAGCCATTTCACTGGGTCACAATGGCCACTGTAAATTATTCCTAAGAAATGCTGCTGTTGTTTATTCTGTTTTCCTGAACATGATTGATCTAGTGATGAGCAAAAGTCAAAATTCAGAAAACAACTCTTTAAATATTCTGATGTTTATCCACACAAACACACTCTCAGAGTGGCCTGCTGTACAGTGGTACTGTACACTGCACCATTCTTTAGAATGGTATTGTCTGCTCCTATGTGTGTCCAGCTCAATTTGTGGGCCAGAATGGAAGTAGCAGAGGCTAAGGTCCTGCTATCTCTCTATTCTGTTTGAGGCAATGTACATCCCCGAGTGGGAGCAGACTCCTTGCTTCCTACCCACTTCCTTTCTGACTGCCTCCGGGGGAGCAGCCAGCCAGCCAGCCAGTCACTGATTCACAGAGGAAGAGACTATTAAAGGTCACTGATTCACAGAGGAAGAGACTATTAAAGGTACAAATGGCAGTTCAGTGCTTAACTGCTCCTGGTTTTCTGTGGGATTTAGAAACCTATCTGCCATTTGTGCCACTGAAGATCTCCTATAATCACAGTAAACACCATCCAACAGTGCATTCAGTACTGGGATTATGCTAACCACACATGTTAAGAGTCAACAGCCCCGATTAGTGCTAGAAAGAAGATAGAGGGATAGTCAAAGACTGGATCTCCATTATAAACCTGCTCTAGTTCCATTTTTCTTCCTTATGTATTGTCACAAAACAGTCCTTAAAACCATCCTCATACACGTAAACTCCCTCTGCCCAAAAAATAATTTTGTTTTCGTTTATAGATGTTCCGTTTAACATTATACATGTATAACTGCTTTGGGATTTGGCATTTCCTGTATTTCTATCCACTGACAAATATGGAAAGAATTAGTCTGCTAATAAATGCAGGGTCCTGGTGTTTAATTCTTTCCACTCTATTTCAGTGGGAGGATTTACAACACTAAAACCCAAGGCAATGGTAGAAAAAGCAACATTTTTTCTTGAGTTCCATTTTTGGGCGGTTGCATTATATCTATATCTCTATATATTAACCACAACATTTTTATTTTTATATTTATATTTATATTTATATATTTATATATATATATAAAGGAGGAAGAGAAGAGTCAAGGACCTAGTTTTGCCCTGTGTAGGGAGACATTTGTATCCCATAAAACTAACTTAAACCCATTTGTTTTGGTAAGAGAAAAGTGATGGCATCTTTTGCATGTGTACAAAGCATGTAAAACCATGGAGTTGGCTATGGTTATGTGAAAGGGAAGGTGAAAAGATTTCCCCCAATGCCCTCTGTGTTGCTGACTTGCTAGCTTGAGCAAAAACTGAAAGGGAGATTTGCAGTTACCCTTTGCATGTCTTGGTATCGCCTAGACCCTGCAAATTGATTGTGGACTGTCAGAGATTTCTGTGTTTGGTGTTTTCAAAGAACTGAAAGCAACACCATGTGTCAGACCTGACCAACTCTTACATATTTAGAGTTTTATATAGAATTATTATTACTTTTTGTTTTGAGGTTGCGCCTAGAGGCCAATCAAGAACCAGGTCTCAATTGTGCTAGGCACTGTACATTCACATAACAAAGGGACAGTCCCTGCCCCAAACAGCACATAGTAATTTATGTCAACTTCCCAACTCTAATGGTTTTTTCAATTGGATGACTTTGTGGTTTGCCTTTTTTGTTATGAAGTTTCTTTGTTCTGATCAAGAACATACTTTTGGAATGTGGAAAACTGTTTCTTTTTGTGGAAAAAAAGAAAAAAATGCAAAAAGTGTTTTAATTTGAACTAAAACTGCCAAATATTATTTTTCCCCTTGTTTGCCAATGCTTTTAGTGCTGCTCAACTAAGGGCCTGATCTCAAAACCCACTGAAGTCAGTGGAAAGACTCCCATTGACTTCACTGGGATTTGGATCAGATGCTAAGAATATGTGATGTTCAAGACTTATCCTTTGCTCCATGAGCATTTCTAGAGATCATCCAAATCCATGTATTGCAACATTGCATATTGTATTTTCCATCTGTAATAGAAATCCAACAAATGTTTGTAAACAGCAAAATCTTGTGGCTAGAGCTTTGAAGAGCTGAATAACCTTTCAATATTCAAATCACTTGATACAATAATCTGCACTTTCAGCAATTACTACAATAACCAAGTTTATGCACAAAAGGTAAAGTTGGGCAGTATTTACCATAAGTAGCAAAACTTTCCAGGACCAATTGTAAACGGAAGCTAATAACTGGATATTAAAACACCAAAGTAAAAACAATGCACAAAGAGGGCTGAAATCTCTCTGTACCTATGTTTGAATTGCTGTCATAATTAGCAGCTAGATTTAAGAGAAGACCGAAGCATCTGCTGGATTCTATTTCAATACTTAGTATCTGTTCCATAACCACGATCAACTATAGATGGAAGAGTCACACCTCATATTAAGGGTACTTTAATAAAAGATTAATAATAAATGGTTATAGAATTGTGAAAGTCCAATAGATTGATAGGTTACGTATAGCCATTTATCATCTTACCTCCTACTGATGTGATCATAACCATCACATACCACTCATGTCTGTAACATGTTTATAACATTAATGATTTATTAACTCCTTTATACAATATAATGCACCTTTAATACTAAAGAGTGTGACCAGTAGGAGTTTAAAGCAAACAGGCAGGAAACGGTAACTAACGAACTCATCACGTACAAGAAATTCAACATGAATTATTGACTACACCTACTGATTTATTTCAATCTCTGTTTCAGCAATATTGGCACTTCAAATCATTACGCCATACTGTTTGTGCATATTATTGCTAATAACCCGGTTTATTTAATCAAAGACAGAGAGGGAATATACTATTTGTGATAAGCTAGTTGTTATAGTCACAAGCACCTAACAGAAGGTGTGTTTGTGTGTGGGAGAGAAAGACAGAGGATTATTTACCAACTGTAATTCTTGTTCTCTAAAGAGGTATTGCTTCATACAGAGGCACACTTTAAGACCTGCATGCCTAGCCACACGGCCACAGATCCAGTTTCAATCACTACGTGGCACGTGGATGCAATGTTATTGATTCCAACATCGCAGAGACAGAAGGTATAAAAACCCACCCACCTCGGTTCTCCTCTTATCTCTCTCTCATATTAATAGCTGGGCTCAGAAACAGAGGGTCAACCTCCCTCCGTGAATGCAACGCATTTGAGGAACAAAAGCTGATAAGCAACTCCTCTTACTCCATCATGACACTGCCTCCACACAGCCCCACTACAGGAGACTAGTGCAGCTTGCAGTGAGCTCTGTGAGGAGCTGGGCTGAGAAGCCCTGCTCATTAAACAGTGATTCAAGCACTGCCTTCCTGAAACTAACAGCTGCTCTTGATGCCATGTTGAGAGATGATTTGTGCAGATATAGCCTGAACTCCATGAACAAGCCCTACAGGCAAGGGTATATTGCAGATACATGCCAATGAAGCAGCTACACTTCTAGCTGAATGAGTCCTGAGGTGTTCAAACACAGGAATATTACCTAGTTCATAACGTACTGGCATACAAAATCTTATCCACTTAGTCAAGAGGTCTTTACCGTTAGTCTTTGATGAGGGGATCATCATGGGGCAAGAGGATCCCCTTTTAAAAACTCTTTTGGCTCTGCGTTGACAATGTCATGAAAGAAAATGAGTCCTGAAATCATCGTTGCCTACAGATCAAACTTGTATATGCAAAACACAGCCTGGCAGTCCTGCTTTCTGAAATCTGTGCTACCAAATCTAGCTTTTCGTATAAATTATTTTGTGCACCTTGGAAGAAGCAGACATGTTTTTACAACAAGTTGATTCAGAAGCGTCACAATAGAAAGAACTCCTGACAAAGATGTCTAGGTATTCCGATGGGTCTTGCAGACAAAAGTTATTGTTAAATTGTTGCTACACACTGACACAGGAATAGATACTCACTTTGTGGCTGCTCAGTCTATGTGTTAGTGTAACACCAACAGAACCCGGTCGTCAGGGGTCTATACTACCCGGGGATTCTTGCAAATGAATCTTGGAGGAGGATTAGAACTATTAGATTTCCATTTGTTCTACTCAAGCAGAGGAGTGGAAAGTAGCCAGATCAGACCTGAGAAAAGTCCCCACTGAGAGGCTTACAAACTAAAGTTAGATTGAACAAACAGTAAAGGCAGCAGTGACCATGGTGGATCAAGGTGATGGAAGACAGACATTGTACAATGAGGTGGAGGAGAGAAGAGAGAAGTGGAGAGAAAAGTAGGATCACAGATTTCTTGTTTCAGATTTACTTTTATAACTCTCTCCAAGTGGAATATTTTTCAGTGGTGATTAGTATTGAATGGTTTGGGAGATGAGCAAGTTTTCGGGAAGTATTTAAATAAAGATAGGACCTTTATTTGGGGTTCAATCCTGGATCGACTGAAGTCAATGGTAATGTTGCTACTGACTTCACATGTTGCACAATAAGATCATTGGTGCCTAACAAGCCGGAGAGTTCTCCAAGCTTACAGTGCAGCATAGAGCATGTGTCTTTACACTAACATTAAAACCTCCCTATTGACCCTGAATTAATTCCTTCATGTGCAACACGATGAACTTGGTTCATTTGAAAAAAGTTATCCTATGACTGGGATAATTACAAACCTCCAGGAAACTATTGTATAACACCACCAGGTTGAGCAGAGTACAGTATTGTGTAAGTATGCGGCACAGATGCTCTTAACCCACAGAAGTTATAAAAACAATCGAATGATCTAGCAACAAATTTATCATAGGCCACTTTTTCCTTTCAGTAAAGTTGTAAAGTTACCAAGAATAGACATCATACTACTGAGTTATTTAACTACCATTTTGATAACAAATGGGCTATTCACATTATTTCTTGTAATACTGTTTAGAAAGGCACTACTTTACCCTACAGGAAAGTAATCAGTGTAGGCAATGCCTTAAAGAATTTGATTTGATATCATAAGAAGAAGCCACCAAAACCTTTGTCATCCACTAGCATTTTCTCTTTATACTTAAGTTGTCCAGCTATTTCTTGAGTACAGTAAGATTAGCCATTCAAGTGTAATACCATAAGCATTTTTAATTTGGCAGTAATTAATGCAAATTTATCTTACTTCTGATATCTCTAATGAACATCTATGTGGACAGTGCAGTATTGTGTAATCATGCATAAGCCGTACTTCAGTTAACTTATACACTACATCGTGACTTGATCAAATCCCAGAAAGAGCTGTTGCTTTCATTTGTTTTCTTAATGCAAGTCAGTAAGGGGTACAGACCATCCAAATGGACAGAAAGTGAGGCAAAACAGAAAGGAAAAAGGCCAAGTACATGATATGATCAGGAATCCAAGTATCCACACACCAGCATGCACTTTCACAACTCAAATAACAGCTGGGGCAGAGGGGGAAAAAATCAAATAAAGCCACACTCATGCCTAAACTCTGTTAGAGATTTTGTCTTCCAGTCTTTTGAAACTAGATTGGCTCTTCTGCCAAGAGGTCCACCTCAAAGTCTTTGCAAAGTAAAAACACTATCGCATAAGAAAAAAATAAAGAAAAAAAGCGGGGTCCTTGTCCATAACTTCCTGCAGAGATGCCTTAGTACCACCAATCCCTCCCTTGTCTGCTGGAAGGATGATATTTATGTAGTCCCCTTTAAACACCAGCATGCTTCGCCCCGGCTAGAGCTCATGTCACAGCTGTTCAGGGAACTACATTTCCCAGTAATCACATCTGCTGGATCTCAGGGAGAGACTGGCTGAGATGACCTTGTCCATGACTACCGAAGGGAGAGGAGTTGCAGCCTACCCTACTCATAAAACCTCAGTCTTGGGCCCTAAAAACAATCAGCAGTATGGGTTGTTCCCCCAAACCACCTCCCTGAGACCATATCTTCTCTCTCAGTGATCATGTCCCTGTCCCACAGATATTGTTCCTGGCACAGGGACATACTAGCCAAAGAAGTTTCCCCTACTCAAATCCTAAAGTGTGGATGTACCTGTTGCCATGGGTTGTAATAGAAAGAATAAATAAAAGATTGATGCATCGAGTATTATAATTTTGCTGAAGTAACATCTCTTAAAAGGCATCTTTTCAAACTTCCTCAATCTTTTACATGAAATAGACACTACTAGAGATTACACTAAAAAACAAAGTTCATTTCAGCTCCCATCCAAATTCCTGACCTGGATTTTGAAAGAAAGGTAATAGGGAGGTTCTGCCCACAGAAGCAATCTCAGATTTTATAAAAATGACCCTTGAAATGTTGGAACATGATTTTTAGATATTTAGTTTGCACTATACTATGCATCCAGCTAGAGGGAAAGTGATCAGTAAAAATTGGCAGTTCTTCATATTAATTATGAGTCCTAGTTTATTAATTCCAAGATCTAAATATCTGGTGAAAAACATCTACATTACCAGGTAAAATTGACTATATCCTGAGGAGAAGTTTATATCCCCCCTAACTAACAGAGCTAAACCACAGTTTTTAAGTCTGATCTTCCATTAGCACAGGGATCTCAAATTCAAATCACCATGAGGGCCGCATGAGGACTAGTACATGGGCCCGAGGGCCGCATCACTGACACCTTTTCAGACAAAGATACGAAAGCCCCCTCCTCTGCCCCCAGCCCCGCTTTCCATGAGGCCCCACCCCTTCCCCGCCCCCATTCCAACCCGTTCCCCAAAGTCTCTGCCCCAACTCCGCCCCCTCCCTGCCCCTATTACAACCCCTTCCCCAAATCCCCACCCCGGCCCGGCCTCTTCTCAGCCTCCTCCCCGAGCATGCTGCGTCCCTGCTCCTCCCCCCTCCCTCCTGGAAAGTCCTAAGTGCCGCCAAACAGCTGCTTGGCTGCAGGAAGTGCTGGGAGGTAGGCGGAGGAGTGGGGACGCGGCATGCTCAGGGGGGCGGAGGCGGGGGTGAGGGAAGCTATGGCGGGCCGCAGGAAATAACTTGAGGCCCGCAGGCCGCGTGTTTGAGACCCCTGCATTAGCACATGGAGAGTGCATGTGCGTTGTTCTTATAAGCTTTAATGGCAGCTTTTATTATTTCCTAGTTCCCAGTAGTGTGGTAACTGTTTTCTCCAAAGCACCTTTCTATGTAAACCCTTGTGCACTGATGGAAGAACAGCATGTCCAAAGATCAATTACCCATAGCATTTGAAAAATCAATGTTCTAATAAAAGAGCAAGCTCTTGCCATCTCTCTCTATAGATTTGTTAGTCTTGCCTTTTATCCTTGCACTTTGACTATGTTAGTTTACTTCATGGTGATGAACAGACCTCATAGAATCATAGAATATCAGAGTTGGAAGGGACCTTAGCAGGTCATCTAGTCCAACCCCCTGCTCAAAGCAGGACCAATCCCCAATTTTTGTCCCAGATCGCTAAATGGCCCCCTCAAGGATTGAACTCACAACCCTGGGTTTAGCAGGCCAATGCTCAACCCACTGAGCTATCCCTCCCCTATAATGGACTACCTAAAATTGATAATCTAGAAGGTAGAATTATGACATTACACTTGCCCAAATGCAGGGCCTGTTATTACTGTAAGTACTGGTGCTGCAAAATAAAAGGAGAAAAGAGATTTTCAAATATGCTTCAGGAAGTTAGGTTTCCACATTCCACTGAAATGCAGGAAGACCTGGGATCCTAACTCAGTTAGAGACCTCTGAGATGTCCCAGCCTTAAAATCCAGGGTAAGTGATTTTTCTGCTAGAAACAAGTTACAGTCAACATCAGCGTGGAGTCCAAGTTAATTTAATATCAGCCCTGCTTTAGTCCATGATATAATCCGGATGCAAGCAGGGAAATCGATACTGCTTAATCATTTGTTACACCAATTTTATAGCTGGGCTCCCCTTATATGTCTCTATTTTTTTATTTATGTTTTAAAAATTAGGAGCTCTAAGTTATGGGTGGCCTTACAGCAACTTGACTCCAGCCCCTCCACGCCCTAATCTTCATACAAGTTTAAGAAATCATAAACTCTGACCTGCCCCACGCTGCACGTTATAAAGACCATAAAAAATGATCAAGAGGGCCCTTTTCCCCATCCCACACTTTGGATGTTCTATGAAATGCACCCACTTACTTTTGCTGGGTTCTTTCAGAGAGCCTCGAAGCCTCTGCCGCTGCTTTCCTTGCTTCAAACTCTTCCCTTTTCAGAACCTCACCGCTTCCCCGGAATCCCAGCTCCACCAGCTGGCGAGCCATCTCCTCATTCTGAAGGAGCAAGGAAGAGTCAGCTGTTTCTCAGAAAACAATCATTTAACCACCCCCAACAAAAAATCTCTAGGAAAAAAGGATAAATTAAAAGTTTACAAGCCAGGAACAATCTAGGTATGGAAACATCATTTCAGGTTAGCATCCATCCCTTCTATCAGTGATTTTTCATTCCCTTATGTCTACCCCATCCTCATTATGACTATGTGAAAAAGATAGCCCCATGAAGCAGAACAGGAAATAAACTCTCCTGCTGGGTAAATAAAGATCTCTAGTTGCATCTAATCAAGTTCTACAATTAAAGAGCTGCTGATACCTCACTGAAAGCTTTGGGGAAAGACAGTCTGTTTGGAGAAAACGGTTTATACATCATACTTTGCGCTGTTTTTTAAATTGCAATTATTTCTGCTATTAAAATATCATCTCTAGAGTGGAAATTTCCCACCTCTGGGAAATGGCAAGGAGTTCAGTCCCCTAAACATATGGAAATCTCAGGATCTATGTAGCTCTCCAGCCACTTGCAGGGACAAGGAGAATTCAGGGGGCGGTGCTGGGTCTCTGCACAGCACCCTGAACGCCACATTCCACCACAGCTACAAAGCACTACCAAGCTGGATGCCCAAAACTTCAGCTGTTTAAAGAACTGAGCTGCAGATCTGATCATATGCAACTTGGAGGTGATTTACATTCAGAAAGGGGATTGTGCAATACCGAGGGGCTGTTCCCTGGCTCCTTCATCTCGATTTCTAGCTTCCCAGGACTGTGGTACCAATACCCATAGAATTGAGGGCTACGGGTCAACATTAACCACAGCGGCTGTGCCGTCACTGCAAGTGTGTCCCCGGATTTCGCGCATTTTGCTGCTCCCTTTTTTGCAGCGCTTGCAACCCCATAAGCTCATCTACCCATACAGCCTAGAAGGGGAAAAGCTGTGAGGAAAGGGAAAGCATATATAGCCTGAATGTACAGTCCTGACACAGACAAAACTTCATTTAAGGCTGTAGGTCAGACCCAATGAGCCAATACTTTTGTAAAACACAACAGTCACCATTCTACATCTGCTTCAGTAGGTGCGTCCTCCTGTCCTATCGTATGAGCTTTTAAACAAAATACAAACGTGAACTAATGCTTCCACCTAGTGGCAAGAAACCAGAACAATCCATCAACAGACAGGTAGTAGCCGTGTTAGTCTGTGTCAGCAAAACGAAAATAAGAAAGAAAAACTTGTAGCGCCTTAGAGACTAACAAATTTATTTCAGCATAAGCTTTCGTGGGTTAGAACCCACTTCATCGGATGCATGGAATGAAACACACAGTACACAGATATTTATACAGTCAGAGAAACATGATAAGGTCGAGGACAGTTCATATACTTGAGTCACAATAGGTAAGATACTTCCCCTCTGTTCTGCGGGGCGGAGGAGAGGAAATCGAACAGAACCAGGGAGTAACAGAGGAGGGAAGTAAAATATGGGGTGAAATCCCCCATGGAAGTTAGTGCTGCTCCTCACACTAGCTTCTGAGCCACTGGTTCTCACTCCCTTTGGAGGGTGGCAGAAGAGCCTAGCTGTGGACCAGGAGGCTAGTGGCAGCACAGCCAGTCAGCTGATCTTCCTGCCAGGGGTAGGAGAGCTCGGGATACAGGGCACAGGAACAGACACTGGTCCCCCTAAGCTGCGCGCGCGCACACAGATCCTAAACCCCGCGCACACGGCACAACACCGCGCACACAAACATTTGCACAGAAGAATGTTTTTGCGCACACGGCCTGTCAAAAATTAGAGGGACCATTGGGAACCGGCACTCCGTATGGGTGTTCCAGTGATTCACAGGGGTGGGGTTTCCTGTGTATTCTTGGGGTGGGTGTGTTGGTAGATCTCGGACCCTTCAGTGTCTCTGCTAATCCATTCCCCTGAGGGAATAACAGGTCCTGATTCCCACTCATGGAACTAATTAGTTTTTTCCCCTCTTCTGCTGCTTTTTATGTTAAAGGGAAGGGATGGCACACAAAACACTGGATGGGTACCTATATGCGTACTTGGATGGTGTATTAAAATTTTGAAGACATAAATAAGTTTAAAGATCTCAAGTACTTCAGACACTAAGTTTTCATAAAGCACAAGCAAAAACCCTCTATGTGGAGCCAGTAAACAATGTTTTAATACAGAGCCAGCAAGTCCTTTGACAACTTACCACTCAAAGATTGAGTTTCTGCTTTCTGAAGCTTTGTACATTTGACATCTCTATGCTCTGAAATATTAGACTAGAAAGAGTCAAGAACTGCCATTCAGTAATTGCTGCTACATGACCTTTGTGTAATCCATGCTGAGTTTCTATTGGTTGACCTGGCCTTTTCCATTATATCATACCCTATTGTCATTTCATGATATCATACCAGCATCATGACACCACCTCATTTACTTTTCCAATTCTTCAGTATATTAATTTGCTTGTTAGTTATATGCGTGTTCCTAATCCTTTGCCTGTTTGTGTCTTTTAGGGCTGGTCCACACTAACACCCCGGTTCGAACTAAGATACACAACTTCAGCTACGTGAATAACGTAGCTGAAGTCGAAGTATCTTAGTTCGAACTACAAGGTACTTACCGCAGGTCCACACGTGGCAGGCAGGCTCCCCCGTCGACTCCGCATACTCCTCTCGCGGAGCAGGAGTACCGGTGTCGACGGCGAGCACTTCCAGGATCGATTTATTGCGTCTAGACAAGACGCGATAAATCGATCCCAGAAGATCAATTGCTTGCCGCCGAACCAGGAGGTAAGTATAGATGTACCCTTAGACTTTTAAGTCCTAGAACACAGGTTGTCTCTTATTTATGGCCACTTCCTGCCACATTCAACTTTTAAGATATGCTCTTGCCCAACCCAACGTTATGGGCTTGATGTAGGAATTGCTAGGGTGAAATTCTATAGCATGTGTTGGGCCTTGTGAGAGGGTGGCTCCCCTTGTGGCATGGCCTTGCAAGCCTGCTGCCCTCTTACTTTCTCTCTTGCAATGATTTATTCAGACCTAGGAACTGAGAACAAGCTACCTCCTTTGTGGGGTTTCAGTTATTAACTCCTTTAACAGAGTACAACCAACCTCCCATCCTTCCTCATTGACCCATCAACTCCAACCCTTCTTGCAGCCATCAGGCTAATGTCAACAAGCATCCTCTCCCAAGTTCAGGAGTGCCCAGCCCTCCTCCCCAAGATGGGTTATCATGGAGGGCAGGAGGAAATCACACTCCTCAGATAAGGAAGCCACAGCTCTACTTCCGGAGCTGGGTTATGCTTCAGGCTACCTAGAGCTCTCAATCAGTTTATCCCCAGCAGGTCCCTTTTTACTTACACCTTTCACTTATCAGGTTGGTGAGGCAAAAAGGCTGCAGTCCTCGGTGTTCTCCTACTCCTAGAGTTTCTGAGAGCTTCTCTCTCTAGGAGCACCTCCCTGCAACTAAGCTCTGGAAACTTTTTAGTAACTGTCAACTGCCTAGATGGCTGGTTGGCAGCTAATTGCTTACACGGTATCCAAAATTGGCTTGTTCTCCTTAAAGGAGCCTGTAACGGGTAGGCCAGGCTCTGATTCCCCTTAAAGAAGCCAGGGTTTATCATCCAACTACAGAAGCATTGTATGGCAATAAATAGAGATGTTTGCCTACAGTTGCAAACTGAGATGAATCTGTGACAGGCCTCGTTGACAATTCCAGCCTAAATCATTCTACATATACTCTGGACATGATAAGATCTTTTCGTGATTTTGATTTAGTCCCCTAAGAAATCAGTTGGCTGCTGTTTTACACATCAGAAAATGTTGCTGCACAAGTCAGCCCCAACGTTTCGTCTCAGTTTGCAACTGCGGACGGATACCTGTATTTGGGGCCGTACAAATCTTCTGTAGTTGAATGATATTCACATTAAATGGAGAGCCCATACAAAAACAACAAACACAAAACAATGTTCATAGGAAAGGATTTCTGGACCAGTTCAGCACCCTAAAGTTAGCCAGTGAATAAAACATTGTTTTGGCTAATTCTGTCTCTCACTCAGCCTCACAAATAAAGAGGGTGGCCATTAAAATGCTTCTTTTCTCCCCATCACTACTTCACAAAACTGGACTTGACAAGCTTCAATACTGCCCTTGGGGCTTGTTTACACACAAGTTATATTGCTTTAACTCTAATGGTACATAGTTAGTTGGTACAATAACACCCCACCTCTAATAGGGATGCAATTACAATGCTAAGGTGTTTTATACCAGTATAGCTTTTACCTATATAGTAAGGGCAATAAACTATAGCTGTATAAGGCACCAATATAAAGTATCTCCACACTGGTAAGAGTATTTCAGTAAAACATTACAGCCCTAACCAAAATATTTATCCCGGTTAAAAAAAAACACATTTAGACCAGGCCTGATGGAGCTATGCTAATGAGGGCATCTTCCTTTAAACAACGTAATGAAGAAAAACTGCTATTTCAATGTTTTTGCCTACACCCATGTCTACACTGCAAACTTTTGCTGACATAGCTATGCCGGCAAGCAGTTGATGAGATGTGACTTTGTAACCAACATAACTGTGCTGGCAAAAGCAACTAGCGTAGATGCAGCTTATCTTCGCAAAACTACGCTTTTGCTGGCATAGCTTATGTTGCTCGGAGGGAGGGACGGGAGTAAGCTATCCCACCAAAAAGCGCGGTCTTTACGGTATAAGCTGCATCCACGCTAGGGACTTTTGCCAACACAGTCAGTTGTCGCTTACGTCCATGCTAGGAGTGCTTTGCCAGCACAGTATACTGGTATACTGCTATACTGGCAATGCACGCCTGGTCTTGACTTTGCCTAAGATTCTCTCTGTCTGATGGGCACCCTAAAATGATGGTGAGATAGCATGGTACGTGTGCACAAGCTGCTGAAACCATTTCACCAAAGCGTCATTCTAGCCTTTACACTGGCAGCCAACAAAAGACTGCAATTTTCCATCTCTATTGTCCTGTACGTAACATTGGGGCTACACACATTTTAGCATTTAACGCTTGAGATCATTTACATGAAAGCACAGCCTGGCTTCCTTTATTGGTAATGGTTTCAGAAAATAACTGCTAGAATAGGGGTGGGCAAACTACAGCCCGTGGGCCGGATCCGGCCTGTCAGGGCTTTGGATCTGGCCCGCGGGATTGCCACCCCCGTGGCACCACGGGCCCTGCACCACTCCCGGAAGCAGCCAGCACCACGTCACTGGGGCCCCTGGTGGAGGGCTCCGCGCACTGCCCTCACCTGCAGGCACCGCCCCCAGCAGCTCCCATTGGCCAGGAACAGGGAACCGCGGCCAATGGGAGTTTTAGTGGAGGTATCCACAAGCGAGGGCACTGCACAGAGCCCTCTGCCCCCCCTCCCCCAGGGGCCGCAGGGATGTGGTGCCAGCCACTTCCGGGAGCAGCACGGGGCCAGGGCAGGCAGGGAGCCTGCCCTGTCCCCGGTGCGCACCACTGCCACCCCGAAGCCGCTCCAGGTAAGTGGCGCCAGGCTGGAGCCCACTCCCCAAACCCCTCCTGCACCCTAACTCCCTGCCCTGAGCCCCCTGATGCACCCCTCCTGCACCCCAGCCCCCTGGTGCACCCCACACCCCGACCTCCTGCCCTGAGCCCCCCTGCTGCACCCCACACCTCTCCTGCACCCCAACCCCCTGCCTGAGCCCCCTCCCACACTCCGCACCCCCTCCTCTGCCCCAACTCCTTGCCCTGAGCCCCTTCCTGCACCCTGCACGCCCTCCCACACCCCAACCCCCTGCCCCAGCCCTACATTCATGGGCCTGCATGCAATTTCCCCACCCAGATGTGGCCCTCGGGCCAAAAAGTTTGCTCACCCCTGTGCTAGACAAACAAGAAACACAATCAGAAGTAGTATAAGTAACTTCCTCATAATGACTTTGGAAAGTTTTATTCAACTACAAAATAAAGAGCTGCATATTTGGGCTTTAAAGAGGCTTTAGCGCCTCCTCTGTTTTTTACTGCTCTAGCCGTATTGACATTTCCCATGCCATTATTAATCAAACTGCATACCTTTTATAACAAAAAAGAAAGCTGGGCATGACTGACTATGACCTGTATCAAATACTGAGAAACAACTAAGGATTTCACAGAAAAGCTGCTACTGCTAACACCACAGACAGCGAATTCAAGGAAGTCACTGAAACATGAGAGCGCTGCTGCTGACTTGGCAAGATGATTTGTTTTATCCACCAAACAGCTACTCAAAAATCATTATGGCTCCTTCTCTACAGGAGGCCATAACGTTTCATGACAGTGGAGATGCAGTTAGACTGGGTGTTTACCTGAAACAGAAGATAAACAGGAATGATCCTTATGATGAATTCTCAAAGCAAATATGCCATTAATCAACGATAAAGGCAAAAATAGTCCAGTAATGGTCCCTCCTGTCCTTTCTACTTTGTATCTCAGTCAAGGGTTTGCTATTTCTCCTGGGGAGGAGCTACTGGGTAGATTTATTAATTTTGCAGTACATCTATTTTGGAAAATTAGCTTCCCAGTGGTGCTCTTAACTCCCTGGTTCCAGCTGAATTTACCTAATTCTTATCCTTCCATCTTATTTCTGGCACATTTCGCTACTCTTCAGCTGTCATTTGCTGTTCATTCTCCCATCTGCTCTTCCATTTTAGCATCTAGACCACGTCCTCCCCATTGTTGAGTCTACCATGAAGTTACTTCCCTCCATCTTATGTAACTCTCCCAAACCCATATATTCTGACCTTGTCCCTGGCTATCTATGGTACTTATAGGGCCCCCATTACCACCGTATCTCAGCACCTCAATCTTTTGATGTATTTATCCTTATAACACCTCTGTGAGGTAGGGAAGTGCTACCACTGCCATTTTGCAGATGAGTAATGGAGCACAGAAAAGCTAAGTGACTTGCCCAAGTAGAGCCAGGAAGTGTGTGGCGGAGCAGAGAATTGGACCCACGCCTCCTAGACTAGTGTCTTAGCGACTGTACCATCCTTCTCCAACTCAGCACCAGGGTACTAAGCACTCAATAGTTTCGGAGAGTAAGTGTGGGAGAAGGGAGGGAAGAATGAACAAATGGAGAGAATGGGGCATGCAGTGAAACCAGGAGAAAAAATAGAATACAGGAAAATAAACACGGGAAATGCAAGAGAACATAATGCAAAAGGAAGGAATGCTGCTGTGACATGTAAACAGAAGGTTCATTTTTCTACAAGGAGAAATGTAGTGGGGAAAAAATCATAGACCAAAAGGAGAAAGAAAGAAAATGGAAAAGGAGGTCAAGAAAGATAACTTAAGAATAAACATGGCAGAGACTAAAAGGGAAAGAAATACATCAGGGGAGATGACACACATAGTGGTGAGGTTTGTGAAACACATTTTGTTAATACAAATTATTCCCCATGCTTTATTACAGTTCTCAGAAAGACATCCAACACCCCCCAGCAATTTCAGAGGGATGCAGGAGCGATGGTGAAACACAGTCCCTGATTTCTCACCACTGAAGTCAATGGGAGTTTTGCCATTAACTTCCACAGCTCAGAATCAGGCCTATATTTGTTCCTTAATAGGCTTAATTAAAATTAATGATAAGCATGAAACTAAGAGGAAAAATTGCTTCACTATTAAATTATCCTTATAACCACTAATTCCCCACAGCCCACCAATTTGAAGCCCATTATTAAATTATGTATTTGTAGAATTCCCATAGAGAAACAAGGTGGGTGAGGTAATATCTTTTATTGGACAAACTTTTGTTGGCAAGAGAGACAAGCTTGCGAGTCTAAACAGAGCTCTTCCTCAGGTCTGGCTTTGAGCAGGGGGTTGGACTAGATGACCTCCTGAGGTCCCTTCCAACCCTGAGATTCTATGATTCTAAGAGTTCTGTATAAGCTCAAAAGCTTGTCTTCCTTGCCAACAGAAGTGGGTCCAGTAAAAGATATTACCTCACCTACCTGGTCTCTCTAATATCCTAGCAACGACACAGCTACAGCAACATGGCCAGCAATAGAATTCCCATAGGCAGATACGGCATAGGCAGGTACCTGGAATAAATATATTAGAAATAACTGAAAGTAAACTTCAAATAAACCTCAACATCTATAAACAAGCAACAATTTCTAAAATGTAAAGGAACATGTTAAAGGTAAAGTCACATGCTGCAAATTTCTTTCCCTGCTACTATTAACACCACAGATTAGGGAGTGAAAGAATTGTAGCCATCCAGTTTATACCTCATTATTATATGTTCTTGTTTATACTTCATATCTCAGTGGGAGAAAAGACTCAGTGAAGTCAGTTTCACTTTGGTTATAGTAAATTTCACATTGGGGTCTTTGGAAACCCTAACCTAGTGATGCTAACACTGAGGGGAAACATTTGATTAAAAATAACTGCACCAGGAGAAGGGGTGATGGCCGAGGGCTGCATTGGGGGGGCAACATGAGGGCCCTGCACAGGGGAAGGGTTGTATGGGGGGGGGAGGGGTTCCCTGGGAGCCTGCACTGGTAGAAGGGCTGCATGGGGGGCTAGCTGCATTGGGGGAAGGGCTGCATGGGGGACTGGCTGCATTGGGGGGTTGCCTGGGGGCTGCACTGGAGAAAAGGCTGCATGGGGGTTGGGCTGCACGGGGGTTGCCTGGCGGGGCTGCAGGGAGGGAAGGGCTGCACGGGGGTTGCCTGGGGGGGGGGGGGGCTGGACAGGGGGAAGGGCTGCAAGGGGGTTGCCTGGGGGGGGCTGCACAGGGGGAAGGGCTGCACGGGGGTTGCCTGGGGGGTGGGCTGCACAGGGGGAAGGGCTGCACGGGGGTTGCCTGGGGGGGGTTGCCTGGGGGGGGCTGCACGGGGGGAAGGGCTGCACGGGGGTTGCTGGGGGGGGTTGCACTGGGGGAAGGGCTGCACGGGGGTTGCGGGGGGGGGAGTTGCACAGGGGGAAGGGCTGCACGGGGTTGCCTGGGGGGGCTGCACGGGGGGAAGGGCTGCACGGGGTTGCCTGGCGGGGCTGCACGGGGGGAAGGGCTGCACGGGGGTTGCCTGGGGGGGTGCTGCAGGGGAGGAAGGGCTGCACGGGGTTGCCTGGGGGGGCTGCACGGGGGGAAGGGCTGCACGGGGGTTGCCTGTGGGGGGGGCTGCAGGGGAGGAAGGGCTGCACGGGGGTTGCCGGGGGGGGGGGCTGCAGGGGAGGAAGGGCTGCACGGGGGTTGCCGGGGGGGGGGGGGGGGTTGCACGGGGGGAAGGGCTGCAGGGGGGTTGCCGGGGGGAAGGGCTGCACGGGGGTTGCGGGGGGGGGAGTTGCACAGGGGGAAGGGCTGCACGGGGGTTGCGGGGGGGGGAGTTGCACAGGGGGAAGGGCTGCACGGGGGTTGCCTGTGGGGGGGGGGCTGCATGGGGGGAAGGGCTGCACGGGGGGGGGGGGGTGTTGCACTGTGGGGGCTGCACGGGGATTGCCGGGGGGGCGGGGGGCTGCACAGGGGGAAGGGCTAGACGGAGGGCGGGCGGGCTGGGCTGATCAGTGCAGTCCCGGAGCCGGGCGCGGCGCTGTGCCAGGCCCGCGGAGGGGAGGGCCGGGCCGGGCCGGGCTGTGCAGTCTCGGGCCGCCCCGCGGCCGCTGCGCCCCTTCCCCGGGCCCCGCCCACCTCCAGGTAGAACAGGTCCTGCGTGGTGATCTGCGAGTCCAAGTAGTCGTCGTAGCTGCTGAACTGGGTGATGACGTGATCCAGCGCCGCCCCCGCCTCGTCCGCCTCCAGCGCCGCCATCCGCGCCGCGGGCCGCCGCGGCCCTAGCAACCGGCGGCAAGCCCCGCCCCCCCCCGGGCGGTAAGCCCCGCCCCCATGTCCGTAAGCCCCGCCCCCGGGCGGAGACACCCCGCGGGCTTGCGCGGCGCGCGGAGCCGCTGCTGCTGTGTGAGCGCGGGGGCGCAGCGCGGTGGGTCTGGCCCGCCTGCCCGGGGCAGCGTGGGGCACCCGCCCAGCAGCACATCACCCGTCCTCATTGATTCGAGCCCTGGCCCCGCTGGGCGTGCGGTGTCCCTCAACTGGGACAGGTGTCAGAGGAGCCGCCCTGGTAGTCTGTATTAGGGTGACCCGATCTCCCGATTTTATAGGGACAGTCCCGATTTTGGGGTCTTTTTCTTGTATGGGCGCCTATTACCCCCCCCACCCCCTGTCCCGATCTTTCACACTTGCTGTCTGGTCACCCTACAGGGGGGCTACAGCCCTAGCCTCTCTTTCATTGCAAATTAAGCACTATGTATTGCTTGCGCCTGTCTTTTGGCATCTGTGTAAACAGGAACCGATGTACAAGTGGAGTCGCCTCGTAGGCGGAGGTTAGGTTCTACAGTCTGACTAGACGCGATTTTCGCCTTATGCGCTAACTCTCACGGAGGGGAAGGGCGGGCGGAATCGCCCGCATGACAGGTACAGTATTTAAAATGTTATTTTTCTCTCTTTTTTTTTAAACCGAGCGCATATAGTTGAATTTGCGTAAGTTAAATGTGCATAGGGTGACCAGACAGCAAGTGTGAACAATCGGGACATGGGATGGGGGGGTAATAGGAGCCTATATAAGAAAAAGACCCAAAAATTGGAACTGTCCCTATAAAATCGGGACATCTGGTCACCCTAAATGCGTGTATGATGCGACTCCACTGTATATACACAGTGATCACCCTTTGAGGTAGTACTGAGAGTCCCAAAAGTCAGCCAAAATCACCCCCTCCCTCTAGGACTAATCAAGTGTTTCTTTGAGCAACATGCACAATTGTATAGCAGTCACCCATCATCACGTGTAGTTATTCAAACAAGTGGCGTAAATATCAGCCCTCGCCCTCTTTGTCTGAGAACAAAACCAAAAAGTATCAAACCCGGCTACTCCACTCCACTAGTTTTCCTACCCTTATGAAATAAGAATTTGGAACATGGATTTCAGATTTGCTATTCCACTGAGATCATCGCATGGTTTACATCATATGTTGAACAGCTGGTTCTGAGAAAGCATGCATCATCCCACTAGGCAAGTGTCTATTACAACAGGGCCTTCATCCTTCACCACTGAAATAGATAGGAACTTTGCCGTTGACTGCAGTGGGCATAGGATCTGACAGGAGCAGGAAGAGCCTCCATACCAGTTGGGTATGAAACTAAGATCTTTTGAAGTTTTTCACAAAACAAAACAGAAACAGAGGAGATCCACCCCACAATAGCCTGAGTGCTTAGGACACTCGCCTGGGATGAAGGAATCATGGGAGAATATCCCAAGCAAGTGTCCTAACCACCCAGACATTGGCTAATTCTAGGATGGGTTCTCTCTCTGACTCTGGTGGAGTTGTTTGGTTTTGTATAAATAATTACATAAAGTATTCAGTGGAGCAAGGACTGGAACCTGGCTCTTCAACATTTCAGCTGAGTGACCTAGCTACTGGGCCATAGAGTCAATCTCCTTTAGCTTGGCCAATATTTAATACAAAGTGGAACAGCTCCAACAAACAATTAAAGGAGTCTCATACCAGAATACCCCATAGCCCAATGGTTAGAGTGCTTACCTGCAATGTAGAAGAGCTAGGTTCAAGTTCCCTCAGAAACAAGCAGAGCATGGTTCTCCATAACTTCTGCATCCCAGATGAGGGCCAAAACCATTGATGTCTCTAGAAATTCCATCCTGGAGCCTAAGAAACCTTCCTGATGAAAGTTTCATCAAAACTGCCCCTTCAAAATAAAGGTTCAGGTTTGCTGAATTGGTATTTTCCAACAAAAAACTGTTTTGTCAAAGTGATTCTCCAACCAGTTTTACGCAGGTGGTCAGAATAATCATTGTGGTCTCTTCTGTCCTTAAAATATATGCATCTTCTTTCTTCTCTGACTGAAACTGTCTCATTAAACAGAATTTTTTACATTCAAACCAAAGCATGCCCTTACTTAGGCTGCAGTTCCGCAAAGCCTACAAGCACATGCTTAACTCTAAGTATAAATCCACTGAAGCAAATGAACTATTTTGAATTGAAACAGGTGTAACAGTACACTTTGTCCCAACACATCTGAGTCATCAAACATATCTCAAGGACTATGAAGGGAATTCAAGATGGCACCCATGAGCAATTACCTGTGGCTGACTGCAAACCTTTATGAACCAGCAGTAGGTTTTGCCTTATATAAACACTGACAATTCCTAAACTGTTTCTTTCTGGGGAAGAGGAGAGGGAAGACTCCTAAAACAGTCTCTAATCCCCAACCTTGGCCAAGCAAAGATGGTTCCCAGATGAGAGTCATTGAGATGTGTTTAGATTAGATTTTGCTGGATGTGCGAGGTCACTACACTTTTTAATTGACAGAACTGAATGCCTTGTTTTAGAAAGCCAGGTTTTAGATGCTGCACTAGTCGGACAGATGCTGGTAAAGCCCTGCATACCAGCACTGTAAAACTTAATGGGAGCAATCATCTTGAGGTGGAGGAAGCTGATGGTTGATATAAAATGATGAGAAGGAAGACAAGCTCTTTTTTTAGCAGCACTAAGGTTACCCAGAGGAAGAGTTATCTAATCCATCAAAATACATTTTATTGACCGTTTGATTAAAAAAGAAAAGTGTAGGTTTCCAGTGAATCACCTTAATGTGTTGCAAGCTTGTGGCGTTCTAGGAATGAGAACTTTTTACTGGTGGTCATCAAATAATGATGGATGCTAGAAACACTGCACAGCACAGCACTAAAGAAAGCCAGGAATGGTCTGAGAGTCTTTTATATGTTCTCCCATCTATGGTGCTCAATTAAAGGGACAGTGTCAAGCAGTGTAAGGGTCTCAGAGTAGATTAAACACCCTATAAATAGTTATGAAGCTTTATATGAAGAGAAAGGGCTTCATAATGTTATCAATGCATTTGAACATTCCCCTGGGAATCCCCAGCAATATTATGCTAATGCATGAGAACCAGAGGGGGAAACTAGCAAGCACAAGATGAAGTTAGCTAGTGTGGATTCATTGTCTAACCTGAGTGACATGTAAGAGACCCTGGCTGCATATGGTAAAAGATAACAAAACATGTAAGGCTGTCTATGATGCTATTAGTAACAGGTAGTTCAGTTTTTAGAGGAATTGTACATTGGCTGTCCCATTAATAATAAGTGCACCAGCTACTGCTGAAGCCTTTTTCTTTTAACTATTTGCTGGAGGGCTATACGGATTTATTTTTTTTTAATGTTTTCATCTTTATATTGTCATTCATCAAGTAATGTTCCCCACTAGGACTACTGGGAGGTAAAAATAGTGCTGCAGCCTTTTGATGCAGAATATGAATCCACTCCAACTATGAAAGGAAACCAATTAGAGAAGCAGTGTTTTGTCCTTGGGTTCTTAAATCAAGACACTTATCAAACACCTCCATCTTAAACATCCAGTGGCTCCCAGGGAGAACTTCATAGGCCCCTGCACCTTTCACCCCATGCTATAAGTGTATAGGTAGTTAAAACACAAAACACACACTATGTAAGTACTTCATATTAGCGACAAAGGGTCCTGTGGCACCTTATAGACTAACCTCTGTTAGTCTATAAGGTGCCACAGGACCCTTTGTCGCTTCTACAGATCCAGACTAACACAGCTACTCCTCTGATACTTCATATTAGACATTCAAGCATGAATATTTTGGTTACAAAAAAAGTGAGATTTGCTGTGTGCCTTAAATAAGTGACTTACTCCCTCTGCAACTCAGATGACTCATGTAAAAAAAGAAAGGCAACACTAGCCTAATTTCAGAGTGTTGTAAGAATTCATGTTGGTCGATCATTGAAAGTACAGTTAGGTCCTCAACCAGCTTCAGTGGACCTATATTGATTTACACCCACCACGGATCTGACACAAAAGGTGCTATTAAAGTGTGAAGTAGCAATCGGAGGGGACGGTCATTATATGTAAGAAGAGATGCTTCACATGAATTTGAAAAGTAATTTGTCAGAAATTTTAATTCCTGATAGTTAAAGAGACTGTAGATGGAACTGTTCCCTTATGGAAAAAAAGGTCACATTCTTTACTATTTAGGCCAGGGGTCTCAAATTGGGTGACCAGATGTCCTGATTTTATAGGGACAGTTCCGATATTTGGGGCTTTTTCTTATATAGGCTCCTATTACCCTCCACCTCCCGTCCCGATTTTTCACACTTGCTATCTGGTCACCCTAGTCTCAAAGTCCCGGCCCGCGGATCATCTGCGGCCTGAGAACCTCCTCACTGCGGCCCACAGAGGAGAGACGCATGCAGACACGCTGCCCGATGTCCGGTGCATGCGCCACCCCCGCAGCTCCCATTGGCTGGGGGAAGAGGGACAGAGATACCATCACTAGTCGCCGGGCAGAGTCAGCCATGGAGGCAGCATCACTTTTTCCACAATGAATATAAACAAGTCAAAATACCGAACACAACTATCTGATGCTCACCTTGCTGCAATCCTGAAGGTTTCCACTGCTCAGTCACTGAGGCCAAACACCAACAAACTGACAGAACTGAAGCGTTGCCAGGTATCTGGCAAACACTGAAAACTCTCTGGCAGGCGAAGAATTGTATAAAGTTGTATGACAGTTTTATTATTTCTACAAAATTCAAAATAAAAATACAATATAACCGTTTTCTTTTCTGAACACCATCTTCAGTGACATTATTGGCCCGCTGGGAGGATTTGAGGACTGGCGCTGGCTCTAAGGTAAATTGAGTTTGAGACCCCCCTGTCAGGGTTCCCTCCCCACTCTGAACTCTAGGGTAAAGACGTGGGGACCCGCATGAAGAGCTCCTAAGCTTGGTTCTACCAGCTTAGGTTAAAACCCCCAAGGTACAAAATTCCCTGCACCCTGAGAAATGCTTCTTTCGCTGCCACCATCAAGTGCTTTAAACAGGAATCCGGGAAAGGAACCACTTGAAGTTCCCCTTCCCCACAAAATACCCTCTCAAGCCCGTACACCCCCTTTCCTGGGAAGCTTAAGAATAATCTCCTAACCCAATTGGTTACACAGTGATCTAAAAACCCACCCCCGGGGTTTTAGAACCATAGAAAACAGTCAGCTTCTTAAAAGAAGGATTTTATTAAAACAAAGAAGGTAAAATCATCTCTGTAAAATCAGGATGGTAACTATTTTACAGGGTACTCAATTTCCAAACTCAGAGGGATTCCCCCTCTGGACAAAACCTTAAAGTTACAGAAAAAACAGGAATAACCCCTCCCTCTAACACAGGGAAAGCTCACCAAGCAAAACAAACAGAAACCTACTCGCTATGCTGACTAAACTTACTTTAGAACAGTGAGGTTTGGTGAGAAGATGACTGGTTGAGGAGATTGATTTTCTGCAGGTACTTCTTGTCTTCCAAGATCACTCTGACTCAGACAAAGAGCCACACACACCTTCCCCCCTCCCAAGATTTGAAAGTATCTTGTCCCCTTATTGGTCAGATGCCAGCCAGGTCAGGTGTCAATCTGGCTACCTGCATTTCTTAACCCTTTACTGGTAAGAGGATTTTATAGCACTGCATCCAACCCTCTCCCCCTTCCCTTTATATTTATGACACCCCTGATTTGGGCACTAGTATTCATCAGGTTTCAGTCATTTCTGCAACATAATCACTAGACAAGTTTTAAAACCTCAAGAAGCCCTGCCTAATTAGTATAGTTGCCATTGATTTCACTAACATATCCTTTAAGGAACAAATGTGATTGTCAACCTGCTTAAGTCTTCCTTGAAAAGAAAAATGGGAAGGTTATAAATAAAAAGATTCTTACACTATTCACTGAATGTCTGGAAGAGTATGCTGAGTGTTACCTGCCATGACCTGTACTTGGATCTTGTTCTTACCATTAGTTTAGAATGCAGCATGCCTTTGCACAAAAAAGAAGCCCATGGAAAGCTAGAATACCCACAGAAAGCTAGCAGAAAATGAATTAATGAGCTCTAGAGTGCCAGCGAGCTGTCTGTTCCCATTGTAGGATCTCTGTCACTATCAGACAAGGCTTTCTTTTGAACATATATTCTTGGTTTTGGTCCACAATTTTTAAAACCTGAGATTTGGAATTCTTCCAAGCCACAAACATTCCAATCTCGACAAGAGGACAAGGAAGGGTTCACAAAGACAGGAAGCATGTTACATGTGCTAAAAATAACACACCCTTTAATAAATTAGAAGTCTCTCTCAAATATGGCATCAGAAATGAAAAGGTCTTAGGCATTGCAATGCTGAGCGTAATGGTGCCTAACTTTTAGGCACCTAGAAAAATCACAGGAACAACACTGTAATCCACAAAGTTGAGTTCGGTGCATAGACTCCCTATACAATGGGAAATATGCCTTGTGGTCTTGGATGGATATTGAGTCACCAGTATGTCTGGCCCATTCAAGCAAGAGGTATTTGTCACCCCTCCTGGGCTAGTGAATTATATAATTTATTGTTCAATTGTCTGCCCTTGCAACAACATAGAAAAGTCAATGGAAAACCATTAAAGCCAAATTATAAACAATCAAAACCACTTGGAGGTAAAAAGGAATAGACAGGGGATTGCCTTGTCTGTGAATAAAGACAAAAGACATTCAGTATATCACAGGGTGGAGAAAGACACACTGCATCCATTCATGGAGGAGACATCTCCTTGAGCCGGGAATGTTTCATGAAAGACTGGATCCTGGGAAACCAGCCAGCTCTGCAATAGACTGAACTAATAAATCTACTTTATTAGATAGGAAAGGTAGATATTAATAAAAGTAGACCCTATTTCTCATTTTATTATTTTGTTTTGTATTGTAACCATTTGTTTCCATCACTCTAGTTTCTGCTGAAACCTCTACCCTTTCTTAAATAAACCTCCTTTTGTTTTATACCTGCTGTGTGTTATACAGGGGTGGTGACTTACGGTAGAACTAGTAAACTGGGGTACACTTGTCCTTTGGAGGCAGAGGATCAGGGATCTCAGAGTAGCTAGTGTCTGTGGCTAAATATAACAGAGGAATATTTCAGGGGGACTCAGGTGCACCTCTTGTTAACCTGAAAGGCATAGACGGGGTGCTATAACCCAGAGGACTCTGCTTGAATGGCTGAAAGGTTGGAGAGGTAAGTGAGCTAACACCCAGCTCCCACAGGCAAGACACCGTCTTCCTAGAATCAGGGGGTAAAAATTTGACTCAGTCCTGGATATCCCAAGAACCATCACAGTGCTCCCTCATATTGAAGCTGTTGCACTGTGTATAAGCAATGAAAAAGTGATTGGAGCAGGGAGACTGGAGCCTGCGTCTCCCACACTCTAGGTGGATGCCCTAATCACTGGACTATAGAGGGAGGCGACACCAAGCCTGCCTGGAGGCAAGATAGGCATCTAGGAAACTTTTACTCTGAAAAACTTAGGTACCTACAGGGTTTGGCATGAGTTTTGTGAGTTGCAATGGAACTAAAACTGGGGTTTAGGTGCTTAATTGCCTTCATGGATCGTACCCAGGCTTCTCTGGGCTTCATGTCTTTTGCCTTACATCCCTGTAATCTATGCAAGGTGCAGTCTCAAAACTCATCTGCCTCTGGTATGGCCAGCCCACATCATTCTCTGGAGCTGTCTACACAACAGTTATTTTATAAATGTTCCCGCTATTTAACCACCTGTACAGCTAGTGTAGACAGGCGGACAGCAGCCACTGGTATTTTAACAACCACGTCACCCAGGCTTGCTCTGAGCAGAGTCAGATGACAGCGGTTAGAAGGTGGCTGGCTGCAAGGAGCAGCAATAATGAGAAATTTTAGGAAGATAAAGTCTTATCCAGACACTGTCTGATGAAATGGGAAGTCTTCAAGATGAAATGTGACCACCACCAAGGTTTTTTCTTATTTTCAATTTAGATGGGCTGGATTCTGTAATCCTTTCCCATGAGTAACACCTAGTTCTGTGAATAATCCCATTGACATCAGTAGGATATACACATGAATAAGAGCAGTAAGAATGGCTTCCTAAGGGTGTGAGCCAAAGTCCACTGCAGTCAATAGAAAGACTAGGTTATTTTAAGTGGGCTTTGGATCAGGACCTAAGGGAAGTTTGTCCCAGCCTGGTTGCTAGGGCTGACGCAGGAACAAAGAACGTTTGGATTTCATGAAGCCTAAGGCAGTCCTTCCAGGCCTGCAGGAGAGAGAATTGCCAGGTCACAAGACTGCCTTGGCCACCCATCTTCCTACTCTTTACCCTCTCCTTCCTCCAGCCAAATCCTGATTCAATCCACAGCTCTCCTCGGTATACTGCCCCTGCACCTAGTCTTCTGCAGGGGCACTGAAGAGATTCCCTATGCTAGTGCAAGCGGGCCATAGAGCAATAATGAATCAGCCCTCAAGTGTGAATATATTCTCCTTCCTTAGGGTCTCTAATGGCTTATTTCTGTATCCTGGGCAGTACAGAAATGGCTTTATCTGGAAGCCAACAACACATTGATAGGTTTGTTAATGTGACAAATACCCCTAGAGATCAGCTTACAAACTAATTGGGTGGAATGAAATAAGACATTTGCAACATTCAACTTAATAACCCAATTGTGTTGCAGCAAGGAATGGTTTCAACACAGAATTTATTGTATCAATTTTAAATATGAAATAGCTTGTAAAATAGAGCTGTGAGTTTGCTTTAATACATTCAGAGTCTCAGTCTCTGGAGAATGGTATTTTTTCAACAGTGAAACATCAAGGACATAAAGCACAATCCAGCTCCTATTAAAATCAGTTAGAGGACTACCTGGGCCTTCGATATAGCCCATAAAATGCACCCTTTGAGTGGACCTTTTCCTCTTTTTACTAGAACTCTACTAGTAGTAACGTCAGGGAATCATGAGAAATGTTGAAAGCCCACAACTCCAATTGAGTAAGTGATATCCTGAAGTGCCTACTCTGTTTTTACTCAGTGGCGTTGTTGGGTAAACTCAGTGTTTAACCACAAATCTCACTAAAACACAGGAAGAACCTTCACACTTGAAGGAGCAAACCACACTGTAAGTAAAACAGAGTTTGCATGAACATTGCTTGCATGCCGTTGTTGGTATGAACTGGAGTGCAAGCTTTGGGCCAAATCCCATATTCCATGCACATCTGTACTCTCATTTAAGTTACAAATTATTTTTAAGGGGGTTGCAGGAGTGGGTCCTGGGTTTACCCACTGTAGCCATTACATTTATTTTGTATTATTTTTCCTAAAATGCCTAAACAGTATGTCAAATCACAAGAGATGCTGAGCATACAAGATTCCCTTTGGGCCAAGCTCTGAAGGCCTTATTTATACAAACTCTTACCAATTTCAACGAGCGTTTACCTGAGTAAAAGTTGAATGAGAAATTCAAGATAAGGCACATTGAGTTCAGAGGGAGTTAACAGATTAGGTATAGCGCAGCCTGTAAGACCAACTCTAAATTCTCATGGATATTAATTGAAAAGTGTCAGTGGATGGATAAAATACTAGCTTTATATTGCAAAGAGGGAGTTTGAATGCTTAATTTTGTACTTTTTATTAGCATTTGTATTACCTTTTTCTATCAGTATAGTTATAGTTGAATTGTAAGAGACGTCTCTCCCTATCTCAGATTTCCTATTATCACTCCATCTGTTTGGGACTTTTGATATTTTATATCTGAAAAAGGCCAGGCTGAAAGATGACAGAATGGAAGGTAATAAAGAAGCGCGTTAGATGTTTCTCCCCCCACTGGTTTCATAACACTGTGGAAAGAGGTTCTTGCAGACTTCATGCGATTAGCACAGTTTTTAGATTTACAAGTCGAAAGTTTGGTGGCAAGGAAAATACAAGAAGTCAAATGCTAGTTAATGATATATACCCTACTCTTCAGCATTCCAATAGTTTGGTCTGAAAATATACCTGCTGTAAATTGAGGTGAAACATTACTTATGCTTAGACTGGACTTTTTAAAAGTAGAACATTTGTCCAGAAATTATGGACACAGGAATGCCCAAGAAAGGATTCATTTTATACATCTGTTTGAAGGGAAAAAAGGCTCTGAAGAATTCCAGCTCCGTTTCACATCACTTCGTGTGACCTTTCCAACTGCATAGTTCACCTTGGGCCCATAATGAGTTGATAACTGATGGACTAAACCCAAACACATGTACTTCTGTAGTTTTGGACGGGATCCCTTTGCAATAGTGCCTGCAGTAAAAACTATCATAATTAGCTGCTCAGGCACAAAATCTGATCCATTCTGCTTTACCATGATGCTAATAAAAATAACATTATTCTACTTTCCTGGCTAAAAACCACCACCACGAGCCCTTATTTGCTTCAAATGGGTGGCCAAATACGGCTTTACATCTTAATGTAGTTGAGTAACAAATACACATCAGAGAATGGGATTGGAATATTTCTTGTATTTTGAAAGAAATATAACCAACACTTATGGCATAGAAAAAATACCTATGATGCTCCCCAAAATACTATGATGTGTACAACATATATTATTGCACTCATTTACAATAGGTACAGTCTGGCCAATGTTTTCAGGCCTAGGGACAAAACTCCAATAGATTTCAATGGGACCAGGATTTCACACTAGGTGGCTAAATCCATATTTGGTCATTTAAGACCACTGATTTTGAAGAGTGCTCAGCAATCAGCAGTTCTCATTCACAAGCCAATGAGCCATTTACAATCTCTGCATATGTTTTAATAGTATTCCAAATTAAAGACCTGAGGTTCATCTATATGGAGTTAGCTGCAGGATTGGGGCTTTAGGTCTTCAATCCTGCGAGGTCCTGAGCACCAGCAAACTGGAACGATTTCAGAACCTCTCAGGATCCGGGTTCAAACACTGCAACTTTGACTGGACGTCCGTTTTCTTGGCTTTAATGAAATTCCTAAAAGTATAGCAATATGTATAATGTAATTCTGCATGCCAGGTACCAATCAGTGATGGAGTCTATAGCCAGCTAATATTGTTTTGGTTTAGTCATTGTGAAATTTTTTAATGTATTTTTTAAGATTATTTACGTGGCATTTTTCTTTATAGAGATAACGGTACTGTCAACATTTTGGAGGTTGAATGTAAACAGAAAGAAAGGAGATTCTGTGTTTAAGGAACTTGGATTGCAATTCAAAAGCTCTGTATGCAGGTACTGGCTACTTACCCACCAGTCCAGATTTTCCCAGGATTGTCCCTTTGCATGAGGTAGTCGTTCCAGGAAATCTGTAAGGGTGCTCAGTGCACACTGTCAGCTATCTAGTTTTACGCTGTCATGATCATCCCAGATGTCCTGGGTTTTTTGGACCTCAGAGGTGGCAGTCCTATATCCTGGCTCTGCCACAGACTTCATCTGAGACCTTGGCCAAGTCTCTTAATCTGTGTCTCAGTTCCCATCAGTAAAACGGGAATAAGACAAAGGGTGGAAGAAAGTAGTAGCGGCTATTTAGACAGTAAATTCTTTAGGATAGGAACAGTCTCTTGCCTTGTATATGTACAGCACCTACCGCAGCAATGCTCTGATCACAGTTAGGGCCTCTTGACTACTAGCATAATACAACTAATAATTAGATGTTTTGCCCAAATAAATACACAAAACACAAAAGTAGTTTATACTTGGGGATTTAAAGTCTGCTTCTTGTGTCTTTTCTTCTGTCATTTTAATTCAATAATTCCTCAAAACAGCTCAAAATATTTAATACATCAATCCTAAAAAGGTTTGTTTCATAAAATTGAGAGTAATACCCCAACCATTTGTATATGACCAAACTTGACATCAAGCACTGAAACTTTTCTTTTTCTGCTTTGCAAATTAATACCCTACGCTCCTTCCCTGCCCGCACAATGTTCCTGATCTGTTGAGACATTTGTAACTAGAACACGGAGAAGATTCTCCACTTTTCATTGACGCGGCAACACACGCCAGTCAATAAGTGTTTTCCTGGCAATTCTCAGACTATTTGTTGTGCATTCAGAGAACAGTTGGCAGGAACTCCTGTGGATAATGTGATATGTGCACTACTTAAGGATTTCTTAAGAAATCCTTAATAGAACATAACAGAATCACCTTTACAGCTATAAATAAACTAAGTTTGATGATAAAAAAAATCCCTTGTATTTTTTTAAAAAGTAAACCATACCGGTGTGCTAAAAACTAACTTCATTGCTTGCAAGTCCATGAAAATGTTGAACTGCAAACTTCTGACTAGCTAGTGGTTCATATATGCAAACACAATTACTTCGTTCCTGAGATGTTACCACCATTTCAGGGATCCTCTTGCAAAGCTTCAAACAAACTTCTACGTTCTCAAACTAGTAAAAGATCAATCACCAGAACAGTTTCGTTTTCCCCCCAGGGTCTCTACCATATCTATATGATGCTGATTTAGAAAGGATTAAAGAGGCTGTTTTCAAATTAATAGTGGAATGTAGCCACTTGCTCAGGATTTTCTTTGAGCTCACAGACTCTCAGTCATAATAACCCAGTCTTTAATTACAGCACTTAAGGTGTGGTTAGGGCTGGTCCACACTGGGCGGGTTGGGAGGGGGGTCGAACTAAGATACGCAACTTCAGCTACGTGAATAACGTAGCTGAAGTCAAAGTATCTTAGTTTGAACTTAAAAGCACTTAACCGCGGGTCCAGACGCAGCAGGCAGGCTCCCCTGTCGACTCCGCTTACTCCTCGCGCAGAGCAGGAGTACCGGTGTCGACGGGGAGCGCTTCCGGGATCGATTTATCGCGTCTAGACGAGACGCAATAAATCGATCCCAGAAGATCGATTGCTACCCGCCGAATCAGGTGGGTAGTATAGACGTATCCTAAAGAGGACCAGAAGTAAGATTAGTTCATAAGGCAACAAATTTTACATCAAGCTTAGAACTGGGAATCATCTGGAATTAGTAGTAAAATCAACACTATTCTGCTTTTCCCAGATAGTAAATTTTCATCAGATCTATAATCCTTCCCAGTGTGCCCAGAAGTCATTTAACATGAAAAATAAGAAATTAAAGAGTATGTGACTTTCTTTGGGGGTTCTATAGTAGGCAGTCTGTATTATTAACATACAAAAGACCAGGGTTGGATTCCCAGTCAAGCCTCTAGACCCCCAGGTCTGTACTTGGTATTTTTCTACGTTAGAAGAGGAGGTTGAGGTTTTTTAAATGATAACCATTTTCCTTATGCTGGAGCACATTAACACCTTTAACTCCATTCTGCTGGCCAGAGTCAACAGTAGTCCTGTACCATTAGCTCCTCCACTCTGAAGGAGACGATCCCCCTCCAATGACACCCAGGATCTCAATCATAAGGAGAGATACCTTCATTGCTGTATGTGCCCTGAAGTTTCCTTTCTCTACAGTTTCCTATAACAGTGGCTAGGGAGGGAGGAGAGTAGGGTGACCAGACAGCAAGTGTGAAAAATCGGGACAAGGGGTGGGGAGTAATAGGAGCTTATATAAGCAAAAGCCCCAAATATCCAGACTGTCCCTATAAAATCGAGACATCTGGTCACCCTAGAGGAGAGCTGCTGATGATGCCAGAGCACAGATCCCAGCTCAGCTGCAGAGATATTTCTTTACACAATTAAAAGACATTTATACTAATTCTGAATCTAATAAAGTATCAGGCAAATAAAGTCATCAGCCTTATCCCAAGTTACTCTTTATACAAGCTGCAGTGACTAGAAAACGGTGTGTGATGAGTGCTATAGTATTCCTTACAATGTGGGCTAAAGCTGCAATCAGACTTTAGAGTAAAACAAGGTATTATTTGCTACATTGCCCTAGTACCTGGTTTTTTTTCCCCAGTAAACACCTTCCCTGGATACTAAACT
The DNA here is from genome assembly GCA_033296515.1 of Macrochelys suwanniensis. NCBI lineage: Eukaryota > Metazoa > Chordata > Testudines > Chelydridae > Macrochelys > Macrochelys suwanniensis. The sequence continues at coordinate 21,054,105 of CM065779.1, read as the reverse complement.
CAGAACATTTTCCTCTTTGCAAAAAGATGTAGCTTTTTGCAGAGAAACAAACACTCAGTCTCATCATCCCAGTGTGCAACTATCAGTTCTGTAATTGATATTTAAACTTGATATCATCTCACAACATTATGGGGGTTTTGAACTACAGGGGATGCAGTACCTGCAAATTCAAGGGAGACACAGCTCGCTAGGGGAACGGTGGAAGCTCCAATCCTTGCAACAGTTTTCAGGTGGAGCTTAAAATAACATCACAGCATTTCTTCCTTCCACTTTGAACAGACCAGCTGGCTTATTACACTGGTGAATGTCAGATAAAGAAAAGTAAAGGTCTTTTACCAAGTGGAACCTTCCATAACTTAGCAGGGGGCAGGCAGAACCATAAACACCCAACCAACAAACATACATCCCAGAAGCTATCACTAACAGTATCAGCAGCTTGACTAGCTAAATCAGCACTTATTGATTAATCCCCCTCCACTTATTGACTTCCTGTTTTACTCCATATCCCATTTATACACTTTCCTGTTGCCTTAATGGGCTAACCTGCTGCAGCCATCACTGGCCCTTGATAACAATACTTGCTTCTCAGGTGTGTGTAATGGGGGCTGTAACCACCCAAACCTATAAATTAACCCCTTAGGGAAGCCAGTAGAAGCACATACACTCTCATTCCCCCTCCCAAAACAAAACCAATGAACTAACACCACACAAACAGGTAGCCTCTTAAGGGACATGACTACCCCATCACAGACCCACTAAATATTACTCTTTCTATTTGCACATTGAGGCAATGGGAAGGAGGATGGTCTTGGGGCAAAGGCACCGGACTTGGGTTTCAGGAGATTGGAGTTAAATTCCTAGCTCTGCACACATTTACTATGTGACTTTGGACAGGTCCCAGGCTGAGATCCTCAAAGGAATTTAGACACCTAACTCCCATTGATTTAAAGGGGAGTTCCCTTTGAGGATCTGGGGCTTAAATCCTGTGTGCCTCAGCTGCTGATTTGCCAACAGGGGATACCAATACTTGTCTACTTCACAAGGACACTATGACCATAAATCTGTAAATATTTGAGTTACTTAGGATAGATACTACAGTGAGGGGGACCATAAGGTCCAGTTCCCGTGCTCCAATCACTGTTTTATTATTTAGCCACAGTAGAACAGCTTCAATGGGAGAGATAGAGGGAGCCTTACATGACAAAATCCCATAGCTCAGTAGTTAGAGCACTCTCTGAGGAGAGTTCAGATCCTTTCTCCCTCTCTGGTAATGGGTATCCGCATTGCAAGTATGTGGTTTAACCAGTGGACTAAAAGTCATAAGGAGGGCACTGGCACCACCATCTCCTGCTGTAGTGGCCAGATTTTGAATGGGGCCTGATCTGGCAGGCATGCTCAGAGGCTGCCTACCAGCTCGGACCCTGCACAGGACTTAGGTGACAGAATGCCCTGGTTCGTGGGTCTTTGGTGGGAGCTAGATAGGCACCCGGACTCCTGGTGGGGGCTTCAGTTTGCATGCCCACAGGCAGAAACTGAGGCACCAAGAGAATATGTGCCCTGAATAGTTAAGCACCACGTGAGTTTAGGGTTCAGTGGGAGTTTTGTGGATTCCAGTGAAGCCAAAACTGAGGTTTAGATGCCGAAGTACCTATGTGGATCTCGACCTAGGCCACTAACGATATGCAGCCTAGCTGGAAAATTTGTATCTAAATGGGAATGAGGTAGGGCATAGAACTGAGCTGGAAAAATACAGTCTGGAACCCTAGATCTACCTCCACAAAGGCCCATGTGGCCCTGTCCCCACTCTCCTCCCCCCGCCAGTATGTAGGGATGGTGGATGGAGTTGGACAGGAATGTCAGAAGTGGAGTAGATAGCAGTTTGGTCTGATTAACCAACTGTGGTTCCTCACGTAAAAGCTGAAGTCCCGTAGACTGTAGGAAGCTCGTCAATGAGGATCTCTGGTCTGATGACTCTCCTGTAGTTTGTCAAGCCGGAGATCATGTTTGATGAGCCTCACGTGGTGTATCAGACATCTGTTCTCTGCTCATGAACCACAGGTTGTTCATCAGAGTGGAGTTGCAGCCTGTGTTAGATTTAACAGCCCTCATCCATTTCCTGCCCCAGAACAACATTCACACAAATCTGCCAGGCCCCCACTTCATGTCTAGGAATGGCTTCTTCAAGGGTGGGGAAGCTGAGATGGTGGCTAAGCTTTTGGTGGTGATCGGGGCTGAGATGTTGGGATAGGGGCTTGGGAGCAGCCAAAGCACCAGCACCAGAGTGCCCTTGGTGCACCAATGCCTTGGCACAGGGAGTCCGCGAGGCCCCAATGCTGATCATAGAATCTCAAGGTTGGAAGGGACCTTAGGAGGTCATCTAGTCCAACCCCCTGCTCAAAGCAGGACGAATCCCCAATTTTTGCCTCAGGTCCCTAAATGGCCCCCTCAAGGATTGAACTCACAACCCTGGGTTTAGCAGGCCAGTGCTCAAACCACTGAAATATCCCTCCCCCCACAGTGATACTGTGCCTCACTAAGGCATTGGTCCATCCACACTGGCAGAGTCCCTGAAATGCCAGTGTTTTGGTGCTTGTACTCAAGACTTCCCAATCCTAAGCGCCAGCCCTTCTCTCACCATCGCCTTCCCTTGCTGCATATCCCAGTCCCCTTCCCCCTCATATATTCCACAGAAACATTGCACAAGAGGAACTATAAAGTAGCTTTAGTCCTAACACCTGCCAGATCTGTTAACACCTCTTCCATTGTACACTTCTATTTAAACTGAGCACTTACATCTGTTTCCTTATTATATAAATGGGACTTAACCCAGAAAAGCACTTTTCCTGGGGGTAGATGTGCCATCATCTAAGGAGGCACTAAGGCACCATGCAGCCATAAATATAATTCTTTTTTTGAAAGATCCATAAAGCTGAGGTGCTGCCCACTGGGATCACTACGGAGTCCATGGCACTGTTTGCAAACGTATGTCCTGATTGCAGGTTGGGCAATTCCAGTACATTCTGCCCAATGAAATTCCCCCGTTTGGTTTCTGTTAGTTAAAGCAGGGGTTCTAAATTGGGGGTCGGGACCCCTCGGAGGTTATTATATAGGGGGGTCGCGAGCTGTCAGCCTCCACCCCCAAACCCTGCTTTGCCTCCAGCATTTGTTAATGGTGTTAAATATACAAAAAAGTGGGTTTTAATTTATGATGGGGGTCGCACTCAGAGGCTTGCTATGTGAAAGGGGTCACCAGCACAAGAGTTTGAGAACCACTGAGTTAAAGAATTCTTTGCGTGCTACTCTGCTAGGTGGCATTGCTGTGTTCTCTTACCAGAGCTGCCATGTTCCATCCTGGAGATGGCTGCATTCCTATACGCCGGGCCAGGGTGTGCTTATTCTTGCATGGGTGTGCAAGGGATAGAGGAGTGTGACTCCCCGCTTTGAACTCCCACCACACGTCGAGCAAGGCATAATGCAGTCCCTGCACTCTCCTGAGCTCCACTGTAGCACTCCCTGGCCAGGGATTGCTGTCTCACAGGTCAGCAGAGCTGACCAGACACACAGAGGAAAGCCAGGGCGGGAAGTGGGAATTCTGTCTGCTTGAGGCACCATGTCTCCTGGAGCTCCTGTGGGTAAGGCAGAGCTGCTCCACACCACCACCAGCGTGGGCTTGTGTCTCAAAGGCAGAATCTGGCCCACAGTTTGCAAACAGCATGTAAAGTGCTTAGGGATCGCACTGGCGGGAAGGCACCATTCAGACGTAAATAATTACCATTCAGATTGCAAAGCTTAGAAAGGTAGATGAATGCCTGAGAACTTCATGAAAAATCCCTTCTTCCCCCTCCCCAGGCAATGAAGAGGAAATGGATCCCCACTAATGTGACTATTGGGGCTACAAATTGTACCCTTATTGTGAGCTAAAACATAAAAAGTAGGCAGAAGTTTACAAGATGTTACAATATCACCATGAAAATAGGTCAAGTGGTTTACGACATGGAATGTTGTAACAAGTACAAAAGAGCCAGACAAAGAAGCTGGATTAGTCCAACCCCAAAAGGCCACATTGATATAATCTAAGGACTATTGAAATTATGCTTGGTAAAGACAGAAGATGTGGAAGTTAACAGACCAAAATTCATGTGAAGGATATTAGCCCTAACTGGTGGACAAAATAACGAGGGAGATGAACTATGATGTTCACTTTTCCCCTTTTCTGGGTTCCTAAGAAAGAGACTTTGAAAAAAGACACATACAGTTCAGATTAGTTCCGCTCAAATCTCCCTCTCATTTCCCATCCCACTTTGCATCCCTCCTCATCCCCTGAACTGCCAGCAACTCATCTCAATTAATCGAAAGGACTTTCTTCCTAAGAGGAAGGCTGGCTGGTCTTCATCTTGTTCAAGGAACTTTGTTTTCACCTGGAATTGCGTGGTGATGTCTACAGGGTAGCCACTAGCATGACTGCATCTTCTCTTCTAGGCAGAACTGCAGTCTGTCTGGCCTGCTTCTCATGGAGAGCAGAAATAGCCTCACTCCACTCAGCTCAGATCAGCACAGCACAGCTCGCACTGGTCACACTATTGGAACTATCCATGCACTCCAGCAACTGTATGAACACCTATGCAATTGTGATAATTTCTGTACCATGGACTCATCTGGAGTAACTAGGATCTCCATGAATTCTCTCTTCCTGGGTGGTACTTAGTCCCAGTTACCCTCATCTGATACAGATGCAGGAGCCAGAGGCTCACTGGGTCTCTTAGCCTTATATGGTGGGACAGGAGTTCCAGGTCTTTCTTGAGGGGAGCCTGCAGGACTGCTGTGCAGAAGGTCTCTTGGGAGGATGCTGGTGTTCTTGTAGCAAGTTTGCATCCTCCACTCTGGGCAACTGGTGGTCCAGTGCTGAGGAGGCTGGAAGAGACGGTCCAAAGTTAGTTGCGGTCCCTGCCTTCAGGGTGGATAAAAATATCTTTTTTTATTAAAAACTCAGATTTTTTATTTAAATTCAATTCAGGTTTATTGTATTTTTTTAAAAACAAACCTATTTAAAATTAAATGTGAAATTATGGCAATCTGTGGTAAGGCCTAAATTTGCTATGTTCCATTAAAATAATTCAAGTTTATTTTAAAAATAAATTAAAATTAAAATTTACAATTTGCTGCCAAATTTTAAAGAAAGCCAAATCAATGAAGTGGTGGAAGCCATTGGCTAAGCAACGGAACCAGAGTTTATTGAAGTGCTAAACCAGCCATTGGCAGTAGTCGTCTCTTCTTTAGGTGCAGAGAGAATATTTTCTCCCTTTTAATTTATTCAACTAGTTCAGTTCAATGACTAGTAGATTCAAAGTTAAGAAAGCAATGGAGAGTTGGAAAAGCAAGAAGGCTTGTTTTCCTCTTCCAGTCTATGAATAAAAACTAGGTGTGAGAGGATGAGATCTACTAATCTTAAATCTTGAAGGGCATCATGACCAGGAACAATCAGTTCAATTCACTAACTATAGATAATACTTCTTTTCGATAGTAATTCAGTTAGTTTTAAATGCAAAACATGTTTTGATACATTTTTATATGCTTTTTCTCCTTAGGTACAAATATTTAAGATCGTTTCATTTAATTAGTTAAAAAAATTTAAAATACTAGCTTTTTGCATTTTAATTGAATTTAAATTTTTATCCAAATAGAGCTTGACACAAGCCACAAATAACAGAGTTAATCTTCATCTAGAATAGCTCCAGTCACCATTTTCTAACATAAATGTAAAAATTAAGAATCTGAATAAATGCAAGTTAAGCTACATAATTGCTTAAATAAATGTGTATAGATATAGTGTATCCTCCTGGTTAGCAAAAAGAAACAGCAAATTTAGCACAAGGCTATATTTAGATGTAAATCAACCTGTTTTAATAGTTACCAACCAATGAGACTCAATCTTTCTTTAGGGAAATAGTTGCAAAGTACAACTGCAAAACCATATCAAAATCAATGACTCTCCCACCTACTAATTTACATAATGATTAAAATTAGTTATTTAAATCACTTTGTTTTAAATTGATCCACCTTTCCCACATTCCTTCTTAGGGCCCTCTGCTTAACTTGTTCTTTCAGCACTACTGCTCTTGGGGGGTCCATCAGGAGATGGGTTTTGTTCTTCTAGGGCTTTGTCCTAAGTATGAGAAAAATATTATTAATCTGTTTGAATAGCATGGACCCTGTGGAGCTGGACCAGACCCATGGAGCTTATTGGGAGCTGTGGACCATTCAACCTGAGCTTTAGTGCCATGTGGTATCACAGAGAGTGTAAACTTCTTTTCACACCTCTGTCCTGGAAAAGCCAGGAGAAAATGCAAAGGGGCAGGGTAGTGGGTGGGCCTGATAACTGAACTAGCATATGATTGCAGTGGGTGCTGATTTTCAAGAACTTCAAACAGCACATGGGACAAGTGACCTCCTTCTGCCTGTTAGTAAAACCTGATTCAAGTGACTGTTCACAGCAATACTAAACTGCGGTGTTTACACACATCCAGTGTGTTCTCTGGTGCGGTATGTACTGTGATTCTGACTTACAGTCTGGTCTGCTCTGCATTGGAGAGGTTGCCAGGCCGCCTTCATCCATTGTGACTTTGATAGAAATAATGGACTCTCACACCCATAATCCTGGAAGTATCTGGGCTACCCATTTTTCTTCCGCATATGGCCCCGCTCCGCCAGTGCAATTTCATGCAGAATTCCCTTTGTTGTTTCTTGCGGCAACTTCCACTTTATGTTGGTGTCCTCTCCTGCGCCCACCCACCACAGTCAGCCTCGTCCACAGTTCCTCCTATTGTTCATGTGGCATCAGTACGGTACAGGTCACGCTTGCTCATGAACTGATCAATGACACTGATCTCTGTGTTGGAAATATCCTGCCGCGAGCATGTTCCCTCTTCCTCTTCCAATGCCCTGCCGCTGACATCTCCCTTCTGACCTGGATGTTGCCACTTCGCCTTCTGCTGGGGACGGGAAAGAGTGGGCAGGATGAAAAGGCCCATTTCAGAACCCTTCTGCCTGATTTTTGGCACCATATGGTAATGAGCATATGACATCACCTCTCTGCCCACCGCCTAGCTGGCCCTGAAAGACATTTCTCAAGGTGCCTAGGGAGAGAGAAGCTTCCATTTTGAAACTTAAAGGTGAAGCTGAAGCAACCATCTCCTAGGCCTGGCTATGACTTCTCTGTCTTAAATAGTGACACCTCAGCCCCCTCTCACAACTTTCCTGCCCCTCCTGACCACTTATCTGAAAGGAAAAATACCAGTTGCCAAGCTCAGACTGGCAGCTGGACTCTGCCAAAAGATTTTGTCTAAGGTCCTTTAGAGAAAAAACTGCTCTTTCCTTGAAAATAAATTGACAAAGTGGTGCAAAGGACTGGGAAAAAAGGGGGAAAGCTCAGTGCTATGGGAAATGGTAGCATTCACCTTCTGCGTTCTGTGGGCAAAGTCATTGGTGGCTCCGGTCCCCAGGGAATTCCTTGCTTTCCACAGCCAAAGAAGGGGTAAAAAATAATCTGGAAATGCAGCCAGGCACCCGGCGGCAGTAGCCCAGAGGGCAGGTGAGTGTTGTGCCGATGGTTACCATCATCAAAGGGCCGCCCAGTGCACTGGACGGCAGGCTGGGAACTTGCCGTTTTAGTCAACAGCATCATAACAGAGTGGGGAGGGAAAACTCCCGCCCACAAAAGAAGAAGTAAAGGAGGGGTGGAGCGTGGCTCAATCCCATAATACGCTGGAGAACCTAGTTAACCCTATCATGACCACTTTACTACAGTTACAAATCCACCCTGGGTCTGTGGAGCTGTCTGTCAGCAGGGGGGCTGATATGTGGTGGTGGAGAGAAGAGAGGATGAGGAGGAGATGTGGGGGAAGGGATGGAATCTGTGGGGCTAAGGAGCAGGGATAGGGTGAGGGCATGGAGAACTGTTTGGCTTAGTTCAGCAACTTGTTGGTTGCTGCTCTTCGTTTTCCCAGTCTTGGGCGGCGGGAGAAGGGGGATTCTCATGTACCTCTTGAACACCAAATGTCCCAGGGCTATCACCAGCCCAAATGGTAGGTCTCCCCTGTTCCTCCTTTCCCTTCCATCGCTCTAGGATCTCTAGGTCCAGCATATATTTGCATAGCTCAAGGTTGCCCCTCGACATAGGTGGCGTGGGTTCAGAATGTTGCGGAGACAGAATTCCCTCAGAGTTGCCTCTGCTGCTCTCTAGGGATCCTTTGTGCCTGAGAATTAAGGCAATGGATTTGGTATGCTAGGAATAGAGGGCTTTCCCCCCGTCCCCGTGAGATCCCATGCACAGGTAATGCAGCACAGAGGGAGAACTGACTCACCATTCTGGTTCTGGTGGAGAAAGCTCAGCAGTCAGGGAACGGGGGCACATGAGTGTGTTCAGTCAATTACCCCAGCCAACTGGACTTATTGGGGTATCCACAGGGGAAAGAGTTTCCTTTTTGGTCTCCAGCACTGGGATGGGTAGTGAGAAAGTCCTTGTACAGGCCAGAGCTGCAACAGATGAAGATGGCGATAGACTGCGTAAGACAATTGTTTGAGGCTGACTCTGGTGCAGAGGGACCGACCTGCTTCCCACAGCTTAAAGTCCACTTTTATTTAGTTCGCTGTTCAGTCTGGCAGCCAGCGCTCACTTTGGGGCTTTCATAAATGTCCTATGTTAAGCTTTTACATGTCCCCATTTCCTAACCTCTACCTGGCTCCGGTATGCAAATACAGCTAGGTAATATATTGCCTTGAAATTTGTACCTTAGACCACTGAGCAGGGCAACGCTGAGGGACTTAGTAAATCTGGCCCTGGATCTTAACTTCATCACTGCTGATGCAAACGTCTGTTTATGCAGCATCACATAGTAATAATTACTGTAGTGAAGAATATGGACCAAATTCATTCCAGGCACCAGGCAGGGAACTCCACTGAATTCTTGCTTGGCTCGATGAATTTTAGATGCTTCTGGGAGAAATCTCTGTCCTTGCTTTTTTCAAAACGGTAACATGAATTTGTTCACAAAATAAACAACAAGATATAACTTCTCCCCACCCCCCCTCACCTCCCGCCTCACACATACAAGAGTGCTGAGTAGCGCTGGGCAAAATTTTCGTGCGAAACCTTTTTCACCTGAAGAATGTGGATTCAGGTGGACATTTCAGCATTTCCAAAGCAAACCATTTGGGTTTGTTATTTTGGAAAGACATTTGGTTTGGGAATTTCCCGCTATTTTATTATTTTTTAAATCATTCTTTTTTAAAGCCTCAAAAGCAAAACAAAATGTTTCTACTGATACCAAAGGAAACTTTTTTTGGGGCCCTCACCCAAACTCCATATTCTGTATTTGAACATCCCTTGCCTTGAGAGCCATACAAAGTAAAGGATTGGGAGGGGGTAGAGCTACTAATAGACTATGCATCATCTCCCACAGATTGTACTAATCCCTCTCCTGGACAGCAGGGGTTCCTCATCTTGGAGTGACTCTCTCTGCCTGAGGCTACATTAACTTTAGTGCAGAGAGAGCCCCCTCCAAGTTAAGGAACCTCCCTGGAGAGGGATTCTGGGCACAGCTATTAGCAGGGAGAAGAAGCCCTCACATCCCGGCCCTCCAAAGGAACCAAACGCTCCAGGAGTGGAAATGGAGGTGGTGTGAAGGCATTGGGTCCATATGGACAGCCTTCCTGTGCCCCTAACAGTTTTATTCATAATACATTTTGCGGGGTTTAGTATTCTTGTTTAAACATTTTTTAATAATCTCATAAAACCCCACCTGTAATCCCACATGTGCTCCGGATTAACAGAACCATGGGATCAACAACAGCAGTCATCCAGTAAAAGGGCACTGAACTCTGTGGAATTTAAATGCACTAGAAAGAACCCTACAGTAAGGTAAAATACTGCTAGGGAAGCATTGGTTTAATTGTACCCTGGAGAGAAAAAAAAGCATGGTATTGCTTCCTCAGCAGAATTTCACCTGACTGCACTGAAATCTGATAAATTCTCCACTTCCCACAGAGGGAATAGCAAAGGATTTAATGAGAAACACATTTGAACTGGACCTATAACTGTGAGATTACATGTTTGCTAATCTCTCTGTGGGATATAGAGAGATCCCTTCTTCTGTGTGCTGGAGGGCATCTAGTCTAGTGGAATTAACCACATTGACTAATGAATTAAAAATAAAATTTCTTCGGACGCCTTCTGATATTCCAATGGAACAGTTTATATGGCTCGCAAAATAACAAAGCAGACATCGTGATGATAATGGGTCCGATTTTACAACCCTTGCTCATGGAAGTAGTCCCACTGATCTGGGACTTCTTCGGGGCCCCTTATAACTTCTATTAAAACCACTGGAAAGATTTCCCTTGATGATGAGTCATGTACAAATTCCTATGGGCTGCAGGGTCAGAGCCTTTATTTCAGTGGACTGCACCCGTGAGTAACATAATTCATGTGCTTAAATGTTTGCAGGATCATAGCCTAACATGAGTTCTCTAGTACAGGGATAAAAGTTGTCCTTTATGCTATAAATAGGTTGCCCCTATAAATCAAGGTCTCTTAAATGGAATCCCACCGTTGGCAACATTCCAATGGACTGATGAAGGGATGGAAATTTCACTGTGAGTAGAAACAGGCAAAACAGGCAATTTTCATTTGGTTTCAAAATCTATGTTTTGTTTTGTTCCACAAGTGTTGGTCAGTTTGTTGGGACTCAAAAGCTTATTAAGCGAAAGAGTTGCCGGTTTGACAGTGAAACAGCATGGTTTATCTTAGAACGTGAGCTCCTTGGAGCAGGAACTGTCTTTGTGTTCTTTCTTTGTACCACGGTGCCCTCAGCCCCGATTGAGGTTCTTAGCTCTATAGTCATAGAAATAATACTTATCTCCATTGGCTTACTCACATGGGTAAATGAGCACTTGCAGGATTGGAGACCTAGTTGGTGAGAATTGATGGTCCTTCTTGTGGCAGGATATGGGCTATCTCTGAAAGAATTCTAAATGTGTTCTTTTGCCAGGGACACAGAGATCTGTTTATTCTGGTAGCTGCTATTGCTAAAACGTGACACTAAAGTTACAGCTGGATTTTGGATTTGTTATGAGGGCAATATATAGATAAAAGAGAAGAATGTTCTTTGTTGTACAGGCTGGGCTATCTGCAAAGATTCTTCCCTAAATGTAATTTTTTTTAATTTGTGTTTTGTGATAGAAGACAATTACATTTCATAAAAAATCCTGACTATATTTCATTTGTTATTATTCTACCGGTAAAGACAGTTCTGCTTATTGACATCAGACATAACCATCCACGTATTATATGTGTAGGCCCCCTGGGGAATGAGGATTAGGAAGGTGTTGTATTATATATGTCTTCTGCAAATGTGTTCATTCAATTAGTTCATTTAGGTAGCCCTATGCTTCACTGAGCATTAATTATATGTAATTGTGTATGGCTGGTAAACGGTAGATAAGAAGTGCAATTTGAATTTTTTAATTTTAGTTTGGCTTTAGCATTTGAAATTAATGAGCACGGGCGTGCATAACACATCCTGGTTGTTCTGCTTTAACTTTGCTGTTGCTAATCAAGTTGAAATAAGTGTACAAGAGAAGTGATTAGGTTCTTTTGTCATCATGTAAAATATGTGGAGCATTTAGTACAAAAGGAGCATGTATGCTCATTTTGCCTCACTCTTTACTGTCAACAATATTATCTCCTGCCAAGCCCTTTAATAGAAACATGTGTAGTAGCTAATTTAGCAACATCCATTCTTCATAGTCAGTAAAAACATTGTAGGATAGTTGACAGAGGAAAAGAGAAATTACACAATTATGTTTTAAAATTAAACACAGTTATACTTTATTATGCCATCACCATCTCTTGCGGTATGTATAGTGTATGCATGTATGCAAAATCGCTTTATTCCCATTATTAAAAATAAAGACACCACGTAGTATGCTTATATTTATACTGTATTAAATGAAATGTGTGGGGAAAGGCCTTGAACTCACTCAAAACAATGATGGATGAAAAGCCAGGCTTTTAATGGAAATAATGTTTTGTATGATTATTGATTTTTGGTAAAATATTTGAAAGTAGCACATGGCTTTGTTATTACTGATATGCAACTAAAATATGTTAGCACAGTTAATATGAGAGTTTTGGTTCTACTAATGCAAGCCTTTGTAAAGTCTATTAAGGCTTAATTGGTGATCAGTTTCAACTCTAATATTTTTTGTACATACACAACACAGCTAGATCTGAGTGTATGTCTAAAATTCTTTTATATGCATAATTAGTTACTAGAAAAAATGTAAATGAATCCTTATTGACATTTAAAATCTACACCATTCTACCATAACTGGAAAAAATACTTTCAAAGGTCCAAGTAGCTATAATATTGTTTATTGCCACATTGCCATATTGAAGATCAAATAAAACATTTTTCAGTGTGAAGTGTATATTAATCAATTAAATAAATAAATTGCATAAATCATATGAGTTAAAACATTTGCAGAACTATGTTCCATTTGGAGTGATAATGAGTCAAACGCTCAGTTGGAGTAAGTCAATGTGGCTCCATTAAAGTCCATGGGAACGAGGCTGATTTACACCAGCTTAGGATCCAACCCAAAGAACCTAATTCTGGTTTTAGTTACACACGTGCACCCCATTTGGCCCACTGGTTGGATGTCAACAGCAACTCGCACATTCTCGGAATAGGACCGAATCCTGTAGCACATGACCAGCCTTTAAATCCATGGCCCATCGTTTTGTTACAAAAGGCAGATGCACTCACAGGAATCATTTACCTTTGGAGTAGGAGTCCCAGGAGAAGGTTTTACTTGCTGAGTATAATGATGACAGCATTTGATAATAGGCCATGACATTGATGGCTGTTATCTGATACACCTATGGAATGGCTCTTGCCTCCCTTTGTTTCCCCTGAAAAGCTGCTCCATCCCTGTGGACCTATAATAGCAGGAATGCCACAGGGTCATGACAGAGGTATTTTAAACACAGACTTCGAAATGATAGTTTGATGGACAGAATAAGACTTATTCTTCCAGCTGTTCAAGAAAGAGTAGGAGTGGGGGACTGGAATCAGGGTCATTTGTAAATGAAGTTTTCCCCTCCATAAACTTGAAATGCATTATCTCCCTTGAATAAAAGAAAATCCTTCCCAAATAAAAAAGAAAGGATTCAACATCATGGCACAAATTACAATGTACAGATTGTTTTTTTTAAAAAGAGTTGAATTCTAAGAGGAGGGGAATCAAACTTAAAAAAAAAAAGAAGACAGACTTGGATATATGAGTTTGAGGTACAGTCAGAAGTAAAAAGTGCAGCAAAAAGAGAAGATGCAGGAAAAAAAATCCTTATTATTATAACTTGCCTCTCAACAAATTGCTCGTATGAAAATGATTGTAAAAAGTGTCATTAGTTAAAACAGTGAAAGTAAGAAAATATGTTCAATGTAGAGGTACCTTTTCGTTGCTTCCGACAACCAAAATAAACAAAAGTTCATAACATAGTTTATCGACACCAAAAGTGTATTCTTTGGAAAGCAAAAAATTAAACTGATCCATCAGACACACTTTCAAAATGTACAGTCCCGTCTCGATGCTTTGGCGAGTAGGAAAGTGAGAATGCTATTTAAGGCAAAAAAACAAAAGCCTTTATGTTCATTTGACCTGAGCCACTGCTTTCCTCCCTGGGGCTAGATGATGAATTCCAGTTCAGTTAACACTCTTGACTATCAAAAAGCAATTTGGCTGGGGTCAAACTGAAACAAATGGGTATCTCCCTGTCTGACCTCCTAATGCAGCTAAGTGCAATCAAGGCCCTGTCTGCCATTGTAAGCCAAGGACTCACACACGCACGCAGCAGCTCCTGAGAAAAGTGTTCCTCCCTAGCCATCAGTATACCGGCTATCCAAAGCGAAACTTCAGCCTGTATTTAACAGTGTTGGGGTTCTTCCGAGGCACAGACAATGAAACCTTTGGTTTTGCTGGGGTGGAGGCAGGTGACTTTTTCTTTTCCGGAACAGTGACGGTGAAAGACAGTTCTGGCGGCTCAGACTGTTTGAACCTTGGAAGGAAATGGGTGGAGATGTGCTGGGGTTTCACCCGGGGACTGCAGCCTCTTTTGGCTTTGCCCCTCTTGTTCAAAGCCACGTACCATTCTCTCCCAGTCTTTTCGGTCCTGTAAACTGCTGAGGCATATGTGTTATAGCTGTTTTCTTGAAACCTCTCCCTGAACTTGCAGTCTTCTGAAAATTTGGCCTAGGAAAACAAGCAAATAGAAGTCTATTGAAAGGTTTTTGTTTTACCAGGTAAGAAAGGAGCACCAACACTGTCAATAATAGGAGCCTATAATTTAGACTCCTCAATTCTTATATCATTGCCTAGTTGAGTGGCCTGATTTTCAAAAATGAGGTGCACCCAACAACTCTGATTGATGCTGCTTGGGTGCTAAGCACTTTTGAAAATCAGGCCCTTTACGTGTCTAAATATAGGTTTAGGAGATTAACTTGAGGCACTCATTATTAAAAATCTTGGCTGGAGGTGTGTAGCATCTGCCTCAGGAGTAACCTTCCCATTTTGCTTCTCCGCTATCCTCCACCAAAAGGAAAAATGTCTCCTTTACAGCAGCTCCTTCAATGAATATTAGCTTTTGCTCTTTCATGTGTCTAATTTCCTGCCCTCAAAAAAATTGCTTTCTGCTGCATCCGCTTAATAATCCAGAATGACAATTTGCATGCAGATTTTCATTGCTTCACTGCACATAGTCTTGATCACATTGTTGTTTTAACTTTGGGTGTTTTGTTGTCTCTTGATAACCTTTAAAAATGCTTTTCAGTCAAAGGGCATTTTTCCTTACAGAGTAGTTGTATTGTTTGCACACCATTTCCCAGCAGAAAGACGTCCATGGACTTCAGGGGCCAGGGGTCAGGCCCCAGACTGTCAGAGTAAATCTGAACATCCCATTGAGAAACCAACCCTGCACAATCTGAGATTAAGGTCCACAGACGGCTCTGAATCCACATAGACACAGTTCCCATTGCATAATGGCAGGATTGGGGTTAAGAACATAAGAACGGCCATACTGGGTCAGACCAAAGGTCCATCAAACCCAGTATCCTATCCTCTGACAGTGGCCAATGCCAGGTGCCCCAAAGGAAATGAACAGACAGGTTATCATCAAGCAATCCATGCCTTGTCACCCAATCCCAGCTTCTGGCAAACAGAGGCTCATAGACTCATAGAATATCAGGGCTGGAAGGGACCTTAGGAGGTCATCTAGTCCAACCCCCTGCTCAAAGCAGGACTAATCCCCAATTTTTGCCCCGATCCCTAAATGGCCCCCTCAAGGATTGAACTCACAACCCTGGGTTTAGCAGGCCAATGCTCAAACCACTGAGCTAGGGACACCATTTCTGCCCCTCCTGGCTAATAGCCATTGATGGACCTATCTTCCATTAATCTATCTAGCTCCTTTTGAACCCCATGATAGTATTGGCCTTCACAACACCCTCTAGCAAGGAGTTCCAGAGGTTGACAGTGCGTTGCATGAAAAAATACTTTCTTGTGTTTGTTTTAAACCTGCTACCTATTAAGGTTTGCATCTGTAAGGTGCCAGATACCTTTATACAATACCAGATATAGCTATATAAAAGGTAATTATAATTAATAACAAGAAAACGATTTATGGAAAATTTTACACTTCCATGGAAATTAATCTGTTCTAGTGTATAATTCTAATACTACTCCGCTGAATAGCCAGTCTCAGAGTGCCTCAGCTCACCTCCCATGTTGTTGATGTAAAGGCAGGTTTTGTTCCTTTCCAGAAAATAAACATATAAAGGAAACTGTAGGTGCTTAATCTTTTGCCAGAGGCACTAAGGACCAAAAGTATTTAGGCTCCTCACTCCCACTGAAATCAATGAGTGTTAGGCACGTAAATACCCCTGGCTTCCATTGACTTCAGTGGGCTTTGAATCAGCCCCTAGGATTGACAGTTGTCCCAACAGAGTTTCTCTCTTGGGCTGAGACCCTTCAAAGATTTATGCATGTCCTTAATTTTACACACTGGGTCCCTTATGGGTGTATGTGGTCGAGGCATAAAAGTTAAGCATGTGCGTCTTTGCAGAATCAGGGCCTGCTAGAGCTGGGCAGAGATTCCCAAAGCAGATGGGGGGATTCAATCACCAACTCCCATTAAGTTGAGTGGCTAAATCCCCTAGTAAACTTTGAAACTATCAACCCTAGTCTCAACAATTTTTCATGAGAACACCGAAACAAGTCCTTTCTTGTGTGTGTTAACAGAGTGCAGGAATAAGGCCAGTCAGTTCATCAGCCATAAAAAGTGAGAAGTAGACGTTTTGCCATGGTCAGATATCAGGGCAGCCAGCAGCTGTGAAATGTAAGCTAAGCAAATCTCTGCCTAGATGAAATCACGGGATATCATAGCGCATTTTTCCTAATGGAAGGGCTGGATACTGAGATGTACGTATAAATACAAAAAGACAAAATAGGGCCTTAAAAATCTTAAAGGTGTGTGTCTGAAGATTATTATTTATTAATATTCTTAAGCATCAGCCCTCAAGGAATTTGCCACTTCTGGAATCTAACGATGAGAGTGTTAATTGGTGCCCTGAGATCATCTAAAATGGTTTCTAAGTGCATCAAAGTTTGATTTCAAAGTAGATTATTCAAATCTATTTATTTTAAAAGGGATGCTGGGCTTTCTAACTTAAAAGTCTGATGCAGTGGAAAGCAAAAAGAAACAATGTTTTATAATCAATTAGAAAATGCTCAGATTTGCTTGATATCACATTATTAAACCCATATATTGTTTAAAGGAGTTGAATTCTAGAATTCAAATGGCAACGTCCTTGACCTGTATTGCATCTTTTTCATAACAACTTCACTTTAATCTCCTTTAGCTCTTTGCTTGAAAGAAGAAAGAATTATTTTAATTATGCATTTTTGCTTTCTCTGCTTTTCATTATCCAACATGATATATCATCCATAAATGAACATTCCTCTCCGAGAAATAAAGGCTTGAGCTAAATTCCTAGCCATTGTCTAAAACACTGAATCCTGGAACCCTTACTTCCATGAGTAGTCTGTTGCCCCTGAGAAGGATACAGCATTGAGATGTGAGCCCCAAAGAGACAAAGCCCCAAAGAGGAGGGGTTGTCCCCTGAAGATTTCTTTGTGGAGGTTGCTGTCTTTGCATGGATCTCTCCCAACCCAGACAGTTATGGGGTCAGAGAACTTCAGGAGAAAAGAGGGACAGAGGGCCATGCGTTGGTTAATCCCAGAGGATACCAGTGGTAAATCCAAGTGAAACTCAATGCATTCTGGGACAGCACCAACTGCTGTGAAGCATCACTTCTGCTCTTGGTATACCCCTGGATGGGGATTTCTGGGTGCATCCACCAGCAAGGGAAGCCTGGCAGCATGGGTCCATTCCAAGGCACCTGGAAGCCGCTGTGGAGACATGTGACCTCCACACTGCTAGGTCCCGGGGGAGACAAACTGCACTCACATGAGAGGCCCAGATTATCCATTGTCATGGTAAAATCGGGGGGCTACTAGTGGTGTCTCAGAGGAGGAAATTTCTGCGCTTCCCCACTTGGCATATTCAGAAGGTGGAGCATGCCCTGCACCCCACAGACAAGACCATGGGGCCCATGAACACGGCTGGCAGGCTCCAGGGATCCATGCAGGAGGTCAAGGCTATCTGTGCAGAGGTCTTGACCCAGTGTCCCCCAGATCTCTGTCAACAGCTGCCACTGGGACTTCCAGAGGTGGGGGCATAGAAAAGATTGCACTGCCTGGGGCTATCATCCTCACCAGCGTTTCTCTACAGGGCTGGAGTAAGGGACAATAGTCTCCCATACTCGGCATGCCCAACATCGCCCTAACCACTCCCCCACAGCCTCTATTCACCCAGCCTACCCAATCTCCATCCTCAGCCCTCCATATCCATGAATCGTCCTCCCAGGGTTGGGAAAAGGCAAGCAGAGCCACCTGAGTAATACTGGCCATACTATCTAGCCCTCTTTCTTCCTGGGATCAAATCCAAGTTGAAACCACAGAGGCATAGTGCAGACAAAACACTGATGGAAATCACTGTACTGCAGGACCAAGTCCTTACTTACCTGTGCTTTTAATTAGTATTATTAATAAAACAATATTTTATTTATTGCACTCAGAGTGTTTGGGTACTCGGAGACATTCTCCTGGGTTGTATTATCACCTGGTTAGTTCTTTCTGGACATCAACTTAGTTCTGACCTACTAGCACAATCCAAATTTTGTTGCCGCTTTACTATTTCCTAGCAGGGGAGATCCAGGCTGGAGACATACATTACTGGGATTCTAACGCTATCTTAACTTGAGTGATGGACCCCAAGAGAGTATAAAAAGTGGCTACATTCAGTACACTAGACATGTGTTCTGAAGGTCAGAGTCTTTCTTTTCTTTTTCTTTTTCTTTCCCCTTCTCTACTATAAGTCTGGCCATACAGGCTAGGACAAAGGAATTAAAAGTATTGATGCAATCTTGTATGAGGGCACTGAAGCAGGTCCTCTTTTTCCTGCCAGGATCTGAATCAACGAAAAGAACAAGCCCTTTGTGTTTTAGGACATTACATTTGCTCAGCTGCCTTTGAAATCAATGATGACAGAACCCTTAGAACCTGTGGTTGAAATACGGAGGCCTCCACCTGAATTTAACTTTCTTTTTATGAGTTGTTGCGAATATTTGGTGGATGCTTATTACTTACTAATACGCACACACAGAGGTGCGTAAATTAAGCTTAAAATGGCTTTGTTAACTGGGAAGTTCGATAAATACATTAGAGTCTGTGTCGGCATAGCTAAAAGATCGTGGGCTTGAGTGCCACACGAGGGCTTAAGAAGATACCCAATATTGACAATGCTGTACAGTATCAGCGGCAGGCTGCATAACTAGAAGTTTTGTCCTTTGTCTGAATAATTAATCTGAATAATTAAATCTGTCCTTTGGAAATCTGTTCAGTTGGAAATTAAAGATCTCAGGGGTCTGGGGACTTTTGGAATCTCATCCCTTTGGAATTTCTTTGGGAATCCCAAGGGAACCTGGCCACCTTTTGGAAAAATAGAGTAAAGAATAACCCCAGTGCCCTTGCCAACAGTCTCTTTCTAAAAAAATAAAAGAGCTAGCATTGTTCAAGGTTTTGGGTAAGCTATTGTTGCTGAGTATATAAGAGCTTTCACATTGAGCAATAAGATATAGTCACTGCACTTAGGGCATCTAACTTTGATTTTAAAACTTTGGAAACACCTATGGCATAAAAGTTTCTATCGATCCCCCTGCATGCCGATCTAATCTGTCTGTCTGGTTCCTATAATGGCATCTACCATCGCTGTATTTGAATGTCTCCTGAGAAGGGATGACTAAGGCTAACTGAAAAGTGGGAATTCTTTTCTGTGAAACGTCTTAAACAAATGTCGTGAAATTTTTCACGGAACCTTCTGATTTTTTTGATGGCACAGCTAAAAAAATGTTTCCATTCCAATTAAATGGTGTCAAAACAATTTTTTTTCACTTTTTCATTCAAAATGAATGATTCGTTTGATTTTTCCATTTTGTTTTGTTTTGTTTCAATTTCCCCTCCTTTCTCTCCCTTATTTTCCCTATCTCTCCTGCTTAGGAGAATGTCCCTTTGATTTCAGTAGAGGCAGAGTGATGCTGAGTGCTTTTAAAAGTCCCACTCTCTGTGTCCAACATGGCAAGAGAACATACGAACAAACACATACTAAAATATTTCCAATCTGATTATCTTTCCTTTGATAAAAACGCCGGGGTCAGACACAGCATTTGAATTGTTTGCCGGCTGCCCAGTGATTGCCAATGTAACATCACATGTCAATAGAGAGATTCAAAGTGGAGTCCACATACTTGAACTGATTTTTGAAATCTGAATAAGAAAGCATTTGTGACACTGAAAAGCCATTGATGGGACTGCAGTTGAGCAATGCAGTGAGCTGAAATACCAGGGAGGCAGGAGGAATATGTCAAGCTTCTTAATTTTTTTGGTGCTCCTGGAATTTGCTCAGTAAACAGCTTTGCTGCTGACACAAGCACAAGCTCAGCCCAAACTGCCATCTATCTAGGCACTTATATGGCCCACATCACAAGGGCAGATCCTCAATGGAGCTATGACCATTTACACCAGCTGAGGACCTGGGCCATGATATCTAAGCACCTTCCAAATACTAACAAATGTATGCTCACAATACCATTCTGAGCTAGGGAGTTGTTATTATTCCCATTTTACAGATGAAGAAGCCGAGGCACAAAGAATTTAAGTGACTTGCCCAAATTCACACAGGAAGTGTGCAGCAGAGACAGGAACTGAATCCAAGCCTCCAGCATCCCAATCCAGTACCTTAAACACAAGACCATCCTTTTTCTCCTATGTGTCTCAAGCACAGGCGGGAGCTCAGTCTCTTTGTCCATTTAATCTTCTCTTCTGAGAGGCTAACAAGGGTGCCAACTACTGCCAATTGTGGTGGCTTTTTCTTTTTAATATATAGTAATGCTTTCCTCCTAAGAACTGCTCTGTGACCACCAATGCATTTCAGAAAGGCTTTTGAATGGAAATGACTTTTAGATCACTACCTAATGTGTCAGGTTTCACGAGCTGAAGTTTAGATTCTAAGTAGTTTCCATAAATAAATTGATGGGAGCGCAATGAGGGTCTCATCAACAAAGAATAATAAAAATGTTGCTGAGAAGGGGCTTTACCCAAGTGGATTTTCTTACAACTTTAAACCAGGTTAAAGAAAGGAAAACCCGATTTTCTGAAAAATGTTGAAGTTGTTTTCATTTGCAGGGTTTGCAATTCACTGGTTTTTCTTTTTTTATTATAATTATTTGTCATGATTCCGTCCCCGCCCCCAAATTCCCTTTTTCAAAAATTGAAATTTAAAAAATAAAACATTTTGCATGTTAAAAACCAGAAGTTTTCAGTTTTGAAAAGCAATATTTAGCTAAAACACTTTCCATCTAAAAAACTGCAACCAACTCTATTCAAGTCTACATATCATTTGGTCACTGAATGTTGGCACATGTTCGGAAACTGTTCCATAGGAAATACAAATAGAACTATAGGGACAAATCCTACAGTCAATTAAATTTTAAAATGAAATTCAATAGGAGATTTGCCTGAGTGAGGACTGAAGCACTTAGCCCATAATTATTAATTTAGAACAATTCTTAACAAAGGAAAATTACCTTAAACCCTGTAGGAAAATATTTCTGCATTTATGCTAATACCAAACCCTCTTTTGAGATCAAGACCAAACCAGAGCTTGGTCATTTAATGATAATAATGTTTAAACATCTAACTAAGGGCTTAAAAATTAGACAGACCCCATCTGTGCATGGAACTGATAATTGCTATTTTTAATATTATTTCTGAATCCGGTTTCCTTAAAAATGAACCACTTTATAATTTAATTAAGTTGCCATCTAAAGAAAGAGGGCTAATTTAAAGCACTAAGCTCAGATAAGAGAAAACGGGTCCCAGAGAATTGGTTTAGAAGGACCCCAAATAATTGTAGGAATTACTTTTATCTACAGTTCGCTCAAAGTCATCAGAATGACTTTTATATCAAAGGGGTGCAGTGAGTGACAGGCGCAGGATTTGCTTTGTACTGTTTAAAACTCATTAGGCCATGAAATAACTTTATCCTGCCAAGACAGGAAAGAACAACAGATGCTGTTTTTGCATTATCTGCATTATTTAGCCCAGCAATCTTTAGACATTTGGGTCAAGTTTCTACAAATTTGTTGCTTTCATCTGACTGAGGAATCATGTGTCCTAACCTTTCAGTCTGACCTGTCTAATTGGTGTCCATTTATAACACTGTGGGGGTTTTTTGGTGACAATTAACCATATGCTGACAAGGGTTTAATTTAATTTCTGCTAATGCCGGGACATACATCAAAACTTAAAACGGAATAATGAAGGTATTGGATGCCACTAAAAAGAACAGATTCTTAAGCATAATCTAGCCAATGGTTACTTGGCTGTCCTGAGATTTATACAAAAGTGTTATTTTCAACATCCTCTTAACATTAAAGCTGCAGTTAAGGAAAACCTGTTATGGTAATTGTAGGTGCATTTATCTTTATTTTATGAAGACTCTTCTTTTCACAAAGCGCCTGTGTTTTACTTAGCAAAAGGCCATTCCCCTTATAGAGAGGAATGGTCCTATTTAGCATATTTTTCCTAGGGCAGGCTGAATTTTCCTGTTGCATGATGATTAACTAAAAGGAGAGAATAATCATGTTTATGCCTGGTAGGGGGCTAGGCAGCCTATCTTATAAATGACAAAAAAACCAGGGCTTGATTTGTGCCGCAGGATGGAGTGTGGCATGTATGCAATTGATATTCCCCTGGAGGCAGCTGCGCTCAACCAAGAGTTTGCCCCATCTTGTGAGGCCAAGCCGTGATACCATTGCCATCTACTAGGGGAGGACCAGCTTTAAATTCTGACCTCTGGATTAGCAGAACTCTTCGGTGTTCTGGCTCTGGGCAGACCCTGGCTGGCCTGACACACTTTGGTCACTCGTGTAGTCCTTGCTCTGTAGTCCTGCCGAAATCAATACATCTCCCCATGCAGTAAAGGACTTCCCAGTGGAAGGGTGGCAGAACAGAGGAGAAGGATGCTCCAGCGATTATGGCACTAACGTAGGACTTCGGAGACCCAGGTCTAAGTCCTTCCTCTGCCACAGACTTCCTGTGCAGCCTTGATCAAGTCATTTAGCCTCCTTGTGGCTCAGCTCCATATCTATAAAATGGGGATAATCACACTTCCCGACCTCACAGAGGTAGTGGGAGAATAAATACATTAACAATGGTGAGGTGCTCAAACACTACAGTGATGGGGGTATATCAGTATAAATACCTATGATATACTGTAGTCCTTTGTGAAATGCAATGGCAAGCTCGAGGCACTGCCACACCCTGTTGCTATTGTCTGCAGAAGCCCAGTGGTGAATCAGCCCCCAGCATTCAGTTATGAACGTGTTTCTTATTGCCTTGTCATTCCATTCAGAGAACACATTGACGAAGAGTCAGATGCAAAACATACGTTTCGCATTATATCCCCAGCAGGCTTAAATGAAGACATTCTGCTGCTGCGAGCCCCACCTTGTTACCTTGCTAGAAACCCTTACCCATGGATTTGGTCTCCCTACCGCAGACGTGTCAGACTCATTTCAGGGAGAGGGTCAAATCTGATGAGTTTACAAGTTTGGTTGATAAAGGTACTAGTGTTGATGTCATATGCATAGATTTGTATAAGGTATTTGACTTGGTACGACACGACGTTTTGATTAAAAAACCAGAACGCTATAAACTTAACCTGGCACACATTAAATGGAATAAAAACTGGCTAACTGATCGGTCTCTAAATGTAATCATAAATGGGGAATCAATGGAGCGGGTGTGTTTCTAGTGGGGATTGATCCTTGGTCCTACGCTATTTAACATTTTTAACAGTGACCTTGGAGAAAACATAAAATCATCCCTGATAAAGTTTGCAGATGACACAAAAATACGGGGAGCGGTAAATAAGGAAGAGGACAGGTCGCCAGTGCAGAATGATCTGGATCGCTTGGTAAACTGGGTACAATCATATAATGTACATTTTAATATGGCTAAATGTAAATGTATACATCTATGAACAAAGAATGTAGGCCACACTTATATGATGGGGGACTCTATCCTGGGAAGCTGTAACTCTGAAAAAGATTTGGGTATCATGGTGGATAATCAGCTGAACATGAGCTCCCAATGCAATACTGTGGCCAAAAGGGCTAATGTGACCCTGGAATGCATAAACCAGGGAACATCGAGAAGGAGCTGAGAAGTTATTTTACGTCTGCATTTGGCACTGGTGTGACTGTTGCTGGAATCCTGTGTCCAGTGCTGGTGTTCACAATTCAAGAAGAATGTTAAAAAATTAGAGAGGGCGGGTTCTGAGAAGAGGCATGAGGATGAAAGGATTCGAAAATCTGTTTTACAGTGATAGAATCTATTTAGTTTAACAAAGAGAAGGCGATGGGGTGATTTGATTATAGTCTGTAAGTGCCTACATGGGGAACAGATATTTAATAATGGGCTCTTCAATCTAGCAGAGGAAGGTGTAACATGATCCAATGGCTGGCAGCTGATGCTAGATAAATTCAGACTGGAAATAAGGCGTAAATTTTTAACAGTGAGAGCAAATAACCATTGGAACAATTGACGAAGGGTTGTGGTGGATTCTCCATCTCTGACAATTTTTAAATCAAGATGGGATATTTTTCTAAGAATGATTCGGAGCAAGTTCTCTGGCCTGGCTTATACAGGAGGTCAGGCTAGAGGATCACAAGGATCCCTTCTGGCCTTGGACTCTATGAATTCCATTTTTAAAATAATGCTCAGTTGAATGGGGTAAAATTTGAAGACTCCTTTCAATCCACTATGAATCTCCCACTGATTGTGATGGGAGATTTGTACATACAATGTGTCCTTTAGGTAAAAAACTACACTTGTAGTCATTATTGTTGTTTATTATTTGTTCGATACCTTATCCTTGCAGTCAGTATCGCTCACAGGGACAATCTGCTCCCTTTAAGATCATCACTACTTCTGCTCTACATGTCTCTTCCTTCTCTATCTTCTTCTGTATGCGTCTCTTCCTTTTCCCTGACTTTGTGTCTCTCCTTCTTTCTTCCCTCTGTATTTCCCTCCCTGCACTAACTCCCAATTCTCCACTCTTCACTTGTAGGTTACACTCCCAACCCCATTCCAGTTGCTAAAATAAGCAATGAAATGCTTAGACTGGCATTAGGTTTCAGAGTTAACAAACCAGTGATGTTAATGAGAGGCTGGGGGGGTTCAGACCTCTAAAAGTTTCAGGCTGTCTGCAGATCCCGGCAGTGTAATTGGTTCTGTGACACTTGCTTCTTATTTGGGAGATTTTCTTCACAACCTTGAGAGCTAGAAACTTGGGTTTTTTTGTTAAAATAAAAGCTTTGTTAAAATTTTAAAAAATTCTGCAGATTCTGGATGTACTATGTGGGTCACATAAATGCATCACTTAGGCTGAATCCAGATGACGGGCTGTTTGTATGACACCTCTGTGCTGAAGAAATTTTCTTTTTTCAGGACTTATCCATTAGGATATATACATTTTAGGAAGAGTTATTTTTACATCAGAATAGTAAATGTTATGATTTCTCTTTACATTAACAAACATTCCCTTGTCCCCAATAATCGCAAAAGCAAAAAGGACAGAATATCCTTGATTTTTTTAAAAAGCTATAGGTATCTGGAAAACATATCGGAACCCACAGTATAACCAATATGTGGAAAAGCAAAAGGGGAAAATATTTTTTTAAATGAAATTAAATAGTCAAATGTTACTCTGATTTTAAAAATAGAAATAATGCTCCCACTTTGGGAGCCTGTATTTTGTTGAAATCTCATGGCTTACATAACTGGGGCATGATCTTGTGGGGTGCCGAGTGCCCTCAACTCTCATGGTTTTCACCTGAAGTCGATGGAAATGAAGGTCACATGGCACATTGCAAAAGGGAAATCAGCAGAGATCTGCTACTGCTCCCAGTGAAATCAGTAGGAGTTTTGCCATTATATTCAGTGGGACAAGAGGAGCCGCTTAATACTTATGTGGCTGTATGAGGAATTTGGGAAGGTGGTGGAAGGAAGGGTTATACACACTTGTGTGCTGTATTCTGCAACCATCACCAGCCCCCAAACCCGGGGGCTAATGGTAAGGGGATTAGTGCATGCTGGCCCCAGTTAAAGAAAGCATCTAAGCATGTGGATAAGTTAAAGTGTGCGCTTAAGGTCAAGCACATAGTCCAGGTTAAAATACAGGCCCCTCAGTGCCTTAGCTTTTCTGAATAGGGAAACCTTCTTGAACTGGGGACATAGTATTTTCTCTTTTTTCCTTTTCTTTCTCTCTCTGAGTGGTATTACATGTTTTTACAACTGGGATGTCTCCATTCCATCATATGCCATCAGAGCAAACTGAGCCCAAGTGACAAGTCTGCATTTTAATTTCCATCTGTTTCAATAAACACAGGATCAGACCCCAGTTCTGTGTCTCCTCATCTTTTTCTTAAGGAAACACATGGATAAAACTTAGTGTGAAAATCTATTTCCTTTCTCTAATGAGAAGACGTTATTGAACAAAGAGCCTACTGTTTTGAAGACAGAAATCTGATTGCAAAAAAATATATATATTTCTTCGGTAAAAATGCAATAAATATTATCCAGAGGTTCAAGTGGTTATATCTACCTGTCATCTAATTGCCTGTCTTTTTACCTACCTATGGCTCCATCCTGAAAGGCACTCCTCATTGAAGTCATGGAGGTTGAGGGAACTCAGCACAGTATGCAGGTGCTGAGCACCTTACAGGATTGAGCCCCAGGAAAACTGCTTTTGCTACAGTGTACATGTGAAGTTGCCACAATGCCTTTAATAAACAATATATACTGGTAATTCAGTTTTTACTTACACTTGCATGGAGTTTTCCTTTTTTTGACATCGCTAAAAATTTGTTGCTGAAAACTCCTCGTATTCCTACAATCCCCTGAGACACAGCAAATATTTCCAAAATACCTAGGATGACAGAAATCCCAAAATAAATCACAATACTTTTCAGATCACTGTGACAAAAAGAAATTGTCGTTTCCTTTTGAAAAACCCCGATTCTCATCTTCCGTGGTTTCTGCAATTTCACGTTTGATTGTTTACTGCTTTGCTTATTGGAAATGTGCATTTATTTAAATATGTCGTAAGATTGTTTTAAAACCTTAAGTCATCTTTCAGATGACTGACACATGATCTTTAGAAAAACAGAGAATGTCTTTTGTTGGGCCCCGATCCCACGAAAACTTACCAATGTACATAACCTTTAACATATGAGTAGTCCACTGATGTGACTGGGACTATTCATGTAAATATTGTTAAGTACATGCATAAGTCTTTGTAGGATCAGGGCTAAATGCCCATACAATAACCCATTTATCTATTAAACTCAACAGACCTCCTTTCCTATGAACAGACCCCAAAAAAACCAAAAACCAAAAAACCCACACCCTATGTTCTGTTCAAAGTGGGCTATAACACAAATCAGCAAAAGTCAATAATTTCAACCGTATGGCTCATTGACTCTGTGCCACTGTCGATGCAGCAATTATCTGTATACGATTAGGAGACCTCTTGGCCAAATACATCTCAACTTTTCCCCGTTTTTCAGTGATGTCCCTTATTTCAGACCCAAATTTCCCTCCAGTTCACACAAATTTAGTCTCTCGCTGTTATTGTTGTAAAGGATTGGCACCAGAAATACAGGAGTAGAGCTGAGCTGAGTTCTGGATGACACATTCTGATTCAGATGAAATTTAGCTACTTCAGATCTGGAGAAGCATTCACAAGTTGAAAATCTTTTTTTTTTTTTTTTTTTTTGGCAGGGCTTATCTTGCTGGATAACATTAGCGTGTATTAGTGAGTCCGTTCAAGACACGCTATTTGGGTATGTCTCTAATTTTAACATATGCAAAGCTAGGGCAGATTAAATTTGACTAAGGGGAAAAGAAGTGAAAATAAAGCATTTTAAATGTTGCCACATTTTATCCAAAATGAAACCGTGCCTCCTTACTTACTGGTATATTGCACTATGGAAATAAAGTTACAGCAAATATAATTTATGCTAAAGGAATAAATTCCATGTCTTCTTAAGCTTCCGATGGGTCAGATTTTAATACACTCACTCACATTGAGTAGAATCCTACTCAGCAAGCATTCCCACTGATTTCAATGGGACGTTTTGTGGAATAATACACTATTTAGTTTGACTAAGAATGGCAGAATCTGGCCCTAAGGGAATAAAATGTATTTTTCCCCTTCCCTATTGACTTGCATGGAACTACTCTGTCTGTCACCAGGGAATTTGAATTTCTTCTTTGAATAAGGGCTCAATATATATGGCCCTATTTGGGCCTTTGAAAGCTGAGAGAGATACTGGGCTCAATTCTTTTTCTACTGAAATCTCATGGTTGATTACTTGGGCCCCAATTCAGCTAAGGACCTGGGCACATAGAGAATCCCATCACTAATTCAGCAAAGCCATTAAGCATTGGCCATTGAAGCCAATGAGATGTACCGTGTTCTGTTCATCCTATTAATAAAATTGGATGTCTCCAGGGAAATTTTGGACAGGAAGACAAGTGTAAAGTTTCAGGCCTAGTCAGATTTGTTTGTACCAAGAAATGGATCTACTTCTTTGCAAAAGCTTCAGGACATCGCTGATCTAACAACTTCTCTCGGAATTGCAACTGACCCTCAGACTCCTAATAGGCTTACAAACTATTAGAACTACTTCCTGGGGTGGAAGGCTCTGCCCTTAGGTCATGACCCTCTAGAACTTTTAACTGAGGCAGAGTATATCTACACTGCAATCAAGAGATGTGATTGCAGCACATGTAAACATCCCCAAGCTAGCTAGAGTGAAGCTAGCACAAGTAACAATAGCAGCAAAGCTGTGGTGGCACCCACCCACTGAGGACCCTGAGTACACATTCGAGCAGCCACTGTCTGTACTGCTATAGCTTCCCTGATATTGTTCCTCAAGCTAGCTTTGATCCAGTTAAATCTAGCTAAATCAAAGCTAGCGCGGGTATCTATACATCTAATTGGGTTTGGTCCTGCTTTGAGCAGGGGGTTGGACTAGATGACCTCCTGAGGTCCCTTCCAACCCTGAGATTCTATGATTCTATGATTCTATGTGCTGCAAACACACCACCTGATTGCAGTATAGACATACCCCGAGTTTAGGTATTGACATAACTGGCTTTAAATATGATTTGTGTTCACATGGCTAGTAACCATGGCAGATATAACCGTGTTTGTCTTAGTTTGGCACATTTGGCATCCTGTAACCAGGCTGGCACACTGCTTTTTCACTTGGAACAAGACTCGCCTGACTGTGCCTATGTAACTTGTTCTCTTTCCTCCTACCTGTGGTAGGACATCTCAGAGTGCATCGCGCAATGTTGGTGCCTCTCTGTGTGCATGTCACCCAAGTACCCAGCCCCCTGCTAAGGAATTATGGGATTGCTGCCCATTCCCCCCTCCCCCCCGCCCCAGAAATCAGCGATACAAATATGGTTAGGCAACATAGGATGTCATACAAAGAAAATTAATAACTCCAGATCTGTGACTGATCTAGCTCCCTCTTCCTGCAGTCTTCCCACAGTCCTCATGTTTTTTAATGTACTAGGATGAGGAATAGGCTTTGAACTTTCCACCCCAGACAGGGATTTTCCTGTACAGGATAGAGATCCCTGCAATTTCATTAAAGGGCAGGGTTGGGCCCTGAGTAAGTTTATTACCTGATGTATACAAAGTAATCAAAGTTTTAACTGTTTAATTGTAAATTCTGTTTTATTTCCGAGGTTAAAACAATAACAATAATATCACATCTCTAGCTCTCTATATATAAATACATAAATTATGTGCTCAGGACTCACAATTTGGATCCAAATGTTGAGTACCGCAAACTTTGGGGATGTTCAGATCTGGTGTTTTGATTGTGACTCATCTGTAAGGTATATACCCCCAAACCTGAAACAATCCTCCCCTGCATCCTCTTTTCACTGAGATGGAATAATTTATACACACATTTGCAAAACAGTAGATGGGGGAATGGTTTTAAAGACACAAAACAGAAACCCTCCCCTGTAGCTCTAGAGCACCATGTGGTTGTTCAGGGCATTGTGTCTAGCCCATGTAGAGCCCTTGCCAACTCTCACTGAAGTCAATGGCAGATTTAAATGGGAGTTGGGTTGGACCCCAGAGCCCATATCAAAGTTGCAAGACTGACCTTAGCCAGCATTAGCGGAGTGCTTACCACAGAGTGCTACTAGTGCTGCTTGACACACTGAAACAGTGTAATGCATCCTGAGTAATGGATGGGGTCATTCATTGTCCCTTCAAGCATCTGGAGAGTGGAGAACTATAGGAGATATTATTTGGAATGGCATCCCAGAGAGCCACAAAGTAGCCACGAAGTGTGCACTTGACACTGCATTGCAATGTTTGCTTCATTGCTTTGCCTGAATATGTGATGACATTGTGTTGTGAGGAGGCAATGTCACAGACCAAACAAAGAGAGGTCAGGATGCCCTCCCAGGACTTTGTGGCTTTCTAGGCTGACTAAGTGCTCTGCAAAGAGAAGATCACTGTTATAGAATGTCAAACGTAGATATACTGACCTCTGCAAGATTTTTTTTATTATTTGTTGGTGCTCTTTTTTCGTTTGCTCAGCTCCAGGTTAAAAAGGGGATTGCTTATAAGCATGCAACAATTTTTGTGCATTGGTGCTTTTTGTTATTTTAATTACAATGGACTTGGTTCACTCCTGCTGGGGCAGGAGGTTGCAATTTGATTCCTTCTGTGCCGGGCCTGGCCAGTTCATTTGAGATGGAGGAGAAGTTATCTCCAGAGCAAGGTGCTGGAATATGGCAGGGGAAGGCAGTTTTAATTCAGAACCATGTCTCCGCAGGAACCCACCAGCTGCCCTGCAAATGGACTGGATCAGTTCTCCAGAGCATCCTATCCCTGTCCTCTCTCTGCCCAGCACCATCCACTCTTTGGTTGGGACAACCAGCTCTGGGTCCCCTGGAGAGTGGAGGTTTTAGTCACCATGCATTTCTGGGATCTCCCCATTCTCCTCTTCAGGTGGACTTTCCACAAGTAAGGAACTACCGCCCAGGTTTCCCTGAAAGTGAATTGAGCTGTCTATATATTAACAAACCAAAATACATATGTATGTATAAAAGCAAATGGGTATATATACTATTTGGACCTAATTCTGCACTTAGCCCAGGTCTACACTGGGGCGGGGGTCGATGTAAGGTACGCAACTTCAGCTACATGAATAACGTAGCTGAAGTCGATGTACCTTGATCGACTTACCGCGCTGTGAGGACGCTGCAATGTCGACTGCCGCCGCTCCCCCGTCGACTCCGCTTCTGCCTCTCACCTGGGTGGATTACCGGAGTCGAAAGAAGAGCAATCGGGGATTGATTTATCGCATCTATGCGATAAATCGATCCCCGAAAGATCGATCGCTCCGGTGGGTAATGTAGACAAGCCCTTATTAACACTAGTGTAAATCAAGAATAACACCATTGATGTCAATGGACATACAACTGTGTAAAAGCAGTGTAAGTTGGAGGAGAATCAGGCCCTTTATTTTCATTATATCACTCATATTTCCTTTTTTCTGTCTACATCTATCCACCCTAATTTGAGGGGCTATATTATTTTGGCTGTTGAAAATGTATGAGACTAACTTTTCAGCTTTCTGTATGCACGCTTTTCATACATGTACATAAAAAAATGTAATCTATAAATACATTTACTGAGCTGGTAAAAAAAAATATGTTTTTTCAGATTTCCTTTTTCCTTCCCAAAACTCAGAACAAAACCAGGAGACTAGTTCTTGATGTTATTTGACATTTTTATGCCAAATCTTTAAGAACAAAAAATATTATTAAAAAAAATGCAGAAAATATATTATTCTTATGAGATTTTCATGCAATATGATGCAAAATTAAGTCCATATTTGACCTGCATCCATGATTTCAATGCCTAATGACAATGGGAGTTCTGTTTATCAATTAAGGGATTAATTTGATCCTTACTGTATATTAATGCAACTATGCCAATTATTCTAAAAATGGTTAGGATACTTCACTTTAGAGACATACGAGGCCAGAGTCCCCCATACAACTTCTACCTTCAAAGGTCACTTCAGTTGGGCCAAATCTTGCTATCGTTAATTCAATTAATTGAATCAGAATGTGACCCACTACATGGTGGGCCTTATTCTGATCTCACTTACACTGTTGTAAATCAGGAGTGACTCCACTAAGCCAATAAAGATACTTCAGTTTCAAACTGGCATAAATAATCAGAATCTGACTCCCAAAATACAGGCATGCTTGACAATTCATTTTATATAAGATCATCATTCTCTAAAAGCCTAATCAATAGTTTCACTGTGCAAAGAGCCACTGAATGAATCGATCAGCAGCACTGCTGATCCCACTGTAATTTGTGCCAGAAGAAATTATATAAACTACATAATGGTGCAATACTGCATAATAGTGTATTGTATTGTTCATAAATATATGTGAGGAACGTGCTATGCTTGCCGCTACGCCTTTCTGATTAAGAGAGAACTTTGCCCATGGAAATATTCCGGTTACAATATTTTTTTTAAAATGAGCAAAATAAACCCACTTTTATAAAGCTATTTTGGAATATCATAAATGTTCCCATCTGATCCTGCAATCCCTGACCATACACATCTCTTTTTTATTTCAGTGAAAGTTATGGTATACAAGAAAAATACAAGATCGGGCCTTTGAGATTTGATTGAACCCACAACAGCAAGGATATTCAGATATAAGGACAGAGTAGATCTGTATCAGAAGCATGTGCAGATGGTACCTGTTGTCACGGAGTGTGGGGGAGTCAGGTCCTGCACCCCTCTTCCCGGGATTCAATGTGACTCTCAGCCAGCCAGTAGAACAGAGGGTTTATTAGGGTTGTCAGGAAAGAGTCCAAACAGAGCTTGTAAGTATGACCAGGACCCCTCAGCTGGGCCCTTCTGGGGGGCAGAGAGCTTAGACCCCAGCTCTGGGGCTCCCTGCGTTTCACCACCCAGCTCCAAACTGACCAAGAGCCAGCCAAAACTCCAGCAGGCTCTTCCCCTCCCCCGGGGCCCCTCCCCTAGCCTTTTACCATTCTCCCAGCCAAAGGTGTCACCTCCCAACCCCCGTCCTGGCTCATGTTACAGCCTCAGGTAAAGTCTCGCATTCCCGATGCAGCCTTTCCCAATGCAGCCAGCCTCTCAGGTCAAATCCATCTCACTCTCTACTCCGTCACATCTCTCCCCCCTTCGAGACTGAACTGAGCGGGGTCACTCTGACCAGTGGCCTGGGGAAGTTCAGGGCCCCCTCTCCGGGACAACGCATCCGCTATCAGGTTGGCACTTCCCTTCACATGGACCACGTCCATGTCGTAATCCTGCAGGAGCAGGCTCCACCTCAGGAGTTTGGCGTTGGCCCCTTTCATCTGGTGTAGCCAGGTCAGGGGCGAGTGGTCGGTGTACACGGTGAAGTGTCGCCCGAATAGATACGGCTCTAGTTTCTTGAGGGCCCACACCATGGCCAGACATTCCTTCTCGATGGCCGCATAATTCTGCTCTCGGGGTAGCAGCTTCTTGCTTAAATACACGATGGGGTGTCTCTGCCCCGTTTCATCCTCCTGCATTAACACCGCCCCCAGTCCCATGTCTGAGGCGTCGGTGAACACCAGAAAGGGCTTGTCAAAGTCTGGGTTTGCCAGAACCGGGCCCCTGATCAAAGCCTCCTTCAGTGCACAGAGAGCCCTCTGGCACTCCTCGGTCCAGACCACCTTGTCTGGCTTCCCCTTCTTACATAGCTCAGTGATGGGGGTGGCTATGGCGCTAAAGTGGGGCACAAATCTTCGATAGTACCCCGCCATCCCAATAAAGGCCTGGACCTGCTTTTTGGTTTGGGGAGCGGGCCAGTCCCGGATCACCTCCACCTTGGCTGGTTCTGGCTTTAGGCGGCCGCTCCCCACCCGGTGTCCCAGGTAGGACACTTCAGCCATCCCCACCTTGCACTTCTCCGCTTTTACAGTCAGCCCAGCCTCCTGGAGTCAGTCCAGCACTTGTTTAACCTGGGACACATGGTCCTCCCAGGTCTGGCTAAAGACACAGATATCATCGATATACGCCACAGCGAAGCTCTCCATCCCCTTCAGTAGCTGATCCACCAGGCGCTGGAAGGTGGCTGGCACTCCCTTGAGACCGAAAGGCAGGGTCAGGAACTCGTAGAGCCCCAGAGGAGTAATGAAGGCAGATTTCAGCCGGGCATCTGCATCCAGTGGCACTTGCCAGTAGCCCTTTGTAAGATCCATGGTGGTAAGGTACCGAGCCCCTCCCAGCTTGTCTAGGAGCTCATCCGGCCGGGGCATGGGGTAGGCGTCGGATACAGTGATGGCATTGAGCTTCCGATAGTCCACACAGAACCGGATCGACCCATCCTTTTTGGGGACCAGCACCACCGGCGAGGCCCAAGGGCTGGATGACGGCTGGATCACCCCCAAAGCCAGCATGTCCTTGACCTCTCTTTCCAGGTCCCGAGCTGTCTTCCCTGTGACTCGGAAGGGGGAGCATCTTATAGGTTGGTGCGATCCTGTCTGCACCCAGTGGACAGTCAGATTAGTGCGACCAGGCTGGTTGGAAAACAGCTGTCGGTACAGATGCAGCACCCCTCTGATCTCAGCTTGCTGGGCAGGGGTTAGCTGATCGGAGAGAGGGATTGTTTCTTGGGAGGAACCAGCTCCTGTCTCAGGGAATAGATCTACTAGAGGGTCACTTCCCTGCTCCTCCCAATGTCCACACACAGCCAGCACCACATTCCCCCTGTCATAATATGGCTTCATCATATTGACATGGTACACCCGGCAGTGGTGTGCCCGGTTAGACAGCTCCACCACATAATTTACCTCATTTAGCTGCTTGACAACCTTGAAAGGGCCTTCCCAAGCGGCCTGCAGCTTGTTTTTCCTCACGGGGATGAGAACCATCACCTGATCCCCAGTGGCGTAGGCGCGGGCCCGCGCCGTGCGGTCATACCAGACCTTTTGCTTCCTCTGGGCTCTGGCCAGATTTCCCTTGGCCAGGCCCATGAGCTCAGTAAGTCTCTCTCGGAAGGTCAGGACATACTCCACCACTGACTCTCCCTCGGGGGCGGCCTCCCCCTCCCATTCGTCTCTCATCAGGTCCAGGGGGCCCCTTACCCTCCTGCCATATAACAGTTCGAAGGGCGAGAATCCAGTAGACTCCTGAGGCACTTCCCTGTACGCGAACAGCAGGTGCGGTAGGTACTTGTCCCAGTCCTGTGGGTGCTGGTTCATAAAGGTTTTCAGCATCATCTTTAGCGTCCCATTGAACCTCTCCACCAGCCCATTGGACTGGGGATGATATGCTGAGGCCCAGCTGTGCCGGACCCCACATTTCTCCCACAAGCACCGGAGCAGGGCCGACATGAAGTTGGACCCTTGGTCTGTCAGGACTTCCTTGGGGAACCCCACTCGGCTGAAAATGGTCAGCAGCGCATCCGCCACGGTGTCTGCTTCAATGGAGGATAAGGGCACCGCCTCAGGGTAGCGGGTGGCGAAATCTACCACCACCAGAATGTATTTCTTCCCCGACCGGGTTGTCTTGCTGAGAGGCCCCACTATGTCCATGGCCACCTTCTGGAAGGGCTCCTCTATGATGGGCAAAGGCCTCAAAGCCGCTTTCCGCTTGTCCCGAGCCTTCCCCACCCGCTGACAGGGGTCACAGGACCGGCAGTACTGATGGACAGTTGTAAAGACCCCAGGCCAGTAAAAGTTCTGTAGCAGCCTCTGCCTGGTGCGCCGGATCCCCTGGTGCCCTGCGAGAGGGATGTCATGGGCCAGGTACAGTAGCTTGCGGCGATACTTCTGGGGGACCACCAGCTGCCTCCTGATCCCCCATGTCTCCATCTCACTGGGGGGAGCCCATTCCCGGTACAGGAACCCCTTCTCCCACAGGAACCTCTCCTGGCAACCTCTCCACATGGTCTGTACCTCCCTGCGGTCGGCCAGGTCCCTGAGCTTCCGCAAGGAGGGATCTCTCTGTAACTCGGCCTGGAACTCAGCCGCTGGGGAAGGAATGGGAACCTGTTCTCTCGTGCTGTCTGTGTCTGAGGCCGCAGCCTCTCTGCGCCTGGTCCTGGGGTACTCCCTCCCCACTGGGCCAGGGTCTTGCGCCCCGTGCAAGGCACCCTCTCCGAGGCCCGGGCGTAGCGCCCCTTGCTGGCTCTGGCTACGGGTCACGACCAGCGTATCCCGGGATTCACTGGGCCAGTCTTCTAGGCCCCCCCCCATCAGTACCTCAGT
Source organism: Macrochelys suwanniensis (assembly GCA_033296515.1). NCBI lineage: Eukaryota > Metazoa > Chordata > Testudines > Chelydridae > Macrochelys > Macrochelys suwanniensis. The sequence goes on along the minus strand of CM065779.1, from coordinate 21,017,972 downwards.
GGGCAAATGCTGGTGCACCCCTATGTCCTTGGGGCCCTCCTTGGCCCCCCATTTCAGGTGTACCCTCGCCACGGGTACCTTGAACGGGGTCCCGCCCACCCCTGTTAGGGTCAGGTAGGTGTTGGGTACCACCCGATCTGGGGCCACCACCTCGGGCCGGGCCAGCGTCACCTCCGCGCCCGTATCCCAGTATCCAGTGACCTTCCTCCCATCTATCTCCAGGGGAACAAGGCACTCTCTCCGAAGGGACAGCCCCGCGCCCACCCTATAAACCAAGAACCCTGAGTCCGGAGCATCCAGCCCCCCCAAGGAGCTGGTCTGGGGCCTTCCTCCCTCCGGAGCCGTTGATAAGCTGCCAGCCCCCCTCTTCTGGGCTGTCGGCCCCTCATCTGGCTGGGTCCCTACCCAGTTAACCCGGTGTGGGTTTGGTCTGCTCAGTCTGTCTCTGATCTTGGGGCACTGGGACCGTACGTGGCCCCTCTGGCCGCAGTGATAGCAGCTCATGTCCCGTTGGTCCCCTCGAGCAGGTCGGTTGGTTCTGATGTCGGAGGTTCCCCTCGGGAGGGGGTTCTCCCTATTTCCCCTTTGGGAGGTCCCATGCTGCCTCTCTTGCTGCCTCAGGGTGGGCCTGCTCCTTTGGGATTCCTCCCTGCCACCCCTTGACCGACTGTTCATGAACTCGTCGGCCAGCCGCCCTGCGTGCTGCGGGCTCCCTGGATTTTTGTCCATCAACCATAGCCTCAGGTCTGATGGGCACAGTTCATACAGTTGTTCCAGTACGAATAGTTCGAGCAGGTCCTCCATAGTTTGGGCCCCAGCGGTCCACTTGCGGGCATATCCATGTATCCGGTTGGCCAGTTGTAGGTACGTGATCTCAGGGGTTTTTCGCTGATCCCGGAACCTTTGACGGTACATCTCAGGAGTCAGCCCAAGCTCGCAGAGCAGGGCCTTTTTGAACAGTTCATAGTCCCCAGTCTCCGTCTCTTTCATTCGGCCGTACACGTCCAGGCCTGCAGGGTCTAGTAAGGGGGTGAGATACTGGATCTTGTCTGCAGGGTCAACCTTGTGCAACCTGCAGGCATTCTCAAAGGCCGCCAGGAAGCTGTCTATGTCCTCCCCTTCCTTATGCCGGGCCAGGAAGTTACGATCAAACTTCCCTGTAGTCGTGGGTCCCCCCTCACTCACCGCAGCCGGGGCCTCACTGCTCCTCAGCCTGGCCAACTCCAGCTCATGCTGGCGTTGTTTCTCCTCATGCTGGCGTTGTTTCTCCTTCTCCTCCAGCTCATGCTGGCGTTGTTTCTCCTCGTGCTGACGCTGCTTTTCCCGTTCTTCCCGCTCCTCCTTCAGTTCCTGCTGCTTCAACTCGAGCTCTTTCAGTTTTATCTCCCTCTCCCAATCCAGCCACCTCCACTGCTGGGATGGGGAGCTCCTCCGGGAAGTTCCCCTGCTGGCCGCCGGGGTCAAGGTGCCCTCGGTATTTGCTGGGCTTTCCCCAACCTCTCCCCTGGGCAGAGGCGAGAGGGGTCTTGGGATGTCCTCGGCAGCAGTCTGACCCCTCCCAGCCAGGTCGGGCCCTGGGGCCCATGCTGCATCTGTCGGGCGGCTTCCCCCAGGGACAGGGATCGGGTCATCCAAGCGATCCTTCTCCTCCAGCTGCGCAATCAGCTGGTCTTTGGTGGACTTCCCAATGCGCAGCCCCCTCTGCCTGCACAGTTCCACCAGGTCGTTCTTACGGCGCTTAGCATACATCTTCCTGCTAGCCACTCTGAGGCCTGTGCGGTCTTGGCCCCCACGGCTTCCAGGAGGAACCCCTAGTGTGCCAGCCCTTCTCACTGGTCACACCCTCAGGGTTAAGCGTAGCTCCTCCGCCCCCCGAAACTGCTTCTCTCTGCCTCTTCAGCAACCTGCTCCCCGTCAATCCCGCTTCGTTGTACTGCCCTCCAGTCACTTACTGCAGGAAGTGCCGTTCATGGGGTGCAGAAGATCCCACCTCTGCCACCAGTTGTCACGGAGTGTGGGGGAGTCAGGTCCTGCACCCCTCTTCCCGGGATTCAATGTGACTCTCAGCCAGCCAGTAGAACAGAGGGTTTATTAGGGTTGTCAGGAAAGAGTCCAAACAGAGCTTGTAAGTATGACCAGGACCCCTCAGCTGGGCCCTTCTGGGGGGCAGGGAGCTTAGACCCCAGCTCTGGGGCTCCCTGCGTTTCACCACCCAGCTCCAAACTGACCAAGAGCCAGCCAAAACTCCAGCAGGCTCTTCCCCTCCCCCGGGGCCCCTCCCCTAGCCTTTTACCATTCTCCCAGCCAAAGGTGTCACCTCCCAACCCCCGTCCTGGCTCATGTTACAGCCTCAGGTAAAGTCTCGCATTCCCGATGCAGCCTTTCCCAATGCAGCCAGCCTCTCAGGTCAAATCCATCTCGCTCTCTACTCCGTCACACCTGTCCCATCCTCAACCTTTTTCAGCCTAAGAACTGCAACCTCTATGATCTAGAAATGTAGCTATCATATATAGCAAAGGCCCAATTCCAACTTCAGATATATGATGCATCTATCTAAGTAATTCTATAGCCTCATTACTGTAGCATCTGAGTACCTCATGGTCATTAATGGATTTTATCTTCACAACACCACTATGAGTTGGGGAAATATTATGCCCATTTTTCAGAAGGGAAACTGGGGCAGATGGTAGCTGAAGTGACTTGCCCAAATTCACACAGGAAGCCTGTAGTTATGCCAAGATCTGAACCCAGGTCTCTTGAATCGCAGTCCAGTGCTCTCTCTGACTAGAACATCTTTCCACAGATTTCAACAGGAGAGACACAAGCATATATCTGGCTAGAAGAAGGCCCCGTATATTCTCTTCTGACCTCACAGTCACACTGCAGCTCTCCTAGCTTTAGCATAACTTCTGCATTAGAAGAGTAGACAACAGAATTGTTCATTCACTTTGGTTCTTCCATCCTCCCAGCTCTGCATATTCTCAGCTTTTATGGTTGGTGTGACCCAAATAGGCACAGATAACCTAACATGAGAAGTTATTTGCACGCTGCTGTTTGAAACAGACAGGTTTTGAGCCAATATAACAGGCCATATGCTGTCTTCAGTCTGTTTTTTTATTCTATGTAGGAGCCGTGCTATGGATCAGAGATAGCGTGTAGCCTAGTGAATGGAAGCAATTGCCAATCTCATAGGGGACAACCAGTGCAGATTTGTAGCCATAATGAAACGCACTAGAGACAGGACCAGATCACCACTTCCCATGACAAAAACCTGCAGAAGAAGGTTAAGAGGGGAAATAAACTCTGTGCGAGGTGCATAGAACAAGCTGTGGTTCCACCTCCCAAACCTCATGATTCACAGGCAGCATTAACACTGACCCTGTGCCTCTGTTTGGCTCTGGGGTTCAGACCCTCAATGGTATTTAGGCTCCTAATTTCTATAGATATCAATGGAAGTTAGAAGCCTAAATACCTTTGAGGATCCAGGCGTGGGTCCCCAGTGCTCCCCCACCACTTCCTGGCCACACAGCTCTGTTGGAGCCTCTTTGCAGGAGCCTCTTCTGTTGCACCTGTTCTTGGGCCTCACTTACATGGAGAGGTTTGTGAAGTAAATACAACCCCTTCCCCTTGTGTTTGCGCAGGATATGTGGGTTAACAAGGTGCACTCAAGCCCTCAAGCCACCCGGTCATGGCCAGCCAATGCCTAGGAACACAGGAGTTAGATAAAACCAGTGGTTCATTGAGTTTGATATTCTGTCTCCAACATTAGTCAATACCACACGTTTCTGATGAAGTTGAAACAACCTAGTAATGGACAATTATGGATTTACCTGCTCATCTGGGAATCTGCTTCCTATATCTCATCAGTTAGTGGGTGATTTATGCCTGATGTGGTATGCTACTTATTTTTTAAAAATTATTTAACCTATCAGCAGTCTCATTATTCATATAAACATCTTACCCTCTCCTGAATCCTACTAAACTCTTAGGTGAAGATTTTCAGAAGTCACTAGTGATATTGTGTACCTCAAGTTTTGGGTGCCTACCTTGAGATACCTCAGAGGGTGTGGGTGTTCAGCATTTATTGAAAATCTGACCTCTTTCAAGTGTCTCAAGTTGGGCACTCAATATCACTTGTCCCTTTTGAAACGTTTGGCCTCAGTGATGTGTTGTGTCAATGAACTCCACCCATTAATTAGTTGCTGTTTTTAAAACCAATTCTGGTCATCAATTGTAAATTTGTCACCTTTCTGTTTCATATTGCCCTGTTCTTGAATTCTCCGAAGAGATAGATAGGAGCACCTGATCATAGGTTATTTTGCATTCCTCTATAATGCTGCCTCTTAGGCTCTCATCCTAAAAACTGCTCTATGTGAGTGAACCCCTATGTCCTTGCAGAGCCCTAAGGTCCACCTATAGGGGAAAACTTTCGAGACTAAAGTCCTTCTGATTTCCACCCTAAACTAAATTATATCAGTCTTTTCAATCTCTCCTCATAAAAATGTCTCTGATCATTTGTTGTTTCTCTCTGGACCCTTTCTGTTTCCACTACTCCTTTTTTAATAGGGTGTGACCAGAACTGAACACAATATTCCAAGTGAGGGCAGAACATCAATGTATAAAATGTTGTTATAATATTTTCAGTATTATTTTCTATTCCATTCTTTATCCATTTGTACATTTTGTTTCCTTTTTAAAACGCTGCTGCACATTCAGCTGAGGTTATTGCCCACAATGACACCCAGGTCTTTTTTCTGGAATGGTTACACTGAATTCAGAACCCATAAATGCTCAAACCATTCCTTGTAATGTGCATTATCTTGCCTTTGTTAGCACTGTCTTTCATATGACCCATTCATCTAGATGCATACGGTCCTGCTGAAGTTCCTCAGAATCTTCTCTAGTCTTGACATACTCAAATAATTTAGAGTCAGATGAAAAACAAGCCACTCTGCTGTCCACCCCTCTTTCAGTTCCCTAATGAATATATTAAACAGCATCCTTGGGGCACCCTCTATTAACCTTTTGCCATGTTCAGGATTGATCCCTATTTCTTGTCTCTTGGCCAGTTTTTAATGCATGGCAATACTTTTCCTCTCACTCCATGTCTATTGAGTTTTCTTGACTTCTTCTTGTGAGGGATTCACTGGCTCAGACCTTCCCCACTTGTAGATCTTTGAACCCTCCTCCCCGGGGTCACTGTGAAGGTGGGAATGTGTCCGTGGAAGTAGCTTACCGCCCCTATTCCACCTGAGAAGAGTGAGATCTCTGCACTGGGGCCCTCCTCTGCTCATGGATCCTTCGCAGTTATTTGGCAAGTCTACGGACCTTTACTTTTTGTGTGAACAACCTTGTCTATATAATGCCTCTGCAATTCACCACCCTCTTCTCACATCTCCCCATGACACTTCAGGAAAACACACCGGATCTTGGAACTTCCCTGAAGAAGAATTCTGGTGATGATCTTCAGTCACTCAAAATATCCCTTTGGCCATGAGTATCTCAGATGCTCTGCTATATGGCAGCTTGTGTGATGAAGCTTCAGTTATGGGTAAGGCTACGTTTATGTCACAGAGGTCATGGAAGTCACCGAATCCGTGACTTCCAGAGACCTCCATGACATTCTCTGGTTCCAGCGACAGGCAACAGGGGGTCCCCTGCAAGGTTCCAGGGACCGGTGACAGACTCCTGAGGGGACCCTTCTCAGGGTTCCAGTGATGGGCGACAGCCTCATGCAGGGGAGGGGAAGAGAGATGCCTCGGGCAAGCGGCTGGGGGTGTCCCCTTTTCTCTTTGGGAAATATGGTCACCTTGCAGCTCCCAGCCACCATTGGCAGAGGGGGACCCCCTGCAGCTTCCACCCGCCATGGGTGGAGGGGGAACCTCACAGCTCCCAGCCACCATGGTGGCAGGGGAAACCATGGAGCCACAGCAGCAAAAGTCACATATAGCTCACGGCTTCCATGATTTTTTGTTTATTGCCCGTGACCTGTCCGTGACTTTTACTAAAAATAACCACCACAAAATCTTAGCTTTAGTGATGGGTACAGGGCAAGAGAACATGTTCCAAGCCTTTTAAAGATGATCCTGTCTAGGGAAGAAGCAACAGAACAAACAAGGCTGAACTCCATAGAATACTATTCGCAGTTGGTATATTATGTCCAGTGAAGGAAAGTAGAGCTTCCGTTTGTCTAAGCATCAATCTAAGATGTATTGCAGGGGCTATAGAGGGGTTGTATATGTATGTATGGGCCAAACACTGATGCTGGTACCCCTTTCCCACCTGTGCAGGAGGAGGGGATTGCAGAGGAAGAGTGGGTGATGACAGGAGAGAGAAGGATTCACACTTCTACATGCTCCCTGCCACCCACAAGAGCCTGGGGAAGCAACTTGGCCACCAAGCTGGTGGGTCTGTGAATCAAGAGACGGGGAGGAAGAGAAACATGTTTTGGAGGGTGCTAAAGAGCAGCGGGTGATCCACATGGCTATCCATATGGAATTAATGCTGATCCTGGCAGCATTAATTTCCACTCTGCACCTGCACCCCTCTTGGTGATTTTGCGCAACTGTAGGCAGGACAGCCAATGGCAGCATGACTCCTGAAGTACCTATGTTCCCAGGAGGACAGGAAGGTTGGAGAGAACACTGGATAGATAGCTCCTCTGCTGGCTGAGTGCTTCTTTCCCCACTGATTCTGAGAATCAATGGGTAGATGCCTCACTTCCCCACCCACCTCCTCTGGAACCCCCAGCACTGTCTCCTCAAGAGGTGCATTAGCTGGAAACTCTCTGAGTTGAAACAGAGACCTAATCACTTCACCCACCGGCAGATCCACACACCAATGCCTGGAAAGGGACAGAATCTAGTATAAGTTTGACTTTCCTGGTCATGCAGACAACCGACTAGGTTTTGTGAATGAGCCTCCAAAATGGCCAAATGGAGCCCTCTGTAAGGTGCAATAACTATACAAAAAATGTGATGAGTTAAAGACAGAATATGAGATGTTATCACCATTTTTAGTACAGTTCTGCTATTAATTAGTGCAAAATTATCCTTTCTTTTAGGAAGAATTACACAAAATGTGGCTGGAATGCGAGGCAATCAGCTATGCCCGGGGGAGCCCTGTGCCTACATAGAACTGATTGCATGATCAGGGCCTAACTTATTTACTCTGGGCCAGATTCTGTAAGTGCTCTTTGAGCTGAACTCCAACTTGAATCAACCAGCACTCCACATCCAGAGGTGAAACAGAACCACAGCCTATGTTTTTAATGTTCTTTTTAAAGCACCACCAGCTCTTTCTGACATTTTGATTTCCAGTAATAGGCCATTTACTCAGTAATAGTAAGACCTGAACAGTAGTCGAAGCCAATAACAGCAAGACGGGAGCTCCTCCAGGAGGAGATGAGTATTAGCATCTCCTGAGTTTTAGGTTTAAACAAAAGTATCTTGTTGCTTCACTCAAACAATACAAAACATACAAAAGGAAAGAATTATAAGTAGGAAGTTATGAAAGACAGGACAAAAAGCTACACATCTGTTCAGACTTTAAGTGGCTGTATGGTTTAAGTGGTTCGAGCATGGAAATAGATGTCAGGAACTCCTAAAGCCTAATAGCAACTGCCACTGGCTTGTAACGTAGGTGTGGGCAAGTCATCTGGGGTGTGATGTTCAAAAGTGTTCAGTTTTCATTTCCTTCAGTGGGAGCAGAGCTAAGCCAGTGCAGAGTGCTTTTGAAGATCTCATGCTTGTAGCTTCATTTTCAGAGGTCCTGATCACTCACAATTGCCACTGACATCAACTGGAGCTGCTCAGCTGTTAAACTTTCTACCTCAATTCCCTCATAGCTAAAATGAGGCTAATAATATTTGCTTCATCACATGGCTGTTAGGAAGATTAATTAGATGAAATGGGATTCTACTCTGAAAAGTGACTATAACGATGACATTGAAGGGTTCCAGGTTTGTCGTCTCTTAGTTATTTCCAAAATAAATGTGTACGGTTTACTGTTAAAATGATGTTTTATCTTACTACAAGGCCTGCAGATGGAACCTGGGAACCAAAAATCAAATTGGTTTCTTTCCCTCTTGTGCACGATCATCTGAAATAGAGGTTCTGGCAGCAAAATTCTTCCCTCAGTGATACCTGTGCAACCAGGTTGTCTTCCAGTTTTGCCTCTGGTGACAAGCGTGTAGCACCATTGCTTTTACTGGGGTTGTAAGTGATTGGAACCTAAAGCACAATTCTGTTGCTAATGCACTTGTAGAAATAGAACACAATTCCCTCTGGTTTAGTTGTATTGGCTCTCCGAGTACTTCTAACAAGGAGTACACACTTCTTTTTGTGGAGTAGTAATTAGTTAATGATTTTGAATACAGGCGGAGAGCAGATCTGTTGAGTAAGAAGGTAATATTTTACCTAGTCACTTTTTAAACATTTTTTGAATACCCTATAGTCCTTTACATTTTCAAAGCACTATCTATATGTGCAAGGTATTACTAAATCCTATATTATCTAATTTCTTCTTTAATGATATGGATGAAGGAATAAACAGTGAGCTTATGAATATAACATGAATTGGGCGAAACTGTGAACACCAGTAAAGAGAGAGGAGATAATAATACCAAGAGACATAAAGAGAGTCCTCTTAGGAAAAGGTAAACTGTTACAGCTGAGGGGAAAGAATCCCAAAATAGGCAATCAGTTGGAGAGAGACATAAAATGAAATCAAGAGACTGAAAAATGTAGACTGAATAACAGCAAATCCATAAATGAAATGCGGACCATAAAATGTATTAGACTCCAGGAAAGTCTCAGGAAAAGTGATGGGAGCCCCATTGCCTGACAGATTTTAAAACAAGGCTTAGACGAGTATTATTCAGACATGGACAACAGGTGAAAACGCTGCATTAGAAGGAAATAAGTCAACTGCCCTGGGTGGCCTTTTCAAACGCGGTCGCCATAACTCTACTCCCATTACACTCAAGGGAAGCTTCCCCAGTGATTTCAGTGGGAGCAGTTTGGCCAACACTGAGTCGTTTCGAAAATCCTACCCGGTAGTCCTAGACCGTTTTCTTCTTTGTGGGTCAAATTCTGGGCCAGCTGACCCTTTCCTGCCTGCCCCCTTACTTCAATAGGCTGGTGAAGGGGCCGGGAGCCTCTCCAGCTGTTCTGCAGGACTCACTCCAATTATATACCCTTTCTCCCCATGATCTGCTCCCTCCTCCCCTTCACCTTGCTTTGCCGGAGCCTTTCACCGCGGGGAGCCCTGACTTAGAGCTAAACCTCTGGGGTCTCTCTCTCGGCTGCAGGGAGCCTCTGTCGGTGTGCTGGGGGCGGGGGAATAGGGGGCAGAGACAGGGGGTGCCTGGCTGGGCCCAGTGGCAATAGGGAGATGGAGGAAGGGTGGGCACCGGCGGAGGGAGGGCTGGAGGGATGTCACACGCGGAGCTAGCGTAGGGCAGGGAACTGGCTGGGTGGGTGCATCCGTGGGGAGAGGGCGGGGCTCCCTTCTTCCTCCCAGGGCCCCCATCAGCGCGGCCACCCCCTGCTCCAGCCCACAGAGGCGCCGCTACGTTTGGAAGCGCCTTGAACCCAGACAAAGCCAGTAGGTGGCTGGGGGGACGGGAGGACTCTGAGCCCCGGGCTTCCTACAGGGGCTGCACCTGCCCGGGCCCGGGTCAGCTTCAGCCGCCCCCAAACTCGCAGCGGCCCCCGGCCCAGCGATCGCAGGCTCGCTCCACCCTGGGGCCCCGGGCCCGATCCTGCCGCAGCTGAAAGCCAGGGGAGGCGGGACTCTCCCGCCCCAGGGGCTGAGCTCTCAAAGTACCGCGCAGAGGCACCGGGCAGGGCTCTCCCCGTCCTGTCCTCCGGCCGCATGTCCTCGGCTCCGGCTCCTTGTATCCCGCTGCCCCGGCCGCCCACAGAGCAGCTCCAATAATGACCGTCCGCCCCGAGCTCTCTGCGGCTCACCGCCCCTCGGGGGAGCGACCCGCCCGGAGAGCAGGAGGCCCGAAGGAACAGGACATACAGACTGCGGTCTAGTGACCAGCGCAAAGCTTCATACAGCCCTCGAGTCTAGATCCGAGGTACATTGACACCATCTATAGCCATACAGCCGATATCTGATGTAAGGCCCACGGTCTGCATCTAATGTATAGCGCCCTAGTCTATAGCTCTTTAAAGTCATAGCCTCTGCGCCTAGCCTAATTTACACCCATATAATCTATTCCCACCGTCTATGCCTAAATTATATCCACATCATCTATATTACAGATTCCGAGGCCAGAAGGATGATCATGCAGCCTGATCTCCTGTAGAACACAGGCCAGAGAATATGTCATATCAACACACTAATCTATGTCTATTTATAGCCACCGCATCTATATTTAATCTAATTTATATCCATACAGTCTATACCCAGGTCTATCTATCTATCTATCTATCTATCTATCTAGATAGATAGATAGATAGATAGATAGATAGATAGAGGGGGTGGATGGGGATAGATAGATAGAGGGGGTGGATGGGGATGGATAGATAGATAGATATAATGTGTGTGTATCTGTATCAAGATAGATTAGATGGAGCCATGGAATTAAAGTTTGCATTTATAAAACACACATATACATCTCAGCAAGCAACAGTAGAATAGACCCTCCTGGCTGGCTACATGAGTAAATTGTGCCCCACCGAGGCAGAGGATGGGGCCCGATCCATCTCTTAGTGCACTCCAAGGTATATCTCAATGATTTCTGGGGGAATTGGATCCGGCCTCTGCGCAGCAAGTCCGTTATTAACGAGTAAAAACGAATGAAATGAGACACACGACGGTGGCAAAGGTAAAGTAAAAACGTTAAGTAAAGAGTGAAACAGAGAAATGAAACCCAAGCGTGCTTGTTCAAGGCTAGCTGCAAGGCCAGACCCTGCGCCTTTATTCACAGTAGAGATCAATGAGCGTATCCCTCCTGGGGCAATGTACTCGCTGAGGATGAGAAATTTGGGTGAAATCCATTCTATTGTTGTTTTTTTAAATAGCACTTATAGTTCTGCCCACGTTTGCAACGTGACCTACAAGCCTTATTGCATGCAAACAGCGTTATGAACACTATGCCCCAGTAGATCAAATACACGTTTTTGCTTCTCTCTATTCCCTGGCCTTTCTCTGAACTTTTCTTATAATTCTTTCCCTCACAGGAAACACACACACACAGAGAGACACACACACACACACACACACACACACAGAGACACACACGCACACACTACTGTCATCACAAGGTAATTGCATTTAGCTTCTCTGGCGTACTCGCATCACTGTTCGCTAGAACGTGCAACCTGGTTTAAATTACCATCACGGCTGGTATTTGTCCCATCAAATAGTTGTATGTTTACAACTTCTTCTAATTACCATTTATTTGACGCAGATTCGTGTTGTTTTGCTTAATCTCTAGCCCGGAGTATAAACAAAGCAAACCAACAAAAAGGGATCAAACGAGGACAGAAAAGAACACCCCCCACCCACCCCAGCTCGGGGAAGAAGACAATGTGGCCTGTTTACGTTTGCCCCCTCCAGTTGCCGGGCCCGGGGTTAGCTGATTCTTAGGAGGCCACAAAGGCAGAACATGGCCTCTGCTCCCAGCTAGCCCAAACCACGCTCTCGATCCAGCTCCAGCCGCGGGGAGGGGATCTACCCAGGACCCAGGGTCCGGGAAGGGTTTCCTCGCTCCCCTGGCGCGGCGCTCTCGGTCCCCCCGTGGCACAGAGGGGCCGCCCCAGGGCAGAGACCAGAACTTACTTAGGAGACTGGCTTCATGGGAGCCGTTGACTTTGCCATCCGGGTGGATCTGCAGATGGAAGCCAATGCCCACCCTGCAATACAGGCTGCCGGTCCTGCGCCCGGAGGGGCTCCACTGGAAGCTGCTTCTCTCCGGCCCGCTCCCTGCGGCTCCCGAGGAGGGGGAGGAAGGTGAGGAAGCGGAGGAGGTGTTGCCGGCGCTGCTGGCGGCGGAGCGGAGTTGCGCTCCCGGGGGGAGTTGCGCCTCCTGCGCCAGGGCGCTGCCGAGGATCAGGTGGCTGAGGAAGAGGAGGCAGCGGAAGGACACGCTCATTCTTCCAGCCAGGAGGGTGCCCGGCGCATCTTGCGAGCCCGCGGGGCGGCTGCTCCGTCGGCGCCGCGGCGCGGGGCTAGCTGCGCCGGGATTGGGAAGGCATCGCCCCCCTCGCTGCAGCGCGCGAGGGGAGCTCCGGAGCGCGGCGCTGGCACCGGGATATTTATAACCCGGGTGATCTCACTGCTCGGTGCACGCCTGGAGCCGAAAGGCGGCTCTCGCCTCCGGCCGCCGCGTCCCTGCCGCGGGGCTGGGGGAGCCCCGCGAGGAAGAGGCGGAGGGCGGATGGGAAGCAGCACCCATGGGCCCTGGGGTGGAGAGGGGGGTGCGGGTCGCACCAGAGACCCGACTGCGCCAGCGGCTCTTTACGCACCAGCGGGCTAATTCCTATCCAAGGGCAAAGGCTGCAAATAATTCATAACGGGGACAGCAAAATGGGCTCCCCGGAGAGGCGGCGGCGGATTGGGTTGCTTCCATAGGGCTGGGGGGCGGAGGGGGGGATTCCTTCCCCTCCTCCCCCTTGAAGATGCCGGCTCGGATTTTAAGCACTGGCCCCGCATGATTCCTAGAGACCCGCGGCGGAGTGGGGGCCCCGTGGGGCTTCGCCGATGCGCGGGCGGGCTGTGCATTCGGCACCCAAGGGAACGCTTCCACTCCGGCGGGCAATGCTCGGGGAGGGCTGAACGGGAGTGGAGGTGGGGGGGCGGCTAACTTCGGGATTGGGGCTGGCTTGCAGAAGGCGAGGGGCGCTTCCATACGCCAGTGGCGCGTCTCCCGGGGGAGCGTGCGCCTCGCTTACCTGCCGTGCCACAGATCCGTGCAAGGATTCAGCGCCTGCCCCTCTGGAGAGGCAGGCGTCCGGGCACCCCCCGCCCCCAGCTCCGGGCGCGCCTGGCACACAGCACCGCTCCGGTGCGTGCCCTGGGCCCGCTGCCCCTTTGCAGGAGGCAGGTGGGAGCTGTCTCTGCCGTGCCGGGGACCGCCCGGAATGATTAATGACAATGCGCACCCTGGATTCAACCTTAAGAAACCCGAGACTGGCGCGTTTCTCTGTATGCAGCGCCCGCCTGTCATTTACCGGAGAAATATACCTTCCTGGCAGGCCGGGAATGGCGGTGCCTGGAAACACGCTGAAAGTTTGAAGCCGGACTTCCGAGCCATTATCCCTCTGGCACGGCAGTGAAAAGGGCAGGCTCTGGACCGAGAACGCCAATGCACAGAAGCCGTGGCTGATACTCAGATGCGGCCTTGTGCGTTATTGAGCACGGATGTCGAGCTTCCCATTTCAATAATAATAAAAAAAAGCATAGAAAAGACATACCTGTGTTCCAGCGCTGAAATCCTCCTGCTGGCCTGGCACAGAGCTTGACGTGAACCAAGCTATAAAAAGACAAAGCGCCAAAGAGGCTGTCGGAAAGCGGGAGGGAGGAAAGATTGTGTGTGTTTGCTTGTTTGTGCGTCAATAGAGAAAAAGAGAAACCCAGTCCTGCACTCGCGGCTATCAGTGGGTATTTCCGTGCGAAATAATGCAGGATCCCAACCTTCGTGAGAGTTTGGTGCGAGGAACGTGGCGTGGTATAGGTGGCCAGGCATAAATTATTCCATATGAATATATACAGATATATGTATGTATAATATATGTGTGTATGCGCACATACACACACACACACACACACATATATATACACACACACATATTATACATACATATATCTGTATATATTCATATGGAATAATTATATATATATATATATATATATATATATATATAATTCCTATGGAATAACTATATATATATATATATATGTAGATATTCATATGGAATAATTATATATATACACATGTGACTATAATATGTGTATATGTGTGTATAGATACACAGCACATACATACTTACATATACATATATACTATTTTATAATTTTTAAAAAATTAAATATATAGTATATATGTATATGTAAGTATATATATATATGTATGTATGTGGTGTGTGTGTGTATATATATACACACACACATATTATAGTCACATGTATATATATACACACACATATTATACATACATTTTTCTGTATATATTATATATACATACACCATACACACATGCATATATTATTTATATTATATAGATAGATAGATATAAAATGTATATATGTGTGTGTGTACCTACATCCATACATTATTTCATATGAAGTATAGATAGATTAAAATAAAATATAAATAGTATATATGTATGTATGTATGGTGTATGTATATATAATATATACATATAGATGTATGTATCATATGTATGTATATGTACACATCCCCCTCTACAAAAATTACCTCCCCAGAAAAAAGTCTGCGTTTTTCCATTGCAGTCTGTTTCAGATGTTGTGGCCTGAACAACAGGTATGGTCTGAATATTACGGCTTTAACAGCTCAGAAACGCTCATGCAAATAAAATAAACACAAAGCTCCTTGCCATGCAAGCATGCCCCCGGGAGGCGTGTTCTCGTGTCTGTTGTTTATGCAGTGCTTGAAAGGGATTTTTGTGCAGTCGATTCAGGAAAGTGTAACCACCACCCCCCGTTCGCCCCTCGCCAAGGGTTCCTTCAGGTGTGTTTATTAATTGGAATCGAGGCCCCTCGCCTGGGGGAAGGGCCAGGGCCAGCCGTTTTGTAAGGGCCTGATCTTGGAGCCCATGGGATCTTTACCTTCGATTTTAATGGGGCCCAGAGTGCCACCCTCCAGCGGTACCACTTAGCAGCGACACAGGGAAACGCCAAAGTTTTGCAAAGTCTCATTTCCCCTTGGGAAGGGCAAAGGGAAACCCAAACACTTTTATTCCCACCGTTCACATGCAGCGCACGTCAATGCAAACGACATTCAGTCCCTGCGTGGTCTGCGTTTAAAAAAAGGAAACAAGCTGGATGTGCCTATGATGCCGTGGTAAGTAAATCAGGCCCACTTCTGAATGGACACGTTTGAATCCCGTTTTGCAACAAGAAATCTGGTGCAAAGAATGGAAGTTACTGTGGAAAAGTCAGCTCAGGCATAGAGCGCTGGAAGGTGGTGTCCCAGCGCCCTGTTCCCTTTTTATAACACAACTTTTGTGCTTGTAAGTGGTGGCAACATAACTGTTACATCTCCAAACAAAGGCAGCCTAAAACAAATGAAATACACACAAAAAGAAGTCTGTCAATGGCCTGTTCTTCACCCACAAAATGTCATTACGTGCATATAGACTCCTTATACCACACTTTCCCTGTAGCAATACAACGACACAGACACAATAACCAATTTTCCTGGTCAAATAGCAGCTCTGACATTTTTAAAGCGCACACCTTATAGCTCAAATTCCTGTAGCGAGATCAGGGTTCACACGTGTCCGTTTCTGCCGAATCGCGGCTTGAGAAGTTCAGAAGTGGAGCTCCTTACAATGTAACTTTAAGAAGAGAGCATTTGTCCATTCCCCACTCACACTTTCAAATTGAACTTTGACTTAAACCTATTAATAGCTTCGAAATGAAGACTAGGAACACACTTCAATTCTTCCAGATCCCCCTCGAGATAATAACGTTGACCTCAGCTTGGAGCGGTGTTAAACGGGTGTCTGCCCATTGCAACTTCATTGGACTATGAAAGTAGCGTTGGAAATGCCATTCCTGGAGAGAGACGAGAATTAGCCGGCAGTTTTCTCCAGACCGTCACCTGCAAGATTACAAAGGTCAAAGAATATGAGCGGCTGCAAAACAAGCACCCCCCGGTGACCAGCTCCTGGGTCAATGAACCGCCCTTGTTCTCAGCCGCAAGGTTTTCCAGCCGGGGTTTAACGCTATTCTGTTTGCCCCTCTCCAGCACCGAGAACAGAAGCCACAATCCCGTCGTCCGTCGTGGGAGGCGATCTGCTTCTCTCTGGGAGAAACCAGGCCTCGTTCGCCCCCATCTCGGCTCCAGCTGGGGAAGGATGCCACGATCCAACCCCCCCCCCCCGAAATACCGCTGCCCCCAAATAGCCGATTCACAAGCCTGACACGGGTTTCCGAATTCGCCTGGCGGTCCCTGCCTGAGCTGGGAGGTCTTCTTACCCCGGGCCGCCTCCAACGGATCCACCACGCTGGAAGCAGCCGCCATGGGCATAAGGGCACACCCCCGCCCCCCAGGGGGAGGGAGGATTCAGACACATAGAGAGGGGGAGGGAATGCACTGGAGGGAGAGCTAAGTCCAGGCTAGAGACCCCCCCTCCTGATTCCTGGGGGGATGCGGGCACACGGCTTTCCCGTGGCCCCCCACCAGCCTCGCCGGCCGGTGCCTTGCAGCGTTGGTGTGTGGGGGGGTATTTCAGGGAGCGGAGGGGATCATAATGGGTGCTGGGTCCTAGGAGGCATCACGCATGAGAGCCAGAGAGTTAACACTAGAGGGGCGGGTAACAACACTCCCCCCCGCCGGTGTACCAGGTGAGAGCTTGCTGGACATTCACCAGAATACGCTTCAAGCCCTTTGTAAAGTAGCCACGGAGCCACATTCTCCCCTGGTGTAAATTAGCGTCAGTCCACTTGCTTCAAGGGCCAATCTCCGCCGGCTGAGAATTCGGATCAATATCTCTAAGTAATAAGTAATCAGTAGCAGCCTCCCAGTAGTAAATGGCTCTCTAGATTCATTGGGAGAGGGCCAGGGGGGTATTTTCTATGGGGGGAGGGGCTGGAATGATGCATGTTACAAGGTGCTCTTGGGTCCATTCCAATAACGGATGGGCTGACAAATATTGATAAACCGGATTCACATCACCCCCGAGGCATGTTCCCATGGGTTAAATCGCTTCTCCGAACTTTTCCCGTCTCTTTCCTTTCCCCAAATCCGTGTGTGTTATCTCTGGAGAAGGCAGTGTGACGCGGCGTGTAATGAAACAAGAATATTTTCCTTGCCCTCCAGCGAACTTCAGAACCTTCGCTTTTAATCCCAGGTAAACTCCTCAGTGAAATCCTAGCTCCAAAGTCAATGGGAAATTTGCCATCCGCTTGCCTGGGACCAGGGCGTCACTGGTTATATATACCGCCCTACCACACAGCGAGGTTGAACTTTTCCTAATGAGCAGATTTTAGTAAGAGAAAAAAAAATCTGTGAGTCTCCTCCCACGCTCAGGCACCCTCCGAATTGATCCCGGGCCTTTGAGGGGTCTGATTAAGGCCGCTGTGGTTGACTTGACACAGGTTTTCTCTCATGGGGCCCTTCAACTCCCACTGAAGTCAGCTGATGGACTTCAGTGGGAACCGGGTCGGTCCTACAACGCGCTCTAGGGCGACTTACGCCAGAGGTGGTTTGGTCCCATCGATCCGGCTCCCTTTAAAGCCAAGGGGCGCCGGATCGAGCGCCCCCCCCCCCGGCCCATTCCCGCTCATTGTTACAGGCAGGCTGGTCCCTGGTTTTTATAAACCCTTGGCCTGACATTAGCGCTGCTAGGACCATGGAAAAGTCTTGCTGGCAGCGTGATTTCTGGCGCCACACACAGAAAGCTGGGAACACACTGTCCTGACCGGTTTTGAAAGAGAAAAGTCCCCCCCCCACCCCAGCTTCCACAACCCCTTTGTTCGATCGGCCTTTGACAAAGGCAGCAATTCCACAACAAGGACATATTAGCGGCTGAACGGCCTCCACCTTTCAAACCAAGGATGATATGTTGGCTATAATTTCTCCCGCTTATTTTCCCCCCCTTCCCTCCGCAGTATGGGTTCCTACCGCCCTTAATTACAGTAATCAGCGCTAGCAAATGCGCTTTGTTTTCCACTCCCTCTCACTTGGCAGGATACACAGGGCAGCACCTGTTGTCTGGTTCCAGAGAGAAACACCTGTCGATGGAAGCGCTAAGTAGCGACATGGGGGCTGTCAATCGGCAAATCTTGGGAGACTTTCCTATTGAGGGCAGCAAGGAGCCGACACCTGTTCGGGGCGATTGAAGGCTAACTGACAGCTTATTGACTTCTGACAGAAGATGTCAATACATGACCCCCTCGGAGACTGGGAGCCCAGAGCCGCGACATCTGGTAATGAGCGCAGGAGAGGCACCAGATCGGAGGCATTCCTCCCGAAAAGAGCAGAGCGGAACCGATTCACAGTCCTCTAGCTGGGAACGGGTTTCGCGATTATTGCCGGAGCGCAGGAGAGGGGATAACGCGTATCCGGGTTAGAAAGGGGACTCTTTAGTTGAATAGCAACCCTCTTCCCCCCTAGGATAATAGCCTGGTGGTCATTGATGGTTCTTATTGCTTTTGCCAGTCTAATGATCCCGATCCACGGATACTTAGTTACAAAAAGACTGATCTCTTTGCTGTTCAGCGGGGCTGCATATTACTGAGTTTGTAAGCGCCTAGCACAATGCGGGCCGGCTCCTGGCCGGTCCTTAGGCACTACCGTAAGAAACATGAGTAAGAAAATATCAAATATTACTATGCATCAGCCTGTCTGTCTCTCCACCTAATCTGTCTGTCTGCCTATCTACCTACTTGTTTGTTTATCTGATTTATCAATCTTTCCTTCTGCCCATCCACCTCTCCCATCCAATCTATTTGTTTGCCTCTTTATATAATCTGCCTAGCTTCCTGCTTGTCTGTCTGTCTGTCTATCTATCTATCCCCATACAGCCCCCTCTCTCTATCTCTCTATCTATCCCCATCCATCCCATCCATCTATCTATCTATCCCCATACACCCCCCCCTCTCTATCTCTCTATCTATCCCCATCCACCCTATCTATCTATCTATCCCCATCCACCCTATCTATCTATCTATCTATCTATCCCCATACACCCCCTCTCTCTATCTCTCTATCTATCCCCATCCACCCCATCTATCTATCTATCTATCTATCTATCTATCTATCTATCTATCTATCCCCATACACTCTCTCTCTCTCTCTTTCTATCCCCATCCACCCCCTCTATCTTTCTATCTATCTATCCCACCCACATGTGTGCTTCTGATAAAAAATATAAAAATAGCCAGCACCCCGTGGACAGTACTGCGGAGGAGACCTAATTAGTTACAGGGCTTTTGGGGGGTGGGGCAGTTTAGACCTGACTCCACACAGCTCTGCCCATTGGCCAGCTGGCTGCGAACGGTGACATTCTGCTGGCTGAAGAGCACCCCTCGGACCTTTGACTCCGCTCAAGGTCGGACGCGCAGAGTTATGTCTTTAAAGATGCAAGAAAGTGGATCAAGTTGCAGGGCCTGGGAAGCCCACCTTCCCGCCCCCTGCTGCAGCTGCTGCTGCTTTAAGGAAGGGGAGCTGCAAATCCCTCTGTAAATCCCATCTCCGGACAGCCTGCCTTTCCCCCTGCCCCTAATCCTTGCCTTGCTCAGCGTAGGACTGGGGGAGGCTGAACACACCTCAGGGTGAGGACTGGGCATGGCCAGGCATTGCCACCAGCCCCAGAGGAGGGAAATGGGCTACACAAAGTCACCTGCACATTGATGGCAAACTCAGCAGCAATGTGCAGGGCTCTAGGCAGTTTTACAGCCGTCCGTGAGTGTATGTCCCCCAGGTACAGAAAAACACAGCAGACGTGGCAAGATGGACATTTATGTAGAGTTACACTTTGTTCCTCAAACACAAGAACTAGGAGCTTCTGAGCCAGAGACTGCTAGTGAATGCAGATTTCTTTCTCCTTTCAAAATTGCCAGGTAGAGAACAAACTGGCAGCAGTTAAAGAAACCCGATTTGCAAATCATGGCAAGATTCCGGTCCGATTGCCTATCTATAGGGATCTCTGGGCCTGGAAGGGGAATCCCAGATCAGATACAATTATTACCTTGATTTAACTGGTATCACAAAGGGGTAGGAGAGCACAGAAAGAGAGAGAGCAAGTAAACCCATTTAATGGTCAGATCTCACTGCCCTTAGGCAGGGAAAAGTCCCGTTGATTGGAACAGGTCAAGTGGAAATTTAGCCTGCCTAAAAGCAGCAGGATCGGGTCCCACAGGGAAATGCCGGACCCAGGTTTGCATTATCAACTGTTTTCTCCAACCAAGTGATTCTTGTCATTGCTGAGAGTATTTAAAGACATCAGGAGTCACGGGAGTGTCATCTTCTCTGACTCGAAAAGTCCTGCAACAGGTGCGGGGGCTTTCAGGGTGTATAAATCTGGAGAATTAACTTGTCCCATCCTTTTGAAACAAATTAGCTGCGTCTTGGCTTCAGGTTACCACTGCGAACTACCTTTTTATTGGCCTTACCGCTGCTGTCGCATTAGGAACTATTTGGTCTTAACGACAACCAGATCCTAAACAAAACATTGAGCAGAGGGAGGAAGATATTGTATTGCACATCTATAGGCTATGGGGAAGTGAGCTTCTGGGAGAGTTGACAGCCAGCAGCTGCAAAGGGAGCTTGCCCCCTTTCCCATCATAATTCACCAAGGTACACTGGGCTGGGCAAGAGGAAAGTGGTTATTTCAGTGCCAGTGTGGGAGGAAAAAAAGATATCCCTTTAAATATAAAATGTCTCTTTTCCCTGAGAATCAAGGGCCAGTCAATGGAAAGACTCCCATTAACTTGAATGGGCTTTGGACTGGCCCCCAAATCTCTCTAGGGACAGCCACAGGCCCAGCCATAAATTAACAGAGGTGATTGCCTCCGCTGACACGTGGGGAAGTGACAGGTCTTGTCTGAACACAATGGCTCTGAAGTTCTGCAGGCTCTGACATAATGATCACCCTTGTCCTCCCATTACTGGAGTAATAACCCTCAGACACTCACACCATGTGCTTCCCCAGTGATAGCAGCCATATTTCTTCCAGATAACAAAGGCAACTGTCATGTAATGCCACGGTGCGGAAGGAGACCTCGGAGTGACAACCCATTCATCAACCTGGTAGAGCACAAAACATATTCTTCCCCTTTTAGGGCTGTTTGCTGGTCCTTTCACAGCTGCTAAACCTAATGGGAAAGTTGCTCTCGCACTAGGAAATCCTAAACTAGAACACCTCAGTCACAAGCAGCAGTTCCTTATAATAACTCATCCCAAACTATCCCTGTTTCCCCAGCAGGCAACAGCTCTTATATACAGACTGTGAATAGCCTTGCTCTTGCTATGGTTGTGCTGTGGTCTGTGCCAAAGGGCTGGTGTGGAATTTAAAGATGAAGAATCATGGCAGCTATCATTAAGATCGGAGCTTTGATTTAAGAGACTTTATGTCTTTGATTGATTGAATGTATATCTTTATTGTTTCTCTCATATTCATCTTTTGTGGCCTGATCCAAAGCCAACATTCTTTGTCTTTAACAAGGCCCTTTGATTAATTACCCCTGAGTTTTATGAATGCTGTCTAATTTCTAGGTAGGATGGTTCAGAGGTACTGTACATTGACCATGAATTTATTTCTACAGTAAGACCACACAGTGTGTCGCCTTGGACGATAACCATGGTTTAAACAGGAAGTTGAAAGCCAAGCACATGAGAAGTGGCAGCCACCTGACAAGTGACAATATCCTAGTACAGGGTACATTCTGGAGTGTGTTGCGATTAAAATGCTCTCCATGCACGTATATGTAGATGAGTCTGTTTGTATATAAGCAGATATATGTATGCATGCACACACTGTATATGTCAGGGGTCTCAAACTCAAATTACCACGAGGGCCGCATGAGGACTAGTGCATTGGCCCCAGGGCCGCATCACTGACCCCGCCCCCTCGCTGCCCCCGGCCCTGCCCCCACTCCATCCATTCCATTCATAGGCGCCGACTCTGTGGGTGCTCCGGGGCTGGAGCACCCACCGGCAGCTCCCCGCCATTCCCGGGGCCCGCGCCCAGCTCCCCACCAGTCCCGGGACCCGCGGCAAGCTTACCTCAGCACCGGGAGACGTTGTGGGGCCCCGCCCCCGACACTGGGTGATGTTGCATCGGTGTCGGGGGCGGGGCCCCGCAACGTCACCCGGTGTTGGGGGCGGGGCCCCGCCACGCCGGGCGTCAGCCCCCACCAGCGCCACCGGAAGTTGGCGCCTATGCTTCCATTAGGCCCTGCCCCTTCTCCGCCCCTTCGCCACCTCCTCCCCTGAGCGCGCGGCTCCCCGCTCCTCCCCCCTCCCTCCCAGAAACCGCAAAGCCGCCAGAACAGCTGTCTGGCGGTGGAACTTGCCTGGGAGCAAAAATAGAACCTTGGAGCAGCGCGGAGGGAATGGGGATCTTAGCGGCCACAGAACGTAACTGGGGGTGGGGGTGAGGGGAGTTGGCGGACACAGAATGTAACTGGGGAGCGGCGGGGGTGAGGGGAGTTGGCGGCCATAGGATGTAACTGGGAGGGGGGGTGGGGAGGCCCGCCGGGCTCCCCACGCACCCCCGAGTTACGTTCTGAAGTTCCGCCACCAGAACAGCTGTCTGGCGGCTTTGCGGTTTCTGGGAGGGAGGGGGGAGGAGCGGGAAGCGTGCACACAGGGGGGGAGGGGGGGAAGAGGGGGAGCTCCCCCCCTCCTCCCCATGTGAGCGCTTCAGAATGTAACTCAGCGGGGGGCAGGGGGCGCGGGGAGCCTGGCGGGCCACAGGGAAGCGCTCCACGGGCCGCATGCGACCCGCGGGCCGTGTGTTTGAGACCCCTGGTATATGTAACTGTGGTGGAATGCCTTTTTAATGGTGTTTGAATATTGATCAGTGAACAAACACTAATTGAAATAGTTATGTGACATCAATGGTGTAAAATTAGTAGGAAAGAGATTAGAATCAGGCCCAGAACACTTGGTGAGAATCTTCTCTATTGAGCCAGCCTATGAAGGATAT
This sequence comes from Macrochelys suwanniensis, assembly GCA_033296515.1. Taxonomy (NCBI): domain Eukaryota; kingdom Metazoa; phylum Chordata; order Testudines; family Chelydridae; genus Macrochelys; species Macrochelys suwanniensis. Next base: position 20,995,117 of record CM065779.1, on the reverse strand, counting down.
CAGTTTAAAAGGAGTCTTTGAGTGGGAATTCTTTATTCCTTTTCCACGTTCAAGGGGGGAATTGTTTAACTCAACTTTCACAAGAGCTGAGTTAAAAATTTGCAAAGCCACAACCACTTGTAGTAGTAGAAAAACTCCAAGTGACAGCACAAGAGTCAAGGTGGAACATTTGCAAGGCAAGCCATCAACTGTGCACAAGCAACCAACCTAAACTAGCATCCTGTTTTCAGGATATCAACACAAAGAGCCAAATTTTGCCCTAAGCTATGAATCCATAATTCCCATTGACTTCAAATGGACTTGCGTGGATGTATCTTGGGGCCAAATTCTGCGCTCAAATTCAAAAGAAATGTGGAGGAATGTGTTTCCCAAAAGAGGCCCTGAAAAACTGAATTCCCACAGATTGAGGATTTTTGTAACTAATGTTTTTAAGGGAAGATGTTTGTAGCAGATGTGAAGCCATTCTCCTGTGCAGGAGAAGGTGGAGTATCCCACCGTTCAGTGCTCTAGAACCACTCTCAGATGCACTTCTGAAGTTTTTCATGCAAACAAGGATTCCTGACATATGAAAATAGTGCGACAAGAAATGCTGAATGATTTTGCTGACGACTCTATTTTACTTATTGTTGATATGTGAATCCATTCCAATTCAGGATAAAATAACTACTCATTCTTAACTGCTCACTTGATTAGCAAGTTTCCTAGAAGAGCTAGTTTTATTTAGTGTGAGGATTTTGACAGCAAGCCCAGAGGAGCAACCATCTCTGAGAGTTTTTTTAAATAATCAAGAACCGGCAGATTAGCATAGATCTTTGCATATTCTTTGAGATAACACCATATACATTTATAAAGCTTTCTGAGGTTGCGGTGTTCACAGTTTGCATTACACATATACCTGCAGTGGTGGACTAATAATGATTTATTAAAAGACAACAATCCATTGATGAAATTATTATATAGGATGTACTGGAAGCCAGCCATCAATCTTAAAGACTCATCCTCCGCCCTCTCTAGATTCCAGAGTTACAAAGAGATTCAGGCATGCCGTTAACTGAGCTAGTTTAAGATGTCACAAGACACAACTCAAGTTATTAAAATTAGCCATCAAAAATGAGTGACTTTTCCCCCCCAGCAGTTAAATGCTACCTTGTGGTCTCAATCAGAATGGGATATTTCAGAAACCAAGTGGGAGTTATGAAAAGAATTTGAATAGTTAACAAAAGCAGTAAACCATAACACACCCTGCATTCTATTGTTCTGTCTGCAATGCACATTTTTAAGGACTCTGGGCTAAGGAGATCAATCTTGGTACCCTTATTCATGCATGAAGCTCTGACTCTTACCAGTAATTCCATTGACTCCAATGAGCACAGTACGATTTCATGGAGACTCCTTGTATGAGTTAGGGTTGCAAGAGGAGGAATCATGGATATCCCAGATTTAGGACCTGATTCTGCAAAGATTTAAACATATGCTTATCCTTACTGTGAATAATCCTTCTAACTTCAGATCTTTGTAGGACTGGGGCCTATGAGATCAGAATTATGATAGCAAAAATATCAAATGATAGTTCTTCATGCTTCAGCCAAAGTAAATCAGAACAAAGGATGCCTTATTGATGCGAGGGGGGTGGTGTCTAATATTATTTTTAGAACAATATTATACATTGATGTATATCCCTTCTCTAAGCTTTAAACTGTGCCCTCTAAATTGAACTGCAATATCCAATGGCTTGATGCCAAAGGCCAACTATATTCAAAGCTGAGTGTTTAAAGTGAGACTCCTAAATCAGCATTTAAAAGCGACCTGATTTTCAAAGTTGCTGATCATCAACTTCAATGGGAGTTGTAGGATCTCAGGATCTCTGAAAAATAGGCCGCTTTTATTAGGGAACCTAAATATGGATTTAGGACCTTAATTTTAGGCACCCAGATTTGCAAATTTTGACCCAACATTCCTCCTGCGGGTCTCAACCTCAGTGGGATCCTCTTCACCACTCCAGAATGCCTGGGGCAGAATCTGGCCCGGAATAAAGAAATCATAATCATTTTCAAAGCAACAGACAGTAATGTCATGAGGACAGGCTCCTGTCTCATTGCAGGATCGGCAGAAGGGCAGGCTAGGCTCTGAGGGAGGCAGAACTTACATTAAAACACATATAATAGTAAAGGCAAGACAATAATACTGGAATATGTTTGCTTTAGGATTTGGGGTGAAAATCCTCCTGTTAAGAAAAATAACTTAACTCTGAGCTTTTCCATACAACATCTTCTATTCTTTTCCATTATAAGATCTTTTAGTCTCTCCGTTTTCTTTTCACGTGAGCTTTTCAACAATATTTATTCTGAACTTTTATTTTCTGGTTGTTCTGACCTTTGGAGAGAATGCAGGGGGACCCAATTCAGGAAAGCATCCCTATTCTGGAAGCGCACTTAAGCATAATCTTAATTTGAAGCATGTGCTAATGTGATTTCCTGAATAGGATCCTATTGAGAGAGAAACCACTGAGTTCTAAAATATAGCCACTCTTGGAGCAGATGGCAACAGCGGTTTAGCATCACATGGAGATACTATGCTATAGTTTAGGGCAATAAGTGGGAAAGAATAATATAACTAGCTGAAACTATAGAAGGAATTTAGATGGGCAGATTTTAGTTACCTAAATTAGAATTTATATAGGACACATGGATTAACTTCCCTGTTCTTGATCAAAATGCCATGGAATCTTTCAGGGTCAAAAGTGGTCAGGGTCTTAGCTTTACATGTCATTTAGAAGATGGCCCCTTTACCACCACAGAGTATCCCAACAACCTGCTGGGGTATTTTCTCAGTACTGTCTCAGAGGAAAGAATGCCATCTACTGACTCATGAAGACCACTTTCATTAGCACTCAAGGTTTTCCTTGAAGGTCATCCCTCTCTGTGGGGCCATGTCCCAAACCTGCTGAACTTAGACAACATGACCAAATTGTAGCCAAGGTGCACTACATATGTTCACCTTCACAATGAAATGTTAATAAAATACATTTTTAAAATGTCATTCAGACAATAAAACTTCAATCTATATTTGTTTTCATTTGAATTCATCAGCTTCTCCAGTTTTTCAACTTAACTTAAAACCTTTCAGATGCACATATGACGGAATACGCTGTAGAAAAAAACAGAGCCTAAATTAGTAAATAACACTTAATGGTCAACTCGATTAAATGGACTTACAAATTGTCTTTAGAAGTAGCTCCAGCTAATGTCAGGCAGCTTCTGAAACCCAAATGTTGCTTTTTATTATTTAAAACTGTTAAAAACTTGGCTATGGTGGAAGCTTTTACCAAACTGGGGAGAGAAGTTCAATTTAGAGGGCTAATAGTCATAGATCTAATAGATCTTAAGACCAGAAGGGACCATTATGATCATCTAGTCTGACCTCCACATAACACAGGGCATAGATATTCATTCTTGCAATGAAGGGATTTATTATCCCCTGCTCTGTAAGTAAACATTACCTGTGTTGCACCTGATCTTTTCAACATTTCTTCAGCACTTTCCTTTTCTGAATGTTCTGAACTCTAGAGCAAATGTAAGCATTTTCTAATAGGAGTCTTATTACAGATGTATAGAGGCAACACTATGCACAGGGCTGGCCTCACCATGAGGCGAAATGAGGTGGCCGCCTCAGGTGCCAGACAATGGGGGGCGCCACTAGGACCCAGAGTGTAGAAAATTGTATCTGCTGCTGGTGCATATGTATTCTCTCTGCTCTAGATGCACAGAGATGGTGGAGTGCTGTGCTGGAGGAAGGAGGGCACAAGAGACATAACAGGCAGGCAGGAGAAAAGGTGAGAGGGAATAACAGAAAGCAGCAGGAGTTGCAGGGAGAGAGAGAGAGGAGGAGCCTCTTATGTACCTCTCTAGCACCTCCAGGAGCCTGGACTGATTAACACCAGCTTCTCAGGGAGCTTCCTGTTTCCTGCTGCTTCCCTGAACCCACTTGAGGAGAACAGGCAGTCAACTGAAGTAGTAGGAGCCAGTTAGGCCCTTAAGACGCTGATATCGTCCCTCACTCAGGCCCTGCTACCAGCCTGCTTATTTGTCCCTTTCAATTGAGTGTTGCGAGCCACTATAGCTGGCACAGAACAGCAGGTATGAGTGTAAAACGCCCCTCTGGGGCAGCATTCAGAAAAAGAAAAAGCAAAGGAAGCTTTTCTATCTAATCAGGAAGGAGCTCTCCTGAGATACATAGACACAAATGTTCACGGTGAGCCTTCCGGCCCCAGTGAGGATGTGAGTGGTGAGGAGATGCTTGATCTTCCAGTTAGTCAGAGTGCAGGTGACCTGGCAGCTACTGCAGCATCCATATCTCCATCTCAAATGGATGTAACCATGCACATTCCTGAAGAAAAAGTGTAGGTCAGAGAAGAGTGTGGTGGAGGCACAAGAAACAGCTGCTGCTGAGTTCAGTTCCTTAAGTCTAGATGATCCAGGACTGTGGACCCACTTGAGCAGTAGCCTGAGGGACTTCCTTGGACTGCATGGGCCACAGCAAGTGAAAAACTTCATGTTCCCCAAAGACAATGAAAACAGAAGTTTCCATCCAACACATTACTGGCGTGAAATCCCCAATGGTGACAAAGTGGAGAGGCCATGGCTTATGTACTAAAAAAACCCAGACTGCTGCATACTGTTTTTGTTGCAAACTCTTCCAGTCTAATGTTCCAGCCACATTGGGTTCTACAGGAACAAAGGACTGGAAAAATCTGGCTAGAAATCTGGCATGCCATGAGACGGCAGCAAATCACCAGAGAGCATTCCGTAGGTGGAAAGAGCTTGAGATGAGACTAAGGTTAAAGGCCACCATAGATGATCAGCATCAAGAGAAGATTGCATCAGAGTCTCTTTACTGGCAAAATGTTCTGAAAAGGCTCATTGCCATTATGAGAATGCTTGCTACCCAAAACCTAGCACTGCATGGCACTTCAGATCAGCTGTATGTGCCAGACAATGGAAACTTCCTTAAAATTGTGGAGCTGATGGCAGAGTTTGAATCTGTACTCGAGGAGCATCTAAGAAGAGTCACCACCCAAGAAATATACACACACCACTACCTTGGAAAAATAATCCAAAATGAGATCCTATAGTTACTGGCAACAAAAGTCAAACAGAAGATTGTGGCAGATCTGAACTCAGCAAGATAATTCTCTCTTATTCTGGACTGCACACCTGACATCAGCCATACGGAACAAATGACTTTAATGGTGCATTTTGTAACAACAACAGAACCTAGTGAAAATGACCCTGCAATGGTGACTATGAGGGCATTTTCTAGAATTTATTGACACTGATGATACTACAGGAGCTGGTATGACACATGTGCTTCTTTAAAAGCTGGAAGATACGGGAATTGCGATAGCTGACATGAGAGGTCAGGGCTACGATAATGGTGCCAACATGAGAGGAAAGAACAGAGGAGTGCAGACACGGATCCGAGAGTTAAACCCACAAGCTTTTTTTGACCCATGCAGGTCTCATTCATTGAACTTGGTGGTCAATGATGCAGCATCAGCTTCTAGTGAGGCTGCTGAATTTTTTAATGAAATTCAAAGCATCTATGTATTTTTCTCTGCATCAACTTATCGATGGCAAATTTTGAAGCACCATCTGGGAACATCCTCTCTGACACTGAAACACTGAGTGCCACATGATGGGAAAGTTGAGTGGAGGCGATAAAGCCTATCAAACACCAAATTGGAAAGATAGATGATACCATAGTTGCTATTATGGAGGATAATGCTATGACAGGAACTGTTCATGGGAGAACAGTGGCAGAGGGAAATGGAATCACCAGAAACATACATAACTACAAATTTCTGTGTGGCTTCGTGTTGTGGCACAACATACTGTTTGAAATAAATGTTGTAAGCAAGAGACTCCAAGGTGTTGACCTTGATATATCTGGAGCAATGGAACAACTGGACAAAGCAAAGTCATACCTACTGTCTTACCAGTCAGATGAGGGATTTCGAAATGTTCTGAAGGGTGCACAGAAGTTGGAAGAGGAACTTCATACTGAAGCTATTTCCCCACCCATTCAAGAATACAAGAGTCATCGAAGAAGAAGACATTTAGATTACGAGGCATGGGATAATCCCATAAGAGACCCCAAACAACAATTCAAAGTTGAATTCTTTTAACCAGGTGCTAGATTGTGCAATACAGTCAGTTGAAGAACGTTTCGTGCAGCTGAAGGAACACAGCGGTATATTTGGGATGTTGTATGATATGCCCAAACTCCTCACTATACCTGAAGAAGACCTACACCAGCAATGCAGGGCACTAGAGACAGTGTTGACACATGATGACATGTGCGATATTGAGGTGAGTGATTTAGGTGATGAACTGAAAGCCCTTTCAAGATACATTTCAGCAGGATCAACTTCACAGGCTGTCCTGATATATATGTGCACAAATAAGATGACCACCCTCATTCCAAATGCTTTTGTTGCTCTGTGCATACTTCTAACACTTCCTGTAACAGTTGCCAGTGGAGAACGCAGCTTCTCCAAACTGAAGTAAATAAAAACACATCTATGCTCCACAATGACACGGGAGAGGCTGGCTGGCCTTGCAACCATCTCAATAGAGCATGAGCTGGCCCAGACTGTGGACCTTCAGGAAGCAGTTCAAATCTTTGCAACCAAGAAGGCATGGAAAGCATCACGTTGATTATTCAAATAGATAAAAATGCCACTGTTTACTATGCAGACAAGAAAAGTTACATTTGCTGTTCAGGCGTTTGAACGTTAAGTGTTACTTAACATTTTTGAAAAAGGCATTTTAAGTTGTTAGTTCTTCTTTATTGGGGTAGGTAGCAGAGCAGTACCATGAGAGGAGTAGAACAGGAAGAAGGCAGAATTGAGACCTTTCAAAGTTTTGGCCCAAACGAGGGGGCATGGGGGCATCATTTGAGCTCCCCGCCTCAGGTGCCGAAATGTTGTGGGCCGGCCCTGACTACGCACTGTACACATTATCAAATATCAACTCTCGTTAACATCACCTACTCTATCTTAACTGTCCTTTAAAAAATAGAAACTACAAAATGTCACCAGACACAAATTATCCAGTTAATAATCAAAATAAAAAACCCACAGCTCTATTCAAACAGTGTTAGTGAAATGTTGCTGGCTTTAATTTGTATCAGCCACCATGCACGCACTGTACACTTTCTGCTTAGAGCAAAAACAACTGGATTCTAGTATATGTGCTTATAATGTTATAATGGGCCTCAGTTCAAATGGAAGCCAGGATATGGTAATCTTATAACAGATGGTCTTGCAGAGAAGGTACGCTGCATTTTAAATGTTACTTATTCCTTTATTTTTTTATGTACCACTAGATTTATCTTATGATATTAACAATGCAATAGCATGCTTGTGAACATATTTATACCAGTCAAAACCACAGGGGAGAAGGAAAAATGACAAAATGTCCTTCTGTTTGAGTACATGCAAAATCCATCAGCAGTTAGTATTTAAAAGGTATCGCTTTGTAAGACAATGTTCAAAACCTCGCACTAACAGTTCACCAGGGAAATCAAGCCATGAGTAATGAATTCCTGAGACTTCACTCAACAGGTGTCGGGGTTGGTAACGGTCTAGAATTACTGGCATTTGGGACAGAGTGGAGAAAGAGTTTTGGATTAAACATGGATTTTGAACTGACACAGCACTAACCATTGGCATTTAAAGGAATTGTTACATTCTGGAATATTCATTCCAGTTGCAAAACTGCCTCAGCACACTTGTGAAACACTGTAAGGCTCTTAATATTAATAAATAGAAAATCAATGTTACATTAGCTGATTCTGTAGATTAGTAATAACATACTAAAAATCCTTTCACAAGGACAGCACTATACCAAAATGTTACACAATCTATGTCCTGCTTTATCCCCTGATATCTTGATCAGAGATACATATCTTGCATAAAATTGAAAACACGGCAGGTCATAAAAAGAATACGCATAAAAAAGGCAGCCCAAACAACTCAATCCCCATAGCACAACAAAGAACCAGGCAGCCTATGAAATCCGACAAAAATATTTGCCCTGTTCCAAAGCCCAACTACCCCATTCACCCACTCTACCACTCAGTCTTCCTCAAATCCCCAAGAATATCAACATTGTCAACCCCACATTAAAAAATCATGAGCTAAGCCACCCAAAATCATAAGAATGGCTTAAAAATCATGTGATTTTTTTTTAAAAAAAGAGTTCTTTTTATTTGTCTTCTGGTTTTTAAGCCTATGAAATTTACATTTTTTAAACTTTTCTTTGCAAACATGAGGGATAGAAACTTACTTTTTTTTTTAACATGATAGCCGAAGTGTTCAGGTAATCACATGACTCCAGGAGCCGGGACTTTAAGGAAAACAGCAAATATTGTGAGACTTGTAATATATTACAGGAGTTGGCAACAAGAGAAACAGCTGTGCCCTGCAGCGTGCCATAGAGGTCAAAGGACTGTGTCTATTTTGAACCAAGAAACAAAGAATTCCAAAATGTAGAAGCCATCAAGGAGAATACCCAGCCAGCCTCTCTTTTAAATCCAGGTGGCTCTAGTTCAGGGGTCTCAAACACACGGCCCGCGGGCCACATGCAGCCCAAGGAGTTATTTCCTGCGGCTTGCCATAGGTGCCGACTCCACTGGCAGCCAAGCTCCAAACATTCCTGAGTGTTTATATTTTTTTAAAACCCCTCTTTGCATTACAGTTTTTAAAAAGTTAATACATTGACTTTTAATAGAATACTCTATTGCTCTTAATTTTTTTCATTTTTGACTATACTTTTGTATCATTGTATGAAAAGGTTTCAGTGATGCGGCCCTCGGGCCAATTTACTAGTTCTCATATGGCCCTCGTGGTGATTCGAGTTTGAGATCCCGGGTCTAGTTTGAGCTCTTCCAATGATTGCAACTGGGACAGTGTCATACAGGGAGACAGGAGTCACAGAGGCAGAAGTCAACCTGGGCCTGATCCAATGCCTATTGAAGTTAATGGGAGTCCTTCCATTTTGTGATTTGGGGCATCAAGTTCCTCTGAAGGTCACAATTTTAATACTTGAGGCCAATTCACACTACAAATGTCAACTCTGGTTAATATAAAATACATGCATATGTTTTAAATATCCAGTTCCCAAATGCCATGATTTGGTAAGGAGTATGAATGACATGTTAGCATGGGATGGGGACTGACAAACAGCTGTACAAGAATTCATTAGGTTTGACTGAAGCAACTACATTCCAACTGAGCGCTCTGGTTTACTTTGTTTTTAAGATGATTATATGCACATTTTCCTCTTTCTATTCCCCACAGTACTTGTGCCTGGTGGGACATATGTATTGGCTGGTTGCTGTACTGTTAAAGGAAGATCCAAAGCATAGATCTATACATTATGCTCTTACATTTCTGAAAGCAACTACAAGCAGAAGGAGCCCCTCCCCTTTGAAACAGAATAGTATACGTTCTAGGGATCTACTCTATGTCTACAGATTAATAAGCCACAACATTTTGTAACATCCTTGTTATTTGGCACACAAGATGGTACAGGAAAGGAAGAATTGTTGAACTATTTCAATAGCTGAATAGAGCTTTCTAGTGATTTTAATATACATTTTTTATTGAGGTTCTTTTTGCAAACAAAAGGAAAGGTACAAGAATGTTGCATTTATAAACCTCTTTGCTTTCCAAAGAATAGAGATGGTTTAAGCTTTTCAGATGCGAGGAAGGCTATTGTTGTAGTTAAGGTGCTAGACTGGAGATCTAAATTCATTTCTCACCTCTGTCATAGACTTCTGGTGCAACCTTGGGAAAGTCACTTGATCGCGCTGTGCCTCAGTTATCCAGCTGTAAAATGGATAAAATTGTCCTTCCCTTCCTGCAAACCGTGTCCCCATCTTGTCTAGTTAGATTGTAAGCTCTTCAGGACAGAGACTCTCTCTTTCTGTGTGTTAGTGCAGTGTCTAGCACAATGGGGCTTCAATCTCAGTTGTGATATGAATAAACGATAATAATTTCTCCTTCAGAGGCATGTGCATTATTACCATTAACATTAAAGGGAGTTACACTTTAAAATGGACAAAAATGTGCACTTTAATGTGCAATGTACACTTTACATGCTGTTCAGCCACAAAGAAGTATTTTCTGCATGGAGTGGATTGTGCAGAAGTGAGCAGTGCATAGATAATGCCTGGATTGTTTGGCAACGAATGAAATAACTGTCAGCAAAGTCTTTCTATGTTGATGATTTCAGTTACCACCTCTTCACCCTCTGTTGCTTTTTTTTATCGCATATCCTTTTCATATTGAACAGGGGCAATGGATAGTCACATGTTCAAGGGTGGATCATCCCAATCAGTCTTGCATGGGAAAACGGAGCTTCTGTTAGAGAAGATCAGTGAGTGATATCACAGCTGTTTGATGACACTAAGACTCTGAAGTAGAATCACGAAAAAAAGTTCTAAATGGGAATCAAGATGTTGTAGTCTATCATTCCTATGACTAGACAGGTTCTGGTTAATAAAATGGGAAATCTGGTCAAGGACTGTTTAGTTGTATGAAAAATGTAATCCATGTATTGCTACTGAGCTCAATGATACCTAAAGCGACCTATTGACTAAACCAGGGATCATGTTCTTTTCAGTAAGGGAAAAGCCCAGCTCCAAACTTCCAGTTTTAAGGTCTTTCTCAGCTGACTGGACATCAGAGGACATCTAGAGGACTCCTAAACATGTCCCAGGTCATTCTCAAGAGCCCAACGTGTCATCTATTAATTGCACTCAAACAGGTGAAGCCAGAGATTGTGCTCTAGAGAAGGAGGCAACGTGGAATGCATAATCAGGCATTCTGCAGCCAACCAGCCACAAAAGAGGGGATTTACTTAGCAGAAACACAAAACAATTAGCCTTGTGGCGCTTCCATGGGCCAGCAGCTGTTGAAGCTATTTTCTGCTGCATGGAACCCTTAATAGTTGAAGACTTTGGATCTGATTATCATCTTACATTGGCATAAATAAGAAGTACATTTGTTGATGCCAGTGATGTAGACTGGTGTAAAACCAATGTAAGGAAGATCAGAATCAGGCCGACTGCCTGCAATACGTAGGAATAATGGGAAGGTATAAGAATGGAATTTGTGATGTAACTTTAATTTTCTTGCTTGTATTTTTGCTCTGTTTGGTTTCAGGTTAGGTGATCAATATTCCAAGAACATCACCTTTTCTGCTGTAAATTTCTCTCTTAATAAAAATAATAAAAAGGGGAAAGTTTAAAGAACCCTCTTGGACAATTTAAGTGCTTACTCGATAGCCCCTTAGAAGAGACGGAGGGTCCTGGATTGCAGAAACCTTCTCATTGATAACTTTGTTTAAATTGATACATCTCTATGAAACATTTTGGCTTTGACACAACAGCATTTTCCAACAAAAATACATTTAATCCAATGTATTCTGAGCAGCGCTAGTCCCCAGTAGGACACTGTGGGGGAGTAGTGAGGAGAGCTGTGCAAATAACTGATTTTTCACTTTGTTGACTGTTCTGAAAAATCATAATAAAAAATAATTTCAAGTCAACTAAAAACGAACATTTTTAAAAATTTCAGCAAACCAAAAAGTATACACAAAAACATACACCGAGATGCATGCAAATGTTTCAGGTTGAACAAAATGTTTCATTTGGATTTCAAGCTTTTTATACCATTTTGAAAATGGAATGGAAGGAAATTTCAAAACGAAAAGCTAGTCTGAACTGAAAAAAAATCAAAATGTTTCATCTATAAACTGTTAAAATGAAATATTTTGATTTGGGGAGAACTTTTTTGTCGTTTCCCCCTTCTCCTGCCCTCCCTCCCCAATACAATTCAGTGGAATCAACACAAATTGGCAAAACAATTTGGTTCACCTGAATCTGCATGTTTTAGTTAAAAAAAGTTGTGCCCAGATCCATTGGTGGGTTTGGGAGGGATTAGGGAAGGTCTGGGGCCCTGAGCTCTCATTTAAAAAAACTAGGTGTGTTCAGTCTTGAGAAAAGTAGAGAGATGGGTGACTTGATAACAGTCTTCATATATATTAAGGGCCATTATAAAGGGGACAGTGATCAACTGTTCTCCATATCCACTGAAGGTAGGACAAAATGGGCTTAATCTGCAGCAAAGGAAATTTAGGTTAGATATTAGGAAAAACTTTCTATCTCTAGGATAGTTAAGTCCTGGGATAGGCTTCCAAGGGAGGTTGTGGAATCCCTGACCTGGGATGCTTTTAAAAACAAGTTATACAAACACCTGTCAGGAATGGTCTAGGTTTATTTGGCCCTGCCTCAGCTCGAGGGGCTGGACTTGATGACCTCTCAAGGTCCCTTCCAGCCCTATATTTCTATGGTGTGGTTTCTTCAATAATGTGCTCCTGTCTTCCCTCCTTGGATGATGCTGTTCACCCTGGCTTTGTTTCTAATCCTGCACTGCTGCCCTGGTTATATTACAGAGCTATCAGCTAGGAACCTTTGTCATAGGCCACATTGCCCATTCTATCTCCCCAGCTATCAGTCAAGTGGGTTGAATTTGGAAGGCACTACATATTCTCAGTACTTTCCCCCGAGTGCTCCAGGAGGAGAAGACTCCATTCCTGGGCAGAGGGCAGGGTTAAGAGACTCCATGTGACTTACAGGTCATCCCTGGGGGAGAGTGGTTCCCACACAACATATGGGGAAGCCTCCTGGCTGCGGAAATCAGTCAAGCAGTGCTACTTTGAGATGTTCATATACCACAGTGATGAGCACAGGATGGATGGATCAAACTTTGATAAAACTCTATGTCACTGGAGGGTCAAGGTCCAGCATCAAGCTCTTAGAATATTTAAAAGTTTCTTTTTCTTTCTTTCTTTCTTTCTTTCTTTCTTTCTTTCTTTCTTTCTTTCTTTCTTTCTTTCTTTCTTTCTTTCTTTCTTTCTTATATTCCATATCAATTCCTTCAAATTTGTTAGATTTTCTTGTATAAATTATTAATCTCTTTTTAAAGTGAATTTTTTGCCTGAAGAATGGCCGTATTATATGGTGCTTTGACATGATATCTCAAAACATATCAGTCTTTAACTGTGAGCTATTGCAGTGGTAATACAGATAGGCATTATGAACAAAGTTACTGTGAATGCACAATGGCTGATTTTCAAATATTAATAACTGTTTAAAATTTAACTAGTAATGTATTTTTTGAAAAGCATAGCCCAGAGTGTGGACAATTGATATGAATAGTAAGTTTAATTGCCAAGCAAATTTTTACAGTCAGAATAAAAAACCCTATAAAAATGGGGTTTTATTGTGGAAATGCTCACAGATCTTTTACTGTAGTGAGGCTAGAGGGCACTGGCACATTACATTTTACCCCTGATTTGTAACAACTACTCAGCATGCAAGCAAGCTGCTTGCCATCTTGCAGACAGAACTAAGTCATTATCAGATTTTTAGAAAAAATATAGATTACTTTTAATGGACAAGTCTTTGCTTCCTCATGCATCTGGTATATTAGCACCTATTATAAGCTGGGATGATGTAAAGCAAGAATGGCATGGATATGTTAGTGTGAATGGTTGACATGAGTGTAGGTTAGAAATAAAGACTCTAAAAAACCATGTCTGGCAAATCTGTTTAATTCTACTCTATTCACTTTAGATTCTTTACGCAGTCAGGGAGTTAGAGGTTTTTATTCAAATGGGAGTTGACTAATGAGGGTCTGAACTTGTGAAGCCAAAGGCAAAACCCCTATTGATTTCAATGGTGGTAAGATTGAGCCCAAAGACAAGCATCTGGTCCTCACTTGAACACACATATGTGCTAGCTGTTTGCAGTATGTTGTAAAAATAGAGTTTTGCCCATCAACGCACATTTAAAATGCACATATTTGGGTTTGCCTTAAAATACTAACCATCAAGGGCTCAGTTCCTTGCTGCATCTAAGGTCCACTTGATTCAGTTATTTATGAATGTATTATTATAACTATTTGTATTGCAGTAGCATGTAGGAGCCTGATGTGTCCCAGCACGGGTTGGGATCTATCTCTACTCCCAGCTGGCTTGGAATGTTGTATCCAAAACAGAGATAAGAAAAATACAGAACAAAGTTAAGGAACTGTTACAAACTGGTGGGTCAGATTTTAATGATGCATAAAGATTCTGTAACTTGTGAAATCATACTAGAAAGACGACTAGCTGAAATGCTCAACTTTGAAGCACACATTCTGTGTAAGGTGAATAAGCTGCAAGATAAGAATTGCTTCCCAGAAGGAGGGTATATGTCTCCTTTTTGTATTTGTATTTAGATAATCAATTTGGCAAAGTTTGGTGTCTTGAACATTTTTAAGACCAAACCTCCAGTGTAGTCAAACAATTGGCTAGACCTTTAATCAATAGCTAGTGAGTAATTTTAAAGAACCTTTGAACAATAAGGATTAATAGAATTTTGCAACTAGCAGCAGTTTCTCTGTGTATAGGACAGTGGGTGAGATAGATAAAGATTCCTCAGACCCTTTCCTTATAAGTAAAGACTTCAAAAATATTTGCATATAATAAAGTTAATTAAATGTGTGCTTAGGCAATGGGTATACACCCAGTCAGACTGCACTCTGCAGTAAGCATACTGTATTTTAAATCAAATCAGAGTACATTCAACCCAGGCAATAGGCAAGGAAGACCAAGCATTTCCACTCTTTTTCCAGCTTACATACCTGTCAGTTACAATTCTGTCAGCAGCAGTGGCCACTGTGCTGTGTGCATGACGTGTCCAGAAGAAGAAAATGGAACCATTGGACCAAACAAGAGTGAGTGCTAGGCTTGAATTATTTTGACAATTTTGCACAGGTTAGAAAATTTTGAAGAGCATGCACAGTCCCAAAAACTCACTACTGGTTGCGTTACTGTACTTTTCTTAGAGATTAGGAACTATTATTATTATTTGTTGTATTGTAGCACCTAGGAGGTCCAAGTCATGGACCAGGACCCGTTGTTCTAGGTGCTATACAAACATAGGACAAAAAGAGAATTCCTGCTATGGGTGCTGGAACTAGGAGTGTTGGGGGTGTGGCAGAACCCCCTGTCTTGAAATGGTTTCCATCGTATATAGCGTGTACAGTTTTGTCCAATGGCTTTCAGTACCCCCATTAAAAACATTGTTTCAATGCACTGATTCCTGCCACAAAGAGCTTACAAGCTAAGTACTCTATAGTGCTTAAAGTTAAGCTCCTGTGTAAGTCTTTGCAGGATCAGAGCCTAAGTTAGACAAAGTGCTATCTATCAAATCACCAGTATCACTTGCTACAGTGCCTGAGTTTTCCTTGAAGGGCTCCCATTCAAAGTACTCACCAGGCCTAATACTACTTAGTATCTTAAGTCTGACATAATCACAGCCTGAGGTGGCATGGTGTATGGCAACAAAGTGCATATGTGATTTAGTAAAGAAAATGCTATTTTTAACCTCATAAAATGCTTCACTTGTCTTTTTAAAGTTTTTGATCAATCTGAACTACAGCCAAATTTGTTGCAGAGGACTAGAAAGAAATGCTGGCTGTTTTCCACTAGGTGGCACTACATAGTTTTCTTTACAAATCGAGTTGTTTGTTGATTGGTCTGCTTTCCCTGTGAAACTTATTTAGACAGAATGGAGGCTATGGGAAATTGGAAAATTTCCTGGTTCTTTACTGCTGTATTTTTGTTTGTGTTCAGTATATGACATTTAAGAATGAGAAATGTATTTTTATAATGATACGACATAATGATTCTGTTTATTTTTATTTGATAACGTTGAGTACTATTATAGAGTTTAACATAATCAAAGAGAAGTACACACATTCCCTAATTAATTCTCAGACCAGCCCTCTGGGGATAAGTAAGGCTCCAGTCACGCAGTTGACTCCATACAGGTGGATTTATGCAGATCCTCTTGATTTCAAGGAATTTAGTGTTGCCAATTCTTGCGATTATATCCTACCTCTTGAAATATTTGGTATTTTTCCTAAAGCCTCTAGAGCTAAGTGATATGGTCACAGCCATGCAGAAATCAGTAGCAGAGAATAGAGGTCAGAATCCTAACCAGAGCAAGCTTGTATCCTTATAGATAGGGATGTATGATGGTAACCACTTATTGTGTCATATATATATAGTAACCACTTATTGTATCATACATAAATATGATGATACATATATATAGGACCTGATTTTTTATATATGAATGACCTGGCAGCTTTCCCAGGGGTCCCTCTTCCCAGTCACCGGCATGGAGTCTATTACAACTTGAATGGGGAGGGGAGTCTGTGATTCCCAGCCTGTTCTTTGGGGTAGGCGGTGGGTGACTGATCTGACTTGGAACTAAAGTCGTGCCTGGTGCCCCCAGATTCTTCTCCACCGCCCAAGCGGACTCTCCGGCACTTTTCCTAGCACCCAGAATTTTGTCTTCCCCCCTCCCCTCCACAGCCGGGAGGATTCCCCCATCTGGGTGATTTACACAGGTATCTGTGCTGGGTGTCGCTGTTTGGCTATTTTTGGCTTTCCCGATCTCCTCTGTTTTCTGCTTCCAGCCAGACAAGCTCAGGGTTTCTTTCGCTTTAGGTGCTATGGGGAGGGGAGAGGAGACTCGATGTCCCCATATCGACAAGAAATTAAGCAGGAAAGGTCATTTCAATGTAAGCCAATTGAGACCAGTGCCCGTCGCCACTAGACCTAGGGCCAGATCCTGCTCTCAGTTACACTGGGGTAAATCTGGAGTAACGTCACAGATTTAATTTTGATGTACTCCCCTCCCCACTCTTTAAGGGGCAGGATCTCACCTCGGGTGTCCAAGGATCAGATCGAAAAATAAATGCCATCTTAAAGTCTGGCGAAGCCCCACGCAGGTAGAAAGGTATTTAAAATTGAGACTCAGATTCCACTGTGATAGATGTTCCCTCTGCCTCGCTATTTCAGTCCATCGCTATGATGTTATAGGTGGGGTGCCGACCCTTTCCGACCCCTCTGCAAATACACACAGCAGAAAGACCGGAGCGCCCTAAGTCCGGGCTTGAAACAGACAGGCTCTCATGCCTACATTTCTCTTTGGCCCCGCGAGCACCACTGAAGGGCCAAGAGGAGTTTCCATCAGGGACCCGTTGCACCCAGTGAACTTTCTGTGACTCCCAGGCCAGAGGGCTGGGTGGTCAGAGATGGGAGCATGCTTTGACAGTCAGACGTGGAATTGTATATGCGTATGTTTACGTCTATGTATGTCTTCGTCATCTTCTTGTTATTATTCGCCTCTGCAACTTGGAAGTTCCTCCATCCCCATCCCTGCTATAAAAGCATCCCTTCGATCCCCTGAGAGGCATTGGCTGATTTAGGCTCTAGAAAAAAGTCGTTTCTCAGCCAGGATAGGTGGCTAGCTGTGGACTGTGATGTTAGGTGTTTGATAGGGAATAACTAAAAGGGAATAAATATGGCAAGGGAAATGAAAAAAAGAAGTAACTGTACCTTGACAGTAACCACTGTTCTCAAGGTAAAATCGTGGTGGTTTTGTTTTGTTTTTGAAACTTTGAATATATTTCATGGATTGGCAGCCTGGCAAATATCATTTTGGACCATTTTGAACTAACAGGGGAGATAGATAGATAGATAGATAGATAGATAGATACTCATGAACCTTTGCCTTCCCCCGTGGAGGGGTTATTTGATTGATTGATTGATTGATTGATTTATATTAGGGTTAATCGGTCAGGTCTGATATTTTTAAAATATTATTTCTAAATTTTCCAGTTTCCTTTTAAATTTTAATAACAGCACTGGCCATGGGAAGTTTGACACTTAAGCAGTAACAGGTCCCTTTATAATTAATCGAAGGCCCTCCCTTTGCTGTCATACAGTGACTTCCAAACGGCAAACTTTGCAAACTACAAGACACCGCTGTAAGTAGATGCGCTGAAACCTCCGATGCTCTCAGATCACTAAGGTTCCAGGGTAGGATCCCGCTTTCATTGAACGCGGTGGGAATTTTGCCATTGATTTCAACGGAAGCAAGATCAAGCCCCAGATTCCACTTGTCTTAATCGGGGGAGTAGCCTCATTCAGGCTACAGGTAAATAAGGGAGCAGGATTTGATTTCTAGGTCCCCCGGCTGTAAACAAGCAAAAAGGTCTATGATCTTAAAATCTTCTGGCCACTGTATTGCCTTTCAATTTTGCCCCATTGAAATCAATTCGGCGTTCTCCCTAAATATTGAGGTCCCTCGAATATTTTTTTAAATGTACTTCTGCAGAGTGAATGGGGTTTTGACATTTTGAAAAATGTTCAAAGGCTAGAAATGAGCTGAAAATAGTGACCGAGGAAGAAAAGAATAAAGTCTCCTTTCCATTATGAAGACGGATCAAATGAGCGCAGTACTACAAGGCAGTGGGTGTGTGAAGTCAATGCTCACAGTTGCCCTGCAATCCCTGGATTTTAACACCCGAAATCTACTTTAGGAAACGGTCTCGGACATACCTGGCATAAGTGACAGCCAGGCGCTACTTAACAGGAGGCCTCAAATGAGCGTGAGCACAGTGCTACTTGGAAGCAGGATGCGCGGCTGTTTCCTCTTCCCCCCGGCTGCGAGAAACTGAAATCGGAGTGTGAGCAACGGGGATTGCAGTGCTGGCCAGAGTCGGTTGTAGAAAAGGCTTTGCAGTTGCAGCAAGGCATCCGGAAAAGGAAAGTGATTAGCTTGCGTCCTCTCTCCTTTCATGAGCGAGGTGGGCTTTCTAAACCAACTCAGAACACTTCACAGGAAGCTAGAAACAAACTACATGGAACGCTATGGAGATTCGAGGGGCATCTTCCCTATTTTATTAACCTAAGTGTTTTCCCTCGCCCTCAAAGACTTTTCTATTTAATGCATTTTATTGTATAGCCATTCAATTTCAATCCCATGCATCCTTTATTTACACTAAACGTTGTGCTTTCCATGTTTTTCATGCTATCCGAAGAGTGTAATTTTCAACAGCACTAGTTCACTCAAGGATAGAAGTTTACTCATTTTTCTTTGGTGCCCTAGACCTTGAAAGCTTCAGACTATTGTCTATACATATATCTTTTAATAATGACCTTGTATTTGGGTGGTATCATTTTAATAAATATAAGACTTTAGGTGCCCGGTAGAGACCATACAGTTAAAACAGCGCAAGGAGATCTTGAATGGGGGAAATGAAGAAACATGCTGATCGCAATGTGGCACAAGGGTAAAATTGATTTTTTAAAAGACTGCTCCAGTTATAATATTTAAGCAGAAGCGAATAGAGAAATGCAGTTGTTTGGAGATAAAGTTTGGGGCCACAATTTGCTGGTCTTTATTCGTTGTTTGCGCGACATTTTCAAGAGCCTTACAAAGTAAACTCCCCAAGAAGCAAGCTGTCTCCGGTTAGCATTTTATTCCTGTTTAATTAACATTAATGTTGTGTTGATGCCTTCTGCTTGGCTGCTGCTGCATTCAGAGCTGGAAGTGTCTGGTTGTATTAGCGGGGGCGAAGGCTGAGATTCCTCTTTAGCTAGGAATGTGCAAAAGGTTGGATCACAAACAAGTGGATATTGCCGGTTCTAACCTGGGAGGAATGGGGGATAGGACGGTTGTTAATATTAAATGAAAAACGCTGAGTCTCGAGTAGATTTTTAAAAGGGGGGAAACATGACCGTTTCCAGCTCCGAGATTTTCACGTTAGACCTTTTCCTAGTGACTAGTTTCAATTCGACCCTGAATCATTTATTTCAATTCATTCAATCCTTCCTTACTGCTGTCTAATTACGGAGAGGAACTCTGTCCTGTGGAAGGAGGGAAGGATTCCCCTATTAGGAGTTAAAGAATGCATCAAAGCAAACCTTTTACATCTATTTCAACAAGGAATCAGATCCCCAGACAAGCCAGGAACTGGGCTCAATAGAAATGGCTTGCGATAAATCAGTTTCACACAATAACTGCTTTTTTTCCAACAGGGACATGGGCTCGGAGCTATATTTCTGATTGCTCCAAAGCAAGACCATGGCAGTACAGTGTCAGAGAGTTTGGGAAGGGAGCTGTGACAGAGGGATCTCATTGCTGCGGGGAGAGGAAATAACAAAGGGTAATGGAAGTGATAGCGCTGGACAGAGCAGGAGATCCACTCCTGGGAAATTAGTCTTGGTCAAGGTACCAAGCAGGTAGATTTGTGGTGAGTGCCAGGAATCGCTGAGATAGATTTAGGGTTACGGCAGAAAGAATGTAAGGCCTGGGGAGAAAAGAATCTACATTGGAGGGTGAAATCCTGGCCCCGCTGAATTCAACAGGAATTTTGCCACTGCATACAATTCAGCCAGGTTTCCACCCAAGCTTTTTCCAGGACTGGGAACAGGGAGGTTAGCGTGGACGCGTATCATTGCTACGGAAAGAGAATTGGCCTGAGGATAGTGTTGGTGGGCGGAAGAGGGAGCTAAATGCTTCTCTCTGGGAAAGGATGGGATTCAAGGCCCCGCGGTGCAAACCCTACTCGCGAGCAGTCCCAACAAAAACAACTCACCGAGTCTGCAGGATCGGGTCCTTGCTTTATCATTCCGGGATAAAGAGCGGCCTGACAGCGCCCTAGCGGTATGGGGACATGCGATAAATGAAGTTAGGAGATAAGAAAGAATGTAGCTTCGCCGAAAGTTTCCCTTTTGCGTCGTGTTTTCCCATTTCTAACTGGGGTATAAACTAAAGGAATAAAACACAGGGCTGTGTACCCTGGTAATTTGGAATGTCATTTCTATTTAGCCTGCCGTTCTAAAAAGTATCCAAACTATTGTAGAAACATGCGATGGTGGCTGCTTATCAGTGCCTGTGTGTAAACCAAATGACACTCAACGCTGACTTTTTCAACCGCGGATATATCAAATCAGAACACACACAGCTTTTGTGACCATTCCGCCCAGTCAAGCTTTCTGCAGGGGGGGTTGCTTTTAGTGCTCTTATTTCCCCCTGGCCTAGGTGGGAGGCATGGATGGAACCGGCCCACCCGGTTCGGATGGTGTCAAGAGTCTCTCTTGCAAAGGTGTCCCTCAAACCTCTGTCTGCAACAGCCCCTCGCGTCGTGTTCGCTTGAATGGAGAGGCTATTGAGAGTTGCTCCTGCTGCCCAGATCGGTGCGAAGCGTGTCTTGCAGCTGTGAAAGGGAATCCCAAACACTCACCTATGCATTCTAGATGCTGTCTTTCTTGGGCTCCCACTGACGTCAATGGGTGCTTTGGGTGAGCGAAGAATGCACGATCGCCTCCCTAAATAACGGTTTAGGGGCCAAATTCTGCCCTCGCTTACAAAGTGCAACCCACTCTAACACCGTTTACACGACGCCGGAGTAACGGTTGGCACCATTTGATTCACGTCCCCAAGGATTCCAGGGTGGGACCCTCAGCAGCTCTGCCCACATCCCGGCCATCACCGGTTGATCCAGAGCCCACTGATGTCACTGGACTAACTTAATCAGGCTTTGGCTCTAACCATGGCAGCCATCTATTGCCTAGAAAAAAATGGCCAAAGCTGGGAAGGGAAATTGACATGACTTTAGTGATTTAGGCTCAAAACAAAAGGCATTTTTCTTCCCACACAAAAGAAGTCAGGCCAAAGTCATAGCCACAGTTGTAAACGAAGGAAAATGTCATGCACGAGGGGGAAAGGAGTTGGTTTTATTATGAAGTAACAGTAGAAGAAAGAAAAAAAGGCACCGCTAAGCCCTTTGTATGTTACATAAAGCGGTTGGGTTCGATCTTAATCTAGTCAATACTCGTGACTCGATCTAATCTGTAATGATGATGGCTAGACCTGTCTATTTATTTCCACTGATTAGAAAAGCTGTGGAAATCCCACGGAAGGTTTGAGACCTTCCATAACCGGGGGAAATGCGTATAGTCCGTCCTTCGCCGCCACATCGGGCATACAGTGTCTGGGTGCGTGGCCGCAGGTTCGAAGAGCAGGTACTTAATCGAGGCTACCAGGGATATCATGCCCTCGAAGGGTTCTCGTACCGAAAACCATAACCTCCCACTTGTATTACGGATCTGCCACGTGTCCGGGGTCTAGTCCGCATGGCAAGAACCCTACCATGACCTCAGAAGTAGAGGGATGATGACCGTTACTAGGAGTGACAATTGGCCGTGTATATTTCTACGTTCCTACAAGAATAGCATATTCCCGTTAAAGTGATTTCAGTATTCCGATTACTGAATAATCCATTTGCTGAATTAGCTTCGTCTTCCTACCTGGGATTTTCATATATATATATATATATATATAGTTTTAAAGAAATAACATTGTGCTAACAAGGTTTTAAAGACATGGGTAGTTAGTCTGGGTCGTTTTAGATCGTATTGGAATGCTGTCAGTACAGTACATTTATGGCGATTTAATATTCTTTCTTTTCAGGGAGTATTAAAAGCACATCTCTTATATGACATAACAGTGGGCTGTATTTACTAGGGTGCCATTCAGCATGAGTGGCGTTTTCAAAATAAGGTATTGTACACAGAGGTCCCAGCCAAACGCAAGCCTAAAACTCCTATGAATTTGGTGCCTTTTAAAAGAAGGATTTCCAACTGGGATTTCCATGGCAGAGGGACATCAATGTTGCAGCCATTCCTGCACAGGCACACAGCGTGTACAACAACATGTAAACTCTCCTTATAGATCTAGTTATGTACATTATCTGTCTCCAGCCATTTGTGAAGATGCTAATTACGTCGCTGCCGAAAAGAAAGCTGACATCGAAGGGTCAGCTAAATGGCAGGCGGGCTTGTCTAAATGTTTTGTCCTTTGAACATGAAACTCAACACATCAGCACAATGTTTCCAAATGATAATTTGACGTTGCTTTCTGGAGCTGTATATCTCTTCACACAGTGGTGCAACACTGCTGTATCTAACCACTGTTAATTAAGCTGTGCTCAGAAACAAGGGAGCTATACTAGAAAGTTCACTATACCCTGAATTATTTTTCTTGCCCACTATTTCTAATGGCTCATATATAAGCCTTTCTCCTTTATAGTAAATAATATTAGCATTTTAACCCTGTACATAGATAGGTCACTCTTTCTAAATAAGTACTTATCAACATCCAAGTGCTTTGAAGAAAATAAAGTCATTTATTGTCAAAGCATCCAACATACCCAGATAAACTATAAAGTTGAATAAAATCTTTTTAAGGGAAAAAAAGAAACACAGAACTATGCAGACTTCATTTCACTGGCACAAAATTACACTTTGTATTAAAAGGAAATACATATATACAGAATTGAGGAGATTCTGCACTGAAGTCCATAATCATTTCATGATACATGCACTTCCCCCTTGGAAACGTAAATAAAGTCGAGTCCTTTGTTTATTTTTTGTTAAAGAACACAAACTGTCATCAAATGCATCCTCCTTCCTTTTTTTATATCTAAAATAAAAATTTACCCTGACATAATTATTACATCTAAACCATAAGTGCTTAATAATTTAAGTAGAAAGGTATGACAAATGCATCAATATGTTGCAATATATGACATTTTTAAAAATGTACTTTATTATTTTTAAAGTTCTTTTTTAAATTTTTATTTCTTTTTTTTTGGGGGGGGAGTGAAAATGCGTGCATTCGAACAGAAGAAAGAGGAAAAAGAAATCCAACCCTTCCCCCGCGTGGTCTGGTATGGGGCAAGGGGAAAGGCCTACACTTTCAAAAGTGACTCACGATTTGGGGTGTTTGTTCAAACCCAGGCACCTTCAAGAGGCCTGATTTTCAGAAAGGGCTAGGCTCCTGCCTTCTGAACATCAAGGGCCAGATAGAGCCTCCACTGATGTAAATGATCATAGCTCCAGCCAAGACAGTGAAGGTAGGCCAATTTGGGCAAGTGGGGATCTGACCCTGGCATCTCAGGTGGGTTGCTAAAAAAACAACCCCCCCCCTCCCCCCAAAAAGTGAAGAGTAAGCTGGGAAGCGTGTCTCTCTCGCCCGCAGAAGTTGGTCCAATCAAAGATAGCACCTCGCCCACCTTGTCTCTGAAACCCCCCAAATCAGCTTGGACAATGTAGGTCAGATTCACCCCCGCTGTGGCTGCCCTGGAGCAGGCCCCCAGCTGAGCAGGGCTCCGGGGAGGGTCGCACTGTGTCCCCATCCCTTCCCCACTCAGTTGTGGGAGGTCATGTGCCGGGAGAGGTGGTGGCGCTCGCGGAAGGACTCGTTGCAGATGGGGCACTTGAGCTTCTCCTCGCGGCGGCGCTTGACCAGGGGCTCCAGGGCGTACTCCTTCTTGTGGTGGGAGCGCATGTGGTAGACCAGGTCGGAGGTCATGCGGAAGGAGGCGTTGCACTTGGCGCACCAGTTCTGGGCGGGCAGGCACAGGGAGGTGAAGGAGGGCGGCAGCAGGGTCAGGGCCGAGGGCAGCGGCAGCGGCAGCGGCCCGGCGGCGGCGGCGGCGGCCGAGCTCTTGGGCCAGAAGGCGGTGGCGTAGAGGAAGGGGCTCTGCTTGGGCCCCCCGCCGCCGCCGCCGCCGCCGCCGGGCGGCTCGGCCGGGTAGAGCCGGGCGGCGCCCTCCGGGCAGGGCTCGCCCAGCTTCGGGGCCAGCCCCAGCGGCGCCCCGTGCGGGAAGCCGGCGGAGCGGGCGGGCTGGGAGAAGGCGCTTTTCCGCTCCTCCGCCGGGCCCAGCTGCGGCACCGTGGTGAAGGCGCTGCCCCGCGCCGGGCTGCCCCCGGAGAGCGGCCCGCCGGGCCGGGCGCCCCGCAGCGGCTCCCCGGCGCCCGCGGGCGAGGCGCGCTGCTGCTCCGCCGCCGGCGCCGGCTCCTCCCCGTCGGCCTCCGGCCCGCGCGAGGCTTTCTTCACCTCCACGAAGGCGCTGCGCTTGGCCTCGCCCGTCTCCGGGCTGGGCGGCCCGAAGAGGCGGCCGCCCTCCTCCAGGCCGAAGTAGCTGCCCGCCGGCCGGTACTGCTGCTGCGGGGTGCACACTAGCTCCTCCTGCGGGGAGGAGGGCAGGCGGCCCCGGCCGGCCCCCTGGCCCCGCTCCTCGCCCGCCTCCTCCGGGTATTTCCGCTTGGCCTTGCTGCCCGGCGGCCGCTCCGGGCCCGGCTCCGGCGGCTGGGGGGAGCCGCCGCCGCCGCCGCCGCCCCGGGAGTTCTCCAGCTCGCGGGCCAGGTTGTGGAAGTCCGTGGAGGGCTTGGCGCTGCTGGGGTCCGGGTAGTGCGGGCGGAGCGGCCCGCCCGGCTTGCAGTATTTGGTGGCCCCGGGCCCCAGGCTGGCCGCCGGCTCCTTGCCGCCGCCGCTGTCCTTGCCCCGCGGCCCGTCGGCGGGGCTGGGCTCCGAGCCGGGCAGTCGCTTGGGGCAGCGGAAGCGCAGGTGGGCCGCGTAGGGGAACTCGAACTGGAACCGCTGGCTGCACTCCAGGCACGTGTAAGGGGGCGACCCTGCAGCGAGCACACAGACGCGGAGACACAACACAACACAACACGCAACCACCGATTAGTCACCGCTCCGGGCCGGCAGCGCGAACCCCCTCCGCTAACTCCTGGAAGGAGCCTGCTGCGAGCTCGCGTCTTTCTCGGCCTGGCAGAGACTGGAGCCCATTCAGTTCTCTGGGGCAGCAGGGACCGGTTTGTACTCTGGGTGTGGACAGGGCCTGGCAGAACAGGGCCACGATCCATCATGAGGGCTTCTAGGCTCTACCAAAACAGGGTCATTAATGACCCTTTATCCGTGTCACTGTTTGCTTTTGAGCCCGTGGAGTGTAAACTAACAGATTGTAGCCCCTAATCTCAGCTTGCGTTTCCAATATGTTCATAAGTGACGCTCTGGACTACCTCATTAACATCAGTTTAGTCCAGCTAATTTGCTCAGCTCAGTCCCCACCTCGCCTCCCTCTCTGGCTTTGCTGCCTAGTCCTCACCTGAATCTTGATGGCTCGCAGTCAATGGTTTAAATAGCTTCTTGGGAACAAAACAAAAAAACCAACCCCGCCCCGCTCTTTCTGGGGGACACAGAAGCCTGGCCTGGAGGCAGCACCTACCGTTCACCTTGCTGTGGGACCTGGTGGTGGTGAGCAGCAGTAATTCCGTCAGTTCTTTCCCGTACCAAACTAGTAACTCCTCGTCTTTGGCAATCCTGCGAAGCGACCGATACAACAATTGTCCATTTTTGATGTAAGCTTCTAGGTTCTGTTCTTCTTTATCTCTGGCTGACTGGACCAAACGGAGCCACATTAGACCTTCGGAGGAGCCATTGGCTGCGGAAGTGTCCACCTACATAAGGAAGGGAACGCAAGACATTAGAGGTAGAGCAGGTATTCCCACCCACACCAGGCTCCGGAAAGGACACACACCAGCGCTTGTCGGGAGCGGGCAAGTCGTGACAAATACAGGTGGCTTTTCTGGGCTGCTGAATCCTGCCAGCGACTCTTTAAACGTTTTCACTGATTTGTGCCAGCTAAGGGCAATGTGAACGCGGCCTGTTTCCCCCCAAAAAAACTTTATAAAGGGACAATGACATGGCCACATCTGCATGAAGTGAATCATGTAAATGAATCTTCCAGGATTCCAAATGATCCCTTCTCCCTACTCTTTTGTGGGTGGGGGGAAAAGAGGTCCAGGGAAGGCAAGTTTTGCTAAAAGAGGGAGGTTCGATCAAATCCATTGCAATGTTTTAAGAATTGCAACATCTGTTCGGTCGATCTTAAATGCAATCTTAAGCCGCAGCCCTGGAAAGGCATCCACAACCGTAATCAACTGATTTTTTCCCCCAAGGTTTTTGATGCATATGTAAATGACAGCCGAGGGTGGTTCAGTCCCGCCGGCTTTCATCACAGGAGTAGTCCCTTTGAAGTCAACAGGGTTACTGGTGTGGGGAAGGCGAGCGGGATTTGGATTAAGCAATCGGCACAAGCAAGCGGTTAAAAAGGCAATTTGAGCTCTGTGCGGGGAAAACCTTGTCTGAAGGGGGAAACGTTAGTGAATTCAGTCCCCACCCTCCAGAGGTGCCTCCTTCTCACAGCTGCTCCTTTGCAAAAGCAAAGAACACGGGGGAAGAATTTAGTGCTTTGGGAACCAAACCCGCCTTACCCGGAATATGTAAGGGACGGTTCTCTTGTCCGTGGATTTAAGCGCTATGAAAGCGATGCTGTCGTACAAAGAAGTGTGGCTCAGGACACAGGGGCCGAAGATCGCATTTTCCGGGATATCGCAGGTGGTGTACACGCTGGTGAAAATATCCGTCAAACACTGCTGGACTGCCTTGGCGTCTCCATCCCATATACCCCTTTGCACGCCGGGGTCCTCCATCGCTGCAGGCGGAGAGAACAGGGGAAGGAGACGCGTTGCATAACTTGTACTCATGGCACGGAGCACCGATTTTTTTTTTTAAATACCAAGTAAGAGTGTCATTGATTATAGGATTAAAAACCTTACACTTAATCGCGACTCTTATGTTTGAAAAACGGGCAGCACCGGCAAGCCGCTCTCATCTGTGCAATATTTAAAAGAAATAAAGGTGTATTTAAAGGAATGAAAGGAGAGGTGGGAGGAAGCTGTGGCGATGATGTATTTATGAGGCGCCCCTAATAACAGGAATACAGAAGAGGTGGCCCTGTGCATTAGCCATACCCTGGGGGAGGGGGCAAGAAATCTGCGTATTGATCCTCTAAAGCTAAAAGGAACTTGCACAAAAAGAAACGCAGCTCGCGAGCGTCTATCCGAGCAGGGGTCTGCAGAGCTGATGTGTTGGGGGTTTTCTCCTGCGTCTAAAGGGAGTCCAGTGCTCTGTTGCAGGCGGTGACAGAAGAGCATAGCGAATGGATTTCAAGAGGACTGTCAATGTCACTGATTTCATGTCGGCTAACCTTTAGCTCTAGTCTACAAGAGGGAACGTATGTCTGCTCATTATCATAATCCAGCACTTTCCCTCCGAGACTTTAATTAAAAGCAGCAAGCAGAGGTAATTATTTTTTACTTCGCCACGCTTATTTATGGAGGAGGGTGAATCCCAGTTACCTTGTTATACAAGGGGCTAGATTCAGTCAAATGTGACTCGTGAAGCGTGCAGGTACCATACAAGCATCGAAGTCGCTGGCTGCGACTGCAATTTGCGTAACGAGTTGCGAATTCTGACTTTCCCATAAAGGACATTCCTTCTGTAAAACGTGGCTGGTATATTGGGAGTCTCTGGGGGGGGGGGGGCTTCCAGTTTGAAATCACCCTCGGGTTAGCTTTTCCCAAAAAGTACCGACCCTCTATACCCCTGTTTACAAAGCCCAGAGAGAGATGGAGACTGCACAACTAGTTGAGATTTCTGCCTCCATTTACAAATAGCTTTAGTTTGTGGCCGCTTTTTAACGGGCATCGATCTCTATTCTTTGCTTTTTTTTGTCCCAAAAAATATTCTACCGGCAGACGGTACAAAACCCCTTTTCAATGGTTTCTCCCCCCCCCCCATTTTAATAGATAACCGTGCCACCAGTAACTTATTTCTTTAGGAGCCAGCGATGGAAGGGGCAGGAAATAGCGGACCCTAATTATTTATTGAAAACAGGTGATTAGAGAATAATATTGTTACTGTCGCTTATTTATCCTCCTGTGATTTATCATCCAATTAAGCGCTTCCATTCTAAAACTGATTTAAAAAAAAACCAGAACGCAACCACCACCAGACCCTGCCTCTGAAACTGACATTCCCAAACCATTTGCCCTAATCCGTGTCACATTTGTCTCTCACACAGAGCGAAATGAAACCAATGACATGAAATCAAACGTGCAACTTCATTGATTAGTCTACGGTGGCGAAAGACACCCTCCCTCCCACCCCCTGACCCGTTTCGGAGCGGTATAAAAAGAGCATCAAATAACCCACCGCTTCTAGATTTAAAACAAAAAACGTGCCTGTTTTCTCGTCTCCTTTCATTTCCCTGCAGTTCAGTGTTACCGTCTCTCCCTCCCCCCGCCCCTTGTTTGTTTATTTATTGAATGTTGGGTCCCTTTCCCCACCAGCTTTGCATTGTAGTGGAGCTCGCGGCGTTAGGAGGAACGCGGTCATTCGCATGCAATCCTGTGTCACAATACTGGCGAACGCTCCTCGGGACTAAGGGGTCTCACCCCAAGAATAACCGCCCCCCCCGACGGGGACCCCAGAGCTCTCTGCCTCGCTTCCCCCCTGTTGCCCCCACTGCTTCACCAAAACCAACCCCGCGGCCCCCTTTTTCTCCCCCGATCCCCTTCTCCAGAGCCAGACGCGCTCGCCAAAAGCCAAGCCACCTCCAGGCATTGTCTCCATCCCCCATCGATGTGTGTTTAAAACTCCTTTTCCTTTGTATCGATCGGGCGGGCGTTGTCTCTTTACTGCTAGCAAATAAACCGGGGGAGAGGGGTGGAGAAGAAAAGAAACCACCCCCCACCCCGGCAGGCATATTTACTTACCAGGAATCAAGGCAGGATATAATCCTAAACGCCAGGAAACCAGAAAGTGGCCACGGGTGAGCGGCTCTCCGGGTCCCCGTCCCCCCCGCCAGTCTCTGTGGTATCAGTGTATGTCCATGGCAGGGGGAGAGCGGTCGGGCTGCTGTCCTGGGTGCTCCGTGCAACGGGGTGGAAGGAGAGACAGAAAGAGAGAGCGAGCGAGCAGGAGCGAGAGTTGTGCAGATGGACCCGATGCAGTGACTGACTGGCACACAGACGCGCACTTTTTGTTTGCGGCACATAATCTGCCCAATGACGCGTGACAGCCCATGTCCCCTCCCTTTAACTCTTTAGTGGGCTCGGCGCTCTCCCTGCCTGTCTCTCCTCTCCCTCCCCTTCCTGCTCGTCACCTGGAGGTGCTGCCACCCCCCTCCCCACACCCACCCACTTTTCCTTGGGATCCCAGAGCCGAATGCGTTGAGAGCATCCCCTTCAAGCGCCTTTTGAGGCCTACGAATGAAAGAGGAATTTTTCTTTTCAAGGGATGACATGAAAACCCCTCCATCGTGCTTTTTATTTTGTTGTGACTTTTGTCTATGTGGGCAACAAGAATTTCTAGCCAAACCGCAGCCTGGGTCTCAGAAGAAGGATGCACATTCCCAGGGTAAGTCTCTTAGAGGCTTACACCGTGAGACTGCGCTCCCATTACAGATGGTGACCCTGGAGGGGGGGAAATCCTAGATACTTGCTTTGATTAAGGGGAAGAATTTAATTAAGGATCCAGGGATCCTTAGCAAGCATCACTCTTGCAGCTGTGAACTAGGCTAGGAAGAAGTTTAGGTTGGGGGGGGGGTGTATTTAGCACCCCCCCCCCCGTGTTACTGTAGCCATTCTTATTTCATTGCTAAAACCACAATGGATAACATGATCCTGGCCCAATAATCACCCTTCTAGATACACACAATCCGTTTGCTCGCTGTGAAGATAGTCTTCACCTGTTTGCAAGTATCTCGCTGCCTTTACAATCCACTCCCTGGCTTTGGGCCCCGTGTACACTTGCAGAATTTTCCCTCCTCTTGTTTATTTAGCATAGATCCCTTTCTGGGGAGTCATTCTCTGGCTCTTTAAAGCCCTGTGTGAAATTCCACCAACTATTAAACGTTGGGATCGATAACGAGCGAGACAGGACTCCGACTTTCGGAAATGTTACTAGTCAGCCAAAGGGGTTTGGTCTTGCAATGCAAGGCAGAGTTTTGGCGCTGACTTTGGCTTGCAAGTGTCTTTCCAGGCCATAGGCAATTCTGTTGTCTATTGCTGTTGTTTTCTCTCTAATTTTAGAAACCAAAAGAATCTCTTGCCCGCAGTAAGAGGGGCTTAGCATTCAGTTTCCTCCAGCGGGAATTTACTCGGGGTCCTTCCCCTGGGACACCCTCTCTCCTGCAAAGAGACCATGAAAGCTACCTGTCATTTTTTTCTAAAAGGAAATCTAATAAATGTCCCCCCATTTCGTCTGGGATATTTTAATGCGCTCTCGCTGCTCTGAACCTTTCTTCTTTAGCCCTGGAATAAACAAGTGGCTTGCTTCTGACTAAGCACATTTTAGCAGTAAGGAATAGCAAAGGGGGTGGAGGGGGATTAGACCAGGCGCTGCACATCGGCTGGGGTGATGAACAGTGATGAGGGGAGGGCAGTGATAGCAGTGGGGGGGGGTTCCCTCTGGTGGCTTGATAGCAGTGTGGGAAGTTGACACCTCGGGGTCTCCTGGGGTCACTTCAGGAAGGGGTTCTGCCCCCCCCCCCTTGGGGGCTCGCAGTGTCGCCGAGAACGCAGACATTCAGGACAACGCCTAAGCCACTGACCTGCGTTTTTTGCATCCCTCGCAGCGGCTCAGGGAGCGCAGGGTGGTTCTGATGGGACAGCGCCCTGCTTTGTCACTGACCTCTCCGCCCTGGGGCGAGGAGAATCAAGCTCTCCTATGCCTTCGGGAAACCAACCCAGATCCGCTGGGTACGACGCAGCCATAGGTGAAAGCCCCTGGGGGGAGTTAGAGGGAGAGAGGATGAAATTAAACTGCGTAACGTGCTGATTTCCCCTCCCCCCCCCTTCTCTCTGGCTTCCTAAAGGCAACCCCAGCTCCCTTTAAGCCCATCACCTTTGGTGAGAATGTGCCTCGCCTGGAATCGACTCCCCGAGGGATTCTCGTCCAGCCATTCCACATCCGCTAGGGTCTGGTTGTGTTTAGCGGCCCCTCCTCTTGCTAGTGGCACCGAACTCTCCTGCCTTGGGTTATTCCCCCCCTAAAGAGCCCCGGAGAAGGGGATCCGCAGAGCCTCATAAAGCTCCATCAAATAAACCACTTTAAAAGGAGAAGGGGAAATCCACACACAAAAAGGACCCGGCAGAACTAAAGCAAACTTGCAGAGCCGCCGCGAGCCCCTTCTCCCTGCGCTGGGATGAGACGGAGAAGGGAGGGATGCTTGAGGCAGGGTTGGCAGCAGCATCAGCAAGAGGAATGGCCCCAGGTGTGAGCGCCTGGAGGATAGACACGGATTCCGCCGGGAACCGCAGGCCACACAAGAGGCACCAGGGGGCTGCTTTCAAACCCCACAGACCTACATTGACCTTTAAAGGCGAGGCCAGTACCTTACCCAGCTGTTACGGAGGCTGGGCCGTCCGGTGAAGCAGCCCGCCCTCTCCCTGCCTAACCACCCTTTTGATTCACCTGATTGCTCTCTTTTTAGAAGCGGGTACAAACCCTTCACCCGTTAGCGAGCCGGCCTTTCTCGAAGCTAGGGGGAAAGTTCCCAATAAGTTTTGCATTTTCATCTGTAAAGGAAAAGTCCTTCTGCATGGCCACTATAGATGGCACCTTCAGAACAAAAACTGTTTACCAGTTCCTCACCTATCCTTCCCAACACAGCACAGATGAAAAGAAAGAAAGAAAGAAAGAACATTTCACAGAGGCGAATAGAAATAGTTTGCAATCAGAGAGTTGGATAATGGTTGGCTTTCAAATTCGCTTCTCCTCCACATAATTACGTTTTTTCTAACATTAGGATTAAAGGCTGCATATAATATGCTTTCAACATTGATCTTATTAATTCAACAGAACCCTTCGTCTCCTGGACGAGAGAGTGACCTAACATTACAAATATGGGAGTAAACACAATTTAGGCATTTATTCCTGCCTCCAAGATTTTCTCCCTGTGTTTTAAATGATGCTGTTCTTGCTTTGTGATATAAATAGTCCAAATGACCGTCATTAACAGGGTAAAGAGAAAATGTACACGTTACTTTTATTTGCGATAATTTTAAGGGACCCCACGGTACATAAACTAGTTTGAAATTGCATCGACAGTATCAGTTACCGAAATTCCCTGACACTAACAAGGATTGTTAAGATATTTGTGTGCATTTATCCAGCTTCGACTGCTACTATAAAAGTGAATCCCAGTCAACAGCTTCATCTAAGCCTCACAGAACAATAGTTTTATACCCACAACCGGCCCCTTTTAAAGTTTGTGTTTCCAATTAAAACATTAAAGGAATAGCAATGCTAAAACAAAGCCAGTCCCCTTCCCCTAAACCTTCCCCCCCCCTTCCCTGTGCCTTTAGTTTTGTACATTCTTTGGTACAATAGTCCAGAAAAAAGCAAAAATTAAGAAAAATACATTTTTTTAATTGAAGAGATGGCTATATTTCTAAACTAGATGGAAAGAAGCTTCAAGATTACTGAGGTGGGGGAATGCGCGTATGTTAATCGTGCTCCAATTGAAGTCAATAGCAAAACTCCTAATGACTTCAATAAAAGCAGGATCGGGCCCAATTTCATAAGTGGGAGAAATTTGATCAACCAAAATCATATCAGAGATGAAATTCCCTCCGCACATCCTGTCATGGGGCATAGCTTAAGCGTTACTATGAAGCGCAGCAGGGGAATTTTCAGTCCTGTTCAGTCATACAAACGGTGGGAGAGATCCTGTATTATTCACTGTAGCGAGTTTCTCCTAAAGTCTAAATATGGACTGCAAAAATTGGGCTGAGAAATTACAGACACCTGCTGTGAAGAACCATCAACATCTAAAATGAAACAGGCCTCTCAAGTAACATGCTAGAAAGATCTCTTTTAAAAGCAAGTTTGAATTCAGCATCTCAAATTAAACAGCGCACAAGCAAACATATGGAAATGCCTCATGTACAGATTTTTTTTTTAATTTTGCAGATCTCACCTTGGTCATCAAGCTCAGTTAATTTTAAAATTTGAAATGAGCACCAAACTGGTATGTATGGCAAAACATAGGAGTTGCATAAAAGCAGAAATGCATTTTTAGTCTACAGAAGCAACTTGGTTTTCTTACAGAAGAGATCTAAGATGAACAATGCTACCCTGCAAGCTTCTTTTAAAGGGGTGGAGTAAAAGTGAATTACATAGATTGCCCCTGCTAGGACAAATTGTATTCACTTTACTCAGTAGAGTAATCCCCGAGAATGAAGGTAGCAGGATTTGGCCTTATGTTTAATATCCATTAGTGAAATAAGAAGAATACTCTCAAAACACCATTGTAAGTATTATGCTGCGACTCAGGTGAGAGCAATTTAAAAAAAACAAAAACCCATGAGCAGTATTGACAACGAACGCGGATAATCTCAATTGAAAAAAGGTAGGTTAAGAATCCCACCGTGTGTATACACAAAAATCAGTGTTTAGATTTTCACAGTAAAAATGCTTTGCTATGAATTGTCTTAAAATGTTCTGATTTTAGCAACATTCAAAGCAATCCAGCTCTACTCTAGCTGTGTGTTGATTAGGTAAGCGTTGCTGAGTCTATGTCCGGCTCTGACACTAAAGAAGCTACATTCAATAGCCTGTGTTCTAATCTATTACCACAGAAGAAGAATAACGCTCCAGAGGCGGTTAGCTAGAATAGGTCAGATCAAAAGTAGTTTTAATGTAGTTCAGTTGCAAATCTATACTCATGACTTCAAATGCATGCAGCTCATACTGTATCCATGTATGTGTGCAGAGGACATACCTAACTCTATATGTGCATGTCTGGGTCATAGTAACTATTCATATTCAGGTAGTTTGGTGCATTTCAGGAACTGCTGTCAAGGAAATACCCGGAAACGTCCACGTACTCTGCACCAACAGTTGATTATCTTTGTTTTCGCAGTTAGGTGGTCATGAGAAAATGATCAGGGGGAAGGTCATCAATTCACAACCCTGAAAAGCAACCCCATTCACAACTAATAGTGATAGGTTTCAGTGTAGTAGCCGTGTTAGTCTGTGTCAGCAAAATGAAAATAAGAAAGAAAAACTTGTAGCACCTTAGAGACTAACAAATTTATTTCAGCATAAGCTTTCGTGGGTTAGTACCCACTTCATGCATCCGATGAAGTGGGTACTAACCCACGAAAGCTTATGCTGAAATAAATTTGTTAGTCTCTAAGGTGCTACAAGTTTTTCTTTCTTATTTTCATTTAACTAATAGTGAGTAAGCATTACTCCTGCTAGTAATTGTTGGCGCTCCTGTGAGTAAGGCTTACTCCTGTTTTTAAGGCCCAGCTTATCAAAGCCCTGGCTGGGATGATTTAGTTGGGGGTTGGTCCTGCTTTGAGCAGGGGGTTGGACTAGATGACCTCCTGAGGTCTCTTCCAACCCTAGTCTTCTCTGATTCTTCTATGATTCAAACCGACCCCTCCCCAAATTCCTCATTGTAAAATGGTCCTCTGTGAGGCATAGATAATGAAGAGAGTAAGTAGAAGCACTAAAGCTATTGTAAGCGAGGATGAAATGTTTGAATAAGAAAACGGTAGCATCCATTTTTAATGTCAAGCTTTTTATACTCAGCATAGTCAGATATGAACTACAGAAGCACTGGCTATTTAAACTGATGGTTTAGGTTGCATGATTGGGAACCAGTGTTTTGG
The DNA here is from genome assembly GCA_033296515.1 of Macrochelys suwanniensis. Classification (NCBI taxonomy): domain Eukaryota; kingdom Metazoa; phylum Chordata; order Testudines; family Chelydridae; genus Macrochelys; species Macrochelys suwanniensis. The sequence goes on along the minus strand of CM065779.1, from coordinate 20,959,757 downwards.
GTTTTGTTTTGTTTTGTAGTGGACTGTAGTAACAACAATCATTAATAAACATTTACCTGGGGCTGATCCTGCAGTCCCTACACAGATAAAAGTCCCACTCTTAAAGAGTGATATCTACAGCACATTTCGTCGCATGATCTTGTTTCGAGGTCTTAAAAAACTAGGTAGGTAGTATTATCGCCATTTTACAAAGGGGGAAACTGAGTCACGGAGAGACATCATGTGACTTGAACAAGCTCACTCAGCAAGGCAATAACAGTGGCAGAGCAGAAAAACAACTCAAGTCTATTGACTCCCAGTCCCCTGCTTTCACCACCAAACCACACTGCTCAGAAAAGTTTTCCCTTCCACGGTGTTTTTTCTACGCTCGCCCAGTGATCTGAGGAATGAAAGAAAAGGTGATGTTGGTGTCTAGCTGTAAAAACCCCTTGTGTGCGTTCGCAGTGGAAATTAAGTTTGGTGAATTGTAAAGATGACTTTGGGTTCTTGAACGTGCTCTTCTAAGTCCAGGTAGTGATAAGGGAAGGCTTACACAGATGACATGGAATCAGTTAAAAACACGTTGACAAGATTCGTCAAAAATACAAATGAAGATCTGAAAACCACACCCACAAATAACACAATCTTTGCTAAAGCCAAGAGGAGACAGAGAGGTACATTTGCCCCCTGATGTTTTAGAAAGAATCTAAATTCTAATACACTGCACAGAAACTATAGACCCCAGGTATGTTTCGGGGGTGGGGAATGGCCAGGCATGGTAGTCATTTTGGGTTTGTCTAGACCAATTTGTGGGCCTGTTTAAACTCGAATTAATTGAGTGCTAATGAACTCGAATTAACTAACAAACGTCTTAATAAAGGTGAGTCCGTGAAGGGGACCTGCTGATTTGATAGCTAAAAAGTACACCACGGGAGTCAGATTCATGGACCCACGCTAGTCAAAAAGACCCGTCCACACTAGAATCTGTCCTCCTGCCGTGTGCTGCCGGTTTTGCTTTACCTTGGTTCTAACCCACCTGCCAAACCATCTGAGTGCCATAAAGATGTGTGTACACACACACACACACACACACACACACACACTGTATTATTCAGATTCGTCAATATGTGGGTTAGAATCATGATGTGGAATATATATTACCCGAATGGTCTTTCTTTCTTTAATATTGAAAGAAATGCATATGTGTGTATATATATATATATATATATATATATATATAAACTCTTCCCCTCGGGTTGATTTCAGGCTCATGTTACTTTAGTCTGAAGATGGGTAAAAGAATGGCTGGTTAGCGGAATTAGTTGACAAGTAGCAGTGAGAACAGAGGGCTGGACCAGATATGGTGCTCTTCTTCCACTGTCTCTCTCTGTCGCCACAAATAGGGGATACAGAACCGGCGAGGGAGAATTTACACCAAGGGAGAATTCAACCAGGTCTCACTGAGATTCAGGCGCTACCCGCAGGGGAATGATTAGCGTTTGTGTGTGTGGCGACGAAGGTGAGACCCCGCTATCTGCAAATATTTGCCATTCAAACCCAGCGTGAAGAACATCCTGGACCCAATCGCATTGTTAGCTACAGTTAGGGAGAAATCAGCGTTCTCTTGCTATGATGGGAAGCCTCAAGCTTGCATTCACATTTGCCTTTTCCAGCTAGGTAATCAGTCACGTGACTCTTTTTCACACCACGTGAAAAATGTGCCATTCAGAAGAGGAATGATTTTTGTTTTTACAGCAGCCAATGTCAAATAGCCAGCCCCCTATTCTGATTCGCTGAAATTCAGGTTTTGGTGGGATTTTGGTAATCTCAGTTCCTAATCAACTAGTTGGCATTAGTGTTTTAGTTTCCCCTCCCGCTGACTTATTGCCATTTGTCCCTATAAAGCACTGATTGATAGACCCCAGCTTTTAAGGAAGCAGGAAACAGTCCCACACCACATATTGTCTGAGTTGTCACTGTAATTATCACACAAACCACTTCTCAGCTCCTTTGGTGGGCAAGCTGTCTCCTGCCTTTTGTCAGATCACGTGCTGTTCCCTATATGTGAGGCTCTCCACCCCTGGCATCTCCGTGACAGCCCGAATGCAATGCCAAATCCGAATGGAAACTCTATTCCGGGTTTTCAAGATTTGGGGAATTCTATCTGGCACATTTACAGCGAGAAACTCCATTCTAGGCAACCCGCTTCAAAGCCCCCTCAAAGATTCTAACAAGTGAAGGATGGTATTCAGATAACCCAGGGAGGATTTAGTCCTACTTTGAGCAGGGGGTTGGACTAGATGACCTCCTGAGGTCCCTTCCAACCCTGAGATTCTATGATTTTATGATCCTGCTTGTTTGACTCATAATTGATGTTAAATCTTGCGGGGAGAGGGGAATTCCTCAATCGTGGGGACACAGGGTGGGATATTTAATAATAAATTCAAACGACAACTGGGCAATAAAGTGGAACTAAATGGGACTGATTTGCTAAATAATATAGCTGGAAGCAAAAGAGCAGCGACAGGGTTGCTGAAATGAGCACATTATTAGTATTGGCTAATTGTCATATGCATTAAACTTTACTCAATATGATATCAGGCACTGGTATGGAAAATGGACAATATGTGTGTATAGGGAGTAAATACACACATCCACATAAATACACATTCACACACATTCATATATATATTAACTCTTTTGCTCCCAGCTACATTATTAAGCAAATCAGTCCCATTTAGTATATATATATATATATATGAGTACATATATATATATGAGTTAATATACAGTAATTAATAGAAAATGAAAATAATTAAAGGGTGTGCTTTTACTAATAGAAAGAAAAAAAATAGTTGAAATAGGTAAAAGAGGGAATTATAAGGAGTTTCCCTAAGATTTTGCTCTGCCATAGTAGAGGCAGAGCAGAAAATTAAGTCTGTGAAAAGTGAAATGGATTGTTTTCTATAATGTAGTTTGCCCACCTAAAAATTATGTACCCTTTTAAAAAGTCACACTCAATTAAAGATTTTTCTTAGATGTAAAGTTACCATGGGGATGAGTATGATAGGCAAGCTAGATAGATAGGCAGGGTAATCCATCCCTATCCATGTCAAATAATGCTTCCTCCCCACCCCCAAGATTCATTAGAATCAGATCAAATCACTGCATACAGACTTGTAGTAAAAAGATCTTTCTTCATAGATTAATAGATTTTAAAGTCAGAAGGGACCATTCTGATCACCTATTCTGACCTCCTGTGTAACACAGGCTATAGAATTTCACCCCTTATTTTCTGCATTCCCAGTTGAGATAGGGCATATCTTTCAGACCTGGTCCTGAAAGGCCTTCCCTCCTCCATCTATATTTCAGGAATAAGGGGGGAAAGATGCTTTTGATTCCCCACTTCCGAATGGTAGATGCTGCCTCAAATCTTGCTGCTTCTCTTTTCAGTGAGGTGAGAATAATGGAGGCCCGAGGAAGTATCTATTTATTCATTTTACAAAATATGCACCCATCAATCATGTCTATGCATTTTTATAATGAACTACACTAATTAAATGAAAATAACCACTGGGAAAAATCTAAACCTAGAGAAGACACTCACCTCAACCATACCTTTTACTTATGCTAGGCTGAGGGAACATATACGCTTTTCAGGCTTTGCTGGAAGTACATAGGAAGGAAGCTCTAGACCCAAGGCCCTGCCACTTGGTTATGTTCTGCCTCCATCTACTATCATTCAAATCTCGGAACTTCTCCGGGAGGGTATCTCAGCTGATCTCAAATACTGCAGTTGTTAAGGAAATAGGCAGTATCTGAAATAACCAGGACACAAACAATATAAAGCTTTATAAAGTAAAATCAAGTGAATCCAGAAACAAACTGGTTGCCAGTGCAGCCTATAGAACACAAGTGTAATGTGATCCATACATCACACTCCACTAAGCAAATGGATTGTTTTATTCTGCTGCAGCTGAAGTTTCTGAATGCTCCTTGAGGGAATCTCCATGGAGAAGAAATTGCAGCAGCATCTAATTTGGAGACAATAGACATGGATAACTTTATTTGGTCACAAACCCATGGATACATGTGGGAAACAGCTCTTCAGGCTGTTGGTGCTACCTGAGAAACCCAGGAGCAACCAGAAGTTCAAAAGGACCCCTAGAGTTTAGAACCACCTACCCCTATAATAGAGGAAACAGACCTTACATGTTTCCCCTCACCCCATTAGCATCACATCCATCTTGTTTTGAGTTTTGCCTCAGGCATCTCAGTCTTATCTAAATCCCTGTCTTAGGTAAACACTGGGTAAGCAAACATGCTTCCCTGTCCAGCTCTTATAAAAACGAGATGGAGAGAGCAGTTCATGAAAATCCTCATAACATGGTATCCAAACCCTTTCAATCTGTCCAACAATAGTCTTGTATACACTTCTCTGTTTCATGGGAATGGGAAGCGTGTCTGAGAGATGTAGGTGTCCCACAGAGAAGCGAGCAGTGTCCTTGGTGGAGGCATTAATGGTGGTGGTTTGGGTTATGGCTAGGGCATTGACATGGCATCCAAGATGTCCTATCAAAGGAAGAGATCTCTTGTTTAGATTGGTGTCTCACATTGGGGGAATAGTCTTTCACAAAGGCATGGTCATCACTTGGGGGAATGCATAAAGTTGAGGTAAGTATCTCATGGACAGAGTACAAGGCAGATGAGCCCATAAAATGGATGGGTACATCTTGGAAGAAAGTGACTTGAGACAAAATACTACACATTCCTCAATGTATTTGTTAAGTACTTATAGGCATGCATCACCTGGGCCTTAGAGAAACATTACCAGTGAGGAAGTGGTCATTTAAATATCCCCCAGTATATTGATAAGCACTTCACCAACGTGTGTGTAGAGGAATTATTTCAATGAACAAACACTTACTGGCCAGTTCCACACACAGTTATGGAAATGTTTTAAGTAGTTCCTCCAATGCTTTTCTTGAATTTGATGCCTTACTGAAGGACTGGTCCCACTACACAGTCTCTTCACCCTTTTTTCAACTCACCTCCAAGACAAATCCCACATTCCCATTCCTTTTATATTTCCCTTCCCCCTAATTAGCCCCCATTGTGCCATATATGTCAATGATATTTGGGAAGATGTTCCAAATTTTCATTTGAAAAACCATGACTCTAAAGCTTACTCTCCACAGACTCAGACTTTTGCTATAACTCACTCCCACAAAGATAAAACAATCTCTGTCCCAACAACAAAAACATAAGGCACCCTAGATACCTCATATAGGTTTACTAAAGGCCTCTCTAATCCAATGTACAGAAAACTACTGAGAAAGATTCAAAGCACGGCCACCTTCTCCTTTCCTCTCTGCTATTTCTCCAGCCCCCAAGTGCACTTGAACTTGCCGTGAAATGCTTCCAGAATGCTTCAGACTTGAGAAAAGCTTAGCGAGTGCTCAGTAACTATTTAGATCTACAGAAATTTATATTCACCAAAGCACTCAATACATAATTTGACACATGACTGGAAACTGCATTTACCAAACGTTTATTAATTATGATCTTAAAATGATAGGGGGAAAATGTAAGACCGAGATTTTCAGAAGTGATTAGTTATTTTGGGTGTCCACTAGTTTGAATTCAGCAAATGCAGAACATCTGCCTTCTGAAAATCAAGTACCTTTAAGATGTGTCAAAAATGGCTACCAAAATTTAAGGAACCCCAAATCACTAGTTTTCTTTGGAAAATCTGTTCCTACAATGTTTACCTGGAAGAAATGCTAAGGACAGTTTGAGAAATGTGGGGGGCAAATCACTGGTTTGTTAACTGCTTTTAAAATGCTAAACAAGAATTTATATTTTGATATGGGGAATGTCTCCACAATGGTGGAGTAGCATGTGAGCTAATGAGTGTGGGAGGAACTGAAGGGGAAGTGCCTCTAAGGCCAGGGTCAATGCTAAATCCTGCTGTGGCTAAAGGTCCATCTGCCCTAGAAATACAATGACCTTAAGGGCCCTGGGTACATTATCTCCAATCATTGTTAAAAGCATGTAATATAGATGGGACCTTTACCATGACCAAGAACCATGTTCCTTGATTGTCTTTTGCGCAATTTGGGAACACAGGTAATGTCCTCAGTGCTTAGATACAAGTGCTGAGCATGTAGAAACAGAAAAAGCATAGATAGATTGATAGATAGATAGAAATTGAGTCATGCTTTAAGGATGTAAGTGCAAAGATGTGTGTAATCAGAACACTGACAGAGCTGTGTTGGTCAGAAGCACTGGGCTTTGGTCTAAATTTGGTCCCATTGAAGATGACAGTAAAACTCCCATTGACTTCAGTGGGAGCAGAGTGAGGCCAATGTGGAGTCCTTTTGAAAATCTCACCCACAGTGTAGGTGCGCCCTAAAGCCAGGGAGGGGAGGCCACCAGCAGCCTGACCCAAATATCTCCTTGAGCAAAGCCTGGTGGCCACCCTGCAGTGTGTGGCTTATTAGGATGCCACCATCAGAATCTCCCAGAGCGGATTTATAACCATGTAATCTTCCGTCCTTGCACAGATCCGCATCCCAGCCCACATACGGGATCAGCTTGAATTCTGAACATATTTTGATCCTACATTATGACACCACAGCCTGTTAGCTAGCAATTAACTTCCCCTCCCACCACAGCCTGAGAAAGGGCTGAGAAAGCTGATGCAGCTGCTTCAGCGAGTGAGAATTCCTGAAGTTTTCAGGCATTTGCTAAAGTTTGGGAGAAAAGAAGTGGGGGGTGGGGTGGGGAGGGGAAGGGAAAGATGCGGGGTTTTCCAGCCCTGGCTTTGCTAGAGCAAGTTGACACAGGGTGTGAAGGAGCCTGCAACGTAAAGAGATTTATTTTCTCTAGTCATAAATCTCATCCTGTTGTGCCTCTGACCAACCAAGCATGATAAAGTCCTTTTCCATAAAGTATTCAGTATTAAAGCCACAAAGCTCACCCAATCAGTAGCCATCTGCTTCTACCATAACTGCTGCTCCAGAAGCAGGGGAAAGCAGCCGGGAAAGAAAAGGCACCACTGTTAGGAGTCCGGGACAAATGAGGAGGCCCTGAATAGCAGTTGAAACCTTTAGTGTTCCTTGTATATCTGTATCTATAGAGACAGAGGAAGAAAGGAAGCATTATATTGATACAACAATTGTAAAACAAAAAAAGGAAGAGGCATCTAAAGGGCAATATAGCATGCATCAGAGGGCCCCGCATAAAAGGGGTGCTAACAGATTTATAGAAACCTTTAATTGGTTTTCAATTGAAACATACAGAGGGTGAGGGGAAACTGTGAAAAGTGGCAAAATGTCCTGCATTCGTCTTCTGCACACGAGAACGATTTAATGGGGCCAAATCATTTTAACGCCTCCCCCCCCCAAAGCATCACTGCCTGATTAAGAAAGCTTTTCCTCCTTGCTCAGCCAAAATAACCAAACTCAAGCAGAATTTCAGCTGGATCACCAGCTGGTTTAGAATGAAGTTTTTTTTAAGGAAGTTTAATCAGGGTTCAGAGAATTGCTAAGTGGCTTCATGTATTTTTTCTCTGAATGTATAAATATCTTCTTACTGTATGTTCCATTCTATGCATCCGATGAAGTGGACTGTAGTCCACGAAAGCTTATGCTGAAATAAATGTGTTAGTCTCTAAGGTGCCACAAGTACTCCCCTTCTTTCAGCTATCTAGTGGCAATTGTCAAAAAGGGGAGAGGAACAATATGCAGTTCCCTGCGATACACACTCACCCTGGTTGGTTTAATAAGGCCACCCTGGCAGAGGATTAATCTGCTACCAACAATTAATGGTGACAATGATGTTTAACCCATGTGTGCCCTTCGTGCAGAATTCTGGAGGCTAGTTCGTTCCACCGAGTCATCTATTATTTCGACCCTCCATTATCTTCGTTGGTACCCTAATTAATAAAATCAAAGGCAATGGTGCATATTACGATTATGAGAGACTAGAAGACGGGGTTGAATAAAGCCGTAGAAGTGTGAGTGTGTGTGGGGGGGGAGGGGGGCAGAGATTAATTTAACGACACGATGGAGAAATCTCAAGCAATGCGATAACCAGCCCTTCGTTGGGATTACACGGCGTAGTTCGTTTCACCTACTGGGCAACCCAGACTAGCCCATGCAACCACTTAGCCAAACCTCGTGTCCAGCACCGAATTAGGTCACTTGGAAAATGATCAGTGAAATGAAAACAAGCATGCTACCGGCACCCTGTTTACTTAGGAGCTACCCCTCCCCAGCACACATCCCCCGCTCCCAGGTAATTATAGGATTAATGATTGTGTTATTTGATTCCATAACAGAAATTTGTTTGCTTGAAACACAGCATATTACGTTAATGGTCCCTCACCGCGCTCCCCCCACCCCCCCGTTTGCATCTGATCATTTCTCTAACGAGGCTACAATCAGACTGAAAAGACCCCGGCAACATCAAATGTAGTAGGTCAGAAATGGCATTTGTTCGTGTAAGGGATTAATAGAGGCATTGTATAATGCTGCTTTTCAGAATTACTCTCCGGATTAAGAGGCAGATATGGGCAAGGGGACATATTTGGTATTCGCTATCCATTTTGATTAATGTTTACTGGGGGATTTGGGGGCGAACTTGGCCCTGACACTTGGGGGAAAGCAGTGCAAGGAGAGAATTATAATTTATATCTGAGCCCTCTTAGGGCAGCACATAGAGTGACCAGATGTCCCGATTTTATAGGGACAGTCCCGATTTTGGGGTCTTTTTCTTATACAGGCTCCTATTACCCCCCACTCCAGTCCTGATTTTTCACACTTGCTGTCTGGTCACCCTAGCAGCACAATAGGGGGAGTGGGAATCCAGGGGATAATAGGAGAAAGAATCATCTCGCCGCTCTGATCGGCGGTACTGTCCCTCTTAATTAACGTCGGGCTTCCCCAAAGTTGCATTCAAACACCGGGCTGGGGAATGAAAGGGGGAAGCGTTCACTTTAAAGAGGAGAGAGACTCGGAAAGACAATTTCTTCGGAAGCGCTGATTTGTGCCCGTGTGTTTGTGTGTGTTGTCACCATCTCAGAGTGCCCTCAAGAACAAACCCGTTATGCCCACGTACCGGTGCCCCCCGGGGTTTACGCCCAGGGTCTAGCAAGACTATTTTCAGCAGAGCATCTCCACGGCCTTTTGGGATGCAGCTCCACACCCAAAGCAATGACCACGGCAAACCTACGCCAGGCCGAATGGAAAGAATCCCCTGGAACCTCATCCCCTCTGGTCCCCAGCACCGGTCTCGTCCGCGCTGCGGTTCGGATGAAACTGACTGAGTCCAGTTGCAAAGGAGAGCGCTGTTAATGGCCCACACGTGCCTTCATTCCCAGCCCCATTGTGGCTGGAAGCCCAAGTCCCTCCTCGTTAGGAGGAGAGAGAGAAGGGACCGGGGTGGTGGTGGTGGTGGTGGTGGTGGGGGGGAGGAGGGGGAGATGCTCCTCCTATTCGGTCATCTGGTCCATCCCCCTGCCAAGGGGGATAATGTCTCCTCGATAATGTCTAAAGAAAGCTGGAGGAATAAAATGAAAGAGAGAGAGAGAGAGAGAAAGGGTATGTGTATGTAAGAGAAAGAACGAAAGAAAGAGGAACGCGAGTAATAAAGCGAGGCGAGGGAAGGAGGGTGTGGAGGAGGAGGAGGAGGAGGAGAGCCCCCCTGGCGCTGCAGGGGGAGCCGGGGACCCCCGCCTCTCCCGGGACGCTCCGGAGGGAGGAGGGAAGCGGATCCCGCTGCTGCCTGCCCTGCCCATCCCTGGAGCGGGCAGAGGCGCCAGCCACCACCGCACGCTGCAGGGGGCCGGAGCCCCATGGGGCGCGGGGGACCCCGGGGCCGGGGAAACGCCCTCCTCTCCCCGCAGATGGCCCCGCTTACCTCGCCCGCCGGCGCCCGCTCCCGCGGCGGGGACCCGGCTCCTGGCCCCGCAGCCGGGCAGGGCGCTCGGGGGCCGGAGCCGCCATCCGGAGCCGCCTGGTCCGCGCGGAAGGCCGGGCTGGGCGCTGCTGGTGGGCAGGAGCCGGCGAGGGGCAGCCGAGGGGCAGCGGCGGGCGCAGCCGGTCGGACAAAGAGCCCGGGCTCGGGTGGGAGGGGGAGACGCGCCCAGGGCCCCTCCACGGTGTGAGCTGGGGGAGCTCAGGGAGCGGATGGCGAGAGGGGAACCGGGGGAGCTGGAGGGACAAGCCTCAGCCTGAAACGCTGCCCGGCGTGGGGCCAGATTCCTCCCCCTCGAAGAGCAGGAGCAAAGCCCAGCCTCCCTCTGCAGAGTGTCACAGAGAGGCCCCAAAAGTTTGATGTTGGTGCTTTTCAGTCGCCTCTTGTCTGCCCCTGTTATTTCTACACCGATCTCCCCCTCCTCCCCCCAACAGTAACACGCACTGTCCCCAACAGTCAACGCGTTTGGGAGCAAAACTAGACTCTTCGGGGGCAATGCAACGTTCCTCTCCTTTAGCCTCTGCAGGATAAATGTTCCCTATGTCCGATGGAGGGCAGAAGAGGAAAGACCACACAGAAAAGGCTGCCACAGCCACAGGCGATGATTTTATGGAGAACAGCCTACTTGGCTTCCAGTGTATTTTGGACATTTCTTTTATAGTTCCACACTCAATGATTTTGCTCATTTTCTTTTGTTTAGACTTAAAGCTGAGACCCACCTGATTAACGTGGGACCCTCTACATCAAGCAGAGGCAGTTGTAGTGCTAAAGCATTTGAAGAACCAGCTGGAATTAGTACTGGAGGTTAAAAGAAAAAAGATTTCTCCGTTGGCGTAGGAGTGAAATGGACCCCAAAATGAGTTAGTCACAGATTTGATCTATGGGCATGGGAAGGGGAAGACACCACTTTATTACCCCCCACTGCACCATTTTGTTTCTCCTGCAGAAATGGGAGCTGGATGTAATTTTATACTAAAGGCAATACAATGATGCCATGGTTTTCCAAGCAGTATTGTGTCCAGCAGCGCTGTATTATGTAAAAGATCTGGCATAATACTTAGTGGCACATCTGCTAGGTGTGGATGGCATTCAGTAGCCAAGGTTTTCCCTAAATGACATGCCAAAGTCCTGACAGTAATGCCCAATGCCAATCTGCTGCCAGTCCAAAGACAAGCCCAATTCAAGGATGGCTTCTTTCCACCCTTGCACCAGAAATATAGGGAACAATGGGTTTAGATGTTAAAGATGAAAGTGAAGCTGCACATCTGAAGCACCAAACAGATGTATCAGAAAAGGAGATATAGTTGCTAAGTATCATTTAGTAATGCAGCATATGGGGGATATAAGGATCGTCCATGGTTGGGAAAGAAAAGGGTTAACACCCTTCATAGTCGCACTACAAATATGTTTGTAAATAGTTCTGATGTTAGACAACAGTAACAATAATCCAGATACTGGGTCTCATTCCCCATGAGGTCTGTACCCTGACAATCAGCACTAAATGTAAGTGCAGGGAACCTCCCAAAGAAACTGTGACTACTTCAGACATATTGATATCTCCTTGTCACACCTCTGTTTCTGACATTGGTATCCAGCATGTTTCCCAGGGTTTACTGTTTGTTATTGTTGTTTAAAGGTAAGGAATTCTGTAAAGGAATACAGATGTTTACAGACTTCATTACAACATAGTTGTACACTAAGTTACATTTGCAGGACGCAGTCCTTAGATTGTCCATGTGGCTAGATCTACTGGAATCAGATGAAATAAAATTGTTTAAAAAATCTTTTTTGTTTTGTTTTGTAAGTGCCATGGCTCAGACATCTAAATGTGGATTATTGTCCACTTTACTATCAGAGGCTGCCTATTTTCCTCTTCTTTCAGAGACTGACTTAAAACTCGTTAATATCAACATGAGTCTTCCTATTGACTTTAGTGGGCTTAGAACCAGGCTCCTTAATCACTCACATTCCTTCTAGCTGTGGCAAATGACACTGATATGGGGGGTAAGATGAGTGGCTTCCTGTCTACATTCCTTCTTGGGTAGGGTTTGGACAAACATTAGAACTCATTCTTGCTTATAGGGTGGTTCTTCATAAAGTTTGGAGATAAAACACAAGTGGGATTAAAGGAAGATGTTTTGCCTGTGAGCCCATCTGACCACTCTGTCCAAAAGCTATGTGAGGGCCAAGCCTAGTAGACCTCACAAATCCAGCATGGAAAATAAAAGTTTTGGGGAAGGAGGTGGGTCAGACTACAGGTCCATGTAATCTAGCATCCGGTCTCCAACGGTGGTCAGTACCAGCTACTTCAGAAACCTTGCAATCAGGTGCAAGAAACCCTGCAATCAGCAATTATGGGATAATTTACTCATAGAGAAAGTTCCTTTCTAACCTCCAGCAGTTAGTGGTTGCCTTATGCCCTGAAGCAGAGGAGGGTTATATCCCTTCCAATATTTTTTTAAATTCATTGCTAATTAATGCATCCGATGAAGTGGGTTCTTAACCCACGAAAGCTTATGCTGAAATAAATTTGTTAGTCTCTAAGGTGCCACAGGTATTTTTCTTGTTTTCTTTTTTCTGACACAGACTAACACGGCTACTACACTGAAACCTGTCTGGATGTTCCTGGTATCCATATGTCTGTCCAATCCTTTTTGGAATCCTGCTGAACTATTGACCTCTACAATATCTTGATGTTCTCAGTTTGATCTCCAGAACCCTTGTTTGCATTCTACAAACAGAGACCCCGGACTGAGTGGGCAAGGAGTCTGAACTCTCATCTCACATCTAGTGGCTGTCAGTTGCGTGGGATGGAGATGAGGGTAAAGTAGACAGCTGTGGGGCAAAGGATGCTTCTGACACACAGGCTTTTCCTGTTCTGTGAGTAGAGACAGTCTCCAGGGCTATTAATACAGACACTTTCAAAAGCTCTACATCCACTAAAAAGAATTAAGATATCCTACAACCAGCTAATTTAAACAAAACGTTGAAAAACCTGCCTCAATGGCAGCCTCGCAGCTGAAGTGATGAGCAACATGGGTCTTGATACAGTAAGGTTGGAGCCTAGGTGAAGGACACAAGGTCTCTTCCCATTGATGGTATTTGGAAATTACAGCGTCATCCACTTTAAGATCCCAGTACGCTGACAGAACTGTGCAAAGTAGCTTTAGTGTAAGTGAGAACCTATAGAACAACAGTGGCTTGCTGTTCCAAGAGACTGTGACTTTAAGGGTAGCCTGGAGATGGTGACTTTTCCTATCAAATGTAGGCCTTTCTACAGTTATCCTTGCCTTTGTCATCTCCCATCTGGATCACCATATGCACTCACTGGTGGTAGTGTGTGTGAGGACACACAATCCTCTCTTGTCACGGGGATGAAATAGCATAGGTTTCATGGTGCTTTTCTGGTTTACTTCCGTGGAATTATGTTCACTAAACCAGGTCTGAACTTCATTCCACTTCCTTTTCACTTAAACAAGAGTATGCTGTTATTTTGCTTTCTCAGTATCTAACCAAGATATGGCCTTGGCAGGAGTGAATCAGTTGAGACAAACATACAATCAATAGATGTGAGGCTGTTGCATCAGAGGATGCACCAAGGGGAAGGAGAGGAATTGTGCCTGCACTTACAAATATATATTTAGTGATTTTTTCCCCTCATTTTTCTACTTCTTCCTTAAAATAATAGTGCATACAATGTGCAAGGTGTTGCCTATATACACAAGACTATACAGTTCTTGCCTCAAAATGCTCACAATCTTGCCTAGCTTGCAGCCTTAGGAGCCTGCTAGATCTTTCACTGCTTCTGGATACAGAGAAGAACAGTGCCTTGCTGTGCCAAGAGACTGTGACTTTACGGATAGCCAGGAGACAGTGATTTTTCCTATAAAATGTAGGCCTTGCTACAGTTATCCTTGCCTTTGTCATCTCCCATCTGGATCACCGTATGCAACTTCCTGTGGGTAGTGGGTGTGAGGACATACAGCCTGTGCCCTGCACACTCTATGGGCTAACTTCCATTCGAGGTGCATTTCAAGATGTTAATGACCAACTCTAAAGTCCTACATGCCCTACAACACGTTTATTTAAGAAACCACTTTGTTCCCTATGTCCTATTGTTACAGTCGTGATCCTCCCCAGTGACTTCACTGACTGTTCCTGGAACTCTGCTTTCTGAGACCATCAGTGTAGCATTGTCAGTTGTAGACCCCAGTCCTTGGAGTCTGCTGCTCTGACTTTCTTTTAGCTTTTCTTGTCTAATCCAGATTTGCACTGAGCATGATTTCGTTTCTGTTTCTGTTCTGTTTTTGTCCTTGTTCTGGTTAGCTGGTTGTCCTAGATCAGGTAAGATGTTATAAATCGCAGGATACTTTATGAATTAGTGTTTAGTTCTTCATGTTTTCAATAATTATTGTGCTGCACTTAGGTATTTTCGTTATAGGTGATATAAAGTCAGCAAATAAAAAAGTACAAAGGCAATAGGGCCCGTGACTGTTTAAGGACAGGAAACAAATGAAATAATAGGTAGAGAGAGACTTAGGGTATGTCTAAACTGGAAAAAAGATGACCGTGTCAGCTGATTTGGGCTCATGGGGCTCAGATTGTGGGACTAAAAATTGCTGTGTAGACATACCTGTAAACCCTTACGTACTTACTTAACATTAATATGTGAGATTGGCTTCAGTGGACCTACTTTTGTGCTTAAAGTTAAGCAAGTGCGCAGAGTTGGAGAAGAAAGATGGATGAATCAGAAGACTTGGGAAAGAAAATAGGGTGACATTCTTTGGACCAGAAGCTTAATTCTTCCCTGTAAGATAATCAGTGATGAAAACCAGCTTATTGCTCTCCTCTTCTTAAGGGCCACAATCTCTTCTCAGATGCTCATGGCAGTACATAGCTTTGGTATTCCGCTCTCTGTATGTGTGTGGAGCTCCCATAGACATTCATTGATGGAAATGATCTTATAAATGGAGTTCTGTGCTTGTAATGAGAGCAGCGTACCAAAGCTGAGAATTTCTTATGAGGATCTAAGAGGTGAATTTTGCCAATAATTGTCTGATTCCTCTTTGGGACTGATTCTGCAACCTGAACCTAAAACTCCTATCGGGAATTTTGTATAAAGACAATTTTTGGAAAAAAAATTCATGAACACTTTCAATGTCAGTGCCTAAACTGATCCATATTTAGACTCCTAAATATAGGTGGCTTGATTTTAAAAAAGTGCTCAGTACTCCTTTAACATAAGCGGTAGTGAGCCCAAGAGCAATGAAAGACAGGATGATATTATGACTTACTCCTATTATCATTTTCAATTTTTAAAAGGCTACCAGGACCCTTAAGCATAAACCTGTATGTTTTGGCCAGAGATTTTTAGGGACCTATATAACTGTAAAGACTTTTTTTTTTTGGCCATCATAGTATATTTTTCCATTATGGTGCAAATCTGATCCATTGACGTCGAAGGGAGTTTTAACAATGAATTCAATAAGCGCAGAAGCGGGTCCTATGACAGCCTAGTAGCAATGCTAATTATTCTTTTCTCTTATAGGGCCTGATCCAAAGCCCTTTGAAGTCAGCGGAAAGATTTCAATTGACTTTGATTGTTTGGATCTGGCCCTTACAGCAGAGTAATTGCTCTTGCCCATTTCTAGGTAATTTATCACTGTCTATTTTTCCATTTTTCTATTTCTTTTTTTAAAAATTATTAAATTAATGACTATTTTTGTAATAGTCCTGGGCAGTCTTCCTTTTAACTCACTTTACTTAAGAATGGGCACCACTTGTGGAGATAATGAAAATAGGCTTGGTAGGGTGCAATTGGGGAAAAATTGGAGGGCATAGGCCACAAAGACATTTGAGATTCTTCAATGAGAAGGCATGATTCTTTAGTGCATAGTATGAACGGATGCAACGTTTTTATTTGTTTTGACCCTGATTCTGCAAGGTACCTAAGCCCATGCCCAACATTAAGCAAGTGAGCACTCCCATCGAATTTAATGATTCAAAACCAAAAGAACTACTTGATTCAATTCGATGGGGCTACTCACATGCTTAACATACCTTGTTGAATTGGGGTGAATCTCCCTAGTGGACTCTGTGCCTACTGAATATCTGATATAATTTCCATGATTGGTAATGGGAGTCACATGTATCAATGAAGGAAAAGATTTCTTAAGCTCTGATCCTATGGACAGTTACACATGTGAGGGATGTTATGCACCTGAGTTGGCCCACTGAGCTCAGAGGCCATTCATGCACATAAAGATCCTGAGGTGCATAACTCTTTGCAGGATTGGGGCCTAAATTGGTGAACTATTTTGAAACGTCAACTTAGGGATGTAACTACCTTGGACTGTGTTTCTCAATGTTATAAAATAGGTCAAGAGTGATTTAAATCCATTTTGTAAATGTTATACAGTATGTATCTGAATGATCATCCTTGGCATTTAAACACAAACTTTCATCTGAAGATCTCAAAGCACTTTATGTACACTCATTAAATCTCATAGCATTTCTGTAAAATGAGTATTATTATCCCCATTTTTAGGGTAGATAAACTGAGGGATTGAGGGAGTTAAGAGATATAGCAATGTTCCTAGAGTGAGGTCTCAATTCAGGAAAATACTTAAGCATGTGCTTAACGCCTATTGGCCTCCATGGGACTTAAGCACATCTTTAAGTTAAGATTAAGTGCTTTCCTGAAGGGATGTTTTTCTCAATTGTGGCTTGAGTCCAAAGCAGAGTTGAAAATAGTACATCCGTGGAGTCCTTTGTCCTAACCTCTTGCATTAAGTGCAAGATAACATTCCCACCCAAATCTTGGTCATCAAGAAAACATTAGTTTTGCTGTTTGATATAATAATTGGTGTGAATGCCTCGTAATTCATAAAACTATAATTTTATTCTTTTTCATTTGCTTTCTTTGAATGCAGAGTATTACTTTGCTACATATTGCTTGCACAATGTTTTGTGTGATCTAATATTCTTTGTTCAAAACTGCAAAAAATCTAAATAAAGACTATAGTATGTTGCAGCCGTATAGGCATCAGCTAACATTTTCTATGGCATATGGTACTTCAGAAGCCATATGTATCACTGTTTAGTGATTCTGGCAAAGAGGCACAGAATGGTGAAATCCAACTGCCAGAATTTCTGAAAACAAATATGTAAATGCTTCAGTGCTTTTGTTATTCATAACATACCTCTAACACAGCACATACAATATGCTGTTCATTCTGTAACTAGTACAAGTTCTCATTTTTAAAGATTTTTCATAATCTGTGTGTTTTTCTCCCCGCCCCCCATTCATTTACTCCCTTCTCCATTGCTTTTTAAAAAGAAGTTATTCATCAGATTTTGCCTATTTTGGGGGCTGTGACACTGTACCCCATATTCTTCATAGTGATATTATTATTATATGGTTATAGCATAATTATGATGCATTTTATGCAAGATAAGTCGTGTGGGGTGTCATTAGAAAAGTCATGATTTGCTGAATATGATTATCCTATTTGTATGCATGTATCATTTTTGTATCTGAAGTTATGAATATTGGCTAAGTTTCTGTATTTCAAATATAATTACACCTGGGTAACGCCCACTAGACAATCAGTCTAGATAGCCAGTTGGAAGGGCCTATTCAGGGCAATGAGCCATTAGGGAAAACAATAGGCCTTATGAGAAGCTTATCTCCTACATGGTGAGCCTTCCTGAGAACACTACAGACAGCCTATGAGTAATGGCTGCTATGACTCTACAAGGACATGTGACCAGGCCACATGATGCTGGACTCCATCTTGGGATGTCAGTATTTTCCCACAGACTGGTCTGGGAACCAAGCTTTAGAACAAAGGGTTCCCACCCTATGCAAAAGCTATATGAGGCAGAGTGACATCATCTGTGATTCTTCACTACCCACACAAGAAGACTTCTGGAAACACTTGAGGAACAAAGACTGAAGTGGGGGAAGTGCTGGCTGGAGGGCTTTGCAACTTGTCACAGCAGCACACTGAGAGAGGGAGCCCAGGCTGGTGGGTCAAGGGGCTCAGTGGTATCCCAGTTCCAGGTGGCACCCTGCGGGGAACATCTACATTTTTTATTTGAATTGTATGTCTTTGTGTTAGTCTAATTGTGGAACAAAGGGACAGTGTTGCAATCAGTTAAAGAATACCCATTATAACTAGGAATAATGGAAGGAAATCAAGAAAAGAAAATTGTGTGTTTACGACGATGAAAAATTCTGCACAGTGAGCTCAGTTAAGCTGGGGAGTAGTCATCCAAGAAAAACTGTCTCGTCATTTGATTCATTTAAAACTACTAGGCTTGCAAAGCCTTTGAGAATATATTCTATGGAACAATCACTGGGGGGGACCCAAGGCCCTGAAAGGTCTTTTCAGGAATTGGTCCAGAGCTGCAAAATTCCTATCAGAATCTGGAATCCCCCCCCTAAAATCTGATTTTTGCAGTTTGGTCATTTATAGAGAACCAATAGAGGTGCAGCCAGAGACAGTGCCAACTCTTCTTTCAAAGACGTGCATTGACATTGATACTGACATCATTTCTGCAAAATTAGGAACAGTCTGTGTATGGACATTAGATGTATTACACAGCTGCTGTAATTATTTAGCACCATGTTGTGTGCTGTTTACTTGTATGGGTATAACTTGGAAGCAGCAGCTGTACCAAAGAAAATAATTCAACCAGAGAGAGAGAAACTCACATCAACCAGAATTTATTAAGTTTACTTGAGATGTTGCTCTAACTAAATATTTAAGAACTTTGCTATTTAACTCCAAACTGGAAAGCTTCTTGCTGAACAGTGTTATGTGGCCTGAAAATAGATCCCCTTAAGGCATAATCAGAATCAATAGGATTAGAATTAATTCCCTGCAATTTGAGCCAATGTCTATGTTTATATCTAAACATTCCTTCGTTGGCTGTCTGTACTGAATAGGATTTTAGTATGGTTAGTTTGGCTGTGATGTTACTAAGCCAAACCAGCATATCCATAGCCCTGTGCTTATGCTTCTCTGCCCTTATGTGTCCAGAATGAATGATTCCTGCCATTTCCAATCTCAGTGATGGTAGAACCGCAAGTACTTCACCTTTAAAAATCAAATCATCCTCCAGAACTTTGTCTCTCGTGCTGGACAAAAATATTTTCCTTATGGCCAACCAACAATGATAGTTTCCATCTGTATGGAAAACTGGGGTTCCTATTTTATTGCAACTGTAATGTATAGGCATTGGGTAGTACCCTTTTAAATGGTTTGGGAACTGTCACAGGTGACTGTCCCCTTTAAGGGGAAATAGCACAGCCCCACTGGTGATGCATCAGTTGCCTCCCACTTGATGCTGTGTGGATAGTGGGACAGGGGATAGCCTGAAGAGCGCTTGGTCCTTATAAAAACCAGGAAGAGTTCGCTTGTGCTGTAGAATTTCAGGGTGCAGAAAGTTCCTAGCAAAAGGTCTTGTGTTAGGGTAAGGCTCTGAAGGGGGCTAATGGAGGAAATGAGAAAGGCTTCTGGGGATTACATTCTGCGTTGGTCAGGACACTGCTTTGTTTTGGGTTACTTTATGAGCTCTGTTTGAATAATAAATTGGGCTCTGAAGTAAAGGCCTGAAATACAGTTGGGTGTGGCACAAGTTGCTCCTTTCTGGACTGATGAGACAGCTCAGGAACTTTCCAGTGGGCCTTCTGTCTTCCTTTGAAGAAGCTAACAGAGCAGCTGTCTATATGTAACTGGCCTTGTACTTGTGTGTGTGTGTGTGTGTGTGTATATATATATTTATATTTGGAACCCAACTGTATCTGGGTGGCTTCCTCATTCATAGTGTAGAGAGCAAACATATACCGGCAACCCGTAGGTCTGTCAGGTTCTTGTCAGATACAAGTAAACTAGGCATAACCAGAGGTAGTTGAAAAGTGGGAAAATATTTTGCAAAAAACTTCTGAAAAACGTGTCCTTTCTATGACAGATTTCTGAAACTTAACGTTTTCAAAAAACAGGAGGAATTTTTCACCAGCTTTCACTTCGGCGGACAATGTTTGAAACGTGAAGGGTTTTTTGAACATCTCTAGGCCTAATGAAATAATGTGAAACCTCAGTTCACTTGTCCTTGTTGTTACCAGACCCTCCCAGAAAGAACTTGTTCATGCTAACAGGCCCTGCTCTACCCTTCTGTAGTTGTACTTAAGCACAGTATCACATTTCTACAGGCATGATACCATGCACTGTAGTCTCACTGGTGCTTCTGCAAAGTGGTTTCCCCTCCCCCCTTGATTACATCTATGTTTTTATGGTCAGACCCCACTGTAACTCTTCTATATGCATTGTTGGTAGTGCTTACAGCTGAAGGTTATTGCGTACAACTGCTTTCATCTGTACATCGTTTGTTACTATGAGGGGCAAGAGATCTGAATGCACAAACCGCTGGCTTCTTTTTATGGCAGTGTAAATAAGGAGTTTGTTTAACTATTAAAATCAATGGAATTACATCTGTATAAAACTAGTGTGAGGGAAAGAAATATCCACTGTGAATAAAAGACTAAAATAGTGAGTCTTTGTTACTAATACCTTTTCCAACAAGGAACCAGCCCTTGGAACTAAAAATTCCCCAATGCTGCCTGGAGCTCAGTGGGGAGTAGGTGGCGAGAGACACAAAAATATAGCTTGGGACAAACTGTGGAACCCTCTCTCATATGAGTGAACATTTATTCATGCAAGTAGCCCCAGTCTCTTTGGAGTCATTTTGCCAGTATTAGCAAGGAAGTCTTTTATTCAGGAACCAGTTGCTGTTTCTAGTTTATTCTAACTAGCAGGTGACAGCTTCATGGTGAGGTGTTCAAGGGAGTTGGGTTGGGATTAATAGGGAAATTGAGCATGAGGTGGAAACAAGCCAAAACTCAGCGTAAAGCAAACAAAAATTACCCACACACAAACCAGCAGAGAAAGACACAATCAGTTCTCCTAGCAGCACACAGAAAATAGTTTTTAAACAGTGATAAGAAACATGAAAAACAAGGGGAAAGTCCAATGCACTATGAAAAAGCAAACCTCACTCATAACGATGAAAGAATTAGACTAGTAAGTTAAATACTTCACATTCCAAAAGGTGCATGTTGCCGAAGCAATATCAGAAAATGAAAGGGGGTATAAGGTGGATGACATGGTGCAGCTACCTCATAGAACATGTTGTGCTAAGAGAAGAATGCTAAAGAGAGCAATCCATGGAGTTCATTTTAAAGGAATCACTTCTTGAATGGGGGTGCATGCTGTAAAATAAAGGCTCAATCCTTTATTATGCACGTGAATAATTCTCACCTAAGCTGTCCCGGTGCCTAGGTGGAACAGGAACATGGGATTATTCACAGAATAAGGGTT
The DNA here is from genome assembly GCA_033296515.1 of Macrochelys suwanniensis. Taxonomy (NCBI): domain Eukaryota; kingdom Metazoa; phylum Chordata; order Testudines; family Chelydridae; genus Macrochelys; species Macrochelys suwanniensis. The sequence goes on along the minus strand of CM065779.1, from coordinate 20,938,413 downwards.
GCAGGCAAACGATCACTGATTTGCACAGAGTATATGTTTTACAAGGGGTGTAGAGGTAGCCAGAGTTGCCTGCTTATCAGAAAGCAAAGCTGAACTTGTCCCAGCGAGTTAATTGGTGTGTATTATACCAAGCAATTCTCTTTAAACAGCAGCAGATGGTGCAAGAGCAAGTTTGAAAGTAGCCACCATACTTCTTATTGGCTGAGCAGCTGATGCAATCACAGGCATGGAGGCCTGTGAAAGAAGATTGTTTTTAATCTGTTGATCCTGTAATCACAGTGCAAATGGTACCACTATTACCCAGCTGCACCAGTCGTTCTAACAAAAACACACAAACAACACACAGCACTTTATGGAGGTGATGTACGAACAGGAATGGCTCATATATTTTAGGGGAAAAGTGTCCCTTAAGTTAGAGATGTATCTCAATGACATGTCTTGTTCTTCCTTGATTACCGTGGGGACTTGTGCTTAAAAACTAATGGTATCTATGAACCTTTTAAACACATACACTGTAAAGAAAAGAGTCAAGGACATATTCTCTCTCAAAGTATTTTTTGGAGCAGAGGCAATTACCAGACACTTCATGTTGGGGCCTGTCTTAGCTCAGCACCTCTGGCCCACAATCTGAATGTTTCCCCTGGCTGCTTTGTACATGAATCAGTGGGATTTTTTTCTTTTTTTCCAGGAGCTATTTGTGATTCCTACTGCGTGCCGTGCTTACTGGTTCTACAAATCCGAGCTCAGACTTGAATCCCAGTCTCCTGCATTTCCATAGGAACAGGTAAAAGACGCCTGTGAGTCTGTATTTTATTTTTACACCTAAAGTTTTAGCACATTTCATAGTTTTCTTCTTTACTCATTTTTGTTGCAAATGAATTCATTTTGGTCTTGTAATTAAGGTGCGGGGCTAAGATGCAGGTGAACTAGGTTCTGTTCTTTGCCCTGCTACAGGCTTCATGTGTGATCCTGGGTAAATCACATAATCTCTCTGTGCCTCAGTTTCCCATCTGTACTTCCTACCTCACGAGGATGTTGTGAGGATAAATCTATCAATCTGCGTGGGGCCTTTATATACTAAGGTCCTGGGAACTATAAAAGAACCTAGAGAGAAACCCTTAATGCTAGTTTCTTGCAAAGTAAATGAATCCATTCCATAGCTGATGTCAATGCTTGCTCTTTGCCAAGTTGCAGACAGTATTCTTCTTTTTTCTGAGAAACGCATAAGGTCTGCCTTGCCTTCAGGTCTAGACTTCCTTCTAGTGGAGGTATTTGTTAAAAGGAATGGAGGAAATATTTTGAAACTACAGAGCATTTGCTGTGTTATGGGAGTGCAGAAGTAAGAAAAAAAAATCTCTTGGAATGTTCTTTATGGTGAAAGTAACAATGCTTGGTACTTCTCTTTGCCTTACCTGAGAATTCCCATGGGAGCACACAAGGTCGTTATGACAGTGACATTTTAAACAAACATATTTAAAAGAACTTCTGATTATAATATCTGAGTCCTCAAAAGCTCAGCCACTTGTATGTATGACTTTGGAACCTTATTTGTATTCATTGGTATTTGCATTTGTGGGAGAATACATATGTTAGGATGCTGAAATTATAGCTGTTTTACAGGAGCATGTAGAAGCTCAAACTCAGATCAGATCCTGCATTGTGTGCAAGGGAGAGTACCTGCCCTAATGGATTTGCAATCTAAATAGACAAGACATAAACTGAGAGAGGTGAAGTGACTGGCCTAAGGTCACAGAGTAGGTCAGTAGCAAAACTGAGATTAGAACCCAGGTCTTCCAAATACTAAAGCATGGTTTTATCCACTATGCCATGCTGCGTTTATAGTCTAATTTTTAAGCAAATGAGACAAGGCATGAGGCCATTTTAGTAAGGCTTTTGACACAGTCCCATGTGACATTCTCATAAACAAACTAGGGAAATGTGGTCTAGATGAAATTATTATAGGGTGGGTGCACAACTGGTTGAAAGACTGTACTCAAAGAGTAATGATTGATGGTTTGCTGTCAAACTGGGAGGACACATCTAGTAGGATCCTGCAGGGGTTAGTCTTGGGTCTGGTACTAGTCAATATTTTCATGAAAGGCTTGAATAATGGAGTGGAGAGTATGCTTATAACATTCTAGATGACACAAAGCTGGGAGGGATTTGCCAGCGCTTTGAAGGACAAAATTAGAATTCAAAACAACCTGGACAAATTACAGCATTGGTCTGAACTCAACAAGATGAAATGCAATAAGGATAAATGCAAAGCACTACACGTAGGAAAGAAAAATCAAATGCTCAGCTGCAAAAAGAGGAATGACAGGCTAGGTAGTATTCCTGCAGAAAAGGATCTGGGGACTATATTGAATTGAATATGAGTCAACAATGTGATGCAGTTGCGAAAAAGGCTAATATAATTCTGGTGTGTATTAACAGGAGTGTCGTATGTCAGATAACTGTCCTGTCCTACTCAGCACTGGTGAGGCCTCGGCTGGAGTACAGTGTCCAGTTCTGGGCACCGCACTTTAGGAAATATGTGGATAAACTGGAGAGAATGCTGAGGAGAACAACAAAAATGATAAAAGGTTTAAAAAATCTGACCTGTGAGGGAAGGTTAAAAACACTGGCCATGTTTAGTCTTAAGAAAAGAAGACTGAGGGGGAAACTGGTAACAGTCTTAAAATATGTAAAGGGCTGTTATAAAAAGGATGGTGATCAATGGTTCCCTATCTCCCCTGCAGGTAAGACAAAAAGTAATGGGCTTAATCTGCCGCAAGGGAGCTTTAGGTTAGATAATAGGAAAAACTTTTTAACCATAAGGCTAGTTAAGTTCTGGTCTAGGCTCCCAAGGGAGTTTGTGAAATCTCTGTGATTGGAGGTTTTAAAGAACAAGTTAGACCAGTGGTTCTCAAACATATTTCATCGGGCCCCCCTTCTTTGTGTCTGTAGTCATTTATGCCCCTTCCCCCCAAGCACACATACCACCACCCAGCTGCGAAGACAGAGTGGAGAGGAGCGGCTGCTGGCCACGTGCCCAGCTCTGAAGGTAGCACCGTGCCAGAAGGAGCACAGTAAGAAGAGTGGCAATGGGAAAAGTGATATTCGGCAATATCACTTATCACAGCGGATGTGGTGCCCCATTGCTTCCCTTACTTCTTACTAAGGCAGACCTTAGGCTGACTGCCAGAGCCCCGCCGCCTCCAGGTGAGGGATTGGGGCGGTGGGAGAAGGAGAACCTGAGACTGGGCTGCCCTCCGGGTGAGGGAGAGCCTGAGCCTGGGTGACAGGACTCTGGCTGTCCCCTTTTCCCTCGCCTCTCAGGTGTGTACAGCCCTTCTGCATGAGCCCCAGCCACCCGGGACGGTCAGCCAGAGCTCTTAAAACAAAACAAAACCACACAGCTCATGCCTCCCTTGACACATTCCCATGCCTCCCTTGGGAGGCCCGCCCCGCAGTTTGAGAACCACTGGGTTAGATAAGTACCTGTCAGGGATGGTCTAGAGATACTTGGTCCTGCCTTATGTGTGGACTTGATGACTGCTCCAGGTCCCTTCCAGCTCTACTTTTCTATGATTCTGTGACAGCCGAGCTCTCTTACCGCCTTGGCCACTAACCTAGTGTGTGACATTTGGGGTTGTTGGGGACGTCTTACATTCCCAAAAGTGCCCACTAATTTGTGTGGCCTCACATTTTGAGCTGGATTCTCAGCTGTCTCTAGTGGAGGCACCCAAAATGTGAGACAATCCAAAGTAGTGGGCACTTTTGGAAATGTTGGCCTTCATCCACTTTGCCTCCATTTGTAAAATGGGAATAATAAAATGCCCCTTCACAAGAGTGTGGTGGGACTTAGCCATTGGCCCAGATCTTCATTAGGAGCCCGAATAACATCAAGAATCTGGGCTTTCATGTTTGTAAAACACATTGAAAGACTCAGAGGAATAGTGCTCCAGGAATAGAAAGTACAATTTTTGTTCTCACAGTAGGACACTGTGATGATAAAACTGCCACACAACCGGCACCAGATCATTGGTGCCCACTTTCCAATTTGTGCTCCTCTGGCAATGCAAAGCACACACCATGGGAGATTCTGGCTAGTTGTACGTCCAGTGTAGATGTTCCCTCAGAGAAAGCCTGGAATCTGGGCCCATACAGTCAGTCACGGCTAAAACAATCGACTTTTTTCAGTCAGTGGCATGCTTTCTACAAGAGACCTCTCATCACCACAGAGTGGCTTCTCACACACAGACAAAATTTCCCTTCAAATATTGAACCACTGTTTCCATGGGAGATATTGACTCTAGTTTACAAATATAGCGCCTGATTCTGCCACCTTCACATTGAGTCATACCAAATTTTGAGAGCAGTCGCCCTGAAAATTGCTCATGTAGTGACCTACTATACTACTCAGACAGTGTGCATAAGAGTGGCAGAATCACCCTCTCAGAGCTTGCTAAAACAACATGGGGACCCTTATCCTGTGTTCCTGGCAGTTCGGTATGTGCAGTGATGGCAGACTCCTGCAAAAAGCTGATGAGTTTGATTTAACCTGCTACGAGAAAACCGCTATTGCATATGTCTTTCTAATGAAACCTACTGCAGTAGGTTATTTTTGTCATGTATATTCACACTGTATGGTAACAAACCCATATCCTGTTATGTTGCCTTCTATTGTAAAAATAAGAAAAGAAATGTACCATTTTAAAATATATGCTTCTACAATTCAGAAAGCAAAAGCAGTCATTAGATGTCAGTACTGTAAAAGGAAGCTGTAGTAATTCAGTGAGCTAACTCCTGAAATGACAAAGAATAATAATAGCAGAATTTGGCCCATATACAATGATGCAGCATGGGAAATGTGTAAAATGAGGGAACAGCTCATGTTTTCAGACTTGGATTTTAATGACTTCATTCTTACCACAGTAACTGGTGAAGTTACATCATTTCTGATTGTCATGAGTTGTTCCTCTTAAAAATCCAGAACTTGTACTTAAATTGTGACTACATTTTCATGTGTTGCTATAATGTGTATGGTGTATCTTCCCCATTGTAAAGTCCCCTATGGCTGTCTCATCTCATTGAAGGGCCCAATTTTCCACTGTTTTCCACTGGTGTATTTCCACTGAGCTACAGAAGTGTAAAACTGGTGCGAGGGAGGGGAGAGTTAGGCCCAGTGCATTTTGCTAGACATTAGCCTGAAGTTATTTCTCTGTGATTAACAAGGATAAAAATGTTCAAAGGCACTGAAGTGACTTAGGAGCCTTAGGCCTACACTATGGGCCTATAGTGGCAGATTTATGGTGTCCTAGCTATGCTGGCATAACCCTGTATCTTAGACACAGCCTACATTTTTCCGTCACTGTAGAAACACCACCTCTCTGAGTGACAGTAGCTAGGTTGGCAGAAGCATTCTTCCAGTGACACAGATGCATCTACAATTGGGGATAGGTCGGCATAGCTACAGTGCTCAGGGATGTGGATTTTTCACACCCCTGAGTGCAATATCTATGACAACCTAAGTTCTAAGCGTAGACCAGGCCTTAGTACTGTTTTCAAAAGTTGACTTACATGGGGGCCTAGGCTCCAAGGTCACTCAGATGGTTTGGAAAATTGCATTTGTTTATGCATATTTTTCAAAATAAGTTCTTTATGGCAGATAGCGTCCTGATTTTAAGAGAACTGCAGCACTGTAATTCACACTCCTATCAGTCTCTGTCACTATGATTGTAATCTCTAATGCTTTTTTAAATGCCATCAAGGTGCTCTGTATTGATCCGATACATTCAGTCATTAAGTGTCTGATCCTGTGAGGTGCTGAACACTCCCTGCGAGGGGTGAAGCAGGCTCAAATCTGAGAGGAGGAACAATAGGAAGCATGGTTTTGGACACCTAGTTCAAAGAAATGGTGGGATATTAGGAGATATTTGAGTTGGCTCAGAGTGACAGAAGTCAGGAATGGTGACTTAGATTTGAAAGTCATTATCACAGTAATGGTAACAGAGACCAAAGGAGTGGATAAGTTTATTGATGATGGGTGTAGCAAGAAAAGAGAAGGGACCAAAGAAAAACCTTTGGATAACAGCAGAGAAGTAGCCCACTAAGGTAGGAGGCGAACAAGGAGAGGACAATTACAGAAGTGCCTATTAATGTCTGTCTTATCCTGCTTTATTTGTTTCTGTCGTATTATTTATCTGTATAAAGGATTTTAGCATACAATTTGTATTACAGACTGTGATGGAGGTTAGGTTCTAAGAACCTACATGAAGATACAGAGATATTCTACTGCCTCATGATGACAAAGAGACCAGCAGGGTCTCATTAGCTTCAGTCCAGTGTTTGCATGTATCTCTCGAGTCAGAGGGGAGACAGAAACTCTTGCATGGAAAAACATTAGAAACAGCAAGCTCAGTGAGAAGCTCAGGCTAAGATTTGTTTCTTATTCGTAAGAATAAAGGGAGAACTCGGGTAAAGGGATGAGTTTTGGACACTAACCTAGTATGTGTGTAGAACAGGTGGGAACTCAGCCTGCTCACGCAGACCCCATACAAAATAAAGTTCCATTGTATTCTGCTATTATATATTTCCTCTAATGAATGTATTGAAAGACTTAGATGCTGATTAAAGTAACTGATTAAGTACCAGACAAAGCCAGCTGGAGTGATGAGCTTCATAATGCAGTCCTTCAAATGCACATCAACCCTGGTTTGCAATTTACACATTGCCATCCAGAGTAAGCTTCCTTAGACTTAGGCTCCTGTGCCTTGACTACAAAGTGAATTCAGAGAGCTGGAGAGGAAAGTAACAGACTTGATAGTCAGGATTTTGAGTATTCTTCTACTTTCACAGTCCATGTTTCACAGTCCATTTTCTCTTTCTCACACTGTCTCTCTGGCGACTGTGTCCCTGCTAAAACGTTATCACAACACACACACACAGACTCACCCACACACGCCTGTCACACTTTCTCTGCCCAGATGGATGTAACGAAATGAAGTTGGGAGCACTTGAACACTCAGCACTGTCTCAGATAAACGGGGATGAAAGAACAACGATTTTTGTGAGAGGGTTCAGGTGATTGGCAACAAGGCGAGAACTCTTAGCTGGTGACTCAGCTCTGTGTTTCACTTGCGGTCATTACGGAGGACATGGCTTAAAAGAGTAGGGTGTTACACAATCAATGTGTAGTAGATAATTGCCGCTAGGTATTTCTTCACTTCCTGCAGTAAGGATGTGCAGTGGTGATGTCTGATATCAGATAGTGGCCGCATTTCACTCCAGAGGTGGCTGCATTTCAGTGGTGAATGAAGTGATTCTTGCATCCAGGCCGCATTTCAGTTTGTCTGTAAAGTGATTTAGAATCCACCTCGATTAAATGTGCTGTACAGAGTATACATGCGAGGAATTACCATTGTCACTGATCTAATAAGGCTACGGTAATAGAAGGTGCAGAAGGCTGGCTTTGTGGACATCTGTATTTAGTTCTTGGCTCTGTCATAGATGTCCTGTGAGACCTTGGGCAAGTAATATAATCTCTCTGTTTCAGATCCCTGTCTGTAACATGGGGACAATAATACTTCTAATCTCCCACCCTCTGTCTGTCTTGTCTCACAGAGCTTATAGTCTAAATAGACAGTGATTGTCTTTTAGTGTGTTTTTGTACAGGGCCTTGTACAATGGGGCCCCAGTCATGGTGCTATAATTATAACAAGAGTGACAAAGACTCCCATATGTTACTTGCAGGAGAAGCCTTATGCCTTAGTTTAGCTGGTAAATTTTTAAGGGGCACCGCTGGAATATTGTTGGGACAACATTGGTTACTCATCAATAGGCTCATCCTAAGCTACTCTATTTTCACTGCAGAACTTCTGTCCTTTCTCCAGGAAGGGGTCTCTGCATTGCTTCAGTTGTCTACAGCAAGTACCTTTAGGTCTCCGATGGGCCTCTGCCTCTGAATTCTTTACGCTGGCGATCACAGAACCTCTCTTGAAGTACAGCCGCAGCTGTTTCAAAGGGTTCTTGGGTACGGTTAGGAATTGGAAGATCTAACTGCGCAGAGAAAGGGCCAACTTTTCTGGGGGAAAAAAACCAGACCACTGGTAGGGCACTAAGATGTTTGTTGGGCTGGGTGGCTCGGTGAAAGCAGGGAACAGCTGAGGGGTGTGTACACCAAAACCTGTCTTCACTTGAGCCAGCCTTGCTTACCTCTAGTTGAGATGGCTAAAAGCTCTCCAGGTGAATGCAGCTTTTTTCTACTCTATTTCTGATTCAGAGGATGAAGCTGCCAATTTCTTATTTTGTTCAGTTTCAGCAGTGGTAGTGCCAAGCACACCTGCTGAGACACATGGATCTGCTGAGAAACATGATCACCCGCATTTGAAATAACTATAAATGTCAAATTTTACTGTGGTGATAGTCTTGAAAAGAAACACTTCCCTGCCCCCCCCCCCGCCCCCCAAGCGCTTCTTCTGCAGAGAGAGTGGCACAAACTTCTGACTGTAGTCAGTGGCCAATTGGTGTAGATAAACCGCAACTGTCTGCACATTCACCGCCATTGATTTCAATGGGGCACCGCATGGACACAGGAATCTGCCAGCATGGATTCGAGTGCAGGATTGGGTGGGCCTGATGTCAGCAGATGAGTTTTCCTTCTGGGATGCAGCACTAAAATGGCAGTACACATTCCATCCAGATCTCTAGGAAGCTTTCATGGAGGTACTCTGCAGTCCTTTGCAGAAGGTTTCTGGGAAGGGCTGCCTTATTTCATCCACCACCGTAGGACACTTTCTCATGTCACTCTGGTATTAACTCTGCTGGCATCATATGTGTGTTGCAAAGGACTAGGTCTGTACCCAGATGCTTGCAGCATCTGCTCCTGTGCTGCTGCTGTTACCCTCAGGAGACTGATATCACATAGGATCACCTAGGGGAAATGGGGTAAGTTTTCAATGCAAGCCCTTGACCTGCAAACAATAGAACAAATAATCCGCCCCCTCCCTTTGGTGAAATCTGGGTCACACAGCCATGCTTTCCCTAATGTGTCATGGCTGGGGTTGGAAGGGATCACCAGGTATTGCAAGCAGCATTGAAAAAAGTGGGGGCACGGTTTCCTGTGTGTCTCCCTCCTCCCCAACCCGGTGCCGCTTTTGTAAAAAACAAACTGTTTGGGGAGCTTTACACTGGTGCTTGTTCTCAAGCACCATCCAGGTTGCTAGGGGGAAAGGGGCATTTCTCAAGTTCCCAATTGTGCTCCCAATGATGTCTTTACAAAAGTAGCAGCCCAAGACCTCTCGCCCATGCCTCGTGGCCATACTCAACATGGCAGCAAACCAACTCTAGCAGTAGCCTGCGGTTGTGATTACTTTGTGACTTACAGTGAAGTGCAGTAAGGGGTGTATTTTTAATAAAAATAATCAACCTTGCACCAGAAACAATGAATGCACAGTCAATGGTGCTTTGCATTCCTTGCACTGACAGACGAGGTTTCAGCTGCATCCTCCACACTGGGACAGAGACTTTCCCAGATTAGAAGGTGGAAAAAAGACTCGGGAGGACATGTTCAATGAGTTAATGCACGCCTCAGAGAGTGATAAGACGGAGCTCAGCGCGTGGAGGGTTTCACTGTCCGAGAACCTGGCCATGGACAGGGAGGACAGGAGAGCATGCAGGGAACAGGAGCGTGCCACACAGGAAGAGATGCTGCTGTTTATGAAGGATCAATCAAACATGTTGAGGCATCTGGTTGAGGTTCAAGAAAGGCAGCTGGATGCTAGATGCTACCATCATTGCCCAGTTCTACATCCTCCTCCCCGAAATGTCCTATGAAGCAGGTGGGAGGGAGGGGGGAAGTTTGCACTCAACATCAGGGGAGGAGAGGGTATACGGAACAGAAGGCTCCCATTCCAACACCTTTAATTGTTACTGCAGTACATCTGTAAGCAAGCTGTCCTTGTTTCCCCTCCCCCCGCCAGTGTTATCAGCCCTTTTGCCCCAGGTTCTCTTACTTTTCTTTGCTGTCTCTGTGTGTTTGTGTGCATAATAAAACAAAACAGATTGAGGAAAAAAGGCTCTTTATTCATTTAACACACGGTGGTTGGTGGGGGTGGAGTTTACAGAGGAGAAAATGGAATGAAGGGGATAGTTTGGTAAGGAATTAACACAGATAAATGTCCCATTGCTCTGTCTTATTGCTGAAACTGTTTTTCAAAGCCTCATGAAGACACAGAGCCCCTTGATGGTCTCTTCTTATTGCCCTGGTGTCTGGCTGCTCAAAATTGGCTGCCAAGCGGTCAGCCTCAACCCCTTACCCCAGCGGAAACTTTTCTCCCCATGTTTCACAGATATTATGGAGCACACAGCAAGCAGCGATAACAATGGGGATATTGCTCTCACTGAGGTCTAACCTAGTAAGCAAACAGCACCAGCGACCTTTTAACCATCCAAAGGCACATTCCACCACCATTCTGCACTTGCTCAGCCTACGGTTGAATCAGTCCTTACTGCTGTCCAGTATTAGGCCTTCCAGCATCTGCTTTTGTGATTGACTTTCTGATTTCCAAGGCACTAGTGCAAAGTGTAAATGTATCATAGTGCTGCTTCAGCTGATCATCTCTGTATAAAGTCATCACCGTTCCTGTCTGTGTCTTAGAATTGTATTTATTCACCGGCTTGCAGCACCAAATAAAACAGATTGTGGAACCATGCTTCATACCATTCAGCACCCTTTTCTAGAGCCACCTGGTCATATAAAGAACAGATTTGTATATGCCAGGACATGCCAGCATCACTTGCTTTATAACATAAACTAGATTCTTTTAAAAATGGTGACCATTTGAAGAAAGGGTCATGAACATGTGTATGTTAGTCTATTAAAATGTGTAATAACTATGTAGCTTATTGTTTTTCTGGGGGCCAACACAGATACAATAATTGCACAAAATCCTGCTCCTCTCATTGGAACTGCTCACCTGAATGTGGCATGATTTGGCCCATACTATATATTAAATGCCTGAACTTGTTCTGTACTATGTCTGGAAACAACCAAAGAGGTATATTAGTACATTTATGACAGTTTATTGCTATCATGTACTCTCTTATAAGTGGTGGTGTAGCAAACAATGAAAAAGAAGACTGGTTGTGGTAAGAATCACTATACATTGTGTAAACCTAAGTCTTCTCCTAACAAAAGCACTTTAAAGTTTGATGGGGTTTGCAGCACCGGTTGCTAAGAGACAATTGGATCCATTTGGAACACATTTATAACACTTTGTGAATTAGGATTGTCTACACATGCAAATTAATCTGGAATAAGGTAAAGCAGTGGTTTTCAAACTGCGGGTCACGACCCAGTACTGGGTCGCAAAACGTAAGGCACTGGGTCGCAGCGGCTCTGGTCAGCACCGCCGAACGGGCCGTTAAAAGTCCCGTCGGCAGTGCTGCCCGGCTAAGGCAGGTTAGTCCCTACCTGTTCCGACACCACGCTGCGCCCTGGAAGCAACCAGCAGCAGGTCCGGCTCCTAGGTGGGGGGATCATGGGGTTCCGCGTGCTGCCCCGACCACTGGATCTGTACTCCCAATGGCCAGTTCCCGGCCAATGGGAGCTGGGGGGGGTGGTGCCTGTCGGCGAGAGCAGCGCAGAGCCATTTGTGTGCCTCCACCTAAGAGCCGGATCTGCTGCTGGCCGCTTCTGGGGCACAGCGCGGTCCGTGGTGCCAGGACAGGCAGGAAGCCTGCCTCTGCACCCCCGCTGCGCCACTGACCGGGAGTCGCCCGAGGTAAGCATGCACCTCGACCCCTCACCCCAATCCCCTGCCCCAGCCCTGAGCCCTCCCCAAACCCAGAGCCCCTTCCTGCACCCCAAACTCCTCATCCCTGGCCCCACCCCAGAGCCTGCACTCCCAGCCCAGAGCCCTCACCCCCTCTGGTACCCCAATCCCCTGCTTCAGCCCAGAGCCGCCTCCCACACACTGAACCCCTCATTCCTGGCCCCACCCTGCAGTCCTCACCCCTGCACCCCAACCCTCTGCCCCAGCCCTGAGCCCCTCCAAAACCCCTCATCCCCAGCTCCATTGTGTCATGGGCATCAACAATTTTCTTCAACTGGATCCTCAGAAAAAAGTTTGAAAACCACTGAGGTAACATATAAATTTTAAAAGAATTAACTATTCCTGACTAACATCCTGTGTAGATGCTCTTAGATGTGGATTAATCTAATTCAGAATAAGGGCTTGTCTTCACTACCCGCCGGATCGGCGGGTAGCAATCGATCTATCGGGGATCGATTTATCACGTCTCGTTTAGACGTGATTAATCGATCCCCGAATGCGCTCCCCGTCGACTCCAGAAATCCACCTCGGTGAAAGGCAGAAGCGGAGTCGATGGGGGAGCGGCAGCGATCGACTCGCCGCTGTCCTCAAGGCCAGGTAAGTCGATCTACGATACGCCGACTTCAGCTACGCTATTCACATAGCTGAAGTTGCGTATCGTAGATCGACACCCCCCCCCCCCACCCGCCGCTAGTGTAGCCCAGGGCTAAGGCACCCATTCCAGAATAAGAGTGAATCAAGAATAGCTATTCTGGGACAACCCCCTATGTAGACAAGTCCTAAATAACACTAAGGGGCAGATCCAAATTCTATTGAACTCCGCACAAGTGTTTCCATTGACTTCAACGGACTTTGGATCAGGCCTTAAAATTCTAGCCACATTTGGTAAAATCATGGGCACTGAAAAAATTCTGCTGATATTATGATGTTATAAAACTGAACCTTAGGTAATTAAATTTAATTAAATTCACCCCCGTGCAAAGGGAATATACACAATGTAAATCACACTAAGCCACATTTTGAGGGTTTAAGTGGAATGTAAGTGGCGTATGTGCCTTGTGCTGGCCCTTTGTACAGGAGTGAATTTCACACTGTAAACATAACTAGAACCTTGTTGGTATCTGTGTGTTTTATGTGTATTATTGTACTCTACACCAGGGGTCTCAAACACACGGCCCATCGGCCACATGCAGCCTGCAGGGTTATTTCCTGCGGCCCGCCAAGCTCCCCGTGCCCCCTGTCTCCCTCCTGTGTTATTTCCTGTGGCCGCCAAGCTCCTCTCCTCCACCGCCCCCCCCAGTGCGCCGCGTTACCGCTCCTCTGCCTACCTCCAGGCGCTTCTCCGCCGCCAAACAGCTGTTTGGCGGTGTTTAGCACTTTCCAGGAGAGAGGAGTGGGGAGCCACATGCTCAGGGGAAAAGGCGGAGAAGAGGCGGGGCAAGGGCGGGGATTTGGGGAAGGCGTTGGAATGGGGGCAGGGAGGGAGTGGGAAGAGGTGGGGCACGGGTGGGGCCTCATGGAAGGGGCAGAGTGGGGGTGGGGCCGGGGGCAGCGACGGGGGGTGTCAGTGATGCGGCCCTTGGGCCAATGCACTAGTCCTCATGTGGCCCTCGTGGTCGTTTGAGATCCCTGCTCTGCACTGTCAATGAAAAGAGCGCTCACAAATTGCATCAGCAGCAGCCCTTGTTTAGTATTATTGCTAAGCTTTAACTTATTTGTCGTTATTTTGTAGCTGTAACTTCACAGGGATTGCACACCGGAAACAGGTTGCACCGCTGACATCTGAAACAAAATTAAGAGTCCTACGAAGACAGAACGTTGCCACAGCTCTGGCGTAATTAGGCCTCCTCATAATCCAATGCAGGAAATTGGCACATCTGCTTTTCAGGCTGTTGATCCAACTGTGTTGCTGAACGTGCACACTGGCAAGGGGAGTTCTGATGCATCTTGCTGTGTTCTGCAAAGCTGTCTGTGCATAAATATTTACATAATTTCCTCCAAACATCGGTGTAAGCAGTTGTTTTTAACACTTTTCCTCCCATGTGTAGTGTTCGGTTTTTCTTCCCCGATCCGGAGAAAGAAGTGTCGACTTTATGTTACAGCGTGTCTTGCTCTGAACCAGGTTAAATAAACACTGGTAAATTTTTAACCAATATAATCAAAAGTAGAGCAAAGGTTCACATCTGGCTTGTTGATGACAGTAACATGGGCCTGATCCTCCTTCTGTTGAGTCAAATACAAAACCACCAATGAATTCAGGGGATGCAAAATCAGGGACTGCTTTGTGTTTGAGCCCACCTCTGTTTCCTCTTTCAGATCCCTCTTCCTTGATTTCAGGAATGCATTCCCTTGTTTATGAAATAGATTATTCCTCTGGTTGTGGAGAGTTAATGTCTATTGTTCAAGGTTTTCCACATGGTACAGGCAACTGTCTGATGGGGAAGGTAGAAATGGTCATCACAACAATATTGTTGCAATTAAAAACTTTTTTTTTTACAGCTGGATTGTCCCTTCACAATCTGCTCTGGGTCACGAGTGGTCCCAGGAGCAGCAGACCAGGGAGGGAGTTGATATTCTCCGAGTCACAGTTCCTTTCCTGGTTCTCCCAATGGGCACAGGTCAGAAGCAAGTTACTTCCTGCTCTGTGCTAGCCAGCCGCCAGTGTTTGTACCTTGGCTCTTTCCTTTCCTCACCTCTGCCCAAACATTCCCACCTCACCTGAGCAGCCTCACTGAAGTGGCTTTCCCCCTGTGTTGTGAGTCATGACCTGCAGTGCAGGTAACCCGTGTAGGAAAACAAGTGGGGCCTTCTGCCTTCTTATGCTTCTGTATGATATTGTAAGGACCTATCATAATGTGGTCCTTGCCGATTTTGACCATCAATGGTCCCATAAGGATAGCGTAGCTGTCTAGCACAATATTAGTGTGCTCAGAATTTTCAAATGTGCAAGGTCTCTGTTCGGGTGATTTCAGAAACTTCTCTAGTTGTCCAAAAATTATTGCTAATATTTACATTCTCTTGTGCATATCTTGCTTTTAGTTAAGATCTCCCTCCCGCCCAGCCCCCTATTTTCAATGAGTAGTACAGACTGCAATACACAATGACACCACTTTCATAATTCCTGAAAGGAATGATTGCTCAGGAATTTTGAGTTTGCATAACTACTCAGCTTTGTCTAGACAGATCATTTCCATCTGCATGATATGTGCAATGCGCACAAATAATTATTTTAAAGTTCCTGTATTGCTTAACTCTACTCTCTTTATTTTTGTTTGGTAAAGAATAAGCGTAGGCAACATCTATAACTGAGAAACAAAAGGTTTCTATTACTAATCATCCTGTCAGCTATTACACTTTTATAACTCGTGCCATTTACTTAGCTTCTGTTTTCCCATTGCAGGATATGAGACTCTGACTTTCATCATTGTTACTCATATCCTGTGATGGGACAAGAGGGGTATTTGGTCCAAGGTGCCTGGAAACAGGTTCTGTTTTGGCCGCTAAAGGGGTCTTGTATGTGGCAGAACTGGCCTCCAGTGGCTACCCCCGAGGGCAGCATAGAGTTCTTGGAACAGCTCTCCAATGCCTACCCCACACGCCCTGCAGCTTCTGTGTCTGAGGGTGTGTGGCTCTGGCTATACTTGCTTGCTTGCTAGAATGTCCCCTCAGGCTGCAGCTCAGTGTGGGTTAGAGCAGCCCAAAGGCTCCTCTAACTTACATCCAGGGCTGAGCAGCCTCAGAAAGCCCCAGAATATATGAAGGACCAAAAGTGTCAGAAAGCCCCCTATCTCTTGCCCTATTCCCATACCAAACAGGGCTCCGGAAGAATGGAGAATCTGGCCCTTGCGTATATAGTTAGTTACAATTATGATTTCATTCAGAAGCCACATTTCCCTCAAAAAAAACTTTTGGCTCTATTTAAGTATCCTACAGAGAGTTAGTTTTCTCACTGTTTACAGTCATCTTGGAAAACAAATTGCAATCAACCAACCTTCCAACATCTTGGTTAGTTTATATTCTATAATTAAACCAGCAAAAAAAATTGTTTTGCACTCGTTTGATTATGTATGATCATGTTAAACACCCCTCTGCTGAGCCAACCTAGTAGCTGTGACAAAGGGGTGTCTTGACTTGTTAAATAGTGTGTTACTGAGTCATTTAAGGAGTTGTGTTGACATGTATCTAAGGATGGGACACATGAACACTCTCAGGATGTTAAAATGTAAGGGGCATCTCTAATATTAGGAGTGAATATTTCTCTCCAGTTGCTTTAGTTTGGGGGTATGTCCACTTCAGTCTCTCACTGAGTGCTGTTTGTCCAAAGGTCTGGCCAGTTATCACCACTCAGCCCCTCTGGGCCAAAAGGAAGGTAGGTGTTTGATGTGGGCCGTGGAGAATCAAAATTAGGTAACAGATTGTGGTGGTGGATGCGAATGGGGAAACTCTGGGGGATGGGTGGCGGATATCTATCTGTGTTGTTAAATGTTGAGCAAGGAGAAAAGATATTTCAAATGATACTATTTGCCACTTCCTGTGAGGTAAATTTTGATGCTGATCTTGTGATTATTTATGCATTAATCTTATGTCTGAAAGCTTTTGCTGCTGCTGTTGGGTTATTTTTCTTCATGTCATTTGGAAAAGCCCCATTTTAAAAGAACATTGGTTTCCCTGTTCTCCTAGATCCAAACAACATCCACTGCATGCAGTTAGAAGTTACTACAGAGAACTTTTTCCTGGGTGTCTGGCTGGTGAGTCTTGCCCACATGCTCAGGGTTCAGCTGATCGCCATATTTGTGGTCTGGAAGGAATTTTCCTCCAGGGTAGATTGGCAGAGGCCCTGGAGGTTTTTTGCCTTCCTCTGCAGCATGGGGCACAGATCACTTGCTGGAGGATTCTCTGCATCTTGAAGTCTTTAAACCATGATTTGAGGACTTCAATAGCTGAGATATAGGTGAGAGGATTATTGCAGGAGTTGGTGGGTGAGATTCTGTGGCCTGCATTGTGCAGGAGGTGATCATAATGGTCCCTTCTGACCTTAAAGTCTATGAGTCTATAACTACTCATGTGCTTAAAGTCAGGCATGTGTTTAAGTGTCTTGCTGAAACAGGGCCATACTCTATAAAGTGTACAGTGGTAGTGATTAAATAGAGATGTTCAAATCTATATTGTCAAACCCCACTAGCTAACAGATATACTTTTTCTAAAGTAGGAAATGGCATTGTAGAATCATTAATGTGACTGATAGTGCTGGAAGAGAGAAAAAAATCACTTACTCCAGTAGGTTAGCTGTCTGATGCATGAGTAGGGGTACTAAGATTTTAAGTGACCTCATCCCGGTCCTGGGACTGTCAGGAAAAGGACAGGAGCTGTGCATGTCACTGATGCTCTCCCCACTTGTTGACAAACCACTTCATCTACATCTTGGCTGACTGTGGTTATTCCATTCTCCTGGCAGTAGAACGATGATGCAACATACAAATGCACATTGCAGGAGAGAAGCAGCTCATGAATAGAGAAAAGTGAATCAAGTCTGGATAAAACATCAATGAACCCCAATCTTCTTTGCCCAGATTAAAAAAAACCCCACAATATTTTGGAGATTGGAAAAAGTTCAGTTCTCACAAGATATCCAGCCCTGTTTTGTGGATGTATGGAGTGAAAGCCTGCCCATATTTAGGTCAGGGAGTTTTAGGGAGTTTTGCCATCAATTTCAGTAGCACCAGGTTTTCACTCATAAGGCTTAAATACTTGAAAAAGGGTTAGGTAAACATCCAAACTTTTGGATCCTTATCTGAATGGATGGAACCTCCAAACCTTTTGAGTTTCGCCCTTCACTACTCACAAGTAGAAATTAAACTGGCAGTTTGGTGGTCTCTTCTTAGTCCCTAATAGGCACTTGTATTTCCATATAACCCGCATCCCTGTGCAAGTTCCACTCAAGCCTACTACATCTGAGGTGTTGTAGGTCAAGAGTCAAAGCTGAGAAGTAAGGGGCGGGCAGCATCTTCCCACACCATCCCCAGTTCTATTTGTCTTTCAATGTCATCCATGCAATTTCTTTTTTTAAAAATTAAGCTTTTCTTCTTGCATATAAGGAACAAGGGGAAGAGTGACATTTTAAGATGCTTAGTTAAATCACAAAGTCCTGTGGCACCTTATAGACTAACAGATGTATAGGAGCATAAGCTTTCATGGATGCATGCCATCTGACGAAGTGGGTATTCACCCATGAAAGCTTATGCTCCTATACATCTGTTAGTCTATAACAGGGGTCTCAAACATGCGGCCGGCGGAGTTATTTCTTGCGGCCCGCCATAGGCGCCGACTCTACTGGCAGCCAAGCTCCAAACATTACTGAGTGTTTATATTTTATTAAAACCCCTCTTTGCATTACAGTTTTTAAAAAGTTAATACATTGACTTTTAATAGAATACTATATTACTCTTCATTTTTTTCATTTTTGACTATACTTTTGTATCATTGTATGAAAAGGTTTCAGTGATGCGGCCCTCGGGCCAATTTACTAGTTCTCATGTGGCCCTCGTGGTGATTTGAGTTTGAGATCCCTGGTCTATAAGGTGCCATAGGACTCTTTGTCGCTTCTACAGATCCAGACTAACACGGCTACCCCTCTGATACTTGAGTTAAATCACAGTCATTTCAAATTAAATCCTTGAGTGCTTAATAACGGGGCCTTACTCAGAAGAGATGTGGAAGGTAGTCTAAGTTGGAATCTCATATGCTAATTAAGGTTCTTTTACACTCACTTAGTCTCCCATAGATTAATTTGTAATCTCTTTGCCGATGTCTAAATGAGTTTAATTTACATGTTGAGGAACAGGAAGAAAGTGTATGTTTATTATTTATTACAGTGATTTGTTTATGCTTGAAGGCACAACAGACATCAGGGCTCCATTGTGATAGGCACTCTACAAACAGTAAGAGAAAGTCCCTATCCCGAAGAGTTTACATTCTCAATAGACAAGAGGGTGGGAGAAAGGAAGTATTATTATCCCCCATATTACAGATGTGGAACCAAGGCACAAAGAGACTGAGTGACTTGTCCAAGGTCACACATGAAGTCTGTGGCAGAACTGGGTCCTGAGTTCCCATCGAATACCTTAACCATCCTCCTTCTTCCCTTTAACGTATACCTTTTTCAGGCTCCTTGGCTTGTAAATTGCACAACTTAAGACACATTGAGTCTTCGGTAAACTGGGTGTCGGTAGCTATAAGGAAGTATACCTTATATCACCTTTTGCACCACTCCTGAATTTGGCCCCACACGTATATTTATTCTGATGACTATGTGTTAAAGCCAGCGAGGCCAGCAAAATGTACTTCAATTGCACTGAACGGTATGGTATTCAAAGAGATACATTAATCCAACTTTGAAAGCATGAATATATTTGTGACCTTCTAAGTAATTTCTAGAAGGGAAGGGTGTTAATAAATTCTGGGAATTAAAAAAAAGGTCGCTGGTCATTTTGTGGGCTGTAAAAGGAACCAAAAGAATAACGCTGTGCTTTTCTTGTGTACACAGTAAACAGCCATATGCTTTTCTTATGTACATAAGGGATCATTTTTGTATCATCTAACCACTTCAACAAAGCTTGTTTGACTCATCTGCCACTTCAGCAAAAACAAAAGAGTAAAAAGGAATTCCCACACTTGGAAACAAGAAAACAGCATGGGTTTAATAAATATTCACTTGGCAGGCAAGGTCAGTATAAAAATATGGATAGTCAAATGCATTTGAAATAAGGTTTCCTGACAATCTGGATAATATGACAGCTATACTACAGGCCAGACCAAAATTCCCAGGGCTCCAGGCTGGGTTCTATAGTACTAAAGGCTGATTTCTCAGCATTATTTTGATGATAACACTTGACACTCGTTCTCTGGTACATCAAATGCTAGTTCATAATGCAGCTGGAAAGACAAAGGCCAGCCTTGCCTCAGCATTTCTTAAATTTAATTGATTCTAAAGCAGCCATCTATACTTATCTAAAACTTGTCTGAGTTTTGTTGGTTATTTGATAAAGCACAGGCTAGTCATTCCTTAATCCTTTTTAATGTTCTTGTGTGTCTATGGGAAATGGGCTCTTTGTCTGGCTAGCTCAAAAGCCCTATAAACTTTATGGGGCAGATCCTGAGGGAGAAGACTAAAGAGGGGGAAATTGCCATGAGGCTGCCTTCACACAGGGTGGTCCCTTATTGTTCAAGAGGAGGGGGATTTACCATCTTCTGTGCAACAGGCTGCATGTCTGGTCCTGTGATCTATGCAGACCCTGCAAGATCCACACCAGTCCTGAGGGATGAGCAGTAAGCTTCGTCTGCCTCCATGCCAGATGTGAGCCTCCAGTGGTCCTTCCCCATGGCTCCAGCGGGTATGCTAACATTCCTGTGGAATTGATACGGGATCGTGTGCGTTTGTGTGCATTCCACTGGCCTTCTGCGCTGCCCCATTGGCTACGCATGGAAGATCCTTTGTGGGTCCAGCCACAGCAGTGGGGACAGATCAACTTGGGGAGGGGTCGCTCCTTGCCTGGATTCAGGGGTCATGATTGGGCCAATTATCACTATCTTTTCTTTTTGAATGAATGTGGGCTCTGATAGATTGCTAGTAGCTCTAGGACCTACTTCAGAAGTCATGTGTTGTGCATGTTTATGGGAAGAGAGTATTGTGATACTAAGGCTCTATTCTATAATACTTGTGCAGCCCAAACCCCTTTTAAGTCAATGGCAGTTTAGGGTATACGGGTATGACAGGACTGGGTCCAGAGAGTGTGTGTGTGTGTGTGTGTGTGTGTGTGTGTGTGTATATATATATATAGTGTGTGTGTGTGTGTGTGTGTGTATACACACACACACACTTTATGGATAGTTAAAGCTATTTTTCATTATTCTATTTTTTAATTCCTGTCTGATACAGGCACTTCATTCTGTATTGCTGCATTTGTGCTCAAACCAAAAATACACACACACACACACAATGTTGGTACGTATTTCCCCCGCATGGTAACGGGGCTAGTTTTGAGATTGACCTATGGCATATAATGACGTACAAGGAATGGTGACAATAACCTGCAAAAGTCGCTCTTTTAATAAGAAATAACATTTGTTAAAATGTCTGTAGTTCATAATTTCTGTTTTCCCTGATGACGTCTTATTTGTTTGATCTCACAAGAGTGGAATTGTGTTGTGATCCCCAACAAGAACGCAGTTTAAAATTCCATGTGAAGTCCCACTGTTTTGACTATCAGTTCAGTGGGGGAAACCGTTGTGTAAGAAGTGTCAAGGAAATGATGGATGTTAAAGACATCCACTTTGCTAGCTTATGGTTGGTGTGATTCTTTTTGTATTTTACCATGTCTGAACAAGAAAGATGTTAATTAAAAGACCAGAGATTCAAGGAAGATAAAAACATCAATCGATAATACAGTATATTTATCTCAAATACATCTCAGTGACATTTATCTAAAGACTCATGATGTCAGGATTCTCCTGAGTTACATCTCCATGTTTATGCACACAGCACAACGGAGGTCCCATTGTGAAAGCGTGCAGTAAGCGGCCCTTTCGTAATAGCCACATCTAGACTCGTGAGAGAGAAGTGAAAAAGATGAGGTTTTTCCTTTGAACATTTTTCAGGATTACAAACAATACGCAATTGTTCTTGAGCCAAAGATCCACGATGTTTCACAGGCTAGGATGAAAGTCTATTTATCTTAAGGGTGGCCCCGTGGTACAGCAGCTAGGACATTGGCCTGGTTGCCGGGAAACCTGGGCGTGAGATTGTATGCTGCATCTATCACAGCACAGCACACACAAGATCAGCCTAGGTGGAGGCAGGGCTTTAAGCCACATTTTTGGCTTTGGTGTTTCGGGTTGATCTGGGGCTGAAACAGCTTTAAATTCCAGCAACCCTGCCTGGGCTCTCTGTGGTCAGCTCTGCAACCTGAAACAGCCACAGCAGGGCTTGCAAGGGGTCTAACATAGGGCACTCTCTGCTAAGAACATAGCCAGCTATGAGGTTTCTATAGCCCTTGTATAGCAGGGCAGTAGCAGAGGGAAGAATCCCTCTCCTGGTTCTATTCCTGGCTCTGCCCCTGATCTACTGGGTCATCTTGGGTCATTTAACTGCCCTGTGCTTCAGTTTCTCCATCTGTAAAATGAGCATAACAATACCTATCTCTCTTTGTAAAGTGATTTGAGACCTACAGCTGAAAAGTGCTATACAAGAGCTAAATACTACTAAATGCAAATTATGGGTTAAAATCTGCCATCATTTAGACCTCCGTAGTCCTATTGAAGGCAATGGTGTTACATGGGTTTAAATGAAGCCAGAATTTCCGCCAATGGTTCTTAATCGAAGAGAATCTTCTGAGTTTTAAAGGATGGAAAGTATAAAACACCAAAGGGCAAAGTTACAGGTGAAGATGGATTATAATGGGGAAATTAGGTGGGATTACTAATTCTGGACTAGTCATTGTAGCCTAGAGACAAATGAAAGCCTCCTGAAAACCCAAATGGAACAAATATCATAGAAACGGAAACAAAAGGGTCAGGCTTAGGAATCCAAGCATCAAACATTTTAAGTGTAAAATGTTTTTGAATCTTGGGAACAAACGGAGCTTTTTAGATTGCCAGTAATGTCATATCTATATGTATACTTCCCAGTAGGTACAAACGTTCCATACAAATTTAATTTCATAATAGCCACAAGGCACTACGGACTACAGCTCATCGAAGACAGAGGTATATTCACAAATGACTTATTTGACAACAGATGGAAACAAAATTAGTGTGGTAAATTGCTCCCAAATAACATCTGACGTTCTCCAGCAGGCCATTCATTTCAGAGCAATTGTCAGGTGGTTAAAGTCATTGGGCTTTGGTCTTCCATCATATATTGCCATTGAGGTGCACTATATTCCTCTACAGCTGCACGGTATAGCTTATTGGCTGAATATTCTTGTATATGGAATTTAAACTGAAGACAGGATTTTGGTCCGTTTATTAAACCGTTATCGCAAATGTGATATTAAAAGTCAGTATTATAGTGACCATGCTTTGTTGGGAAACCATAATTTTTATATTTTAAGGGGGAATGCTAATTTTGGGCCTATCCAAGGGCCACTGAGGTGAATGGGTTTGGGATCAGCCCCTTTAAATCTACACTAGGGCTCGATTTAATGTAGTAAAACCGTACGACTTCATTGATGTCAGCAGCATTGCATCTGCATACACCATGGTTGAATTTGGCCTCCTTTCTGCATTAAAACAAGTCTGTTAAAATGAATTTGGAGATGCATTAAGGCAGTGGTATTCCCGAGAACATGAAAGCTTTAATTTTGACCCCTCCGGCTTAGTGGTCATAAGGGGCTGTGGCTGAATCTCACAAAAATGAAACAAAGACTTAGTGGTTAGGTTAATTTGTTTTTCAGTTTTGCAGTAACTTTGATTTACACAATACTACTTGTGGTTTGGTATTGTCATATGCACAGAATTTTCCATCCAGCTACACTTGGTAACTCACATGTAATGTATGCATGCTAGCCTTTAGATAATATTTTAGGACTATTAATGTTTGAATTTCTGTAAAACTCTGAAACCCCAGATGGAAAAATCTAAAAGGTACCACATTCTTGTGGTACAAAATGATTCTTTTTACAATACCTCATGTTCACAGTGAATCCTTTAGCTTACAGTCCAAATCAAATGTTTGTTCCACATTTAGCCGTGCAAAGTCCATCTACTGTACCTTATCACATTTTGGATGGTTACAGTTTGCAGAGTACCAAGGAAACAGTTTCGATCTACTCTAGCTAATGTGTAGTTGAAATAACAAAGTAATTAAAAATTGCCTACAGTAAATTCATAAACGTGACATGGGAGTTGTTAGGACAGTAGTAGAGAGAGAGTGTATGCTAAATTTACAAAAGTGACTAGTGATTTAGAGATTTGAGTGATCAATTTTTGGTTGAATCCTGATTTTCAAGATGTGCCAAACACCCACCCTCTTAATATGGAGACACCAATCCATAAAAAGTTGGAATTCCAGTCTTGCACTAGTTAAATCTGATCTTGGCAGGTAGCACACACCTGCTCTGATACGTTATTTAAAGTCATGAGTCTTTTTGCTGAATTGGCTTAGATCCTGTGCTGCGAGGACATCATCCCTTCCATGAACGTAAAGGCCTAATGGTCTCTGAGACCAAATTTCTACCCTTCTAAAAGGCAACACTATTTTAAAATGCCTGAAAAAACAAGGTTTTCTTTTAATTAGAGGTTTCATAATTAGCATGGGTTTAAAATATTTCCAAAATATAACTAGTATTGCCCTCTCCTGCAATTTTAGCATGGGTCTCATGGTGGTCTCATGCTGTTCTCTCCTTTAGTCATTGTAGAACATGAGAATCTTACCTTTCATTTTTGAAAAACAAGTTCCCTAGCCTCATGGGTGCAAAGAAAAACTTGAAAATGTGAATCCTACAGGCTCAGAAGCCAAAAATAAAATAAAAATCAGTTTTAAAAAAAAATCTCCATGATTTTTTAATGCTTGGGCTTGTCAGCTCCTCTAGCGTTTTGCTTAAAATGTATGTCAGGAGTGTCCAGAGCTTTGTTATTATAATAGACGCCCTTTGTTATTAGAACAGAAATGAAAATAAATAAACAAATCTCCAACTGTTGCACTCTTGCTTGAATTTTTGACAGCATGAAATTGCACTGACGGCGGAGTAAAACCCCCCGATCGTTTCTGTGCAGCGCCACTTACAAATCGCAGTGCCCATTACAGTTAAGCTCTGCTTTTAGGCCTGGGTCTTGCAAGGTAGGGACCACTCCAGGACCTGCCCTAGCCAGGGACTTAACCACCCCCTTGCTTCAATTTGAACACTGTTTTAAATGCTTTGCAGGATCAGGGCCACAGTGCTCAGCACGCCGCAGGATGGAGCCCTTACAAAAAACTACTCTCTTGGGGGTGGGGAAAAAATGACTTTTGTCAGGCTTCTGCTTTACTTATGGCACAGATTTAAAAAGAAAGCCCAGCAAACCAACCCCCTGACTCTTGTGAGGTCAAGTTTCAGCCTGATGTGAACGATAAAAGCAGAGTCATAACTTTTTTTTTTTTTTTTTTTTTTGGTGTGCAGTCCGTGGTTTTATATATTTTTTTGAAATCTGGCCACTGAATCAAAGCCAGGCGCCTCTGGGATGATGCTGGCATTACTCCCTTGTAAGTCCATGTGTGTGTGAGCGGCTCAGGCACTCTCTGTCCCCACCCCTTAGAGACACCCCAGGAGGAGTTGGCTGGTTGTTTTTGTTGTTGTTGTTTTCTCTTCCTTTCTTCCGAGGTGATCAGTGCCCTGGGGGGGGGTACCCAGCGAACGGAACGAGCGCCGGTGCACATTAGTCACATCCTGCAGCCACAAAAGGCGGCTGTGTCGGCCCACAACCCACCCCCGAAAAGTTTCAGCGCGGTTTGTTGTGGGGAGGCGCTTGGCTCTGCCTCCGGCGTGGGGTCGCCATTGCGGGAGAGTGTGGCCGGGAAACTTGCCGAGGGAAGGAGGCGGGCGGGCAGCGCTGTGCACCCAGGGAGCCCGGCCTGCCAGCCCCCCGCCAGGGACCGGAGAGGAGGAGCGCGGCCGCTGCCAGCCAGCGCCCGTTGTCTCGGGACGGGGGCGGAGGGGACAGAGGGATCCGCCAAGAGTTTTCTGCGGCTCCCTTTGTCCGCGGAGCGCCCCTCGCTGCCCGCAGCGGCCGGACCCAGCCGCGCCGCGCTGCGCTCGATGGGGCCGAGCGGGGACAGGACGGGGCCCCGCCGGGCTGCCCCGCGGCTGCTCTGGTTGCTGCTGCTGCTGCTGCTGCTGCCGGCGGCGGCGGTTCGAGCCCAGGACGAGCCTTCCTGCCACGGAGCCTTCGACTTGTACTTCGTGCTGGACAAGTGAGTGGGGCCCGCGGGGCCGGGGAGCGGGCGGGCTCCCCCCCGTCCCGGGCACTGGGTCTGGGGGGAGGTGTGTGTGTCTCTGCGTCGGGGGTGTAGGGGTGTGTGTGTGTGTGTGTGTGTGTGCATGCATCTCTCTGCGTGGGGGTGTAAGGTGTGTATGGGGGTGTCTCTGCGTGGGGGTGTAGGTGAGGGTGTGTCTCTGCGTGGCGGGGGTAGGTGTGTGTGTGGGGTGTAGGTGTGTGTGTCTCTGCGTCGGGGGTGTAGGTGTGTGTGTGTGTGTGCATCTCTCTGCGTGGGGGTGTAAGATGTGTATGGGGGTGTCTCTGGGTGGGGGTGTAGGTGAGGGTGTGTCTCTGCGTGGCGGGGGTAGGTGTGTGGGGGGTGTAGGTGTGTATGGGTGTGTGTGTGTGTCTCTGAGTGGGGGTGTAGGTGTGTGTGCGTGGGGGTGTGTGTCTGCGTGTGGGTGTAGGTGTGTATGGGGGGTGTCTCTGAGTGGGGGTGTGTGTGCGTCTCTCTGCATGGGGGGAAGGGGGTGTAGGTGAGGGTGTGTCTCTGCATGGGGGTGTAGGTGTGTGTCTGTCTCTCTCTCTCTCCATGGGGGTTCTGGGAGAAACTGTGTAGTGGGGGGTCACTGTTCCCTCTAAGCTGTGCGTGTGTGCACGTGCACACAGATCCTAAACCCTGCGCACATGGTGAAACACCGCAGGCACAAAAATTTGCACAGAAGCACAACAATTTGCACAGAAGAAATTTTTCCCCCACACGTCCTGTCAAAAATTAGAGGGAACATTGGTGGGGGTACTGAGAGCCACTGAACCAATCTGTAAATCCGGGGTATGATGAAACCACTTCAAGACAGAGGTGCTGCCGCACCCCCAGTACCCCTAATTCCAGAACCTATGGGTGTAGGGGAAGAGGTGTGTGTCTGCATGGGGGTGTAGTTGGTGTGTATGTAGGCAGGGTATGGGTGTCTGTAGGGGGTGTAGTTGGAAGGCTTGTGGCTACATGGAATGTATGTCCCTATATGAGGATGTAGGTGGTGTGTGTCTCTGTATGGGGGTGTAATTGGGGCATGTGTCTCTTTATGAAGGTGGTGTGGGGGGGTCAATGTTTGTAGGGAGTGTTGTGTGAGTATAGGTGGGGTGAGGATGTGGAGGTAGGGTTTGTGCCTGTGTGTGTGAATAGATGGGATAGTGGGGTTGTATCTGTGTGGAGTATAGGTGGTCGGTGGAAGTCTCTGCTTGGGGTTGGTGTGTGTGTCTGGGGTGTGGGTATCTGTATGGAGGTGTAGTTGGGGGATGTAGTTGGTGTGTGTGTCTGTCTGGGGGTGTAGTTGGGGTGTGCATGTAGAGGTTGAGTTTGTGCCTGTCTCTGTGTGTGGAGTATAGGTGGGATGTTGGGGGTGTATCTGTGTGTGGAGCGTAAGTGGGATTTGTTTGTATGTATCTGCATGGGATTGTGTTGGCAGGCAGGGTTTGTGTCTGTGGGTTGTTGTAGGTGAGATGTGTGAGTGGAGTTGTGTCTGTGTGTGTGGGTGAACAGGTGTGTGGTTAGGTTATGTGGGTTATAGCAAAATGTAGTGAATAAACAGTGGAAGAGGAGTTACATGTTTAGTTCTCTTGAGATTACCACAAGGTGTATGGTGAAGTGGCTGTAGATGGTTAGTTAATTCAGTTTGGCATTGTCTTTGGAGGTTTGAATTTCCCTATGCTGGAAGGTGCTGAGGATATCTGCCTTGTGGCCTTCTGTGAAAGAGAGGAGGATTCTCTTTTGCCGAGAGCAGTCTGAGCTCTTACTGGAAAATGGCTATCTGTAGAGCTGGTCAAAGAATGGAATGTCTGTTCCATGGAAAATTCTAATATTCTGAAATTTGTTTTCAGTCCAAACTAGAACAAAAAGCCAAAATTTCCCACAGAATAAAAATTGTGAAAAAATTTGATTCAGAGCTATTGAAATGTTAATGTCAAAATACTTCGTTTTATAAAGTAAACCTTTTTTGTTTCAATAATGTCAAAACATTACAATATAATACAATATTAAATACCACACACAAATATAATATTCAATTAATATTTTAATACGATATAAAAGCATCTGTGTTTGAAGATCATGGTTTGAAAGTAAACACATATCAGACAGAAATTATTCAAGTAGAGAAAGAGGAAGAAGACCTGTTGATTGAAGTTTCAGGAGAGAAGCTGAATCATAAGAGAATTTGTACACTTGGTGCCATTGGAGAGATCTGGAGAACTGAAAAGAAGAATCCAATGTGCATGGGCGGCAGGAATACTGTAGAACTGACAGCTGAGTAACAAACAACGGAAAAGTGTGTGCGACGTGTGTTTGGTTTGGAAACGGTGGGCCTTACAGGGCTGGTCTACACTACGGGGGGAGGGGGTCGATGTAAGGTACGCAACTTCAGCTATGTGAATAGCAGGGGAGGGATAGCTCAGAGGTTTGAGCATTGGCCTGCTAAACCCAGGGTTGTGAGTTCAGTCCTCAAGGGGGCCATTTAGGGATCTGGGGCAAAAAATTGGGGATTGGTCCTGCTTTGAGCAGGGGGTTGGACTAGATGACCTACTAAGGTCCCTTCCAACCCTGATATTCTATGATTCTATGAAGTTGACGTACCTCGCTAGACTTACCTCGCCACGAGGACGCTGCAATGTCGACTGCGCCGCTCCCCTGCCGACTCCGCTTCCGCCTCTCGTCGGCGTGGTTTACCGGAGTCGAAAGGAGAGCGATCGGGAATCGATTTATCGCATCTACACTAGATGCGAAAAATCGATCCCTGAAAGATCGATTGCTACCCGCCGAATCGGCGGTTAGTGTAGACCAGCCCATGGAAATGGAAGATAAGAAGATACAGGTATTAGAAAATAATGTACTGAGGAGAATGGCGGGCACACGGAGGGTAGATGAAGTGTGCATGGAAGAAATGAGAGGGAAGATGCACCTGGGATTCTCAGTGATGGATAGGCTGGAGTGTGCAGGGTTGAAGTGGGCTGGACATGTGATAAGAATGGGAGAACGAGGACCTGCAAAGAGGGAGGATGAAGACAGCAAGAAAGGATGTGGAAGATCAAGGATGGGACGGAAAGACTCTGCCAAGAGAAGTTCGAAGAGAAAAGGACTGGAACTCCAAGAGCTATGAACTTGTGCCAGGGACTGGAGGGAGTGGCAAAGAATCATGAGCTCCTCTGACCTTCTGTACCTTGGAAAAGGAGTTGAGATGTGTGAGAGAAGTGAAGTGATAACAGTACAAAAGAAATGAATTGAAACAATAAAGTCAAAATGAAACATTTTGACTATATTGAAACATCTCATCATTGTAAGTTCTCTGGGGAAGGGACAAGTCTTCTGTGTTTGTCCAGCGCCCAGCATAAGAGGCCTGGTCCATCCCTAGGGCCCCTAAGTGCTATAGTAACATAAATAATAAAGATTATCGAAACAAAATGAGAAAAATCAAAGTAAATCATTTCAACTTTTCCCATTGAACATTTAATTGAAACTGACACATTCCCACAAAATGTTTTGATTTTGGACTGTCTGCGTTTTCTGACAGACAACTGTGCCATAAACTTTTTTTTTTTGGAACCAGCTCTAGTTATCTGCATCTCCTGCCATCCCCTTTTTTGCGGGGGATAAAGTTTCTTCATAGGGTGCCACAGGCAAAGTGGTAAGGTAGAAGGACGAGGTGCAGGCCCTCAATTTACGAGAGTGAATGTCTCTGTTTTTTAATCTGTGGACCTGGGAATCCCAGAGGAGCACATTATAGCAAAACTGACGTGCAGCTTCCTGTATTGTGCTGTATGCTAAATGCATTATGCTATGCAGTACATTGACAGATTGTCACAGGAAGATGATGTGGCAGAACCACCATGAGATCATTTGAAATAATGTAGTAATGTATTATGGCAATACCTATTCCTAACCCTGCACCCCGAAAAAATTAAATGGATGGAAGTATTTAAGTTGTAATCTTTGTCTGCTTTCCCTGAACTAAAACATACTAATCTGTTTTTTATTTTATTTTCAGATCTGGGAGTGTAGCACAAAACTGGATTGAGATCTATGATTTTGTAAAACAACTCACAGACAGATTTGTGAGGTATGTTTTCCCTTTGGTAGCTTCTGCTTTTAATTGATACTGTGGTATGTTACAAAACAAATCCTTTTGTTATCTGCTGTAAACCTTTCAGAAGCATATAAAGCATTTGAACTCTAATGTTCAGATAAACTGGACAATAAACTCTCACATTATGATGTCACCATGTTTGGAATTTAGTAAAATGTTAATCTGCAAGCATCTTTAAATATTGGAGTCTTAATTTGTTCTTGTATCTGATTTGATTTTTTTTTTAACATTGCTCCTCCTATAAACAACATCAGTTGATTCTGATATATTATTTCTTTGTATTTATCTATGTAACTTAAATTTCCTGTAACTTTTAAAAGTGAATATTTGATCCAGCCTAAAAGTAAGGGAAAGTTTTTGCTTCTCAAGTGCAGGCATGTATGTAAAGTTTGTGCCAGTTTAATCTATGCATCGTGCATATGCAGCAAACTTTATAAATAACATCTCTTCTCCTCTGACAAATGTTGCTGTTACAAATTGGCTTGTTATATTTATTTTTAAATTAAGAATTAGTGTAATGAAACACCTTCCTTAAAAAAAACCAACAAACCTACAGATACAGGATGTTATGAGAGTTAATTTTTTCCTGTGGAAAATGAAATACAGTAGGCAATTGTAAGCTTGGCCAGCTAATGAAGAGGACATGAATAAGGGTTGCGTAATTAAATATTGCTTCCATCCATCTTGCTAAGGTCAAATTTTATGTAAAAGAAGCCTGGGTGGCAAAGTTGAAAGTCACTCTGTAAGTTTAAAAAAGAGAGAGATTCTGAAGAGGCTTTGGCCATTCTTCCTTTCAGTTAGTGGTGAGAAAAGGGTGTTTGTTCATTACGAAGCCACTGGTGCATCCTCTTCTGCAGCCAAGAGACACTCCCTTTTGCAACAGCTGGATTAGAATGTGGTCTGGCTGCATCAGCCGAAGAACACTGAATATATGAGCCTGATTTTCTAAATGATTTACACCCATATTAAGGCTCTTTTATGCTGCCTGAGTAGTGTATAGTGCCCTTATTATACATGACAATCAGACCCCCCCCTTTTAAAAAAAATTTAAAAATATTAGTTGTGGAAAGAACAACAGAGAATTGTTTAGTAGTTATGTGAGGCTGTTCAGTTCAGCATGCAGTGAAAACATTTGAACAGGTTTCATTCTAAAAATTAGATGATACCAGTGTGAGCTGTACATCTGGTTTCCATTTTGATTGGTTGGCAGGATGTAGGCCTGAAGCAGTAATATCACATCTATTTCCTGTATTACATGCCTATGACTGTGTATGTATATAGGTATATTGCTCCCACACATCACTCTAGAGTCTGCACGCTTGGATAGTGAAATGAAATAAAGGATGTTTGGTGAAGAGGCTATTTTATGTATTTCTTAATGGCCAATTCAAATAGTCAAATCCATTCATAACTTTGAGCTAACTCAAAGGACTCACATCTCAAATGAAAAGATCCCTCTTGTGATCTTCATTTGCTGCTTAAGTTATCCAAAGTGTTTCAGACTGGAAGCATTGTAT
Organism: Macrochelys suwanniensis; assembly: GCA_033296515.1. Classification (NCBI taxonomy): domain Eukaryota; kingdom Metazoa; phylum Chordata; order Testudines; family Chelydridae; genus Macrochelys; species Macrochelys suwanniensis. The sequence goes on along the minus strand of CM065779.1, from coordinate 20,906,991 downwards.
TGTCTGTTTGACAACTGCTTGTGACAGCTAAATGGACTTAAGGGCCTGAGTCTGTTGTCTTTTCTCAAGCAAAATGTCAGTGGAAGGACTAGGACAGTGCCTTAAATCAAAGTAACATGCAGCAGATCTGTCGCATATTCATGTTATAATTTCTCTGATACTTATGATAAAACAAAAAGTTTAAAAAAATTAACACCCATGAACTAAAATATAATCAAATTATACTGATGTTTATCCTTATTAATGTTAATCTAATACATTCACAGAGTCACACAAATATTATGAATCTTATAACAATTTTCCATGTATATTTCTCTGATACATTTATACATTAAAATGTTATGATTTCAAAAAGGAGAGGTGAGATGCTGTTAGAACCCATTCTACAAATGTCACTGTCTTGGCCATCAAAAGCATCAGTCTTGGGGGGGGACTAGCCTTCATAGAATCATACCAGGGTTGGAAGGGACCTTAGGAGGTCATCTAGTCCAACCCCCTGCTCAAAGCAGGACCAATCCCCAATTTTTGCCCCAGATCCCTAAATGGCCTCCTCAAGGATTGAACTCACAACCCTGGCTTTAGCAGGCCAATGCTCAAACCACTGAGCTATCCCTCCCCCCCTTCAACTGATGTCTGTTGTATAATTCTTCTTAACATTAGTGGGAGTTAAGAATATACATCAAGGGAAAAGATTGATCCCTTACCAAATTCGTGTTTTGGTCGTATTGCTGATTATGGCATACATTTGCCCAATAATCCTTTTGAGAGAATTGCTTTTAGCTATTACAAATGTCTTTGAAGAACTGCTCATTAAGAAACTGCAGATAATGAAACTTTGTTTTAAATGAAATAGCCAAATTCAGACCTGGAATAAGTGGGTGCTGCTACTTTAATTTTACTAGTGTTGTGCCTTCTTACCCCAGATCTGAATTTGGTCCAAAAGTCTTAAATTGTGTCAGGCCCAAACTTTTAAAATGTAAGCTTGCTTTTGCACAGGTCCAAAAATGCCCATAACAACCAGTGCATGTGCATAAATTAGAATTGCACATGTGCAAAAATGTGTGTGTGCAAATCCCCGAGTTGCATACACACCCATAGTTGGGTGAGTACAAAAATACGCATGCACGCCTTAAAAATTTGAAGCTTCATTATATTGCAATATGCAAACTGCAGTTCGGTGCATGAGTTTTTGAGGTTAAATACCTCAGTTTAACTTGTGTTTATCTATAGCCTATGATAAAGCAAGAAAGAAAACAGTAATTTTGCTTCTGCATTTTGCACAACAACAATGCAAGAAAGATATGGGCGCAAGAAGTAAACAGCTCATTAATTCCTTTTTTCTTCTGCACATTCTTGATTTGTAGTTTGAAAGTGTATGCTTTGGAAATAAGATGATGAAAATAATGCTAATAAAGAAAGGCAAAAAGATGATGGATGGATATACTGTACAAGGCTTTCTTTTCATTTGTCTAAAATGTATGTATTTTTCTTTTCTTTAAAAGCCCCCGGATGAGATTATCCTTCATCGTGTTTTCCACCCAAGCACAGATCATTATGCCATTAACTGGAGACAGGTTAGTTCATTATTCCTTTTCTTTAGGGCTTTTACTAGATCAGATAATGTTAGCAAAATGATTGATACATTCAAGGGGTAGCCAGTATGGGAACCTCAGAATCATAAGGCAACAAGCAGTTCATGTCTGTGTTTATTTTTGTGAACATCCCTATGGATGCTCCACTAGGTCGGAATGAGCAAGGGAGTCAAATGATCGAGGTTCTTTGACTCATCACTGCCACTATCTTGATGTGTGATCACAGACAAGTCACTTCACCTCCCTATGCTTCAGTTTCTTCATTTGCAAAATGGAGATAATGATGCTTGCTCATCTTTGTAAACTGAAATCCATGGATGCAGAAGCTCTGTATAAATGCTGCATTCAAGACAAACCTTGTTACGTTAAATTAATGTCTCCGATACATGTTACATTTGATATGGAAAAGTTACACAAAACCAGGATTTTTTAAAATAAAAATTCTGAAAAAAATATTTGATTTCCGAATAGGCATTAGAAGGTGTGCTGGTATCTGGGACCACCCTGAGTTAGTGGAGGTCTGGCGGACTTTGTAGTTGCTGTTTATGGCCTTGAGTTGAAGAGAGGGTTGAGGAGTTGTTTTCTGCTCCTCTTGTCATTTGCTTTGCATATCAATGCTGGCACAAGAAGAGACTGCTTGCTTTGTTTTCAAAGGGAAGGAAAAAATGACCACCTCTGGGAAAGGTTGGAGGGAAAGCTAGGAAGGAAAAAAAGGAAACAGAAGAGAAAAATACACCGTTAGAAGGGGAGACTGTTGCAAAGTGAACTAGTAGAAAAATTCACATCAGAAACAACAGGAAATCTACATTACAGTACATTGCTTCCTGCAGAGAGTCATTGCAGTGTTTTCAAGGGTCACCACTCTAGATTGCTCTCATGTCAAACTACTGAAAACTCTGATATTTTTCCCACATGTGCCTTTTGAAATAGCACGAAAAACCGCAAAACAGAACAGTTAAGTAGTTTGAGAAAATGCTGATGGGTAGATCATTTCAAATCGTATAAGGAACACTGCCTGGATTATGAACAATTTGTGAAGTAATTAAAAAGCAATGTAAACTACTTGGGAGGTACTGAAGTGAGGAGTTCTCTCTCTCTCTCTCTGCCTCCTTGCAACTGAGTCAGCGTGCTGTCTAACACTAAGGCATGTTTTATCATGTTCAGTTAGTTTATTGGTTTTTATAATAAATAAGCAAGTCAAGAGAACAATATTATTACCGGAGGTATAGGGCAAGATTTGCAGAACTGGGTGCCTCAAATAATTCTTCTAAGTCCATGCTTTGGCAGCTGAAAAAAGTGGCCTGATGTTCAAAATTGCCTTGACTTGAATTTTTGGTCTCCGCCTGGGCAGATGTGGAGAGGGGTGAGGTTATAAATCACAGCTCTACATTACTTCAGAGAGTGCAGGATAAGGCATTTTAGGCCCGCTGCAGCACCTGTTGAAGTCAATGGGAGTCTCTTTCTCTCAATTTGAATGGATTCTTTTCAATGCCATATTCCTTCCTGAACACTGAGAGTCACACTATTTTGAATGCCTAGGCAGAATTTTGGCATCCATCCACATAAGCACAAGTGCTGTTTCAGTGAGTCGGTGTAGTATGTTCTCAGTCGTTTTAAGGCGTTAAAATGTATTTTTTCTAAGAAAATCATTTCTAGAAAGGAGAGTTCTGGAGGAGCACATTTCATTATAACGGAGTTCCTCTTCCTTTCCTTTCTGTCATCCAATATTTCCTGAGGCATCCGGTGCACGCAAATACTGAAAAAAATTGACCCTTTTGTGTTTCACTGGGGGTTGTGAAAGAAAATGAGGAAGATGGGTAGTAATAACAGTAACTGTACGTACATGACTCAACAGTTACATTTTTAATGCAGATACGCCTTGATCAACTTTGATTCTAAACATGAAGGGGTCCGACCAGGGCCGGTGCAAGGATATTTTGCACCCTAGGCGAAACTTCCAGTTTGCGCCCCTCCTCCCCCATCCACTCCCTCCCACTTCCTGCCCCCCAAAGAACTCCCAACCCATCCAACCCCCCCTGATAACCCCCTCCCGGGACCCCTGCCCCTAACTGGCCCCCGGGACCACACACCCTATCTAAGCTTCCCTTCTCCTTGTCCCGAACTGCCCCCTCCTGAGACCCCCCCACCCTAACTGCTCCCCTAGGACCCCATCCCCTACCTGTCCCCTGACTGCCCTGACCCCTCTCCACACCCCCGCCCCCTGACAGACCCCCAGGACTCCCACACCTATCCAACTGCTGCCTGTCCCCTGACTGCTCCCCCCCAGAATCCTCTGACCCATCTAACCCGCCCCCCCCGTTCCCTGCCCCTGAATGCCCCGACTCCTCTCCACACCCCCGCCCCCTGACAGGCCCCCCCCTACCCATCCAATCCCCCTGCTCCCTGACTGCCCCCCCCGAACCCTCCGACCCATCTAACCCCCCCTGTTCCCTGCCCCTGACTGCCCCGACCCCTCTCCACACCCCCGCCCCCTGAAAGGCCCCCCACCCCGACCCATCCAACCCCCCTGCTCCCTGACTGCCCCCTCCAGAGACTCACTGCCCCTTCTCCAACTGCCCCGCACGCACGTATGCTACCGGCTGTGCTCCCCCGCCGTGCTGGAATGCAGGGGAGGGAGGAGCAGGGCAGGGGAGGAGGAGGAGGGGAGAGGCGGAGCTCTAGAATTGCCAGAGGCCCCGATGCCAGCGGCCGGCCGGCGATCTGGGCTGTGGGGGGGCGCGGCTGCTCCTCACTAGCGGCGCCACCGCTTTTGCAGGGCTGCTGCCCCCCCTGTGCGCGCCGCGCCGGCTCCTCCATGGCTGGGGCTCACCGCTGCCACAAGCGCAACGCTCTGGCTTTCGCCGCTCCGGGCAGGGGGCGGGGAGGCTGGGACCAGCCCCCCGGGCAGGGCGCCACTTTTTAGCGCCCCCCAAATCTTGGTGCCGGTCGCCTAGTGGGTGCGACAGCTGAGAACCACTCAGCACCTTTGACTCCCGTTGGCCCCAGCAGAAGATGAGGGGCTCACCACATTGCAGTATTAGGGACTTAGTACCATTTAGTGACTCAGTATCTTTGATTTGTTATGAATTGTGCTTTGTTACTTGCTAATTCACACATCTCAGTAAACCACAGTGAATTTCCAGTCATTCGTTCAAGTCAGCGAAGCTTGACTGTATTTGAATGAGTAGAATGCTAATCCTTTACAAAGTAAAGTTCATACTGATTTTTACAACATATTTCAACTGTATTGACACATACGGTATGAACGCACCGTAGAAGTAAAAACCTAAAATTAAAGTGAATTTTGAGTTGGTGAGAAGTGCCATATTGACAGCCCTGGAGACTAAAATCCTCTTTAGCCACAGAACAGTATCATTTTATCAAAAACCGGTGGCTAGGAAAATCACATGATACAGGCATCACAATATACTTTGTATACTCCTGTGTGCTGGCAGATATAACTGTAGTTTCCATATCCTAGCTTCTGCCAACTATAATTAGTGCTTGACTCAGACCTTTGGCCATATGTATGGTGTGATCCTGCTGTCTTCACTTAGGCAGAACTCCATTTGATGTTACTGAACACTTTGCCTGAGTTAGGATCAGGTCCCCAGTCTCAACGTATGCTTTTATGGGATGTGCCAGCATGGGCTTCTCTCCGTATTCTGTTGACCGTGCATATCGAAACCTTGTAGCCATTACCCTTAAACTTAGGCAAAAATCCCATTAACATCAATGCAGCATGGGATGTGTCATATACAGTTCTAATGGTTACAGCAGATGATGGATTCAGGACTCCTTGGTGTTATTCCTGGCTCTGGGCCCCCCGTTACTCTACCCCAGGTGTGGGAAAACTTTTTGGCCTCAGGGCCACATCTGAACATACATAGAGAAATTGTATGTTGGGCCATGAATGCTCATGAAATTGGGGGTTGGGGTGAATACACGCAAGCCCCAACTCAGCAAAGCGTTTCTACCTGTTTAACTTGACACTCATTTATTTTAGCATGCCAGAACGTAGCCAGTCAGAGCAGTGCACAGACTATTGGGCTGCACGTGTAACATTCAGAAGATGCCCCTAATTTTCCAGTTACCCACCTTTTTTCATACTGAGACGACAAATGAGCCCCAAATGTTGTAGTAGAAACGCATAGTGTCACCTCACTGAAAATTTGCCAGTTACCTCCCAGTAGCGTAGCCAAGGTGGGGAGCAGGGGGAGCGGCCGCTCCCCCACTGAACAGAAGCGACGCCTTTTTTGTGCTCCAACACCTTTTGCTCCTACGCTGCAGCCGGAGCGGAGCATTTCGTTTTGCTCCCGGCGCCTTTTTTTGCTCCTGACGCTTTTTGCTCCCGGCGCCTTTTTTTAGCTCCGCTCCCCCTGTGCTCTAAACCTGGCTACGCCACTGTTACCTCCGGAAGGGAGTTTTGTGGGAAGTTTGCATCTATTATCTGAGCTAAGCTGTGTAAAAAGCACATGTAGGTAGGGAGCGTCTCATTCATTTCTATGATTCAGCTGAGGAGGGTGATGCGCAGGGGTTATTCCAGGTAGCGCGTGGAGCGTATTGTGCACAGATGTGCACAAAACTTCCCTTTTTTTTGTCAAATGACACATTTTTTTCCTTCAATGAGCGTATGTGTGCTTCCTAATACACCTGTTGGATTATCGCAATTTTGTGGCACAGCTGCGTTTTGTTGGAGACGACGTTGACAATCCCTCATACACATTTTTGGGTGAGGTACTTATTGAGAATCCGAATGTACTCCCAAAGGCCTGTTAACGGTGATGTACTCAAGCTGTCCTGACTAATAATGCGAGATGCCAGAGTGGGATGGTAAATAAATATGAAATTGGAACTGGCCTAAAAGAACGTAGAGCCCCAATTCGAAAAACATCGTAGATTTTAATGTAAACTCAGGTTCACAAACTAGAGTAATCCTCGGTCGAATGTAACTTGTGACACCTGAGGCTTATGCAGCAGACAATTCCAGCCAACACTGACCTCAGCAGTATTCATTTCCAAGGGCAAAGCCTTTCGCTAGCAAGAACTGGCATTCAGCAGTTTCTTCAGCATATTTTTTCAGATGTGCTCTCCATCACTATCAAGCAACTTTTTGTTCCATCTCTTTGTGCCTGTCAGAAATACATTTGTTCACACTAATGCAAAGGAAGCTGGTCTGTGCTACATAGTCAGTCTGTTTCTTTTTATGTGATGTATCCTTGTAGGGGCCTGATCCAGTTGATGGAAGTCTGTAATATCCATTGTCTTTAATGGACGTTAGATCAGACCATGTGTCCTGACAGAGAGTACCATCTATGGTCTTGTCTTCATTAGCAAGACTTCTAAAATGGCCAACGTGTTAGCAACATTCAGAGCCCTAGTGTAGACAGGCCACTGGCTGCTGACACCATTTTCAGCACTATATCAAGGCAGAATTACATGACATGGTGTCAAAAACAGTGTCCGTAGCTGTTGGGTTGTCTTGACTAGGGCTTCCAGTGTTGTCAGCACCTGTTTGGCCGATAAATGCCATGTAATTCAGTCCACATGAATAATTGCCTAGCTACACTAGACCAGCTAAAGAGGGAAAGCCAAGTTGTGTGCTCAGCCAATGGCAGATGCTGGTATGTTGTAGTTTATTTTACATTGGGTCTCACTGCTTAGTACTATTGCATCATTAGACCGTCTAGACCAAATTCTGAATTGAGTCGTACACCACGCAGTCCCAGTGACAGCAGTGCAATCAGTGCAGAGTTTGGCTGCCCTGTGAACAGTATTCTTTAAGTCTTATGTAGGACCTGATTCAGCCACCCTTACTCATGTTAAATAGCCCCTGACTTCATGAATAGACCCGTTGAAATAAATGGGTGTACTCCTGGGAAAGGGAAGCAGAACTGGGACCGTAGAGAGGAAAGACATAGGGTGAATGGCAGAACTCCCATTGGATTCAGTAGGGCCAGAATTTCACCGATGGTCCTTGACCTTAGGAGTTTGCAATCTAGGTCAGACAATACATGATGGAAGACCTGTAAGAATGGTGTTATTTGCTTTATGCTGCTTGGGGAGGAATTATCTAAGTAATTATGAAGCGCAGAAGAAAGAACAGACAGGGTAGCTATTATAGATTAAATGTGCCTTTTCTAAAAGACAGAGGTGTGATGCAGCACATATGTTGAATTGAGAAGAGATGTTATATTTGTAATCATTCAGCCCAAACACAGACAGGCTGCAAGTTACAGACTGTAGTGAACGGATTGATTTTCGCCCCTCCGCTCCCTCCACCTTTTGTGTGACTTAAATCATCAGAGAGGCCTGCAGAACGCTATAATTCATTATTATGATTATTATGTATTTGTACTGCAGCAGGGCCTAGGGGTCCCAACCAGTGATCCTAGCCCCATTAGGGTAGGCACTGTACAAACGCATAGAAAGACACTCCCTGCCCTGAACAATTGACAATCGGGTGGCTACAGCAACAGATACAGAACTGGGGAGAGCCGCAGAGGCCTGGATAATTCTGGGAGTACGGGAGTGGGCAGGGGGCAAGGTGATGGTAGCATGAACCCCCTTGTCACAGTGCGTGCTTTGGTCCTGGAAGATAGATGGTGACTTGCTTCCTGCTGCTGCAGAAGTTACAATTTTTGTTGCCAAAGATTGCACCAGAACCAACTGCAGAAAGAGGCCTGGAGGTGCCAAAGTGTCCTGTGAGGCCTGGTCATGAGACATACTGGATAAAACTGAGCTGATTGTACGAGAGCTATTTTTGCAATATGAAATCTGTTTCAGAAACTGGAACTTCAGTTGCTGTTTGTTTCTTGGCAAGCAGAACATTAATGCCTGTGGACATGCTGCCACTCATTTCTGGCAAGCACTAAGTATGTGGTTTATAATCTGCATTCAGACATAATCAGTTTCAAGTTGTTTCTATAGATGCTGAATGTAAAATATTTGGATCAAACAGATTGTATTGCCTTACGTAACTTGTTCTCTTCCATCTATTTAACACAGAATCTCTTCCTTTGCAATTGCAACTGTCAGTGTGGGTATCCGTTGCTGAATGCAAATTGAAATTTACATCTACATATTGTACTTCTGGAGTAAAGCTTCTAAACATAGAGAAACTTAATCAGTGGAACAAATTACTTGTGCATGGCATTCGGGCCGGGTGGCATTCCAATTCTTTGTTTCTTTGTCTGCCCTAAGGAAGGGTTTCATGCCGTCTGGAAATACTTTCCTAACCAATCCCTCGCCCTCCCTCATTGTCATCTGTATTTGTTGTGTTCTGTGCATTCTGGGTCAAATGCCCATTGACTTCATTAGAAGTTTGCCCAAGTGAAAACTGAGAACCTGAAGCTATGGCCCTCTTAATGTAATCCTTTTATTTTTGCTACTACTGACTGTATTCAAAATATTTCCTTTGCATCTACAGCCCCGTCCCCATAGTATCTGTGCGCCTCACAGTCATTGGTGGGTTTATCGTTTTGGTTTTCCAGTAAAATAGCAAAGCAATGTTGTCCCCTTTTTACAAACTGCAACCCATAAAGGTTAAATGACTTCCCTGAGGTCACACATGAAGTCTGTGGCAAAGCCAGGAATTGAACCCAGCTCTCCTGAATCCCAGTTCCTTGCTTTAACCACAAGAACATCCTACAAATGCTGAAAGAATGAACAGATTTTTTTTATTTAGAAAACGGACTTGAATTAATTATTGTAATACTGTTTTAGCACCTTCCGGCTCATGAGCTACCTCCTGTCAGTATTTATGAAGGTATATCATTCCATTATGCTGCTTGCAGAAATCAACTTGTGGATCTTGGTGAAGTTCTTTTTTAATTTACGTGTGCCTGGAAGCTAAGTAAATGCAGGCAAGCAAGCTAAGTAAACTTCAAAAAGTATGACAGTTTTTAGTGAACGGTTTTAGAGTTGGCACACGGACCTTTGTTTGCAGTATAAGCGCCATCGGAAACATTCCTCTTGGATCTGACTCTTTGAGTCACCAAAGCATAGTGAAACTTAGGCATACCATATTTGCTACCACAGCACAGCTTTCGTTGTGATTTTAAATTTGTCTCTGCACAATGTTTATGAGCTGAAATGATTTTTTTTTTGCATGTTTTAATTTCAGGGTCACACTGTAGCCCTTTTCTACAATGTGATATACAGAACATCAAAACCTATTAGTTTTACCAATTGTCAATGTGATTTTTAGCATAATTTATTGATTGAACAACCTTTGGTCTTGTTTTCTAATTATTCGCAGAAACATAATCAAGGAAGGCCTTCAAAATTTACAACGTGTAAAGCCTGCTGGTGATACATACATGCACGAAGGATTAAAACTAGTAAGTTTTAATACTCTTATAATTGAAATAAAAGTCTGTTCTCCTATGACTTGAATGCCAGTTTTAGTAACAACAAAACAATATGCATGTATTTTTTGTTACTGGCTCTTACATCCAATTGTCTTTAGGGGCCAAATCCCAAGGTCTTTACTCAAGCAAAGATTGTCCTGGCAGGAGAAAAAACCCATGTAGGGGCTTGGAAATCCTGTGAGGTTTGTCTCATGGATTTTCTTTTGTATTGTTTCCTAGAGGCAAGAGGTGGACCTTAGTTTTCCCATATGGAATAAGTAACTAACACTGTATAACAGTTAACGAAATTAGTATAGTAAATAACTACAAACAGCTTTATAGTGTTGCTAATATTATTGCAGAACATTTATAGAGCATCTACAATTTTCATGTTTGTTTACAAACATAGATGAAGACACAGGCCAAAATATTCCATAGGATTAGTGATTTGAGCTCCCTTAATTTCTGGGTGTCCAATTTGCAGTGTTGTTAACTCTTGTAATTTTATTGCGAGTCTCACAGTATTTGATGTTTAATTTAAAGACCCAGGTCCTGGTGACCAGGGAATCTGTGAGAATCTTAACTTTGCATCAAAAAGAAAAAGTAAGTTTCTAGCCATCACGGTTGTGGAGAAAAGTTTGACACTGTGACGTGAGTGCATCCTAAGGGCTGGAAAAATTAGAAGACAAATAAAAAGAACCCCAAATTTGTTGTTTAAACAAACCCTTATTATTTTAAATCTGATTTCATTCTATTTTGGGGCCTGTCTAATAATTTTTGAAGGTTTGGGGTTGGCAATATTAAAAGTGGGACCCCTTAAAGGGACATGATCATCAGAAATTGCAGAGTATGAAAACCATACCTCTTTACATGGGTGTCAGTTTGAGGACCCAAACTCTGGGGCTCTTAAAGTCACTAGTAACTTTGGAAAATGTTGGTCATGCTTCTTAGCCTAAACAAATTACAATCCAAGGCCGTGATCCAACTCTGGTTTAGATTAATTAAAGGATGATAGGTAGAGGGGGATTGCTTGAAGAGGTGAGTTTTAGGGATGGATTTGATCATTCAGTCTTATTTGGGTTATTTCAAATGGCTGCATTCATTTAGTCATTAAGAACCTTGGTTATAAGTTTGGGTATGACTGCAAACTGGATAATTATTGTTCATTTTCAGGCAAATCAACAAATTGAGGGTGCAGGAGGCTCAAAGTTCTCCAGTATAATAATTGCTTTGACAGATGGTAAATTGGATGGTCAGATCCCCTTGTATGCAGAAAAAGAGGTGAGTACTGAACTGCAACTGTCCGTTACATTCTGCTGTGTTTTTGTGTGTGTGTAGCCTGGTGTGTAAATAGTGTGTTTCTTTCTTCATTTTATTTTGGAACAGGCAAATACGGCCAGAAGTTTAGGGGCTAGAGTTTACTGTGTTGGGGTCCTTGATTTTAAACAAGAACAAGTAAGTGCATTGATGTTATTACTAATGAATGTCATATTATACGTTTTTATAAGGCAGCCATCACTGCGGTAGATGAGTGTACTTTGCTTATGTTGGAACAGTGCACTGTCTTCTCCAGAGCAGGGAGTAGATACGTAGACATTTGCTTATGAATAAAAGTAAAAAGAATGCATGGATGCCATTGTTCTATTACAGAAAAGATCTCTCAGAAATTAATTACATTTATTGGTAGCCGCCTGAACCAGATAATTTAGGTAAACTTTCCATTCAAATGTTAACCAGCTTAGACCACAGCTTGCATGAGTACAGTGGCTATAGATAAGCTTTGAGTTGACGGGGGACAATAGTCTTTGTTTTGGAAAACAAAAGGAGGACTATTGTTTTTTTCCATCAACTGAAGACTTATCTATAGGTCCTGTGCTCATAGAAGCTGATCATTTGTAGAATTAGCACTATAGAGTGGATGGAAATGGAGTAGGAAGACTTGGACTTTCAATGGAAAAGTGTACTGAAGGAACCTTATACAAAGGGTACGTGGAAAGACTTCGTAAAGTAAGATGACGCAAATGGGGAAGTGGAAAAGTTTGCACGACCTATCTCTTTTTCGGTTTTGGTGTTGATTTTTAACTCCACTCCAAGAAGAGAAGTAAAATGATTGTCTGAAACGGTCTGGATTTAGGGATCCCCTTACTCTGGTTTTGTTTCAGTTTGAGTGGTTACCATACAGTGGGATTAGCTGCATATCATGTTGCAGCAAGTACTCCCGTCAGAAAAAACATAACTGCTCTCTTTAACTGTGGGCCAGAAGGTCCAAGGGATCCAGGATTTTCATTCTCTTGCTAAACGATAGAGCCTGTTGTTTTTAGACCTATGTTTAGATTTTCAGGCTGAAAAATATTGTGCAACGTGTTTGGTCTGCCAAGTTATTTGTGTTTGTTTTTCCAAAGCTTGAAAAAATTGCTGATACAAAAGAACAAGTCTTCCCTGTCACTGGAGGATTCCAAGCGCTTAAAGGAATCATTAATTCTGTGAGTATTATTGAACACACATTCTCAGAACTTCTGATGGAGTTTTGAAGCAATTTCTTGATTTCTGTGGTGGCTTGGTTTTTGCCAGGAAGGCAATTGCATTATAATTAGCTAGGTTTAGTCTAAAGGCCTGCAAGGAGAGGATTGCCCCCTGAGAGGTGCTGAGAGCCCTCCATTTCCATTGATTTCATTGAGCCGAATTGGGCCCTAAATCAATAGTTCCCAATCACGGGTACCTCCATTTACCCTTCTTATCTTAGTGATGCATTTCTATACATTGCTGTGGCCTGCCAGCCACTGAATTGCATGTGGTCTGGCTCAGTATAGAGTTAGGAAAACTCACCTAAGCTTGCATTTTGCTAATTCAGGGGGACGAGGTGGAAACTTCTACAGTTAAGGGCTTAGTCTGGTGAAGTGGTACAGCTATTCAAAATAGTGTGAGAACAACTGGTTTTAAAGTATTCCATCAGCTAGTTATGGTACTAACCAGAAATTAGTAAGAATATGGACGTATTCTGGAAGCATCACTTTGGCCTCTGCTTTTACCCACCTTTTTTCCCTGTAAGAACACAATCTTTTAGTTTGGTTGGTTACTCCCGCACTTATGCATTTCATCAAAGGGTCCCGTTGATGAGTGTGGGTGAACGAACTGATGTGTGGTGATTTATTTGAAAGGGATATGAAGGGATGAAACCAAGAGAAGTGGTTCCTGATTTTGATATGGTCAGTGGCAAGGGTATATTTTAGGTGGTTCCATCAAGTAGGCATCTTCAGTTGCGTGGACCGTAACTTATGTGTTTGGTTTTAGAGTAAATTCTGTGTATTTTGGATAATTGTCAGAGCACCAGTGCCTTAAAAGATGATGTTTGTTATTGTTATTAATTATTTGTGTAATGGTAGTGCATTGGCGCTCTGGTCATGGACAAGGACCGCATTGTGCGGGGTGCTGTACAAACCCACAACAAAAAGACTCCCTGCCCCGAAGAGTTTACTAAGTATAAGGCAAAAGATAACAGATGGATGCAGACAGACAGAGGAGTAGAAGGACACAATGCGACTGTTGGTCAGCGTGATAAGCAGTGATCTCAAGCTGGTTTAAGCTCCATATGTTGTTCAATACAGTTTTATTCATAAAGGAAAATAGTGCAAACTGAATGTCAAATGTAAGGCTATAAATATACTAATGAATGAAGCTCTCTTCCCAAGACAGACCCCACTGCTGTTTCTCCCCACCCCCCTTTATTTTAACAAAGGACACTACTTATAACTAAGTTATGAAATCGTGAACTTGTCACACTGCTTTTCCATTGAATAATGTGTCTTTTCTCTAGAAGTTACTGGTAGAGATTAAACTATTTGTTTCTTCTCTTTGCTGACGATATATTTTTTCAGAAGATTCTTCTTCCAGTCTAAAGAGATGTAATCAGTCTGTTCAGGCTCTTACTTCATCTCCCTGAAGAGATAGTAAATCCACGTGGCAAACGCTAGGGAATGCCTGTTCGTCGTTATTGTGAAGACTTTAAGGGTCAGTTCCTTTGCTGATGTAAATCAGCATAGCACAGTTAAGTCAATGGAGCTAAACTGATTTACACCAATGGAGTATTTGGCCTTAGTTGTTTAATGTCCTTGGAAACCCCATGACTTAAACATTTATAAAGTTTTTAACTATATATGACAAGATTCAACCTCCTAAATACAAGGAGTGTCAGTTTGCACCTCCTGGTGCTAGCAAGGGCTGCTGTTCCCTTGTTAGAGGCCAGGTGGTGGTTCCACCATGCTCCTCTCTCAGGTTTTGAAGGGTAGGCAAAGTATAGTTTATCTTAGGCTTTCCTTAGGAGCCCAACTTGTGGAAGATACAATTAGGATGCGTAGAGTCAGTGCATCCTCTAGCTGTTTTGGCCACCCACTTTAGCTGGTCAGTGACACCCATTTTTGAGGCTGTATTTGTTGTCTGTCATACCCATGGCTGAGAAGAGGGTCTGTGTACCTGCATTATTTCACCCCATGAACTATCAGCCACCATGGACCCTGCTCCCTGGCAGAAACTGCTGTACACTGGGGTGAATTTAATCTTTAATTTTTCAGGGTGGGATTTCAAACGCGCTCAAGGAGTTCAGCACCAAACTCCCATTGAAATGCAATTCCCTTTGGTGCTTGTGAAAATCCCATCCTTAAAATATGATGTGCATCATCCCAGAAATACTGTGTGGGACTGACTGACTTTTCAAGGAAGATCTAGTCTAGATCATAAACACATGGATTATTCCTTATAAGCTGTAACTGAGCGCTTGAATAGTATAGATTTTTATTTAATGGACAGCAGCTTGAAGAAATGTTTCAGGGCTTAGCTAATTGCTTGTATATTTCCATGAAAAGCTTGTGTTGCGGCTATTCAGGTTTTCGGGAAACACAAGAAAGGGCTCATTTCAGTTATGTTTGTTGGGATAAACAAAAATGATCTGGTTGTTGATTTGGTGGTTTCCAGAAGCTTTTAGATTTTTAATTTTTGTTCTTAAGGTCCTGAAAAGTTCTGACTTGACAGCCACTGACTCTAACGTCAAGCATTTAAATGCTTTGAGAAGCAATCTGAACAATCCCTTGATATCCATTCCCCCCCCAGGAAAATGTTATCCGTATAGAAGCTGGACAGTGGGGCACTGTCAATATCACTCACTCATTTCTAGGGCAGTGATTGAAATGTCCATACGTTGGTAATGGGTCTTTGGCTAATTTTTTCCACCACGGGGAAAGACTCCAGTAGTGGGGAAAGGCTCTGACAGAGAGAGGCAGTGGGGAAGGGAAGGGCTGCGGGCAGCATCCGGGGCCTTTCTCTGCTGCCTCCCCACTGCCAGAGCCTTTCACTGACGCATGCAGTCATCCACCGCAGGGTGGACACCACCTACCTTTCACTATGATGTGTAGCTACAGATACTCGCCGTGCTGCCACCAGTGGACATAGACATAGACATCACCTTAGAAAAATTCTAGCCCAAATCCTGAAGTTCTTTCTTAGTTTTTACTTGCTCCAGTTCCCGATGAAGTCAGTAAGGATTTGCCCAGCTGTGTATTGTGCCACATTTCTTTTGAATAATATCCCTATATACGGTATTTGAACAATGTATTTTATTGATGCATACTTCTGTGGGGTGATAACTCACATGCAGTTCTGTAAGCTTTTCTGGCATTGTTAATATCCAGCGTTACAAAGTATCAAATGAACAGAGTTGTCAGGGTAAATAAATCCACGCCAAAAGTCTAGTGGCTTCAAAGAAAAATGCTGAAGGCAAGTTGGTTACCCTATCAAGAATGCTTTACTGATTTAGTTTGGCTGATAATTATGTGGAAGTGTGGCTTCATGAGGAAATGGAATAAATGCAGTGGCAACGTGAGATTTAAGAGTTTAGGAGTGCACAGTTGCTTTCACAGTGTGATATTTTGGTACCATATGAGGAGCTCAAATCTTTTCTAACATGGACAGAAGCGGGGAGGGATAGCTCCTTGGTTTGAGCATTGGCCTGCTAAACCCAGGGTTGTGAGTTCAATCGTTCAGGGGGCTGTTTAGGGATTTGGGGCAAAAATCTGTCAGGGGACAGTACTTGGTCCTGCTAGTGAAGGCAGGTGACTGGACTTGATGACCTTTCAAGGTCCTTCCAGTTCTATGAGATAGGCATATCTCCATATATTAAGATATTTCTTCTCTATTAAAGCACCCTTCAGGAATGGCCATTTAGAGTGTGATAACTACATCAGTGTTCTAGGGACCATTTTGCAAGCTGCTGAGCACATCTTGTGAGGCGCTGGCCATCTTGAACACCTGTGGTCTTCATTGGGCATTAAAGTATGGTGAGCATGTTTCAAGGTGATGGCCGGCACATTGGAGGATCCATGTCCTGATTCAGGAAGCGTTTAACGTAGAACACTTCAATGGGGCTTTAGAAATAGTCCGGGTCCTTAAAAAAAACAAACAACCCCAAACTGAGATTTTCAAAGTTTCCTAGGAATTGAGTATCCACATCCCTTAGATGCCACTTTGAAAAATCTCAGCCACAAGTATAACTGTTCTTCATGAAGTCGCATAAGAATCAAGCTTGTTCTAAAAAAAAGTTGTATTGGAAACATTCCTATTTATACACATCTGGAAATTTTGCAGCTTTAGCTCTATTTTCTTAATGGTCTCAATTGATTCTGAAATAACATTGTTGTGGAAGCATTCTACTGAGAAGAAGCAGCAGGCTCTAGTGATTAAAGCACAGAGCTGGGAGCCAGATGCGCCCTACATTTTAATCGCTTTCCCTCCCTTCCTCCTCTCGCATCCCTCCCCCCCAAATCCTAGTGTTCCTAAAGAAGATCCTGTGCTGGAGCTCCACAGGGTTGGGGTTCTGCAGGCTTATGGGGTGAGCAGGGGAACAGGCACTCACTGAGATGTCCTCCCTGGCTGAGCCTTTGTTATTCCGGTAGATATCCAGTTGTAAATCAAATCTATTTGAAAGTGGAATTCACTTTGCTAGGACCATCTTCCCTGCTGCTATTGTACTTACTGGGGACTCCACCCCACTGCTGTACTGCTCTTCCAGTGGGGGAGAAGTGACAAGGATCTCAAAGGAAGGGGGCCAACAAGGAGGCAGCAGTCCTTGGACATCTTGGCCTGCATGGGAGTGGGTTTCTCCCTGCTTGTTGTTCCTCGGGGCCCACATGATTGGGAGGCTGCACTCCAAATCTTAAATCGATCTGACCTTGTCTAGACTTTTCTCCGGCTTGCAGAAAGGTTCACATTTTGAGTTTCGCCCGCATTTGTGGAATGTTCCCTTACGTACACTGTGCACAGCTGAGCATGTGGTCTTGAGATCTAAATTGCTTGAATAAACCTGGTTCTGCAAAACAGAATAAACGAAAGGGTCCTAATTCTATCTTCACATGTGCATGCAGAACACTCACTAATTTGGGTGCAGTGAGTGGACGTTACAGGGCTGTTTCTGAGAGCAGAATTGGAACAGAGAACGCCTTTAAAAGTAATGTTCGTTTTAAAATATGGATATCTCTTTAGTAACTTCATTAAAGTATGTGACCAATTATAATTAGACATCACTTAGCTTTCATATTATGAGTTGACAGTGCATAATGTGGGAAGTAAAATATTCTCTCATGTTTAAAACAACCCCAAACACTTATCAGATAAGGCTACAGGAACTTGATACTTAACAGACAGTAAAAGGGAAACAGCTTAAAAAAAACCCCGTCTGAAATTTTTTTTACCTTCGCTTGTAACCGGTTGTACCTAAGATTATTATAACTGAAGGCGATTAGCGAGAGAAATATTTGCCTCTGTTGTTTTAATTGATTATTTTGTGTGCAGTCAGTTTTACTGTTTCCCCGGTAGAGTAAGTTCAGGGCTTTCATACAGGAAGAAGGGAGAGAAAAACACAATTTTAAAAAGAGCCCAACATGATTGTCAAACCATATAAATTATTTTATTTAACTTTTAACTGAATCTTTTCAAACTGAATAGATTCCAAATGGATTATGTCCATTTAGCATGGGATGAAACCCACTCCCATTAAGAGAAAATTGTAGCTTTCTCAGAAAACACAAAAATTAGGCTGCAAATGCAAAATTAATATTACTATCCAAAGTTATGTCACCTAGCATGGAGAGGCATCATGCCATGGGGCAGAATGGTAATAGTCTGTCTATATACTGCTCTAGTAGAGCTGTGCCTTGAGTCTTGCAGTCAGTTCTGCACACCTCACTACTGAAATGGTATCGACCAATTGGAAGAAGTTCCGCAAAGAGCAACAAACATGATTGGGAGCGGAAGGGCCTGGATTTATGGAGTGTTACTAATAGAGTGAAATAATGTGGGCCAGGTTCTCATACCCTTACTCTCATTGGGTGGTATTTTACTCTGCCGGTGGACCCCCCGAAATTAGTGGGGCTGTTTGTTGGGTAGTAGGTAACTCTATATGCGCCACAGTATCAGCATCTGGTCCTGTGAGCACTTCTTGACTAAGTGATGACTTGGGGAATATGGGGCATGATAACAGTTTAAGACCAAGATTGGAGAGGACTTATTTAGGATGATAAAAGGGTCATAACCAGGAGTCATAGAACTAAATAAAGGGACCACCCACACAGGGGGAATAGGTTTTATTTTTGGATGGATGAATAAAATACCATTAGTGCTGGGTTTTTGTTTTTTAATCAGTAACAATGGAAAAAGGCATAAGAATAGATCTTATGCCTGGACTGGTAAAATTTCCATGCAATTTTCAAGGCTCATATATACTGATACACACAATACTGTATTTAAAGCATCTTTATTATAATTTCAAAGGTATTAATGCTCCCTGAGGCAGAGATCTTGTTTGCCAACTTTCTTGTTGGAGCAAAATTTTATTGGCAAGTTATAATCCTTTGAAAAACTGGGTTCATAATGGACATGCTGACAGCCCTTAGCTAAAGTGGTGTTAGCAGGCACTGCTATAAAAGCTTATAGCTTAATTGTAGAAGCTCTTTCCGGTAAAACTCTCATTTATTATGGGGATAAAGCCTGATCTGACTGCAACGATCAGTCAATAAACCCCCCCTCTATAATTCACATTCACTCGAATGGCAGAAAAGGATAGCTAATTAATGCTTCTTCTTTCAGTCAAACTCTTCCTCATCTTAGATCAATAAATGGTTGTGTAACAATACATTTCTACCATTAAGTTATAACCTAGATTAGTGAGAGGATCTGAAGGAAAACAGCTGTCTAAAATACTGCTTGTGCAGCCAAATTATGTAATGCCTCTAAATATGTGCCCTGAACACTTCTTTCCTTACACATACCCTCAGTTGTTGTTTTAATTATTACAGTAGAATCTAGAAGTGCCAGTCAAGAGCGAGGCCCCAGTTGGCACGGTATTGAACTCACAGTGAGAGTTCCTGTCACAAAGAGCTTACGGTATAGATCAGTGGTTCTCAACTGTGGTCCACCGCTTCTTCAGGGAAAGCCCTTGGCGCGCCGGGCCGGTTTGTTGACCTGCTGTGTCCGCAGGTTCGGCCGGTCGCGGCTCTGGCCGCGGTTCGCTGCTCCAAGCCGATGGGGGCTGTGGGATACGGTGCGGGCCGAGGGATGTGCTGTCTGCTGCATCCCGCAGCCCCCATTGGCCTGGAGCGGTGAACTGCAGCCAGTGGGAGCCACGACCGGCCGAACCTGCGGACGCGGCAGGTAAATAAACCGGCCCGGCGCGCCAGGGGCTTTCCCTGAACAAGCGGTGGACCATAGTTGAGAACTACTGGAGATAGACAAAGGATGGGAGGAGAAACAGAGTCACAGAGAGGTGGGGTTTGTGCTCAAAGATAGACATCATCAGTGGCAGAGCTAGAAATAGAACTCAGGTCTCCTGACTCCCAATTCTTAAGTCTTGTGTACCCTGGAGACATTTACCATTCTAAGAACAACTCTCAAACCCTAGAGCACTTGTGAAACACCTCACGTTCATGTACAAAAGTGTTCCCATGAGTTCCAAGGACCATTTTGACCAGACTTGCTTTCAGCCGGACTAAGAACTGTTTCCATCTAAACCATTTCAATCTGAATTGTTTTGGTGCCAAAGTAATTGTAGATTAGTGAATGTCCACTGTTGTCCCACAATCACTTTTGCCAGATCTGCCCAGAATCAGCTGATATGGGGGGATGTGCTATGAGCTATAGGATGGGTAGCCTGTGAACATCTCAGCTGAAAATGAATGGTTTAGCATAGCCTTGGTGGAAACAGAGGTAGTTTTAAACTGAATCCGTATGGCTAGTGGGAATGCATTGAACCATTTGTATATGAATGGTTTCTAATCCAACTGGTTCAATTATATGCAGTTCAGTTCTGTAGTACAGACACAGGGATTAAAGACAAGGTTGTTTCAAGGTAGTTGTCACTTGTGACCAAAGCCATCTCACCCCAGTACAGGTGAAAAGCTAGTGCCCTGACTAACTTGTCCACCTAGTTCCTGACTCCAGAATTTATTTCCATAATTGCCCTGTTTTTCCTACCTGCCTCAGTTGCAGAGAAGTAGAAAGCACAAGTTTTGAAAGAGGTCAGTGAAGTGCATGCCACTAAGGATAGCCTTGACGTTTCATAGCCCTGAAACGTTTTTCAAGAGCAAAATCCACTTAAAGAAACAGCTGATTACCAATTACAAATCTTCCTAATTGGAACATTTCCTGTAGGAGGAAAATATGCTTGGTTTCTGTACTGGGAAGCCAGGAAGCGAGCAATTAAATCTTTAAACTTTAAGGGGGAGGGTGAAGAAAGAAAAGCAACACGTTGTCATTAAAAAAATTATTCCGATTAGATCAGGCTCTTCCTTAATCCACATGGATGATCTAATACTCTTGCTGCGCTTGGTGCAAGCTTTAGAGCTAACATTGTGCTATGTTTTTCCATGTGATTGAGATGACGAGTAGATAGTTTTGGGAATGATTGCATGTAGTTGTTAAAGAGACTCAATGGCCTGGAATAGAATGCTTTCTGCTCTACCCTTCAGTATTGTACAGCCCTTAATTTGACATTCTCTGACATATTACAAATCCTATAATGTTCTCATGTAGAACAGTGAGCTTGATCAGCCAGTAACATAACTGACAAGGTTCCAGTTTTTTTTTTTTGTGTGTGTGTATGCCCGTTGTGTGCCTTATGATTTGGATTTGACTTGTCAGATATCCCTAAACTGTTATCAGTTACATTACATAACTGATACTGTAAACTGTTTTAACGAAATGAAGCATTCCGAAGTCCAGCTGAAGTGTAGTTAGCGTTTCCTTAGTGATCAGTTGTTTTTTTTAAGGTTAGACTTTCCTTAAGAATGTTTTTTAAGTTCCCTTCTGCTATTGAAGCTAACAATTTGCTTATTACAAAGGCCATGACAATGTTTCATAAATAAGGTGGTTTTTTTAATTGGGGGAAAAGACTGATTCTGTTTGAAATATGCATCCCTTATGACCTGCTGTTTTGTAATCTATATCTACTCTACTAAATAATTGCAAAATGAGAATAATTAGAATAACCTCGCTAATATGATATTACATCACTGTTTGTTTTATGCAGCCCATAAGTCCCATGTATTTTCATTTTTTTCATTTAGGTAGGGGAGAGGATGGCAGCCTTCCCCCCCACCTTTTTTAACTTCCTCTTGGTTTACACGCTACATTAATGTAACCTCAGGAAATAGCTGTAATTGTATTGAGTATTTGGTGCCCTGTGAGAGTACAGATGTTTGGCCGAAGATTAAAAAGTAGGTCCCACAGTGTTTGTGACTTCTGCTGTTGCTTTTCCACAGCTTCACTTGAGTGCAATGTCAAAATGCTGTTTCACCATGAATACACTTGATACGTTTCAAATTAATTTGGATTGAGTCTCTAACATTTAGCGTAGTGTGCGGCCATGTTGCCTGATTGCTTCCCACACCATATTTCCACAGTAGGTAATAAGTGGCAAAGACGCATCTGTTGTCGGTAGCTACCGGTGTGGTGCTCCGCTCTTGTTCGATGATGATAACAGTCGGCTGCGTGCGTGTTCCCTCTGTGTGCTGCCCCAACTTTGCGCAGATCGCTGACACAGCAGACCCCGAGAGAACCCCCCAAAACCACAGACTCTAGTAAGGTACGAAGGCACCCGAGCCAGGTTTATTGTCAAACAAAGCACAGTAATAGTTCCTCTATAGACGCTACAGGGCATACTACGAATTTGTGCTCCCTGGCAATGGACACAGCTCAGTCAGTGGCGGGACTTTCCACTGCCCCCTAGGCTGGACAAAGATGTGCGCTCCCGGACCTACTTTTATACCGTTCAGGACACATTCCTTCATCATAGTTCAAACGAATCTATCCATCATGCTGTCCTTTTGACCCTGTCTTTAAGATGCACCTGCCCGTTCCTTGTTGTCTCTGTGGAGTGTTCTGATGCCGCCTTGGCACAGGTTCCTCTCGTTAGCCCTTATGCGTGTATATGCACGTGCTTCTAACAACCTTTTCTTGCCAACTTCTGTGAGTGGGACCTGCCTCTGGCTCACAGCCCAGCTTTTGCTTAGCAATGCCTACGAAGTACTTTGGTTCAGGCTTCAGGCCTCAGACTAGGCCTCTGATACAAGAGTTTATGTTTCAGGGCCTCCTCTTACTACAACATCCTTGGGCAAAAATGGGGCATGTTTTAGCACTATGCTGACATCTGAGCATTGACTATCCCACAGAAGTTGTACAGAATTTCCTCTTTCATGGGCTGCAGTGCTTTGTCTGGCTCACACATTTTTAAAAAGGATTTTTTACTAGAGCTAAATTCAAAGTGCTAGGCTCTTGGCTTTGCAAAATGCTGCTCTGAAGAACCAAGTCAGAACTTTGGAGTCAGATCTTTTGTTTTCAAGTGATTAACAATTATTTGGAGTGGGGAAGAGCCCAGCCTGGCCAGAAACACGATCCTGCTGTAAAACGTAAGGCACATACTTACACTTATGGGTCCTAAGTGTGAATGTGTGTGGTGGACCATGGTAAATTAGGTCCTGTGATCCACTGTACTCATTTACTCTTATGATCTACAATGAATTTTTATCTTTGAAGCCAAATTTGGCCATGGCAAGAGAGGGTATAACTCCCATTAAAGCCGAGATAGTAAAGCAATTTAGAATTAAATGTTTATCTTCCCTTTGGAGAGTTAAGGATAAATGTAGAGGTGCACCCACTCATACCAGGGCTGAATTCAGCACTAGGGCCCTGATCCTGTGAGACATATGCACTTGCTTAACTTTACATATCGTGAGTAGTCCCACCGACGTCAATATGTAAAAGCCTGTAGGTCTCTAGATTCAGGGCCAAAGTCTCCATAGGTGAAAGGCTAGTATATTAACCCATTGTTGTATGTTGCACCTCTTCCCCCTTATATTTAATTCTCTATTCTTTTCACCACCTTACAGTGGTGAAAATATTATTTCAACTAAGCTGAAAAAAGTCTGCCAGTGAGGCATTCTGTGATTCACGTGAAAACCACATGGAGACCTGGGTTAGACATAGTCCCAGTTCAACCAGTCAGTGAGAATGAGGCTGAACCATTTTAGAACCTGGATTAAGCCCATTTGTAAACTTGGTTCTCACATGGTTTGGCTCAATCCAGTCTGGCTTGTCAGACGCTGTGAGAGAAAACTGTGTAGCTGGAAATGAATTTAACACACACTCATTTTGTATAGTTGGGATGAAGCTCAGAGGATTTGAATTTAACGGCCTTACTATTGCCTGATGTTTCAGCGTGGGATAAGATGCTGAGAGAGAGAGATTTGCAGCTGTTAAACATTACATTTTTGGATTGCGGGGCAGGTTCTTGCGACAGCGTGGCGGCTTTGTGCTGCACTGCTGGAAAAATCAGGCAGGTCCATTGAATCAATGTAACCTGCCATAGGAGGGTGACCCTCAAGTCATAGGGATGCTCCAGTGGTCTAGAATCAACACAATTACTCCTCGGCCAACCTCCTCTATGTTGCGTGGTTGGGGGAAAGGAGGTGTGCTAACGCTGATCTGGCTGTCATTTCAGTCTGTTGGGGGCTGATGTAGCTTAAAGCAGCCTTCAGGCTGCTTCGACTTATGCCCGGCACCCAGTGATTGCAGCGGAGTGCGAAGGTTCATTTTTGTACCACCTTTGCACCACTCCCCCTGCCTCGTGCTGTTGGTTGTAACCATGGATCCTGGCCCCTTCCCCGCCTATGTTTTATTCTCCTTTATAGATATTTTCTCTGTAATAAGGATGTGTGATGTACCCTGAAACATGTTATCACGGAGTCAGTCAACAGACACATCATTGTATGGATGAACGCTTTGTACAATGTGGGCTCAGGGCAGGAAGCTAGGAAGAGGGGTCCAGTTTAAATTCTACATTTCTTGGCTTTTGTGCATATGCCGTACTATGGACATGACCGGAGCACTTCTCATCATTTAGCCCTGGTCTACACTAGCGGGGCGGGGTCGACCTAAGATACGCAACTTCAGCTACGCGAATAGCGTAGCTGAAGTCGGCATATCTTAGGTCGACTTACCTGGCCGTCCTCATGGCGGCGAGTCGACCGCTGCCGCTCCCCCATCGACTCCTCTTCTGCCTCTTGCGAGCTGGAGTTTCGGAGTCGAAGGGGAGTGCATTCGGGGATTGATTTATCGCGTCTAGATGAGACGCGATAAATCGATCGATCACTACCCGCCAATCCGGCGGGTAGTGAAGACTGCCCTTAGTTTGGTTTGTATTTTGTCATGGTTCATGGCGCTGCTTTCAGTATGGACCCGCTAATACTCAGCTGTGTTTTGCTCATGGTTCGTGTTCCTAGCATTCCTGCAGAACATCATAACCTCTGCTTTAGTGGGTTGAAATTTTCTTATCTTGGTCACACTTGGGAATAGTGTGCACGGGTAATCTGGCACTTACCGTATTCCTTGTGCTTTTTTTGTTTGGGCTCAGAATTGTGCAGGGGATGTTTTGCAGCGAATGGACACAAGACTGGCTATCAGGGTGTGGTAGGCAGCACTCCAGGCTCCCTAAGCTGCAAGTGCAGTGAACAGAAGTTAATAGTGCCGTAAATATATTTTTGCACATGGATTGCAGGGCATGACTTTAGTGAAAGTTACTATACTGCAATGTCAATGTAACTTTCACATGCATATTTAGGTTATTTGTAACAAGTGGTCATTTCTTTCTTCTTTCGAAAGTTGATTGTGAACGTACAGCGGGAATATAATTGTACTTAAGATGCATTAGTTATGTTGTTGTCTGCACAGTTTCACCTATCAAGCTGTTGGCTTCCTCTGAAAACAGTCATGGCCAGTCTCCCTGGGGAACAGCTTCCATTTTCCAGTGAGCAATAATGAAGACAAATGGAGGTGTATATTAGAAATAAATCCATCGTGAATAACACCCACCCTCCAGGAATCTGGAAAAGCTTGCATCGTTCAAAATATTGATGTGCTGAGTGTGACTAAAATTTCTCCAAGCTCGTCCTCCAGTAATCTGTGGTATGCTAATCTCTTAATTTAGGGAAACAAATCTCTTGTATGCTCATCCCATGTATTGTTTTCATAACATTAAATAGACTTGAACATTGATCTGTTGCTCTGAAAAAAATCCAGCTGTGCTTAAAGACCTGCCCAGAATCCTGATCTCATTGTGTAGTTTTATGGGAGGAACAGATGCCAGGAGAGTTATGATTTATGGTGCTAGCTGCTGCCAAAACTTTTGAACTGCAGATTGGGGCTAAGCAGAATCAAATGATGCCGCAAAATGAATTGACACTTAACATATTTTGTTAATTGTCAATGCAGTTATGTTGATCACAAGTTGTTGCTAGTGTACTGTTTTCTTAAGGGCCCCTGAACATGAAATGTGTTGAAACAGTGACAGGAAAAGATATTTTTAGCAGGGTGTGTGTAATACTCGGCAGTACGATAACATTAAGTAGCACCTTTCGTAAGAATAGTACCTGAAATACTTCACAACTTTACTGCAAACTATATAATTGCTCTGTTACATGTAACAGCAGCAGAGGGAGAGAACATTAAGAGCAGTGGTCCCCAACGTGGTGCCCGTGGGTGCCATGGCGCCCGCCAGGGCATTTATGTGCACCCGCCATCAGGGCCGGTGGCAAGGAAGGAAGAGGAGAGAAGCATCCGCCGAAGAAGCGTCGCCACTAAATGCCGCTGCGCAGCGCTTCCGGCGGAGAAGCTTTTGCTGAAATGCCGCCGAGGAGCGCTTCCGGCGGAGAACCATTGCCATCGAAATGCCACTGAGAAGTGTCGCTGCCCACCACACTCTGATGAAGGGATGAATATGCTCTTGGCCACAGAAAGGTTGGGGATCACTGATTAAGAGGAACTAGCAAAGGGGAAAATAGTTGTGTTTAGCTAGGATTTGAAAAGAGAGAAGCCTCAGTTCTCATATCACTTACACCAATATACATTGATGTCAGTGCAATTATTCGTGATTTACGCTGGTCTGAGGAGAAGCGATAGGAGCGGCTTGTTGCAGACAACAGGGGATCCAGAGAAGAAGGTGCTTGCACAAGCAGTGTCAAGGCTGTGACCAGACAGAAATGAGGCGAGTGTAGCACAAAGAGGTGGTTGAGAGGGGAGACTAGCGGCAATGGTGATCTTTATTTTACTTTGTGACTTGGGCTTCCTTTTCATCATTTGTCAGTCCAGCTTCTGTTTTTATGCAAGTGCTAATGTGGTGTAGGTGTTTTTCCCCTCTCCCAGCTGAAATATTTTTAACCAAACATGATACTGTTTTTAATTTCCTCAGCTTTAGGCTTCTATGGGTTCAGTGTACAAGGTCAAGAACTGACATTGTTTCTGTAAAATGCCTCTAATTAAATTAAATCCTATATGAAGGAAGTAGAATGGCTAACCACTATGCTGCTTTATAAAGTGTACAGTGAAGTAAACACGAGGCTGCAGAACAGGAAGTGTTAGAGCAGAAATTAGGTAGAGCTATACACTGCAGGCATCCAGTCTAACTATTGCACTTATAAACAGCTTACTTGGAAACTAGTTCAATAGAAAGGAATTGCCCCCAAATTCAAGGGCTGAATTCAGAGGCTTTAAATAATGTCTAGTTGTGAACTTGCACTGTGAACTTGCATTTTAAAAAAATGATTAGGGGGCTGGAGCACATGACTTATGAGGAGATGCTGAGGGAACTGGGATTATTTAGTCTGCAGAAGAGAAGAATGAGGGGGGGATTTGATAGCTGCTTTCAACTACCTGAAGGGGGGTTCCAAAGAGGATAGACTGTTCTCAGTGGTAGAAGATGACAGAACAAGGAGTAATGGTCTCAAGTTTCAGAGTGGGAGGTTTAGGTTGGATATTAGGAAACAACTTTTTCACTAGGAGGGTGGTGAAGCACTGGAATGGGTTACCTAGGGAGGTGGTAGAATCTCCTTCCTTAGAGGTTTTTAAGGTCAGGCTTGACAAAGCCCTGGCTGGGATGACTTAGTTGGGGATTGGTCCTGCTTTGAGCTTTTGACCTCCTGAGGGCCCTTCCAACCCTGATATTCTATGATTCTATGATCCCTGAAGGAAAAAGTTGCTTAAAAAGAGAGAGAAAAAACTAAGCAGTCAGTCCCAGTCCAAAAGAGCCTGATTACCAAAAGCCTATGTATTAACGAGTTAGTAAACCCAGATCAGAGAAGCTTGTAATAATATTGGATGGATTGTGTAGCGGCCATACAAAGGACAGTGTTCTTTGAAAGTGAGCGCATCCCAAGCACTGCACTTCTATGACAGAATTGGGTGTGCACCTTAGTCTTGGCATATGACTTTAAAACCCTGATCCAGCAAGGCACCTGAGCATGTGCTTGACTTTAAACCAGTGTGTATTCCCAGTGAAGTCAGTGGGACTGTTTCCACGCTTCAAGTTAAGTGTTTTGCTAGATCAGGGCCTAAACTCCCAACCTCCTGGCTGAGAGGCAAAATTGGACTGAACTATAATAGCACAACTGAGGCCTGGTCTACATTAGCAAAATAGGTCAGTGTCGCTCAGGGATGTGAAAAATCCACACCCCTGCGTGACACAGCTAAATCAATCTAACCCATGGTGCAGACAGTGCTAGGTCGATGGGAGAATTCCCATCATTCAGTCCTGATGTAATGTTATTAAATCAGTGGAGTTACAGCAGAGATGAATTTGTGCTCATGTGCCCATGGGTTATCTTGCATATCTTTACGCTGAGAAACTGTCTGGACTCAGAAGTGCTTATTACTTATTACCAATAAGCACTTCTGACTGTGAAAACTATTTGTAGATTATCCATTCACTTAATGGCCATATGTGACTTAATAAAAGTTCCAGTTTTGTCGCCTTGAACTGTCTCTTGCGATCTCTGCGGTGTGTCTCTCTTGACACTGAACATGTGATGTATTGATGCTGTTTGCTTTTAGGATAGCAGTTATAGCACACTATTCTCTAAAATGCATCCTCTGGCTGCTGGAAAGGCCAAGGAATTTGCTGTTCACCTGCTCAGCCTACTAAATTGTGTGTGTTTGGGAGAAGGGCAGGGGATGTTCTTACTACTTCTAGCTTCCTGGCTTCTGCCAGAATTGGCGAGTGAATTTTTAAAGCCCTGACAATTTTCATGGAGGACCCAATTCTCATTATAATTAAGGGCATGATTTCTAAAGTATGCTAACATGTTGCATGTTAATTGGTCCATGCAGACCCTGCTGGTGTGCACTAAAGGTTCCTTAGTGCACTTTAATGTTTTACTGTTGCAAACAGCACTATGTTAAAGCACACCAGCAGGGTCTACACAGACCAGTTAAGGCACAATATGTTAGTGCGCTTTAGAAATCATACCCTTTTAGAGCATATCACCCCTCCCCCCCCCCCGCATGTAGATAATCCCTAAGTCTGCTTAAAGTGGGTGTAAACTACATTTACCCTCACTTTAAAACAGGGCTTTGGAGCTATGCTCCGGCTCCGCTCCAACTCCAGGCAAAAACCTGCAGCTCTACTGCTCCGGAGCTGCTCCATGCTCCAGCTCTGGGCTCCACTCCAAAGCCCTGCTTTAAAACCCCTTCACATTTACAGAACGGTGCTACTCATCTAAATGAGGATCAGGCCCTTTAAGTACAATTGTCTTGTTGCCCTGCAAAATCAGACTTGCTGATCAGCCCTGGGCCTGTATTTCCTATCCTCGACTAGTGAATGCAGGGTATGTCACCACAAGTGGTGTTCTTTCTGTTGAGGCACCATCCAAAGACTCCAGTCAGTATCAAGGCCCTAGTGTGGATAATCTGTATGGACATGCATAGGCTGGCATGGGGGGAGGGATAGCTCAGTGGTTTGAGCATTGGCCTGCTAAACCCAGTGTTGTGAGTTCAATCCTTGAGGGGGCCATTTAGGAATCTGAGGCAAAAGTTGGGGGATTGGTCCTGCTTTGAGCAGGGGGTTGGACTAGATGACCTCCTAAGGTCCCTTCCAACCCTGAGATTCTATGATCTCTGCACTCAAGAACGTATAGTTTTAAAAGAGATGGGGGCCACCAGATTGATCAGAATAGTGATGGGCACAGGTCTTGTTGGCTCCATTTCTTTTTATTTTCTTAGAATTGTACATCAGGGAAAAGAAAATGTTGCATTATGTGCCGGAAAAATGATGAAGTTAGTTTGTTGAGGCACGGAAATCCCTCTAATTTCCTGAAATTTTAGCTTATGTATAAAGTTTGTGGTATAATCTCCCAGGTCTGATATTTATAGTCTGTACCATCCCCTCTACTTCAATGGGAGCCTGGGCCCCTGTATTCAGGCTGGGGTACATGAGCTGCATGTACGTCTATGGAGTACCTTGGAGGTGCTCCTCCAGATCCTAGAAGATTTCCATGAGTGGGGACAGGGCTGGAGGGAATGGGGGCTAAAGGGAATAGTAAGTCTCTACTTGATTCTACACTCTGTGCTATGGGAAAATATGTGTTTGTGGGGCAGCTTGTGGTGAGGGAATTCCCTGGAACAAGGTCTTTATGTGCAGGGGAAAATAGGGCTCTGTATTTGGCATGAAATTCTGGAAATAGAATAGATGACATCAGCTCCTTGAATCTCTCCCCTGCATGCAACGATATCAAGGAAGTTTACAGTTGTTTGAATTTATTGTGTGTCAGCAGAGTCCTTATTCAAGCCGAGTCCTATTCAAGGATGGCCTTATATAGTAATTATTTCAGCTTTACTTGTGCGCAGTGAGTTTGCAACTAATGAATTTGCAGCGCACAATCGTTTTGCTTCATCGTCCTGAGCCAGGAAAGAATGGAATTTAAAGTCACGGATTGTCTTTTGACAGCAGTATCGCAGTGGGGCTGACGTATTGCACTTTATCTTGTGCCTGAGTTTTCCACAACAAGTGTGTTTAAAAACAGATGTTTCAAAAAGGGGAATGAAACTATTTATCTGTTCATTTTGCACGTTACGCTTTTTCAGGTAAATTGGAGCAATGGGCCAAAATGCCAAAACACAGTTCAAAGTCATTCGCTACGGGGCAAATCCTGCCCATCCTCCTTGGTCCGAGAGAATCCCAGATGGAGCAAAACCGTCGTGGTTCAGCTGTGGGAGGAATTTTCAATAAGCTCTCTGTGTTGGCCAAACTCCTCACCCTGTGAAGTCTGTGGTATAACTCCCATTGACTTGAATGGGAGTAAAGTAGGCCAATGCTGAGTGCTTTGGAAAATCCTACCCTATGTGAGGTGGGAGGAGGATTTGGGCGGACTGCTCTGTGTCGGGCTTCCCTGTGTGGGAAGGTGCAGGAGTGTTTAGTTGTGGGATAAGGGAGGGCTAGTAAAGGTCTGGGAGCTCTGTCAGTGGGTCTGCTGCTAGCAAATCCTCTGTCCATTGATATCCCATATGGCTGGGGGCTACCACAGGCTCTGGCCTTCAGTGAGAGCCCTGCAGCCTGGTGTGTGTGGGGGAATATATTTATTAAGAGGCTGAGGCAAAGCCCATTGAAATCAATGGGAGTAATTGGGATTTGGCTCAGGTCTCCAGTGCATACCTAACAATAGGTGGGGCACTGAGGCAGTAGCGTAGCCAGGGGGGGAGCAGGGGGAGCGGCCGCTCCCCCTTGAGCAGAAGCGGCGGAAGCGGCGCCTTTCTTTTTAAGCGCCGCTTTTTACACTCACCCGGCGGCGCTCCGGGTCTTCGGCGGCATTTCGGTGGCAGGTACCACCGAAGACCCGGAGTGAGCTGCCGAAGTGCCGCCGAAGACCCGGAGTGCCGCCGGGTGAGTACAGGGGGAGGCGCCTTTTTATAGCGCTGCTCCCCCTGCGCTCCGGACCTGGCTGCGCTACTGCACTGAGGGGACAAATGATCAAACATAGTTTGGATCAAAGAGTTTGACAGTATTTAGATATTTTTTTAGAGAAAGGAAAGATATGAGAATTTTAGTGATATGTAGGTGCGCTTTGTTGACTTCTGTGAAATAACATTGCAGAAGGAAGAAGAAGAGAGTTAACCAGAAAAAAGAGTGGGGGCCAGAGAGAGAAGGGGGAGAAGAAAGGATAAGACATTCCCTTACATCCTTTTAAGGTGCAAAAATATCTCTCTCCTGAGTGTGACAGAATTAGTGTAGCGTGCCTATCTTTGAAGACATTTTCTTTTTTCCATTATGATGGCTAGGTCCAGTTGTCTTAGTCTTAGGTGAGCAGCCCAGAGAAGTCAATGGCACTGCTCATGTTCATGGGTATGACTAGCGGGATTTGCCCCATTACCTGGACGATACTTCTGACTTCCACTCTGTGGAAGAGGGAGAATCTGGCCCCGTGTGTAAGTATTGCTGTGAAGGAACGACCAGAATTATGGTAAAATGGAAGAATTGAAGCAGGAAAGGAAAATTTATTTTTGAGGAAAGGCAATAGGCTGATGGATCTGTTTCCAGTGAAGTCCCATATGTTTGTAATATCAAATGATTACAGGGTGGTATTTTTTTTTTTAAAATTCTGCTCCTCAGGGGTGTGTATGTGAGGTGATTGTTGCTCCACAGAAGGAATTTCAGGGATGATCAGGTAGATTTCTGTAATGCTGTTACTTTTTTTAGTACAGGCCATTAGGGACTGAAGATTTTTGAAGGTTGGGAACAGCCTAGTTTGAATGTCATAGAGACAGCAAGGTTTAAGTACCTTTACGTTGCAAGTCAAAGCGAGCCACACAGGTTTTATCCTTTAGGAAACCACTCGGTCTTCATATCGAGAGTTAAGAAATACAGTTGAGGGATCATGCGCACCCAGACCCTCGTCTTTGCCAAGAACCTCTGATGCTCTTGTGGAAGAATTGGGGCTTTCTCAAGCCAAGTGAAAGAAAAGAATCGTTTTAAGTTATGGAAATTTTGTGTCAAGGCAACTGTTTATTTTTAATGACAGTATTTTTGAAAAAAATCTTTTCACACTTGGAGTCAGATTGTCCCAGCAGGACATCTACTGTTGGAATTGTGAAATAACTGGTGCCAAGGGGATGAATATAGCCTGAACTCTTTATTAACGCTCACTTTTTTGTGCTTCAGATCTGATAAATCTCTCCAAGCCATATCTTATCCCTATCTGCTTTTGAGCTTTTCGGTTTTAAGGAAAAAAAAAAGGAAATTGGCACATGGAAATATGTTGTAATTGTCCCCGCTCAGTACTGGATCTGGGGATGGAGCAATAGAAAGCACCAGCGAACAGGGTGGAGTAATAAAAACAAAACATAAAGGGAGGAAAAGGAGGGGTAAGAGAGGGAGTTATTCTGCCTTAAAGATGCCACATACACAAGGACACAAAGAGAATCTTGACGAATTGCTGCCGGCTGGGATTTTCTAAAGTGCAATGTGTTTACCTGTTCTGTTCGTTCCCTCTGGGGACCTGGCATTGGCCATTGTCGGAAGACAGGATACTGGGCTTGATGGACCTTTGGTCTGACCCCGTAGGGCTGTTCTTATGTGTTGGCCTAACTCTTCTCCCACTGAAGTTTCTGGTAACAATCCCATTGACTCTTATGAGAGCAGAGTTAGGCCAATATTGGCCACTTTCGAAGATCCCACCTTTAGTATCCAAGGCCCCAATCCCGCAAACAGTTACACATGTGTTTAACTTTAAGAAAATGAATAGTCCAATTGACTTAAATAGGCCTACTCATGAGAGTAAGTTTCCTTATAAGAAAAACCAGTGCTTTTACCGTGAATTTTTAACTGAAGGAATACCATGCTTCATTTAATTTCTTCACATTTTTTTAAAAGAAAAGGGGAAAAATGCTCATACTTAATAATAATCCCATTTGAATGGTCTCCCCCTTTTTCAAGTCCACACCTAGGTGAGGTGAGTAGAGTTAGTAGGAGGCAGAATGTGCCCCAAAGTCACTGAGCTGAATGGGGTTGGAAGCGTTCACACACTTGCTGCTGCTCTTGTGAGACCAAATGTAGTTTTAATTTGATGGCTCTGTATTGGAACAAGAAAAAAAGAGACCCAGATTCTTCCCTGCACAACAGTCACTTTAGACTGCATTATCATTGCAAAGCCTGAAAGCCAGGGCAGCCAGCATAGAAGGATCACCGGTGATGAGACACTTCTGATGGTGTAGAGCCATCGTTGAGGTTCCTGCGTCACTCTGCCTGCCTGCAGCCAGTTTAGTGGGTGTGGCTGGGGCTTTAGTGTGCTCTGACAATCCTTGGCTGTTGTAACAGGTCTCTTAGGACCACTGGCAGCTGGCGTAAGCTAGAGCAGCTTTTTGGCTGCTGTAATGAATATTAATCAGTGAACAACACTGGAGGTCTTCCTTGCCAAATTTACTGTTACACAACTGTGAAATCCAGTTAAAATGTATATTGGATTTAAGAGGATGAGATTAACTTGGCTACACACTGAGAAAATTGCTACATAGTATGGCTGAGTGAAGATAGCACGAGACTGGGATTCAGGAAGACTGGTTCAATTCCTAGTCAGGCAGAATTGGGGCAGGTTATTTAATCTACCTTGTGCCCCTGTTGCTTCTCTGGTACCTGGGGTTGGTATCCTCCCTGGGGCAGTTGTGAGGATAGTAAAATCGATTATTGGTTGTGAGGTGCTTAGATACTGTAGTAATGAGGGCCAAGTGTGTAGATAGATTTTTATCCCTTGCAACATATGAACATGTTCGGAGCTCGATATGTCGCTCCCCTTCCATGACTGTAATCCTGCTTAGCCAGGCAGAACCAGCTTGTACTTCTGACTGACCTACTGTTGCTGTTTCCACTTAATCTACCACTGAGTGGTAAAAAAAAAATTGGGTGTTGAGGAGACTGTATCTGAATGATGTCCACCCGACTTACGCAATGTAGCCGTGTTGGTCCCAGGATATTAGCGAGACAAGGCGGGTGAGGTAATATCTTTGATTGGACCAACTTCTTGTCTCTCTCGCCAACAGAAGTGGGTCCCGTAAAAGACATTACCAAATCCATGTGACTTGGCAGGCTCATTGTAGGCTGTCACAAAAACTCCCCTTTAATGTTGGACCCATGTCAGAGCTAGATTTATGATTCAGTTAAACATAGGGTTAAAGACTCAATACCTACAGACATCTTTTGGCTGCCTATGGATGGATGGGCACGGTACCTACTCATGAGCTGGCTGGGGTTTTGTCTTGTGGAATAAGAACTAGGAGCTGGTCTACACTGAAAAGTTACATTGGCATAGCTGCCTCTCTCTGGGGTGTGTGAGACGTAGCCCTCTGTGGAGACAGCTCTAGGCAGATGGAAGAATTCACCTCTCAGGGAGGTGCACTACCTTCAGCAAAGAGAGAGCCCTTCCTGTTGTTATAGTAAGTGTCTATACTGCATAGTGGCAGCTGAGCTGCTGTGGCATTTTAAGTGTAGACATAGACTAGGCAACAGTGGGTTTATTTGGCTGGTCTGTAAAGAACTGCCAGGACCATTTCTTTTGCAGGAATTGTGTCTGTGACTGCAATAGATACTTGAATAGTGTCTTATGCTCCTTGACACGGGAGCACAGTGGTTGATAACCACTGGGAAGTGGATTTTTCAAGCCCTGGCCACGTGGTCAAGAACGGTTGGTTGTGATGCTGTTTTTGTGTGTGCCAAAAAAGAGAAAGAAAATAGCTTGTCATTCCGGAGATCAAACCTGGTATGTGGCAAATAGCCAGGAAGATGGGTTATGTGTGTCCTTCTCACAAACAGGCAAAATGAACTGTTGATCTCTCATGATCCACAGCCTTTGAATGATGATATTTGGAGCTCAAGCAGACATAAGGAGTAAAAACATTGAAATTTGTCTCAATGTGGCTGTTATCCGCTGATAACGTTTTCTCTTGTATGGATGAATGTTCTCTTTGAACATGCTCACTTGGGTGATTTTTTTGGTCATCCTTTCCAGGCATGTAGGAAAACCTGCGTTGCCATACCTGTCAACCTTTAAGCCTGCCTGTTTGTGACAAAAGCAATCAAAACATGTGACAATGACCAGCATGCGTAATACCTGTGTTTTGTTTGCATGTCATGCCAGAATTGCCAGAAAATCCTGGTTTTCAAACTACAAAACCTGTTTTAAGGATGCTTCTTTCATGGTATGAATTAAATAAACATTTAAAAAAAGAACAATGGAAAATCAGATTCCATCATGTACAACCAGAAGGACCTCTGTTCCTGGGTCATCAGTAGTGTTTGAACCCATATACGTCACATGCCAGCACTGATCTCTACCACCTGAGTTAAAGGAGAACAATTATCTGGTTGTGGACCAGCTACAAACATTTTGACAGCAACTTGCACAAGTATTTGCTAGACATCAGTGGAATGCTGGAGACTGAGAATATTGGGTTCTGAGCCTGACTCTTATAGGAGGAGTGTTGTCTAATGTTTAACATGGTAGTTGCGAACAGCATAGCCAGCCTTGATATAAAAAGAACAGGAGTACTTGTGGCACCTTAGAGACTAACAAATTTATTTGATCATAAACTTTCGTGGGCTACAGCCCACTTCATCGGATGCATAGAATGGAACATACAGTAAGAAGATATTTATACATACAGAGAAACATGAAAAGGTGGAAGTACCCATACCAACTGTAAGAGGCTAATTAATTAAGAGGAACTATTATCAGCAGGGGGAAAAAAAACTTTTTTTGATTTTTTTTTTATTATCACGTCAAAAGTTTTTTTCCCCCTGCTGATAATAGTGCCTCTTAATTAATTAGCCTCTTACAGTAGGTATGGGTACTTCCACCTTTTCATGTTTCTCTGTATGTATAAATATCTTCTTACTATCTGTTCCATTCTATGCATCTGATGAAGTGGGTTCTAGCCCACGAAAGTTTATGCTCAAATAAATGTGTTAGTCTCTAAGGTGCCACAAGTAATCCTGTTCTTTTTGCTGACACAGACTAACATGGCTGCTACTCTAAAACCAGCGTTGATATAGATATACTATGTGGCAGAGTTGGGTAAGACTGGGGCCTGCCGTAGTAGAGACGGGGTTCTAGTCTTACCTCAGCTTTAATGATCTTGTTTAGCCTGGTCAGTCAACTTATTTGTAAAATGGGGAATGATACCTTACCCTAGACGTGAGCCACACACAAAGCATCAGTTAATAAAAAGGACTCTGAGATGCGCAGACATATAAACAGCTGTCCGTAGAGGTGAGATCAGAAACGTTGGTCCCAGCTGAGTGCATCTTCCCCTAGGTTTAAGAGCATTCTGTAGGTGAGTCATTCTCTCCCTCATCTCTGGGTGAACATTGATTGACTTGTTGGTGTAGCTGCAGAAAAGGCTGCCTGGTTCAGCTGAAATGCAGAATGTCCCGTAAAATCCAATACACTTGAGAGCTCTGGGCATTCCTGTGCTGCTGTACATGGGGACTAATGCCAAAACTTGGTATATGTGCTTTGACGCTGACCCAAAGCCCATTGAAGGACTCCCATTGACTTAGCTGGGTTTTGGATCAGGCACTTTTGGATTGTACATTAGGATTAGGATCCATGGGAAATAAATTTCGGAAGCTACACAGAAATTCCGAGGCCAAAACCAGACATTAATATTTGTTCTGAATAGAGTCCCAAGTTAACATATTAGTCCCTGTGGTATAACGCTTAGGAAATAGTACAGAATAAACAGGTGTGTAAGAATTTGGAAGATCAGGGCCTTATTTTTATTGCAGA
The DNA here is from genome assembly GCA_033296515.1 of Macrochelys suwanniensis. Taxonomy (NCBI): domain Eukaryota; kingdom Metazoa; phylum Chordata; order Testudines; family Chelydridae; genus Macrochelys; species Macrochelys suwanniensis. The sequence continues at coordinate 20,869,914 of CM065779.1, read as the reverse complement.
AACATCCATTGTGTTCTTACAGAGCACATACATGTGAAATCTGTACATTTAAAAAAATATATGCATGTCACAGGGGACCCACTGTCCCATCCTCAAAGGTGGGGGAAGAAGAAAAGGCATCTCTTCCCAGAGAACTCCCTATTGTCTGGGCCTATCAGACTTTTTCTCTTTTCTACTTCTTCCCCCCTGCACTTTCTGTCTGTGCTCTTTGATTCAGTCTCCTTGTTAATGGGCCAGTTAGCTCATTAGCTACCCAATCACGAGCTGATATGGTAATCAGGAACTCCTCTCCTTAATCAGGCCCTCCCTGTGATCTAATTGGTCTAAACAGTGACCAGAGTGCTGGTTGAGTTGCTGTTTCTCAGCACTCTGTCCCATTGCATTGGTGAAAAACATGTGCATTGTTCATTCTTGTCTCACTGTTTGGGGTGATCTCAGTTGCTGATGTTATTGTATTTAGAAATCTTATTCATATTTTGATATTCTCTCCTCTCCCCAATTTCCCCCACCCCCAATAGATACTGAAGCAGTCATGCACAGAGATTTTATATTTGGAACCATCAAGTGTCTGCGTGGGAGGTAAGTTATTAGAAATGGAAAATAATATACAAATAATCATGATCGTGCTGTTTTCCGCTTTGTGTAAAATGTGTAACGAAAACTCCACTAGACAGAAAAGGAATTAAGGAAGGATTAGATTCTTCCTTCTCCCTCCTCATTAGGAGGGTTGCTCTCTAAGAGGTTAAAAATAGTCACAAAACTATTTGTTTATCAGATAGTCACTATATATGGTGAACGAAGTTGAATTAGAGATGGGCTTATAAATTCTGTAAAACCTTGCAATTAGTCAAACGAAATCAGAATGACAGTAAATCAGTTTCCTTCACTAAGGGACTAGCAGAATCTGTCATAGAAGCTATACTGTTGCTCTTGCATTCAGGGTAATGATATATTCACATGTAACCCCATGTACAGCTGCTATGATCATTTTGATTTTTAAAGTCCTGATAAGTGTAATCACATACATTCATAATACTTTTTACCATGCCATGGACATATGGTCTTTCAATTTTTCCCCACATGGTTCTGAAAACAGTGATTTGCTGATTTGTATTACTAGAAGAAATCTGTGTTAAAATGCTAGAGAATAATTACACAAAATTGCAGACCAGACTTGGAAGGCAGTGCAAGTGTTAATTTTCCCTGAGTTTGACCTGTTCCTATTTTTTTTTCTTCGCCTCTTTCTGGTTTCACAATCCACACATGCTTTGAATTCATGCAAAATAAGGTTATTGCAAAATCTTTTTATTCTGTTGTTTTGTTAAAAAAAAAGATTACAAAAGTTACTGGATTATCTGATTCCGAGCAATGGTTTAAATAAATAAAGACTCTTTAGTGACTCAAAGAGAACTTCGTGATCACCATCCAGTTTTCAGAACAAATTCAAGCCAGCCGATATCTGATGCTCTCAAAGGGCCTCATGCAAAGTGCATGGAAGTCAACAGTAGTCTTTATATTGCAGGGCTCAATAAGAACTTGTAGGCTTGCTGTGCTTTACATAATATCTTGTTTGTGGGGCTGAGACCCATGAAGTTGACCATTCCATTGCAGAGCACGAGGATCTGGCCTAGCTTTAGTTGCTAGGTGGGCGTATGCATTTCAAAGTCCTTTAAGCATGGAAACTAAATTACACTCTCACTGCAGACTGGCTCTCTCTAGGGGAAATGCGAGGCACACTGGGGCACTGTCGCAAGGTGGTATGAGTAGGTTTGCAGTGTTACTGCCTGTGCTGTCCCTGTTTTGTAGCTCGATGACTTGAGACTCGACTGGTATAAACCTGGCTCCTGCCACACCCACTCAATGCTGATCATCTTGTTTTTTCAGAGGAGTTTCATGTTGTCCTCAGAGGCCATGGCTTCACACTGGGCAGACAACAAGATAGTGTTACTTGCACCTACCATGTAAATGGCACAACCATTAGTAAGTATCATTGTCTACGATAAACTGCAGTGAATTCAGGATAAGTCACCACAAGTGTCTGTCTTATAAGTTTTTTACTGTTGTGAATTTTCTTTGTCACTTCTCTATTTTATGCAAATCGAAAGGGAGGAGGGCTGAAGTGAAATAATAAATGGGATGGCTCAGAGGACTGGTAATGGGATATAAGTGTTTTTCCCTCTTGGTCAGTGAATTGAATCCAGTCCAGGTTGGTATTCACCACAGGTTGTTGTTAATGTCTGGCCGTCCAGCAGCCTGTACAAAATAAGTCGGTGGCGTCAGTCTAGCTCCTAATGGGCAGGTGTCCACATAGGAAAAACATCACCACAAATTGCACGAATTGTCAATCCTTTATTGGCTCTCTCAGCAGAGAGGCCAAGGAACGGGCCCACATTCTCAGCCCGAGAGATGGTTGTTTCAGGTCACACTTGAGTTGCATTGGTGGCTTGTGGTGTCCTTATCAAAGTGTCATCTGTTTGAGGTACACAGAAGCAAATCCAGTTCCGTATAAAAACACTGGACTTCCCTGCCCGGCAGTGGAACCGCTGTGGTTCTGCTCAAGGCGGTGGCTAAACCACACAGATTATGCAGAAAATGCGTGCCCCTTTTGGCACAGGGTCCAGCCTAAAAGTATTGGCTTTCTTAGTATAAGCACCAGTATAAAAGTACTTATTCCATTTCAGGAAGCAGACTAAGCTATACCAGAGTAAGGCATCTTTACGCTGATGTAACAGTGTTCACACTAGGGCTTTTACTGCTAGAACTATTTTGATTATAAAAAAAAAAAATCGTGCATACAAGTTTTAACTGATTGTACATCAGGATAGATGTCCATGGGTTATATAATAATTATTTCACTTTTGATGGTAAGAGGTAAGGTGAGCATTGTAGTGCAAATATTATGCACACATGAGAGTACATAATAAGATTAACAGAATGATATGAAAATTATTTTAACATTGCCATAATTTGTGTAAAAATAATTGACATAAGTGACCTGCTGGAGCTCTGCTGTGAAATTCCCAATAATTATAGCAAATAATTAGATCTGTGCATGAAAGTTCTGCTCAGCAATTTGAAAAATGAACTCCACACAGCCATAGGGTGTGGATAGCAGTGGCTTAATGCGCTAGTTTCACCTCTAGGATTTGTGCATAAAAAAGGTGATTGCAAATAAAAACACCTTTCTGTATATCTGTTTCAGTTCCAAGGGAACAGTTTTCTACATTATATATTTTGCTTTTATTATTATTCATAATTGGCCATATCCTACAGTAGAGGTCTCAAACACACAGCCCGCGGGGCGCTTCCCTGCAGCCTGCCGGACTCCCCGCACCCCCCCGCCTGCCCCCCCCCGAGTTACTTTCTGAAGTTCCGCCTCCAGAACAGCTGTCTGGCGGTTTCACGGTTTCTGGGAGGGAGGGGGGAGGAGCAGGGAGCCGCGCGCTCAGGGGAGGAGGTGGAGAAGGGGCGGGGCCTAATGGAAGGGGTGGAGTACAGGCGGGGCCGGGGGCAGCGAGGGGGTGGGGTCAGTGATGCGGCCCTCGGGCCAATGCACTAGTCCTCATGCGGCCCTCGTGGTAATTTTGAGTTTGAGACCCCTGCCCTACAGTGTTTAATTCTTACTCAGGCAAAACTCCAGTGGGAGTGATGCCTGAGTGAAGGACTGCAGGAGTTGATCCATAGTCAGAAAAGCTCTGAATCGGAGAGAGAGCAGATTTTATTCTACGCAGCTCTTAGAACAGGGGTGGGCAAACTACGGCCCACGGGCCACATCCGGCCCGCAGGCCCGTCCTGTCCGGCCCCTGAGCTGCCAGCTGGGGAGGCTCCCCCCGGCCCCTCCCCCGCCTTTCCCCCTCCCTTGGAGCCCCAGCGCGCCGTGCGGGCAGCACTCTGGCCCGTCGCTCCTGGGCTGCAGCGGCGTGGCTGGCTCCAGCGGGGCCTGAGCTCCTGCCGCTCTGAGCAGCTTGGTAGGGGGGTGGGGCTGCGTGCTCCGGTGGGCCGCGCGGTTGCCAGACACGCTGCTCTGAGCAGCATGGGGTAAGGAGGCCTGGGCCAGGGCTCCTGGGGGCAGTCAGGGGACAGGGAGCAGGGGGGTTGGATAGGGTGTGGGACTTCTGGGCATCAGTCAGGGGATGGGGGGGGCGTGGATGGGGTCGGGGCAGTCGGGACAGGGAACAGCGGGGGTTGGGTAGAGGGTGGGGTTCTGGGGGGGCAGTTAGGGTGGGGGGTCTCGGGCGGAGGCGGTCAGGGGACAAAGAGCAGGGGGGCTTAGATGAGAGGTGGGGTCCCAGGGGGGTGGTTAGGGGCATGGGGTCTCTGGAGGGGGCAGTCAGGGGGCGGGAAGTGGGTGGGAGTTGGATAGGGGCCGAGGCCAGGCTGTTTGAGGAGACACAGTCTTCCCTACCCAGCCCTCCATACAATTTTGCAACCCCGATGTGGCCCTCGGGCCAAAAAGTTTGCCTACCCGTGTCTTAGAAACTTCAGTTACACAAATATCATAAGGGAAAGAGAAGGTACATTTTCAGGAAAACACTCAGGGCCTGATTCTTTGTTGCCCTTCATCTTCATTTGCACCAGGGCAAAGGGAATGTAAAAGGCTCCTGTTTTGATTCAGTAATGTTTTCCACCCACTTTGTCCTGGTACAAATGACTACAAGTTGGGCCCTCCTAGTAAACATCTGCTATTTTGGGTAACTAGCTAATGGATGTTGCCTTAAGAAGTAAATATCCCTAAAAACAAACGGTGATTGCGAAATGAGGTAAGAGTAGGCGTATAGAATAAAACACAAGGATTTTGAGTTGTTTCTAATTGATACAGTGCACTCACTTTTCCCCAGATTCCTATCTTGCTGTACACAAATGTGGTTCCATCCCATTTGCTCCACTCTTCAGGATGTGAGGTCCTGATCACATGTGTTTGTTAAAGATCTCACAGAACAGTTTGTAAGAGTAAATGTGCTAGCCCAGGTGGTCTGGCTAAAGTCAAATTGGGTAATTACATTTTGTCTGTATAAATTGTCCTTCAATTTCAACGTAATATGACATTCTGACTTCCTGTCATAAACTTGTGCTGATTTGCCCTGCCTGTACAGTATAAATAAGTTGCTGTGATCTAGGTCAGAAGTGGCTACAATTCAGAGGAGGGTGGAGTAATTCTTGCACATGTGGCTACAGTATTTTGGTAAAACTCAATTATCCAGATGGCTTGGGGAACATTTGGAACATTTAGCTCATTGTAGTTGCAGAGGAACAAAATTGACTTTATTTATTCTTTATACACATTTCAGATTTGGGAGAAATATCTGAAGGTTTTGGAAATATGGGTACTTCGGGTGTAGATATTGGCATCTACATGTAGACCAACTTCCTAGTGGTTAGGACTCCAGTGTTCTGTTCCTGGCTCTGCCACTGACTTGTTCTGTGACCACGGGCAATTCACCTAACCTCTCCATGCCTCAGTTTACCCATCTAAAATAGCAATAATATTACAGACTTTCCTCAGTTTAAGCATTTATTACTAATCATGCTACTACCAGCATGCAATGCCAGAAGTGCTACTGACGCATGACATCAGATGCTGTTAGCTCTTCTAGAATTATAGGCCAGTAACATTAGGCACTAGGGCCTTGATTCTCTGATGCACTGCGCCTTGTTCAGCCATTTACACGAGTGCAAAGTGGATGCAAAACGCTACTAAACCAGAACGATAGTATTTTACACCCACTTTGCCCTGGTGTAAATAACACCACCAGGTACAGGAGTGACTTGGTGGTGTACTGCAAGGTGCTGCCACGTTGCCAGGAACAGGGTAGTTTTATACCAGAACACAAGCAGAAAAGAATGACAAAAGCCTAACCTGGGCTGAAGGTGCTTTGAGCATGGGCAGCAAGAAGAGGAGGTCCTGATCACATGTGTTTCCTCGTCCCAGTAAACTCCCTCCTACTCGTAAGCCTAATGAAAGAGGGTGAGATTAAACACTTGAGTAAGTGTTGATCAGGGTGAACAGTAGTGGTAAAATTGGCACACACACGGTTTTCCTACTTTGGGGTTGCCTGTAGGACTGACCTTGGGGAAAACAATAATTTTGTCGGTCCGTTTAGTTTTAGATGTTAGATTTGGCAGGTTTGTTTTCTAACATTTTTAAAGAATTATTACCAAATGCCGAAAGTAAGTGTTGTTGTAATAACTACTACTAATAAACTATAAAATGCAACCTTAAGACAAAAGCATATGGCCATGTGCTAATCCCTCCTTTCCCCCCTCCGTTGCAGCTAGCCCCAGTTCTGGCATGAGCAGTTGGTTCAGAATGTACCCCACACAGATGTAATGTCCATCTCCCATGACCTAGCAACAGCTTCCTCAACTATCTCTAAGCCATTTGCGTATCTGGCTTTATTTATCTACAGGATGGAATTGCCTCAGAGCTTACTCCTGCAGATAGGTAGTTTCCTGATTGTGTGCTGAGTTGTGCCTTTAAGGCCCAGTCCCAGAACAGCACTGCCCAGGGCAGGGTCTCAAACACGCGGCCCGCGGAGTTATTTCCTGCGGCCTGCCAGAGGCGCCGACTCCACTGGCAGCCAAGCTCCAAACATCACTGAGTGTTTATATTTTATTAAAACCCCTCTTTGCATTACAGTTTTTAAAAAGTTAATACATTGACTTTTAATAGAATACTATATTACTCTTCATTTTTTTTCATTTTTGACTATACTTTTGTGTCATAGTATGAAAAGGTTTCAGTGATGCGGCCCTCGGGCCAATTTACTAATTCTCACGTGGCCCTCGTGGTGATTTGAGTTTGAGATCCCTGGCCCAGGGTGAGTTATGAGAGGGACTTTGCCTCCAGGGGTCAAACCTCCTCCCAGAATCCTGTGGTACACATGATGGGAGAGCTCCTCTTGCCCTTTAGAGCATGTAGCAGAGGCCAGTGTATGGGTCAATGGCCTTCCTCTCTGACCCCTCCCACCTCTTTTGGGGTGTCTTGCACCCCCGGGGATGGGTGGAAGGACTGCAGTCATTCCCCTGCACAGCAGCAAGGGCTTCTTGTGTCCTCCCACTACCCTTTCACACCTGCAGAGTGGTAGTTAACCTTGAGCTATGGATAAAAATGCATACTGTGTAAAGCAGCCATGGAGAATGAGAAATGCTGTAGAAGTGTAAGTTATTGTAATAATGGTCATTGGCTATAATGGATAGAAATTAGGAGTACAGGCCTGCTTATAAGAACCTGCCCTTCATCTTCTAATTAGTAGCAACTCTGTCAATATTATTAAAAACACTTTCTCACTAAACCGCAGTTCAAGAAAGTGTCCTTATCTCGGACTGCACTAAAGCTCACACTTAACTTTAAGCAGTCAATGGCACTTAAAAGTTAAACCTGGGCATAAGTGTTGCCCTGTGGATTTAAACACAAGTGCTTTCCTGAATCGGGGCCTTAATAACTTACAAGTCAGGGTAGCTTTGAATCAAACCAATAGCCAAAATTCATTGAAGAAAACTAGATTGCATCATATTCAGACCTGTCAGCTTCCCATGTGACTACAGTGCAATATGTTGAGCTCACGTGATGCTTTCTTTTTCAGATGAAAAACCAGTAACGGTGGAATCCACTTTTATGCTCTGTCCAGCACCCGTCCTACATAAAAGTGGCCAGTAAGTACTCGGTGAAAGCTTTGTTCTGTATAGGGTGACCAGATGTCCCGATTTTATAGGGACAGTCCCGATTTTGAGGTCTTTTTCTTACATAGGCTTCTATTACCCCTCACTCCCTGTCCTGATTTTTCACATTTGCTGTCTGGTCACCCTAGTTCTGTATCTTGTCTGAACTATATCCACTGATGCTGAATTTAATTGTGTGGGGTTTTGGCTAAAGGCAGTTCTATTTTTCTTCCTTGTGTTATTTCCCTGGTGCATTTTCCAGCTTTGGAATGGGCTTTAAATAGTCATCTGCGTTCAAACTGATTTGGACGGTGCTTTAAAAATGAATATCCAGCTATTTTATTAAACCCTGAAAAGGTCTGGCTTGTCATAAGTTTTATGCAGATTAGCTACTCTTTAATAGGACTTAAGATGCTTTCTTCTGGATAATCTTTGGGCTCATTGTTAAGCCTCTTACATTATCTGTGACACTTACAAGCTATGATTAAAATTGTGTGTCAAGATATGTACCACTGCTCAACATGTAATGATAAAAGGAGGCACTAATTTAACAACTGCAGCAGTCTTCTAACAACATCATGGCTAAACCAGCCTTATTCTAGATGTCACTGGCTGTACGTTATTTCTACAGCCTTGAGATCTCCACCTCCCAACTTCAGAGATGCCCTAGGCTTTTAAGATCACGTTTGTTTAAACTTAATTTCTTGTACTTCGGTTTCCTGTTTTAATGCTACCATGCTCATCAGAAATCAGAACTGTGAGGAGATTATAATTAGCTGTCAGGTCTTTACACTGCAAGAGGGGGAAGTCTCTCAGACCATTAACCCTTGGAGGAGAATAACTACTACAGTAGGAAAGAGGAGTCTGAGATGAGCTTTCTGTTACTAAGCCAAAACTCAGCACAGTAGTTTACTGCCTTAGGGGGCTTCGCTGGCACTGCAGCATGTGCTTAAAATGTTTCCCTGAATCAGGATGCGTAAGGTGCTGGCTTATCTGCAGCCGCTCCAATACGTCTGTGAGTCTATAAGGTGCCACAGGACTCTTTGTCGCTTCTGCAGATCTAGACTAACACGGCTACCCAGAGTCTCTTTCTAGGCACAGTTTTACTTTGCAAACACAAAAACACCCTGGATTACAGCTCTCAGGGGGTTTTCCCCTTTGCCTTTCCCAGTCCCTCCTGTTTCAGGACCTTTGGTAGGATTCTTCTGTGCTTTTTTAATGGAGCACTGCCTGCCGGGGCTGTCTCCCTTTTTCTGCATTACTCCAGCTTCCCACTGCCTCCCCTCCAAGTGGACTTTGGCAGCCCTCCCGCCCCTCAAGGAACTTCTGCTGCGCCTGCCGCTGGCAGCTCTCCCCTGCTTACTGACAGCCTGGCTCTTTTTAGCCCCAGGTACTGCCTTGCCCTACTAATAGCTGCCCATTGGATGCACATCTGTTTTGTATATTGAATGGTGGTTTGGAGGAGAAAAGCTGCAAATGAATAGACTAACATACTTTCAAGGGATGAACTGCAGTGGAGGGGTGAGAGGGAGCTTGCATTATTTTATAACGGTGGAGAAATGGCAAGAATTAGGTTTTGTGGGGAGGGGATGAGTTTGTAATCCAGTTGTTATGATGTCCTGATAATAAAATTTGCCTTTTCATAACTCTGTGTAATGTTGATTTGTCGTAACCGAGATGTCAGTGTGTTAGAGCTGTTCTGCTTGGATATGACTCCAGTGTAATAGTTCCCGTTGGTTTCAGTGGGGTTTTGCTGGCATATCACGGAATAATGCGGCAGCCAATAAGGCCCTGAATCTGCAGCCATAGCAGAACAGATTTTGATCTCAGCTAAGATGAATTGACACCATGCAGAGCTATGAGAAAACCGATTTAATCATCAGGAAGGCCATACATTAATAGGGTGTAAAAACGTATCCCCTCCTCACCAAGCATGGGTTACACTCGCTTAAAACTGGAGTAATGCAGTGGTAACTCAGGCCCACAATGTGGCCTAAACACAGGAAATCCTGAACTTGTAACTAATCATCACCATATCTAGTACTAGCCTGACACTATGCCAGTTGAGCATGAAATGCACAGAATATTTATTGATCTCTATTAAAACACAGTGTAAAGTATTTGAACATGCTGTATCTGTGTTGTTCAGGGAAGGGCTTATTGGCCTGTGAAGTATCACAGCAGACGACAACGTGCCATATTGTAATTGCAAGGCAAACAAAGTACCTAACTGCAGGGCAGTTCTTTCCAGCAGCGTTCAGAGGAAATACAAGCTGTAGATTAAAATATGTACAGGTTCTACGTAGCACCACTTCGGAAAAGTTATCCAGCTGTAACATGTACGTCCAAAACACTGCATGGAAGAAAAAGTCACAGGTTTTGGCCTAAAGATAAGCAGTACATGGCAAGTCAGGAGACTGACAGCTATGACAGAAATGTACATATTTGAACTCTTGACTTTAAATTGGCACAGCTCAGACTATTGCTGGATACCTCCCAGTAATTCCTTACGTAGTGGACCTAATATTACTTCCTAATGTAGCAGCAATCTGCATGCTGTCTTCTGGAGTTCTTTTTAATGGAACTAGAAATGTTGTATAGATTAAGTACAACAAAATATCAGACTAAGTTGATTTTGTAATTTAACTTGCCTTGAGTTGTTTCCTATGTGAATGAGGGGGAATACAGTAGTTTTCCCTTCGTTTTTGCTATTTGATACTTACACAATCTTTACTTTTTGTGGGCTGATGAATTAAAAACTTTTATAAGTACGGCAACATCTACACGGAGCTTGAGAGATGCAAAACATTCTTAAAATAAATCCATTTGGTTGGCAAACCACTGGTTTTATTGGATTAATGCCAGAACATATTTCTGTTCTCTCTATATCTGGCTGCTGGTTGTAGTTTGTTAGATACCCACAAAATACTGCCTGTAGATTTATAGTGTGGTATTTCTTACAAAGTGGTACATTTTTAGATAACGGCATGAAGCAGGGTGATGTGGCAGTGTCAGCTGATGTGGCAGTGTGCAAACAAAATTCCTCTTCATCACGATATAGATGGCATGCAAAATGATGTTTGTACCCAGATTAACATTTTTTTTTTTTGGTAGGTACCTGGTGTGCTAAAAGGAGTTGTGATTTGGGATTTTTTTATCTGTAAATACAAAGCTCTGTGTTATGCTTAACTAAGAGCTCAAGGTGAAATTCACTTCTGTGCAGAAGGCGTGAGGCCTGTGTACCACTTAAGTCACCATGAAAACAGCTACATTGGGACTTAAATTCACTGAGGGTGAAATTCACCCCTGAGCAGAGGTCCACAGAATAGCTATGCGTTTTACACAAGTATTTCTATTTGATGATTCTTGTTACTTTTTAATTTAAAGGTGAATTGAATTGAAAACAAAAACTGATCAATAACTCAGAGCAGTTATAGAATCTACATTTAGGGCCAGGCTTGTCCCTTGTGTAAACTAGTGGAGCTGAACCATTCATTCCAGATTCACCAAAGTTGGCACAAGGAGGTAAAAAATTGCCATTTGCCCTACATCATAATATAAATATAATATAAATATATATAATAAATATAATATAAACCCTGGCTGCTTCTGCCCAAATGTCTGATCCTTAGAGTTTTTTAAAAAATGATACCCAATTACATTTTAAAATAAGATATTTGAAAACCATCTCTTCTTTTTAACTGCCAAAGCCTGAACTTAATTTTCCATGGTTCTCCTTCTGTAGCTGCAGGATATCATAAGCAGCTAACGCAAGCAGAGATTTCCCCTTCCTTCCTTCCTTGCTGTAGATATTTCTGATGTCATCAATCCTTGCAGAGAAAACCCAGAGCCTTTGACTCAGCTTCTCGAAGGCTTGTACAGGAGGAACTGATGTCTGTTTTAAAATACATTATTATTATCTCTTTTTATTTCTACTCCTTTAATAGGCAGTTTTTCACATACAGGCTTTGAAACTATATTTGTAGTTGTATCCAGCACAAACAAAGGGTTCCCATTCTTTGAAGTCAGTGGCAAAATTCCCATTAACTTCAATGGGACCAGACCATATTTTTCTACCTTTTTAGCACCTTAAAGAGCTTTTGCATTCAGTTTCCGCATTTCAGCTGATGTGTATGCAGAGTAGATGGCAATAATAAGAGCAAATAACTTTTAAGTTGAAGCTGTGCTCCCACACAGTACAGTATTTTATTGAAATTAAACAATCTGAGTAAATATCTACTGACATAAAAGTTCAATTTCCTGGTTTACATGAGTTATGTATACTCTAGTTTCTCACTGAAAGATTACAGTAATAGATTTTGGATGTGCAAGCTCTTCAGGCTAAAATCCTGCTTGGTTTACTCATGCAAGTATTGTTGTCAATAGGGCAAGCAGGATTTGGCCCGTGCAATGAATTCCAGGCTTTTGTTTCAATGGAAGTAATTGAGAGGTTGTAGAGTAATCGTTGCAATCAAAATAGACTGGCAGAGAAGTCCAGGGCTTCCCATAATGCAGCTGCAGCATCATTGGCGTGCTTCCAAAACGGATAATGTGCTTTACATATTCTGCATTTAAACTGACCCAGCGTGTTTGTATGTAGCTCACTCCATAAAGTGAAATAGGAATTTAGGTCTCAGTTCAGCAAGGTATTTAAGCATATGCCTCACTTTAAACACATTGAATAGTTCTGTTGAAGGCAGGGTGTTGCTCACATATTTAAAATTGGTGATGTTCTTAAGGACCTTGCTGAATAGGGACAATATGCATGCATGCTAAAGAGTGTGTGTGTGTGTGTGTGTGTGTGTGTGTGTGTGTGTGATAATAGTGACAACGATAAAAGAAGGGCTCTCTGAAAGGCCTGATCTTATTTAATAATTTTATTAATGATCGTGAAGGGGAGCTTATTAATGTCATTCTCAAATGACTCTGGATAGGAAGGTTTTGTATACGAAGACAGAAAAATATTACAGTGGCATTTAAAGACTTTAGAAACAGTAGCAAAAATAAGAGAACAAAATTCAGTTTGGGAAAATGCAAGCTAATATGTCTGGGATGAGATAAAGCAAAATACAGATGTTCAGATGGTGGGAGAAACCTAAAAAAGCAGCAATATTGAAGAGACTTAGAGTGATGGAAGATGGCAAATTGTATCTGAAATTACCTGGCAGCCCAAAAGGTCAACTCCATTTTGAGTTGCAGGCTCAGAGGCACATCATATTATGGAGAAGTGAAATGAGAATTCTTCTTTATGCAGGTCTACACCTGTAGGTGTTGCATTCAGTTGTGGGAACTTCATTAGCAAAAAGCGACTGACAAACTAGACAGATTTCAGGGACGAGGAAAGGGATTGACCTGTGAAGAAAGGGGATGTAACTAGGAGTAATGGGCCAAAACTAAGAAAGAAGAGGTTTATGATGAATATCAGGGCAATCTTGCTGACAGCCAGAGTTATCAGACTGGCATTGCCCAAGGGACATGGTGGAAGCTGCATCACTTGAGACAAAACACTGGTAAATGTACAGAAGGGAACAAACTTGAGTTTTCAGGGAGATACGTTGGCTGAGGTTTCCATCTTTAAATTATTTGGACCAAATCCTGCCTCACCCTTCCATTGAGTTTCCTTTACTCTGCATATTCCCATTGATTTCAGTGGGATTTCTTGTGGAGTTAACTACTGTTCAGCATAAGTAAAAGTGGCAGAATCTGTTTGCTTTTATGAACAAAGCAGAGCACCAAAATTAATAGATAAATTCAGACGTAGACTGGTTCGTCTGAGTGTAGGGGCAGCCTTAGTACTCTTGCTCCCCTGAGCTTACGGAGACCTAGTCACAATGCAGAGATAACATGTTCTGACGGTGCTGCATGCTGTGATTATAATGACCTGACTTGCTCTGTCTTCAAGTGATGTTGGCTTCATTTTTAGGGTCTATCGCTTACTACGTCCTGTCCAAAATGAATTGCTATAGTGGTCTAAGACAAAGGGAGAGGAAAATCCAAGTAAAGTGTTGTTTTGGTAGGGTAGGAAGGTAAAAGTTCTACTAGTACGTATCCCGAAAATTGTACTTCAGTTCCAATTTTGGCACGTCTTTCTTACATTCTAGGCTTTAGTTTGCAAAACACACACAGAGGCATGCAGGAGAGGGAGGCTTAAAATTGTTACAGCTGATCAATTGTTTTGAATATGTAGTGAGCAGTTTGAAGATCATTGGAAGGAGCACAAGATAGTATAGTTATTTTGGTAAATAATTGTAAAGGTATTTTGTACACATGCCACCCCAATAATTAGCGAGGGAAAATGAAACACATTATCAAGTAAGTCATGTAAAACACAGGAGGTCATTGAAATATCGCTTGGGCTGTTTTAAGAAACTTTTATAATAGTTAATTGTCTCCAAAGGGTAACAAACGTAGTGGAAAATGGTCCTGCGTGCTGCTAAGATTGCATGAACCAGCTAGAGCTGAGCGCTTGGTTTGATATTTTTTTGAACTGCAAGTACCAATTCTGAACATGCTTTTAGTTGGATATTAACCAGACTCCCGGACAAGAGGGGCTTGTGTCATTGGAATCTTTGTTCTTCCTGGTGACAACAGCGGCTTCATTTGTTTTTCACTCGCTTGTGAATGCTAGGGAAGCTCAGAAGGACCCTATGAAACAAAAACAGCATTGTGCAGCCTCACACTACCATTCCTCAGGTCCATCATTTTAATGTTTCTCTCTTTTGGGCCATCTCTCTTCCTTCCCTTGACCAGCTCCTTGAAATTCAGTTATGTCTCAACCCTTTCATATAAAAAAATCACAGAAAAGAGTAAGAAAAAATCTGAGTTAAATAATACAGACAAAAAGCCTGTAAGTTAGTTATAGATGATTTCAGAACATAGCCTAATTAGGACTTTGAAGTCTATTTTTTTTCCCATTCCCAGAGTACAATATCTCACAAATTTCTAAAACTGTTTTCTAGGATGAAAAATGAATATTCTACTGGCATTTTCCCTTGGGAAATTCAATTATTTCTCCTAATTTCTGTTGAATTTATTAGGAAATAAGTCCTACATAGTCTTATTAGGTCCTTGCTGGTTAAGGACCATCTTGCTTTTCCTTTTTGCAGGTTCCCCCATTTCTCCTGATCTTTGTTGTTTTCCTTTATTTAAACAGTTTGTCCTTAAGCCTGGACCGACTCACTTAGTTTCTTTTCTGTTTTTTGGTCGCATGTGACTACACAGACAGGCATATGTATTTTCTCACCCTGTGGTCTGTAGTGAAAGTTGGTGGGAACGTGCTACTTGCATCCCTGAAGCACAGATTTAAGAAAGAATTAACCACTCTGAGCAAAAGCGTTATTGACTTTTTGCTCTGAGTCACGCATGTATAAGGCCTTTCATTTCTGGTTTTTATTTTGTTTAAAATGTCTCTGAAATGTATCAGTGTCTATTACAAAAATTAAAAAAAATAGATGAAAATCCGTGCAAAAAAATTAACTTCACAGCTTTCTGGGTAAATACTGAGGTTAATATTTGGGGGCAGGAGGTCAGAATAAAAACCAACAAATAGAGAAAAGTAAGAATATTGAAAGTAAAAGCAGTTTGAGCCTTTGTTTTTTATTTACTTTAAAAAATAGTTTACTGTTGTTACGCTTGACATAAGGGGCTTCAGTATCGATTCCAAAAGATCTAAGTACTGTAGACTCACAGCGTTTTTTTTCAAATGGTCTCTTCTAAGGCTCTTTCTCTTTCCTGCAGTCCTAGAAAATAGTCTCTCCACATCAGCCAGGTGGGACACTGAGGATGCGGGAAGCACATCTACCTAATGTGCTCTCGTGGTCCAAAACTTGGGTGAAAATTGGTTTAAAAGCAATGAAGGATAGCTTTTGTAAAACCTGGGAATGTTTTGGTAAAAATCGGTAAAAACTGAAAACGAAGGGCCTTGCCTATCTAGCACTTCTAAAAATGCAAATTCAATAACTATGAAAGGAGCCAAATTAATAAACCAAGTTATTAATGTTATTATTTTGTATCGACTTAACGTCTCGAGACCTCAACTTAGATTGGGGCTCCATTGTGCTGGTCACTGTGCAAACAGAGTAGAGACAGTCCCTGCCTTGAAGAGCTGAATCTGCATTGTCAGGAGAGAAGAAAGGTGGGAGAAGGGAAGTCCCCATTTTACAGATGGGGGAATTGAGGCATCAGTGGAGAGATTTTAAATGATTTTCCCAAGGTCACACAGGGAGTCTGTGGCAGAACTGTGAATTTTACCTACATTTCCAGAGGCCTAGTCCACAGAGCAAACTCCTTTATGCGTAGAACAATTATAGCTCTGCAGTAGTCACTGATGCCAGTCATATAATGCACCAAACTTTGACCCAGGGGAGTTTAATTATAGGGGTGAGAGGGTCTTTCAACCTCAGTGACCATTCAGCCTCTCCGGTATGGAGAATTGTGGGTTTTTGTGCGTCTGAATGTGTATGCTGGTTCACTAAGGGTATGTCTACACTGCAATTAAAAACCCGCAGCCGGCCTATGCCAGCTGACTTGTGCTTTCGGGGCTCGGCCTATGGGGCTGTTTAATTGCAGTGCAGACATTTGGACTTGGGCTGGAGCCTGGGATCCAGGACCCTGCAAGGTGGGAGAGTCCCAGAGCTTGGGTTGCAGCCCTAGCCTGAACGTCTACACCACTGTTAAGCAGCCCTGCGACCCCGAGTTCCGTGAGCCTGAGTTAGCTGGCACGGTACCAGCAGGAGGTGTCAATTTGCAGTGTACACATATCCTAAGAGCTGGGTTGACAATGTAGTTAAGCCCTGGAATAGGCTTTCAAGGGAGGTTTTGGTGTCCCCGTCATTGGAGGCTTTTAAGAACAGGTTGGCCAAACACCTGTCAGGGATGGTCTAGGTTGACTTGGTCCTGCCTCAGCACAGGGGGATGGACTCCCTGGATTGGAGTGTAGGTAGTGGTACACTTTTCCACGCTCATGCCCTGGGAGGGTGCTTCAGTTCTATTGAAATCAATGGGAATTAAGCACATGCTTAACATTGAGCAGGTCTTCTAAAAACTTTTCTGAATTAGGGCCTACGGAACGCTGACATGTGGTGGCTCCTAGCGTTACCCGGCCCAAGGAATGGAACGATCGAGGTGATTTCTGAACTCGGGGGTTTCTGTGAGACACTGAGGCCCGGATCCTATTTATGTGCCTTACTCCCATTGAAACCAATAGAATTTAGACACACTCTGAGGATTTGGCCTGAGTTCTGTCCTGACTCTGTTTTATCCTCTATGGTCATAGCTTCGTTTAACTGAAATCAGTTGAACATAATATACAGGGAGAGTCTATTTAAAATGAATTTATTTATTGCCATCTACAATACCGGTCTGTTACGCTGAGCGCCTTTTCATATTTATTTAAAGAAACAACGCAAGAAAAACAAAGCCAGCAGAAAAACTCCCGCAAGATTCTACCCGTAACTGGGGCTGTCTCCACCAAACCTCTTTGCCCAATACATGAGCATTCCGTAAATGGAAGCCTACAACTCTCACCCCGCCATTGCGTTGTTCTTCCCTTTCTTTGTATCGTTCCTTGAAGCCTATCAGTGAAAAGTGTTGGGTAAAAGGTAAGTGTTGGTATTTTGAGCCCTGCTTTCTGATTTTGAAATCTAGCCTCGGTTGGCACGCAGCACCAGATTTAAGAGGAAGAGTGGGAAAATGTGTGATGCAAAGCCAGACTCAGCTGAGATGTGTGCATTGAGGTACTTGAGACTGTGACTACTTCAATCTGGTTTACAGACAAACTGTCCTCATTGTCCGGCTGTGCTGGAAGAAGGACAGGAGACTGGATGTGGTTTAATTAGGCTGCACTGTGTTCCTAAATGTCTGGGAGTACCCGGCAGATAAACCCGTACAGTGGAGGTAATTCCATAATCATTTGCATATCGCCGGGGGGCTGCTGGCAGCCCTTGCCCTGACTCATCCTGGTCCCCAGCGAACCCACGTCTGGGACCTCGCCAATCCCTCCTTCGAATGAGAGTTAAGGGGGGGACTATAAAAAGAGGGGGAGATTGACTCATAGGTGGACAACCTCCATCTCCCCCCCACGCCGTTTCCGGTCCTTTAAAGAATACTGCCTTTAAATCCTTTCCCAGTCCGTTCTGTCTGATCGCCGTATCCATTCCCGATGGAGTACCTGCCCTGGACAGCTGCCCCAAGCTTACCTAATGAGTTGCGAGATCATAACCTAACTCCCCATTATATCCCCAACTAGGGTGACCAGATGGGGGGAGGGATAGCTCAGTGGTTTGAGCACTGGCCTGCTAAACTCAGAGTTGTGAGTTCAATCCTTGAGGGGGCCATTTAGGGATCTGGGGCAAAAATTGGGGATTGGTCCTGCTTTGAGCAGGGGGTTGGACTAGATGACCTTCTAACCCTGATATTCTATGATGTCCCAATTTTATAGGGACAGTCCCGATTGTTGGGTCTTTTTCTTATATAGGCTCCTATTATCCCCCACCCCCTGTCCTGATTTTTCACACTTGCTGTCTGGTCACCCTATCCCCAACCCACTGCGGGGAAGGTGAAAACCCCCCACCTCGCGTTGGCCATTCTCAGCCTCCTGAGAAAGGAGCAAGTAGCATAATGTCCACAACTGTTCATGGTATTTCAATTACTGTTTAGCTTGGTCCAGGTGGAAAAAAGAGGGCTTTTACTGCACAGATGTGGGCATAAATAGCCCCTTTCTCTTCCTGTCACCTGGGAGGGACACCTAGGTCAGGGTCCTCATGCTGGCCTGGTATGGAGCTGCCTCCACGTAGCAGGTAGCTCTCTGGCTTCCCCACCCTTAAAGGGGAACACACCTTTTCTGACAACCCAGACGAAAGGGTGCTGTCTGCTTCATGTGCAGTGAGGTCACTCACAGTCAGCCGAAAGGTGTTCCATAAAATAGCTGGCAGGGATAGTTGCCGCTGAAGGATACTGGCTTCCCTTTTCCATCCCCTTGGACTCCTCTTGGAAATGAAGCATGTCATATCTGTGCCCCGTTCCTGCTTTCAGTGACACTAGTCTGGGAGCCAGAATTTTAAAATGAGTTCTGAATTTAATCTCCTGCATAACAACAGCATGTTACATTGGCCAGTCGCATTTGTTGTAAGTTCATTACACAGGCAGACTGCCATAGTAGTGCTTGTATCTTCTGGGATATGTATAATATATGCTGAACCAGAGCAATCATCCTTTATAAAGTTTCTGACTTGGCTCTGCTAAGGAAAACTTTACCTCCCAATTACTTCAGATTACCCGAGCAGTAGACACTTTAACAATTGCCTGTAGATGTAAACCTCCCGTTTCTTCCTCCATATATTCGTGTATTATTTAAAGTGTAGTTGTAGCCATGTTGGTCCCAGGAGATTATAGAGACGAGGTGGGTGAGGTAATACCTTTTACTGGACCAACATCTGTTGGTGAAAGAGAGAAGCTTTCAAGCTCACACAGCTCTTTCTCAGGTCTGGGACAGGTACTTGTCTCTGTCTGTATTATTTAAAGCGTTAGAGAGACAGCTTCTTTTGTGTCTTTAAAAAATCACCTGGTGTATTGCTCTTTTCATGGGATGTTAACATATGGCAACCATTTTATATTTGTAAGTATTCAGTATGTCACTGTCACTTCATTGCCTGGTGGTTTTGCTTTGTTTTCCTTATTTATTTATTTTTCGTGTGGGTGTTAAGACCTCCTATGAAAACTGATTAAAGTAAAAAAAAAAAAAAAAAAGTGCTGCCGCGTAAGGTGACTGATGTTTAATATGTTTGCCTAATTAACTTTTGGCTAAGGATTCTAACCCATTAAATAGCTAGTTAGTATATGTTTCGAATAAACACATCTGGTCCTGCAATGAGTGAAGGTTCTGCCTGTGTGTGGGTGACAGATGTGGCGGTCGTTTCCCCAGTTCTCTCTTTTAAATAATTAACACCACACTGGTGAAGTAGCCCTAGACAGCCAGCCTCGAAGCCAGCTGTTTAGTCTCAGAGCTGCATCTATGGCCATGTGCCTCATCTCATTAGTCTGCTCTGTCTATTGCGTTCCCTCTTCTTGAGCATTTCAACAAGCATGTTTAGTCCTAAGAAACATTTAAAAAAACAACAACTTTCGATGCTTGGATTTTGGTCTGAAAGTCAGCAGGGAAGGAGGGAATATGTATCAGGCCACCCATGGGGCAGATAGTCCTGGACTCTCAAGCTTTGGAGATTGTTTGGAGATGCCAAACAAAGGGCATTTGAACTAGTCCCACCCAGATGTTTCATTATTTGGAGTTGCTGAGATGGGTTTGGAAACAACCGTCTTTGAAAGACACAATGTCTTGTGTTAGTGTATTTCTTTGTTTGATATATGACTTCACAGCCTGGAACAGCTGGAAAGTCTTATCAATTGCAGCAAAGAGAAAAACTAACATTAGCTGTATACATAAGGGATTGGACTTCCTTGGTCAAATGTTCTTTGATTTTTCATATGTTCATGGTGGTTGTTTTAAAGTTCTTTTTCAGTAAAGGGTGGGAGGAAAAAAGGTCACTTGCTGGTCTGTTTATTTAATTTATGTATATATTTTGCAACAGGCTAATTTGCACAAAAATAACTTCTTAAAATGAGATTTAAATTCATGTTATCCGAAGGGCATGGTAAGATTTATTCTTACTTTCAGAGGTCCATGAACCCTGATCATTGCATGGTCATAGCATAATGGTTAACATGCAGCTGCCATTAGTTCTAGTGACATGGGCTCAGTCTGTGACCTTTGTTTTGTAAGACATCAACAATAGCACAGCTGCCCCTGCATAGCTGAGATCTCAAACCTGCAATTTGGCAAGAAGAACAGAACAAATTGGATAAATATACATAAACGCATTGAGAAAGAAGGAAAAACAGAACAGAATGAACCAGTGTATTATTCTACAGCTTGTTTGATAGGGATGATTTAAATAGGCATATGTAGTTAAATGTGCTTTCAGAAACATTGGCCCGATTCTTCATACAAATATGTAATAAATATCTAAATAAAAAGAGAGCTGATACAGTATCAGTAGTTCTCTTGAAGGAGGCGCAGGAATGTTTGTGGAAGTGTGTGTGTGTGTGTGTGTGTGTGTGTGTGTGTGTGTGAAGTGATGGGGATGTTACATAGATTTAGATTCCCACAGAAAGTGTCATCAACTTAGTTTTGAGGTTGCACAGTTTTCTCACAACATTGGAAGCTTAAAAAAGCAAGGAAGTAATAAGTTAAGGCAACGATCACACCCAACATGATACCCGTTTCCAAGCTTTAGTAGCCAATTGTTGTTGTAACGCTAGACCACAACCACCTTAAAACCATCTTTAACCTACCCACTTTTTCAGTTCCACCACACCGTCCTCTTTACCGCACACGTTAAAGAACTGAAAATTACACGGCAATCCTTAATTTTGACCTTCTAATGCCACATTATTTAGTAACTTAATGACAATTGTAAGTTAAAATTAGTCTTCATATTTTAGCATTCCAGATGGAGAGCGAATTCAAAGCAGATTACATACGCAACCTTTTTTAACTTATTCAAAAAGCACTAATGTATATTTAAATTGTGATGCTTAAAAATATAAGATCAGCTAATCATCACACAGTACTTCACAAAATTATATAAGAATACTATTCAAATATACACACACACTCTCTCTCTCTCTCTCTCTCTCTTTCTCTCTCTCTCTAAACACATTAGATAATTATGGATCAAATTCTCTGCTGGTATAAACGGGTGCCCCTCATTTAGCGCTGTACCAGTTAACACTCTCAGAGCATTTGACCCTGTGCATTTAAGAGGCTGGAGTTAAATGTTGTGTGTTTGTTTTAACTTTTTTTTTTTTAATTACATGTAACATATAAACAAGAAGTCTGAGGATGTAAGGCTGGCGATAATTAGTGTTCTTTAGTGGGCTTATTTCTGGAGCAACCATTTAAATGACAATATTCTGAATACCTCCCAATTTTTTGCCTTGTTGCAAAGATGAGAATTATGAAGAGCACACATCAAATATGAAAGATGAACCTCAGGAGTAAACAAGATAGGAAGTTGGATGGAAGCTGTTGTTTTGGTTCAAGGACCTTTTTGAGTCCTATAGGAACACATGACTGAGTGCTTCCTGGGAAGTGCTGAGCATGATCTTTTTTGAACTGTTGGACTCCTACTTACTGCTTTGCTGGGTTCGTAGTGTTAATGTAGCCTAAGTGCTTTTTACTTTCTGAGTCCAGTTTTGCCCACAGAACAAAATCCCCCATTAACTTCAGTGGGAGCTTCTGGGTGCTCGGCACTTTTGAAAATCAGGTCATTTTATGTGCCCAAACCTGGGTGTAGGCACCCATTTCTGAAAATCTTAACCCAGATTGACCATGTGTATTGTCAGAGCTGCCTATCCAAAACCTACTCAATCACCTTTCCCATAAAAAAAAGGATCAATACAAATTGGTAAGATTGTCAAGTCAAGACATGGTTTCTTGGCACCCAGGCACCCTGCTCTGCTTAAGGGAGGTGTCAACAGCCTCCTCTAAAACTGGTTTCAGCACTTCCCCTCTGGCCCTCACCATCCATGAAGTGGCGTGAACCAAGTACATAGGTTCTCGTCTGAAGTGCCCCATTCAGAACCTCAGAGCGTGAAACCTTGCCAAAACCTAAGTAGAGAAGACATTTGATTTGTCCCTTTCAGCACTGTTTTGTGCCCCCGCCCCCCCCAAGCCAGATCGTTCATGCAGGTATGAACAATTATCTCCAAAAAGGAACATGAAAATTTCTCATATTAAGAAAAACTCTTCTCTGTCACTGACAGTCCAGCAGCTGGAGCGATTCCTCAATGTGAGTCTCTACTAGAAGCCATGTGCGGGTGCCGAATGCCTTGAGTACACCTGCAGCATATAACTTCAACCCCCCTTTTATTCTAGAATCGGTCATACTTGACACATGACATCGGTCACTAGGGCTTTAGCTGCCTTTTCTTTCAAAGGCCATCCTGTACCATAAATGTTGAGGAGAAAAATCTGGAAGAGGCTGTTTGTGTCAGTAGGCACTCAAGTTGTGCAAATCTTGCCAAAAGCAATTTGGGAGATGAATTTGAGCTGGAGTTTTTTCCGAGGGCTGCAGGATAGGACCTAATGTCTATTATAAATATTGACTTCTGAAATATTTTAAAAAGGACATTTAGTTTGATAAGATTAGATTATAATGGGAAATAGTCACAGCTGGAAACATCTTCAGTGAATTGTATAGGCATGCTGGCTGTTAAGACATGTGGCTCTTATGTTAAGATCACTAGTCATTTCTAATGCAGTCCTTCACCGTCCTCACTAGGGCACACAGTGTTCCCAATGCATTAGGAAAGACTGCATGAGCAGAACTAAGTGCTTAATATTATGCAGTGGCCGTAGAATCTTGAGCTGAATTAATAGACTGATTTAACTTAATAATGACTCTTCATAGCATGGCTCTGCAATTTCCCATGATTCCATGGGATCAGCACTATTGCATTGCTGCCCTCCAATTCCCTGTCTTAAATTCACAAGTGCTGCCAAGCGGTGAAGTGTTTAAGGACCTTTGAACTTCTACCAATTCCACCAGTATATCAAACGGTTTGTAGTGGAAGCTTGATATTGTTGGGACTCCAGTGGGGACTGGGAAGACAAGTTACATTTTTGGTAGTGTTTTATGCTCAGCTCAACTAAGGGGTTGGGAAAAGACGGCATTCCGGTTTTAATTCTTTAAACGTTACAAAATTAAAATCATTGGCTTTGCATATGGGGTAGGTCGTGTTGTTTTGGGAAAAATACAATATTTTTATACCCTCAGCAAGTGTCAAGGATCTGAGCAAAAATATCACAATTGTAGACTATTAACCATCTGCAGGACTGTCTGTGCTCGCTATTGAGCAAAGTCTGTCCCGTTCTTCTCAGGCACAGGTGCCTCTGAACACAGTAGAAACATATCAAGGTACAGTAGTTCCATGGTTTGAAGCAGAGCTTGGTGGGAGCTTACTGTGCCCCATTGGACCTATGACTTTTGGAGCTACAGCAGGGGAGCTGCACCAATCACTCCTCCTTCTGGTGGCAGGGAAGTGAAACAGCAGGAGCAGAAGCTTCTGCACCAGGAAGGAGAAGAGCTGCAGCCATTAAAGAGCTTGCAGAATGGAGGAATATGCTGTTACCTCACAAATCCGCAGATCTTCTGGTTGTGCAACCTGCCTCCCTCCCCCGGATACACTGTTCAAGTATCGCTTTGACTCTTGCGTCCTCTGGAAACGTTGCTGTTTATTTCCTGCATCATGTGCCTATGCAATACCTCCTTGCACTGGACCCATGATTTGTCCTTCGTTTCAGACAGATTAATGGGAATTTCATAAATAGTTCTCTGAACCACTGCAGATTATGGTCAGATTTTCAAAGTGACACCCAAATCCTTACTCGTATTTATAACACAAACATTGAGCAAGTAGTAAATCTTAGTTGTACTGCTCCAGGGCAGACGAGGGACCACGCTGTGACTCAAGGAATCAGAATGTGGTCCCTCATTCCTTACTTGTTCCAGGAAGTAATCTGCTCCAGCCTATAGCTGACGCTGATTTTCTTTCTCTAGGTGTCAGGCACCCACATATTGCAAAGACTTTAGTAGAAGGTATGGGTGCTCAGCTCTTCTGAAAAGCAAGCCACTAATTCAAGTGCCTAAGCATAGGTTTAGATACCTAATGAAGCTACTCAAATTTGAAAATTATGGTCTATAGCAGATTCATGGAGCTGGTTTTACACAAATATATGACACCATATTTTTTCTTATTAAAGAAAGTGGCCTTTAACTAGTCGAAGGGTGTCAGACTCAAACAGGGTATTATTGGTGAGAAATGGAATCTTCCAAACTCTGATGCATAAAATATATGTTCATTTAGAAACAGCTGTGGGTTTTTTGGGGTGTGTGTGTGATTTTTGTGTGTGTGTGAGAAGAACCGATGTATTAATAGGTTTAAATGTCAATGGAAGGGAGTGAACTGAAGGAGACAACAGCCAAGCATGCAACTGATGTGTTTATAATGGGACCATTGTGTGTGTGTGTGTGTGCGCGTGCACATTAAACAAAAACATTTGACGTAAGTCCTCATCCTGTGATTGGATCCACCCATGTGGACTCTTGCACTATCAGGGATCTGATTGTGGGACTGGGGTCATAGTACTGAACAAGATTACTTGTCTGTCCCAACTATGTGATGTTTGCATACAAATAGAAGTATGGAGGCATTATTCTCATTCACATTAAGTCCCGTTTATACCCCTCTGGGAATGTGCACAGGCCTTAAAGTGAGGGTAACGTTGCCAGAATGATGTCAATGAGAATCAGGCCTTGTGCATACAGTGATAGTAGTAAGGGCTTGTCTACACTTACTGGGGGCTCGACACACGGCGATCGATGCATAGGCGGTCGATTTAGCGGGTCCTAGACCCGCTAAATTGACCGCAGATTGCTCTCCCATCGACTCCTGTACCGGATCGAGAAGAATAAGGGGAGATGATGGGAGGCCGTAGTGTGGACTCCGCGGTAAGTAGATCTAAGCTACGTCGACTTGAGTTGCGCTATTCAAGTAACTCAACTTGCGTAGCTTAGATCGACTTTTCCCTGTAGTGTAGACAAGGCCTAAGAAAAATAACAACATGCTGTCATTTAGTTCAGCCAGACCCTTCCTCCATCCCAGTGCCTAGTTATGAGTGTGACACTTTCTCTCTGACTCTCTCTCTCTCTCCTGACTGCTAGTATCAAATGTAAGCTAGAACTACATGCAGTTCACTGAGGTAGTTGCCTTAACAAAATCTCCCCTTTTTAATGCATAAATCTATTTCCCCCCTAAAACTATGTGCAGCGTTTTAGCCATTTTAATGCTGGCACTTGATTCCAAAATATCTTTAGTCACCATAATTTTAATAACTTTTTGAGCAGTTGCCAGTTTAATTTTCAGTGTGTGAAAATTGGAGGTAAATTATTTATTACTTCCCGCAAATGTCTTTCACAATTTTATTTAATTTTGTCATCTTTTTTAATGGATTGTAAAATGGCAGTCTTTTATTGGATACTCATAAAGTAAGGAGCAAATGAATACTTTGCAAATAGGTTACTGTGGATTGAAATGTCAGCAATATTTCACAGGGTATGAAATTCCTCAGACCAGAGCTGAACTGACATATGGCAATGGGCCATATTCCACCCGTGTAACAATAAAACATAGCTGGACAGTAAGGGGAAAAAAAGGTTGTGACTTTTAGGACTTTTCAAGTTGCATTTTTTGTTCGTTGTTTAGAATAGTGACCGGTGGTTATGACTGTTGCAGTTGAAGTTGTAAAACACTTTCCATTATAAAATCATGTTTACCCTGAACTACCTGAAAAAGGGAAAAAATGCCTTTTCAGCTGAAGTTTTCCGTGTGTGGAATCTGGAAAAGTTCTGCTAAATCCTTATCGGCTATTTTTGAGCAGGGGGGTGAAAAAATATGCCTTTCCCCCTTGTAAAACCAGCTCAGAAATGTGAATGATTGGGAAATTGCATCCTGGACATACGTAGCAGAAAACACCGTTTAACCTGTGAATACGTGCACACCTAGCTAATTGTACATCCTTATTGGTTCAGAGCTTACACACTCCCCAGGCCCATCCCCCTGGGCATGTAGCTGGAGGAGAAGACCATTAGACAGGAGCAGCACTGCTGGATAAGTATCCCACTTAGAGATCGGGGGAATCAGCTGTTGGTTTTTCTCAGCCTATACATAGTAGCTCCCCTGGAGCAGAGCTTGAAGGAGCCCAGAAGCTTCTCCACCAGCCTTTGGAGGCTCACTCCAGCCACCCCATTGATCAGGCTGTGCATGGGGAAGCCAGCTGGCTCGCAGTGAGCCAGGGGAAATGGCAAACAGGGCTTGAGGCCCATGGTTGGGGCCAGTGGACCTCCATTTCTGAATCTCTGATTATTGTCCCTTGGGACTGCTGAGATAAAGTTGCTGTGGTAACCTTATCAGTGCCTGACTTTTTGTGATGTTTAACTAGAGCAGACTGGAGCAACTTCTAAGGTTTTCAAAGTTTGTTTTCCTTCCCCATTGGAATGAAAACAAAACCTGCCAAATGTTCTTGGGAAAATGGAATCCTGTCCCAGTGTCCACTTTCAATTCAGGAGGAAGCATCGTGCAGGCTGGTAGTTAAGGCCCAGGTTCAAGTCCTTGCTCTTCCAAATTCAAAGCTGAGTTTTCCATCCCAGATCACTCTGAATCGGGAAGAGCAGGGACTGGAATGTGGGTCTCCTACCACCCTAGGCCAGGGCTTTAACCTCTGGGCTATTGAATGTGAGAGTCTCTTGCTTGAGGGACAGCTCAATGGTTTGAGCATTGGCCTGCTAAACCCAGGGTTGTTAGTTCAATCCTTGAGGGGGCCATTTAGGGATCTGGGGCCAAAATTGGGGATTGGTCCTGTTTTGAGCAGGGGGTTAGACTAGATGACCTTCTAAGGTCCCTTCCAACCCTGATATTCTATGATTCTATGCTCTCTTTCAGCCCTGGACCCACAAAAAAAAATTCCCATGCAATGTTTCAGCTTCAACAAAACCGCATATTTTGACCCCAAATTTCATTTATTCAAAAATGTTCCAAACAGCTTTTTATTTTAACTTCAGATCATTGTAGTTTTTTCACTGTTTCCGTAGTTGCTTATAAAGATTGTGGGGCAGATCCTCCATTGGTGTAAATTGGGTTACATCATTGATGTCAACGGAGTTATGCTGATTTACACTGTCGGAGGGTCTGATTCTGTTTTGTTTCCTTTTTTAAAATTTAACAAATCCTACTTGTTTTGATACTACTTTTGTCATCTGTATGTTATTTCTTCCATTGGTTGGTTAGGGAGCTTCTTATCCGTTGTGGTCATGTTTGGTAAATGTCTATATATATTACCTGAGTGGTGTTTGGCAGCTGTGATATTCCAAATGTCTAGAAAGAAATTCTAAACAGTACTAAAGTAAGGAGCTGAGTGTATTGGGCTCAATATAATTGTGCATGTCAGAAATAAACTTTCAAAGGATGTAACTGTCATAAGTTGATATTTGAATGTACAGCTGGCTACTTGGGCGCACTTAGATATCCTTAGATTGCGAAGACACAAAAGCAGAGACAGACCTTCTTTAGTGTTTGGAAAGCAGCTAGCACACTGTGGGTGCTGCTATAAATAAATAAATAAATAAATATTTGTTTGAAGATCAGTGTATCTGTCTGTTCAGATTTACAAAACCACTTGTTCTAGCAGCCAGGCATTTGCAGAAATGTTACCCGGCAGTTTACGTCAAGTGTTCTCTTAGGCTTCAGTCATGTGCTCCCTGGGATGAAACCATTAGTAAAGGTCTAAAGTCTATAGCCAAGATTTTCAAAAATGTAATCATGATTTAGGGTGCCTCAGCTTTGGGTGCCCAACCTGAGACACCTTTAAAACAGTTAATATATCATGTTAATGTATATAAATCTTTTCTCTTGGATGTTTGGGGAGGGGGTTGAAGGTATAGGGTGATATATTGTGAGATTATCATCATCATCATCATCACAGTGGGCTGGCACTGTGTGTTCATAGCCAGGCATGTCAGTAATGTTTTTTGGATTTTAGTGGTAAAGGGCATTTTGTAGTTAACGTGAACTGCATAGGTAGACACTGAAAATCCAAATAAATAAAACATTGCTCATATCCCTCAAACATGACAACTGCAGGAAAGAAATGATTTTGTATCTTGACATGTTGATATTTTTGAGGATGAGACAGTTGTCTGTCTGAGTTCACTCTGTAGCTTCAAGAACTGAAAGGCTATGATCAACTCCTCTGAAAATCTTGGATGGCTTGCCCCTGCAGCTGTGTATCAAGAAGTAAGCTGATCTAGAAACTGGTTCTTCTGAGCTGGTTACATTTGAGTTGATAGCTGATGTGTTCAGTGAGCCTGTTGCTTGAGATTTTTGTCAGAACATTTGACAGCTAAAGGTTCGAGGAACATGCAGCCTGGCAAATGCCACTAGAAACCTGATCCTGCTCAGATTGAAATCTGTGGGGATTTTACCTTTGGGCCTGACATGAATGCAATCTATGCCCGTTGTAAGGACACTACATTGCCCTGTAAAGAGGCTTTATTGTGAAATCAGATCATTTGTCTTCAGTATGGGAGAAGGGGTAAGTCGTAGATAGTGTCAATAGCAGCCTTATCAGCAGTGGCCATTCAAGAATATGGGGTGCTCTTTATTTTAATAACTGACTTTTTTGTTGTTGTTGTTCTGAGTTATGTAGGCTATGGCAGGACTATGCTCCCAGTCACTGGAAAATTGTGTCTTTGACTTCATTTATCCCACTTCTGGGATCCTGTTTCCAAATCACATTTAATATTAAGTATTTATTCACGTACAGTGTCAGTTGTGCATGAGATGTGTGGCGCAGTATTTTGAAACCAAACGTCGGAGCCTGAAACGCCAGGGTTCTATCCCTGACACCCAGCTGTTCACCACAAAATGCCTGGAGCAAATCATTTAGGATTAAAATTTGCAAAACTGGGTGTTTTCAGTTATGCTTCTAAACCCCTATTTACGCAATTCAGGGATCTTATTTAGGTAACTAATGTTGGCACCCAAGTTTGATGATTTTGGCTGTAACCTTTGCCGTAGTTTCCTGCTTTGTAAAATGGTGGATAATAATCCTTGCCTATATCTCAGGGATGTGGGCAGGACTAAATAGTTAGGCTGAACTGCATGGGTTCCCTCATCTTCCCTCAGCGAATTGCAGTCTGCGTGCCCCTGGTGGGAGTAAGCCTGCTTGGAGCAGGTACACAGAAGGTCACAATCTGTATACTGCTACGCGTCTTGACCCTGCTGACATGGGTCACAAAAGGAGTGGGTGGAGCCAGAACACGCCAGAGTTGTGCTAATTCAGCACATTCCCTGAGCAGCCTCCACCGGCAGAGCTGGAGTTTAAAACCGCCATTCCTGGTGGAAAGCGGTGATTGTATTGCTGCCCATTCTCACTCTGGGGTATAAGAACGTAAGAACGGCCGTACTGGGTCAGACCAAAGGTCCATCCAGCCCAGGATCCTGTCCACCGACAGTGGCCAATGCCAGGTGCCCCGGAGTGAGTGGACCTAACAGGTAATGATCAAGTGTTCTCTCTCCTGCCATCCATCACCCCTCTCTGACAAACAGAGGCTAAGGACACCATTCCTTACCCATCCTGGTTAATAGCCATTAATGGACTTCATCTCCATGAATTTATCCAGTTCTCTTTTAAACCCTGTTATGAATCCCTGCTTGAGCTCAGCTGCCCCAATAGGCAGGAATGGATGCTTTGTGCCCCTAGTATAAAAGTATTCGCTATTAGGTACGTTTTTTTCGTATGTCCTGTTCGGTTAAAAGGAGTTTCTTGATCCACAGCGTGTTTCTTGTAATGATTGGAGACGCTTCTGTACTCTTCTAGAGTATTTCTGCCACCTTCAAGTTGCCTGTGGTGTTCAAAGTGCCGACTAATGTAACCAGAACAGAGCTTCACCTATTCGTAACGGCTCTGTGTGAACCTACCATGTTTCAGCAGATGCTCCCGAGGCTCCCAGCTAGGAAAATGTGCCTCAGGAATCGCAAAAACATGGAAGCTGCAGGAGCTGCCACCTGGAAAAAAATGTGAAAAGGCTCCATAAGAAATCTGGGGAAAGAACTGGCCCCTCCAATTGCTTGTAGATTAGAGGCTGATTAAAAAAAATCCAACACCAAGAACATGCATTTCCACATAATGCAGAGAAGGGGAAAAAAGACTAAATGACTTAATGTTGCTTCAAATGCTGCTAAGTTAGGGCAAAGTTTAAGGGGTTTGATTATAGTCTTTGAGGTTGGGATTTTCAAAGAAACCTAATAGAATAGAATTAGGTACCCAACTCCCAATTCAATTTGTTCATGAGACTGTCTCTCTCCCCGTGTATTACTACAACAACTGAGCTCATCTGAGGTGTTTGAGCTAACTACACCCTCCTTCAGGTTGTTCTGCAAGCTACACCTGTTTGCTCTTGAGGAGAAGGGAATGTTTGTTTGTGTGAGGGGTCTGGGAGCAGAATAGAGGAGATTGGTGTCGGAAGGGTGTCTTTGAGCTGGGAAAGGTCGAGGGAGATGCTTTTCTGGTTTGATATTTACAGGTGTTGCCCATGTCTAGGAGCCTTGTTTTGTGAAGATTCTAATAAAATAATTAAATATTTATGTTTTTGTAATGAGCTATGAGTTTTTAAGGTAGATGTAATTATAAAAATGAATAAATAAAGAAATAAACATTACCAAACATTATAGATACACATGCAAAGAAGAATACATCTCTAAAAATTCAGTTGCTTGCATAGTGTAGTTTTTGATGTGGTTTTATTTTCCAGTAGCTCAGCTGAAAAAATTAGAACCTGAATATATTGCTGAACTTTCAGTTACTAGGGTTGAAGATGGCATTCTGTCAGTGAGGCATTTTTTTTCTCTTACTGTCATGTATGTCTTGGACTGTCAATAACATATTGAACAAATCAGCTAACTTCCAGAAAGTACAGAATATGATGAAATGCCGTTAGAAAGTTTTACTGCAATAAGAAAACACACAAGAGTTTGGTAGGAAGGAAAAAGTTGGCAAGTCCTAGAAGGGGAAGACCCAGAAGGGCTGGAAAAAAGAATCAAGAGGTATTCCAGGCTCACATTCAAATTTTAAAAATACAGTACATAGGAAAATCAAGCAACTGAGAACAGTGTGAATCTTTCACCCAGAAATCTGCAGGATGCAGTAAAATGTATAATCACAGGCATCCTTGCAGTCTACTTGCCAAATCCAGGAGTTCTCAATCCTTGCTCAGTCAAAACTCCTGTTGATCTCAGAGGGAATTTTGCCCATGAAAGGACTGCAGGATTTGTCTTAAAAATTGTAAACAAAGAGTTGAGAGTTCTAAAAATGTAACTTAAACAAATTTCTGATGTCACTGAAGATTTAAAAAAATATATTTTAGTGGGTATATTATAGGGCAGGTTCTCAAACTTTAAAATCCTACCGTGTTATATTTAAAACTCAGAAGCATGCGGAGGACCATCTTCAGAGCTTTGATCATTGTAGTTGCATACTAATACTTTATTGTGTTGCTATACTTTATACCAACCTGCATATCTCCTGTGTGTTGCCTCTACTGGTACATGCATCACAGTTTGAGAACTGCCCTATAATATACCCATTATAGTGTTCCGGTCTGTGGGTGAATCCCTGGCCCCAAAGAAGTCAATGGAAGTTTTGTTAATGACTTCAGTGGAGCCAGGATGTCACCTTATATTAGAGTATTAAACCCATCCAATAGCTTGACTACTTGAAGATTCCTGGACCTTCTGGACAGAAGATTCTATTCTGTTGTGGATGTCTATTATATTTAAAAACCAACCAATCAAAATTTCACAAAAGGCCTGGCATAAACTTCTCATTTAGATATCTCACTCTTTGAAATAGATGGTGAACACTTCAAACATTAGTATGGGCATCAGTTTCACCTCATAATATTATAGCCCAATGTGTTAGCTAGTCAGAAGTCAGCCACCATATCATTTCAGTAGAAGTCCCCTCAGTTTTGTAAATGTCTGTGTAAGAAGCCAAAGTCAATCTTAGGGTGATGAGTGAAACAGATTGACTCACTCCTGAAGACCGGGGATGTTGACTTGATCTGTGCCGACTGGCCTCTAATCCTGAGTTAGGTTGATTGGCTTCTCTCTTATTAAAATTTTGTCATTGATAAACACTGTCACTAGAGCCTCAGCTGATGTGCCAAAATACATTAAGACGTACTTCATTTCCTCCCCCCACACACCAATAGTAAGACTAACAGTACTTATATAGTGCTGTATGTAATCAAAATGCTGTACAAAAATGAACTAATTAATCTGCACAACCTCCCCGGTGAGGTAGGTATGGTAAATGTGGTTATTGCTGCTGGATAAACTGATGCTGAGAGGTGAAATGGCTCGCCCAAGGTCACCCACCACACAGCTTTGATTAGAATTTAGGGCATTGTGAGATTTACTTCATTAATGCTTGGGAAGTGCTTTGAGACCAATGGATGGCATACACTGTAAAAGGGAAAAGCATTCATGAATGAGTAATTATTTTAATTACTGCTACCAAAAAGTTCAGTAAATGTTGAAGAGGCAAATTGTCTGTTACACTCACGAAACAACAGAAATTAACGCCGTTTCATGGGTGTGTAAATAAGCAAAATTTGGCGTGGAGTCTGTATGTTTTATAGCGCTTGTCACTGTGTAACTCGTGCTTTAAATAGGCAAATAAAGGAAAAAGGGGAAAACATGTAACACAGTGTTATGGACGGATAATCTTTTCTCTTTGCGTTTGTGCTCAGTTAAAAATTCACACGTCAAAAAGAGCTGAGGATACATATGAACGCTTATGGTTGAATTCTGCTCTGTTACATCTGTGCAACCCCACTAGGATTACAAGGCTGTAAAAAGACCTGATCCAAGTCACTGAAGTCAACGGAAAGACGCACATTAACTTTAAGTGGGCTTTGGGTCAGCGTAGTGGAGAGCAAAATTTGGCCTTGTATTTGAATGTCATAGCTGGCATTTAGGATGGGTAAACTTCAAAAGCTTCAGGGGGTTAATTCAGATAAACATCCAGAGTGTCTCTGATCACCTGCCAGGAATTTGGGCCAGTTTCAACAAAGCATGAAACAAACGCTTAACTTTAAGCATGTACCTACTCAGCAGAACACTTAGGGTGATATCCTGTCCCACTGAAGTCTATGGATATTTTGCTATTTACTTCAGGGAGCCAGAATTTCACCTTTGTGCTTAAACTTAATCACATGCTTAACTGATAAGTTAGGGTTTTGGCTCTATACATTTATCCAAATCTTAACCAAATTCATATGTGATATTGAAATCCTGCTTGGAAATCCTCAAAGGCTTTCTCATGAAACTCCTAGTGTTTTCTCTGGTTTGGATCAGAAATACTATAAGAATTGAGTATTTCAATAGTTTTTTTCCCTAGACTTGTCTAGAATTGTGATGTATACGGGCAAAGTACAGAACTGAAAGTGTAGAAAATTGGAAGAGGACAAGAAAAAAAATTATCCAGACTTTTCACTTACATCTATTTAGAATGATGCATAATATAAAGAAAGATATGGGGGATTTTTCTTTCATCGCACAGACCGTTTAAAAAATTTAAATTGAGTGGTAGAAGCAACTTAATACCTTTTTACTAAAATTTGAAACAGAAACCAGCTGAGACAAATTAGTTAAAAGAGTTTCAAATTCAATATTGGCTAATATGCTTGTGCCAGAATAAAAAATTATGATATCTATGAAGAACAGTATAAATGATTAATCATTTTAGTTCAAGGAGATCTATATTTCAAAATGTACATGCATATTGTGAGCTTTCTGAATCTTATGAAACAAAGACAGAGAAGTTTGAGTCTTTTCTGTTTAATATTCACCATATATCATTTTCTTTTAGGATTAATTTGAAAAATGTAAACTACTTAATATTTGTATAACTGTAATATCGATGTGCTATTTATAGAAAGTCTTGGCCACCATTGTTAGCCTGCTGATTGCATATGATTAGATATGTTTTTATTGAACAGGGTTTACAGTATTTTTTTATTACTATTTGTAACAATAAAACCCTAAAAATGTATGATCGAGGATGAGGTAATATTTTATAATTAGATTAGGTCTATTTACCAAGGATATCAAACTTGTCTTCAAATATTAACTTCTGTGAGGTAGTTAGCTATTAATATGTCTATTTTACTGTTGGGTAAACTGAGACACAAAAGTTAAAAACTTTGGTTACTAGCATTAGACAGCTAAATCTATATCCTAATTGAATGGCTAAAAATTCTGGCAAATTGTAAGGGGTTAAGACTATCTATAAACAGTAATACCACGTGTTAGCTTTAGAGATGTCCACATCTTTTCTCCCATTCTCCTGGTCTACCACACTTCCTGCTCGATTTTAATGGAACCTGACTGGTGCAAGATTCCTGCTTAATGTGTATATGCTGTGATTCATGTATATTTGTTTGCCTTTTTTTAATTTCCAGGACACTAGAAGTTTTGGTGAGTTTGAACGAAGGACAATCTTTGATCTCCAGCTCATTAACAATCACTGCTTCGGAATGTGTAAGTCAATGACTGACAGCATTTCATGTAAACGTTGAAATTGTGAGACTTACTGTTTTATCCTTGCGTAAATTTTTGGGTGGGAGAATCTCTAATCAGAGCAGAGCTGCATTAGCTTATTAATAACGTGAAAAGGAATACGGGGAGTTGCATTTTACGCGGGGGTTAGGTTCTAAAGTCAGCGCGTAAGGCGAAAATCGCGTATAGTCAAACTCTCATTGAGTGGAATGGCGGGCGGAATCGCCCGCACTACAGGTGCCGTATTTAAATTGTTATTTTTCTCTCTCTCTTTTTTTTTTGCTGCGCACGTATAGTTGAATTTGCGTAAGTTAAATGCGTGTATGATGCGACTCCACTGTAGCTGTGAAACCGTATCTAAGCACAGATGCATCTATCTTCTAAATCATTAAGTGTCGTGAAATGCATGTTTATAGTCTTCATTTTATTTCTGAGCACACAAGCAAGCTTCGCTGATTGGATGTGCTTAATGAAACGATTGGTATTTGGCAGATTTTTCTGCAGTTATAGTATGTGAAATGACTCATTTATTATTTCCCATTAAGGGGGCAGACAACTAGATTTAGTTAGCATTCCAATCTACATAGGGTTGCCAGCTTTCTAACTGGACACCCCTGCCCCGCCTCTTCCCCAAGGCCACGCCCCTGCCCCGCCTCTTCCATGAGTCCATGTCACCTGACCCCCGCTCTTCCCCCAAGGCCCCACCTCCTGCCTCGGCTCTTCCCCTCCAGGCCCTGCCCTCTGCTCACTCCCTGATCCTAGGAAGCTGGTGTGATGGAGCAAGATAGTGCTGATTCATGAGACTTAGAACAGCATAAGAGGTTTAAAAGAAGTGTTTGTTCTTTGTCTTTTGGAAAACTTTTTTTTCATACTTGATTCCTTTCTACAACAAAACTCCATAGAAAAATTATGTAGAGAAACCCTCTAGCCTTACAAGCATTCATTAAATGTCTCACCTGTTTTGTAGGTAGGCTTTCCACACACACCTTCTCAGGAACTTTTTTATTTTTAAAAAGAGAAAACTGATATTACGCTCAAATGAAGCAAACCTAATGAATGGATTCAGTGTGGTATCCATTTGCCATTGTGTCCTAATCCTTAGGGCTTGTCTATATTAGAAAAGTTGTACAGTCTTAACTAAATTAATTTGAAGTCTAGAGAGTATCACCTATTTAACTATATAATGCAGATGCATTTAATCCTTGTTTAGCACGTACTAGTAAATTACTAAATTAAACTAAGCTAATTTAAGTGAGAGTTAAACAGGTTTAAGTGCATCTACATTAAGTGAGAAGTACCACCACCACTAATATCAATAAACAGAGTTTAAAAATCTTCCTATAACTTGGTTAAAAACCCATCCCACCTCTTTTCTATGAGTTATTAGATACCAAATGGTACAGAAATGAGTTTTTTCTTGCGGCGAAGGCGAATGCGAAGTTCCACAAACTTAGAAAACGAAATTTTCAGCTGTATAAACAAGAATGCCTTGCTAAAACATATCCCAAGATTATGCCAAACAAACCTGGCAGCATTTGTAATTCTGCTATAAAATGCAGCAACCCATTTGCCAGGCTGCTGCTAGCTAACCGCCCCATTTTCCATAGTCCTAATCATCTTGTTTCTGTTTTAGAATCTCTAAATTTGGTACATTTCTTGTGGCTTCTGGCATATTATGCACAGTAAGATTTGTTTTGTAGAAATTAAGTCCTTTTAGGTGGCTAAATAGTTCTCTGAAAAGCTGGCAACTGACATTTGGCTGGTTAAGAAAGTCTTTTATTTTAAATCAGACTTATTTTTAAAATTGTCACTAGAATAAGCATCAGAGAATAGGGTTTGAATAGAAATGTACTAATCCACGCTCTTGATAACTCACAAAAAAGTAGCCTTGTCCAAAGATGTGAGGGAGCAGTAACTGGCATTGAGGGGTTTTGGGATTGTCGAGGCACTAACTCACATTGAGGGGGAACGATGTGGGGGGGCACTAGGATTTGGGGAGAGCAGTAAGTGTTATTGAAGGGGTGTTGGGGTACGGAGGGAGCAGTAACTGGCATTGATGGGGCATGGGGACAGGACTGACTGGAACTGATGGGGCATGCTGTGCTGGGGGCACTAAGTGGCAGAGAGTTGGGGGACCACTAACTGACAGCAGAGGGGTGCATGGTGTGTCTGTGTGGTGGGGAGAGGGGGCAAGAGGCATCGAGAGGGGGCATACTGTGTGTGTGGGAGGCGGTAATGGACAGCAGCGGGATCATAGAATCATAGAATATCAGGGTTGGAAGGGACCTTAGGAGGTTGTCCAGTCCAAACCCCTGCTCAAAGCAGGACCAATCCCCAATTTTTGCCCCAGATCCCTAAATGGCCCCCTCAAGGATTGAACTTACAACCCTGGGTTTAGCAGACCAATGCTCAAACCACTGAGCTATCCCTCCCCCCATGCTGGGATACATGCTGTGTTTGTGGGAAGAGGCAGTAATGGGTTGGGAGGCATGCACTGTGTGCAATGTACGGGGGGTGTCAATCCCCAGAGTGGGAAAACTGGGGCACAGTGGGGTGGAGGGGAGGCAGACAGGATCTTCCCCCCCTCCTCCCCTTTCCCGGCAGCTTCAGTGCCAGTACCTAGCTTTCCACTGGAGAGGCTGGAGCCGGGTCTGGGAGCCAGCCACTTTTTTCCGTCACCAGCAGCAGCTGAGTAGCTGCTGCTCTTCCTGCCCTTTCAGCGGGGAGCCTGATCGCGGTTACTCTGGTAACTGGACTTTTAGTGTCCGGTCAGCTGTGCTTTTCGACCGGACTTTTTGGTCGAAGACTGGACACCTGGCAACGCTAAGTCTCTGCATGATTCTGTGCAAAAGGAATGTTACCATATGCATTATGCTAGATTTCCAGATAACGTACAAAACATCTTGTACAGTAATGCATGATTCACTGGTTATCCTCAACCCCCCGACATAGACTGTCTATAAAGAGCTTCCCTCCTTTTCCATCTGTTTTGCTAACTACTTCAGAAACTGCTGAAGATAGACCCAGGCAGCGATCTATTTGTAGAGGGGAAAGCCAGGGAAATTTCCCTTCCCCTCTGGGCAGTCTCTTTGCTTCCTCTCAGCATTCCCTAGCTTGTCAGCTAAGGAATGTATGTTTTCAATATGTACAGTGCATATGTTTTCCCTATAGCTATGCATTATTATATGCTAAACGTATTACAACATATTATTTACTACAATCTGCTGCTGCAGCTCTGAGGCCTTTGAATGACTTCCCCCACCCTTTAAGGACCTGCTTTCACTACAAGTATAGTTGTATCAGAGGAGCTAGTTAGAATACAATTGTCCACTGACCCAGTTACAACTTGGTTCCAGTTTATAGTGTAGATGGGTCCATAGCGGTGATATAAAGCCTGAGGTTGTATAGATGGAACCTCAAGACTTTAGCCCAGTTATGGAAGATTGGTTATGGACCTGGACCTCATCTACATTACAAATTATAACAATGTTATAACTAGGTCAGGGGAAAACCAAGCTGGAACCCAGTCTCCTGATAAAGCTGTATTTATATTGTAGACAGCTTTCATAGAGAATAGGGATTTCGGAGTCTTTTGTGAAAGGATCAAATATTTTCACGAAATTTGTGCCCTTTTTAAAGCATACCTGTACTGCCGCTTTACTTTCAGGTCGGTCAATATATGAGGTCATGTATTCTGCTATTCATTGTGGGTAGGCATCCCCAGTTCATATTGAAATCTGTAGGAATTGTGAGCACACACAGGGCAGAATTGTCCATTTGTGTTTGTTAAAGGGAGAGAAAAGGAATATAAATAGTATTCATGTTGTGCAAAATACAGACGAGTTCCCCAGGAATCCGGTCACTCTGTACTTCCAACGACCCCACTCATTTTGTGTTCTTTTCCAACAACAGATTGTTGTTCACAGGGAATTAACCTGGAGAAGACAAGCTTATTTTTTTCAACCTTTTAAAAATTGCGAATATGGATAATTTTTGGGGGGTTGATGTCAGCACCAACTCAGGTTTTAGGATTTGGTGTGGAGAGTCTGAATGAATTGAGGCAGCTCACCAAACCTAAATCATGCTGAGACACTTCGATGAATCCATTATAAGATGTGTAGCCTATTTCCACCTGATGTCATGATTTTGTATCAATGGATGATGATGCAACATCTTGAATGAATGACATAAGGAGGATGCTCTGTCATGACACCCGATATACTACTCTTCCCTTTTTCTTCATCCTTTCAGAGGGGTGAGTGAGCCACTATATGCAGAAACTGTGAATTTACCATGACCACATATAAATCTGCATGCTGACAGTGCAAACAAAGTTAAAGAAAATACAGCATCCATGCAAAACAAATCATACTAAATCATTCTATTCCTCTGCTCCGTTCATGGCAAAACTGTAACCCATTTTGTTTCTCTGTGGTTAAAAGTTTCAAGTAGCAGGAAGCAGAATAACTACAGAAGTGAACTGACAGGAAATCCAGCAATATTTCTGCTCATCCTTTTTCTTTTTTTTCTTTGTAAACCCTCATGTCATGCATTGTGCAGTGAAGGAAGGGCCATACAAGGAGAACTGTTGTTTCCATAGTAGCAGATGGGCAACTGCATAGAAATGGGTCACTGCTAGAACACTGAGCTAATTCTAATGGCAGAGCAGCTGATGGCTAACCTGGTACAAGAGAGTTAAAAGTTACAGCCTTCCTCAGTAAACTGAAGTTGCTGCAGAGAAAACAAACAAAAAAGGTGTTGCAGCGAGGCATGGACATTTACTTATGATACCATCTTAAATGGTCACCTAACATTTATACATTATTAATCATCATTTGAGTAGGGCTTGATTCTCTCTCATTTACACCAGCTTTTCACCAGTATAACTTCACCGACTTCAATACAATGACTCCGACTTTATTCTGGCTTGAGAGGAGAATCAAGCTGTGTCCTTTGCCTTTTTTTTTTTTTGGTCCCCATATGAACTGTGAACAGGTCTCATTCACACAAAGCATATCACTGATTTCCCCTTAATGTTGTTCCAAATCAGCGTGCCATGGAGCACACTATACCCAGGGTTTAGAAACACAGTGTGCAGAGGATGTGGGTTTGGGGCTTTTTAGCCTCTGGGCCACTTCTGTTCTCCACATTCTCCCTTACAAATAAGGTTAGAGGTGCAGTCTAAGCCTTTGTGAGAGTCACCGTTCACGCTCATCAGAAAAAAACATATCGACAAAAGCGGCAAAATGGGCTGACCGTTAACTTGAGATAGGCTAAGCACAATTCCTCTCTGTGTGCCTCTGATAGTGTGGCTCTTTAAGAGCCTCATGGCACGATTAACCTATGCCTAAGTGGCACCATTTAGCCTTCGGCCATCTTTGCTAGCATGCATGAGCCAAAGCAGTGACTTTGTGTGACGTGTAAGACCTTGTGAGACTATCTAAGTTTAAAGGTCTCAGTGGAGTATCTGTCTATTGAGAGAGACAAGATGGGTGAGGTAATACCTTTTATTGGACCAACTGTCATGGCTCCTTAAAATTCCACCTGTCACTTTGGGTTAGGCGGAAACTTCTAGTTATCCCATAACTGTCTACACTAGGCTTCTTTGCATCTTCCTTGCAGCAGCTGGTATTGGCCACTGTCAGAGACATGATAGTGAACTTGATAGACCACCAGTCACATCCAGTCCAGCAGTTCCTATGTTTTTTGTCCTGCAGGGCAAGATGAGTGTTCACACTTCAGGACTATAATTAAATCTTTATTTTTAGAATACCAAACACCATGGTATAGGAGCCCTATATATAGGGCCCTACCAAATTCACAGCCATGAAAAACATGTCACGGACCATGAAATCTGGTCTCCCTCTGTGAAAACTGCTCTTTTCTGTGCTTTTACCCTATGCTACACAGATTTCACGGGGGAGACCAGCATTTCTCAAATTGGGGATCCTGACCCAAAAGGGAGTTGCAAGGGGGCTGCAAGGTTATTTTAGGGGGTTTGCAGTATTGCCACCCTCACTTCTGTGCTGCCCTCAGAGCTGGGCGGCTGGAGTGGAGCAGCTGTTGGCCAGGCGCCCAGGTCTGAAGGCAGCGCCCCGCCAGCAGCGCAGAAGTAAGGGTGGCCATACCAGATCATGTCACCCTTACTTCTGTGCTGCTGCCTTCAGAGCTGGGCGGCCAGAGGGTGGCGGCTGCTGACTGGGGTCCCAGCTCTGCAGGCAGCAGCGCAGAAGTAAGTATGGCAATACCATAGCATGCCATCCTTCTGTACTGCTGCTGGCAGTGGCTCTGCTTTCAGAGCTGGGCATGTGGCCAGCAGCCGCCGCTCTCTAGCTGCCCAGCTCTGAAGGCAGCACTTCCCCCAGCACCAGCGCAGAAGTAAGGGTAGCAGTACCGCAAACCCCTCTACAATAACTTAGTGACCCCCCCCCCACACACACACAACTCCTTTTTGGGTCAGGACCCCTACAATTACAACACTGTGACATTTCAGATTTAAATAGCTGAAATCATGAAATTTATTATTTTTCAAATCCTATGACCATGGAAATTGACCAAAATGGACCATGAATTTTGTAGGTTCCTACTTTTACACCCCTTCTGGGATTCTACTTTCCTATTCTCTTTCCTCTCAATGGTTGCAGACTGAATTGATGATCAGGCAAGCAGCTTTCCTTAGGCAGCTCTTAATATAATCCTTTAAAGTCATTAGCCACTGGGTGCCTGGTATATCTGTGCCAGTGACTTTTCCCTCCCCCCCCCTCCATATTAGGCCTGATTCTCCTCTCACTTATGCCAGTTTCACATCAGTATAACTCCACTGACTTTGTGGAGTTACTCCTGACTTACACTGGAGTACGTGAGAGGAGAATTGGGCCCGTTATCTTCCAAATGTGATTTGTGCAGTGATGGCATGACTGGTCTTGAACACAGGTCGATAAAATGGCACAGGTACATGCAGTTTCAATGTTCTTTGTTTTACAGTTCAAAGTTTTATGGCTCATCATATTCTATATTGATACTGTGCCCAATCCTTTAAAATAGCCTACGCACCCGAGTTTCTCCAAAACCAAGAATATGTAAGGAACTGGAGAACATATACATGACCTTTTGAATCTCCCTTCTGCCATGTTTTGTAGTCGATACACATCATTCATTTTATCATGCAGCTTCTTTAAAGCATCCCGGTTTACCAGGTACATTCCTTGGTTCACAGAAGGGGAGGGAACTAAACATACAAGGTGTCAGAGGAGCTAACTAGGAGAGAATTTGGCCCAGAGTGGGCCTGATACAATAGGCTTCATAAAGAGTTTTGTCTGAGTCAGATCTGCAGAAAGAGGATCCGGCAAGTAGGAATCCTCTGTATGTGAATCAATATGTAACTCTGTTATGGGGGGGCGGGAAAAGGAAGAGACAAAAAACATTTATTAATGAGATAGAAATTGTTAACATCATCTAGTGACTGTCTTTTCCCTTCTTGTTTCTCCATAGTCGAATGGCATAGCTGCCCTTATTGCCATTCTTGTGCTGTTACTTTTGGTGGCTATTGGTCTTTTATGGTGGTTCTGGCCTCTTTGTTGCAAAGTGGTAAGTAAAAAAAACTTAAATGGCTAATTCGGACATATGACCTATAACTGTCACCACACTCTTGTTGGGAAATATAGATTATTTTTCATATATGTTTTTTGAAAGCAAGTAGTAGAGCAGCAGAGTTGCTGTATAGAATGGATTAGGTACAAGAGTATATATAATATATCAGACATAGGTTTGGATTATCTTTAACAGTGGTATATTGTAAGCCACAGAAGAGGTCAGTTTAATAACAGTGAAGTAACTGTTCTTTACAGCACTTGCCGCTTTGACAGAAACCTAAGCACAGATAAACCAGGATAGAAAGACTGGTGTCTCTCTTTTTGGCTTTTACCCGAATGCCGTATTTCTGTAAAATCTTTGATAAAAGCTTTTCCTCTATTATTTGAGAGTTGCAGGCTATAATGGTGTGCAGATGTTTTTCTGAAATCAAGGACTGTTTTAAAAGCACCAGCACTAAAATTGATATTTGTAGTCAATTATGGATTCTCAAATGGCAAACCCTTTATTCTCTTATTAATCCCCTGCAAAAAATTAAATTGTCATCCTGTCTGTATTACATCTACTTTCATCTGAATAATGAACGTTCTTTATCCTTCTAGCAGCAGTCAACAATGGTGCTTCAAATCTTCCCTCTCTTCCCCCCATGCATGGCAGGAGTTTGAGATTGGTGGATTTTGATGAGGTGGCAATTTCTTCCAACCTGGCACTATATTCCGTCTACCCAGATTTGTCACAGGGGAGGTCTCCTGGGGGTTGGGGCAGTGAAATATCATCCCTCTTCCCAAATGCTCCTAGGCTATTACTGAAGCACTGAGGATGCAGTAGTTCCCAGAGCTAACAATTTCCCTGAAGTAGAGCTCTGTGTAAGGGCTGTGTAAAAAACTGGCATGGAGGTACAGGACCTCAGCCGTCTGTGGATCCCCCCACTCAAAGTGTCACAGCTAAACACTAGGTGGATAGTTTATCATAGGTAGTTAACGCATATTTCAAGGGGCCATTCAAGGTGAGGTGTCCCCTTAATACCTCTTCAATCCTGTGGGGCGGGGAGGGAGAAAAAAAGGCATGTGTGTGGGTGGGGGGGTGTTAAATGGGGTTGGGGTGGTGGTGGTGGTGGTGAAGTGGGTTAATAATTGTTGTACTAAGCCATAAATCCAGTGTTTCTATTCAGTCCTATTGAGCTCCGAGGCTCATTTTTTGAAGACGTTGTACAGGTTTCCTTTTAGAATGAGGAAAGAGAGGTCAGATACAGAGTGATCTCTTTATGAAAAGTGTTCACCCACAGGGGATCTGGTATGTTTATCTTTTATCATTTTTCTGTGAGAGTTCATACAAAAGCGTAGTGATTGTCAGTTTCACCTCTATAATGGTCATTGGGGCATTTAGTGCACTGGATGAGGTACGCCACATGACAGGCATGTGTGGTAGCCATGTATCTTGAAAGATGTGTTGTGGAGGGTGTTGACCATCCTAGCAGTGGAGATATGTCTGCAGGTTTTGCATCTGTTGTTCTGGCAGGGCCTGATGCAGCTCTGAGTTGGTGTGTCCTGGTCTGTGGGGAGCTTGCTTCTGATAATGAGCTTGGAGAGGTTGGGGGCTGTTTGAAGTCCAGAAGGGGGGGTTCAGGGAAGATTTCTTTCAGGATGTAGTCCCCATCCGGTATGGATTTTAGTTTGATACCTCACATGGATTCCAGTGTGGGATGGTAGGGGACAATTACGGGTGTGCAGTTGGAGGGAGTTTTATTTCTGTATTCTATATTGAAGTTGTGGTGGAAATCTATGATGGAGTTTGGAGCATGTCTGGAACATGCCTATTCAGAGGATGAAAATATCATTGATTTAGCTCAGGTATATCATTGGTTTTGTGGTGCATTTGTTCAGAAATTCCTTTTCAAGGTGGCATATTGGGGAGCCATCCTGGTACCCGTGGCTGTTCCCATGGTTTGAACTAAGTGTTTGTTGTTGAATGTAAAATTGTTACGAGTGAGGATGAAATGGATGAGTTTGGCAATGTGTTTTGGAT
Organism: Macrochelys suwanniensis; assembly: GCA_033296515.1. Lineage (NCBI taxonomy): Eukaryota > Metazoa > Chordata > Testudines > Chelydridae > Macrochelys > Macrochelys suwanniensis. The sequence goes on along the minus strand of CM065779.1, from coordinate 20,825,406 downwards.
GGATATCTGTGGGTTGTCCATTGTCTTGTAAATATTCGAGGCAGACAGTCATTGTGAGGGATGTTGGTGTATAGTGAAGTGACATCCATGTGGCAAAGATGATGTTCTGAGGGAGGTTGTTAATGTTGCAGAGATTCTGGAGGAAGTCGATTGTCTTGGAGGCAGCTGGTCCTGTGTATGATGAGTGGTTTGAGACCCAATATTCCTTCAGTAAGAGTGCCATGGACAGATATGTTGGGTCTGCCTGGGTTCCCTTGTTTGTATACCTTGGGAAGCATGTAGAAGGTCTCTGGGTTCGTGGGGGATGAAGTTGTAGAGTTTCTCTTTGGAGTTGTTTGAGGAAGAATTTGACGATATCCTTAAATTCCTGGGCAAATTGTGGTGTGGGGTGTTTTTTGAGTTCTTCATAATGAGTGATATGAAACAGTTGTCTATTGGCCTTGAGAACGTAGTTATCATGGTTGAGGACTACGATTGTGCCCTCTTGAACTGTCACAGAAAAATAAGACAAAAACACCATATCAACTCTGGGTGAACACTTTTCATAAAGTGATCACTCTATAGCTGACCTCTCAGTCCTCATCCTCAAAGAAGACCCGTACAACTCCTTCAAAAGATAAGCCTGGGAGCTTAAATTCTTAACTTTGCTAGATACTAAAAATCATGGACTGAATAGAGACACTGGATATATAGTTTATTACAACAACGTATAAGCCACTTAATCCCCTCCCACAGCTTTCCCCCTCTTTTTCTTCCCCCTTTCCCCTTCTCGCCCCATGACTAGAGAGCTGTGACTGGGACTCTTTAATCTTGAATGGTCTTTGAAATATGTGTCAAGTAGTTATGCTAAACAATATGATCCACCTTGTATTTAATTGTGACGTTGTGAGTATATTTTCCAGACCTGAAGAAGAGCTCTGTGTAAGCGTGAAAGCTTGTCTCTCTCACCAACAGAAGTTGGTCCAATTAAAGATGTTACCTCACCCATCTTGTGTCTGTAATATCCTGGTACCAATGCAGCTACAACACCACTGCAAATCCGTAGATTATGATGATGTGCTCTTATTCCTTCCTTTTATTCCACATCCAGTATGTTAACATTATTCATTATCCCAGTTTGTGGCCTATTACTTACTGTCTTCGCTGTAAATGTCCTTGACTATCGATCACTCCTTCAAGAACATTAGAGAAAGGGTGGCTAAAACCACAGACCGGGTTGTCTTGCTGATGGAAGTGTTTAGTTTCATGGGGCAGAGAACAGCAAGGAAGAGAGCAACAGCTCCCAAACCTAAAAATTGTTGTATCACCAGAATCAAAACAAAAAGGGATAAAGTTGTTACAGACTTTGAACAAAAATAAAAGAGACTTGCAGAAGTTCCTGCCTTCTATTATCTGTAGGCAGCTGGTGTACAACACTTTAGATGACTTAGGTATTCTGCTTAATCATTGGCAGGAGTCAGATCTCGAAGTGTTAGTTGATCTGCAGTCTATGTACAGTACCAGGTTTTTTTGCTGTTTTTTTTTTTTTAAAGGGAGTTCACTGTTGACAGTTCTTTCACTCTTCCTTGAATATCAGAACATATGATTGTATCAAACTGGCTTCAGGCTCTAGTGCTGACATTTCCTAATGCCCACATCACTGGAACATTTGAAAAGTGTTAATGAGTGGATCAAAGGGACTGTTGCCTGAAGCAACTAACTTTTTTTTTTTTTTTAATAAGAAATCGGCTCTCCTCCAAACTCAAGTCTTCGTTCTTTGTAACTAAGTAAATGAGATGCAGTCCTCCCTGATGATAAAACCAAACCAAACAAAATTGGAGACAAATCAAATTGTACATATGGTTAAGACTGAGAAGTGTTCTTCAGAATAGTCACTACTGCATTTTACTAATGTGAATGAAGAAAAAAAATTACAGGCAATCTTGCAATATTATGTCTTTTAATATCTGCAAATTCTCATACTGCATTGGCATAATTTACTACAAAAATTGCCTAAATTCCCTACTGTTCTTTAAAATTGTATTTGGTAATGGCTTCCCAGTGAACTTCGCTTTAAAAATCAAACTGGAATAAGTACTGTGTGCGTGTGTGTGTGTGTAGCCTGTCGAAACATACGGGTGGGAGCATTTTCATACCACTTCTGTCAACAGGGCCAAATATCTGCTACTCAAGGCAGATTATTTTCTCACACCATTGTCATTTAATGGAGGGGTACATTTTCAAACAAGTTTCATCTTCTGAAGCGGCTAGTAACTGCAGCTAATTAATGCATTAGCTCATTTTAAATCTTGTTTATCCTACAACTCCAGTGAGTTTAGCAGCACCATTTTAGGGCCTGACAGGGCCGGTGCAAGGAAGTTTCATGCCCCAGCCCTGTGCCCCCCCCAACTAACACCGCCCCCCCCCGCGGCAGCCAGTCTCCCTCCCCACCCCCCGTGGGCCAGGAGCTCAGCTCCCCGCCCACGGCGCCCCCCCAGCTCAGTCGCGGAGCCGGGAGGGTGGGAGGCAGCCGTGGACAGCTGCCCCCCCTGCTCCCAGCGCCCTAGACGACCACCTACGGTCGCCTAGTGGGCGCGCCGACCCTGGGGCCTGCTCCCATGTCGAATATGGCTCCCACTGACTCACAGGATTACAAAGCCCATTGAAGTTGTCATGAATCTTTTCCTTGATTTCAGTGGGGTTTAGATCAGGCCCTTAATGGGTTTTGGGTTAGATTTTTTGGTTCAAATCTTGGTCTCATTGAAATTAATAGGCATTTGGCCCTAGTGATCATTAGCCCACATCATAAAACTAATGCATGTTTTGACCACACTTAGTTGTCTCTGCTTAGGAGAGTCTCAAGGGTGTAAGCAAGAAATGACAGAGTTATGAATTATTATTGATAAATATTTATATAGGGCCATAACTTTTTATGGCATTTTGCTGACATTAGAAAGGCCTCAGCTCTGAAAAGCTTAGTGTACATCAGACAAATAGAGAAATTTAAGATAATAGATAAAGAAAGTGGAAGGAAAAAGGGATGGGAGTAGAAACGATAATGTGAGTTTTATATTGAGAGAATCTTATAGGTTTTGATCTCTGGATAAACTTCAGTGCTCCTCAGTGCCTATGCACATCTTCAGGTGCCTAAATACCTTTGGAAATCTGGTCTGTAACCCCTCTGCTTCAAGTTTCCCATCTATAAAGTGGGCATAATAGTTCTGATCCACCTCACAGGGATGTTATGTGGATTAACTAACTAGTTAATGTTTGTAAAGTGCTCTGAGATCGGGTGCTGGACTGCACTACGGAAACATTATTTATTCACCCTTAAGTTAAAAAGTATAGGAGGAAAAATCATGTTCTGACACGCTTTTGCAAGCACCAAACAAACATCCTTCCGTTGAAAGTCCTTAATTTGTTCTCCTGCCCGTTGAAGGTTCCAAGAACTAATGAACCAGTTTAATATTTTAATTCTGAAGTATTTGGTAATATGTTTCCAGTTATACCATGCACTTACTTTTAACTATATTCGTTTTAATATCATTCATATATGTGATGCCCAAATTTATTTTGGAAGTAAACTATTTTGGCGGCATTATTATCTGAGATGTCAGAGGTGACATCCAAGTTACTTTTATCAAGATTAAAAAAAAAATTCTTCTACATATGATGCCATGAGTCCACTTATTTACTTAATATTCAGAGGCACTGGTGAAGATAATTAAAGTACTGGAATTAATGGCAGGGATAGGGATAAAATAACATAACTAGTATTTCAATACAAATGTAATTTTAGGGGCTTTTTATGCAGCAGTCATTTTATATATTATAATCAAATCTGTATTGTACCAATGCACAAAATAATCATGAGTCTCAGTATAGGTTGAGTATTTCTTTTTTCATATCTGAACAATACCGAGGCACAGAAAATCACGACTGTTTGTATAGATAAAGTATTTCTTTGCTGTTAGCTTGGCCACAGAGCGAGCCCACCTGTAGTCTGCTAAGTCCAGCTTGTTTCTGTTTTGTAGAAAACTGTTTCTGATGTCAATATTTGCTATCATCTAATAAGTACATTTTTTCTGTTTAATGGCTTGTTGGGGATTTTGAGGTGAGTAGCAGGGAAACTCACAGAAGTTCATGCGATGCATGTGCGTAAGAGAGCAGAAAGAAAGTGGAAGGGGTTTAAGTGGTGTAAGTGTATTTTTTATGCTATATTGCATATTAAATTAAAGACTAAAACTAAGATAAAATAAGATTAGGAGCACTTCATGTAGAGCCAATAAAGGGCTTTTATTACTAACATGAAAACTCCCTGGCATGTGCTCGCCGTCTTGTTTTCCACGCTGTTGACAAATTGTTAATATTTATGTGCCAGAAACCCCGTGGATGGCTATAAATTAGAAACGAACCTCCTTAACAGGAGGAATTATTTTCAAGTAGCAATTTAAGAATGTTTGTGAATGTATCAACACCACACTGTCGGCATTCCACACTGAACACCATGAAGGAGAGCCATTTTCAAATTATAGATCAGAAATGTGAAAGCTGCAGAAATCATTTGGGTGGGTAGTTTAAAGGCCTAGAGTTGGTCTTGAGCTTCTGGAAGGCATTTCATACTTGTCACTGGGCCAGAAATTCTCCAAATGCATGGCATGAGAAAGCTGGTTTATAGTTAGGCAAGTCCTGAGATAGGCTTTTGGGCTGCCTTTTGCTGATACTGACTAATTAACAACATAGGACTTCATCACTGGCTCTTGCTTAGAATGACTGAACTGCATCCAGTTAGTAAGTAAATGGGCAGGCATGTTTGTCCCAAAGAATGCCTGTCAACAAGCTGATTTTATTTTATATTAGCGGGATGGTGTTAATTTCCACACACGTTTGGTAATCAGGAGTCCAGGAGTTGCAACAGCAGTTGCCAGTTTGTGAAGAAACATTGGTGATTCACAGCGGAATGGTTAACAATTAAGATACTCTATCAGATTTTGAAGGTCACTTGGAGGCTCTGATTGCTGTCACTCATGCTTGTCTTTCTATTGTTTTTAGGTCATCAAGGATCCTCCTCCACCACCTCCAGCTCCAAAAGAGGTACAGCATGAGGGTGTTTGTTGAACCATACAATAAGACATTATCCTAGCGCACCACCAGTTACATTAATTACATTACACCATTCCATTAAATATTGCTGTGTATTACGAATCAGCTCTTCCCCCCAGCTGCTGGAGAGAAAAGATGGCACAGTGGTTAGGGCATTTTCTTGGCACATGAGAGACCAAGGTTCAGGTCCCAGATCTGTCACAGACTTCTTCTGTGACCTTGGGGAAGCCGCTTTTTTTGTGCCTGAGTTTTCCATCTGTGAAATGGAGGTAATAGCACTTCCGTACCTCGCACAGAGGTTTGGAGGATAAATACATCGAAAAGATACGAGGTCCTCAGATATTACATTGGTGGGGACCATATAAGTACCACAGATAACTAGCTACTCTAGCCACAATTCCTCCTTAACCAGCGCCATCCCCTCTTTGGGCTGTATCGGTCCCACCTTTTGAAAAACAAAATAAAATAATCAAAGGTACTATATTTTTGATGCTGATAATGATGATACTTGGTGCTTATCCATATGAGATGCCCAGTTTTGTTTATTTAAAAAAACAGTAAAACCCACCATAACGAGAAACTTGAGGCTCCCTAACAATGAACTATCTTAAGATAACAGTTCGTGACATACACTGAATTAACTCAGCCAGACAGTAAATTAAAGCACCAATAAAACCCGTTAACCATCCCCCGCCCCCTGTTCTCCTCCAGGTACACATTCTAAACTTCCTCCCAAAATTCTTTCAAATAAATGGCTTTCTGTTGCGTGTGTGCTCCTGCACAAGCCAGACTGCTAGAATTCTGGGTGGCCTCTGACCCACCTTTTTAAAACAAAATAATACGGTATTTTTGGTGCTGGTAATCGTGATACTTGGTGCTTATCCATATGAGATGCCCAGTTTTATTTATTTAAAAAAACAGTAAAACCCACCATAACGAGAAACTTGAGGCTCCCTAACAATGAACTATCTTAAGATAACAGTTCGTGACATACACTGAATTAACTCAGCCAGACAGTAAATTAAAGCACCAATAAAACCCGTTAACCATCCCCCGCCCCCTGTTCTCCTCCAGGTACACATTCTAAACTTCCTCCCAAAATTCTTTCAAATAAATGGCTTTCTGTTGCGTGTGTGCTCCTGCACAAGCCAGACTGCTAGAATTCTGGGTGGCCTCTGACCCACCTTTTTAAAACAAAATAATACGGTATTTTTGGTGCTGGTAATCGTGATACTTGGTGCTTATCATATGTGCAGATTTCTGTACAAATAACCAGCTACAGATATTGCTCTGTTTTATTACTGAATATTAAACTTGTCTTAGAAATGGCAGGCACATGGTTATCCAATGCCTTTGCCTGAGAAAACACAAAAAGACTTCATTAAGGTAAAATTAGGGTTGCAGGCACATACCACCTTTTGAATTTATATCACCTTTGAGGAACATTACAGTTAACACCCCCGCCCTCCCCCAAAAGCCCTAAATATTAGAAATCCAGGAAATTCAGTGCTAAGGTTACCACTTTCACAAAACCACACAGTCACACACACAAATGACAATTAAGGCCCTGATCCTGCAAAGACTTAGGCATTTGCTAAACTTTCTGTAGTGTGAGCTAGCAGGCCTGATTTTCATTTATACAGAGGCCCCTTTTTACCATTCTGACATTGTAAAAGGACATTAAACTAAGCAAAATTGCAGTTAACAGATGGTAAATTCCTAGTGAAGACAAGACAAGGCAGTTTGTAGTTATTACACAAGTTAGCAGGTCAAGTTAAAAACTGTTTCATTTTGAAAAACGTTTCAAATTTTTAGATTTCCCCTCCTTTCTCTCACGTCTTTTTCCCATTTTCTTCTATGGGGGTGGGGATGGACGTAGGATTTCACCTCCCCCCCCACTATGTTAAAAAAAATTGTGCACACAAATGCATGGCTTGGTCGTATATCTGGATAAAAATGGGTTATGGTGGGATTCCTCCTCTTGTTGAATGTTAAAAATTGCAGATGTTCAAAATTAAAGGCTGTAGACTTTAGTATACTTGTATACACCAACAGAAAACAGTTTCAAATAATTGTTGGGGCCAGATGTTCGTGAAAATATTGGACAGCTAGTCCAGGACTTAAGCCATCACTCTCACCATCATTCCTTTATCTGAGTTCTCTGATTTAGAGAGATTCAGCTGAACAAACAAATTTCTTAAGATGAACTGTAAAGAGAGCAAGATGCGTTACTTCCAAAATCGATCCGAGAACCCTACATTGACTTTGGGTCAGAGATAAGATTGAGATTGTATTTTGAGAATGACGGTCACTCGTGAAAGGGAAACCACCTCTGAAATTCCTGAGGTTCTAATTTTTTTCTCTTAACTTGTAAGTCAGATAGTCACGAAAGTCACTTAAGCCATGACAAATGCTTGCAACTTTGACTTCCCTTAACAAAATGCTTTGGTGTTAAAAGTTCCTTCTGTTTGGAAATCGTCCGAACATGGGACTAGGGAGGGATGAAAGCCTAGGTTGGTGTCAGATTGGGGTGGGGACATTCTCCCTCTTCCAGTTGGTTAGCTGCGATGTGCAGGAGAAGAGCCTGTCGTTTGCGCACTTCCTAATATCTGCAGGAAAGGAGATTTTTACCAGAGTGGGAATTCCTTTCTGAGGACCTCATGAGATCTATGGAAGTGGGATGGAAAAGGGGAGAACAAAGGGGAACCACACTGGGGGATTAGCCTTCTGTTCCTGTGGCTATCATGAGCTTCATAGGAGCAAAATCCACTCCTGGGGTATAGAGAAATAGGTCTTGTCTTGGTGAGCACCTCTGGGAATATCCAACGGAATGTCCTTGAGCTGGTATCTGGGTTGGAGGGGTGAGCAGGAGAGCAAGGAGGGCTGACCCTGAAATTGACTGGATGAATCCAATAATTTTAATCATCTACTGTCTGTTCTCAAGTGATGATCTGCCAAAAAAAGGTGCTACAAGACTCTTCTATCTGTGGAGCCTGCCACTGTTCACAATGTGGCTTAGTGTCCAAGCAGCTTTGGAGACACTTTGTGGGCTGACTCTGCAACATTCTGTGCCAGTATATTAAAGGGCTTGAGAATTCTGGTCACAGTTTGGGACACTTCTAATGGTTGCCGGCGATGTTTTCCCATGTGCAAAAAACATTTCCAAGCGTGGTCAGATAGGGCGTGAAATAATGAAAAGTGACATGTAAGTGCCTTTAAAATCTGCTGCTGTCACACTAAAGCTAGATATAAGTCTGGAAAACGCTGTCTGTGAACACTCAGGTCACTCAGTACTGGGCAAGTGGGTGTTCCAGGAGTATCACGAGTGGATGCGCACATGGGCCTTGATTCAGAGCAGCATTTCAGTGCACGTTCAAGCATGTACTTAAGTCAAGCATGTGTGGCCACAGCTCAGGATCGCTTGGTCCAAACTTCACATGGGAGACCAGTGGAATGTGTCTGCTACCCACCCTTGGGCCTCCACTAAGAGCTGCAGCTCTGTTGTGATCAGTCTACTGTAGGCTGTTGATGATTCTGCCCCTCTGTCCTTTGGCCATTGGCCTGGGTTTCGTACAGAGAGCAAAGCCATTTTACTGGAGCAGGCCTCTGTGGTTGGGAATCTGGCTCTTTAAGCACACTACATTTTTAAAAGAGGGAAACAATGTTAATGATTTTTCTCTCTCTGTGTTTTGTTTGTTCTCATTACTGGAAAGGAGGATAATGGGGTGAATGAGCTCTGATTAGTGGAAAGTCCAGTATATTAAATGGCTTGAGAACTCTGGTCACAGTTTGGGACACTTGTAATGGTTGCCAGCGATGTTCTCCCATGTGCAAAAAACATTTCCAAGCATGGCCAGATAGCGCATGAAATAATGAAAAGTGCTAGACACGTGAGTGCCTTTAAAATCTGCTGCTGTCACACTAAAGCTATATACAAGTCTGGAAAACTCTGTTTGTGAACACTAATAAAAGCATGTGCTAGAACAGAACTGAGTGCAAAAAAAACCCTTCCTTCTAAAAATGTTTTTGAATTTATGGACAGGAAGAAGAAGAAGATGATCCCTTGCCTAACAAAAAATGGCCGACAGTGGATGCTTCGTACTACGGAGGACGAGGAGTGGGAGGAATTAAAAGAATGGAGGTTTGTACTCCGGAAAGAAAGAGAAACACTGGTGCATGAAAAGACAAGTTTTCTGAGGCTCAAGTTGATGGCAACAAAGTGTGCTGGAAATATAATTGTATCATGTTTGCTTGCTTCCCACTGACATCAGCCTCCTAAAATTTTTACCCTCTAAAAGAATTCTAAGCGTATCTCAGTAGATTATGAAAGAACTGATTTCATTAGTTCCATTTGATCTGAACTCTAAATAGATGCTGAAAGGCATGCTGATTCCATCAAGCTAATGAGGAGGAGAGTGAGCGCCTTTTTGAGTGTTTTGGAAGAAACTGCAGTGTAACATAAGTACTCCAACTGTGGGCCAGCCAAATGCATTGACAATAGTGACATTAAGGAGAGGCATGATCCGTAAGGAACGCACAGCTACAACAGTGCCTGTCTTTGAAGAGACATGATAGCACCATGTTAATTAAAACAGAATGAAAAATGTGCATCCTTATGGGTATGTCCTTATGTCACATTTTATAGTGAAGTCAGCCTGTATGGAATTTGCAAGGCAGTTTTCTTGTGCATTTAACTTGATTTTAAAAAAACTGTCAATATCCAAGGTATCAAAACCACAACTAAACAAAACGGGGCCCAGTCCTTCTTGAGCACTCCTGAAATCTGCTTCTGTAAGTGAGAGCAGAATTAGGGCCTTTGGCAGTTCCAAATGATTAGTTTAGGGGACCGTGGATGGAAAAAATGTTTTATGCAGCACCTTTCAAATCCAAGCTATCTCAGAGGGTTTTACAAAGTACACTCGGGCCTTGATTTACACTGTGGTTACGTTCTTGAAAAAACACTGCGCAAATAGAAATCGTGTAAAAAAGATACCAAGGGCCTATGGGAAATAAGGGTTTAGGTTCCATGCTGACAAGATGACCTCCCTAATTTATCCAATACAGGTTTTATTAAAAATTTGTAATGAAATTTAAATTTGCTACTAGCCTTCACTGATGTTGAGGATGAGCTTGAAATTACGATAATGCTGATGTTGTCGAAGTCAGAACTCTGGGGTGTCTGGGGAGCCCAGGGAGTGTGGAGCAGTGGGGTGGGCCCCAACTTTGGGTGAGTGGGCAATGGCGGGGGAGGAGAGGCACCAGGGATGGGGCAGGAGGGATCGGGGCCGCCTCCCCTCACCCCTTGCAGATGGCCTTGCGGAGGGCCATGGACACTCTGGCCAGGTCCTCCCTCAGCCCCACGCGCGCACCCAGGGAGCGGGGTCGGGGCACGGAGGTTTACCCCGCTCTGCCCACCCGGCATTCCAGCTGAGGAGTGGGCAAACTCCCCCACCCCAACCCCGCTCCCCAGCTGGAGCGCCAGGTGGAGCGGGGCAAACCCCCGCACCTCGACCCCAGGTCCGCATCTGGGGCAGGGATCCCCTGGCTAGAGTGTCCATCACCTCCCTCAAAGCCGGCTGGAGGGCGTGAGAGGAGGCTGCCCTGATCCCTTCTGCTCCATCCCTCCTGCCTCCCCTCCCCCATCATTGCCCATCCACCTGAAGTTGGGGCCCGCCCAAGTGTCCAGTCCTGGTTATGCCACTGATCTGCGCATCTTGGCGACCGTGCTGCACCGTGTAAAAGTGAATCCATACCGTGTAAAAAAAACAAAGGGTCACTATTAATTGACTGTGCATAACTGAAACCGTGTACAAAAAAATACCATGTAAATCGAGGCCCGACTGTAATGAATTGGACTCCACAGTGTGGGTCTGGATTCCCAGCTGGGGTCATTGCGACTCTTCAAAGAAGGTTGCAGAGTTTAAATGAGAACATTTTGAAAATGGGGCATTTTCCTATTAAACAGGAACCTAACACCTAATTTAACATAAATACACACTGGTTGCAATTAAAAAGTTTACATTTCCACACGGCAATATTTACTATTCTAAGTATAGAGAAAAAACAGTTGCATCTCAGATACCCATGTGTACAACTACGGGCAGATGTTATCTTATTAATAGTAAGCACTGTGGACCAGATTTGTAAAAGTATGTAAGTTCCTAGCTGCATCTTTAGGTACCTAAATATTTTAAAAATCTGGCCTTCTCTGCCTAAGTTCCCCATCTGTAAAATGAGGATGATAATGCTTCTCTATTCTTACAGCACCTCTCTGAAGCTACGGTCATTATCTGATGTTTGTAAGACACTGAGGTGCTATGGCGATTGGGCTTATATAAGAATATAGATCAATAGATGATAGGACAACGTTTAGAAATCTTCAAGTTAGACAATAATAGGGCAGTGATTGTGCTGGTAACAAGAAAGTTGCACCTGTGCTTTTTAAACTGATGCGAAAGGCTGTGTGAACATTCTTAATTCAGTTTTAACCAGGCTTCTTTCAGTTTAGCTTGAGTCAGTTAGGAATCATCTAAGGCCAGGTCTACACTAGGGGCGGGGGGGTCGATGTAAGGTACGCAACTTCAGCTACGTGAATAACGTAGCTGAAGTCGATGTACCTCGCTCGACTTACCGCGCCGTGAGGATGCCATAGGGTAGACTGCCGCCGCTCCCCCGTCGACTCCGCTTCCGCCTCTCGCCAGGGTGGATTACCGGAGTCGACAGCAGAGGGATCGGGGATTGATTTATCGCATCTACAGTAGACGCGAAAAATCAGTCCCCGAAAGATCGATCGCTACCCGCTGAATCGGCGGGTAGTATAACACAGCCCTTAAATTAAACAGAAGTAAGCCACTCTTACTACCACAATAAGAGTGCCGTGCATCTTTTCCACCAGTTTAACTAAATCGGTTTAAAGGCTGATGTAAGTTAAAGGAGTGCACCTTGCTCATGTGGACAAAGTAGATTGCAAACTCCTCAGAGCTGGGATCCTGTTCTCTGCTTTGTCTGTGAGGTGTGTAGTGCACTTCGGGCACTAAATTGCATGCATAATAAATTACAGTGAGTATTAGCTCAAACACAGCATTGGTTACAAGACCTGTTTTAATTTATAACTGGAATTTTGGCCAGGACAAAGGGCTCAAAGCTGAAATCATTTTGAAATTATTGTTGCAAAGACAAACATGGTACGGTCCTAGCCAAGGCCCTTTTAGGGCCTCTCCTGCATGGTACTCAGCCCCTCTTGCCCTTTGTGGGAGCTGAGAGTACCCAGCACCTTGCAGAATTGCCCTCTGATCTTTCAGTTACCTTCTGCCTGCACAGCCGTGTATGGCAGTGGAGTGTGAGACTTCACCTCTGACTGTTAATATGGGATTCAGTGGCCACTATTAACTGAACAAAGTGGCACAGAATATAGGGGAGGGGAATTCCTGACTTTCAAATTATATTAACTGCCCCTTTCTAGTGCAGGGTGAGGAGATATCAGCCCTTAAACCTTTCACTGGATGAGGACTGATTGTTCTCTGTCTGGTGACTCAGGCAGGTGTAATTATGGAGGTAGGAGGCAAAAGGAAAGAGTTCTAGGGAAAGTGAAGGTGAGCGGGTCACGGTAACTCCAGGGAACATTAGGAAGGGGGGTTCTTTTTTACTTGACATTAAATGTGGACACAGAGTTTTCTAGAAATTTGAGTAAATTAAGGGAAAACAGGCAAGTTTTTCATTTAAAAATTTAAAATTGAAAAAAAAAAATTCTAGAGCTTTCTAAAATGCTTTTTCTCCTGCTTGATTTACTCCTGTGACATCAGCCCCTGCTGACTTTTCTTTATTGTCACTTCTCTTAGACACTGTTCTTTCTCTGCCCAGTGTTCCTCTGTAGTACAACCTTCATTTAATATTTTGTTTTACTTTTCCAATATTGAGAATTAGCAAAATATGTTTCAAGACATATCTAGAAGAACTGGTGTTAAATCACAAAAAATGTTAGTGAAAGTGTTCATTAAATGTTTTCCTCTTTTTTCCCCCCATAAAATAATTAGAATTAATTTTTTTCACCCAGTCCTATTATGCAGTACACATATGCCTATATTAATACCATATATTCTCATTTTGTTTAGGTTCGGTGGGGTGATAAGGGATCTACAGAAGAAGGAGCTAGGTTAGAAAAAGCCAAAAATGCTGTGGTGAAACTCCCAGAAGAACCAGAAGAGTCCTTTCCATCAAAACCTCCTAAACCCAAGCCTACCTCACAATCTGCTCAAGAAAAGTGGTATACTCCAATTAAGGTAATCTTTTTACTTTTAAATGAATGTAACTTTGCTGTGTCTTTATATTAAAGGGCAGATTTTGCAGCCCTTACTCATACCGACTAGTACCTTACTCCTCAAGTAATCCTATTCAAGTAAATTGAACTATTTTTGGAATAAGGTACTACTCAGAGTGAGTGGCAATATGTGGCCCTTAATTTTAGACTTCATTATTCTGGACCAGATTCTAATACCCCTTACTCACAATGAATTATACCTTACACCATGAGTAAGGCTACGATGTAGTCATGGGCAGGTCTGCCGACAGAAATTCCAGGGCCAGGGCCGTCCCTAGGGCGGGCGGAGTCCGGGGCGGAAGTGATGAATCCGTCACTTCCAGGAACACCCGCGGGGCCCCCGCCCAGAGCGGTCACACATGCCTGGGAGTCCTTTGGCCTGCCTGGGCGATTTAAAAGTGGCAGCAGCCAGGGGCCCCCAGGCCCTTTTAAATTGCCCAGATCCCTGGGCAACTCCCCTGTTTGTCGTCATCGTCCCCCCCCGACGGTGGGTTTTGTCATGGGTATTTTTGGTAAAAGTCATGGACAGGTCCAGGGCCGGCTCCAGGCACCAGATGAGAAACCATGTGCCTGGGACGGCATCTTGTAAGGGGTGGCAGTCCGGAGATTCTTGGGGCGTCCGTGATTTTTTTTTTTTTTTTTTGCTTGGGGCAGCCAAAAAGCTAGAGCCGGCCCTGGACAGTTTCATGGGCAAAAAAACAAAAATTCACGTCCTGTGACCTGTCCATGACTTTTACTATATACACCCCTGACCAAATCTTAGCTGCCCCAAGGCCTCACTGCTCTGGTGGGCCCCTGGGGCACTGCAGCTCGCGGGGGGGGGGGGGAGGACCAGCCGCTGCTGCTTGGGCAGTCCTTGGGGTCAGCCGCACCAGCTGCTGCCCAGGCAGTCCCTGAAGCCAGCTGCCTGGGGTCGCAGAGCAACGGCTGTTGATGTAGCTGCCCGGGACCCGCTGCTCTGGCCACCCCTGGGGTCACTGCTTGGGTGGTCCCTGAGGCCAGCTCCAGTGGCTGGCGGCAGGGCCACTCCAGCGGCGGCCGGTGTGGTTGGCCCTGGGGCCTCCTGAGCAGCGGGCCCCGGGGCCAGTTGCTCGGGCAGCTCTGGGGTCAGCCACACTGGCCCCTGCAGTTGTGGAATTTCATGGAGGTCCCAGAAAGTCCCGGAATCCATGACTTCCGTGGCAGACTCGCAGCCGTAACCATGAGTACCAAAATCAGTGGGACTACTCTTGGAGTAAGGTACTACCAACGGAAGAGTATCAGATCATCCCCTTTTATCGATGTCTGCGCTGTTCGTTTCACCATACATCTGTCATCTGATTGATTAAAAATCCAAAGCTGTTTGTTTACAGCTTGCAATCGTTTTTCTAAACAATTTGCTGCGTCCAAGATATTCTTGCGAAAAAAAGTAAAAAATAAATATAGGCACAGAGTCAACAAGAACAAGAGTCAAGTACAGAAACCTGACTAAAATAAATGAAAGCAAAATAAATGGTTGATGCTAGTAATATTATTGAATAAAGAGATTTCCCTTTGGCGACTGTATGGGCCACCTCAGTAAGCTTCTTCTCAATTACCTGCTTTCAACTACCTGAAAGGGGGTTCCAAAGAGGATGGATCTAGACTGTTCTCAGTGGTAGAAGATGACAGAACAAGGAGTAATGGTCTCAAGTTGCAGAGGGGGAGGTTTAGGTTGGATATTAGGAAAAACTTTTTCACTAGTAGGGTGGTGAAGCACTGGAATGGGTTGCCTAGGGAGGTGGTGGAATCTCCTTCCTTAGAGGTTTTTAAGGTCAGGCTTGACAAAGCCCTGGCTGGGATGATTTAGTTGGGGTTGGTCCTGCTTTGAGCAGGGGGTTGGACTAGATGACCTCCTGAGGTCCCTTCCAACCCTGAGATTCTATGATTCTATGAAAAACTGGATAGGAGTCCTTGGACATATTTCATTAAAGTGTGTATAGGCAAATGTCCTGACAGAAAGCATCCAGGTCACGTGGTGATTTAATTTAGATGCTCTGGTTTACATAATAACATGCTTTGGATGTAAAGTAAAGAGAACTTTTCACCAATGCTAACCCAGTGGCACTGGGTTAGAAGCTTTCTTGATACTATACTTAATTACAGCCACAGAGGGTTCTCAGCATGCATCGTTTCAGTACCACATTCTCCTAGGGATTAAATAGATTGAAAAGCATATTCTGTAAAATCTGCACAACTTAAATATTTTAAAACATAAATGCTCAAGAAATATGATGCTTTGGATTCATTTGAATCATGAGTAATATAAAGGGCAGAAAAACAATGCAATGCAAAACAATCAATAGTTTCTTTTTAATACACTATTAAAAATGACCTTTCAGAAAAAAAAATCGAAGTACCCAAACCTACTGTACTATGTAAGAGAGAATTCATGGACAAGTCAGCAAGGTTGATAGCTAGCTATTTTTGTTGCAGAGCATCAGACTTAAAACCTTTCTTTCATTTTGAAAGACTCATCTGCCTTTCTAGTTATTGCTAGTACTCAAATGGGGAATACCTTTGAAACTGGTAATTTCACTTGGAACAGAAGATAATTTTTAAATGGGTCAGCTGCAATTAGCAAGCAGAGAAATAAACAATACAAATGGCTAGTCAGTCCTGCGAAATACCTTCTGACCAGGTCATGTAAGCTGGAGAATAATAAATAAAAATTAATAATTTATAATAGCAAATAGACACACAAAGGGTTCAGGTACCTTGCAGTCAGCAATGCAGCTGGGGCTCGAACCAGCAAGGCGCTGGGCAATGTGAGTTGAGGGTGCTCAGCGCCTTGCAGGATTGGACCATTGAAGAGCTCTCGAGGGACCTGGTGATCGGCCTGTTTAGCATCACTCTCAATTGGGTAAAAAGCTGCTTAATAAAGAAGATTGAAAAAAAAACTTCATCTGAATAAAATAAAAATACATAAAAATAAACTGCTTTTTGTTCATGTATCTTTGATCATCATGGTGTTTTTTTATAAGGCCCGCCTACAAACAGAAGTTGCACGGGTTTACCTTCAATGAGTTTATCTTTAGTTAAACAAGTGCAACTCTGTGTATAGATGAGGTCACAGTCTTAGGGCTTGTCTGCACAGGAGGTTATATATAATTATACCAGTATAATTCAGTCACTAAGGTTATACTGGTATAACTCACCATGTCGGCACTCTTATTCTGGAATAATAGTGTTTTTTTTCTGGTTTAGTTTAAACTACTTCCAAAGTGACATAAGCTAAACTGGAAATGGGCACTCTTATCATGGAATAAAAGTGTCCCTATGGTGAGTGATACCGGTGTAATGCTTTAAATTCATACCTTACCTCACACCAGTATAACTTCCCATGTAGACAAGCCCTTATATTGGAAAAGCCCGTAGCTTAGGGCTTGTCTACAGTTAAAGCGCTGTGCTGCTGTAGCACTTCGGTGAAGACGCTACCTACACCAACAGGAGGGAGTTCCCCCGTCAGCGTAGGTACTCCACCTCCGCGAGAGGCAGTAGCTATGTTGATGGGAGAATTCTCCCATCAATCTAGTACTGTCTACACTGGGTGTTGGTTAGGTCGGTTTAACTGCGTTGCTCAGGGCTTGGCTACACTTGAATTTTTAAAGCGCTGCTGCTGCGGGAACACTTCATGAGGGGATTAGCTCAGGGCGCTCAGAGCCCGGCTCCCAGCACTCAGAGCTAACTTACTGCAGTCAGGGGGGTGATTTTTCACCCCCCTGAGCCAGCAAGTTAGAGCGCTATAAAATTTAAGTGTAGCCAAAGCGTTAGGGGTGGTGGATTTTTTGCACCCCTGAGC
The DNA here is from genome assembly GCA_033296515.1 of Macrochelys suwanniensis. Classification (NCBI taxonomy): domain Eukaryota; kingdom Metazoa; phylum Chordata; order Testudines; family Chelydridae; genus Macrochelys; species Macrochelys suwanniensis. Next base: position 20,808,187 of record CM065779.1, on the reverse strand, counting down.
GATATAGTTATAGCAACCTAATTTCCTAGTGTAGACCAGGCCTTAGCATTACCCACTCATTTAACACTTTGTGGAACCACCACTTAATCATTTGTCCCTGGCTCAGTTTGTTCCCATTAATTAGGATTTATGCTTATACTGTCCCAATTAAGCAGCACTTGTCATTCACTGTTATTAGGGGATTGTCTGCACACAGACATGCACCAGTGTCATTATACTGAAGCAAATTCTGGGTGGACAATCTTATTTTGTTTTAAGGGGGCTTATTTCACTTTAGCTTAAACCTGTTCCTATTTGGTTAATCTAAACTGAACTAATCATGGCGTAAACCAAAATTAAAGTGTCCACACAGATTGCTGCACCCACTTAACTACACCTGTTTAAAATCATACCTTAAGCTAAACCTGAACAACTCTGGAGGTAGAAAAGTCTGTGGCTAAATCAGCTCCCTGGAAGACAACACGGGACAGCAGGTGTCTTGATTTAAATATGTCCCTGTTAATTGACATACACTGTAACCCTCAAAATCAACCTCTCTATTGTTACAGGGTCGACTTGACGCGCTGTGGGCTCTGTTGCGACGGCAGTATGACAGGGTGTCTTTGATGCGACCACAGCAAGGAGATGAGGTTTGTGTGTGTGTGTGTGTGTGTGTGTGTGTGTGTGTGTGTGTGCATTTAGTGGGGGTGGAGGGAGAGCTGGAGTTGGTTCAATTTCACAACACTTCCTGGTGTATTTATTAAATTAAGCCTCTAGGTATAAATAAGAATGAACATTGATAATGCACTCCTCTTAGCTAAACCAAGTTGTACAATTTCTTTACAATATTAGTTTCTTCATTTTAAGGATGGAAACTGTAAGGTTCGTAATTCAACAAGTCAGATCATGACAGGTTCTGCTCATGGCACCCTCCAGAAAACTCCTACCGAGGCAACAGGATATTCTTAATAAAGTGCTTTTGTGTTTCATATATTGTGTCTTTGTAGACTGGTTAGGAGAACAGTCTTCATGTTCTTAACTCTTTGATTCTAAAGCCAAAACAAAATGATGAACAGAGAAACAAACGATCATTTAAAAGTAGTGCCGTTAAAGAGATGCATGACCAGCCAAAAATGCTGCAGACCCTTGGTGTCCTGAAGCAGCTAATTAAAATGAAGAATGCTGTAAGTCTTTTGTCTGTCTCAAATGGGAGGGGTGGGGGAGATGGTGCAACTCTATCAAGAGGAACACTCCCCAAACTTGTTGTTTGGGTGATTGATTTCTGGTCTCCATGTCCTAAAGAGAGTGTCACAAATCCACCTGATGTCCTTTTATGCTGGGATCTGTGACTTATCTTTAAGATATTTAATATCTCATAGAGCCATTCAGCTCCTTATTGGCTACAAATCCAAGGAGGAGACTTAGAACAGGTTATTCCAGCTAAATGCAACAGTAATGTATACTCAATAAACTTGCTCCAATGCACCTGTTAGAGGATAGTCAGTGCATGTTTTTTTTGTAAAATCTGCCCATTATTGGCCAAAGCACACCCCTCTTGGAGCTCTGTCAGCACAAATGCAGATTTGCTGTTCCATTGAAATCTGTGGACCCACTCATTCAGACATGGGCAGAATTTGGCACAGAAACTCTATACTCTAGAAATATTCTCCCTTTCAAGAAAATAAATATCCTTTTATCATGTAAGCAGCAGTAGAAGCTGACAGTACAAGTATTTTCACCATTAATGCCATATCTCCTTTCTTTTAACTTTAATTTGCCATCATTTTAAAACAGTTTATCTGTTAACTTTCTTCCTCAGTGGTTCACTGACGTAGTCGAACTCTCATTCAGAAGTTGATTTTATATATAGCAAAAGTAGGACTTTTTGGAAACGTATGTAAAACTTTTGTAATACATGTCCTCGATGCAGAGTACAAATGTGCACTGTGCCTGTTGTTTAATACAAACCCATTTATTGTGCATTGTTATCTGTAGGTACTATTACCGATATTATTAGATACTGTTCCTCAAGATACTTGGGGGCTGTGTCACTATCCTTGAGTAAGGACTAGTGTGCATTGATACTGTTCTAGAAGCAGACCAGTTTCAGTCCCTGCTTCTTTCCTTGTTCCAGAGGGGAAATAATTTGGTCCAGAGCTTAGCCAGCAGCAGATGATCAGATACCAAGTGTGGAAAATTGGGATAGGTGGGGGGCGGGGGGGGGGTAATAAGCACCTATATAAGACAAAGCCCCAAATACCGGGACTGTCCCTATATAACCGGGACATCTGGTCACCCTAGCCACGTTGTTCTGGCTTAGTGCACTGAAGTGGGAGTGGAATGGAGTCAAGGCTTTGCCCTCCCCCTATCCCTGCCTGCCTCTCTGTGTGTGTGACAAGAAGCAGGAGCCCCAAGAAGGTCGCTCTCTTCCCTGCACTGCCACATGTAAGACAGGTAGTTCTCACAGGGGAGAAAAGGGAAGAGGCTTATGTCCTCTTACTTTCTGCGCAGGTGCGTAGGACAAGACTTGCACCTTAGAAATGTCTCTGCATAAAAAATTGAACAGGGGCATGGACACGTGACAATAAATCTGAGAGGTCCTTTGCGGTCTAAATTACTCATTACAGTAAAGGTTGACTATGAACCTGGCACTAATTCTGCACCAGCCAAGGATCTGCTCCAAGGTGTAGGGTCAGGGCTCTGCAATGCATTGAAGGCGAGGATGAATGTGGTAGAGACGGAAGCTGGAAGCCAGTGCAGGAGCTGATGGAGATGGTGATGCTGGAGGTGATGTATTTGAAACAGTGGGGTGAGCAAGATGGTTTTGGCAGCAGCATATAGGGTACACTAGAAGGGTGCAATGTGAAAATTAGGGAGGTCAGAAGCAAGAGGGTGCTGCATTCAAAGGCCAGGGCATGGATCGATTTTTTATTTTTTTTTTGCTCATAGGGATGGATAGTATACGATGGATTTTGGAACTATTCTAAAGGAAAAAATGGTAAGATTTAGCTAGAATGGAGGCAGAGTGTGGTGGTGGAAGAAATAAAATGTGAGAGAGGAGAGTAGGAGGTAAGGGATATCCTTTTTGTAACAATGTGTAGCTTTGTACATTAACGTTTTCAATAGATTTACTGTGGTTGCAAGATTGTTACTGTTAGTGTGTTGGAAATCCGGCTAGGTATGGTAGATCCACATGGTAAACGTATGTGCCATATACAAAACCGGACAGTTTGACAGGTAAATGCAGTGTGAGAGTAGAGGCGCTGATAAAATAGTAACAGGCTGAAAATTACATGTAATTTTGCTGCCAAAGTTGTTTGTGGTTTTGCAGCTGTAAAAACAGGACTTTTGTAAGCTGCTGCTGCCATAGAAATGAGCAAACAATTTTAGAACCAGCAGGAAATGAGACTTCTATTTTTTATGAACCCGAGAAGGCAGTGACCAGTGTCTTGCTTTACAAGAAACAGAGAGAGAGAGAGAGAAAGAAAGATCTGGCTGAATTTCAATTGACCGAGAGAAGGGTAGAATTTATAATGCTGGATGAAGCATAAAATACAGTCATTGTCCTTAGGGTGTGACCTGTGGCAACATAAGAACACAACTTCTGTCTGGCTAACAGCATGTTTTATACTAAAAAAAAAAAATCCTTTTATTTATTCATAGATTGTTCAGTGCAGATCTGCTGCTATACCTCTTGTGAGTTCAAGTCAGTAAACAAACCAACTCTCTCTCACACACGTAGTGGAAGCACTGTCATGCTAAATAGCAGGCCAAACAAATGTTTTTCTTTCGTTGCTTCGAAACCTGGTAGTTCTCATTTGCAGGAGAATTCACTGCTGAATTCAAGTCCTTGATCAAGTAATTAAAGTTTAGGCATGAAGTATCAAAGCAGAGAGAGCTCTCTCCTCCTCCTCCCACATGTCCCTTGTCTTTCCTACAAGCCAGCTAATGCCGAGGGTGGCCCAGTTTGAGGGCCGCACACAGTCGAGTCAAGAGGCTTTGATTTGTGGATGGAACTCCTTAGAGTCATAAATTTTTCAGCTGGCAATCCACAAGGTTAGGGAAGCTTGTCCAGGTGTGAGCTAGCAGGTTGTCGCCGACATCTGTTTAGAGCACAGACACAGGTCCTCACCAGCCTGCAGTGAGGCTGCTGGATTGTCAGCAGATGTAGTTAAGAGTGGCAGAACAGTTTTGGTCTCACATTTGCCGCCTGGGGGGCTGAAACACTAAAGGTAGAGTGGGGGTGGACACAGCTGCGCTCCCAAACATGCCTCAGGCACAAATAGAGATCTAATATAGCTTGACTCTGTTATGGTGGGGAGATGAGGACAGAGAGCCATTTCAGAGACAACTTAACGCGGCAACATCTGCCGCCAAGTTTCCAGGGAGTGACAGGGGACAGCAGGTACAGATCGAAGTCCCCACGTAAACAGCCTCCATTAAGCCATGAACTCTTTTGAAGGGGTTCCATCAAACAGGCTAGAGTCCGCAGCAGGAGTTTGTTTTGTTTTCAAAGCCCTGTTTTGTTTTGTGCGCTAACAAGGTAATTTATAAATGATGCATTACCATGCATTCATACTTCTTTTAAAAAAAGAAAAGAAAAAGAAATAAAGAAAAAAGAACCACAGTACTTTTGGGGTTGCTTCATAAACCAGTTAACTGTCAGAAGAGCATCTTGGCTTTAATTGTGGTTATGTTAACCTTCAGACCGCGTCGCCACACTCTCAGTCACACAGCAGAGCTGAGTTTGCATACTGTAACAGAGACGCCTCCTAGCACCATTGTAGAGGGGGTATGTCGGCCATTGTTTCTGTTGTGAAACTCCTGTTTTGTGGGGTTCATTATTGCATCTGACAAGAAACTCGGCACAGGTTTGCACCGTGGCTAAACAGGGTCTAAACTGTTGTCTAAGTTTTTTGTTTGTTTTTTTTAAAGCAAAATAAAATTGTTCATTTTCAAATGCTCCAAATGCCCTTGCTGATTAGCAAAATTTGATACTCATTGAGCTTCTGAACCTGCAAACACTTCTTATGCTCATGAATAACTCTTAGTATGTGAATCGTTCCATTGAACTCAATGGGTTTACTCATGTGCTTCTGATTGAGCAACCATATGCATAATGTTTGCAGGATCGGGGCATAAAAATGCATGCAAAATAAATAAAAATACTATTGATGGGCTTGATGATACTCTTACTTTTACTGGGGAATTCTTCTTTAAAAACAATGGTACAATATGTCCTAGAAGATATGATACTTTCAGCCTCTTTAAAAAGTGATGTTTTCATAATAAATGATAATGTGCATGCAAATTGCATAGAACAAGAATACATGATAAAAGCTAAAGAATTAGTACCCATATGGCTGCTAATGTATTTTTTTTCATGATAACATTATTTTGTAAGCAACTATCCTAGCAAATAAATCACATTCCATAGAAAAACGGTTAAAGTAGCATAGCTTACTGCTATGAGTAGTTCCATTGAAACACTTATGCTTTGTGGGGCAGGGACTTTACCTCCCTTTGCACTTGTTCATCATGTAGCAAATTGTGGGTGTTGCAGGAAGCAAATTCTAAGTAGTAATTAGTCAGAAGATTGTGCCGTCAGTTTTTGAGCAGAAATCCCCTTTGGTATTTATAGAGATTTCTGCTTAAAAACTGATAGTAGGGGAGCTAGTGTTAGTAAGATTGGGCTATGCACGTATCTTGTATAAGAGAAATGCCACGATTTTGAGCCAGATTAATCAGAGTTTTTTGCAGGCAATATACACCACTGTTCCCCCCCACCTCCCCCCGCCCCTTCAATCTCTTATTGAAACATGAGAGGCAGAGAAAGTTAGCAAGATGATTCATTTTAAAATAAATTTGAAATGTCAGATGATTACATTTACCAGTTATATTTGCACATATAAAAATTGTATTTAGCTGGATGGATCATTTCTTCTGATGCGGCCGATTACCATAATGTTATAGCATCTTTGGAAGCTGCATGCCACAGTGTACTTGAGTCCTACATTAAACCTGCCTTAAATGTGTGTCTGTTTTGACCAGGACTTTTAGTTTCTGCAGAGTTTTAAGATAATAAATTGGAGAGTATTATTTTGAGTAAACTTGCTGTAGAGAGAGGTTTGTGTTTGCATTTGGAATTCTTTAAGGATCATCATATTTATAGGATATTTGTATATTATGGATCAGAGCCTGGCCCTGGTGTGTTCAAGGCATGGAGCCTAGATAGACCTGTGTAGTCAAGCTGGACTGTGTGGTCTCAGAGGCCTCTTCGTATCCTGAGGGGTTGTCCTCACTCAAAGGTGGACTTGTAAGGGTTTTGTGAGCTTCTTACTCTCTCCCCTCCCCAGCGAGGACTTCACAAGGACAGATTCAGAGGTGACGTAAGTGGCAATAGAAGTTGCACATCGGTTGGTATAAGCCGGTGGAAATGATTGAAGTAAGTAGACCAACTTACGCTTAGCTCTGCCAATTGACCAATAGCCACCTTCTGCGCCGCTTGCGTCACCTCCGAATTCGGCCCCCAGACGCTAACCACGAGGCTGTGGCAGATGCTGTTGAAGAGGCTGCATGTATGTGTGGTGCCTCCCTGAAGCCTGGGAGCTTCACAGTAAGTGGTGGTGTGGAAACTTAAAAAGACCGTGCACCCAACGGCAATTCCCTTCTGACAACTCTGACGTGGCACTATTAGCCAGGTGGGGGGAGTGGCCGAGAAATCAATTATTCCCCTTCAGAGGTGGTCAGGGTGTTAGGGGAAGCGGTTCCTCCCTCAAGAAATCTCTCCATGCCAGTAAAAAGAGAGTCCTTTCTTCTACTCAACCCACAGCAACTCCACATGGTAACAGCAACTGCCTGCACATCATTACTCTGGGGGTGTGTGTGTGTGTGTACACTTGCATTGGCGTTCCACTATATTCACGTTCACCAAATAGCAGGATGTTTTTTCCTCTGCATGGTGCAGTAAGCTGCAGGCTCTGGTCTAGGCTCTGATTAGTCCTAGATGCACTAATTTTAGTAACTCATTAATGAATATTCAGTGCCTACCAGTATCGTAACATATTGTTCCACATGATGCTGTAACTTCATGGGCCTACAGCCAGTCCATCATCATACATTACAGTGGTGCCACTGAGTCAGCCTGCGTTCCCATTACAAGCCTAGTTTTTCAGAAAAGAGGGTATTCTCCTGATTCACTCATGAATATTTGTGTTAGTATTGAGGGATTCAAACCAAGAACAAAGTTTGGAAGCAGCAAGGTTTGTTAGTTTATTCTTGTCTTTTAAAAAAATTAAACACCCTGACTATTTTTATGAAATAGGGATACAAAATAAGAGTTTGGCTGTTTGGGTTTGGCTTGTATTATTTTTTACATTGTTACAATTCAAAATGTTATCCATCATGTGGGCTAGCTCATAAAGATGAAAAGGACAGAATGATCATCGTTAGAAAATTGTTATTGTTTTCTTAGTAATTTAAAAAATAATTTCCGCAAATGATTTTTTCCTTCTGAATCTAACCAAGCCCAGCAGCATTTTCAGAGGTGATACTGACATAGGGTCAGATCCTGCCCCATTGAATTCAATGGGCATTTTGAAGCACAGGCTGGGCTCTGCCGCTGTGATTTTTAGTTAAGGTGGAGATCTGATTTGATTTCATGAACCATAGAAAGGATTATGTTAAAAAGTGAGATTTTAAAATAAGAATTTTAAATATTCCTTTAGGTATTGAACAAAGTCTATATGTATTTTGAATTTCTGGAATCTCTGTACTGGCATGGAAGTGCAAAAAGAATGGTATGTGTGGGGCTAAAAGTGGTTAAAATGCATCGCTTCCCTGTGCATGTTTTCTGTCAATTTGTGGAACCTCTGGCAAAATATCTCTATTAGGCTCTAATATTGTTTAGTGGGAGCTGTGCATGCGGACTGAAAAGCAAAATTTGGCCCTAAGCTTTTTATGAAACTGGCAGTTAATTTAAAAATCTCTAGGTGCTCCTCTTCAGTTCTCAGGAAAGCGGAAGGAAATGTTTCAAGAAAGTGGAAGTGAAACTAGTTTGGGGCATTCTTCTGAAACTCCCCTCGTATTTCTGATTAATTTCTGAAGTGGTGGTCAAATCTAAAATAGTGTGTAAGGCACAGGGCGAGAATTCAGGAGACCTGGGTTCCTTTCTTGGCCCGTGTCTTTAGACAAATCACATCATCTCTCTGTACCTCAGTCCCCCCCATCTGTGAAGTGGAAATAACAATACTTCCCTCCTTTGCAAGGCACTGCGCGAACTATAGATTGAAAATGCTAACTATGAGCTAGGCGTCATTATGGATTATTAGTTGTTGACATTTCTCATCTGTTTAGGGTTATGTTTTATTCCCGGGGGAGGCAACGTTCAGTAACTGGTGCATTTAAACAGTAACAGTTTCTCAACAGAGAACTCAGCAGCAGTGTAAAATTGTATTGCCCCATAGCAGTTTTTAAAAATATTTTAGCCTGGAGGCTCCAGTCCTACCATGTGCTGAGTGCCCACCTCTCCCACTAAAATCAGCTTCAGGAAAAAGGCCCCTTGTAAGATTGGCCTATAATACATAAATCATCCTGGGAATATAGGGATCATGATTTCTCAGCTGTCAGTCAGTGAAGGATGTGATAGGTGCTTTTAATGCAGTGGTCTCCATTAAAAGCCAACGTTTGTTAATGAACACTAGTTATTTCTTTAACTTACTTGCATTTCAAACACAGCTACGTGATAACTATTGGCACATCCTGTCATTTTACTGATGATTACTGCAGCTTAAAATCAGCATTTGGGAGTCATCTGGAAGAGTAGGCTGAAAAATTGACCTGAAATAACGAGACACGTACATTTTGATGGTCACTACAGTTTTGAAATGTTTAGTGAGCCCATACAATAAAAATGGGGAATCCTGCTGGAACAGTCCTTGGGCAGACCTTCGAAATCAGAGTGGACTTTTAAATGCAACCTCCGTAAATGGGCTTTTATAGTTTTTATTAAGAGTACGGCAGGTTACATAGAATATCAGGGTTGGAAGGGACCATAGGAGGTCATCTAGTCCAACCCCCTGGTCAAAGCAGGACCAATCCCCAATTTTTGCCCCAGATCCCTAAATGGCCCCCTCAAGGATTGAACACTCAATCCTGGGTTTAGCAGGCCAATGCTCAAACCACTGAGCTATCCCTCTTACATGATAAAAAGGTCACAGCAAAGGTGCTTTCATCCCGCAGCATGAGTTGCGTCCTCTGAGTGCGTTAAGTTTTCTTTTTTTAAAAAAAAAATTGGCCTAGAGTTGCCATGCTATAGAGCCATTCTTGCTGTCTTCATTAGTTTACAAACCACTACGGGGAAGCGGAGCATTTTAGGCCGTTTAGCACATTGAGTTTGATGAGTATCAAGGCCACGCTTGCTGTGCGGAATGCAGGGGGATAATGCCTATTAAGGACGATAAAGTCAATCTTTTCTGGGTGCAGTGTGAATTGGTTACAGTTACAGCTGTCACATGCTGTCTCAGCTGCCACGAAGAGCATTACAGTGTTTTTTTTTATAAGGTTGAGCTACATGAAGAAATGAACATTTTATTTTCAAGTTGGTTTTTGCCAGTAATTTGTTTCAGAGTGAATTATTGTGTGTTCGTTTTTATAAAAAATCACATTTGCTTATTTGGTTTCTTTAAAACACCTTTGTCTGGAAGTGGATGGCAACAAAACAGTTACGTTTAATCAGTCTTCCAGGATTGAAGAGCATGCAGTACGTATCTCACCAAGCTCAATCATAAAATGCAAACCCCAACTCCGGCACAGCTATTATGTACTGTGGGGGCTGACGTGGTTTATGTTAATGCTGAGTATCTCATTAGTCCAGTTTACGGAAAGGCTGACTACCCTCAAGAAACAGCAAGTAGAAAGCTGACAGTTTAATTCAGTTGCTACTCTCCAGAAGAGACGTGACAGCTTTAACTGTCTTGTGCGCCCAGATTTATGAACTAGTCCTACGCTCTTAACCAGATTAGTTCCTTTTCCATTAACTGCTGAAAGTAGGGCAGCTGTCCAAGCGTCTGGTTGTAAATTCGATAATGGCGGCTGTGTTAATCTGTAGGCTTTTCAGATGGAGAGGGCAGCAGATAACAGGATTAAAGTTTCACGACCCGGGGTTTTCACAGCCCGAGATGGGGGCATAGGGGGATAGAGAATGACTTCTGTCATTAATCTTAATTGATTGCCAAGAGGTTTTAATCGAGGTTATTAATTAGGAAGAGCCTTAACACGCTGTCTACACGTGAGCATCAGATGCTCCTTTGTGAAATACAGCTATATTGCGCATATACATACACACACACACACAGATATTGTATGTATGAAATATGTATGCGTGTGTGTGTGTATGTGTGTGTGTATATATATATAGAGAGAGAGAGAGAAACGTATTTGTCTGTAAATATTTATAAATATGTAAATAAGCATCAGGATATGATATCGATACACACACCCATATTTCTGTATGATAGATGTCTGTCTATCTATCTATCTATCTATCTATCATACAGAAATGTGGATGTGTGTATCAATATCATATATATGTACCTGTGCATATGTCTATGAGCCTCTCTTGCTCTTTTATGAAGTATGGGGATTTATATAAATATATATGTGTGGATGTATAAATCCCTGTATTTCACCAAAGAGCAGCTCATGTCCATCTGTATTTGTAGGTAAACAGACACCCATACATATTTCAAACAGAAATGTTTTCATTTGCATCTTTCTTAATGTCTTTGAGCTAATATTTACCTGTTCTGTTCATTTCTTCTGAAACACCTGGCATTGGCTTTGTCAGAAAACAGGATACTGGGCTAGATGGACCTTTGGCCTAACCCAGTATGGTCATTCTTATGTTCCTAATATTCAATCCTTCGCTTTTTTTTTTTTTAACAAGTTACTGTAGGACAGTTAGAATGGATAGACAAATAACACTACAACCTGGTACAGCCTTGGTTAGGGCAACAGTAATACATTCCAGTAATGTTGTTTTCATCTTTACCAAAGTACTGCACACCAGAGGAAATATTAAATTAGGGATTGAGCATATAAATTAGGCAAGAGGAGAAAGTGCTATTACGAAGTCTCAGCAGTTGGATTTTGTTTAGATTCAGACCATGTTAGAGATGTCTCAGGCTGAAGGTCCTTCGTGTCCGAACTGAGCTGTGAACTGATGCGGCCTTCTTCTGGTGAACCATGTTTGTATACTTCCTGCATTGGTGAGCCAGGAGAATCCCTATTTGTTGATGAGCATGCCAAGCGGTATTATCATGCCATCATCTAGTTGCAGTGCCATTGGTAATCTACATCTGCTTTTGCTAGTGAGCCCAGGAATCCTCCTCACTGGTTGATGGAAGGTGAGATTGGGAGTGCAGCTGACTCACATTTTGATCTCAGAATAGGGCATAATTTCTTTCACTTTATCACTACCTTGGATGAAATGGCTGTAGTGCCTGTACCCCTTGCATACAGCCTCTTTTCACTTTGAGTCGCAAAGTGAAGACAATATTCATGGGCCAGACACACGAGGTAGAAGATGAAAACCTTTGCAATGATTCTGTAAGAAAAGTAGACACCAGAACTCAATGATGTTTTTTTTATAAGTATTCACTCAGATTTAAAAATGAATATGCTTTGGCCATGATTCCACCCCTTTTGTGTTCACTTTCTGTGAACATTTTAATGATCTATCTTTACTTGATGGAATTAACACACAAAGCAGTTTTCAGCTTTCATGCTCAAATAACTGCACTGGAAGTAGTATTTTTTATATGGGATGGGACATTTCTCAACACACCTGGAAGAGGAGGTTCCCCAAACCCCTCAACACAGCCCTGGCACAGGGACAATTAAGAGAATCAGACGATCTGATGGCACCTTAGCAACTAGGACTGCATATGCATCCACAAGTACTTTGTGCCAACAAGCAACAGGATACTAGAAATTAGTTAGCCAGCAAATGCAGTGTATTTGGGGCGGGACATCGTTTGACAAAACAGTGAGAGAGGAAAGGGTGTGGTTCAAGTTTCCCTTATTAATTGGGCATTGAGACAGGCTCCAGTGCCCTGGGGAAAATAGAGACAATTAAGGCACTGATTCGGCAAAATATTTATTCACGTTTTTAACTTTAAGAAGGTGGTTAGTCCCATCAACTTCAATGAATGTAGCAGGAGAAAATTACATTTAAACTCTTCCCCCGAGCCCATCAGCTTTAGCTACCATTCTTCCTCCTAGGATAAGACCTGTAAGGGACAGAAAATAAAAGTTTTTAAATGTCAGAAGTATCCTTAATAAAATATATTTCAGCAGTTGCCAACAGTGTGATAAAATGTTTGGTGAGACTTGGCATATGAGGTCTTCACCTGGAAATGCAATTTTGATGTGTGCATACCTTTAAAAGTATTATTACTGTTAATAATAAATAATATTACAGTTTCTTACATTGGGACTGTGCTGAGCACTGTGTAAACACGGAAGAGAAGCGCTTACAGTCTACGGCCCCAGCCCTGCAGAGAGTTGCAGATCAGTAATTTTAGGCACATGAATAGTCCCGTTGGGATTAAACCATTAAAATTAATGGTGAGAGGGCAAGAGGGGTGAAGGTTCATTGTCTTGAATGGGAGCAGGACCAAGCTCATTGAGTTCAATAGATTATGCCCATTTCTTTTCAGGATCAGGCACAAATGGACAAACAGTTGGGGATGGGAGGTAACCTACAAACGAATGTACATGGTGGTTGTATGTGCAGGTGGACAGTTTAAAAAAAAAAAGCGAAATGTATCACTGCTTTTTATTCTGCTACTGTGATTCAAAATGATGTTGTTATTTTTACAAATTAATGTTTGCATGTGCATAGTCCATAATGAGCTATGGATTCATTGAGAATTAGCAAAAAATTAAACAGGTGATTTATTAGCACTCTGTACTAACAGCTTAAGAAGTCATTTTTGGGACTCCCTCAGAAAATCTCTCTCTTAAATCTACCAGGGACGGTAAGGGCTTTTTGGCTTAGTTTGTTTTTGTGAACATTTATATTACTATATAATAGAAGAAATGATTGTGGCATAAAATGCCAAAAACCAGTAGGGTTTTACGTTCAAGCTGTCATCCCATAACTCAGAACGTCGTGCTATTATTTATTGTTTTTGCCCAACAGTGTGACACAATTGGAGTGTTGTCAGCCTAAACATTTCAACACTGAATGTGCTGCCTTTTGACGGTGTGTGTCAGAACCTTAATGCAGTTTAAACATAGGTTTAAAAATTAATTCAATTACAACTAATAGAGTATTAATGCTGCTTTCTGTCACTAAATATATATGGATACATATGGCTCTACTCCTGTTCGATCATTCTGAAATGAATTTTGCAACTTCCGCTAACTGTGGTGGACAAATGCTAAATGAAAATCAATCACTTTAATTTAAAATAGCTAAGCACACTGTCTTTATTAAATAGCCTTTGTCGGACAGCTAACCAGATGATAAGTAACAGTTTGACTGACCTCTAGCCTTTACATGTTTTTAACATAACGCTCCGAGGACAGTGGTTTCATTATTGTAGTAGTCCTTTTATTCTAGGATTCAATATTTCTGGTTCGCACATTGGAATCACTTTCCTTTTGATCCATGTAGATTTCTCTCTACATTTCTCTTCCATAATGTTATCATATTTTTATTATTTACTTTATTAACACAAGGCCTGTAATTTAAATCAATTTGACTATTTTTAAGAGGGTTAGAATTTTTAGCTATTTCTTGGGATTCGCTAATGCAGTTCCCTCCATTGGAAACAATAGAATACTTTTTAACCTTTTTAAAATATAAAATTCCTTGCTAGATGCAAATATTACTGAACGATCAGTAAAGGGTAAATGCAGGTGGGAAATACAAGGTAGCAATAGATAATTTTATATCATGCTGTGCCAAAGGAGATGAGAGTATTTTATGTTGTGTTATAGTACAACATAAAACCCGCTAAAAGTTGGAAGGGTTGTAAAATGATGGGCAGATATCTTGTAGGAACTTTTAGAAAATGATCCCAAAGGAATGTGGGTTGATGTTTTAAGGTTGAGGTTTTCGTAAGAATCTGATGGAGTTAGGAACTCATTGAAATTCAGTGGGGAGTTGAAAGCCAGGCTGTCTCCCGTAAGCGCCATTGGAAATCCCAGCATCAGTTCCTCAGGTAGTGGATATGGCATCATCGTCTTTGTGAAGTTGCAACAAAGGACAGTTAGATCCTGATCTACAGAAAACCAAAACACATGGGCACGTGAATGTGTGCTGTGTTCAGAGTCAGTATCCGAGTATTTTCATTACTTACTACTGTACACATTCTTATTCAGGTCCTGGTTCAGAAGACACTTAAATACGTGCTTAAGACCATCCTTATTCCACTCCAGTGGGACTTCTGAGGGAGTTAAGAATGTGTTTAAGTGATTTCCTGAATTGGGACACTTCCCTGTTCAGGGCCTGTATTCTTACTCGGTCAAAACATAGAGTTTTACCTTACTAAGGGCCGAGTCCAGCTTTCATCTCAGTGTTTCTAATGTCCGAAAGATCAAATTATGACTGTAATGCACTGAGGCATGGCACTAGCTGGAGATCTGTGGTCATGGCCTCAGTGAGTTTGTGTAGCTTAAGAAGAATCATCTTCATTGGGGGTAGCTCGTAGCAGGTCTCTGTGGTTAACAGTCCTCTGCAGAGGGTTTGTGTTCCTCTGAGAGTGCCCTTCCAGCTGCCTGGGAGAGGGCCAGAGCTTAGCTCAGCACATCTCTCTTCCCCTCCCCACTAATGCAATCCATAGGTGATGGGTAAGAGAAGGACACAGAGGTCCTTCTCTCCTGACTTCCCAGCTATCCCTACTTACAAAGGCCTGTGATATTAGTAGTTCTGAGGTACTTAGCTTTCTCCTTCTGCAGCAGCTCTGTGGGGATTACGACGGTTCCTCTGAGGCCCCTACAATGGGAAGGGAAACGGGCAGAAATACATGGAGAGTTGCATGGGGAAAGGAGTGATGGTGGCAGGAAGTCCATTTGTATGTGCTCCTGAGTGGATCCATGGGCCACCAAGCTCCTCCGCATCCCCTTCTGCCCTGGTCCCAACCATCTCTTCAAGATCATAGAGCTGGCACGTGGATGAATTAGATGTTAACAAAACATGCTCCTCAGTCCCATATAAGAATTTAGTCCTGACGGTTTGTCTTTCCTGGCAGACCCAGAGCTACGTCAACATAACACATTATAACCGGTCTCTAAACCAAAGTGTCCTGTGCGTCAAAGCTAAAAACAGAAACTTACAAAAATAAAGGGACTCTGCACTTTGGGGCACATAATAATTTCAGTGACACTTGCTTTTATCTCCTGGTGCCTTCCTTCTTGTCGCTCACACTCAGTTTCCAGCATGCCCATCAGTAATTCAGAGGGCATTAGTTATTATCATGATACTATTGAGTTCATTGGCCAACTTGAGTCTCTGACTAATATTTTGGTCCCTCTTTAGCCGGAAATACTTGCAGGTTATTTTACTTGATTCCATAGATGAATGTTTCTGTTTGCTAGTAGTCACTTCAAATCTCAGGCAGTTAATGGAAATGACCTTCAATTTGTGCAACTATTTTCGTATTGATATTCAGACTTGTGTCTAGCAGCCAAGCCTCAGTCATTAGTAGACATCAGTTGCTTTTGATAATGTGACATGAATGCACCTAAGCAGATGGACAGAGATCATATGTGACTAATGAACTTGATGGTGCATTTTATTAAGGGTCTGATGGCAACTAAATACGTTGTGTCCCCCTCGTCCTCATATAAAAATTAATAACCAACATTGCAAGGGAAGATTTTAAAGAAGCAGTATGCTATTGATTTATGGTTACGTGAAGGCTGTTGAATCTCAGAATCTTTTGATCTCACGGCTTTTCTTTAAAAGGAACCCCTGAGCACAATGGGAGAAATACTTTCTCACATTTAATTGCAAAGGAACCATTCAGGGAGTAAGGCACTACTCAAAAAGAGTAAAGGTGATAGAACAGCGGTGTCCAAAACGTTCGCCACTAGCCCCATGTGGCTAATAGGCTATTGAACTGTGGCTAATGCATGTGGCTTTTTTATAATGTGGCTAATAAGAAAAATTCAAAACCACAAGTCTGGCTAGCAGTGTGGCTAGCATTGAATTTTTATTGGACACCGCTGTGATAGAATTTGGCCCAGTGCTAATACTGTGGTTCTATCCTCTGATCCCCACACCCTTGACATTAAAGAAAAGAAATGGCCTGATTTTCATCAAGTTTGTAACACACATTCATGCAAATGCATGCGTGTCTAGCAAGACCAGATCCATGATTTGAATGCACACCTGGCTAGATAGCCACCTGTCTATCAGATGTACCCGCACAATACTAACATGCACACACAGTTGTGTACACATACAGCCTGCACAAAGGAAGTGTCGTTCAGTGTCTCCTTTTAGTGGCTGATCCACATTACAGGTGAACGAGTCAGCTGCAGCTGCCAGGTCTGGGACTTAGTCTGTGAGCCCAAGTATTAAAGGCTCATGGTTTTAACCCTGAAAATCCTGGGTTGATACCCCTCCATTGGCCCCAGTGGGGTTGGCTATATACATATGAAAGGCACTGAAAACAAAATACCACGGTTTGATTTTTTTCCCCCCGCAACTCATTTGTGTGCTTTCATGACCAGCTTTCACCACGGAGTTTTATAGTTCTGCGTCCATTCTCCAGGGGCCTAACTCTGAGAGGATCAAGGGAATTGCAGCTGATCCGCACTTTTTAGGGTCAGCCCCAAATCACTGAACAGCATAAAGGCACCAAACATGAAATAATATTATTTTCTGTATTACAATTTAAGATCCTGCCAATTAAAAATTTACCAGCTGAATAAAAGCAAAAATAGATCAGTTTTTGCCTGAGAGGTAAATACTATGTTGCGGGGGAGGGTGCGGGGAGAGACTCTGTAAAACCTCCCATCTCTTTGGTTTGATTGTGTCCAGGAAAGTTTGTAAATATTTTTTGCGGGGGGAGAAGGGGGCGGAATTAAATGAAATTGTGAAGTGGATGCCACGGGCAAATGAGTGTTTAGGGCGAGGCAGGCCCGTTAAGAGAAATCTGGTCAGTGTTTTGGTAAAGCGTGTATATTTTTAAATTGTGTGGGGACTTAGAGTTGATCAATGTGGTTAAAAGCTCGATTTTCAAAGAAGGCAACTCCCACTGAATTGGGACACCTAGTCTCTTAGCCCAGGGCTACACTGGGGGGGGGGAGGGGGGTCGATCTACGATACGCAGCTTCAGCTACGTGAATAGCGTAGCTGAAGTCGGCGTATCGTAATCGACTTACCTGGCCGTGAGGACCACCGCTCCCACGTCGACTCCGCTTCCGCCTTTCGATGAGGTGGATTTCCAGAGCCGACGGGGAGCGCGATCGGGGATCGATTAATCGCGTCTAAATGAGACGCGAAAAATCGATCCCCGATAGATCAATTGCTACCCGCCGATCCGGCGGGTAGTGAAGATAAGCCCTTAGCCCAGGGCTACACTAGGGGAGGGGGTCGATCTACGATACGCAACTTCAGCTACGGGAATAGCGTAGCTGAAGTCGGCGTATCGTAATCGGCTTACCTGGCAATGAGGACGGCGGTGAGTCGATCACCGCCGCTCCCCCGTCGACTCCGCTTCCGCCTCTCGATGAGGTGGATTGCCGGCGCCGACGAGGAGCGCGATCGGGGATCGATTAATCGCATCTTAACGAGACGCGAAAAATCGATCCCCGATAGATCGATTGCTACCCGCCGATCCGGTGGGTAGTGAAGACCTGCCCTTAGACTCCCAGCCTAAACAGAGAATTAAAACCAACCCCACTTAAAATATCATCCAGTTATTTGTATCTATTGAAGATCTGGCAGCTTTGATTAGACACTCTGGTAAGCAGGCATTGCTAAGTTATTTACTGCGTATATTTTCACTTAAAATTCTGTTTCCAAAATTGTTCTCATCATCACATTTTAGGTATCAGCAAGCTAGTGTAAATTGTAGGTATCAATGAGCTAGTGTAAATTGTCATATCTCCACAGTGGTGCTGAGGATCAGCCTCTCTGTCCTGTTTCTTTCTGCGTCTGTTGCTTGGGTTTTGCATCTGTTTCCATTAAAAAGTAGCTTTCTGACCCCTCTTTAGTATGCTGTACGTACTTTCCAGGATATTGTCTCCTTTAATAACATGAAACAGATATATACTCTGCAGACTACAGAAAGGGAATATGATTATATACATCTGAGCGAGTGTGTGTGTGTGTATGGGGAATATGAGAAATGGAAGGAATGGCTTTGAACTGTGCTTCTAATGGCTATTTTTAGCTTGCCATTCAGCACTTTCCAACAGCTGGACCAATGCTCCAGATCCAAGTTGCAGGTTCAGTAAATGCTGCATGTCTCGTCGTATCGAAGCAGTAGGGCTTTCCGAAAGTGACAGTGGTAGTAATTAAGACACAAGAGAGGGGGCAGCAGGTTTCTAAGGGTTACATTGTCTGAAGAAAAGGGAGTGATAAAGAATGAAGTCAATGATGGTATCTGACGTTTTCGGAGGGATGATGCAAACAACAACTAATGAAGGCTAAACAGCTTAGGAAAGGATGTTAGCCCCCCGGTCCCTCTTACCCATGTGCTTTCGTATGCTGCGTGAACAACAGCTAGGGACAGAAGGTTATTAGTTCACACAGGAGACTTTGGATTCCTGTATTATTGAGAGAATGTGAGAAAATGTCTCCACTTGTCTCAATACAAAAGTGCCGTACTATCAATGGACACATTTTCATAGCTCTGTTGTGTGCAGCTGATTAATACAATTTGTAATTGAATGACAGTGTTGGCATTACCATTGTCTTTGCTCATTCTCCATACCAGTGATGTATATTTTACTATTAGTGTTAGTTAATAATCTGGCGGGAAAGCATTTGGCATTGTTAAATGAAGGTGTTAAAAGCCCTGTTAGAGAGCCCAGGCATTCCAGCACTATGGTGACCAGCGTTATGGAAGTACCTAATTAATAAGTAAAACTATACTTGCCATTAAACTCATCACAAGGATTTCATCTTGTGCAAAAAGAAAAGTGTCTGATCTTGCCCCAGACTAGATAGGGCTGTGTAGAGTCACACATATGTAAAAGAGATGTGGGCTGCTCAGTGGCAGATTTTCAAGGCATGAAGGGTTTATGTCTATGTTGCTCTAAACAACAATTAATATTATTCATGTCATTCTTACCTGCAGAATGGGGCCTGAGCCGGGCCTTGGAGACTAGAATATGGCAAGATGGGGTCAGCCCACCTGGGAGGGAGACAGCTGTTACAGCTGACTCCAGTCCTTGTCAGCATTAATGACCTGTATTTGACACCTCATCCCAGCCGTCCTCATTTTAGTGTACGATGTATTGTATTAGAATAATTACTACCTGTCATCCTCTATTTAACAGACACACTCCTCTTAGTCAGCCCAGACTTTTGAGCGATATGTGGTCGTACGCTAAACCAGTGTTGGCTGCTGATCTGTCCGTGTGCGCTTGTGTATGTGTGTATATGTCATCTGTGAGTGCCCTGGTCAGTATATAAACATGCTGTGTTAAAGTAACATGGATTTGTTACATTAAATTAAGAAGAGTGAGGTTGCTCCGCTCCCCTTAATTCACCCTGTTGGGTGTAAATAGTTCAGAACAGATAATGGCCCAATTCTGCTGCCGTTGAAATCCGTTCTACCACGACCAGACTCTTTACAAGATCGCATGGTGCTGTAAGACTCATTTGCACCCATCGGTGTGGGCCACACAGGAGGAAAACACAAAGGATCTCCGCACGGAGTTTTACTCAGATAGTTCTGTCATAGGAGAGGGTGAAGTTGCCTCTTGGATTTAGTGTAATCCTGTGCCCAGGACATATGGGAGACTTCACAGATTCTGGAGGATCCACAAGGCCATTCATGTGAAGACTTCGTGCCTCTATAGCAGCTCAGGGGAGCCTTGTCCCCCTCTAACTCCCAGGCAGTCCCATGCTGCAGTGGATTTTCCTAGCTCCCCTCTCCCACTTCAGTGTGGGGCATGGGGGAACCACACAAAAGTTAATGCCGCTGATATTTTTTGTTGTTGAGTGAGGGGATTCTTTTGCAGTGTGAAAGAAAGCATGTACATCCACCCTCATCAGCCTCCTCCCACCTCCTCCTCCTGCGCCATCCCATAGTAATGTCCCTGAACCCATTCAGTGCTCTCCACAGCAAAGGTTCTGTGGAGGTGGCTGGCCATCCGTGTGGGAAGGAGAAGGTCTGCCCGTTGAGGCTGCTCTCAGTGAGCAGGTCCTGAAGGAACATCCCCTTCGCCTCTTCCCCTGTAGTGTAGGTTTCGCCACAGAGTAAATACTTCATTTAGCTAAAGACATTGGAAAGCGGTGCTCTGTAATGGAGACAGTGACGTAGCTTTAACAACAGCAGTCCTGTAGCTTCTGTTGTCTGTTACACCCCCCAGGCACGTTTTATATAAAATCTTCATATTCAGCGATGGCTTGTATGCAGAGTACCATAGATCTTTGGACAGAACGATTAAGGGCAGAGGTAGAAAGGACACCAATTGTGCTTTTACGCACCCTAGTGGCTGGTCTGTGGAGAACCTTTGGTTATATCTATGAATGATGCTAATTGTCTGGCTACGTGACCAGCAAAATTGGGTTGTGGAGACATACGTTCATGGATGGAGAAATAGAATGTTGTGTTGGGCAGTCTCTGCAAAAGGCAGGTCTAGATCTCATATTTGCTAATCCCTCAAATAGGTGATGTCTTACTCCTGACCCTGATGTGTTTTACACCTTTCCCAAATAGCACCTCATAAGCTCAGGACTTTGTCCACTTTTGAGTTCAGAATTTGTCCAGGTGGCCACAACAGTCGAGACGTCTGCGGTTCTCTGGGCTTGATCCTGCTTTCACTGAAGTCAGTGGCAAGTCTCCCATTGATTTCAGTAGATTCAGGATTGGACCAAACGATTGTAACTTCAGCAGCAAAGCAGAAAAGCTTTGGATTGTTTTAAATAGTCTAATCCTATCTCTGTGTCCCTGGGTGCAACTTTTTGTGTTAGTCTCAAACGTCACTTTCACAGGAGATTATCTGATCAGGAAGCTACCTTGGCATTATAGGCTAAAAAGTAGTAGAAGACGCAGTAATTGTGACAGTGAATCAGGTTCTGTATTTAGTGGGCCTTTCAGCTGAGGATACATAACTCCCATTGTGGTTCATTATCTATCCTGTAGAGCCTGCAATTGAGGGAAATTTTACTTAACAATACTGCTTCCCTAGTACTATGACTATAGAACCTGTATCCTAGTACTTGAAAAAGAGAGGGGAAGTGAATATTCCCAGCTGTCCATTCATAACATTCATAGGTGATTGAATTATTTGTATTTTGGATTAACTTTGTATCATATAAGAAATAAAATGGCAGTGGGGTTGGGGAGAAGGGCCAAACTGGCCTTTGGCATAAGTGGATGCAATGCCATTGACTGCAGTGGTGAATTTGACTCCAGCTGCAAGCCTGATTCTTTCCAGCTGTACTGTTCACATTTATTGTATGGAAATTTCAAGCCCTCGTTTTGAAAAGAGCCTTTATTTAGAGTTTTAAAACACTGCTCGGGAGGTAATTACCAGTGGATATTAATTATTGATACGCCACTACATTCTGGAAAAGTTGTATAGTCACTGGAAAGTGACCTTGTTAGAAGAGGGAGAGGGAAAGAGACGTAAAGTGCCTCTTGAGATCAAGTGGAGTGATGCGTATCAAGAGAAGACACTAAAGATTTATTGTCTGTGGCAAAAGAAACACAGATCTCTGCTTGTGCAGTAAGTGTTTTTGACATCATACACAGTAAAGGATGATTGGATACTGTAGCTTAGAAAGTGTTTCACTGAAGGAAAATAATAGACATTTTCACATCGCTGTTTATATTAGGAGTGTGATTGTCTTGTTGTTTAGCTTTGCTCATCCTGAGAATTTTATGATGTCCATATTAAGCCAGCTTTGTGTTCAAAGGTAGTTTTACACCACTTAAGATTTCAGCTGTTAAAACGAATTTTCAAAATGTATCAACCTTAAGGAAAAAAGTTGTTTAGTTTACAAGCAAAATTTGTATTCTTCTTTTGCTTTTTTTTTTTTTTTTTAACTGGGGCATAATGTTAATGAACAACCACCTTATTACTGTTGGGCTTTTCACAGCGGGTATTTAAAATGTATGTTGAGTAACGTGATAAATTGTCACATTATTGATTTCTTTCATTTAAGTGCAGGTCAGAGTACCTGAATGTAAAGCCTATTCTGCCGCTGATGTTCTATATTGGGTTGGCTGACTTCCTAGTACACTAGCAGACTAAACGAGAGAAACTTCTGTGTGGTATAAGTAATAGCTCAGTCCCTGCTGTTGTATCCTGCTTTGTGAAGGATTTTGAAGGCAGTACTGGCTTTGGTGATTGTGATGGCTTCCTTGGCTGAAGATCATGGCCATTTCAGAGGCCCATCTCCTTTCGAAAGCACAGTTACAGGTATCTCCCTGGATAAGTTATGCTCCACCTTCCATGTATTTGCACATGGGGCCTGACACTGCATCTATTAGTCAGTGGCAAGTCTCCTAGACTTCAGTAGTGGAGGATCAGGCCCATGCTGGGGGTCTGCCACTGACAGATCAGTGAAGTATTAATTGTGTTTGTTTTAAAATGAGAATCGTTCCATTTACAGCCCCAATGTAGCACCTATTGACATAAATGGAAAGGCTCCCATTGACGTTAATAGGTGCTAGAACTGGCTCCGTATTGTGTGACGCTTAGCCCTGTGCAGGGGGCCAGTACAAAATATAGTCACACTGAAATCCTACTTGAGAGTCTTAAATGGCATATAGTCCTTGTACTGGCCCCCTGCACAGGGGTGAGTTTCAGCCCCCCCGTGAATAGTGGTTGGCCTCTGGTATTTATACTGCATTCTGCTTGGTTTTATGGAATATCGCACTTTGGAATGTTCCCATTTTCCCAGCCAGCTCTGCTCTTTAATTTGGCAAAAGATGAACAGACAATTAAATTAAAATAAAAATTAAGAAAAAGACTCTAGATGGTTCAAACGCCGAGCTCTCCTTTGGTAACACTGGAAAACTAAACAATACAGCCAGAGCTCTTAAATATACCGTAATTACTTACACGTGCAAATACATCAACTAAGCAGAGGCGCACAATTAGGCATCTAATTATGTTGAAAATGCAATTGCACACTGAGCTAAATAACCCCCACCTTCCCCTCCCTCGCCTCTCCATTGTTACAATACTCTCATTTAACCACGCAGTTGTTACAATACTCTCATTTAACCCCTCCAGATGTCTTTGCCCTTAAGCGCCACCTGTTGAAAATGCTACAGTGCATACAATGTGTATCCAATTGGGCATGCAGTTGCTGACCTTACTTACTTCCAAGCATATCTTGGAAAATGTAATCTTAAACGGGGGGGTGGGGGGGTGTTAAAGCCATTTTAAAACAGAAACTGCTGGTGGGGCCGGGGTTTTCAATAACCATTTACTGTGCATCATGTCATATTTAACTCCCATTTTTAGTTTATAAGCCAACAGGTGTGGAGCATCCACAGAGGTACCAACAATGCCAGTGTAAACTAATAGGACTTGTCAGTGCTCAGCATCTCTGAAAATCAGGCCATCACTGGTCTTGATTTAGCTCATTTTTTGATAACAAGGAAAAGAAGAAAAAAAACCTAGTGATTTGTGATGCAACGGACAGATAAAGTGTAACTGAAATTGTGTCTACGTTGACTCCAGAAGAAAAATACAGTTTTAAAATAAAATTGCAGTATTCGGTGACAACGCTGCTGTTAGCTTAAAGAATTTATTTTAAAAGCTAAATCAAAATCATTACACATGGGGACCATATCCTTCTCCCTCTGGATCAATTTCCCAGTGATTTGTGTGAGAGTCAGATCAGGTCCAAGATGTAGGGGTGCAAAACTAAAAAACAAACAGTTAGAAGGGGTAGGGAGGTAATGGATGAAAACCTGCTAAAAATCTTGTCTTGGCTAATGCTGGGAAGGAAGTTGCTTGCCTTTTGTGTGCGTTCTTGTGTATTTGAGAGAAAACATTTAAACTTGGATACCTAAATTCAGGTGCCCAAATGAGTAACCTGATTCTCAGATGTACACATTTCATACAATTTCAATTGAAGTTAGCACCTTTGAAAATGCAGCCAAGAAAAAGAATGCAATCTCTTGGTCAATGGTCGATGAAGAAAGGTGTTTCTGGGAGTCCAGTCACAGAGAGGAAATGTGGTTATCTCTAGCTGAATTCTTCCTCCTTGCCCCAAGTATTTAGTTGTTTGTTTGTTGCTTCAGTTTTGGCATAGAATTCAGTGTGATTCAAGTTTGTTGAATTTCTAATTCATTACAGGTGTATCTCCTTTTTTGTAGATTTTGCTACATGTAGGTTGAGTTTAAAGTCTGTTTTAAAGGCATATGTAATCTAACTAAGGTGGCATATTAAAATTCATTTGTGCTGTGGTATTCTGGGAAGGGATTTGTTTCACTCTGCATGAAGGGCCTCTAGTCCGTTTCCTGGTAATTTCATCCAACTCCCCCTGCCCCCCCCCTCCAGTTTCAGCTTGATAATATTAGTTCATAACTTCATACAAGCAGTTCATGAGAAACTATTACAGCATCCTAGTGGAAATGAGATGCATTTTATAGGGGGTTGTGTTTCCTGTGATTATTCCTACAGGTGCAGAAAAAGTAGCTTTGGCGTATTTGATAACGCTCTTCCTTCCTCTGATTTTCAGTTGGCTGCCTTGATGGTATGGAGCTCAGTCTTAGATATGGCTGTGAGAGGTAGACCAGATTTAACCTAACTTTCCTCTTCACCCATATATTAATAGATTCTGCAGGGGGCAAAGCTACTCAAATGATTAATTATTGCTGCTTCACATGTTTGTGCTATATTGGACATATTTGCAAAAAATAAGGTGTTTTATTTTATCAAAAAATAATGGTTCAGGTGCCTTTTTCCTCATGACTGTTAATCTTCAAAAGAAAATGAAACATGTACAACTCCTTTTTGTTGATTTTTAGCCTTCTCCTGCTTTTCCTTTGCTCCCCTCACCAATGCTCCTCTCTCCATTGCGGAGAGAGGAGCATTAGATCCTAAATGTGGCTTCATTACTAGTGCTTCAGAAGTCTGCCCTGAGAACAGAAATACAACGGGGGGGCGGGGGGGGGTGGAGTTTGCTAACCTTATGATCTCCAGAGCCACATGCAGAAATGGAAGAGGATCAGGCTTTGTGGTACAATAGGGGATCTAAGAAATAGTTTAAATATCTTTGAAGGTTGAAAACACGAGAGGGTTGCCAGACAGTTGTAATTGATAATCAGCAAAACAGTAGTTTAGAACCTTGTTGTGGAGACAGATGATGAGACACCATCAGGAAGAGAAAAAATAAGAGATGTACGGGAGTGACAATAAAGCCGCATAGAAGTCAGTAATGCAATGTCTAAACCACAGCATTTAGTCTGGCTTTTCAGATAGCTGGGAGAAGACAGCAAGAAAAAGCAGGGTTTTAAGATGCTTCTTTAAAAATGGAAAAGTTTAAATTAAAAAAAAAAGTCAGAAATGGCAATATATATAAATGTATAAAATAAAAACATGAACACACCCTTCCTCTGGAGGAAAACATCTACTGTATATTCAGGCTGGTGTGAGTGAATTGCAGTCTGACTGCAAGTAATACTTCCCAGTGGGGCCTCAAAGTCTGGGGAGAGAGCAGCATGCACTAAGTGGTAGAATCAAAGACATGAAAGATTTTGCCATCAGTGGTGGCTATGCTTAATGTGTTTAAGAGCTTAACGGCCTATTGAAATTAAACTGCAAATGTATCGCATATTGTGCTAAAGTCTTATGTATGTACCATAGCCATGTGTGATGCTTTTTCAAGCTCCTAGGTCTCTTGCCTTTGTGACATTCACAGAAGTGCAAATTGTTTATCTCCTTGACCACAATGTTTTAAATTTGTCACTTCTGGGGAGAAGATATAATTTTGTGCAATACTTAGTCACATCAAGTCTCTATTTTAACAGGACTGTTCATCTTTTTTTTTTCTCCCCTTTTCTTTCTTTTTTTGACTAGCCTTGAAGTAAAATATTGCAAAACTCTGAACTTTTTCTCCTGCGGCAGCATTTTTTTTAATGTTCATGTGATTTAATAATTTTTTATGATTGTAATAGGAGTAATTATTCCTGTATAGTGCTCAATATATTAAGCACTCTGAATAACAAAGAAGTAACACTTAAAATAAAGCAGCCTCTTTCTCTCCTTTTTTTAACACCATTAATTCTTCTGTAGGATCACTCAGGATCTGTTGCTGAAAGCTTTCTGTGGAAGTTGTGCTGTGTATGTGGAGAATGGCTTGCTTGATAAGCTTCTCTTAGGCTGAAGAGTGAAGATACATTCTTTTTTCATATTGTCAATTTCCAGAACTGTGTTTTCTATTTTTTAGACCTTTTCTAAAGTAAAATGTTGGCTGATTTGTACAAGCAACCCTGCTAAGGAAGTTAGATTTCTGCAAAGCCTCTGGCAGGTGTTAATTAGCTTGATCCAAAAGCAGAAATGAGAGGGACACTGTTTCCTCTTAGACCCTACAACAGAAGTTGCTCTTATTTCATTTCTTATTTCTCCCGTACTTCCATATTACTAAACCATGCAGCTAAAATGTTAATTGGTTTAGATGTAATAGTTGCTTTCATAACTAGTACTAATTGCTACGGAAAGGTTAGTTTGCCTGGATAAAATAAGAATCCACTAGAACTTCACATGTGCCTCCTAGCTCCCCCACATTTCAACAGAATGTTTGAACATCAAAAAATTGGTTATCGATTCAAAATCTGTTTTTCAGTTTCATGCAACTTTTCATTTCTGGGTTTTGTCTGGGACTAGAAATATCACGAGGCAGTCTGTTCTTGTGAGATTTCCAATTTTAATTTAATAGACCAGAGCCAAAGGTTTGGATAGCTCAGACAAGTATCGTGAACCTTTGGCTGTTTCTCCAAAATATATATCCCAACTTTTTTGCTTTGGGGTGGATAATCCTGGTGGAGTTCAAGGTTTTGCAAGCTCCACAATTGTTTTGGGTTTCATGCAATATGTTAGTCTGTGTAGAGTTACTGGTCTATTGAAGAATGACAGGCAGGAAAGAACAGATGTCCCAGCACCTGTCTTCTTTGTCTTTAGGAGGAAATGAGGAACACAAGTGCACAGCCCTAAAAGCAGTAGTGGCCCAAGTGGATACACTTATTAAGGGTTGGCTTGGGCCCTGCTGCCCCATGGGTGTGCAAGGATGAAGAAAGGAGAGAGAGCATAAGGAGCCTGAACGCATTCGGTGCGGTGGTAGGGCACAATTGCAATCTTGTGCTCCCTGGGGTGCAGCAAGTACTCACTCTATGCAACACCTGGGACACCAGACATGGACATGCATGAGGCAGAGCTGACCAGCGTAGGAAGGCGTGTGCTGTACTTCCTAAGGGGTGTAACAGCAGGGTCACTCCTCTTTTGCAGTGGGGAGCGCCAAGAATAATTCTACATTTCCGAAATGGAAATGGAGTTCTACAATTCCAAAAATCCTCATCTCAAAAAGGATATACTGGCATTAGAAAAGGTTCAGAGAAGGGCAACTAAAATGAGTAGGGGTCTAGAACGGGTCCCATATGAGGAGAGATTAAAGAGGCTAGGACTTTTTAGCTTGGAAAAGAGGACACTAAGGGGAGATATGATAGAGGTATATAAAATTATGTGTGGTGTGGAGGAAGTGAATAAGGAAAAGTTATTTACTTGTTCTCATAATGGAAGAACTAGGGGCCACCCAATGAAATTAGTGGGCAGCAGGTTAAAAACAAATAAAGGAAGTTCTTCTTCACACAGCGCACAGTCAACCCGTGGAACTGCTTGCCTGAGGAGGCTGTGAAGGCCAGGACTATAACAGGGTTTAAAAGAGAACTGGATAAATTCATGGAGATGAAGTCCATTAATGGCTATTAACCAGGATGGGTAAGGAGTGGTGTCCTTAGCCTCTGTTTGTCAGAGGGGGGTGATGGATGGCAGGAGAGAGATCACTTGATCATTACCTGTTAGGTCCACTCACTCCGGGTCACCTGGCATTGGCCACTGTCGGTGGACAGGATACTGGGCTGGATGGACCTTTGGTCTGACCCAGTGCGGCCTTTCTTATGTTCTTACATTCCTCCAGGACTTCTCCCTTGGGTGTGGCACCTCTGCATTTTGCCCAATGAGGCCTAGTCTATGTTAGGATTGTTTTTTCCTAAACTTTTGTGGTGAGGCTGGACTGGCAGCAGCAACAATGGACAGTTTTAGGGGAAATTTCCTAGACAGCCTAAACGAGCAAACCTCCAACTTGCCGGCCGCAGCTCTTTGGCACAGCTAGTACGTGGCCACTAACAAACTGAAGCCCTTGAAGCCTTTGCCAAAACTTTCAAGAGCACAGACACATGACTGCCCCATTTTCTAATATCTTGTGTCGGTCCTTTAGAGCAGCTGCAACACAGAACAGCACCGACAATGGCAGGACACTCTGAGCAGCGGCAAAGCGGGCGTCTTCTATTAGATGTCTCTGTGGCTGTGCACATGACTGACATTTACAGAACTCCTGTCTTTAGTAAAGAATTTGTTATCCACTGTTCTCCTTATGAAGCTCACAGACATGCATCTGGTGTAAACTGACATAGCTGTGTTGAAGTCAGCAGAGCTAGGTTGATTGACACCAGCTGAACAATCTCTGTTTGTTTAATAACGGACTTTTCTCCCCCTCTCCGCTCCTTTTACAGCACCTGTGGGCTTAGGAAAGGGGTTTTTCTCTCCTTGATTCTACACATGCCCTTTCTCTCCATTATTTCTCTCTCCTCCTCTTCCTCCTCCATTCCAGCCGCCGGTTCATATCAGTGAAGTGTCTTTGGAGTTCTTACCCCACTTCAGACCAAGAAGTAAAAGCAGTTTTCAGCCTGGAGTGCTGCAGCCCAGTTGCAAACTTCTGATGCTTGAGTGAGTTCAAAATTAGGCAAGATACTTTTACCCATTTCGCCTCTTGAGGTTCACTCATCGGCAGTAATTATCTCTGTATAGAGGAGGAACAGGAGCTGCATTTACTTAATCTCGCTACTGACTCTGCAGTGATTGATTCTCAGACTTGGTTGCTGAATTAAAATCTTAATTAAGATTATGCCACTTTTTAATTAGGTGTAGCCAAATCAAGGGTCTGTAGGAGGAAGGAAAAGGAGGGCAGAGACGAGAAGCATTTTTCCTGATCTGTAATGCCAGCTGAAATGAGAATATTGTGAAGCTTAAATGAGAATATTTCCTACTTGTGCCTCTTAGACATATATAAATATTTGTATGTTAATGTTGAGAATCTATTCCGTCTACAAAAATCAGAGTTTATTATCCCACCTTACAGCTATTCTATTCAATGTAGGTTCTTATACCACATTCACCACTGTAGTATCTGAGCACCTTCCAGTTGTGCAGTAAGCTATGTGACTAGCATCAGAACAAACCAAACGTGACAGAGGGAGAGGTTTGTGCAGTGGAGTGTCATGTTTAGGTAGGATGTTTTTTGTTTTGTTGGGGTTTTTTGGAGTTTGGTGCGGGGAGTTAATACACACGTTGCTGTGTGTTTATCTCAGAAAAGGCAAAGTCAAAGAAATGTGTCTTTCACTTGGAGTAGAAGATGGTAAGGTTTGTGATAGTCCTCTGCTACCTGGGGCAAGTTCATTTCACAATCTCAGACTAACCCCTGGGAAAGTTGTCTCCCTCACGGACAAGCTTTACCCTTATTGTAGACTAGAGCATTTCATTGTGCCAGAGGAATGAAGTTGTCGAAAACGGTCTTTATCCCAGAGCATTAGGTGGTCTTTTAGCTCGCCGGGGCTCAGGCCAGGGAACACCAGCTGTATGCTGAGGAGTTAGAATTCTCAATAAAGGTTCCAACCTCTCCCACAGACTCTGACAATCACGGTCAGTGACCCTCAACTTAGATGCAGGAGAAATCGAGATGATAAAGTTGTAGAAAGGACAAATTGTGTTTAAAATAAACAACTCAGGGAAAATGCTTCATAAGACACAGGAGATGGTCTCTGAATCAACTGCTCTCTCAGTCCCAGCTGTGGCTGGGCATGCTCAGAAAGGGGTGCTGAAGAGACAGGGGCCATATAAGGACAGAAATGCTACATAGTAGCACTGAACAAATTCTTCACATACAGACTATAGAGCTTTTATCTCCCCTCCTCTCCCCCCCTTGGGACATTTTTGGAACCCCACTATATACTCCCAGACACTTCCCTTTTACTGTCCAACCAGTTTCTTTTTTTAATGCTGTCAAAAACGGGACAACTTTGGCCAGGATTTTTAAAAAGTAGTTGCCCGAAGTTAGATTCCTAAATCCATATTTAACAAGCAATCTGATTTTTATTGATCTCTCTAGGAGCTGATGGGTGCTCAGTAGTTTTGTAAATCAAACTACTTACTTAGGTGTCTAATCGTGGAGTCTAACTACGGGCCCCAGGTTTGGAAAGTCTTGTCTCTGTTTACTGAACATTAAGATTATAGTTCAAAACCGAGGACATTCCGAGTGAAGGCTGACACTCAAGGCCAAATTCAACCCTAGTTGAAATGAGCACAGCCTCTGTGAAGCCAATGAAATCATTCCCACTTACAACTTGAGTGCTCATGTGGGGAAACTAACTTTCTTTTAAAGTAACTGAATTATTAAATGGCTCTTTCTGAAAAGAATCACAAATTTATAACAGTTTATACATTCCTAGTTTGCACAGGTACATTTTTGTGGCTATGTGGAAGTTATAAAGTTTTCCATTGCGTAAGGCACTCTAGATTTCTTTAGTCATTCATAAGTACATTTTCCATTATTTTAATTAGTAGTTGGGATAATAAAATATAGGTTAAAATCTGTCTTAATCAGTGTATTAGAATGAACAATGCGGACCTGATTTTAGAAAAATGCATGTGCATAATTTCACAGCTGGTATTCCATTACTGCACTTGAGGGCAAAAATCTGCATGTGCATGTGCAATCATAGTAATTGTGCATTCTGAGGCAAAAATATGCATGAGTAAAGTACTGGAGCATGTAGCAAAGACATATTTTGTTAGACTTCTGAATTCTAGATACTGAATTCACAATTCAGCTTTGAAGCAGCACCCAGAATATTTACTAAGGTCAAGGAAACCACCAACTTCCAAAGAAGGGAATGAATAGACCTATGTCCACTTCTGTACAACATCCTTGTCAGTGATGTTGACTACCAGAGGGCAAGGACTACCACAGAGTTCACACCAGGCATGCTTGGGGCGCATGGTTTTGTTGTCAGTTACCAGAAGTAAACCTGACACTTGGAATAATAATCAGTTTTGAGAAAGGAATAACATACTTAAGTCCCAATTCCCGACAGGTTCTCGAAATCCCAATTCACTATACACAACATCTGGCCATCAATATGGAACTGGCTGACTCAGGAGGCTCTGATTCTCATAGATCCCACTCTTAATCTTCAGTTTCACTGGGATCTCCTGGCCAAGGGTCCAACAGCACACAGAGATCCTAACAGCCTAGGGGGAACAGCATGGCTGCTGAACAGATAGAAGTGAGGAAAACAGATTATTCCAGCATGGTCATCTTGATCCTGTTCTTGTTTCACAGAAAGAATCTCCATCTAGTGTCACGTATGTGTCATGAATGCTTTATAGCCAGTCACTTGTCATAAAATAGTTTATGCTACTTCCCGCCAACCAATGTTCACAGGAAAGTAATTAGACCGCAGTGATGATGTTGGATCCTGCAGAGTGCGAAGCTGCTAGCTGAAAAACAGCTCCAGCCTTTCCAACCTCATGCACCTGCCCACAAAACAACTGGGCCATCAACCCAAGAGCACTAACTTGGAAGAGGGCGTCTGTTGGCAGCCAATAAAATAACTTAGCATTCTAAGTACATTTTCATGGTTTTTCTAGATGTAACCTCATACGAACCGGTCTGATCCAGTATGGCCAATGGTCTATCTAGCCCAGTATTCTGTCTTCCGACAGTGACTGGTGGCAGATGCTGCAGAAGGAATGAACAGAACAAGGCAATTTATCAAGTGATCCATCCCCTGTTGTCCTGTTCCAGCTTCTGGCAGTCAGAGGTTTAGGGACACCCAGAGCATAGGTTGCGTCCCTGACCATCATGGCTAATACCTTGTTGGCGTCCGTTAGTCTCGAGAGACGATGGATATGCGCCCATGGGGAATGTTTGTCTCCAGGGCGCAAGCCAGGGCAGGGTGATATGGAGGAACAGCTGTAGGCTAATACCTATTGGTGGACCTATTCTCCATCCTCTGCAGTGAAGACTGATGCAAAGAATTCATTTAGCTTCTCCGCAACAGCCTTGTCTTCCTTGAGTGCTCCTTTAGTGCCTCGATTGTCCAGTGGCCCCACTGATTGTTTGGCAGGCTTCCTGCTTCTGATGTGCTTAAAAATAATTTTCCTGTTGTTTTTTGTTGGTTTTTTTTTTGTCTTTTACTAGTTGCTCTTCGTATGCTTTTTTGGCTTGCCTAATTATATTTTTATGCTTGACTTGACAGGGTTTCTGTTCCTTTCTCTTTTCCTCAGTAGGATTTGACTTCCAATTTTTAAAACATCTCTTTTTGTCTCTAACCACCTCTTTTACTCTGTTGTTTAGCCACGATGGCATTTTTTTAGTCCTCTTAGTGGGTTTTTCAAATTTGGGGTATACATATAGTTTGAGTCTTGATTATGATGGTTTTTAAAAAGTCTCCATGCAGCTCGAACCTCTATATCGTTTTAGATGTACTCATCCCCACAGCCAGCTTTCCTACCAGCTCCTCCTCTCTCTCCAGAGCACTAGAAATACCCATGTACAATATGTACTTACAAAACGTCCAATAAACCGCACCTTAGTTGCCCTATCAAAAAAAAGAGTAAAGCATTTAACACATACAGAAATCTGCATCTCTAATAGGCAAGCCCTGTCTAAAGCCACCCTTGTAAAGTGTGATTTTTGGGTACAATTTTATTTGATTTCATAACCATCTCTATTAAGCGACTAGTTTCTGATTGTCCCTTTGATGGTGGTGGTTGCTTAAGGCTGGTATACATTTAATTTGATGATCTGTTATCTTAAATACCAAAATGGTATATCCAGACTTGAGTGTTTTCGGTTGAGCACAGTGACTCCATGCAGTAGGAGTTTTTAATCAATCCCTCCAAATAAGACATAGGCAACACAAACACAAGAGATTTGATAGACAGAAAAATGTTTTCCTTTGCTTTCACTGCATCACATTTGAAATGAGAGCTTTTTATAATTGCTCACAGTGAAAGCTAGTTACAGGGCGATTCCTTCCTCTTGAGAGAAGGTTGGCGCGCATACAAGACTTTGACGTCCAAACAGCTAATGTTTGAAATATTTACTGATTAAGTAATAATTACAAGATGTTTGAGTTTTGATCATGATGGAACTTTTTTCCATAAAACCCAACCGTAACAATGGAGATTCTGTGGATTTGCTTTGTGATTTATGAAATATTTAAATTAAACCGTTTTACTTTTTAAACATCCTTGCAACGTTTGTTTCATTGACTATGCCTCAAATTAGTCATTATTGTCAAAACATGTACTTGCAAGAAAATTAAAATATTTTGGACACCTCAACACATTTTGTTGAAGAATTTATATCAAATGTGTTGTCAAAAAGTCTTAAGCACATGTCTCCAGTGATTCATTCACTTTGTCTGTTGCTGGAAGAGATGAAGTACGACACCAGTTTGATGACACAGCTGAGATTGAGATAAATAGTGCATTTGTCATGTGTGGTGTATTTTTTCCTGTCAAGGCATCAACCTACCTGTTAAACCAAACAAGATGCTTTAACTCAGTGGTCTGTAGCAAATTCATTCATGGCCTTCTAAAGACATTACTGGCCTGTGCTGAAGGGTGAGTGTACTCTTTTTGCTGCAGCTCAGAGTAAATCCACTCCCACCTTTTTACCCCTGTAAATTGTTCATAGTAATAACACATTCAAGTAAGTGTGAGTGCAGAGGAAACCTCAATGGTTCACAAAAATATTCTAGTGACTTGTTATCATAATCATTGTTGCTATTATTATTTACCGTAGGTAAGAAACCTCTAAATGACACATTACAGCAATGGAGAAATAATCCCCAAATAAACACCTCTGCCACATAGATCAATGAATCAGAATGAAATTTTGGAGAGCAAATTGGGCTGTTGTGGCCCATGTTGTTCTACAAAGGTCTGACATGGCTATACAGAAAACAATTAAAATCTAAACAGAGTATGTAAGAGTATGAGATCAGCAGTATCTCACCCAGTGCTTTCTCCAAACATGTTCCCTCTTCTCCTGCTTGCTGACATTTCAGCCACACCAAATCTTGCTCAGATTATAGAAGGTTTTCTTCAACTAAATTAGGAGGTTGTACTAAGCTATCCAAAAATATCAAATGCCATCAATAAAGTGTGTAAGTCCATGTTTTCCATAAAGAAAAGTGGGTTTGGTTTGGTTTTCCTCCACTGTTACCCATTAATTTTACTTCTGACTGTATTTATCCTTTGCCATCAAAGGCTGTATTTTCATGGCAGAAATTCAAGCCACTTCTTTTTTGGGATCTGATGGCGATGTGGATACACTCAGCAAAAGTATAGCATTTCTCTTAGCAAAAGTAACACTGACTTGGATTCAGCTAAAGCTTTTGATCAGTCTTGGTTTGGGGGGAAGGAGTCTGGATGTGTCTCTTAAGAAGGATTTTAAATTGAGCTGAAGTTGAAATTCAGACTTTCCATCATGATGCAATTCTCTTGCATCCCCACTTCTCACAGAATTCAATTTTTTGTCAGTATTTTTATAGTAAATGCCTATTAATGAATCCTGTGTTTATGCCCCTCAGATGTTATGCAGAAATTGCCAAAACCCCTAGTGTGGCCTTTATAATGGAAAAATTAGAGGTTTGTTTTTTGTTGTTGTTTTTTTGCTATAGTCAAGTATTTATTGTGAGACCTTGTCTAAACAGCCTGTCTCTTGTAGTCATCACCAAAAACATTTCTTTCCACATTAACCTCATGATTTGAGTTTAATCCGTGCCACCCTTTGGGAGAATAGGAGTTCTGGCAAGTGATGGTTTTAATGTCCAAGTGGCAGACTTTCAAACATGCAAGCACATCTCTGTCTTGACAGCTTACCCCAATTAAGGCTGACACTCTGTCCTTAACTCATCCCTGTGTGCATAGGTATTGCAGCACATATGGTATGTAACATCATGTGCTGATCTCACCTAGAGAGAAGCAAAGTAAATATTGTGGGGGTGATTCTGATCTGACTTATGCTTATTTTACACCAGAATAATTTCACTGGCTTCAGTGGAGTTACTCCTGGCTTACACAGCTGTGGGCGAGAGAGAAGAATCAGTCTTTGTAAGTTTGGTCTAGCACTGCAGAGGAATGTACTTTCTCACAGCACACCAGGCTATTTTAGTTCAGTAAAATCAAGGCCGTGAATAAAGGAGTCAGGGTCCCAACGCTCATTTTATTTAACTCCTTGAAGCTCCTTTGAAAATCTGTTGCTTCACATTGTTTATTGATGTTTCTAGTTAGTGTCTCTATAGGCTTCTCATACACTTAGGGCTTGTCTACACTACCTGCCCGATTCGGCGGGTAGCAATCAATCTTTTGGGGATCGATTTATCGCGTCTAATCTAGACGCGATAAATTGATCCCAGAACACGCTCCCGTTGACTCCGGGTAATCCACCCCGACGCGAGGAGGAAGCGGAGTCGACGGGGGAGCAGCAGCCTTCGACTTTGCAGGGTCCACACGGCGAGGTAAGTTGAGCGAGTTACGTCGACTTCAGCTATGTTATTCACGTAGCTGAAGTTGCGTACCGTACATTGACCCCACCCCCCGCAGTGTAGACCAGCCCTTAGCGTGAAGCTGCAGTATTTGGATTGTAAACACTGCATGGGAATTACTAAAAGTCCTTAATTTGGGGCCAAATTTCACCCTTGGATATCATAGCATAAAGATTGACCACCTAGTCCAGGGGTGCTCAAACTGGGGGTTGCGAAGTATCAGCCTCCACCACAAACCTCGCTTTGCATCCAGCATTTATAATGGTGTTAAATATATAAAAAAGTGTTTTTAATTTATAAGGGGGAAGGGGTCGCACTCAGAGGCTTGCTGTGTGAAAGGGGGCACCAGTACAAAAGTTTGAGAACCACTGACCTAGTCTCTCTCGACCAACTTTGCTTGTCTCTCATTTTCTTTATTTACTCGTTCTTCTAGATTTACTGCATTAAAGGGTATTCTCTAACTCGATGTATCTGTGAGCCTTTGCACCTCATTGATTTCAGCACGTTTTACTGAGTCCAACTCCCGCTGAAGCCAACATTCATTCTATTGACGGAGAGGTTTTGCTCTTGTTCTCTCAGTTTACACCTTTGTAGAATAATTAGGGTTTCAGTAGACAGAGCCAAAATCTTGAATCGGGACAAGCAGGATCTGGCCCCTTGACATTTGTATTATTATTTAACAAACTCCTCACACACAAAAAACAAACCACCCTCCTTATTTGTGAATAATTTTCTGCCCTCAGTTAAAGGCGTATACAACTCCCATTGACATCAAGGGCCTTAGAAGTTGGTGCATTGTCATGAATTATAAGACCAAAGCTTAACTGTTGTTGTTTTTTTTAAATGGCTAATGAATGAGAAGGTGCACACTGCATTTTCAGCATTATCGAGCTTGCTGAAAAGTCCAGGGCCAGTAAATATTTTTACTCCAGTTGGCACTCTGCAGTTTCCTAGTTAAGCACGACAACTTTTTGCTTAGTTCTAGTGAATGGTTGTAAGTTGTGTATGTCCCGATCCTGCCATTCGGTGCATATCACTCCCAATGAATTCTGTGGGAGTTGCATTTGAAAGGGCATCAGGATTAGATCTATAGTAAATTAAATGTTGGCTACTACTTCAAAGATTTTGAACGAAACTTGAAGGGTTATAGACAAAACTTTCTGAATTTAAAGTATTACCTCATTGTTAAGTCAGTTGGGCAAATGACATAAATTCAGGCGAATAAACAGAGTACATTGAAATACAAAATGCAGTGCGTGGAGCATAGTCCAGTTGGTGGAACATGAGACTGGGACTCAGGAGAATTGGGTTTTGTTTCCAGCTCTTCCATGTCTCCAGATGTGATCATGGGCAAGTTTTCTGTCTTCACTTTGTCTGTCAAAAAGAATTATTATGATCCGCTTTGTGATGTACTTTAAAAATCAATTGGTGAAAAGAGTTTTGCTAAGTATTATCATTATCTGGAATTTGACCCATGTATCATGTTTGCAGGTGTATTTTTATAGTCCTGTTTGTTTTAAAAAATTTAAAAACTTCAATTTTATTATGGATTCAGTTGAAAATAGCTTTCATCCCCAGCAGCAATGTGTAGCGGATGTTTTTAAAAGTCGCCAATCTACCTGGATTAGAATTAAATTAATGTTTAAGTGTTTATGTGTCTCCAGCTTTAGAAGCTAATTGTGCACACCTCATTGCTTTTTACTTCTAAACGTTGCTGTGATAATTTGTCAGCTAATTTCAGAGGACAAGTTCTAAATTACTAGTCATTTCATAAAAAATAAAATATTGATACATCCTTAATGGGTAAAGGGATGTTCCCCTCAAACGTGCAAAATTTAAATACTCAGGAAAAACATCTAAAAACAATTAAAACAAGGAGAGTATGTACTTTGAAGTCCTTTGAGGCCGTAAATTTTCACAGTTTACAGTGGTGTACAACAAACAAGTCGTTGCCATAGCAATGGCCAGAACACTTGGTCATTATAAACTACAAACCGCTTCCTTACCTACATTCACCAAATTTAAATTTAGCACACTTTTTTTAAAATCTTTTCAGTTTTAAGATACTATAACATTTTTTGATAGCTACACTATGAACCTGTTTCTCTTTCAGTTTCTTTATTAATAAACATTCCAGTTTCTCAGACAGCTCTCTTTAAACAGAATGCCCTGATCGTTACTATTACTTTAAACACTATTACTATTATTTTAAACACTTTTATAAGGATTTTTCTCTTCCCCACTGATGTTTATTTAGCACGGGAGAAACCAACTAATCAAGGCCCTAATCCTGCTTTGGAAACTGCTAATTCAGATTCCTTCACCAGTGTAGAATCCTATTCATGTCAGTGGAACTAGTCGCATAAATAGATATATCAGTGTGTAAGTGTCTGAAGGATCTGGCCCTTAGTGAACCACACAATACAGACAGCCCCCTTCCATAGATTTAAATAACATTTATAAGAGTAAGAAATTTGTCAAAAGCCAAGAATGTTCAAGTTAATCAATCCACATTAACTCCATCCATGACTCATGCAGCAGAGGCACTCCGAAACCAGAATGATGAGCACAGTATAGAAACCTAGAGATACATAAACAGATTGTGGAAGGAAAGAGGTTTGGAGGGAGGGGAAAAGGCAGCATTCACTCCACGTGTGCAACTTCTTTTGTTGCTACTGACAGTGCCATGCATAGATCGAGGGCAAGATACGGACGCTTGATGTCCGAGGCACCATATTAGTTAGATACAGGGTCGTGTGTTTTGAATTTTTCTTTCAAACAACTGAAGAATTAACACTTGACTCCATCCTAGCAGCCTGTGCTCCATCCCTTTAAGGGTTGATACGTAGGGGTGGGGTGGGTCTTCTCTCATGGCTCATAAAATCAATGGAAGAGTTATAGGGTCTGTTGCTGGTTGAGATTAACTTTTTTTTTTATGAGGTGACCGGGCACCTGCTCCCTTTAACTGAGTGGTTGTTAGATTCCTGTTCAAGAAGCCATGTGCCTGATTTCCCACAACCTTTCCCTTTGTGCGGTTATTTACACTTCTGCAAAGAGGGTGTAGCCCATTTTGCGCGGCAGTAAATGATTGCACAAGGTGAAAGGCAGTGGAGAATTAATCCCATGCAGTACCTTGATATTCATGATCTTGCCAGCTATCACCTGGTTGCTACGCTCCCTTTTTTTGGAAAAAGCCGTTAAGATTTGGGACAAGCAACTTTAACATCTGGAGACTTCAGGTTTTCTTGACTCTCTTCTGTATAATAAATATCTAGCTCCTTACATAGCACTTTTCATCCGTGGCAAGCTGTGTCAGTTTTAGTAAGGCATGCAGCAACTCACTTGCATGCCTTAGGTTGTCCCAAATGGGGTCGTCCATGTGGCGTGACCTCACACGTATGGTGCGTGCGAGGTCACACTGTGCAGAGGACGGACGGAATTGTCCCGTGGGCGAGATCCGACCCGTGGGCCACCAGATGGACAACACACAGCCAGTCAAGCATGCATACATAAACTTCATGCCTCCATTTTTCATCCAGAGATATCAAAGTACCAATGCTTGGTGTTTGGCCTGGGTGTGTCAAACACTGTATTAGCCAGCAGCTTAAGATACAGATGGGCCACAAAGTTCTGTGTGGCGGGGCATGAGTGGGAGTATATGGAATTATGTCTCCGTGGTTCCACTCTTTTTCTTCTCTGAGAGATCTCAGCTGGTGATCTGGGTCACTTGCTCATCAGTCCCTAGCGGTTTCTCACATGCAAGGGCCTGTAGAGTTCTGACCCACTCTAGTTCAGTGCTCAGGTGAGGCTTCTTGGGGCTGAAATGGTTTGGGTTGTGATGTCATCAGTGTCTGGATGACGTACGGCTTTGTATCTCTTTTTCTTGTAAACCGAGACGCAGTTGGTGGCTGCTGAGTACCTGACTGAATTAGAGTCTTGGGTGAAACTGAACCATCTGAGTTCAGTTCAGACAAGACAGAAGTCATTCTGGTAAGCAGCTGGGGATGGTCCCTACACCTGTTGTTCAGGGGGTTGCTCCCCACCCTTTTCCCAAGAGGTTCACAATTCAGGAGTGCTTTTGCATCCGGGTTCCCCTGGATTCCAGCAACTTTCTTATCTCCGTCTGGTAAAAGCATTTGATACCAATTCTCTTGGATTTGACACCACCAAAATTATCAGTACCCATTCACTTTTAGGGTTTGCTTCTGGTCTCACTTTCCCCAGTGTAAACCAGGAGTAACTTTTCACATGGTTGTGTAAAGCCAGTGTAAATGAAATCAGAACTGGATTATTGCCGTATGGATTACCCCCACTGGTAGTATCTCCACAGTGCTGTCTCTGAAGACTGTTCAGAAGCTCTCCTGGTACAAAATGTGCTTGGAGGTGTGATCCACAAGAATCATATCGCATAAGTCCCCCAACAATTGTACTGATTTCCTGTCTTCTGGGAGGAACTCAAGGAGTTGACATTGAAAGTCCTACATGTGTTGGGTCCTTGCTCTCCAAAATACTGCCTTTCTCAGTAGGAATCATTGCCACAAGTGAGGTGTGCTGAGATACTCGCAGTCCTTAGGTTTGAAGTGGGCAGGTCATTTTTGGTGGAGAGCCTTCTTCCCTGGAATTCGCTTCTCTCACGGATCTGAGCTAGCCTGGTTCCGTTCACCTTCAGGCTGCTGTATAAGGACAATTAGTGTGTTTTGGTAAAGGGAGAGACCCTCTTTGCTTTTTCTTTTTTCATTTTGACATGGATCAATATGATCTGTGTAATGTTTTTTTCAGTATTGTACATATGCCCAGAGACCTTGGTATTAGGTGCATTTGATAAATTAATAAATAAATATGCTCATTTGTTTTAGAATGTCTATTGTTGATTTGGGAACAGTAAGCTCTTGCAAATCTCAGTTTTAACCTTGCCAATCACTGTATTCCTGTAAGTGCACTACAGCTATTTGGAACCTTTTCTGGGTTGGCGCTGGCATCCTTTTGCTAGATTACATTTATGCATTAGTACCATCTGTGCCTGCTGTACCTTCTGTGAGTCAGCCCTAGCCAAATGACTGGCATTTATCTGGAAGTGCACTCAAAAAAAAAAAAGAGAGAGAGAGTAAAGATGGTACCCAGAGCTTTTTGCTCGCTGCTGACACTAATGGAACTCAGGGAAGAAGGTGCACTGGTGAGCACAGAACATCTGCAGCTGGTGTCCCTCACTTCAACTGCTGATAAAATCAACTGTATTCTTTAGCCTTTATCTGGAGAAAAGAATCTGTTTATTTTTAGCGTGCAATGTAAGCAAATTCCCCATCCCCATATTTTAAAGAAGGAATATAGGGGCAAGGACTTAAATAAAAATAAACTGCAGTTTAAGGGATAAGTATTTATGTCATGGGATTCGCTCACTTAGGGCTTCTCCTCATGACTGTGTTTGAGGAACCAGCTCTCGTCCAGTCTGGCACCCCCTTCTGTCTTTCACTTATCCCACAGCCTCTCTCTCGGTCTGCGACTCTGGGTTCTCTTTCGCTTCATGACTCAGCCCTCCACCCAGGTCACTATACAGTCCCCCACTTCCGGGATATCAAAGTCCCTTCATACCAGCTGTCCAGTTGGCATTTCCCACAATCCTGTACCACTTCCCAGTGGCTGGTGGGAAAACCCAAGCCTGCACACTACTCGGGGTTCCAACCCAGGAGACCTACCATCAGCCGCCAAGGTCTCCACAATCTCTAACCTCACTGCTCTTTTCCTGGGCTGCTTCCTGCTCCTCTCCACCCTTCTGGGTAAACCCTTCCCTTAGGGCCAGGATCCCAGGGCTTCTATCTCTCCCTGAATTTACTCCTTTCCCCAAGCCCAGAGTGGCTTCCAGCTTCCACACTGCATGCTCTTTCTGCTACAAATTTCCTGGCTTTGTACCTTAGCCAGCTTCTCCCCACAGCTGGGCTTTATCAGCCATTGGTCATTTTCAATCAAGCCAGGTGTGGCCTATAAGCTTAATTAGCCCTATCTGGTCTCCCATAACTCCACCAAGGCTGGTGGGTTGAACATCCCTATCACAATTTATTTTATACGTTCTTGATGCATTGCCTTCGGTTTGACGTAACAGATAACTTGGACTCAGTTGTGCTTTAAATTGGTCAGTTAATATCTAAGGATATTTTCAATATATGAATGCTTAAAGGAGCACAGATGTCAGGGTATTTGCCACTTCTTTTGTTTCTCCTTTCGAAGTAAATATGTGGATTAAAAAATTAAGTGGAAGATAGCCTAGTTATTTCATTTTGGGAGGGAGGGGCAAGAATTTTATTTTGTTATTATTTAAAATAATCTAAAAATTGTTTCCTCGTTGCCTTCTACTATGCTGTTAAATAGCTGGTCAAAACTGTAGCTTAATTTCCAGTTTAAAAGCTAATGCGTAATAATAAATTAGTAATTAAATCATCTTTCTCCAGGATTCCTGAGAGACTGGAGAATTTTGCGTAAGGTGAAGCTTTATTACTATCCCCACCAATGTAATATATCGCTACCATGCAATATGGTAAAAATCTTAAGACCGCCACTCTGGCCAAATAGCAGAGTCCACCTCTACCCTTTCTCCCATCCTGCCACCACTTTCTCTGTCCATGCTACTGCATAGGGAGCTCCAACAGAGCCAAACTCCGTCTTGCTAAGGACTTGCGTATCCACTGCCCAGCCCTGCAAAATCCTACCTGTCTTCCCTTTTACAGCAAAACCACATAGTTCCTTTTCAAGGAGACCTTCTATATCTTGTCATTTTAACAGGAACTCAATGTTATTCAGTGGAACTCACCCTGCAGTGAAGGAAATACCAAGTATGGTTGGTGGAATTTTAAGGCTGTCTCTATCTATATTATTCATTCTCCCAAGTTTCATTTTTTCCTGATATTTAGGTGGTGGTGACATTTTTTCAAAAGCAAATGAGCGATACAGAGAAATTTGCAATTTAAGATGAAATGTTCCTAGCCCTCAGGTTCCCTTTTCCAGGTAAATACAGTCCATTCATT
The DNA here is from genome assembly GCA_033296515.1 of Macrochelys suwanniensis. NCBI lineage: Eukaryota > Metazoa > Chordata > Testudines > Chelydridae > Macrochelys > Macrochelys suwanniensis. The sequence continues at coordinate 20,765,142 of CM065779.1, read as the reverse complement.
TAAGGGCATGTCTTCAGGGAAGGTTCCACCAGTTTAACTAAAGTTGTGATTTAAAATCAGTTTAGTTAAATGGGTGTCAGAGACCATGGAGATATTCTTAGATCGATATAAACATGATTTATATCAATTTAGCTTAAGCCGATTAGGAACAGGTTTATGCTAAATCAAAATAAAGCAAAATAAATATTTAAAACAAAATAAGAGTGTCTACATCGAATTTTAAACTGGTTTAACTAAACTGGTTTAAAAAATTGTTACGTTAAATCAGTGCAACTTCTGCAAAACCTGGAGAACTTGGACTGTCCCACTTCCCTAAAATGAAATACATTAAAATTAAAGAGAGAGTAACAACTGGCAGATGAGTTCAAAAATCGTCTCTGAATCAAATAGCATTCCTGTGGAGACCAATCAATTAAGTTCTCCACTCTGCAGTGGGACATGTTCTTGAGGTTATCCTGACAGTGCCCGCATTGATGAGGATATCTCTGTTTCTCATAAGTTAATCATTTCCTTCCCTTGCCTCTCCAAAACTAGGACAATCTTACAGCAGTCCCTCCTGGCAAGAAATGTTGTTGGATTACGGATTGTATTACAACATATTCATCACTGTGCGCTCCATCCCCATGTTTTTACTGAAAACCTGGCATCTTAGTGTAGAATAGTTCCTAGTTTATACGTTGTGTCTTATCCCTGGACCCTTTTATCTCCATCCCCAAGAGTGATATCTGCTTTTCACTGTTCACTTGTTTGCTTCCAGACAGCAAACATTGCACGACAGGAACACTCACAAGCATTCACTTCATGTCAGCTAAGCTACTGTTTGTTACCAGGCTATTTATAATTAAACTAAAAACTATAACCTCCATTTCTTTAAGTACTAGCTCTTCTTGGCCTGCTATGGGTTGGCCAGCCTTTCAGGAATGCATCCTGGCAATATGCTGAAGGGTTTAATCAGCCCCCTTCTTGGTGACAGCAGTGTGGTCAAGGTCTTGGCCTATTCCACCCACTGAGCCTCTAATCAAAGGGACTCTCGTTCTTTAAGCCATTGGGTTAAATCATGCCCACCTCTCTGGAAAACCCCTAGAAAGGCCAGGGTAAATCTAAAGGAGTTTCCATTAGCAGAGTTTCTAAGGCATCATCTCATCACTGAGACTGGGTCCGTAACCCCATTGAATGGGTAGTGGGGAGTTCTCTTCCAATCCTATGGATTGTGATCCACATGGAAATCCCTGAATAGGATGGTGATTCTTTGCTATCCCCTGGGCCCGTCTCCCTACTATCCTCATGGAAAATGGTCTGGAACTATGCTGTCACTGTCTTCCTGCCTTCACCTGGTACCTACTGTCCCCATTTGAGAGAGGTTGAAAGTATGTAGTAGGAATTAATTTTGTCAGGGTGAGTTTGCTGGGAGACAATACCATGAGATGAGCAACACATCTTCTACTCAGACATGGGTATTTGTGCAGAGGGCTTTCAGTATGGATGAATGGTTGTGGGGTGGGGGTGAGTGATTCCTCTCTCTTCATCAGATATCAGGCCATTTTAAGAGGTTTTCTATGATGTTCATTCTCTCCATGTCAAAGAGCCCTTTTATTCAGATGTCCCTTGACAAATTGATGCCACTGTGTTGCTAACTATTAGGGTCAGAACCCTAACACAAAAGGGTAGGATGGGCAATAAGTTTATTTGCCCACCATAAGTACTAGACCTGATTCTGGGCTGATTTACACCAATTTTACACTGCTGTAACTCCATTAACTTAAGGGGAAATACTGCAGATTTGCACCAGGGTAACTGAGAGGAGAATTAAGCCCTTTTAATATTTAATTCTCCATTTCCAGTGATCACATTCATTTTTAAATTATCTTATACTGCCACTTCCACACAGTGGTAGCCTTTGTACCAAGAGTATTTTGCTGAGAATTCAAGGCTACGTCTACACTACCCGCCCAATTCGGCGGGTAGCTATTGATGTTCTGGGATCGATTTATCGCATCTCGTCTAGATGCGATAAATCGATCCCAGAGCCGCTCCCCGTCGACACCGGAACTCCAGCTCCGCGAGCGGAGGAAGTGCTGTCGACGGGGGAGCCTGCCTGCTGCCGTGTGGACCGGGGTAAGTACTTTTAAAAATCGATCTAAGATATTCGACTTCAGCTACGTTATTCACGTAGCTGAAGTTGCGTATCTTAAATCGATCCACCCCCCCTAGTGTAGACCAGCCCCAAGACTGACTTTTTCTTATTTCCATATGCTCTGTGTTAAACATATGCTAGACTTTATATTTAAAACTAGCACCACTATATAGATATATATAACATCTTCATTATCAAAAGCTTCTGTGTCCTCATTGTAAGGGGTGGGGAGAAAGAAACTTTAAGAGAACTTAATGTTGTAAAACTAACTTTTAATAGCTCTGGAGAAAACAAACATCTGGTTCTTGTTTTGCAACATGTATCAGACTTGTCAGAAACGCCTAAAAATGACTGGTGATCCAGTTGTCCATCTTTGGAGAGGAGCAGGGGAAATTGTCTGGTTATTTTATGAATTCAACCTTTGAATGTTTAGTTAAGATTTGAACCTGGCTTTGCTGAAAAAATTGCATGATATGAATTTAAAATGACCAACCTTTGACATATGAGTGCAGAAACATGCACTATACCAAGAAGATTATTTATCAGGGATGTCATTTAAAAGCGAAAAGACATTTAACTGTCTTTTCAGATACATTCTGTAACTGTCTACACTAGTAAGACCGCAGGTCAGAGTGACGGGTCAGCTCAGTAGTTCTAATGGCATTGTGCTGTATCCATGGTTCAATTGACATGGGGATGAGATGCAGTAGGTTTTTGAATTAGGACATGCCAGAGAAAGGGTGACTTGATATAGAGGGGTATGCTACCGATCTCCCTTCTGTGCCACCGCAGGGAAAATTTCTCCTCTATGATCCACCCTCTGGATCTCCGTTGCCTGTTCTGCTCTCTGCAGGCTTCCTATTCTTCACAATGGCAGTTCCAGCCAAATTGAGACCGGGTGTAATTGAGGGCAAATGCACACCAGGAATAAATTTAGCCCAGTGATTTCAGGATGGGCAGGAAAGAGATCCATCTGCAGAGTGGAGATGTGCAATAAAGTATTAACAGGTAGCATTTTTTATATATAAGTCCAACCCAATATTTTTTTGTTTTTTGGGGGTTGGGGGAGGGTGAGTGTGTTTTAAGGGCAAAATTTGGCATTTGGATGTACATGCAACTCTCGCTAAAACCATACTCTTTCCATGGGACCTGCCCATGTGTTTTGAAAAACCGATTTCAGACTTAGATTTTGTGAAAGACCATAAAAGATGCTAGGCACTAATCTGATGTACCATCCTTTCTGCTCCTCCTGTGGATGGTATTTTGTCTCTGTATGTTCCAGTTGATTGGTTTCTGGTCACTTGGCTGTTTCTTCACTAAGCACCAAAGACTGCCCTCACACCTGTGATAGCCCATTACAGTCAGAGGTGCTTCGTAGTGTATGTGAAGTCCGTAGTGTATGTATGGCCTGTGATTTTTTTTTTTTTTATGTAATATATGTTAAGGTTGTCTAGCTAAGCCTCCAAAGATCAGGAAATGCCAATAGTAAGGTGGCATATGCAACCCCTTTCAGTGTATCATTACAAGGTTGTCCTCGTTCCAAAATCACAATTCTCAACTAATACAACACACCAGACAGTATTTTCTACAATCTTAGCTTCACATTTTGTTACTGTGTAGTTCTCTGTGCCAAGCTGAGACCATGCAAGTCTTTTGTACACGAGGGTCACAGTACTTGGCTGCTGCTGAGGACCATATGGTGCAGCTTATTTCGGAGGGTAGAGGTGTGAAAAGGTCACCTTTACATTCCCCTGATCCTGTGCTGACTGTGCACTCATCCTGGTCTTCCAGCATAAGTAAGAGCAACCTAAAGTCTGCTTTGGTTTGTGCTAATGGTCCTAAGAGGCTGTTACAGCAGCCTGGGATCATCAAAGTGCAGTAAAACCCTGTGTATATCCCCCTTTTCTGGCCCTGGCCCCTAAATCATGCAGATGAGTGGAAGCCTGATACTTGAACACAAAGTGCCAAATCCTGCATTGCTTGGTGGGAGGTTGTGCTAGTGGATAAATGTTCCATCCTTTCAGCTCCATTCAAATCCTAGATCCCAGTCACAAGTGAAAATGGGTTTAGTAATTCCATCTTTGTCTCCATGTGTCAGCATCACAAAACCAACGTATTTACCTAGATTGTAAGCTGTTTGGAGCAGGGACCATCTTTGTGTTCTGTGTTTATCCAGCACCGAGCACAATGGGCTCCTGGTCCATGGGTGAGGCTCCTGTGTGTTTGCGGTAACACAAATAATTTCTAATAATCATTTAGCACAGTTAGAAATCGGCCCAGGATTGGATTAACAGAGAGATTTGCAGGTCAGGAATAAGGTAAATTGGCAGAGGTGTGTGTGACCCTTCATAGCACCTGGCTGTATTCTATCTAAAATCAAGTTAGTTTTATACATCCTCTTTCATAAAACTATTTGTTCATAACAGAAAAAAAGTAAGGAAGGGGTGGATTTGGCCCAAGCAAAAAATATATTCTGCAGTCATCTTAAATGTGGCTTTCCATGGGAGTTTTGTTGACGAAGGACTAAAGGCTTTGGCCCAAGCAAAAAAGGTTTTAGAGTTACCACTTTCAGCACAGTTCTGAGCAGAGAGGATATTTTTTGTCCACTATCTGTTCTTCAGCTATAGAAGTTTGTGATTACTAATCCACTTGGGTTAAAACACATGCCTAATTATGCATCATGGGGTTTTGTCTGCAGTTATCCTAGGAGGGAATGTTGAAACTTTGACATGTGTTCATTGTACCAGAAAAGCTGACTTTGGGTAAGCGGGGGGAGGGAAATAGCTTGGCATTCAGATACTTTACTGGACCCAGTGGCCAATGTCATTAACTCTGAATTCATTATAACTGCAAGGGATCCAGCTATCGGATACCACTGTAAAAGCATTGGTTGGTGAAGGGACAGCTGGATCACAGTGGCATCTAGAGGGCTGTTATATACAGTATGTGTTCATGTGTTTGTGCGGCAGAGCAAGATTTCTGCTGAGACTGTCTTTCCAGCTGCAAAGCAATCCAAGTCTAAGCTATTTAGCATCATGTTATAGCTGTGTCTTACCTGCTATGCCAGTGGGCTTATAAATCACACTCACAAATAGGAATTCATTGAGATCTTGTGAACATTTTGTAGCAGATACACATTTCCCCACCATTTCTTAGTTGTTTTTTTATAATAATCATTAAAGAATTTATTTAAAATCACCCTCTTAACATTATAAATGTGCATGCCTCTTTTCAAGTATATAATGAGAAGCTTTCTCTGCTTACAAAGCCTTATCTATACTGGCCAGATTCTGTAAAACTTTATGAACCAGATTTTCAGCTGGTACAAATGATGCTAGCTCCATTTACTTCAATGAAGCCTACACCAGCTGAGAATAGAGTTAGTCTGGAAAAGAAAAGCCTGAGAGGGGACATGGTAACAGTTTTCAAGTACGTAAAAGGTTGTTACAAGGAGGAGGAAGAAAAATGTTTTTTCTTAACCTCTGAGGATAGGACAAGAAGCAATGGGCTTAAATTGCAGCAAGGGAGGTTTAGGTTGGACATTAGGAAAAATTGCTAACTGTGAGGGTGGTTAAGCATTGGAATAAATTGCCTAGGGAGGTTGTGGAATCTCCATCACTGGAGATTTTTAAGAGCAGGTTAGACAAACACCTGTCAGGAATGGTCTAGATAATACTTAGTCCTGCCACGACTGCAGGGGACTGGTCTAGATGACCTCTCAAGGTCCCTTCCAGTTCTGTGAGTCTATGAATATAGCCCTGTGAGTCAGTGGGATTAGTTCTCTGAGTAAGAGTTTGTAGAATCTGGCTCTTAGACATGTAAGCCAAACAAAATTATAAAGGTTCAGGAACGGGAGGGTGTGGAGAGAGAAATGAGGAGGAAGAGATTATAGTAAGTATTCTTGGAAGAAGTGGAATTTGAAGGATGAGAGAATAAGAGTGTGTTTCCGTAGGAGAGGGAAACTGTCCAGAGTTAGGGATCAGTCTGAAGTGAAGTGTGAAAGCAAGAGTGGGAGATAGATAACAAAGAGAGCAGTAGTAATGAAAATTATATCTAGCTTTTATATTGCACTTTTCATTAGTAGATCTCCAAGCACTTTACAAAGGAGGTAAGTAATATTTTCCCCATTTTTAGATGGGAAGACCGAGGCACAAAGCAGCAAAAGTTTGGGAGATGCATAAGAAGCAGAGGGTAAAAGAGCAGACATGTTAGTTATGGTCTAGAGATGTCTGCACCAGGAACATTATCACCATGAGACGGACTTACCATTTTCCACTTATACAAAAGAACAGAAGGGTCCTGGGAAAGACTCCCCATTGACTTCACTGGGCTTTGGACTGGGCTCATGTTCCACTTCTACAGGGCACACAATTTTATGAGCGTGAGAACATGTTAGTTTGCTACAAAATGAACTGGGATTGTTTTTTACGTTCGCTTCGGGCGCGAACGTAAAAAGACTGCTGTGCACGAAAGAGCTGTTGGCACTATTTCTTTCTTCCTTTTTGGCAAAAAATGGAAGTGTGTAATATAATGGCGGGGTGAGCAGTCCGCTTCGTGAAGATGGTTTTTACAGCTTCCGTTATGGCTTTTCGGAGCTCACGTTATCTAATGGCGTATTCTCACACTTTCCAACGTTCAGCCTTTGCAGATACGATTGTAATACACACCACAAAGAGCTGCAGAAAGAAAATAATCAAATGATAGGAATAAGGGTGACATAGGACCCTTTTTTTCATCTGGAGATTGGTTCCAACAGGGAGCCATCCCTACACTGAATGGGACCTCCAGTTTTTGACATTCTGCTGCCGTTCCCAGCATAGCGGTCCTTAAGTGGTCCAAAGGTCATTAAATGAACAATGGGAAATGAGAAGATAGACTCTGTTTCTCCTGCTGATAGTTCCTCCTCAGCCTACTTAGCCTGAGCCCCCAGAGAGAGTAAGACTAATAGGGTCTGAGAGAGCTCTTCTTCCTGCCAAGGAAATCCTCCCAGAAAATTTTAGAGGAGGTCGGGAAGGAAGACTTCATCTATGAGAAAACATCTAGAATTCTCAGATATTTTTAACTTCTTCTAGAAATCCCCAGAAGATGTAAAAATGCCACCAAAAGAATGCAAGGAAGAGTCCAGGAGATGTCACAGGGAAATGAATTCCTCTGCAGAATCCTACTCTTCCACTTCCTCAATGAAGGACGGGGAACTTCCCAAATCACAGCCGCAAATATCAGATTGCGAATCACAGGAGAGAGAATTTTGTGCAAGCTATTTGACCCTATGCCTCCGTGACTAGACACGTTCCCTCTGGCAATGAGAAGGAACTTGGTCTCTCCCGCCGAGGGCATAATTAAATCTGAACAGGAAGAACCCTCCATTAGTAGTCATTTGAAGTGGTTATAAAGCCCTGTATATTTCAGAAGGGTCAAACTGTGTCAGAGTATTGAGCATTCTTGTGGAGGCAAAGTGTTCCCAAGTGAGGGAGCCTTTCTGCTAAGGGATCAGGTGGATGGGGAAAACGGAGAAACTGGTGAGACAGAAACATGGCCTCCTCATCCTTCCCCTTTGCAGCAGCAATACGTGCCTGGTATAAGGAAATCAGCAAACTCCGGCCCTCTAGAGATAGGAGACCTCCAGCTCTGCTGAATAAAATATTCACCACGTCCTCCTTTTGAAGCAGATGCTACAAATGGATAGAGTTTGATTCTCCCCTAGGAACCAGACAACCAACTCAGCAGCTTGTCGGTGCGTCATCCTCTAGACCCGGAAGGCCGATTCACAGGAGAAGCAGCTTGTCACAACCATTTCCTTCTAATGCAGCAGAATATTTGGAGAACTGCTGAATAAAGCAGTTGCAGAAACTTGGCAGTGGATAAGAAATTCCTCCCCTCTCCATCACCAAAATCTTTTACGGGCAATTCAACAAAAGCAGGCTGAGCTGTGCCTATCGTGCTGACCAATATCATCTCATTGTTTCCTTGTGCTCCCCCTGTGTCCGCCTGCCTCCCTTCTTATACTTATATTGAAAGCTCCTCAGGAACCCTCTCTTTATCATATGTCTAGCAGGATGGCACTCTGTCTTCTGGGTGCAAACAAATATAAATAATAATAATAATAAACAAGCTGGAGTCCCTTTCATTCAGTAGATTAAGCAACCCTTACTCATATTGATGAACATTTACGCACACAAGTAGTCCCACTAATTGGCAATGGGACTGGTCATGACTAATGCGTGATGACACTACTTGTAAGAGCTCGCCAATCTCAGTAAGGGTTGCTTGTGTCTTACTCATACTAACTTTGTAAATGCTGTTTGAGGCTGGAAACAGTTTATCAGATTTTTCTGCAGAGTGTGTGCGCGCGTGTGTGTGCGTGAGAGAGAGAGAAATTTTAGAGGGGGAAATAATTTTGAAAATATATCCATGAATCGTGACCTCTTCATGATCAGAAATCTTGGCAAAGGCTGTAAGCTTGGTGCTGTGTGATGTATCAAACTCTAAAGCCTTTTCTGTCCTGGCGTTCACAAGGTTAAACCACTGATAAATGTGTCCACGAGGGGTTTTATACAGTGCAGCAACAGTGTTGAAATGTCCATATGTCCAGTTGCAAAATAAGCATTATTAATGGGGCGGAAATGCTGTTAATAGCATTTTCCAAAAGCTGCCAGTGTACTGAAAACCCTGGAGATAATGCTCCTGGTTCCCCACTGCCTTGCACCAAATTTTGTGCTTTACATCCGTGCAAAGTGGGCATAAAATGCTACCGGATCAGAATGCTGACATTTTACCCCCCACCCACTCACTTTGTACAGGTGAAAGGCTCCAATGCAGCAAAGCATATAAGCACATGCGTAACTTTAGGCACATCTGTACGTCACGCTGATTTCAGTGGAACTTAAGCACATGTTTAAGATCTGTGCTGAACTGCTGAATCAGGGCCTAAATGACCTTACAAGGTGAAAGGCAGTGGAGAATCAGGTCCAACAATGCTATTCTCCCCGACAGCTGTTAAGTAACATCATAACATAGGAATGGCCATACTGGGTCACACCAATGGTTCATTTCACCCAATGTCCTGTCTTCCAACACTGGCCAGTACCAGATGCTTCAAAATTCGGCATCATATTAGCTATCCGCTAGTCATCTGATACAGAGGCTACATACATAGGTTACATACCACAGTTGTTAGTTCTGCAATTTCATATTTAAGTTTCTTCAGAACTCTTGGGTGAATACCATCTGTTCCTGGTGACTTACTACTGTTTAATTTGTCAGTCTGTTCCAAAACCACCTCCACTGACACCTCATTCTGGGACAGTTCCTCAGCTTTGTCACCTAAAAAGAATGGCTTAGGTGTGGGACCCTTCCTCACATCCTCTGCAGAGAAGACCAATGCAAAGACTTCATTTAGCTTCTCCACAACTTCCTTGTCTTCCTTGATTGCTCCTTTGGCACTTTGATCGTCCAGTGGTCGCACTGAATTTCTAGCAGGCTTTCTTCTTTGGCAAGCTAAAAAAAAAAATTCCTGTTAGTTTTTGTGTCTTCTGCTAGTTACTCTTTAAATTATTTTTTGGCCTACCTAATTATATTTTTTACACTTAACTTGCCAGAGTTTATGTTCCTTTCTCTTTTCCTCAGTAGCCTCTTTTCCTCAGATGTCATTAAACTTATTTTGATCTTATCTTATGTTGCTTGGTGACATTTCAGCCAATAATTAATTTTTAGAGAAAGGGGTAGTTAAAAAAGAAATGTTATCAACAGTTTCTTTAGTACATAGGCAGCTTCAGAAAATAGTGCTCATGCCAACTTTCTATAGCAGCAATAATACTGGAAACTTTGGGCAGTTCAACATCATTGTTGCTACTATAGATTCATTGCTGAGTTATTCTGTGAAAATACTGCACAATACTGCAAGCCACCGTTTCCCAGGTACTAAATATCCACCAGAGTATAAGGGTTCATGGACTCTGAATGTCATTCACGGCCTGATCAGGTCTGTCTTTCTTTCTTTCTTTCTTGTAAGTTGCATGGGTGTCTAATGAGAGTATATCTATAGTCAGAAATAACAGCTGAATGGATGTATGGTGGATTGTCTTGTGTGTAATAATAAAACATACACAAGGATTGGAAATTGAATATTACAATGTATGTTAAACAGTTGAGCTTCCGCTATAACAGATATCTTCAGCAATATGCATCTGCAAGAGTGGTAATGTTAACACTAAAACCTTGGTAGTGCGGTATATTGTTTTTTTTATCAACAGAACTACGAAACAGGGTTATATGATATTCCCACTCTGTCAGCCCTTGACACTGGGATTATTTGAACCTCTTTATTAGCTAGAGAGAGCATAAGACAGTGAGAGATACAGAAAGGAACGCCAATTTAAAACTTGAAACACTGTTTACAGCTGTGCAGAACATGGATGTTCAGTAACCCCCTCTCCAAAGTAAATGTATAAATCAGCTATCGGTATTTTTAAAAAACTATAAACTGAACTCCAGTTGTATGCTCCAGCTTCTCAACAGATATTTACGAGGTGAGTGTAATATTATAACAGTTATAGCAGTGAAATACATCCAGTGCAGGGAGCTAGTACAGAGCACAAGAATGTTAATGCCAGTAGAATTTTAATGCCCTGTAGACCCGGCAACATGACACTTGCTCTAACTGATGTTGCTTTTGTTAGCTACAGTGAGAGAGGAAATCAGTGATGTCAGTTTCTAACTGCTGTAACACATTTGGGGTCTGGTACTTAACCTGAAACAGATACGTCAGCACACACTGTTGTCCGGTTATCAGTCTGGAGCTTGGTCTGCACCACAGAGTCAGGTTGATATAAGGCAGCTTATGTCAACCTAACTACGTCAGTGTCTACACGACAGCCTTGCTCCCACCGATGTAAGTGTCCTACTACACCAACGTAATCACTCCACCTACACGAGAGGCGTAGGGCTTATGTCAGCGTAGTTAGAGCAACGCAGCGTCTGCGTAGACACTGCGTTCTTTACATCCCTGTTGGTTGTCTTGGCTGGAGTCCTGAAATTAACAAAAAAGCTGGCTGCCGGCTCCCCAACCAGGCTCTGCTCCAAGCCGGGCTGCCATCCAGCCCCCCAGTTTGGGCTGCCACCTGGGGTTCCCACAGTGAGCCCTGATGCCCTCCCGGTCCCAGCTCCCTGCTCCCCACTGGGAGCACAGCAGCTGACTGGACTCCCAGTGTGGATCTTCCTGCTAGAGGCAAGAAACTCTCCAGCCATTGTATTCCAAGTCTTTCCCTCAAGAAAAGACCTAAGCAACCCAGACCCTCTTGAAAAGAGCTAGATTTTGGAAGTGGCGGACATGGATTTGACCTTCCTAACTGTGACACCTGCCAGAAAGTGAAACTAAGTCCAAGTGCTGTTTGAGTGATGTGGACGATGTTCAAAAAAATTGAAATTTGGGGGGTCCCGGTCCTCAGCTGCTGAAAATCAGCATGGCACCAGTGATCCCAAGGGATGTATGGAAGAGCTGTAGAGAGAGACCGCTTTTTTGGGTTTTGAAACTCAGGCTTAACAGAAAGGCTAGTCGATGAAGAACTACAATAACATTGTGAGAACAGGCTTTATATATAAGAGACAAATCTAAAAAGCTGATTTCAAAGAGTAATAGTCTGAAATATTTTTTTATTTGTACTGATATTTCTCATGTTTAGATGGTCTTTGAGGAATTGGCATGGATGCACAGAGCTCACATGGGTAATGGGTACCGGCAGCTGCTCTTTAATCCACAGATCCTAGCATAGTGTACCCCAAGTGTGATCCTCCCAGGTTCCGAATACCTCCTACAAAATGCCCAGCATCCTCAGCTCCCATTGAACTAGGCAAGAAGGTTGAATTTGGACAGGTCCTACCTGGCTCCCACTGAAATCAGTTGGGGTTTGGACATTGACGTCAGCGGGAGGAGGGTCAGGATCTAAGAGAGCCAGGCTGGTAGAAAACAGTTGACATATTTTATGGCATTTAAAAAAAAGACCAACAAAATCTGTTGTGGAAAACAACAGTAACAAAGAATTCAATAAGTGAAGCTGCTTGAAGAATGAGATTGTTCACATAAGGTATAAACTGCATGGCGAACCATTCAGTGACGAACAGGGAACATTTTCCTAGGCTGACTGACAGTAGCTCGGTGTATTAAAGCAGCAAAATCAGATGCACAAAGGACAATGTACAGTTGTGTGACAAAGTGCTTGATAACATACAGTTCAGCACTGGAAGAGGGATGGGATAACATAATCAATTCCATCCCCAGCTTCCATGATTCTCCAGATTTATGCCCACATCCCCACCCCTCCTTTTGAATTACTGGAGAATATTGCAAGTGAAGCGAAACATAGAGAAGAAAAAATATTCAGAGATGGTGAGTAGGGAGTATTTCTTAAGACAATATGACTAGGCAGGAGAGTCCAGCTATGTAAATAGTAAGAGAATGATTGAAAGCCCTATTCACAGCTGAGTGTAATTGCTGCATTCAACTTTTTGTGGTGCTAAAAAGGAGTATGGGGCTGTCAGCACAACTGCACTTGTAGGACGGTGGTGTGATAAAGGGATAACAGACTAAAAGATATTATTGGAACCCTTGTAATAACATTAAACAGCCAGCTGTGGGCACAGGGTTTTGTATAGAGAGATTCTTGCTTGTTTTTACTATTGCAACCATTGTAGATACCTTTTAAAACATTTATGAAACACCCAATAAAGAAAAGCAACACCGAAAACTTAAGATATTTGATTCACAAGTTAAATAATTATTGATTTCACGATAGTGTTCCTCTCTTTCATTTCCATTCAGTAAAGTCCTTCATAGGGGAAGATGTTAAATTAAAAAGTCTCTTGCAGGTACTAAAAGCATTTCTTGGAGGAGGGGAAAAAGTCCATCTACACTTGGATTTCAGCTTAGTAGTTTTTATTGTGAGGTTTATTTTAAATATGACAAAGGCAAGCACAAGGGGAAATGAGAAAAGATAGGGAAGGGGAAACATCTGTCTCCTTGGTGCTTGCTGGATTTGTGTGCAGCAGGCAAGATACAGGGCACCGCCTGGTTACAGTCAGGTGTGCTTTAACCTCAGGACCCTACTAGTTTCCTGGTCTGGAAGGACATCTGACTGGCATGCTGAGGCCATTCCCAGTAACCCTCCTTCACTCTGGGGAGAGCTGATTACTCTGCCTTAGCTGTCATGCTGGTTATAGCAATGGTCTCAAATCATGGAGTTCATTCACTTCCAAAGATGATCAGGCCTGGAATTGATGAGATAGAAGCTAACAAATAAGAAAGGGAGGAAAAATAGGGAAAGGAAAGCACACGAGGGAGGGGGATATAGCAGGAATCCTCAATCTCACATCCCAGAGGTTGCTTAGGGTTCAGCTGCTCCCATGGCAATGAGCTGACATCCACATTGGTCTGTTTGTGGCCTGGATAAATCAAGGGATTCTCCCAAAGTCCAGAGGGTAAGGTGCTGTCACTTGAATGAGATTGAGATTCCCCAAATCTGTGGATTTTCAGAGTCCCCCCCAAAGACACTGACCATGTGTCTCTCTCAAAGACATCCAGACAAGGTGTTTTGTCAACCATATCATCTTCTCAGTTTGACCAAGCAAAAACATTTTCAGGTGCCTCAAAGTTAGACATTTCTTTTTGTTTCAAGAAATTCTTAATGTCCCCCTCCCGCCCTGCCCCCCCGTGTGTATTGTATTATACATATGTATATAAATCAAGAGTGCCTAGAGTTTATGGATAGACATTTATTGGCATAAATGCAAATATATATAACAATTAGTTAATGTACAGTGTTTTGGGCAGATAGGGCCTAATGCACCAATGATGTATTTGGGCACAGCTCAACTGAAGGCAATGGAGTTACACCCTGTTCCTCCACTGTGAATTTGGCCTGAAAAGTCTTATATAAATGCTAAATATGATTCTTATGAGTCTTTGGGATCAAAGAACATTTGTCCACTACACATACACATACACACAAAAGTGATTTTGCTCCCTTTATAGTTAAAGTCAACAGATTAGTTGAGTTCCAAGCTTCTAACACAGTGCACTCCACAAGGTATTCCCCCCCGGTATACTGATTGCATTGTTCCAGTGTAGCAGCTGTTCTGTAGATCACGCAGGAAAAGGAACGTGGCCATTTCAACAATAGACATTCTTTTGATTTTTTTGCATTGGTACCTCGTGCCCCATTGTGCACTTGGACACCTTCATCCGTTATCTTTGAAAGCAATGTGTGCCAAGGACATGCATTCAAGGATGGAAATGTAGCCTTATTGCCCAGTCAGCTAAGAAGAAACATTATTTTAAGATATTCAAATATAGCAAATGATTTCGAAGTGACATAAAATGATCATTACCGCTGTCTGCATAAAACTGTTCCTGGATCTCTCTCTCTCTCCTTTTTTTAAATGTTCAGCATATTTTGTTCCTGTAGTTCCTACAGGAACTACAATTCATCCATAAAACAGTTCTGGTTCTTTTTTTAAAACGTTGAACCCAGGGCATCCAAGCGACTCCCATCTCCTGTGGGAAAATCATGGAATGCTTGCATAACTCACTTTTTAATTACTGTAGCCCTAAGACACTAATTTAGTTCAGTTTTATACTGACTACATGTTGGTATTGTTAAGGTTTATGACCCAATGATTTACAAGGCATGATACATCTGAATTCAAATTGGTTGTATTGATTGTTTAATGAGTACGGGGACATGAGTGAAACATTAAGCCACCACATGGGCTGGCAGTGGTAACATGGCTGTGATGATAATTCATCTATGTTATTAGGTTCGTAGTGCAAGCAGGCTTTAATACTGGATGCCAAAAATAACTTACGGTTTATACACTTTAACCAAAGTTCAAATTGGTCAAAACAATAATTTAATATTCTGATGTCTTCTTTTAATTATCTAATAAATATCACCACCCTGTTACATGAGGGAGCGTGTCTGCTGATTTAGGGTAGGAGCCCGGGAGCTGCAACCAAGACTCGTGGGTTCTTTTCACAGAACCAACTCACATTTGCTGCGTGGCGTTGGGTAAAGACCGGATGTTCAGAGCTGGTGAGCGCCAGCAACTCCCCATTGACTCCATTTGGAGTTACAGGTGCTCAGCATCTCTGAAAATCAGATTCTTACCCTCTGTATGCTTCAGTTTGACCATCTGTAGGACATTGTACTGTTTATGATTTATTAATATTTATTATTGGCAGCACAGGGCTGTTTTGATAGTTAATATTTATAGGGTGTTTTGAGTCCTCTGATGGAAAGATGCTGTACAAATAGTCAATCCAGTCCCCAGTGCCCTACCCGAATATCTAGCTGGGAGCTGGGATCTGCACATGAGAACATGGGAGGAACCTTCCTCCAAAGATTGCTTTGTCTTTAATCTATTGGCCCTGGCCCATTTTGGGCACTAAGGGGCAACCCGTCAGCTAGAAAAATTTCATTGCTACCACGTTAGGCAGGTATCTGGTAGTCACCACTAGGGTGGATGGAGCTGCTGGAAGTGGTGTAGTTTTTCTGTATCCTGTAATGTTTAAACGTTATCAGGCGCCCAATCCAAAAAAATCATAAAATCACAAAGAGGGCCATAACTCATAGAAACGTAGTTTAATTTTGACCAAAATTGGTAGAAAACTTCTAAATACAATTGATAGTGCAACTGTGTTCTCAAAATAGTACTGTTCTGGAAAGTTTGGGAAATATTTCACTCCGTGGTTTTATATATATAATATTCACTATCTGCTTGGCCAGAGACATAAGTATAATCATGTGCTCTTATGTAACCTCTACCTATGAGCTGCTGAATGACTAATGAAACACCTTTCTCAGCTATATTAGTCACAAAAATAGTCATAGTAATTTGCAGATAGTTGAAACATTTGTACCGTCCCCCTTCAGAATCTCTATCTGATGTGTTCAATACTCTGTTGCTACAGTCGTCACTGTCACAGTTGCATGATTGGAGCACACCAGACTTCCTGCATTTGGACATTCCCTCTGCAGGCGCTCTCACCATACTTGACTGATTCTTCTTTTGCATAATTGTCACCATCAACAGCAGTGTATTGACATTTTAGTCATAAGAACGGCCATGCTGGGTCAGACCAATGGTCCATCCAGCCCAGTGTCCTGTCTTCTGACAGCGGCCAGTGCCAGATGCTACAGAGGGAATGAACAGAATAGGGCATTTTCAAGTGATCAATCCCCTGTCTTCAAGTCCCAGCTTCTGGCAGTCAGAGGTTTAAGGGACACCCAGAGCATGAATTGCATCCATGATCATCTTGGCTAATCGTTATTGATGGACATATCCTCCATGAATTTATCTAATTCTTTATTTTAACCCAGTTATACGTCTGGCCTTCACAACACCCCCTGGTAATGAGTTCCACAGGTTGATTGTGTGTTGTGGGAAGAAACACTTCCTTATGCTTGTTTTAAACCTACTGTCTATTAATTTCATTGGGTGACCCCAGGTTCTTGTGTTACATGATGAGGTATATAACCCTACTCTAGTCACTTTCTCCACACAATTCATGATTTTACAGCCCTCTGTCATATCCCTCCTTGGTTATCTCTTTTGTGAGCCGAACAGTCCCAGTCTTTTTAATCTTTCCTCATATGGAAGCTGTTCCATACCCCTAGTCATTTTTGTTGCCTTTCTCTCTACCTTTTCCATTTCTAACGTATCTTTCTGAGATGGAGCAACCAGAATCACATGCAGTATTCGAGGTGTGGGTGTAGTCCAAGACAGTCCAAGGATAAATGTTCATCAGCTGATCAAACAGCTCCCCAAAAGTTTTGTACTTGGCAGTATCAGTACACACCATCTGCAGAAGCACCATGAGGTCAATAGCGAATGTTGGCTCCTCGGATGCTGATAGCTCAACTGTTGACAGATTTTTCTCCAGCCAAGACAGTGTGTTGCTCTTTTGGGTCTTTCTTAGAGATCCATCCAAGTTGAAGTGGGAAAGAGGGACAGGTGCCAGTTTATATTTCATCAAACCCTGGATACCAGCATCTCTGGACTAGCCAATAATTGTCCGCCTGCTGAATATATGACGATCAATAGTTATTGATTGTGCTGCGTGCATCTTCTTTTGTTTGATTGTTCTGTTGAGATTTCCAAATGATTTGAGATTATGCCCTTTTATGGGAGCAAAGAGGTCTACTTCACTCCTTTGCAGTCTACTGCTTACAAACTGCTTTGCTTGTTGTGTGCATAATGCACAAACTTTCTGCAGTTTCAGGTGGGTCCACAGTAGACATTGCAATGTTCACAAGTGACTGTTTGTTGTCTGAGCTTGTTCCAGGTTCAATGCTAAAAGGATTTTTACATTGCATCTCAACTTTTATATCTTGGACAGCACTTTCATCTGCTGCCATATACTTTGTGGTAGCTTCTTTGTGGAGATCTGTTGCTGAAGGCTGCATTCCACATATTTGTTTTGTTAGCTGTTGCAGCTGCCTTAAAATGTGCAGTCAGATACTTGGTCAAAGTATCTTTTATGCAAAGATGATGGCGCTTCCCACAGTCCTTGTTGAGAGACTGCTGGATGGTCATGTTATGCAATACACCACGGAAGGGTCTGGCAGTCCAGTACACTGAGGGCATGATACATATCTGGCTTCTGCTTCTCTGGAAGTCTGGCTTTTGCTATGTTTATGCAACCCCATCTAGCATAATTCACATGGCCACACTGGAAGTCAAGTGGAATCATCTCTTCAAAATATCTCAAACTCCATGGACTTGTTATTGTCTCTCTTTGCTGCTACAGAATCCATCAGTAGTTGGGTGGGAAAAATCCATTAGGTAGTTTTCCCTGAACAGAAATGTATCTGGACTGGTGGAGTGATTGGGTGCTGTCATGAAGTTTGCCCGAGCATTCTGTGCTTCCACTCTGTTTTCTGTGTGCCTTCTCCACATCTACAAATACTTCAGTGCATGTTCAAGCTTTCTGCAAGCTGCATCTCTACTCATCTTCTGGGATCACATCATTGTTTATGGAATCGCCTAGTGCCATCTATTTCAAGCGAGTCATTGCCTCGTTCCTAAGCTTGTGGATTCTAATGCCATGCTTATATGCTTTCCCTTTTAGAGCATGGCTGATAAATGAAATGCCATAGATATTCCCTTCTACAAGGATGTCTTCAAACCCATTTTCCTGCATCACACTGCCTATATATCCATGAAATTCATTGCACAATGTATGCCTCCCATGTCAAGGTGGTCATTGTCAAATTTGTGTTGATTCTTCCGTTTAATCAACTGTGCTTTGCAGTAAATTATTTTATCATGCACGGCATAGGTTCAATATTGGCCCAGAGAGTGGAATGTATCCCGAAAACATTTCATCATGGTGTACACTGTAGTAAACATGAGTCGCCAGTGCAGGGATCATTGGACAGTAGCCAATATTCATGAAATATAAAATAGAAAAACTTTTCTCAAGTCAGTCCATTCTACAAATGACATATATTTTGATGTATTACATGGTACAAACACACTCATACAGTCATGTTACTACAGAACTTTGCTTTAACTGAAGGCAAAAAAGTACAGGAAAATGCATAAAATATATCACCTGGGCTAAATATTTCCCAAATTCCCCAAAACAGTACTATTCTGAGTGCATAGTGGCATTAACAATTGTATTTAGAAGCTTTTTGCCATTTTTGGTCAAAATTAGAGTGTTTCTTCGAATTATGTTT
The DNA here is from genome assembly GCA_033296515.1 of Macrochelys suwanniensis. Classification (NCBI taxonomy): domain Eukaryota; kingdom Metazoa; phylum Chordata; order Testudines; family Chelydridae; genus Macrochelys; species Macrochelys suwanniensis. Next base: position 20,746,272 of record CM065779.1, on the reverse strand, counting down.
CTTTTTGTGATTTTATGATTTTTTTTCCAGATTGGATACCTGATAACGTTTAAATATTACATGATATATGTACCTATCATATGGTAGCAATGACATTTTTCTAGCTGATGGGTTACCCTAACTCATTAATAAGACCCCGTTTTAAATCTGGCTACTGCATCCTGGAAGTTACTACAGTCTGCCTGGCCCTAGAACCTCAGTAGGGTGGAGGAGAACTAAAACTGAAGCATACAAGGCCATAATAAATAATAGGGCAGATCCCTTCATCCACTCCAAAGCTCCTTGCTCAGCTTCTGAGGAAGCCATTACAGAACTGGACACCTTGCCATGCTCCCCAAATCCCATCAATCCTAGTACAGTGGAACAGAACTAGTCCCACTCCCAGGGGAACCTCCATGCTGGTGAAGGTGGGGCAGGATTTGTTAACTATACACCCAATACTGCAAACCTGCACGTTACAAAGTGCTTGCTTGAGTATGGGTTTGAAGGATTCCATCATCCTTAAAGAAATAAAAGCACACTGTATTACATGTTCAAAACCTAGCTTTTAATTGAGTGTGTTTATATAAGTGATCTATTTACTCTTAGGTCATTTCCTTTTAACTCCTTGCTTCCCTTGCGACTATAAGAATTATCTAAATGGCTGAGCCTCTTTTTTGTATGTTTTCCTTTAGTGATTTAAAATTATAAAGTCAAAATGGCTTATATTTTCCTGTAAAAATAAAAAGTACATTTCAGCCATTGAAGTAGCAATTTCAACTTGCCTAAATAAGAAAAAAGTAATAGAAGGTTATTGTGGTACCTGTTAACATAACAAAGTGCCAGCCATGGGCCTGGATATCCTGGTAGCAGAATAAAGGGGGAGAAGTTGTTTGCTAGCCAAGTGGAAAAAAGAAAGAAGGAAAAATTGTTTTCCGAAAACTAGCTGTTCAGATGTGGCCCTGATTGCAGGCACCTGATCAGGTGCCCCTCGGTGGCCTAATCCCTCAATTGATAGTTCTGCGTTCTGTCAGGGGACAATGCCATTGTCCATCTCCCCTGTCTGATGAGGAGGGCTGACGCGTAAAGGAGAGGAATAAAATATAACCCCAATCCCTGCTATTCACTGTGCATGGAACATCACTGATGGCCAGAAGGGCTCTCTGTGCAGGATTGCAGCCCAGGATTAGTATCAATTTGTTAAACATATTTGGAAGCTAAGACTATTCCACAGATGTTTGGGCCATTTCTGTGGCAATTTTAACATATCTAAATAGGGGGGAAAGTCATGATAATCTGCATGTTTTAAGAATTTGCTTCTTTCTCCTCCTCATCCGTATTATATATAAGGCAGCATTCAGTGGAAACAATTATGTAAATGTATTAAACTTGCAAACAAGATCAAGAAAAAGGTTTGCTAGCATTCCTATTTTTATTGACAAATAACAGTAATTTATAATGTATGTACAGTAAAACACTACATGTTAAACTGTTTAATTACAACAGGCCACTTTCATTGGCTTTATACGGTACCTTTTAATGTGCCCTTAGTGTGTGGGCATTATAAAGATGCACTCCTTGTCACATTCTATTACCTAAACATGAAACTTGTTCTGTACAGTGCTGGCATGGAGTACTTGCAGTTACATTAATGGCAGTACAACATTCCTGACCTTCAAAGTAATTAGCACTTTCACTGTGTTTTCCAACATCCTGATTTCAGCTGTCTTATGTGAGCAACAAAAGATTGCTTATTATATATATTTTTTTCCATTTAAAATCTCTCATCTGCCACTTTTTCGATAAGAAAAGAAGAATAAACTTGCAGGCAAATAAATAATGGAAATTACAACTCCAGGTTCAAGTACCTGATGATACATAAAATACACCAGCTAGCATGGTGATAGTCTAAGGGCTGGTCCACACTACGGGGGGGGATCGATCTAAGATACGCAACTTCAGCTACGTGAATAACGTAGCTGAAGTCGAATATCTTAGATCGATTTCAAAAGGTACTTACCCCGGTCCACACCGCAGCAGGCAGGCTCCCCTGTCGACAGCGCTTCCTCCGCTTGCGGAGCTGGAGTTCGACGGGGAGCGGCTCTGGGATCGATTTATTGCATCTAGACGAGGCACAATAAATCGATCCCAGAACATCGATAGTTACCCGCCGAATAGGGCGGGTAGTGTAGACGTAGCCTAAGGTACTACCAGATGTGGGTTCATAGATAAAGACTGAGAATCAGCTCATGCCTTAACTCCAGGGATAGCTTGGCTATGTAGGCAGAGGCCAAACTTTTCAAAAGTTAGGCACTAAAATCCATAACTTTCAATACCCTCATGAGAAAATATTGGCCAGATTCTCAGCCCCATAAGAAGGAGAGTACTTGAGCACTTTCTAAAGGTAGCACTTTTGGCTAACTCAGGAGCTGGGTTGGTTGGCTCTGGAGGGAGTTGCATCCAGTATAGGGTAACCAGACAGCAAGTGTGAAAAATCGGGATGGGGGTGAGGGGTAATAGGAACTTATATAAGAAAAAGACCCAAAAATCGGGACTCTCCCTATAAAATCGAGACATCTGGTCACCCTTATCCAGTACTCCGTAGCCTCCTAGATGATTCAAGGTGGAGACTTGAGCCTGAGGAGCCAAGGGGGATCTCAGTACTCTTAAGAGCTGGAAAGTCCTTTCCTGCACCTAGACCACATGTCCTTTCCTGCAGTCTGCAAAGTTCCCGTGGGCCAGAAACAATGCTTAGGCTGTTGTTACTCACACGCAGGGATTTCAAGTCTGATCTCATTCTAGTTGTTACATACTGCTTCCTTCTACGCTATGTGACAGAGGGGAATATGTGACTCTGTGTCATCTTAGGACACTTTCTCTCTCTTCAGCCATTCTTTCACTGTAAGTCTGTGACACTATAAATAGTTACTTAAGCCCATCTTATTTCCTTCGTTAGATTTTGTTAGAAAATATTTGAAAATAACTTTGGGGAAAACGTTCTAGGTTGAACCATATGGATCCGAAATCCCCTGTTTTCTCATCCTGGAAGTATGAGATAAATTAAAAAGCAATAATACATTTTTAAAAATAAATCTTAACAATGGGCTTTTCAAACAATATGTTAGCCATTTTTGAAAGGCAGTTGGCAAGAAGTTTGCATAGACTGTGGTGTTAAAAACCAAACAAATGCTTAATTTTTTTCTTAATTTCAGTAAAATTAAAAAAGCTTTGTATGAAACCAGTGTTTTACCTTAAAAGGTCATGAAAAGAAACCCAAATTAAAAGTAATGTGACCTTAATTATAATGATAAAATAAAATGTTTGTAGTATTCTAAGAGAAAAAGTTAATCATAGCCATTGCTATGGCAGTATCCTTTGTACTGCTTTAGTGAAAGTTGTAATTGCTGCGTTTGTAGTTGTAATATTGTTCCTATTATAAACACCTATTTACAAGAAATTTGTCCATATAAAATTATTTGACCAAATCACCCCAGTTATTATTTTGTTCTTGATGTCTAGCCCACGGTAAGAATTTAAGACATTTCCATGTTTTTTTTAATTACTGAATTTTAATCAGAATTAGCTCTGTTTCAACACTGTGTTGCTTTCATAATAATCTGAAATATTTTTTAATCACATAAGGAGCCAAACACACCTCCAGTTTGATATAAAAAAGTGGCAGTGGGTGGCCAACAGTAGACCAGGTTGCAAAGTTGCCAGAACTCCACTTACCTGGGGTTGGGTGGGGTGCAGTGTGGTGGATCAGAAGTCTCAGCAGCCACAGAGGTGGGCAGTGCTGGCCAAAAAGAAGACAGTGCCAGGGATTTCATTGTCATAGCAGCTCCTCTGAGGTTATTACTGGCACAAAGCAAATGTAGCCATGATAAGAGTTGAATCTAACCTTTCGGGTGGGATCCCAGTGAGAACAGAGATTGAAACACAAGTTGCCCTCTGCCAAAATTATTCCTCATAGTATGCTACGATTTTGGCTGGTACGGAAGGTTGTAGTTTACCAGATTTGCTGAACATGGTCCACACTTTGAAGTCTCTTATATAGCTAGATAGTGTCTCTTTCCCTATAACTAAGGAGTTATTTTGTATTTACAAGTGTTAAAGCTCAGGAATGCCAGGTTTTTTATTGCTAAGCAAAGTCTTCACAAGGTCTCATTGACTCTGTGCAAGAAGACCTAGAATAGCATATTTTCTAGATACAGTCATTTTAGTCCTTAAGTAAAATGTTGGTGCACTAAAACACAGTTTAAAGATGGACCAAAAATTGTCCCTCCCTGACTACTTTTACATTTGCATACTAAAGTAAAAATAATCTAAGTATTTATCCAAAATTCTTATAAATTCATGCAACAGTAAATATATCTAAAGAACTATAAGGCGGTGACACAAAACAACCAAAAGCAAGAAGGATAAATTCCAACATGCTTCTCTTCTAAGGTACACTGGGGCTCACCTCAGAACTAATTTCTTCAAATGTGTTATTGTGTCTATTTTTCACATACCTTATCGCACTTTGGTGTAAATTTCCTTGCTTTTATTGTTTCTTTAGTGGTAGCTTTGTTATGGGAATTTGCATAGAGCTTTTGAGCTTTCTGCTCAGGAAATGCTTTGCCTTTTACTACAGCCCTCATTTTGTTATATTTAATATTTTTTAAATTGTGGCGCAAGATGTGAAAATGTGCAGTGCCTTTTATCTTCTACCTTCAATGGACTATTTTAACACTCGCACACTTTATCTTCTCTCCACTTTCTCTGCATTTATAATCAACATTGTAGCAGCAAGGAAACACCGCCGTTAATCCAGCCTTGTGTTCACTTTGTTATATTTATCACAAGAAAAATAGGACATCGACTCATTAGAAAAGCATTATGAAAAACAAGATTTCCTTGGTCTATGCTGCACTGTATATTTATTCTTCCATTTGATCTGGAGAACACTGCCTCCTCACATACCACTCAAAGTCTGACATCTGTTTATGCTTGCTTGAATGGTGCCAAATAATACTAAGTTACTGTACACAGTACCCACGTTCCCCGTATTGTTAGAAGAATTTTAACAAAAAAAGTTATAAAATAAATGAATTAAACATGGAGCTTTGGCCTGCTTTTTCCTTTGATGACCCATTGTATACTGTTAAAAAAATTAAAATAAAATGAAACCGTTAGTAGTGCCAACAAATCATTTAAAAAAGGATCAAAACACTGGTATATCTATTTACTCAAAAACTAGCTCATTTTGCCTATGATTTACTTCTAAAGTCTCTCTTAAATGAATTCAATGGCATCATTATTATTATTGTAGAAATTTAGATAGCTCTAAAATGTGCTGAGTGATACAGACAGTTAAGAAGACAAGATCCCTGATTTCTTCCCCCCCCCCAAAAAAAAACTTAAAAGCATCTATTAACTAAAATGATTTTTGAAAGGCCCTAAGGGATTTAGGAGCACAGGTCAGTGAAACTTGTGCTCCTAATTACTTTGACACTTCTGAAAATCTCCCTCTGAGTGTGCAAATATCCTTTTATACAAGATCATAATAAAATATAGTTATGGTTAATCTGTAGGAGATGGAAGGGAGTTTGCTCAGCACTCTAAAATGAAAATGGGTATCCAATCTGGGTGCTTTATGGCAAAGGAGACACTCTATGGCAAACACGTAAATCCTGGTGCCTGCTGGAAAGCCATATACTGCGTTGACTTCTGATTGAAGAACCAGACCATGGGACCCAACAGTACCAGGAGGTGAGGGAGGGGAAATAATCTTTTCAGTGGAGGACCTTGAGATGAAATATTCAACCAGTGCTGTGACATAGGCCACGTCTACACGTACAGCGCTGCAGCTGTACCAACCCAGCTACGCCCCTGCAGCGCATCTGGTGAAGATGTTCTATGCCGATGGGAACAGCAGAAGCTATGTTGGCAGCTGATATAGTGCTCTGCACACAAGCGCTTATGTCCGAGTAACTTACCTCACTCGGGGGTGGTTTATTCACCCCCTTGAGCGACATAACTTATGCCGACATAGGCTGTAATATGGGCACAGCCTAACTAGCAGACGTTAATGATCCCGTATCCATTTTCAGAGAATACTAGGACTGTCCATAACAGAATTCTGAACTAAGCTTCAGTATAACTTTCACTTTTCCATCCTGGGAAAGAAAGGTGTTGCTTCTTTGCAAGTGAGACATCTTTAAAGGGAGCTCCTCCTGGGAAGAGTACAACACAGCTGACGAGTGGCCATCAATACGCTTTCTGGCCATGGCTTTAAGTAAAAATTGTTTTCTATTTTAAGCTTATGGAAATAACCAGTTTCTTCTCAGTGCTCACCTTCCAACAGGATGAATGACTTTTGGACCAAATTCATCCCTGATTTAAACTCCCCTACAGTCAGTAGAGCTACACCAAGAACGATTTGGCCCATTGTGTTTAAGTATGATATTCTCGGATCCAGAATACAATTACCAGACCTGCATCAACCACACAACATCAATGCTTTACTGGCAGTCATGTTTATTTGGAGCAAGTTTAATGGGAAATATGTTATCCGTTATAGGGAGAATCTCCATCTTTGAACATGATCTAATTTTATTGTGTTTAAAACAGAACAACAACGTTGAGTTTGTTTGTTTGTGTTTCTAGCAATTATTCAGAACTTGAAGACTTGTTAAATTCTCCTTAACAATGACCTCTGGAGGATCCAAAACATGGCACTTATCTTCTCATTGCTCTTAATAAGGAAAGTGTATAATAAATCTGTACACCAAATGCGATGGAGTGCTCTGAATGATTTCCATCATTAAGTTTTAACATATTTGTTTATGTAAGTTATTTCCAAAAGCATACACATTTAAGTAATTGTCTCTATGTGACACGTTAGCACTGGTATTCAAGGATCCTTACTTTGTATTTATTACTTCACTCACCAATAAAAATTATTATCTCTTTGTTTTTTCCTTCAGGGCCGATGTGTTAACTTTTCCCGCGTTCAGACTCAGTAAAGGAGGCTAAGAGGATACGAGGACGAAAAACTTCCACACTGCCATTCTCTAAGCAACCAAAGACAACTGAGCACATTCCCGGATTTCTTCGATCAGCGTGAGCCTCTTAGCTCAGAAGAGTTTTCCATTCCACTCTTCCACAAGCTCCAAGCACCGAGCTCTTGAGTTCTACTACATTACAACTGTATTCCATGATTTGCAACAGTGACAAAAAGAGAAGCATTGACCTGCATGCTTAGGCTTTGATAGAAAATCCAGTACGCATGTGCGGGGGGAGAAAAAAAAACGACCAAGGATCATTTTGCTTTGTTTTGATTTTAAAAGGACTGCAAATTCTCAGGACGAGGTGTGCTTTTAGTAGAGATCCAAAGTCTCTCAAATGCAAAGATGGCACTTGTTATTTAAATAGGGACTATTAGCCATAGGCAGAGGGTAAAAATTCCCACTAGGCTAAGCAAATGCAAAAGTTCATTGCCTTACAGCTATGTCAGATCACAAAATCCTTCTGAGTCCCCCATCGCATTGTGCCTTACGGGAACCTTCTGACTGGAAATCTTGTCATTCTAGCACTGAAAAGTGCACACGCATGACAAAATGTAGACAGCGTGCCTCAAGGTATTGGTAGCAAGCAAGACTTTGCCCTTTAGTTTTTGAAGACACCTTTCTTTCATTATGCACCCAGGATAGGAAGAAAATTAATAGAGCGTTATTCTACAGGAAGACAGCCTGTAACCAGAAATCTTGAGCAGAGTTTGAGGGACTGATGCGTCAAGACCTTGACATGGTGGCTGGTGGTTTTTTCCCCTTTCCTGCATTCAGAGTTCAGCAGCGCATAAAACATCATCATCTATAAACATACCTAGCAGTTCTAGGCTTATGGATATTTTTGTTTTAGATTTTTTTAAAAAAGCAGTAGCCACAAAGCTGGTATCTCAGGGTTTTTTTTCCCCCCCAAATCTCCAAGGGCTCTTCAGCGTCACAAGCCAGCAACTCTCTTTGCATGAGAATTTCAAAGTTTAATTAATATAATTAAAAGCAACAGCAAGCAGCAGCCTGTGAAGATTTTGCTCATCTTTTTTATGCCTTTTGACATTGAATGACCTATTACTGTATGCGCATTACTCGGTTTTCGAGGGGGCACTGTGCATTGGCTACAATTCAGCGATGGAAAAAGACCCTCCTTTCATCAATTTACAAATTAAATTTACAGGCGCGCTGGCCATCACAAAACATTGACAATGTGTGTATTATAATTTTTTAGAAAAACCAGCGTCGTGTCACGTCGCCAGTGCCAAATTATGTTAGCGTGAGCGGAAACACTGTGGGGGGAGGACGGAGGCAGCAGCTGAAGAAAAAGGCTCAAATGATCCAGTCACTTTCGATACTGTACTTCAGATGCAAAATGGATATTCGAGGCGAAACCTGACAAAGCGCGCCTGCTTTGATGTGAACTGGTATAGACAGTGACCAGTGGCTGGGTCAGTGGGATGTCTCTCTGCGAGCAGGGAGGCTTATCAAATGACACTAAAAATAAGTTCAACAACCATCACGTTTGAGGGGAAAAGGCGAACACTTCACATTGGGTGGGCATGCATGTGCGCAAGATGGAAAGAGCGATGCGAAGCGTCCTGGTCTAATTATCCCCTTTGTGCTCTTCATCGAAATTGCAAGGGACACAAATGATTCTCTTGGTCGATGTCCAAATTTGCGGCACTGCCCAAAGAAGCCTTTACATATATCCACTTGCTTACATCTATTGCTTGAGTTTATTTATGTCACCGGTAGCATCAGCAGCAGCAGCCATGTGTGCACAAAGATTATAAATAAAATTCTTAGATAAGTTTCTGTGATCACTTCTTTTTTTACTCCCTTTGCATTATTTTGCTGGCTTTCCAGTTTCCCTAGCTACCAGCTTAAAACGATAGACCCACCTTCCTGTGGCATTACATGTGTTCCCAAGAAGGCATGTCACAGGCTAACTCAAATGGCTACTGTCTATTCCACAACTATTTAAAATGTGTCAGATGCTCCCGTATGTACGATATGTAGCATTAGCAATATAAATAGACCAATGCAATGCCAAAAGAGCTTTCTGTCGACTGTAGCATTCATAGAACTCTAGCTTTCATGCCAGTGCCACAGTGGACTTTTTTTTTTCCTTTGAAGGGGAGGAGTAATCATGGAATCATAGAATCTCAGGGTTGGAAGGGACCTTAGGAGGTCATCTAGTCCAACCCCCTGCTCAAAGCAGGACCAATCCCCATTTTTTACCCCAGATCCCCAAATGGCCCCCTCAAGGATTGAACTCACAACCCTGGGTTTAGCAGGCCAATGCTAAAGAGTGATTTGTTTTTCATCTAGACCAACCACAAGCAAATCTTCACTTGATTTCAAGCCACTGGCTAAATCAATACACTTTTATCCCTTAATTCAAGATGACAATCAAACTAAATAGGTTGGCCAAAACACAGGTACAGTCCCATACTCCCCTCTAGAATGTTGAGGCAGAACAGGCAGACGTTGTTGGGCCAATCAGGCAGAAAGTTAAAATAAACCCTTGTTTTCCATTTTTAATGAGATCCCACATCTATTTTGAGGTACACGGAAAATAGTCTTTATTTACCAACAGCAGTGCACATAAAAACCCAGTTTTTCTGGATGAAATAGTCTGTATTTCAAACTAAAACAAATCATTTAAGAAGATTTCTTTTCTAACGTATCTTCTGTGTATAAAACAATTTTTCTAAGATATACATATAAATATAAATTCCATGATAATTCCTTGTTCTCTGTGGTTGTCTACCCAGGATTATTAAAAAAACACCGACATTTTTAATTTTTCATAGAGCAGTTGATGCTGAGCAGAAATTTTTTTCAGATATCTGCACTGGTTTCCCCTTCTAAATGCTGTTATATTATGATATGTTACACTTTTGACTCATTTGAAAAGCAAACCTTAAGATCTTCATTGTTCTATAAGATGGAATATCTGTCATTAATACATTTTTGGGGAAGAAATTGACAGCACGAGTTTAAAACCCATTGATTTAAAATGACACAAAGTAAGATTTACTTAACATGGTAGCCAAATGTATACACACTAACTTTAATCAAAAGAATTTGAATAAAATAATTGATTTAATACAATTTGTGGCTTAATACAATGAAAATCTTGTGTATCACTTTAGGAAATACACCATGTTCTGTTACCAAAGTCTTAATATTTATTTTAGACTCCACAACAGAGGCACTAGTACTTTGGGAAAATAATCAAATTAAAATGGAGTCCAGAGAACTGTACAGCTAGAAGTAGATCTTTTTTTAAAAAAATGAAAAAACTTGTTTGGGAAGATTCACACTATTACTTCAATATCATATTTCTAAATCATGAAAGAGGAAAGTATAGATGACAGCACATCTAGAGGCATTAGGTGATGTAACCCTTTACATGTGAAATTATTTTAGGTCATCCACTCCTGTGAGAGTTCTCATCAAATTATAGAAGAGGGAGTGTAAATAAATATATTTTCCCCATGAAGAACATACACTATTATCCATTAATACATGCTCTGATTTCCATATTATGTAAAGTAAGCAGCTAGTTGTAAAGGGCTCAGAGGGTTATATTCTTACATATAGAGGAATATAGACCATAGGAATACCATTCCAGTGCAAGCTTTAAAATGAATCCAGGCTTCTGTGTATTATACATTATGGTTTGGATACTGTAGTCAGCTTTTGGGACACGCTATTTTGGTCTTGAAGGAGGACAGAGAGTATACTAAAAACGTGTAGTTAGGCATTTTTCTATAATACTCAGTTACCATAGGTTGCAAAACATAACAATCAGTATAAAACAAAGATTTTAAACAAAAGAATAATAGGGTTTAAAAATGAGTTTCCAATTGCATTACAATTAAAAACAATACTTGAGATGATATTAATAATTCATCTTGAGATTGTATGTGACTTCGCTTACCTATGGCCTCATGCAGCACAGACCTTTAACATCCATTTTGCTTCATTATAAATCTAATGACTAGTTCTGCATCAATACCAGCTTTGTAAATGAGCTCCATTTTCATCACAAAGACTCTGTTTACAACATACTGTGGATGTATAACAATGCAAATTAATTATGGAGTGGAATGACCAGTTCCAGGGGACAGGAAATAAACTGAAATGTTTTTTTACACAGATGCTACCAGTTAAATTAAAATAGGTTTCAGATAGACAACCAGATTTGGTGCAACAGCTCAAGAAACAATTCAAACGTTAGGAAAATGGAAATCGGGTCAGTATCTTTATGTTGGATTCCATAATAATCTAATATGTCCACAAATCCTATTCCTCTGTAGTAAGCTACTTTACATTCTAAAGTGCAAGTTATTTAAACAAAATAGGTTTAGAAGATTCATATACTGCACTCTGTAGTCAATTTGTTTAATTTGAAAAAGGATCCAAATTCACTGATGCTCCAAATCCTGAGAAAGGTAGGAAGCATTACTGCCTCACACATGAGAATGACACCAAGAAGAAAGGTGCATCAGAGAAATATCTTTTAAAGGGAATAATGTACAGAACACGTAGAAATGCTACCAGCCTATCCTGTAGGGGCTTTTTTTAATCACCAAGAAGAATAAACAATTATGGCATCTATATCATAGAAAAAAACATATATTTTAAACAAATAAGGCATCCTACATGTGGTAAGTTTGCTTTTATTGTAAATGTTTTGATAATATGTGGATGTAACTGACCAGAGATAATCGGAGATACAATGAAACGGAATTTTGTAAGCATTCCATTTATCAGTTTTTAATTTAACAAGAACTACAGCTTTCATCAAATATTAATCCATGGGACTTAAAGAAAAAGAGCGTTCAGGCTGATCTTTGTAAAGTAAGATATAAGGGAATTTTTTGAAATGCCGCAAATCAAGCGCATTCTTGGTCACAAATATTGTGTGAAAACCAAGGCTGACTGGTAGTAAGTCCATGATAATCTTTTATACTCTTGTGAACAATTGTAACTTATTTCTTTTGTTCTAGTCATCCTTAATTCAGCACCACAGCAATATATTTTCTTGATGATATTAGTTTACTTAATATTGTTGCATTTGTTTAAAAAGAGGTTATATAGTAAACACAATCTTACATTTTTTTAAACAAAATATGAAAAATTTTCTAAATGAAATTATGGCAGAATTAAGACTTTCTGAACAACTGTTCTGAGTCAGGTTTACATATCCTTCCTGTAATTTTGATAAACTACCATTGCTCATCTGTACTAATAATCAGTGGAGCTACAAAATTGTACTGTGTGTTGTTTTCACTTTTTAACACATCTTTGTAATTAAAATCATATTAATATATTTTTTTAAAAGTGAAAGCCACTAGGTAGGTTGTGTTTGGCCCTCTACTGCCTCCTTCATGTGCTTCTAGCAGAAATGCAGTTCTTAAGAGCTAGCTTGCAGTCATTTTAGCCATAGTATAATTTTCCAGCAGCTGGAGAAATGCACATTCCATTGTGGCCTGTATTTCATTGCTGCTTTGACTTCAGAGAAATATAGACTTAATGGACAATACTGATTATATTTTTTACAGGTGGAAAGGCACAATATGTTTTCTACCATTGCTTTGAAGGGTCTCTCATTATTAAAATGACAATGATGATAATACTCGTGTCTTCCAGAGAATTGTTTTATTTTTCTAGCCCATTGGAAAGCACTGATGGTAAAAACCACCACCTGGCTTTATATTTTCCTCTTGAGATTTTATAATGCAGTAGAACCTGGCACTAATGCTGTGAAATATTACAATTTAGTGATGTAGGGCCCGATTCTGAGAGGTACTGAGTGTCTCTTGTGCGGTGCCGAATGCTCTCAATTTCCATTGCAACTTCCACGCAACTTGCTTGAGTGCTTCGCTGAAATGGGACATCAGTACCCAGCAGGATTGTGCCCCGAAGTACAGTGCATCTATAAGTCCCATTGAACACAACAAAAGATAAGAGGTCAGAGCACAATCTAAAACTCAAACATAACACAAAAATACTTTCAGCTTTTATTCTGGCACATAATTCACTTCAGATTGTTTATGGTAACTTCATAGAATGAGAAGTTCTGGAGTTCATCCCTCAGTTCAAGTCCCATTGAAGTCAATCTGAATTGTGCCTGAGTGCCTTCCTCAATAGGGTTAAGCACATGCTTAATTCATCTCATGAATTGGGGCCTCAGTTTGCAGCAGCAATTAAGATTTACCAATATAAGACCACACTAAAGCACCCAGCTATTAAATCCTTCAGGTTTTTTGATGAGACTGATCAGTTTTGGAGGTTAGCCAAGCTAGACTTTGCGCGGCTCTGCTGTAAATCAGTTCTCCATATAAAAAGCTCGGAAAAGGGAAGATACAATCCATTGCAGGCTGCTATTGATTTTAAAAGTCAAACCCCTTACCCTAAAACCTCATATAATCTGACGTTGAGGTAATAATTATGAAAAGTAGAGATTGGCTCAAGCCATACTATTCAAATCTGGATTTTGAACACCTCTAACTTTATGGGGGTTTTAGATTTAAAATTTTGGATAGGACCCATGTCTAATAAAAAGAACATCTTTCACTTGTTACAGTTATTTATTACATGCAATATGGAAAGCCAAAAATATAAAGATAGTTTAGCGATGTCACTTTATAGACATGTATAAAGACAAGGGGAAAGATTTACTGTGGTGTAAATTCAGAATAGCTCTACTACCTAAAAGGGAGTGATTCTGAATGTACCTTGGTGTAACAAAGGCCAGATTAGGGCCTTTAAATATACAAATATTTCTACATTCCCATAGATTTTTTCCTGCCCCAAATGCATATATGGTCTGGCGCTAAGAGAAGAAATAGCCCAAGGTCCCCACAACAAAGAATCTAATGTATGTAAAGAAAAAACGGGAGGTTGGGAGAAGAGATGCAACGTAAAAGTAAAATGTTTTATCAGGTGGCGGCCAAAAGGTATGATATGCCTTTTATTAGAGCCATATTTTATTTATGAACAACCCTCAAGATTTTTTTTTTTACTAATTCAAATACAAATTTCGCCTGCAACAAAGCTCCCATTGATCTTAATGGCACCACCAGTGGGCATTTTGCCAGCATGAGGATTACAAGATCAGGACCTAATCGCCTTGTCTTCAATGGGAGCAGAGTTAGGCCAACACTGAGCACTTTTGAAATTCCCACCCTAAATGTATCTACTTGTTGGGGATTTGCAGCAGCAGAATGTATGTTCCTCTTATGCCGTACATCTTTACCCTGCCCCGTGCTATTTGAACAAGAGTAATTAGTGAAGTGAATTTCTGTGAAACCCACTCTTATGCTTTGTCCCAACTGCTGGGTCCCATCCTGCTCCCTTTAAAGTAAATGGGAATTTTTGCTATTTGACTTCAGCAAAGAGAACCATTTGGCCCAAAGAGCTGAATTTGAAAATGCTCTGATCAAAATTACTTCGTGTCAAAACGAAGCGAGAACAACTATATCAACCAGCGAAAAATTAAATCAGGTAGAAACGTATGTATCAAGAATGTAAAGAGATTACGCTAAGCAAGTAGTAAAGTAAATGTTATATTTGCTAATGAATGTCTCCTAAATATCTCTCATGCTGTTGTAGAATGACTTTGTCATAATTTCTAGTAAGAGCCTTATTAGACCTGGCATGCACTATTTTATTTCACAAATCTGTTTTGTGTTGGCTCAATTACAATTGTTATATATTTTTGGGTCTTGAGTAGGTGCCATCTGTTTAACGGTACTAGTGGGTCCTGTGATGCACTTGTCAATTTCCTGCTGTAATAATTATTTAAATATAATGGGAGGCTTTGACTGCAAGAGGCCCAGTATATTCTGCAATTTATTTTTTGGCAGGAAATTTGTAATAATTCTTACCATGTAACATGGATGGCTCCATATCCTGTGCAAAAGCAAACCGTTGATCTACATTCTACATGTTTGCAACGTATTGATGTTATTTAATTCTGACTTGCTGTTTCACTTGTATGTTCTGCACCGGTTTCCACAGAAACTTGTTCATAAATGGACTCCTGGGGACTCATTCTAATCTCACTTATAGTTTTATATGGCTGTAACTATACTGGCTTCGGTGGAATTACTCATAATTTACATCTGCATAAAATCCTATCCTACAAACACTCAAAGTGAAGCACATGAGTGTTTCCGGGACCGGAGCCTACGTTCTAGAGTATCAGGCATCTGATGTTTGTTTCAAGAAAATCGATCATTTGTTCCATTGTTTTGTGTTCTGGTCAAAGAAAATATGGCAGTCTAGATCTGTGGCCAGCTGGTTTCACTCTAAGCTCGTAAAAAGTCCATGTCTGCTAAATTGTTCCTTAATCCACAAGTATTAACACAGAAGTCAACTCGGTATGGTATTACTCAATATGAGTGATTGTGCCAGAATTGGACACAAAGATCTCCTTCTAGTTCACATAACAAAACAACTACACAATGTTTCACCATTGGCAGTTCCTGCTCTAGAGACCGATGGTACAGGTCACAACCAAGGTGCATTGGGAGAATCTGGATCTCAGATACTACAGCGATGGATGACCTTATGAAAACAGAGAAAGATTAGACGGGAAGCTCGCATAGCAAAGTATCTGCTCGCACTACTCAATGCTGGTTGGAAAAAAGGGGACACGTTTTTCATGAAAATTTTTGTGAGAAATGTGTCCCTTTTTCATTGAAAATTTTTGAAACTCAATTTTTTTCATCCAGCTCTACAGCAACTGTTCATGAAAAATGTTACCTTTTTTTTTTGTAATTTGAAGTTTTGTTTTGCCCACTATTGCTGTTAGTCTCACCAGCATTAAAATGTGTTCCCAAAATGCTAAAAGAAATGATAGGAAAACTAGAAACAGAAGGAATTTTTCTTTGTTTTGTGTTTTAAATTCTACTCTCCAATCTCTTCTGTAGAAGCATCTTTTTGTGTTGCCCCAGAAGTGGTATTTCCAGTAGCATGGAGCTGTAGGCTCCTATACAAACTTGTTCTTTTTTTGTACCAGAATCTGAGTAGGATCAGACTCTTGAGTGCAGATATCAGATACACACAGATTGAATGTTTCCTCTTTTGCAGACCACTTAGGACTGTGTAAGATAATCATGTTGATCAAACACTATGTATGGTATTCAGCAAGATAGGGTGAGGTTCCAGTAACAAGTATGGCTGCTTTGAGAACTGGCTCTACACAGATTATTTATGTGCGGGATTATACCTTTGCTATTTCTGGTGCCAATACACTTTCTCTGCCCTTCCTTATTTAGAGGAGATAACCAAGGAAGTACACTGAATTTTTACATACCTACATGTGGAGAATTAGTTTCCCTTCACAAGAGACGAAACGGAGTTGTGGAGATCACAATGAATATTTACTGTAGGTACAAATTCCAACAGTTTCTATAAAGTCTTAAAATCTGACCCTCCAAATAAAAGTCTGGAAGGAAGAAACAGATAAGGTCATGCGCTGTATATTTTTTCAAGGCACTGGCAGAGAGATGGGCGTACTTGAAATATGCTGTCATCTATTTCTTTATTTTCCTTGGAAAACTGAGCCTTTTCATGATTAAGTCAGTGGCATGTAATTTATTTTATACAATACAAACTAAGCAACATATTTTCCAGTGACAGTCTAATGGGGCAGTAAGATGTAGTCTGTTTCTGTTCTTAGGCTTCATATGTGGTAAAGGGGAACATTTGGGGCTATTTTGATTGCAATTTTATAACAAAACACTTTTTTAAAGGGTAGCTTCCATTTCACAAGATTTCAATATATGATGCAAAAAACAAGCATATGCCACGAACACACGTTGATTCCTTACTTATTTTATTGTGTTAATATGCAGTATTCTGTAATGATTTCCCTCATTCAGCATCCTATTCACATTTTCCATATTCTTCCCCATTATTTGACGTTTTGGACAGCTGCACCGGTACTGTCAGAACTGTAGATATAGTTTCTATTGACAGCACTGTAAAATGCTAGTTAAATTATGTGCTTTAGCCAACATAAGTGTGTAAGGAAAACTAATTGAACTACCCAACTGATGCGCTCAGTGCTACCTTGTTAGAATTGGGAGGTTGGGCTCTTCTAATGTAATGCTTGATCTGATTTTATTTGAGTAGGCAAATTATGAAACAACGGTGTGAAATGTGTTATTGCACTAATACGATGTCCAAAATGTAAAACTCATTGCAGCTTTGGCCTGCTTTTTATTTTGATTCTGTGAAGCTTAAGTTGGCCAGAAATGATTTTTTTAAAAGAATACTCTAGTAAAATTTATGCCATAATAAATACCGTATTAAATACAGTTTCCAGTCATGGTGACCTCTCGCTATCGTATATGCCTCCAAGCTTCTGCAGAAATTGATGCTAGCTGAATTGGAGGTGAGATGGGACATGCTGGGGTGTGGCAGAGATGCAGAGTTTGTCATCTATTGGTGTAAGGTCCTTTATTGGTATAAGCTAGAGCAGATGCTCAGCTGCTGTAATTTATATCAGAGCCAGGCAGCACAGGACCAGAGAGAGACAACCGGCTCCCTGCTGCCACTCCCATCCCCTGGGTTCAAGGAGAGCAGGGAACAGACAAAATGGAGAACTGAGTCCTACGTCTTTAATCCAGGTCACCAGAAAGTTCCCTTTAGCCCACTGTGAAGGCCCTTTCTACACTTTTTATTTTATTCCAGAACTCAAGTGGTACCTGAAAGTATTTTATAATATACAGAGATATACCTATCTCATAGAACTGGAAGGACCTTGAAAGGTCATTGAGTCCAGTCCCCTGTCTTCACTAGCAGGACCAAGGACTGTCCCCTGACAGATTTTTGCCCCAGATCCTTAAATGGCCCCCTCAAGGATTGAACTCACAACCCTGGGTTTAGCAGGCCAATAGCTCAAACCACTGAGCTATCCCTCCCCTCTATTTTACCGTGACATGCTTCTTTTCTAGGTTACGTCCGGCTTCAAGGTCAGTTCACGGCATTTGATGAGAACGACCATATGGTAGAAAAGTAGAACACCACCAGGATTCTATCTGAAGAAGTGTTTTACGCGAAGATCCAGTTGTTCAGATAAGTTGGTAAAGGGTCACTTCACAATATAGTCCTTTCAAATTGCAGTCCAAACTCAGAATTAATTATCCTCTAACTGTCTTGGGTTTTCTTTTCTTTGCTCAAAATTAACTGCAGCTGAAATTATTTTAAAGCAATGATCTTGAACATCATGTCCTTCAGCTGGCCCTGAAAACCCATTTTCCACGGAAAGCCTCCTTTCTCTTCCAAGATTTCTGTTAGCCTATAAAGCTCATCAAGGCTCAGGTTCTCTAGGGGTGTGAAATGCTGGAATCACACCCAGGTGTCTGCTGGCTGGACTAATTCCAAAGTACTCTATTACAGAGAATAGGCCAACTTGAAAATAGGTTAACCCCTTTGGCTTTCTCAATTGCGCAGTGTGTCCAGTGACAGGGGCACTCAGATATTTATTAACATAGGGGTCATATCTTCCCCTGGCCAGCACAGCTAGTGGTACCAAGGATGATACGCAGTGCATCTTCTGTTGAGGAATCCTGCCAGCTGGTGCAGGGTTCCACACGGCAGGTCTGGGAGGCGAGTAGTTGGTTGCCCTTTGCTACTGTTCTAAAATGGAGCAGTATTTGCACGCTGCTGACTGCAACGTGTGTTATGCTGCTGGGAAGTTGGAAATCCCCCTACCAGTACATAGGCAGTCATGATAATTTGTCCACCTTCCTCGTGCTTTCCCGTGTGCCAAACAGAGATCCTGCCTTGCTGCTGTTAGGGTAGGAAGGAAAGGGAACACCCAGAGTGTAGAGGGCCAGGAGCTGCAATGTAAAGTGTATGGATGAGATTGTCACAAATGCTCAG
Source organism: Macrochelys suwanniensis (assembly GCA_033296515.1). Classification (NCBI taxonomy): domain Eukaryota; kingdom Metazoa; phylum Chordata; order Testudines; family Chelydridae; genus Macrochelys; species Macrochelys suwanniensis. The sequence goes on along the minus strand of CM065779.1, from coordinate 20,727,340 downwards.
CATTGGCTGAACTCCAGGTTTCACCCTTGACTTCAGTGGGAGCTGAGTTAGGGCGACACTGCATGTGTTTGCAGATCCCGACCTGCTTGTCCTGCCATCACATGCATTTTCTTGGATCTGCTTACAAGCCAAGGGTTTGACATTGGCTGTGCCAATGTTAAGTGAGGACTGGATCAATAGCGTAGCCATGGGGGGAGCAGGGGGAGCGGCCGCTCCCCCACTGAGCAGAAGCGGTGCCTTTTTTGTGATCTGACGCCTTTTGCTCCTGCGCTGCAGCCGGAGCGGAGCATTTTTTTTTTTGCTCCGCCTTTTTTTGCTCCGCTCCCCCTGTGCTCTAAACCTGGCTACGCCACTGGACTGGATGAGCTGATACTGATGGAAGGCTATCCAAGAGTTAACATAATTACTTCATAAGAGGGGGGTGGCCTTTTTTTTTTTTGAGAACATGACGTTCCCAGGGTTAAATCCAAACTGTTAAATTCATAAGGAGAACATCCACTGGTATTAATGGCAGTCTTCCATGGTCTTCAGTTAGAAACTGGGGTCCCGGGTATTAAAAACAGTCACGCTAGAGATTTCTCTTCCTTCATTTCCTGGTCTCAGTCTGATTATTCGGTGAGGAGGGCTGATCACAACCCACATTATCTGTTCTAGCCTATGGAATCTTTTCTCTCTTTAAACAATGGATAGCTGGGCATGCAACTCTTAGCACACCAGGACAAGACTGAACACAGTATATACTCACACACCAATTTTCTTCTAGGTTTTGAAGTGCAAGCAAAGATTGCAACAGGTTTTGGAGGCAGCGAATGGGGGGGAAAAACGGATCCTATTCCTGTCGTAACTCAGAGTTTTGGCATCTTACTCGTCGTTTCTGTAGTTCAGGGAAAGTGCTAATGTCAATGGAGCCTTCAGAGCTACTATTTTATCAAATTGTTTTGCCAACAAACTACCAAAGGGACGGAATTGTTAACCTCAAGTTAGCCCCACGTGTTGCTGTTGTGATGTTGCCCTCTTTTGCTTGGCTTCTTAGGGAGAGACTGACCGCTCCAGGCTTGAAAGAGGGCTCCTTCTTCCTGAGACCAGTGGTAGCTGTGTTATGCTGACCACCAGGAACTTCTGAGTAGCAGCTTTTTCATTCCGGCACTGGCATCAGCTGGAGATTCGAAATCTTTGGCAGCTAGTGGTAGTTGTTTGACTCACGGCGCTGCTTCCTTTGGTCAAGACTTTTAGGATGAGTTATGTTTTTCCCCCCCACTTTGTTCTTATGCTGTCTTGGAAGCACTGTAGAAAGCTGTTAAGTTGATAATAGGAAAAAACTAAAGTAAACTCAGGAGAGTCAAGATTGAAAAATGTCCAATCTATAGAAAAAAAAGGGGGCAGAAATGAGGGTGCAAAATATGGCGGAAGGGATTCCCATGTCAGGACAAGCCCTCCAGCCTTTATAAAATATATTGCTGAAAGGCACAAAGTTTGCACTTCTATAGCATCTTCCATCCAAGGGCCAGAAAGCTCTTTGTGGACATTGATGACGTAAGCTTCACAACATCCATGTGAGGTCCCTGAGATTGTGATTCACCCTGGATACTGAAAAAGTCCATGGAAAAGCTGGGAGGGGAATTCATCTTCTGACCACCACTCATTCCTGACTCAGTCCTTCTCCAACGTACAAATATGTACTGCAAGTATGCCCATCTTTCCAGCAGACTCTTCATACTAAATGTGATTTAGATTCACTGCAAATGGTAAACAAAAGGCAGACTGTTTAACAAAGAGGTTGACTGCAAAAAAAAAATAGCAGAAAAAATTGTGAAGAAGAGAGAGAACCAGGTGCACTTGTTGGAATACTGGTTCAAAAGAAAGGAATCCTACATAGGAGAACTGAGAAAATGGGAAATCCCTGGTGCAATTATAATATAAGGATCCCTGATTTACTAACTAGTGCTGCGTATAAAGTTCCAGGGTCCATCTGTATCTAATCTGTCTTCCGCCAGCCAACAAACCCAGGGTATTTCTAAGACACTAATCAATTTAGCATCTGGTAGCCAAGTACAATTAGGACTTTCATGGATTTCTCTCTAGCAGAGTTTTTTTAGCATGCCCTACCAGTTTTGTTTCCTCCTTGTTGCTGCCACAATGCCTTGTCTTCTTTTATTGTGGGGGGCTTTTTCGGAAAAATGGATCTCGCAATATACTCTAAAAATAGTGAGCCTTAGGATTGGTCCTCACTCTTCCGGAAGTATGCCAGAAAGTTGTCCCTGGCCATGTCTTCTCCTGCCCAGCCAACTTACCCTAAACCCACAAGGCTCAAAGTGTGGAAACTGAAAGACTGCTGGCCAGATGTTAGAAAATTAATGTGTGTGTTATTTCATGGAACTGTTGGTCCCAAATTCCTATCACTATGATATTAGGAAAATGTGCTGATCGGCTGAAACGAAAACAGCTTTAAACCAGAGAGAAGCTCTATCACGTCTCCTTTTTATAGAGCAAACTACTATTTGGAGGAAAAACGCTTAGTGTCATTCTGTAAGATGAATACACGCCATGGAAGCACCATGGTCCAAAGTATAGGCCGTTTGACTGTGGCCAGGAAACCTGGATTATTTTCTCAGCTCAGCCGCTGAGCTTGTGTGTGACCTTGCGCAAATAAGCTGATCTATTGCACCTCTAACACTTTCTTTTTTGTCTATTTAAATGGTAAGATCTTCAGGGCAGGGGCTTTCTGGACCATCTGCCTGGAAGCCTTGTAGTAGACCATTCCAGCAGGCATGCATTAATCCAATGTGCTGTAAAATGCTCAAAAAATTAAAACCATAGATCTCTCTGTTTGGGGGGAGGGGGGTTTATAAAGGCACAATTCTGCAACATGCTCTCATAAAAGCTCATAAAAGATTGAGCACTAGAAGTACAAATAAGATGAAAGTACATGTTTTTTCCAGATGTCACTTCTTTCCAATGTTATCCTCTACAAGTACAAATATTTTGCCTGTAGTGTATAGGAATAGGACAGTATTCCTTTAAATAGTTTGAGTCTTCTAGTGGTGTTCACCATGTTCGGTGTTTTTGGAAGCCACATAAAACCAATCAGAACAGCAGTGTGTATATAGTTAGCCTGGTATGTTTGTGTATAACTAGTAGACATGGTTGTTTGAGACCCAACTGTGGCCAAGTCGTTTCTGCATATTGTTGATTGTTGGTAAAGAGCAAAAGAAACAATACTGCGCTTAGTGGAAAATAAATTTTAAAATGGCGTATTTCAATCTGCATTTCTACATGTAAATGATGAGCATTTGAGCTAGATTCTGCCATCAGATGAGCACCAGTGACCTCAGATTGGAGCCATGACCATGCATACATCAAAGCAGACTTCGGCCCTTTACTGATGAGCACAGGCATGTGAAATAGCGCAGGTGGGTTTTTTTAGGGTGTTTTTTTCCAAAGCGTCCAGTGTTGGCTCAACTCTGCTTCCATTGCAGTCACTGGTAAAACTCCCGATGATTTCAATGGAAGCCGATTTAGGCCAGCCCTGAGCACTTTTCAAAATCTCACCCGTGAAGTATATTTTAATTTTTCTTCCAGCAATCTTTATTTTCTTTACAGGAACAGTGAAATATAACTTGGAAGAGGAGAGCAATGAAAATAATTCACCCAGGTTGTGAGTGAGTGAAAGTACATCAACAAGAGTAATATATAAGAATTTTAATACAGAACAATTTGACAAGAAAGAAAAGTATTCCTGAGTTGGTTGATTTTATGTAAGTACCTTCATTACAAACTGGAGTTCACACCTTCTTCCCAAGAGAACAGGGTAAAGGTGGTGTATCTTTAAATATGAACATAGTAGATTAATAGGGCTGCCGTGCGATAAAACTAATCTTTGTTCCTTGCAATAAGAGCCACCTTACTCTATGGATGATAAAAGGCAAATGTTCACGGAAGCCCATTTTTCATCTCATTAGATGTGGATATAGTTTATTTATTTATTTATATGGATGCCAGTGAAAACCAGGTAAGCAACGAAAACCCCAAGGCCATGTTTTTGGTTCTCATCATTGTCCCTTTACAGTATGACACGGTTGCATACTCCCCTACATGTATATTAGCCCAGAGTTCATAAATGTATACACGACAGACTGACATGATCACAACGCGCAGCTCAGTAATCCAGAAAGCCACATCAGGACATAAAGCGCTTGCTTGCTCAAAAAGTGGAGAAATGCTTAAGTCATATCTCAAATGTTCTCATTTCAAATTGGGTCGGCCTAAGGAAAAGTGAAAATATTTCCTTTTTAAACCCTGCCCCTGCAGATCTACAGTTACCTCTCTCTTCTCTGTTCGTTAGTCACTTCCACTGTTTAATAATCAATATTAATCCTGCTAGTTATTACATAGCTGTCACAAGGATACTACGTGATACAAAAGTAGGGATATTTGATTTTGTGGGTAAGGGATATCAAATTCAATGCTGCTTATGTTTATAAGTAAACACAAGTGCATATGTTATACACTGTATGGTGTGAGGCTAATTTAAAGGCATGAGTACCTGAACAGAGCATGCCAATCTCATACTTGGCTATTTGATAGGCATTTAAATGATTAGCATAAACATAGACGTTAAGTATATGCATGTGGAATTTACATTCCCTAGGGAAGAGCTCATGTTTTGAAAACTGGACTCCCTGTGTTTGTGTAGGTATGAAAAAGAATATGTGATTGGGCCACTATTTGCTTTCTAACCCATTCTCCCTTTATCTTGTACTTCTTTTCCAAAATGGCATTTTGTAGTCATACAAAATTTATAATAATAATACTTCCTGGATTCCATTGTTATCATTATCTACTGACGTGAGATATGAGCCTGATTTTCATTTACACTATGACCCCTTAGCGCTGCTCAGCTAGGAGTCATTCTGCCTTTTAATGACTCTCATACTATTCTGTTCAAGTCTGTGAGGCTCTATGGGTATAACTAAGGGCATAACTTGCTCCTGCACATTTGTTCTGTCCCGCAAGTTTGTTTTAGTTTTGTAATAAATGTATTTTTAAAAAGCGTTTTGAAAAATCCAAGTAAATTAGCCACCGGGAGCTAACATCCACGGGTATTAATGGCAGTCTTCCGTGGTCCTCAGTTAGAAACTGGGATCTCAGGCATTAAAAAACAGTCATGCCAGAGGTTTCTCTTCCCTCAAGAAGAGTTGGTGAGTTGCTTTTTATAAAGAGATGCACTTGGTAGGATTTTCCAAAGCGTTGGCCTGACTGTGCACCCGCTGAAATCAATGGGAGCTGTACCATTGCATCAGTCGGCGCAGAGCTGGGTCAGTGCTGAGTGCTTTCGAAAATCCAACTCCATATATACTCTCAGCTATTTCTAATACTGGGAGCGATTCTTTCCCCAGACAGCCACCCTTCTACACCACTGGCAGTGCCATAGGGTTGGCGGAGGCGATTCTGTGCCTCACCACTCTGGGTGCAGTCTTTGGAAGAGGGGACTGCCCGGGGCGCGGCCGGGTGTGTCGAAGGTAGGAGGGGTGCCTGGTTAGAGCAATGCACCTGGTTAGAGCTAATGTGTGCAGCATTGATGGCCAGCAATCCACGTGTGGCTTTGTCGGTGGTTGCATCAAGTAGCCCCTTCTCATTGCTGCTGACTGAGAAAAGGAAAAGTAGTGTTTAAAAAACGAATACAATGTTGGTCCCTACCAAAGCTCTGATACCGAGCGAATACTAATGCTACTTTCTTTGTGGGGAATGCCCTCATTTCCCCTCCACCCACCCCCAACTCTGCATGTTGACCGCATTTAGGCTCATATGAGGAGAGACTGCAAAAATTAGCCTGGAGGAGAAAGCTTTTTGATGGGACTTAATTGTGGAAGTTCCGACGATGGAGCAAATGGTTAAAACCAGTTGTTGAGCCCTTCCCTTTTTTCACTTTCCCCTGGTATAAGAACAAAAAAGGGGCCCAGTGATACAATTGACAGCAGATACATGGCAAACAAATTCAATTCCTTGTCACAGTATGTCGTCAGCAGGAAGTCACAAGGTCGAATACGGTAGCTGGTATTTATGGCTGGGTAATTTTCTGAGCAACAACAATATTTGCAGCTACACGTGCTAAAGGAGGGGTAGTGAGTGAGGTCGGACACTTCCGGGAAGCCGCTGATCATTGCAGGGGAGGGAACGAATTCCTGACTCCGATTTTGAGGTTTGCCCTTAACCCTATTTTGAGGTTTGCGTTATTAGCCACATGGGGGAGGAAGACCCAGTGGTATGATTTCTTCTGAAGCATCAGTTTGGGGCCAAACTGATACATCAGTTATTTTATCTGGTATGTTGCAATATTATCATACTTACAGCTTCTGCTTGGTACAAAAACTGTGAATCTTGCTAAGCATTAATTGGATTCATGATGCATAACTGATGCATTGTTAGCACTGCATCCTTAAAACTTGATTGCAGCAGATTATAACACTATTACTTCTCGGTAACTAGAATGATACCACACTGCCTTCAAAATCTTCACAACAATTTTCCTGTGCACTAAACACAAGCATCTGGCTACACTTCACTTGCAAAGACGCTAGGTTATAAAAATCCTGAATTATTCATCAGATGGACTTTCTAATAGCCAATCAAACTGCTGTGTAGTTGGCCATTAGTTCCTATTAAAAGTGAAAAATCCTAAACCAATTAGAGAATAGTTTATAAATTACGATATAAAAATGTAGAGTTGGTTGAAAATGTTCACACTAAAGCTTTTTTCACTGAATAATGGCTTGTTTTATTTAAAACAATTTTTTACAGTAGTTGTCATTTCTGCTTTGTTGATGACTCCCGCCCCAATTGTTTTCAAAAACTAACATTAACTGAAAATGTTTAACTTTTCACACACAAAAATGAACATTTTTCCATTTTCAGTTTTCAAAAAGCTGCATTTTCTTTGTTTTTCTTTGGGGAAAAAAATCACATTCCACAAAAAAAAATTGAAAAGAAAAAAGTAATATTTTATGTGTTTAGAAAATTTTCTCCAAAAAATTTTACATTTTTTCCTGGTCAGGAAAAGGTATCTTTAAAGGTACCCTGTCAATCAGGAATCTTCTTAAGTTCTGTTACCACCTCTCTTACTGGCATAGGTGCAACCCAGCATGAGTAAGGGTGCATGGAGATATAATAGGTTTCAGAGATATTGCCATTTTCATTTTCAGGGTAAGTCCTAATAGATAGAACAGGGAACTAGGAGACGAGCCTACTGTATTGTATTCCCAGTTTTGCCACTGACTTGCTATCTAGGTGTGTTGGTTAGCCAACATTTTCAAACTTTTAAATTGGGCAACTAAATTCATAGCTAGGCTCCTAAATCAAAGTGGCTTGATATCCAGAGGTGCTGAATATTGTTGATGGGAGATGGTAGTGCTCAGAACCACTGTCAGTAAAGCCACTTCTGGGCCTAATTCTAGCTTGACTATATTGGGGCCCAACCATTGTGAAACTCCATTTTTTCTATCTCTAACGTGAATAATAATGGGCAGTATCCTCAGTTGGTATAAATTGATTTGAATTTCTGGCTCCTTTTTTCCCATTAAGCATTTATATTGCAGTAGTACCAGAGGTTCTAGTCAGGGATGGAACCCAGTTGTGTTGGGTACTGTACAAACATGTGAGATTGGCTTAAAAAATATGAGATTTTTTTTAAAAAGTGAATACATTTGGGGGTTCTTTTATTTGCCTTCTGGTCTGAGAGTCCTTATGGTTCATATTGTCACATAATCATATGACTGCAGGAGCTGGAGCTTTAAGAAGAACACCACATTTTCTGACCCTTGTGATAAACCCACAAGACAACAGTACAACAAATTGCTTCAGTCCATGCTCCTCCCACATACCCAGCACCAATACTCAGAATTGTGTTCCTTTACAAATGATTAGTCTACTCCATCTGCATCACCTGTAATCAGTGGCAGATGTACTCTCCCAACTAAATGAGTGCACTTTAGTAAATCAGTCCCGGTTACTCACAACAGCGAGACAGACTCTGCCAGGGACACCGTGGGGGAAGAAGCTCCACTCAGCATCTGGACTTGGCTGCTCAGGGCAGGGAGAGGCCCCACCATGAGCCCAAAGTCCTGCCCTGGCATCTCTCCTGCCTAGACTTCGTTCCCCTTGTGCTCCCATTAGCAGATTTTGCCCTACAGGCCTCCATAGAGGCATGAGCCTCTGAAATCTTTGTGCAGCGACGTGGCCAGGAGTGGTGCCCCTAAGATGCAAGGCCCGGGCTACAGAGCCATGCATTCCTTCTGTTGGTGTATTTGGACTCATGAACTCCCACTAAAGCCATCCCTGCCTGTAATATAACTGTACCTCCACCCTTTCTTCTCTCCAGACTCAGTGATACAGCAGGTGTTAGCACACTTTCTGTTTGGGATTCCTCCAAAAATTGTGCACATAGCCTTTAAGGGGAAATAAATGATCTGATATCCCAGTTAAAATCCAGGATGCATGTAGTGATCTCAGCTTAGTGCTCAATGAACTACACTGGGGCACCAAACAATCACCGAACCTGTCTTTATGTAACTAACAAATCCAGGCAAGATTAGTATAGAATAGGGAAGTTAGCTCTGCTTCAACCTCCCTATGGCTTGGGTTGTTTTATAAAGTGGAGGATTCGTTTACTAGATTATAACCTCATTTCCTGACAACGAGAGACATGAGCCATTTGGTCTGGGTTTTTTAAGAGCTGGTGGGCAGTAATTACTATAACACAATTTCCTACAGAAACACAAGATCTTGTTCACCAGTACATGTGTTAGTGAGTCAGTTGAAAACCACTTTCCTTCCCTGAACTTGGAGGAGGGTAGTGCTCCGCTATGCATGTGCTAGGCTGTGAAACAGATTGTTAGACAGTCAGTCCTTTGCTTTTTCGTTTCCAAAGCAGCTTGCTGGAACTCTAATGAAGGGGCCAAAAAGTCCAGCAGTTCCCTGAGTGCCAGGGGTACGGTGACCAGATGTCCCTATTTTATAGAGACAGTCCTCATTTTTGGGTCTTTTTCTTATATAGGCTCCTATTGCCCCCATCCCCTGTCCTGATTTTTCACATTTGCTGTCTGGTCACCCTAGCCAGGGGTGTACGCGCACTGTTATTTTAAGTGAGCGATGATAGGCAATGTTCACACCCTCAAGTCCGCAGCTGATGATTTTTCTTTTTGACCACTGACGCATTCTCAAATAGCTCTTTGCAGAACATTCCCTGTTCATTCTACCCTCCCATCCCCCAGCCCTTTACTTCTTCAGCTGGTGAGATGGGCAGTCTATCAATCTACCCATGTGTCGACTTGGCCCGCACCTGTTACAATGCCTCTCATACCAGGAGCATCGGCTGCTTGTTAACAAGCAAAAGCAACCTATGTCAAGTTACTGGGTTACAAGTCACTTCCTCTTCTGTCAAGCCGAACTATTTCAGCTCTTCTAAATACATCATCCATCCATATCTGGCTTGCAGCCAAGACAGAGATGGTGAACTTGTGGCAACAGGCATCTTGGCCAAGGAGTGAAGGAATTCATTTTCCCCCGAACTAAGCATTACTAGGGGGTTCTTTCTCCCCTTCCTGCCTTTTGGGGATAAAAAAAAATAACATCACATAGATGGGCCCAAACCAAACCCTGCATCTGAACACCTCTGAGTTCTGGAAGTTTAGTGCCAGATCTGTACTTTCTGGGTTCTGCCGCAGCTCTGCTTTATTTACATCAATGGAATTACACTAGGAATGAATTTACGCCATTGCAAAGACCGAGCCTGTTCTTCCGTCCCAAAGATATTTCGAGAGTGGCCTGAGCAAACAGATGCCTGATGGCGCTAAGGCGCTGTGTCGTCCATTTAGAAAAAAATCTAGTATGCTGCAAGAGCTGCAGGTGCAGGATGTTGAAGGGATGGGTCTTTGTCTAGGCCACTCAGCCCTGAATGGTGCAATCCTCAACACCAAGCCAAACTTTAGTAACAATAAACACATAGACCCCAACATTAATGCAACACGCAATTAAAAATACTTATAACCAGCCTAATAACTAACCTTGCTAACACTCTTTGAAGTGTCCTGTGCTGTCACTTGGACCAATGGGGCCCCCACACTGTCAGGAAGCAGCAAGTCCACTTACTCTGGTTGTTCCATATTGTGGGTCTCTGTTGTCTCAACCTGCTGTGGTTGTTGGCTTATGAGGCCATCTCTGGCAAAATGGCAGAATCACTGTCCCATATCTCCCTTTGTTCCATGTCAGGCCCCGCTCAGGTTCCCCATCATGGTAGGAAGGTGCCATGAGGTACCCAGCCTCGGTTTCTCCCCTTCTCAGGGTCACTGCAACCACTCCTCAAACATTTTCTTGTGCTGAGAACCCCTCCGCATGGAGTGCTTTATTATTACACAGCTCAAAGATATACACTAAAGTCCCCTATTGGAACTCAGAACACCTCCGGCTCGGCCACCTTCTTTCACTCTTGGCTCTTTTTCGGTCTCCAGTCTTTCTTCAAACAAAGCAATAGCAATGTCCTCCCTTCCCACGCTTAATGAAAGTCTCATGTCCCGGGTTCTTTCTCTGCTCCTTGGCCCTTGTATTTCCTTCACCCCAGTACTCATAGAGATGAGCAGGAAATATCCCCTCTGCCGGGCCATGGCTTTCTTCAGGCTCAGTTCTCTCCCACTTCTCTGCCCCATATACGAGAGAGTGGCCAGAGGAGCGCTCCCCGGGGCCTTCCTTCCTGAAGTCTTCCCTGATCCAGGGACTACTGCAGAAGACTGTCCCTTCCTGCAGCTTTTCTCTGCAGATGCGACACCAACACCTTCCCCGCTCCCTTCTGCTGCTTCCTGCAGCTCTTCATAAGGAACACTGTCCCCTGTTCCGTTGGCTCTCATTAATGAACTGGGCTGGCTGGCCCACAGCCTCTGGCCCTTAAAGGAACATGCTACCCAGTTACGCCTGCCCTTCTGGGAGTGGGCAATGGTGTTGCCTATTCCTCTGTTGTATGTGTTTGTGTTTGTCTCGGATGACAATCTCATATAACCACAGGGCAACCGCTTGTGACACCACTGCTGTTTGCAACCATTGCATCCCCTCACAGAGACACAGAGGGTCATTTTCGTGAAGTGGTGGCAGGTGAAATCATGCTGGGTTCTGTGTCTGGCTTTATCCGTCTCTTTATACCTCTGCACATCCCCCGTGATTCTGGCATCAATGTCTAACAGCGTTCAGTGATCACTCACTGCTTAAGGTGCTTGCAGGAGATTTGCTTTATTCTGTGTCCTGTTCCAACTGTGCATTACAATAAAACAGTGCCTCACCTGGATGCTCTGTCTGGGAAATGCCTCCCTTAAAGACACAGCTCCTAATGCCGCCATTTAAAAATCAACATTTACCTCCAGATACTACATGGTACTATGCAATTTTTTCCTATTCTTTACCACTGAGGAAACTGTGGTAGCTTAGAGGCCACTTTGAATTTACTATCCGCAATGGCTGACTTTTTACAGAGTCCACTAAATTTGTATTGTGATGGGTTGGAATCACAGAAACCACCTTGGTGCTGCCACCTGGTGTGTCAAGGCTACTTCTGCCCCTGCTTTCCTGCCTTTTCCAGCTTGAGACTCCCGAATCCTGTCTGTTTTGAGCCAGATTCCGCTGATCTGCTGCAAACACAGACCCAGGTCCGAACCACGTCCCCTAACAGCCGCAGGCCTGCCTGGAAGCAGCTCAGGAAGTGCACTTGCCTTTGACACCCAGGTGCCCAACTCCCAATGAGGTTCAAACCCTTAATAAATCCGTTTTACCCTGTATAAAGCTGATACAGGGTAAACTCATAAATAGTTCGCCTTCTATTTCAAAGATAGAAAGATATGCACAGCTGTTTGCCCCTCCCCTAGGTACTAACACGTACTCCAGGTAACTTAATAAGTAAAAAGAGATTTTAATAAGTACAGAAAGTAGGATTTAAGTGATTCCAAGTAGTGACAGACAGAACAAAGTGAATTACTAAGTAAAATAAAATAAAACACGCACAGCTAGGACTAATTCAACTCAACACAGATAAAAGCCTCACCAGTTTCAGTCTTTTCCTTTTACAGGCTGTAGAACTTCTAGCCTGGGTCCAGCAATCGCTCACACCCCCTATTGTCTTTGTCCTTTGTTCAGTCTCTCTCAGGTATGTCCTTGGGGGGTGGAAAGCCTCTCTCTTTAGCCAGCTGAAGACAACATGGAGGGGTCTTCCAAGGGTTTTTATAGCCTTTCCCCCACTCCCTGTGTAGCATCATCTTACCCTGGAGTTTTGGGATCACATGGGCAAGTCACAAGTCCATGCATCCTAGCCAGTCCAGCCAGTTGCATTCCAGGCCAGGCCCAGATGTGGATTGGGGTCTGCACCTCCTATTGTCTGTGTAAGGGTTTCTCGATTGGTCTCTTTACATGCACATACCTTTCTCAAGACATGATCCCAGGCTCTTACAAAGGCTATGTACAAAACCAGCAAATATAAAACCAATATTCATAACTCCAACTACAACAATGATACATGCATACAAACAGGAGGAATAGATTCAGTAGGTCATAACTTTCACAGAGATATGTTACATGGCACATGTAGCATAAAACATATTCCAGTTACATCATGTATACATTTATAAGCCTCTCACTATAAAGCCTTATGGGGTACACCGTCACATGTATCATGCAGTTTTAGGGGAAAATATCCCAGCTTACACACACAAACTTTTCATCAGCAAGCATACAAGTAGAGATAGAAGGTAGAAAGAAAAAGAGAGATAGAAACAAGGAAAAGAATAAACAGGAAGAAGAGGGGGGGAAGCAAACAGAAACCGTGTTATTTTCAGTCTTAATCTCCTGTATTGTCTTTTTCTACTGCTTGGATAAATACATATACCGGAAGCCAATTAAAAATATTCATGTGTGTTTTCATGTAGCCTACTTAGACCATATAGAGGTCATGTGTGTCATTGTTTACAGACCTCCAGATGAGGTTTTTGTCTGAACCAACCTCTCCATCTCTAATGGAGGAAACCTAGTTCCCCTTTATGGGAATCTGATGATTGGCAGGATGTACCTTGATTCATTATCCAAGTATTTGCATTAGTGTCATCAGCAAAAAAATTGTGTCAAGGCTGCAGCATTGTTTGACGCACAAGCGGCACAGTAGTTATGCTTTGTCTGCTACCTGCTAAATGAGGCAATTGTTCTAAATGGGAATGTCCCATAACGTCAGAATATGAAGTCAGACCTATCGCAGGCTGCGTCAGAGGACATGTGCAAGTGCCTGTTTCCCCGTTAGCTTTGCTACTGTAGGCCATATGCCCTCTTCTAGTCCAGACAAGGGCTATGTGAGATCTCCAAGCTAATTTTGTAGACCCAATGCGCCAAAATCAGAGGGGATGTAAACAATGTAAGTTGCACATCAATAAGCCAAAGGTAAATGGTATGGTGAGGGAGCAGAAAGGCAGGATGGTAGCACGAAAATGGGAACCAATGAGAAAGTGTGAGATAAAGAGGGCATTGCAGCGCTTGTGTGAGACAGCTGAGGTGAGCCAGTCTTTGGTAGGAGTCCCTAGTCTCTGACAAACGGTCTTTTGGAATCCAGTCCCAGACTCAGCTGTGTCCAAATGAGCTGGTGGATAGCTCACATTAAGACAAATAAAATGGAGACTGGAAAGAGTGTTAAAGACAACTGGAGATCTGGCAAGGTTGTATGTAACGAGAGATTGCAGAAACTACATTTATGGAAAGGAAAAACACTAGGAAGGTCTTGGCTGAGATCTTTTATATTGGGGATCATGGGGAAAACCAATTAGTCTCTGTTATAGGGACACCTGATGAAATTGAAGGTCAATAAAATATAGAAACAAAAGGAAATACTAAAAGGGCTTTTTACTAGCTCCCAGAATGAGGGTAAATTTCATCCCCATGTGATGGAGAATGGCCAGTGGAATTTCAGAGTCAGGAGCCTTCAGGCCCCACCTTTGCTGGTAGCCCAGACCACCCCTGTGCATGGTTCCTAAATCCCTACCTCCTTCCCTCTTCTGTTGCAGAACCACGGCAGTTTCACTGGCCCAGGCCCTCTTGGGCCATTTGGCCATTCAAGTGGGAAGCACTGATCTTGTGATGCCATTCTGCTAAAAGAAGCCTTTCTGTTACATGAAATGATTACTCTAGTATTCTTTTCTAGAACACATGTAGTTGTCATTACAGGGCGGGGAGGTGTCACCGTAAACCAAGTTTTTCTGGTAGTTCTGTCGTCAGCCAGAAACATATGGACTGCAGGACTTTTCTGAAAGTTGCTGCTAAAGTTTCTGTATCTGTAACCAAATCAAACCAGCCAATGGAATGGCTCTATTCCACCAAATGATTTCCTCTCAACAGGCTATATGGTCATTACCAAAGTCCTATTTTTTAATTTAACAGGGCAGGGGTATTTTATGATGTTGCACTTTTGGGGCCTGATCCAAAATCCATCAAAGTCAGTGGAAAGACTTCCACCGACTTCATGGAGCATTGGATCAGGAACTTAACTCTTTAAATGTGCTAGATTTTCAAAGGGGAGAATATATTTATGACTATTTTTGCTTCTTTATGATGTATAAAGATGGTCTGAATGCTTATGTTTTCCCCCCAAAAAAATTGTTTTAGAAATCCAGGCCTTGTTCTACCCTGCTTTTTCCCAGGAAGAGTCTATGGACAGCTGGAGAAGCTTATGACATCACAAGTAACGAGAGTAAAATCTGAACAGTTGACAAGGGAAGAGAGTTTTGGTCAGACTGCTTAACACTTTGCTCTTTGTTTTTAACACGTAAAAATGACTGACAAATTGATAAACAGTTGGGAACAAAGTTGGAATTTAGTGAAAATTAAGGACTTTTCCACCCTGCCCTTTCAATTAAGGGGCAAAACTGTTCCCCTCCACAGTGTACCTCAGCAAAAGTAGGGAAGACCAGCCTTAATATTCAAGGTATTTTTAAGGCTCAAACATCTTATCAGCTTGATGATTACTCACTCAATAGTATCAACTTTCTTGGCAATTACATCTACGTTCTTCATTCTCAGAATCTCTTTTGCCTTATAGTGGATTGAGCATGTATTATGATAGCCCCTGTGGTATCCACTTTAAACTTGTATTCCCCAGGAAATACAAATAAATACATCTTTGTGATGAGCAGGGTATAAGAATATGGCCCTGTTTCTGTGTTTCACGGTGTAAATATTTTGCAATTTCATTGTGTTTTACAGTCTGCAGGGCAAAGATTTTACATCCCATTAGTTCACTTTCATAACGAGGCAACGTTTGGATGGTGAGTATGATGGGTTTGGAGGAGAGGCTGGGTTAGCTTTGGGGTGACATATCAGCTACACCTGTTGCAATATGCTCTCAGCTCTTTTATTCTCTTCAGCTGACATATCTATCCAAGTACAATACATGTCTTCACTTTTCTCTTCAACCCAGATTAGGAACCTTTTTCCTCTTCATCTTTGAATGTCAAGGGACCCAGAATCCAAACTCTGCATGATATATGATTTTCTTCCACTTCTCAGGAAGATGCATACTTCCCCAAATCACTGACTCCAGCAAACTCCATACTATTAACTCATTCCTTTCCTACTTCTGCGTTTACAGGATTCCTGACCCCATGTGATGCTTTTGCAATGTAAAATGTGTTATCTGCTTGCATAGACAGCTGGTAAGTAGCTACTCTAACATCTGCACTATAGTTGTAACCGTGTAGGTCCCAGGATATTAGAGACAAAAGTTGGGTGAGGTAATCTCTTTTATTGGACCACCTTCTGTTGGTGAGAGAGACAAGCTTGAGAGCCACACAGAGCTTTAGGTCACTGTTTGACCTGAAAAAAGGGCTGTGTGTGGTTTGAAAGTTCGTCTCTCTCACCAGCCTCTCCTGAGTTTGCTCAAGAAAGTTGGGGGATGAAAGGAAGGGCACATCTGGCTTTCAGTGACCATTGTACTTCTCCAATTCTGGTTCTGTTCAGCACAATTTATAGCAGCCCTCTTTGGGTCGTTGTGTGAGCACAGGATAACTAGAGCACAATGCACTCCCAATACAATTCCTCCCTCCTCCAACATGTTTTCAGTATGTCGGGAGCCAGGGGCAGGGCTGACATAGAGCATTACATAGCTGGGTGCTGGCCACAGAACCATGTTATAATAGAGGTATTCAGAAGGGGTCTCAAACTCAAATTACCACGAGGGCCACATGAGGACTAGTGCATTGGCCCGAGGGCTGCATCACTGACACCCGTCCCCAGCCTCGCTGCCCCCGGCCCTGCCTTCACTCCACCCCTTCCCTGAGGCCCCACCCCCCCGCCTCTTCCCACCCCTTCTGTGCCCCCATTCCAACCCCTTCCCCTGGCCCTGCGCCGCTCCAGGAAGCAGCAGGAACCACGTCCCTGCGGCCCCTGGGGGAGCGGGGGCACAGGGCTCCATGCGCTGCACTTGCTGCTCCTCCAGGTACCTCCCCTGAAGCTCCCATTGGCCGCGGTTCCCCGTTCCCAGCCAATGGGAGCTGCGGGGGGCGGTGCCTGGAAGCGACTGCAATGCACGGAGCCCTCTGGCCCACCCCCACACCCAGGGACGTGGTGCCGGCTGCTTCAGGGAGCGGCACGGGCACCCCTGGCCTGGAGGTAGGCAGGGGGGCAGGGGGAGCTTGGCAGGCCGCATAAAAGAACCCCGTGGGCCGCGTGTTTGAGACCCCCGATCTAGTCCCTGTTTAACACTTCTGAAGCAATGCAAAGAGGCTACGACATAAGGAAGAATAGGGGCTAGACAGAGAGGCTCAGGCTATGTCTACACTTAAAGAACCACAGCAGCTGCACCACTATAGTGCTTAGTCACTCACTACAGCAAAGGGAGGGGTTTCCCCATCACTATAGTTAATCCACCTCCTTGAGAGGTGGTAGCGAGGTCAACATAAGAATTCTTCCATTGACCTAGTGCTGTCTACCCAGGAATTTAGGTGAGTTTAGCAGTGTCGCTCAGGGAGATGGATTTTTCACATCCCTGAGTGACATAGCTGGGTCAACTCAATTTTCTACTGTGGACTAGCCCTCAAACAGGACAGACTTTACTGGTGATATATTCAGTGTCTAGAAAGACCTGTATCACAACTGACATTGTGCATTCCTTTCTCCCATTCTTTGGATCTCTGGTTTATTTAAATTGTATGTCCTTTGGGGAAAGAACTCGCTTTTACTATATGTTTATACAGTACTTTGCATCATGGGAGTTCTGCTCTTTAGTAGGCCCTTTAGAAATGATTGCGATATTGATCATAAAAAATATGCAAAATAATATGTACAGACACATTAATTTTGCCCAGTGAACGGTTGAAACTATAACAAATTCGTTGCCAGCTTAGGTCACTGGATCTGGAAACTTGAGGAAATTCTATACTGTATTAGACAACCTTGGATTATCTTGGATAGGTATTGAGAGTCAGGGACCAAACGCATGGCTGAGGAAGCAACAGGCGCCAGTTTTAACGATACAATAACCCTTTCCTGCTCTAAGGACGTGTGCGGTAGTATATCTTGTGACTATATGAAATAACAAAAAGTCAAATGCAGGACAGTGAGGCTCCTTTTTTATTCACGTTTTGTTGCTAGCCTTTTGAACAGCAGCTGAAGTTTAAATAGGACTGGTTTAAATTGTAAACGTTGCTCACAGCTTTTTTATCAGCTGCATTAAATATAGTCCTTAAAAAAACCACACACAATCATTTCTGTATTTGCTGAAGGATGACGTCCCTCTATGCCTTAAGCACTGCCAGATTACTCATAAACCTGGACCATATGCCACTGCAATTTGCTGATGGGCCCAAGCTGTTTTGGTAGATATAAAATCCAAAGGGATTAGGGAGGCTCGATCCTCCCTGAAAACAGAGCAACAGTGATGGGGCAGCTGCTTGCTCTCTTCTCTCTCCGTCTCTCAATTGAGGTCAGTATTCAACAGAAAACCCAAATACAGTGAATGAGAACGGCTCTCTCATATCCTGGGCATGTGCGCAAACAATCACTGAGCCCAACCCATCCTTCCTCCCACTCCGACTGACCCTTCACAGCAGTGTGACCCAGTGCCCAAGTCAAGACATGGTGAGAAGGAGGCCGTGCATAAGCAGATGAAACTTCTTATATTTCATACCGGAATTAGGATGCTGAAGCTGATCTAGTGGATGAACCTTGGACTCAAACCACAAAGGTTTGCTCCCTATTTATCCTCTCCTGTTGCTCGCTATTAAGTACCCCCCATTACTCTCAAAAATACTAGTGATTTGCCTTGATTTTTGGGTGCCCAACTTGAGAAATGCTCTGAGACTTGCAGCCATGCGGTTTTTTCCCCCAGCGTAGACATATCCTGTAAAGGGATCTGATTTTCAGAGGGTGAGCGCCCTTTAAGGTGCCCCAAATTGAGTACCCAAAAAGTGAGGCACTGTAAATCACTAGTCATATTTAAAAATCTAAATTCTTTGTCTCAGTTTCCTAAACATAATAATAATTACCTACCTATTGGGAGTGTTATAAAGACGTCTTCAGGCGGACAGTGGTACAGAATTGCAGACTATTACCTTAATTATTTTTATGCAAGTCTCATTAGTTCACATTCCTTGCAGTGACCCTTCTTTAATTCTTTTATCTCTTTGACTTCTCTTTTTATCGATATTTTTGTCTTATCACATTTCTGAAGGCTGAAACTACTTTTTAACTCCACCAACGAACTATTGTAAATCAAGACTAAGATTTTTTTTTAATGGATACCTGAGATTAGGAGCTTCAGTCCATGCTGAAGTGACTAAATTTGGCCTTAATTGAGTAAAGTCCTTTTGCACATTCTGAAGTCCCACTGACCTATTTTCAAAGGGACTGAACACCGGCAGCTGCCCCGGAGGTCAGCTGGAATTGTGGATGCTCAGCACTACTGAAAACTAAGCTGCTTTTATTTAATTATAATAATATAATATATAGAGATATGCCTATCTCATAGAACTGGAAGGACCTTGAAAGGTCATCAAGTCTAGTCACCTGCCTTCACCAGCAGGACCAAGTACTGTCCCCTGGCAGATTTTTCCCCAGATCCCTAAATGGCCCCCTCAAGGAGTGAACTCACAACCCTGGGTTTAGCAGGCCAATGCTCAAACCACTGAGCTATTCCTCCCCCTAAATGCAGGTTGTTCTTGGCCCAAAATATTTAACAATTTTAAAATGCAGGGCTGTTTTCCTCAGTGCTTTAAATACAGTAGCGAAATGGATCAACAAGTAGAGCTGGACAAAAAGTGAAAAAATGATGCACGGCATTTTCACAAATAAAATAGTGTGTTTCCATCACTATGATTCATAGGGCCATTGGGTTAGTTATCTTTGAGTATTCAGACAGCCAAGGGTATTCAAGAAAATGTTTCAAAACCCAGAAACTTTCCCACATTTTAGTGTGAATGTTTATCTCCAAACTGGAATTGCAAATTCCCTATTTGCTATTTCCTCTGTGCTATTCCTCCATTTGAAATGTTTCAGTCACCAATTAGGAAGAAAACACTGTACTATGTGACTTAGGAAACCAGTCATATGATACTATTAATGAATTATCCAAATGTATGTTCGCTAACAACCTGTACTATGAAAATGATTCATCCTAAATTTAGGAACAATTAACACATTCAAAGACAATCAGAATTGATTCATGAATGATTTGCTGATCAAAAGGGGGTCAAATTCATACCCAATAGCATATGCATAATAATTAACATTTTGAGCAACTCTGCCAACAAATAACTACCTTAAATATCTTTTAAAAAACAATCTCACCTGGCTATCAAAGACCCCTTCCTTATTTTCCTCTGACTGTCATCAGACTTGCTATTCGAGGTGCATTTTCCCCACAATGTGTGTGCATAATTGGCATTATATCTAATAAAAGAAAGGCCTAGATCCTCAAAGATATTCAAATTCCACAGACATCAATGAATGTTATGAGCCTAAATACTTTTGAGGGTCTTGGCAAAAGTGTCCCTACAGTATAGCATCAAAGAGGAAGCAGACCCATGTCATTAAATAAAGCACTACCACTTGTAGAAATTCGAACAAATAAGAAGGAGGAAGCTGCTGTTGGATTTGTGCTATTTTACGCCAACAAATTAAAGTCAGAAAACCAGGTTACGTTCTCTTACCTGACAGCCCTTCCACATATGGCCATAGATTTATTTTAAACTTGCCTCCTGAGTGACAAATTGAAGCTGCTCATTGCTCAGGTCTCCTATGTGAGCAAGCCAGATATGCAACATGATGATAGGCCCCAGACAGCAGGAGGGCAGCTGGGAATTACAGCATCTTTCCATGCATAGGCTAGAAAGCAGAGAAGACGTGCAATCTGAACAGCTCATGTGTCCTCAACAGTGAAAGTAAATGGAATTCCAGGTCTGAGATACCATGTGTTACGTGTCTAGTTTAGGCATCCTCACTCTCATTTTTAGGATATCTGTTAATTTGTGATCAAACTTCCCACAACTATTAAAAATAGCTCACACTGAACAGTATTCCTCTATTTTTCTTTTTGTTCATGTTGTTTTTCTTAATATAGGGCCAGATTCTTATAACTGTTCGTGCTGAGTAATATCCATTGATTTCATTGGGGCTACTCCTGGAGCAAGGTATTATTCAATGCAAGTATCAGACTCTGGTCCTTATTGTTTGTATGTTAATAGGCCACCATTTTTTAGTTCATTATGATCATCCTGTTGGTTGAGATGTGTCTCTGAGCCATAGAATTTCATTCGATTGGTGGATTTCAGTAGGAAATGTAACTACATTAGAGATGGGCTTGAACCAAAGCCCCCTTATCCAAACCGTCCTGAACTTTGAGAGAGTTCATATTTAGAAGCAGATCTGAATCTGAGCTTCTGGGATGGCACCTCTCTTTATAATGGGTCAAATGAGAACCCTGGATCCAAACACTCCCTGATTGCATCTGGGGGTAAAAATTGGGGCACAGTCCCATCTCTTGTTTCCTTCAATTTCAGTTGAAACCACCAGGTTAATAGGCTCTCAGTAGAGATTAAGAAAAACGGTGATGGCAGGAAAGTTTCTCCACTGGGAATGGATTGGCCATAAGGATTGATCTAACAGCAGTGCTTAATTTGTGCCAGGGCTTGCCAGGGCTGAGCTCCGGCACCCCTAGGCTTGGCAGTTCATAGCCCTGGCACCTCTGCGCTTGCTGCATCCGTTATGAATGTAAAAAAAGAGAAGAAAGCCTGAGCCCCAGCACCTCGTTCATTACAAATTAAGCACTAACAGAAACAGAAGCCTACGCGTTAATAGGGCTCCTCCTGGTGACAAACTCTTCCTCTGCTAAAACATTATTACAAATTGGGAGCCATTGGCACTACTAACCAACTAAGAAACAATTAGCTTGATTCTCCTCTCACTTACACCAGTGAAATTCCATTCCCTTCAGGGGAGTTACTCTTGAGTCACATTGAGAAGACCACATGGCCTAGGGTGACCAGACGTCCCGATAAAATCAGGACCGTCCCGATTTTTGATCATTTGTCCTGTGTCCCGATCGATGGTCGGTCGGGACGCCTTTTGTCCCGATTTCCGGTCTTCTTCCGTTTTTCCATTTTTTTGCTCAACAACTTTGGGTGGGAAGTCCCGATTTTCGGGTCTTCTCATCTGGTCACCCTAAGGATGCTTGTGGTCCAGCTGCTTGTTAGAAATATTGGCCCTAACTCGTGGTCATAGGGACCTGCGCTTCCTCTCACATATATTTCTGTACCCGTAGCCAGGCAATTATTGCGCACTTCGGGGCCAATCCCCATGGATGCTAAGACACCTTTGCGCCAATGGAATAAAGAGCATGTAAATTACACTCACTTTAAGGCCCATCCCTCTACACCGCTCGAACACTATAAAAGGGCTTTAACGTAAATGGGAATTGGGTCTAGGGTGACCAGACAGCAAGTGTGAAAAATCAGGATAGGGGGTGGGGAGTAATAGGAGCCTATATAAGAAAAAGACCCAAAAATCGGGACTGTCCCTATAAAATCAGGACATCTGGTTGCCCTAATTGGGCCTATATATCCAATAACTGCCTGGATACGGGCACAGAAGTGTGTGTGAAAGGAAGACCATGTCAGTATGAATGCAGGGTGAATGATTTTTGTTTGTTATATTTGCAGACTTTTCTCTTGATTTTTTTTGGTGTGTCCCAGACTGACCTAGAAACATGCAAACCTTCCCCTTTGGGCCCTTTTATCTGAGATGATTTACTGTAATGCCCTGTTTTCTCATGCCCGGATGTGAGATGGGGGTTTGCGGCAGCAGCACTGCTAGGCCTGTCTGATTATTATTATTTACAACTGTTATGAAACCCACTTCTCAATTATTATCATTGTTCTGCAGACATTGTCTATGGCATTTATTAAATGGTCTCATTATTGTATATTTTAAAATGAAAGCTCTGGAATTATTCTCAGGGCCACGTTGCCCTGCTGGCAACGAGCACACTCAATTATTTAAATAAATGTATCGGTTGCAATGGATATATTCCCCTTCTGCATTAGTACAGCACCCTGGCTTCCATGGCCATTAAATTTCATTATTACAATAACGCCTCTTAAAAACAATTGGCTCAGCTCTGCAGAATGGTTTTACACTGAGAGGAGAAGTGTATATAATATATACACATGTTGAAGATTAACAGCAACTGAGTGCTACCCAAGGAACTGAACTCTGTGTCTGAAACGCAGACTACCCACATGTTTACATACTTAATGGAGAAATTTTCAAAGCAGTGCACTGGAGTTCCATGTATAAATCCCATTTAACAAAACAAGGGGAAAGAACTCCCATGTAGCACTTTGAAAATGTGCCAGATATTGCTGAGTTCAGCTAGTGAACCTACAGTACGTAATGAAAACCTGTGGCGTTTATAGTACAATATCTATAAAATGATTAATTCCCTGGGTGAGATTAGTAGGTATTTTTCATTCCCTCTCTCTAGAGATATTCTCTGTTACAAGGCAAAATACACAAACTGGTCCCAACTTTAAAAATTAATTTTGGGATGTATGCCAGACCAGATGGTTAGAAAAGCTAAATACCATTGATTTATTTCTTACCCTTTACAAAGCAATATTGGAGACAATGGACCTTATCAGAACAAATGAGAATAAACAACGGAATGCAGACTCGATACAGAATTAACAACCAAAGCTACCAGCTTTTATTATGCTATGATTAACTCTGAATGTATGAAAGCATTAACAAGCAGCAGAAAATGTTTAGCTTCACCTAATGGAATCATGCCAAGCTATATAGCCCTTTGGTCAGCCATCTCCAATTTGTAAGAAACCACGGTGGTAAAAAACAGAGCTTGGAAGTGAAATCTAAGAGCAAGCCACTACATGATGCCTGCCTAAAAACCTAGCTAAAAGATGGCTCTAAAAACCTAGCTAAAAGACATCAGATGAAATGCCACGCTAAAAGCCTGTACCACATGGAGCCATGGGGATTTGATATCTCAAGACAAACAGAACTAGTCTAAAGTCTGCCATCCTTCTGTTTCTACACCCTCCTAAATCAGTGAACTAAACCAATATTTTCATAATCCCATGACTTTTTTCTGATGATCCCATTGGTACCCAAGTGGGAGGGTGACTGAGGAATTTTGCTGCATTATTTCCATTTTCTTTAGGTTGGGATTTTCAGAAGGGCCTAAAAGAAATAGGCCCCCAGCTCCATTAACCTCTCTAAAACCTCCAGTTTTAGCCTAACCCCCACCACCCCAATTAGGATTGATAAGGATGTGTAACATCCCCTTGGCAGAGTGCTCTCTAGTCAGAGGCAGTAATCTTGTGTTCTGTTGCTGGCTCTGCTCTCTGATTCTGGGCACATCACAGCATCACTCAGTGCCTCAGTTTCCCCATCTATAAAATGTGTATGATATTACTACTGTGAGGAGTATTATGCTACAGATGCTTTTATTAATGAATTGTAAAACTCTGAGGTCTTTAGATCACAGTAGCTTAGAAGCTGTAAGTGTAAAATATTACTGTTTAGTGTTGTCCATCAGCAGTCATTCCCTCACTTGAATAGTAAACAGGTTACATGTTATTACTTTAACATACCAAATGTTTGCTACTTGGCTCTGTCACCCAGAAGTTCAGCACTTGGTTAACTGCTGTGGGCAACAAGAGGAAATAGCCTTTCTGATGGAAAATGTTTAAGGTCTGTTGTTTGTGTGATTCAGCTGAAATGTTATGTAATGAATTTAGCCCTGTTTCACTTCATTTACCACACCTAACACATACAATAAGTTTAGTTTCTACCCTCGCGCTACCATGCATGAATATTTCATTATCACTGCAAAGACTTATTTTTATTGGAGCTTGTAACTACATTGTGGTGTGTTCATTTTCCCGGGCGTAACAAACATCTAGCAAGTTATTTAAAAAAAAACCAAACTCCTGCCTGGAGATGATAATGGGGTTCGGTATAAAGGGAAAACAGCATTTTTGTGAATGAGTTTTATTTGACCGATTACTGCGGTAGTTAATGTGGATCAGATGCAGATCATGGACAAGACTGCAAGGCACTTTTCTCCACTTTGCATGTCCCATGCAAGTGCCAGGTAAAAATGCAGTAGAGGGAATTACCCCCTCAGCTCACACATCACCCTAAATGGCGTGGGGAGTGTAATAAAGGTCCAACACACAGTAGGGCTGAAAAAAGACTGCTCCTTATTTCCTAGCCCCAGTCACATGAGTCAAGGTAACAAAAGGTCAGTACCATTGCCACCAGGGCCACCTGGGAATGGGGCAGGATGGGCCATTTGCCCTTGGCCCCTGTATTGAGAAAACCCCCAAACCAAGGGGCCTTCTACATGGCACACGGGGTCGCAGTGCCACTTAGGTTCGGCCTGATGGACCCTCCATCACCGTGGAGGGGCAGCCAAGCCCCACCTGAGTAGCGTTGGGTCCCTGCAGGCCGGGTCTCAATGCCTGGAGTAGGGAGCTGGGCCTAGCCCCATGGGCCAGGAGCTCAGTCGCTGGTGCGGGGTGAGTGCAGTGTGAGCTCGCTCTTTAACAAGTGGGAGTTAAGTGCCCAAATACCTCTGAGGATCTGGACCTCAGTGCAGAGGCTTCAGTACCACCTTCTGGTCCTCTGGTAACCCTCTCTCCCCTGGTGTGGGGGTGTTCAGCCAGTGGAGACATGTACTTACAGACACGCTCCTCAGGCCCCCATGCTGTGACTCTTTGATCTCCACCCTCCATGGCTCTGTTGCCTTTGGCACTTTCTACGGCCTTAACGCCGTTAGGGAGGTTTCTTCCTCTCTTATAAATCATTGATTTGACGATCTACTCGGTGCTGAACCATGAAAAGTTAAAAAGGCCAGTCCGTTCCCCACTCAACAAGACAGAAACAAACACCTCAGGATCCTATTATTAATGCACATGTGTGCCGTGAGGCTAATCAGGTACAAAATTGAACACACCCAGGCACCACAGAGTTAGGAAGAGGGACCATGTGTATCGCCTACATCCTGAGCGGCTTTATATCCTGGGTAAAAGCTACTGCTAGAGTTCCACATGTCAGGCTCATCAGTTGGGAGTAATATAGTGCCATCAGCCCTGAGATTTCTACAACAGCAAATACTGGATCGTAATTATAGCCTCTTTGTGGACGGAGTAGTTGCCACTGATCATCTAAGTGGCAGTACCATTTTGAGGAGAAGGCTACGCCAGCTTCAGAATGTTGTTGCTTTTACGAAATGAAGACAAAATGGATTCTTGCTGCTTTCTGATTAAAAGTCTGTGTTTGGGTTAACGTTCATCTCTATGGGCTGTAACTTCTAGTCCAGTTATATCTGTACAATCAGTCTGGTTTGTGCAGTCGCTGCCAATGATATTTTTGCAATACAACTTTTCCACTGGCAACGCCAGTAAGGTCACATTTCCAAGGACTTGCATCATATCCTGGGAGCGTCGCCAGGTAGAAAAGGAGCAGCTGGAAGAAAGAGGATTTTTAAGGTTTCCCTGCAGATGGATGCAAATGCAATGCAAAGCTTTTTCTGAGTAAACTTTCATGGATCTGGTGGTCAGTTTTGCTATGTAAAGTAGTGTGTGTTGGGGGAGTTCACTGAGGGGAGGACAGATAGACCAAATAAAATGTAGAGCAAGGTGGATCCTCTTTTTAACAAGAACAATATTGATATGTATATATCACAGATAGGTCCACTGTATTAAAGATCTTACTAAGAAGTGAGTAATATATGATCCTTTAACCCAGTTGTCTTTTATAGCCTTACAGTTTCTTAAAAACTTGCAGTGTCTTTTTTCCCCATAGTATTTAGGGAATCTGCACAGTGTATGTACAACTCCCTGTTTGCAGGGTCCCCGAGATCAGGCTCCAGCCTGAGCCCGAATGTCCACACAGCGGTTTTACAGCCCTGCAGTTCGAGCCTGGGCCAGCCCGTGGGTGTTTACTTGCTGTGTAGGTGACCTTTTGAAGGCTCTCTAAGGCCCTGTGGAATCAACTGAAACCATGCCAGGAAAACGTGTCAATCCTCTTTTTGGTTTTGCCTTCTTTACAGACTCAGGATCAAAGTCAGATCTGATGTAAAGAGGTGCAATGCTACCGGCATCAGCAACTCCGGCCCAAAACAGAAATGATTGGCCAGCTTTCTACCCAGAAGAGAGGGAAATCAGCAATGATCCATTTTCTGTTCCCTTCACCCTTTGGAAGTGTTTCTGTCACTCAACTTCAGATGTGAACTGTGCAAAATTAATCAATTTAGACACCTCAACTCCTGCATCTTGGCAGGGGGTTACACCGGATGACCCTTGTGGTCTCGTCTAACCCTGTGGTTCTATGATTCCATGATTCTAATTTCATTTCATGCAAACGTTTGCATTGGTTTCCGTTCCCTGGGATTCGCCCTGCCTTGCTGAGTTTTGCTTTCAGTGTCAGGTTCCAAAAAACCTTGAAAACCTCAAAGCAAAGCTCGCTTGAAATGGCCACGTTTCACCTGATTTCACCTAAAGGCAGTGGGGCTCATCATAATAAACCCCAGGCCTTCCTGCCCTAAGTTCGTGCCTCAGAGACCTAAAGAAGCTTCTACAGGTTCTCTACCAGGCCTTCTGCAAGTGGGAAGACACAGCACAGTGTCGAAGAGCTCGCCCTCATAAACCCCACCCATGGCTCTGCATGCAGGACAGGGCCATTCAGATTAGATAATGGAATACGCTGAAAACGAGACAATGCAAATGCACTCTACGTACCACGGAGATTATGCATCTGTTCCATGGAACTGGGCCTCTGCTAGAAACTGCTAGAGAAGTACGTGAAGGCCAGTGCAACTACACCACGGTAGCCACGCCTTACTGAGGAAAAGGCGCAAAATGGCAAATGTCCTTTAACGAGCCGTGGCAAGGACAGCGTGGGCACACTGCACTGCTTGGGCCAGAGCCTTAGCTGGCATACATTACTGTAATTTCGCTGAGGTCAACAGAGCTAGGCTGATTTACACCAGCTGAGGATTTACCCCTCTGCATTTGTACCCCTGCAATCCCACCACTTCAGTTTGCACTGGTTCAACATCCTAGTGTAGGCCTGGCCTCTGGTTCATTTTACACTGCCCTGGGAGACGTTATTGCTGATCTACACCAGCGTGAGAGGAGAATCCGGCACCAATTCTGCTTCCATGTAAGACAAGGGACCTGATTCTCCCCTGCCATGCACCTGCTTACAGTACGCTACAGTAGTTAGTGACTATTACTTATATCCATAGTTGATACACGTGCCTGTTGACGTTTAGAAAGCTATCCCTGCGAGCTAAAATATAGGTAGCCTTATGTGGAAGGGACTGAGGGTTGGTTTGCTGAGTTGGGCCTATTTTTGCTTTCATCGTGTGAAATGGTAGCATACAGCATGATACTATGGTGTTTTGTTCTCAGGTTAAGTTTAATATGTGCTCTGTCTCCAAAGACATGCTTGAATATTTCTCCTTACGTGTTTGGAGTGGGGGAAAACAAATTCTCATAATTAGCCAAAAGCAAACATAGCACATGGACTACGTCCCTTCCCAGGGACATCACATGGCTGAAGAAAACGGTGAGTAAAAGGAGCATTTCACGTGATCTCTGCATGTTCGTATGCTGCCCATTGATTTTTGCAGATGCTTGTGCGCAGTGGGCAGGGTTTCCAATCCAACGCCTGGCTAAATGTGATCAATATTGAACCCCCATGAAAGTCCACTTATGGAGTTCTCTTTAGTCAATTCTATATTCACTATGCCATCCTGTCCAATCCACGCAGTGCTTTCTAGTGATTTCATTACTGCACATAACTGCTACTGTAGCTTCTTAATAACTATCGATGTTGTTTAGCAGTGCAAGGAAATTATAAATCTGCAGCTGAATTTGACGTCCCCATAGTTTATCCAACCGAGAAGAAAACTGTATGGGGCTAATGGGCTGATTTTAATGGAGTGTGTATACTGTCAGCTGGATAGTGAAAGGGTTAAACTCCCCACCCTGTAAAGACTGCATTAGCTGCCAGGCCTGATCAGAAGGACCTTCAGCTGTGGCTTATTATGAGGCAGCTGGAAAGAGGGTGGACTGTCACTGAAGGGAGAAGCATATGGTTATGAAAAGCTGATTGTGCTGAGTAGGAGGGCTCTGATCTGACTTCACTACAGCTGAGGGGCTAGACTTTTTCATGTTTATTTGGCTGGCCTGTAGAAAAGGGAACCTCTTTGTGCTACTGTGCCAAGCAGGGAATCCTCTGTGCTTGTGGTTTTTTCCCCACTCTTATTCCACCCTGCCAAAGGGCCCCCCCTTCCTCTGTTAAATTCTCTACTTTCAATCCAGGAGGCAATCAAGATGACTATCTGAGTCCTGATGAGAATGGAATGGGGTTGCTAGGATGGGATTCCTAACAAACTCCTCCCTGCCCGCTGGCAAACCAAGAAGTGGTTTGTTTTGATCAGACTCTTCTTCAGTCTTTTTTTCTTGGGCTCTTTTCCTTGAATGGATTAGTGACCCCCCCACTCCCAGTAACATGGTGAATCTATGTACAATTGATCAATTCTGTTTGAGAATATGAACTCTGTATGTATCTGTGTTAGGCTACAGACTCCATTTTAAATGTGGGACTTGCTGCTCTCATTTTTATCTCTCTGTTGGACTGAAATTCCAAGTGGTGGTGGCACGGGGCTGATAATAAACAATCTTGGGTAAAGCTTGATGGGCCTCTGTTCAAACAGAAGTGTTCTTGGATAAAGTATTGGTTACCAGCCCATGTATGCAGACTGGTAACTAAGCAGGGGATCCACCTGGTAAGCTGAAGCATGTCACCTCACAGGGGATGAGAGGTTATAAAAGAGATGGTATCTCCACCAGCCAGTTTGAGAAGAGACCAGAAGCAGAGGAAGCTGGGGCAGGAGCATAGAAGGACTCAGACCATAGAGGCCAGAGAGTCCATGATTCTGAAGAGAAGCCATCTGCACAAGGGGGAACCTGGACTCCTCAGAGGACTCTGCACTAATCCTAAATGACTCTCCAGAGTTTCGAGGAAACTGATGCAGGAAAGTGAGTACAGCTGTGTTTATTAATCTCTCTGGTTTACTGTATTTCCCATGCTATCAAAGTGAAGAAGAATGGGATTTAGGATCTTGTGCAAAGCCTACCCGTGTGGCTATTGGCCTTGCTATCATGTGCCTCTGAAAGATTCTACTGTAAACTCGTATGGCAGGAGTTCTGGGATAGTCTGTGTTAAACTATTGGGGAGTCTGGCGGAGCCAGTACTAGTTGCAGGGGCTAGGCAGCTGGACTGTTGGCTCTCAGAAGGGGATGCTAGACAGAGGGTTCTGTACCCTGAGGGTACCTACAGACCCAGAATGAGAGACAGTGCCATATGATATTCCGAAGTAGTTAAGTAACAGAGAATGTTTTTAACCTGTTGTCACTACTCACCCAAAACTCCCACTAACTTCAAGGCAACTAGACATTCTGTTCCGGTGGTAGATCAGCTTTGTGTGAATAAGGATTTCAAGGTCAGGTTCTATATTTATAACCTGTTCTCAAAATTTGACTTGAATGATGAATATATTAAAATCACTAACATACCTACTGCTGAAGAGGAAAAAATAGATGTGAGACATTCAGTGATTTGACTCCTAGCTCTTCTGGACTCTTTGCTGTATCTACATGGATTCACTGAGTGCTAGATTTTGCATTTAGATCTTTAATTTAATATTAAGATATTTTAATAATCATGTAGCCAGAGAGCTCCTTAGTAGCTACTCATGTACTGTACCCATGAGTTGTACGCAACTGTTGTTCCAGCTAAGGTCAACAGTAATTTATTTAGCAGCTTGCCTCCAGATCCACATTTTATAGCTGGCAGCGTCTGAATAACTTTAGAGTTGGGATACAAACACCTGCTTTTGGGCTCTGCCATCAGAAATGCTTGAGAGATACAGATCTGGCACTGCATGCTGTTGGCAAGACAATTGGCAGTTCGCAAGTTTGGCCTTTCACTTCTTCAAAGGAAACAGTTTGTGCATCTTTCCGAATCACGCATGTGTGGATGGGAGAGAGCGGAATTTCTCCCAAAGGGCTTTAGTGAAAAACAAGTCCTTACTAATACCATATGAAAGTTGTTTCTCAAATAATAAAGTGGTTGCCAAAATTGCTAAGAAATGGGGTTGGGAGATACACACTGAGTGGTGCTGGAAAGACGCTTTGGCCTGAAAACAAACAGCATTTTTTAAAAGAGACATAATTCTAGTGCTTTATTCTCATGCTTTGCATTTCATTATATTTGACCAAATCCATCTCCGTAGTAAGTCGATTGACTGCAGTGGAAGAAGCTGGCCCATAGTAGGTTTTATACATTCAAATCCAAGGCAAAGTCCTGTGCTGAATTGTGGCTTGCAGAGAATATAGGATACCCTCTTCTTCTACTCTAGCATGCCTGGGCAGTGGCAGGGCCGGACCCACACTTCTAATGCTCTTGAGAACTGGTGGAGGAATGTCTGGTGTCATGGACAGTTTTCAGACCCCAGGAAGGCCTGTTCTCTGCTGCTCTTTGGGGAGTGTAGTTAGCCCCTTGGCCTGTGTGAACATCCTAATGGTCCTGAGCCAGAAAGTCACTTAACTTCTCCTAGTGATGTCAGACCTAAAGTTTTCTCTCTCACACAAAGTAGGCCCTGGTTCGTCCCCAAGCAGTTATGCTGAGCTGTTTTGACAAGACGCGCTGCCCTGCCCTTTTCAGAGAGAAGCACGCGCTGCTCCTTTTCAGTCCTAGCAGCCCTTCCTCCACGCGGTCTTGAGCCAGCCTGTCCTGAATTAGCAGGAAGACGCAGTGACCCAGTGTGAGGGTGGCGCCCTCTTCCCCTTCCCCCAACCTCTCTGCAAAGCTCCGATGCAGAAGGCAGGATTTTGCAGTTAATCTCAAATTAAAAAGCAGAAACTGGCTTCCTGATGCTCGTGCTCCCTTTCCAGCGCTGACCCGCTGAGACGTAACCGCCTTTTGGATGGGGACATTACTATACTGCCAACTTGTCCTCCTCCCCCCTGCAACAACCAGAAAACCCGAGCCAAAACAAAGCATGGAAAATGGGAAGCAATGACTTTAACAATTGCATCAGCCAACAATGACTGAATAACTAAATACAATGGGGAAAAGACTGATGTAATAGAGGCTGCCATCATTGCACAGCTTATGAGTGTTCTAACTCATGTCTTATCCCTGTCGGTGTGTGCACAGATGGCTGTTTGGGAGGGTATATTCAGTGGAGCTTTCTTGCTGCATGAAACCAAAACCTACTGTCTGTCTCGTATAAAAATACAGAACCGCCAGGCCTCCTCTGCTCTAGAAGTGGGGTGGACAGGGCACGTGTTGGTATGGGAGGAAATCTGTTTGTGGGATGACTTGGCAGCTGGTTGCATGTTGTCTTTGGTCTGGACATGCTGACCTTTAAGCTTTTCTGACTTCCAAATGTTAATGTCGTGAGAGCTGCCCTTTGAAAATTGACAGTGAATTAAAAGTGAAAGACGAGAGCTGAGCTCATTCTTCAGGCTGAATAGGATGCTACATCTGCCCACCAAAAATGATCCAGGCAAAAGTAAGAGGCCACATTTAAGTGCAGCAAATTGTCTCTGCCACAGACTTCCTGTGTGTTCTTGGGCAAGTCACTTACCCGCTCTGGCCTTGGTTCCCCATCTGTAGAATGAGGATGGTATTCCTTCCTTTCTCCCACCCTTTGTTACATCTATTAGTCCTTGCACAGATGAGCGTATGATGTCTCTCTCGCTATGTGTTGTGTTGCGCCTCACACAATGGGCCCCTGATCTTGGTTGGAGGCTCTAGATCAGTGGTGGGCAACCTGTGGCCCGTGGGCCACACGCGTCAGGGCCGCGAGACAGTTTGTTTACAATGACCGTCTGCAGGCACGGCCGCCCGCAGCTCCCAGTGGCCGCGGTTTGCCATTCCTTGCCAATGGGAGCTGCGGAAAGCGGCAACCAGCCTGTCCCTGCGGCCCACGCTGCTTCCCACAGCTCCCATTGGCTGGGAATGGTGAACCGTGGCCACTGGGAGCTGTGGGCAGCCGTGCCTGCGGACGGTCAATGTAAACAAACTGTCTCGCGGCCCGCCAGCGTATTACCCCGACGGGCTGCAGGTTGCCCACCACTGCTCTAGATGCTACTTGAAAACAGTAAATAATTATAATTAAAAATGTCTTTGCTAATACGTGGAGGTTCTGTAATGAAAGTAACTGAGGATGCAGTGGGTGCTGGCCTGGGCTTTGAACGGCCCAGGTTCAATTTCCGGTTCTGCCTCTGACTCATTATGTGACCTTGGACAAGTTCGTGTCTTTCTGCCTCAGTTCCCCATCTGTGAAATTGGGATAACAGTGTAGTAAGACTGCAGTGTAGCCTCCTGGGGGCTATTGTGAGGAGAAATACATTAACTGGCAGAATGCGGTGCTCAAATCCTACACTAGTAAGCAAGATAATTTACTGTAAGTTATGGCCTAGATTGTGATCTCTGTAGTGATGTTGGGTAGTACCTTACTGCACAAGTAGTTCATTTATTTCGGTGGGGCTACTTGTATTGTCCGGTTCTATCCACCATGCAAAAGGTTATCGTAATGGGATTCCGCTCTATCCTTGTTTCTTACTGGGTGGACAATCGCTTTCCTGCTTCTTCACCTTGTTGACCCACATGGAAAATAACATTCTATCTCTGTTTGGTGAGTGGAGTAGTCAAGATTTGTGCCTTAGCTATTTCTAACCATATATTTTCAGTTGGGGAATCTACATAAGTAACCTGCAACTTTTTAATCTATCCTCCAATTTTATGAAGATTTTCTCTATCCAATTTCTTTCTGTAAATAGACTTGGATTTTTTTTTTTAAAGCCAACAAACTGCTGTATGCTTTGAAAGCTTTCCTGGTAGCTGTAGAAATGGATGTAGAGCTTGTATTCCTCTAAAAAAAATCTCATTTTAAATATCTGCTTACATCATTGGGTCTTTAAGCATAGATACATTCAATCACCATCTTGGAGCGTGTGATAAATCAGTACTCAGTATTGGAGTAATAAGAACAGAAAAAGGGCCTGAAATGGTGGAAGGCAGAATTTCACCATTAGCTGTGCTCCTAGTAAGGGTTTGTCTTCACACACAGATTGCAATGGTTTATATCTAAAATCGGTTTTAAAATTGATTTTTCGATAAACTGATGCAATCTCTTGTGTGGACACACTTATATTAATTTAACTCTGGCTTATGTCAATTGATCTTAAATCAGAAAAGAATCAGTTTAAGCTAAATCAGCACGAGCCAGGTTTTGAATTGAAATGAGCGTCCACACAGGGGTTTGCACTAGTTAACTAAACAGATCAGGAAACATACCTTTAGTTAAACTAGTGCAACTTTGTGTGTAGACCAGGCTATAGGGTCTGATCCTTGCGTTCTTTGGGCAAAGTTCCTGCTGATGTTCAGGACTGGTAAGAACCTCAGGACTTGGCTACTGTATTGATTTTTGGTAGAGGGTGGAAACGTTTCACCCAGTTATGCAATAAGGGATTGATTTTTTTTTTCTCAGAAGTGTTTGGTCCAAGTTCTCCTGTTAACTTCTTCTGAAGCTATGGATGCACAGCTTGTCAGAATATTATGCCCTAAAGCAGGCCTGCACAACTCGTAAAGTGGCGAGGGCCATATTACTCTAAAGAAAACAGCGGAGGGCCAAAAGCCCCCGCCCCGCGGAAACAACCCCTCCTTCCCCAGCGCTAGGGTGTGGAAGCCTGTAGAGGGGGAAAGAAACAGCGCGCATAGGGTGACCAGATCACAGCAATAAAATAGGACCCGTCCCCTCCCCTCCCTGCTCGGCCCCACCATCACACCCCTCTTCACCCCGCCAGGGGTCACTATATTACTGCACACAACAGTCAATCAATGCAGTTGTAGATAAATCTCTGCATTATGCATTTTTGTATAACTTTTATATGACTTTGTATTGAACCTTGGCAATATGTTATAGCGGGCCCCTAAGGTAGTATAAGGTAAAAGAAAAATGTCTTTTTGCTAGAAGTAGAATAAGATCTTCCCCCCACTTTGTATTCAATTGCCCTGTTGAATGAATGAGGTGTGAATGAGGAAGGCAGGCACCTCCAGACAGCTGCAACCCTTGGAGAGGGGATGGGAACCAGACCAAGGACAATCATACTTGTCAAGTGGGCTGACTAGAGAAGAGCAGACATGCTGACGGCCTCGGGGGTTAGAAGCAAGCACCTTCCTTTGGGAACACCCTCTTTGCAGCATTGGGACAACCCCCAGCCCAGAGACAAGCAGCAAAAAGGACACAGTCCCAGATTTTGGGCCACACAGTGAGCCCACCTACTCACCCCCCCACGGGCCGCACAGTGAGCCCACACGGGCCACATGTTGTGCAGGCCTGCCCTAAAGCTTTCCAGGGGAATGAATGTAGCTAGCATACTTAATGGTTATATAATATCTGAACAAAACAGAGAAATCGGAGAAACAGTGTTGTCAACTCTCATGATTTTATTGCAGGTCTCCTGTTATGTGGTGGTTTCCTTAAAGCCCCAGCTCCTGGAGGCACGTGATTATGGAAGAGCCTCACTTTTTTTTTTTAAGTGAAAGCTCATGATTGCAAAGAAGTATGAAAACATGATCTAAGTGCATCCTAAAGACTCAAAACAAGAAGCACAAAAAAAAAATCCCACCCAAATTTTTTGGCTTAAAAATGAGGAGTTGGGGGTTAATTTCATGATTTTGGCATGTTGGATTCATGATTTTTTTTTAAAAAAATGTTTTGTGTTGGCAGTATTGGAAAAGATGCAGTGTTCTACATTCCCTGCATTGTCCAGGAAGTACACCACACAATGGATGTTTAGATAAAATGTTAGAGGATTATTTTACTCCAAAGAAGACTTGGATTCCAGCACCATGTGTTGGATTCTCTTAGCAAGAAGCAAAATGAAATAGTTGGTGAATTTATAACACACCTGCCTACCCTCTACTCAAAACTAATTATGGCCATCTTGTAAATGGTGTGATTCATAATAGAATTGTAAACGATATTATACTACTAGTGATGAGACGACACAATGATAAGTCCGTGAGCACCACTTAACTCATGTACAGATGTATGTTGGCTCAGACACTGCACAACCAATGAAAACGTTGACTAGTGATTATACAGCAAACTGCAGTTTAGAAAGAGATCCTATGCCATAGATGGAGTTCAACTAGAAAACGCTATGCAAATGTGTGCGACTGAGGATACAAGGGTTTAATGGAAGGGAGCTATTAGTCAAGATAGTCAGGGATGCAACCCCACTCGCTGGGTGTCCTACACCTCCAACTGCCAGAGGCATCTGGCACTGGGCACCATCAGAGACAGGATAGATACTAGGCTACATTGACCATTGGTCTGACTCACTATGGCCGTTCTTATGTTGACTTAGCAGAGCGGGGACAGCATACTGTACAATGCTACAATATGGGCAGCAGTATAGCTCTCTAACTCACTTGACAGCGTCTGTAAGAAAAACCATGACCGTGAGATGGGATGGGAGTGGATGTGGCTGCTAGCTTTCTGTTTTGTTCATTTGTGGCTTGCTCCAAAGCCCATTGATATCGATGGGAGTCTTTACGTTGACGTCAGTGGGCTTTGGATCAGGCCTGTCTTTCCCCTCCCTCCCCCTGCCCACGGATTGAACGCTCCATTCTCCATAAGGCTTCCATGAGACAGAGAGAGCACCACAGTGCTTGTGGCAAGATGTGAACTATGGAATCAGATGAAATCCTTGCACAGGCAGTGCGTGGAGAGCATAGCCACAGCGATGCTATTTGGTGATCTAAACAGGCATACTTGTATGAGAGAAATTCCCCCTGAACAAATAAATAAAGATCCCCCTTTTGAAAGGCCTCAGTTGGCTGCCAGATAACTTTCTAAAGGTGTTTACAAAGGTTCCCTATCAAATTAGATCATTTGGAAAAGCCATCTTTTAATTGTCAATTTAGGTTTTAAAGTGATAAGCCTCAATGGGCGAACAGTGAAGGTTTGATTTTATTTTTTTTAACAGGCCTCCGAGTGGAGGACCTCCGATATGTCTGCAATTTCAGGCAAATATTGAAACCGAGTAGTCAGAATGAAGTGTCAGGCTTGTAGAAGCGGTAAGGGGCAGAGGAGTTCAAGAAATCAAAATAAATATGAGCAGGACCCACTTTTCAAAGGGCTAAGAATAAACTTTACTTCACAACTCATAATTGGGACTGAGAATGGTTATTAAATGGTTCACTTAAATCTAGCTAAGGTTGGATTTTTGTGGAGATGAATTATTACTTCTTTGGGTTGCGGTAGTGCCTTAGAGTCCTCAGTCTCCACCCCCCAAAACCTTACAGTCTTAGTATAAAACGAGACATCAGGAGGATAAACCCACTGAAGTTAGCTAGGGGAATAGTATTTCCTTTAGCAACATGACCGTTTGGGGAGAAATTCTTGTTGGTTTGAGGTTACTAGAATAAAATCACTCTGTAGGTTGCTGTTACTCTAACTATGGTACATAAAATGTTATAAAATAAAACACAGAAGTCCTATAAAAGCCACAAAGAAGGTAGGTTTTAGAGTAGCAGCCGTGTTAGTCTGTGTCAGCAAAAAGAAGAGGAGTACTTGTGGCACCTTAGAGACTAACAAATTTATTTCAGCATAAGCTTTCGTGGGTCGCATCTTCATTCCATGCGTCCACTTCATCAGACGCATGGAATGGAACACACAGTGAAGACACAACGGAACAGAGGAGAAGTTATTTTATTATACCGTATACCAGGGATCTCAAACTCAAATTACCATGAGGGCCACATGAGAACTGGTAAATTGGCCCGAGGGCCGCATCACTGAAACCTTTTCATACAATGATACAAAAGTATAGTCAAAAATGAAAAAAATGAAGAGTAATATAGTATTCTATTAAAAGTCAATGTATTAACTTTTTAAAAACTGTAATGCAAAGAGGGGTTTTAATAAAATATAAACACTCAGTAATGTTTGGAGCTTGGCTGCCAGTAGAGTCAGCACCTATGGTGGGCTGCAGGAAATAACTCCGCGGGCCGCATGTGGCCTGCGGGCCGCGTGTTTGAGACGCCTGCCGAATACCCTTTCTAGGGATTGAACAGTGACCTGGTATGTCCGTGTATTCTAGGGACTTCCAAAGGACTCATGGGTGTGGTATCTAAGGGCCACATGCATACATTCATCCAAAAAGTCCATTACCACCATCTCTTCACTGTTTGTGCTACCCTGTTCAGAAAGGTACTACTCCTGGTCAGATGCCACAGTGATGGGGACCACATAAGAACCTAGGGTTGATGGGCATTGTCCTTCACAACAACAATGCTACCTATTATTTTGCAATCCTTGTTACTGAAAGAAGGTTTGTGCAATGAGAGGTCTTACATTGTATTCTGTAGGTGGTAAGATTGGGGCTCAAACTGATCCTGGCAGAGAATTGCCCTATTTCTGAGCCATTGCCCACCAGTAATTTACTGGGCACTTGGGGATTGCGCCTGTGGTAGTCATGGGAGGGGTTTTATGCTCTTTAAAGAGGCAGTCTCTGAGGTTGCCAGGTCCAGTCTTTCTGACTGCTCGACCCTGATTCTGCGAGGTCTTTAAACATGTGCCTAACAAGTCCCATTGGCATCAGTGGACTTCACATGCTTAAAGTTAGGCACCTGAACTGTGCTGAATCAGGGGCTAAAGTGGGTGGGGAGGGGCTTGTGGTGTCTAAAGAATGCAAGATTGGGTCACAGGTAAACCTAGAGTAATATCTGCGTTTGGAAGATTTGAGCGACTCCATACTGATCTGTCTACCTCCCTGTAATGGCTGAGGTCTGGCTGCCTGTGCACAGGACCTGCTGACCGATCTATCTGTAAATCCATTAAGTGCTATTTTTATAACAATTCACTGAGTCTGAAATGTCGCAGGAGGGCTGGAAAGAGCTCAGGGAACCCTGTTGGGCCAAATGACACCACTAATAACATCGCGTACCCAGGAGTGTGTGATTATCAGTGAATTGGGGTTTCACTGATCCTCTCTTCAGCTGCACGGTGCGGAGCAGAGTAACCATGCATTAACCTCACAGAACGAGGGCGAAGGAAGTATGCACCTATGAGACAGGCAGCTGTGGTGTGTGGCGTGTTATTCCTCTCACTATCTCCATGCTCACATCCATTGTAAAATAAGTGGATTCTGGGAACATGCTGAGGCAGTGATAGGCAGCAGTCACTTTACATTGCCTGCTGCCATACTAACACCCCTGAATGCTAAATAAGTCAATCCTGTAGCATTCATTATTCCTCAGTTTCTAGTTCCCTTGCAGGAGGAAGCCATGGGAGCCTGACGCTTGAGCCAGCCAAGTTCTGAGGGAGCTAGGGCTGGCCGGAGGCACATGACGGGCAGCTGCCATATATGCATGACTAGTGATCTGTGGGTTTTGGTGGTCGGTTCCTGAAGGTCCATGTATTTGGCAGACAGCGTCTCCTGCCCCTTCTGTGCTGAAGGACTCGTAGGTGCCAAAATGTTTGCCGCATTGGATGTGTTTCGGACTGTGAAGGGGAAAAAAGTGTAGAACAGAATTGCACCATGGCTTACAGATTTTAAAATCATCATGTCTTTTATCTAACCAATAAGTACAACATTATTTCACTGGTCTACAATTTTTGAGAAGTCGTCTGCTTCAGAGATAAAATGTGCTATTTAGTATATATTTTGATGTGCTGAATTCAAATATGACAATTAAAACAACTGATTGGCTACTGTTTCTAAGATATTTAAGTTTTTACATGTTATGTCTATGTATATTGTGTAGATAGTAGAGTTTTAATCATAAATTGTAAACCTAGGTCTTTTCATGTGTTTATAGTTGCTTTACATGGTACTATTTCACCTGTCCTGTTTATGTAACACTTTAAAAATCAGCAAAAGGGTTATATAAATAAAATGTATTATGAAACAAAAGGCAAAAAACTATTCTGTACATAGTTTAGTCCTATTCAGTGTCTACTCGGCGCTTCTTAGCTTGTCTGTTGTATTCATTAAA
Source organism: Macrochelys suwanniensis (assembly GCA_033296515.1). Classification (NCBI taxonomy): domain Eukaryota; kingdom Metazoa; phylum Chordata; order Testudines; family Chelydridae; genus Macrochelys; species Macrochelys suwanniensis. Next base: position 20,687,671 of record CM065779.1, on the reverse strand, counting down.
TGGAGCATCTCTTGTCACTGTCCAGCAATAGTCTGCAAGCATTGATGGGCTCCATTTGCCCTGATAGCGTTTCTCCATTGTTGCAATGTCCTGGTGAAATCGCTCGCCGTGCTCGTCGCTCACTGCTCCGCAGTTCGGTGGAAAAAAATCTAGATGAGAGTGCAAAAAATGTATCTTTAGTGACATGTTGCAACCAAGGCTTTTGTATGCCTTGAGGAGGTTTTCCACCAACAACCTGTAGTTGTCTGCCTTGTTGTTTCCAAGAAAATGTATTGCCACTAACTGGAAGGCTTTCCATGCCTTTTTTTCCTTGCCATGCAGTGCACGGTCAAATGCATCATCTCGAAGTTCACGAATCTGAGGACCAACAAAGACACCTTCCTTTATCTTAGCTTCACTTAACCTTGGAAATTTTCCACGGAGGTACTTGAAAGCTGCTTGTGTTTTGTCAATGGCCTTGACAAAGTTCTTCATCAGACCCAGCTTGATGTGTAAGGGTGGTAACAAAATCTTCCTTGATTCAACAAGTGGTGGATGCTGAACACTTTTCCTCCCAGGCTCCAATGACTGTCGGAGTGGCCAATCTTTCTTGATGTAGTGGGAATCTCTTGCACGACTATCCCATTCGCAGAGAAAACAGCAGTACTTTGTGTATCCAGTCTGCAGACCAAGCAAGAAAGCAACAACCTTCAAATCGCCACAAAGCTGCCACTGATGTTGGTCATAGTTTATGCACCTCAAAAGTTGTTTCGTGTTGTCATAGGTTTCCTTCATATGGACTGCATGACCAACTGGAATTGATGGCAAAACATTGCCATTATGCAGTAAAACAGCTTTAAGACTCGTCTTCGATGAATCAATGAACAGTCTCCACTCATCTGGATCGTGAACGATGTTGAGGGCTGCCATCACACCATCGATGTTGTTGCAGGCTACAAGATCACCTTCCATGAAGAAGAATGGGACAAGATCCTTTTGACGGTCACGGAACATGGAAACCCTAACATCACCTGCCAGGAGATTCCACTGCTGTAGTCTGGAGCCCAAAAGCTCTGCCTTACTCTTGGGTAGTTCCAAATCCCTGACAAGGTCATTCAGTTCACCTTGTGTTATGAGGTGTGGTTCAGAGGAGGAGGATGGGAGAAAATGTGGATCCTGTGACATTGATGGTTCAGGACCAGAAGTTTCATCCTCTTCCTCTTCCTCGTCTGACTCAAGTGAGAATGATTCTGGTGCATCAGGAACCGGCAGTCCTTCTCCGTGGGGTACTGGGCGTATAGCTGATGGAATGTTTGGATAATGCACAGTCCACTTTTTCTGCTTTGACACACCTTTCCCAACTGGAGGCACCATGCAGAAGTAACAATTGCTGGTATGATCTGTTGGCTCTCTCCAAATCATTGGCACTGCAAAAGGCATAGATTTCCTTTTCCTGTTCAACCACTGGAGAAGATTTGTTGCACAAGTGTTGCAGCATATGTGTGGGGCCCACCTCTTGTCCTGATCTCCAATTTTGCAGCCAAAAGAAAGGTGATAGGCTTTCTTAACCATAGTGGTTATACTGTGCTTTTGTGATGCAAAAGTCACTTCACCACAAACATAGTAGAAGTTATCTGCATTGTTCACACAAGTACGAGGCATCTCTGCTCACTTTGGCTAAACAGAAATGTCCCCCGTTGCAAAATCAAACACTGACAAATAAGAGAGCACGAGACTGTATGATTTCTAGAGCTGATATAGGGCAATTTGTTCAGCAGAGTGATGTAAGCTTCGTTATGATTGCATCATCCATGACTTCTAGGAATAACATGATGCAATTCATATCATGTATGACGCAATACCAGCTTCAGATTGCATCATTCATTGTTTTGCCTAAAAAGCAAGTACTGTCCAAACCCAGTCATAGATTTATTCATAGATCCAGTCAAAGATGTATTTTAGTCATTTCTGGTTTAAATTGAGATCCCTTCCCTTTATAACTCACTTATCCTCCGCCATTCCCAAGTCAAGGGTCGTATATACTGACCCAATAGCATGTCTTGAAAACTAGAGCCAATCAACAATTTTAAGCATCATTTTCATTCTCAGTGACCCAGAATTAGTAAAGTTTGACTACATTTATTTCAGAAGCATTTTGGCTGTAGAGCAGTATTTGTGTTGCATTGGATTTAAATTTTGCTCACCTGCCCTGCATCACAGATGGTGTAGCTAGTTGTTAGGAGATACTCAGGAAGCCCTTTGCAGTGGATAGCAACTTTATTGAAATGACTGACTTATGAACAAAGTGACTTATTCTAACAGACCAACATATGATGCTTATATGAACTAGCTACATACATTATCTACATATAGACAGTTATCTCTTCTATAGAACTCCCATAATACCAGTCTCCTAATCACACCATCCACACTCTGTTGGATGCTGGGATGTTATGAAGAAACTAAGTAATTGAAGGAATGTCTTTGAAGTGAGGGAAGTCATTTATTAAAGCAGCAACCGGTGAAAAATCCTTCTTGGCCAGTAGAAACTAGTGCTTTCAACCACCAAGGCATCCAGAGATGCTGGGCTAGACTTTCCCAAGCTCGCCTATCTGTCTGGTGAAATCCTGGCTCTATTGAAGTCAGTGGGAGTTTTGCCATTGGCTTCAGTGAAGCCAGGAGTTCACCGAATATGCCCACAGTTCTCCAGTGTGGATGTTCTCCAATGTTGGAGGCCTACATCCATCTTTAGGGCACTAAAGGAGTGGCCTACTCTGAAGAGGCATTGAGCGCCAGTAGCTCCCACTGAAGTCCTTAACACCTAAGTGAGGTCAAAGGGAGGTGGTGTAACGAGTGAACCTGGGCTTGCACTGGGAAGACGTGACACAAATAAATGACGTTACACAATAACATAAGCCAAGCTCTGATAAAAGTACTTCAGAGAAATCATCCTCTGCTGGCTCTAACAAGGAGGGTGTTCCTGCATAGTTTATGATTGTATTACATTAGTGTTACTGCACATGATCCCATACAGGGCAATTTGGTAAATGTGAAATAAATAACATATCACTAAGGCTGGTTAAGTGGATTTGCTTTGCTGTAGCATTCACCAGCACACAACTACAAGTGCTTTATGAAAGGCAAAACAGCATCTGGATTCACTGGTACTTTGACCCTCTCTCAGCAGCCTCACCTAGATAGTCTTTTTTTCCATCCCTCCTGTAGACTCCATGACCTTCTGATAGCCCCATCCGTCCGCACTACTCAGCTGTGTGCTTCTCCACTTCCCACTGTTCAGCCTCAGACTTATGGCCTCTTCTGGGGGCCTCCTTCCCTGCTCCACCGGAACAGAATCAAGGAAAGCTTGAATTTAAACAACAGTGACCTCCGCTCCATCCAATTCCATTGAAGGTCCCATTAATGGGACTGGAAGGTGGGAGGCAGCATGGCTGGCCACACTATGAAGCTTCAGTCCCTCTCCCAAATTTCCCATGAAACACAGTTCAGCCTCGGAGCATTATATTGTATGGACTCCGACTTCTCAGTGTGAACCTCCTTCAAGGGGTCTGGTTCCAGCAGTTTTGCAGGACAGCACAGTTTTTCGTGAGTTCAACTGCAATAAACAGTATTTTTCCTATCTGAAGCATTCAAAAATGAGTCAGGCCCCAACCCTCCCCCAAACCCCCATGCGACTGGCTTAAAAAAATCATAAGATTTTGAAAAATAAATTTGGAGCTCTTGATTTGCCTTTGTGCTTTTGAGCCATTATGGCTCATATTTTTGAGCTTTTCTCTGCACTCAGAAATGCAAAAAAAAGCTGTTGTTTTTTTAAACAAAAGTGGAGATTCTCGTGTAATCACATGATTCCAGGAGCTGGAGCTTTAAGAAAAATGCTGCACATCACAAAAATTGTAATAAAACTGCAACACTGTGAGCAAATTGGCTCCTGAGCAGTACTTTCCCCTTCCTTCTTCCTTACTCCCCAGCATCATAGGTTTTCCTCAGTGTCCCTGGAAGTGGTCCATGCTCTTGCTAGTTCTATAATTTTGCCTGTTGTTTGTGCCCCATGAGAAGGGTGGGGCAACAAGCCCATTTCCTTCCAATGGGGTGTAAGTAAGGAAGTCAGCAGTTGAGGAATGGATATGCAATAGAAGAAGCAGTGTCAGATTTAGATTATACTTAGAGTTAACCACATTTGTTAATTTCAATGACCTTTCACATTTCTAAATTAAAAAAGCCCCCTCCCAAGAAATTCAAACATTTTAATTCTTTCCCTCTATCCTGGGTTTCAAATGATTAGAAAGCTGATTGAAAAAATGTATATTGGAATTTTGAAATTCGGGGAGTGAGAGGGAGGAAAGAAACAACTTTGACAACAATTTAGTTATCCCCACTCTCCTTTTGACCGGCTCTAATTGAAATGAAAAATTAAATATGTATCATGATAAATATTACGCACTTATAAGAACCTTTCATCCAAGATATTAAAAAAGGGGTATTCAGAAAAGTTATTATAAAAGTGATAGGTATACATCCATGCTTGCTAAATGAAGCTACAAGAGAAAAGATATCAAAGAAACTTTACAGGCAATTCCACTCTTTAACAAAGGATATAGAAATAAACCGATAAATGGTATCTGCCAGTTAATGAAACATCATATAGGGAAGGCTTTGTACATGGAAAAAGTGAGTAAGTGTGGGGTTATTTAGCAGGAGATGGGAAGCGGGAATCTTGGTTATTTAGTTTTGGAAAGGAGAAGCCATGATTTACTCACCTGTTAAAAATTTGCAGGGTTGAAAGATGCTTTAGTTGGTGTGAAAAAGTGCAGTGAACATCTTATACTGTTATTTGAAGATCCATTAAATGAAGGTCAACATTGGAAGTTGCTGTATAACTGGACCTGCTTATCATAGAATATCAGGGTTGGAAGGGACCTCAGGAGGTCATCTAGTCCAACCCCCAAACTATGCTTTACTATGCTTATAGTAAACTTGGATATCCAGTAACATGAATAAGAAGAAATCTTTTGTGCTTCAGCAGTACTTTTCATCCATACGCCCCTAAGTACTTTACAAAGATGGGTAAAGCATCATTAGCACCGTTTTCACAGACGGGGACAGAAACATGAATGATTTGCTAAGGTTATGCAGTGAGTCAATCGCAGAGCTGGGGATAGATCCTATAAACCAGATCCTCAGACACACCTCATCTGGTGGTGGGGAATGTCATTTTCCACCACCTTTCCCCATTGACCTTAGAGAAGGCAAAGTAGCCTTAAGGCTTCTCTAATTTGCCTACATTGGAACAGACCCTTTGGGGCACAACTGGAGCGCTATACCCTCTCCTCCCACGGTACATCCCAGAATTCCTGCTCTGCTGGATGGGCTTAGGAGTGGGTGACATAATGCCACATGCAATTCCCCTGTGCTCTATCTTTAATCAGACCATGTTGCATTCATTCAGGGTAACCCTACTTATCGTGATGCGGAATGAAAGTCAAGTTCTTCTGTAAGGAGGGGGAGGGGGGAATCTCTCTGCTATAAGAGGATTCCAGTGTATTTGGTACAGAATAAGTGGACAGTCAAATCACAAGGTAGTACAACAACTTCAGTTAAACAACTGAAACTATACACACAATTTTCTCATGTTGGGAAGAACTTCTTAGTAAGGAACCAGATATTTTTCACTAGGTTCCCGACTGTCTACATATAACAGAGACCTAGAGGAAAGAGTAAGAAGCAAGATATCCAGGATTGCAGATGATGATAAAGTCAGAACTGTAAATAATGAAGAACTATGCAGTCAGATGCAGAAGGGCTTAGATCATTTAAGTACCTGGGCTAAAAGATGGCAAATGCCAGGAATCAATGTAGATATATGTAGAATACTGAATCTTAGGCAAAGAAAAAAAGAACCAGTGTCTACTAAAATAAGTGTGTGCCATGGCATATCGACCAAGGAAGATATTAGGGAGTTAGAGAAAATTTCCCAAAGCCTCCAAGACAAAGTGCATCTCTGTAGTGATGGAAACAAAAAAGGTGCTGTGATGTTTTGCTAGCGTAAATCAAGAGGCAAGGGGTATCATTGCTAAATAAGGCAGGCCTGTAGAGACATGTCTTGTTTAGTGCACTCTGTCAATATTACCCATGCCTTAAGGCACTGGAAAAGGCATGTCCGAGAAAAGGAACATGAGAGGAGATTTATACAAGTGTAATTTATTAAAACTAATGCTTGTTTTCCCCACCAAAGACACGTGCATTTATTCTAAGTACTAAACAGCGTTTTCACTTTTAAATTTTGTTTTTGGGTCCCTGCATCCCAAATTGATGATTGATTTGGCAGCTTTGCTTAACAATAAGCTACAAATAAATGTGCTCATTTCAAAGGGTTTTTTTTTTTTAAATGAACACTGATTTGGTTCTTTGTTGGGATGGAGGCGACTCCAGCATTTTTTTCCCTGTGACCATCATAAGGATACCTTTATGACATGAGGATAACACCATTCATACCTTTCAGTAATATTCTTCTAAGAGACTGGAGAAGATACATTGCTCTCCAGAGGGGAACGTAAGGTTCTTAAAGATCGAATTAAGAGGATGGTCAGCACAAGGCCAGAGAGGAGACAGAGTTAGAGCCAGGCATATGTGAAAAAAATTCTTTTTGGATGTCAGTATCACAGGAGCTGCTCCAAAATTAGACTCTATTTATTTTATACTTGAGCAAAAGCAGGACGAGGGTCTTTGGCATCGGCTCCTCTGGGGAAGCTGGCCTCTTTGAAACAACATGGATCATTCGGTGAATGTTACTGCCAATGTTATTGCCATCCAGATATAAATATGTACATGGACTATCATTTTCTTGTAACAAATGGTAAAAGATATGCTGGTGACAGTGAGGTAGTCATGGAGAAAGAACTACTTTATCACCTACCTATGACTATGTTTCCCAAGCAGCATTCTCGCCAATCACAAGCCCTGTGTGATCATTAGTTCTTGCACATGGAAGCAATGAAGTTGTCTCTTAAAGTAAATCATTCAAGGATTTTATAATCGGAAATAAAATTTTCTAATATTTTTTTTTCTAAGTTTTCCAGGTTTAAGGTTTTAATCTTTTATTATTTATTGTACAGCAGTTTTGAAGGGCACGATGAGAAGCACTGTATAAATAGTTGTTGTAGTTGGGGGATCTGTGCATGACAATGCTGTATTTAAAAAGTTAATGTTTATAATCATGAGGTTATTTAATGTTTATAATCATGAGGTTATTTCTTGTGCCATTCAAAATAAAAAAATAACTATGTATTGGTTTATAAGCATTTTTCTACCCTGTCAATTAAAGTCGCTGATAAATATTTTTTAGAAGAGGGAGAATGGCATATGCATTTTTGTTTCTTCCTGCAAGACTTAAGGCATCCCATTGAAAAGAATGTACATTCTTCTGTTCTATGTGATTGTGTGATGCAGAAAGTTACGCTAAGTTTTCCATCCAGTATTAAACATTCTTTTAAACTACTATATGCAGGATTTAAGATTTGCTATCTTTACCTCTGGTAATTTAAAAAAAAAATATCCCACCTGAATCTGAATTACATGCTAATAATCATAGAAAAATGCTGGACATCCTCCTAACTGGGGGCTTCAAAATAATCCTCTTTAATTGGAAAAATACATAAAATATCTCATTAGATCAATGGCACTACTACCAGGTATAATCTATCCTACAGTATAAAAAAATTATGCCACAGTCGTTTCTTCCTACCTGAATTCTATGACACCTGGAATTTGGCAGCTGAATACTTGGTGTGGGTTAAACTCTTTGCTCAGTGATGTAAAATAACAACAGTGTATGCTCTTAAGGCTTCATCTTGCTCCACTGAAGTAAATCACAGTTTTTCAGCTGACTTCAATGGGATCAGGATCATGCTTTTAACTGTACTTTTTCTCCTTAAGCTGAAGTAGTATTCCTTTGGCTGACCTAAACTGCTTTGAGGGTTACTGTGCACTGCTAAACAGCCACCACACTTCACCCCAGACATGTCCACATGCCAGTTTTCACAAGGTTTAGCGGTGTGTAAGCGTGAGAGGATGCATGTTTTCCCCACCCTCAGTCATCTCTCTCTTTCTCCTCTACCCCGTGTCCCTTTGGACATTGAACCTGTAGGGGCTCAGGGTTGCATCCACACACACCTACCGCCCTCTGGATTTCTGGTGTGTGTGTGTGTGTGTGTCTCTTTCACTTACAGCCAGGTCTCTACCGCAGCCCCACTGGCTGAGTGCTGAGGGGACGCAATGGGTCAGCGCACCCCCGGCACCTGGGCTATGTACCCTCCACTAAGGCAGCTTTTAGTCACTTCCTGTCCAGTAGTAGTACACTTATAGGAACCTGGCACCATCCAACAAACTGGCCCCCCTGTGGCCCTCCAGTGGCAAATGAGGCTGCATCTGCTTTGGACTGGTCCCTCTTCCCTCCCAAAGACTTCCCCCATTATGGCTCTTCCTCAGGGTATCCTGATTATTGTTTTTTCTGGAAGGAAGCTACATTTGGTTTGACTCAAGTAGAACACTGAGGATTTATCGTATGGTCCTTCCATAAATCCACTTTACATCCGCCACTCACAAAGCACTGAAGACTCTTTGCTCGACCTACAACCTGGGTATTTGAATCAGTTTCCCAGCAAGAACAAACACGTTTCCTTTTAGAGCTTCTGAAGAGCTGTGCCATAAAACGCAGACACGCACATGCGGCCCCACCTTCTGCTAACATTTTTAGAGAGCAATCCCCCGCAAGAGGGATTAAAGAAAAGCTTTTTTGAGAGTTCTACCCATTATGGCAACAGGAGAGGATGCTTGGAAAAATGGGCCCTCTCCTAACATTGCAACCGTCTTGGCCCCAATTCAGCAATGTATTTAAGCGTGCCCGTATTTTTAAGCATGTGAGTAGTCTCATTGATTTCAATACAGCCGCTTGCAGGCTTAAAGTTAGTGAAGTACGTATGTACCTTGCTGAATCCGGGCCTCTGTGACTTGTATACGAATAAGTGTAAAAGAAACCTGCAGATGATATTATTGCTGTTGAAATTCTGCCATCGCATCTCTCTGGAAACAAACCCTTCTTATTTCCCTTTTCATCTTTAAAATCGTTTTTAATGCAAGGGGTTCCCAGCTCCACTGCAGAATGATCCTACAGTATTTCAATTAAAGCAGCCAGCCTTCAGACCCATTTCTCCCCCCACCCCCCAGGTACCCCTACACTTCTGTTCACAGCACAGGCACAAAACCCAATTAGTTATTAATTGATGCCCGTTAAAATTAATTAACTCTGCGTCTGAAGCTTAAGATATAATTAACTATCTTCCGAGCCTTTTGTTCTTTAATCTCCAGGTAGAAGTTCCCATTGGTAATAAGAAAGAAGAGAAGCATCCTGAAATCTCTCAAGTGGTCACTCCCTGCAGCTTCTGTGGCAGCAGGCGGCTTGGTACTGGTGATGTGACACAGTACCAGTGGGGACATCACTTTGATAATGCTTTCATGTCAGCTACTAAGTATTGATTTCCAGGCGTGAATGTGATCAAATCTAGAATGGAAGGGGTATGGGTTGGGTGGACTTCAAGGTTATTTTCAGAAAGCCTAATGTGCTGCTATCCTACTTCCTGAGCTCCACAACATACATGCTTTTTCCTTTCTAATATATGCTGCAAAGATTTGTGTTTTTAAAAAGCTACCAGAAAGACAGCACAAGACAGACTTGTACTCCACATATGGAACAGGCATTCAACCAACATTTATTTTAAAATAAAATGAGCCAGGAAATAAATTTACACGTCAGTCATATGTTCCAGCGCTAAACATGGAATTTACATACATTTGTGTTGCACCTCTCTGTACTCTGTGCATTATTTCTTATGTATTTCCACCCCGTCTCTTCCCCCCGCACACCCAACCACGAGGCATGTGTTTCTAAGACTTCTATACACTTAGGGTGGGATTTTTCAAAGCTGCCTAATGGATCTGGATGCCCACTTCCCATTCTAAATGCCTTAGGCAGTATTGAGAATCCCAGCCTTAAATCCATAGACAGTACCATTGATATCAATATCATTGGAGCAAAGGAGAGAGGACTGTATTAGGAAACAGGAAGGGAAAGGGGAAAGGAAGAACATAAGAACGGCCATACTGGGTCAGACCAAAGGTCCATCTAAGCCCAATATCCTGTTTTCTGACAGTGGCTAATGCCAAGTGCCCCAGAGGGAATGAACAGAACAGGAATCATCAAGTGATCCATCCCCTGTCGCCCATTCCCAGCTTCTGGCAAACAGAGGCTAGGAACACCATCCCTGTTATAGTCTTGGCCTTCATAACATCCTCTGGCAAAGAGTTCCACAGGTTGACACTGCATTGTGTGAAGAAATTTGTTTGTTTTAAACCTGCTGCCTATTAATTTCATTTGGTGATTCCTAGTTCTTGTGTTATGAGAAGCAGTAAATAACACTTCCTTATTTACTTTCTCCACACCAGTCATGATTTTATAGACCTCTATCGTAACCCCCCCTTAGTCGTCTCTTTTCCAAGCTGAAAAGTCCTGGTCTTATTAATCTCTCCTCATACAGAAGCTGTTCCATACCCCCTAATCATGTTAGTTGCCCTGTTCTGAACCTTTTCCAATTCCAATATATCTTTTTTGAGATGGGGAGACCACATCTTCACTCAGTATTCAAGATGTGGGCATACCATGGATTTATATAGAGGCAATATGATATTTTCTGTCTTATTATCTATCCCTTTCCTAATGATTGCTGACATTCTGTTCGCTTTTTTGACTGCTGCTGCACATTGAGCGGATGTTTTCAGAGAACTAGCCACAATGACTCCAAGATCTCTTTCTTGAGTAGTAACAACTAATTTAGACTCCATCACTTTATGTGTAGAGTGGGATTATGTTTTCCAATGTGCATCACTTTGAATTTATCAGCATTGGTTGAAGGGGAGGGGAAAGGAGCAGGGGACCATCTCTTTGTTCTGTGTTTGTACAGGGCCTAGCACACCGGGGTCCTGGTCCATTACTGGGGATGCTAGGCACTACTGCAATACAAATAATTGTAAAGGGGAGGAGAGGGGAGGAGAAGCAGAGGAAAGAAAATCAATAAATCATGGATTGGCCTGATCCATCAATTCCTTGCCTGTGGGTGGACTGCCCCCGGGCCAAGCCACACTGAAGTCTTCTGTTCCTAAAAGCTCAGGCTTCTATAGAGGGATCAGGACGGGAACCCCGCCCAGCCTCCAGTGTGTTCGGGTTTTGGGTTAGTTTTATTTTTTAATCTCCTTCCTCTGAAGCATCCGGGATGGTCATAGCTGGAGAGGGGCATTGGTGGGGAGGGCCCAGGCTCGGAAGTGGCACCAAGCATTGTCTCTCTCAGGTGTTTGGCTGGCTGGTTCTTTCTCGCGTGTTTAGTCTAACTGATCGCCATAGGTGGGGTCAAGAAGGAAATTTCCCCCCTGCTCAGATTGGCAGTGACCTTGGGGTTTTTTTCACCTTCCTCTGCAGCGTGCGGGTATGGGTCGCTTGCCAGGATTATCTGAGTATATCGCACTTACTCATTTCCTGCCATAGCACTGGTGCACTTCAGTCCCTCCTGTTCTCTCCCTGTGGCACATAATAGTCTAGCCCCCTGTGGGCGGTGATCCTTTTGTCTCATTTCTGTTGTGGGGTTAGCGTGCGTCAGACTAGCTGGCCCAGTGGTGCCTTCTGGTCGTAACCTCTGTGACTCTAAGTCATTGGGGTTCTGTGCGGATGCAGTAGTCTGACGTTCCAGGAGTGGGACTTATGGTCTTAAATAAAACTCTGGAAATCTGATCAAGGTTTAAAAAATCCAACTTGGGGTTTTTATTTTCTTGTGGCTCCCAGTCCCCCATTGTTTGTTTATTCCGTTACTTTTACGACGTAAGGACGAATGTTCTAGTTCTGAGTTCGGAAAGACTGATGGTGGAGGGACACGCCAAACGCGGGGGCGGGGGGGGGGAAATAGTTCAGTCTAGGCATCCGCCCCATTCTCATTCCTACCCAATGGCTTTTGCGTTGCATCACGGCGTAAACATTTGAAAGCGGGGTTTAGAAAGGACACGGGCTGCACAGCTCTGGAAAGCAGTTCTGTGCACATCTGCTAAGCAGTCCCTGTGTGCAACGGGGGGAAGGTGGTGAGAGAGTTCTTGATGGGGTATTTTGGGGCCGCCTATAGACATCAAGGATCATAGAGGGGGCTCAAGCATGAGCCCGTTGTGCTCCCATGCAGGGGAGTCAAGGGGCACAAGGAGACCCCTCGCTCCCTGTGTGATCTACATGCTTCACTGGTGTCTACAGAGGAGGTAGAGAAGCCACTACTCCCTCCCACCTAGAAGCCTGATCCTGCCTCACTGAAGTCAAGGGGAGTTTTGCCTCTGACTTCAGTGAGCGCAGGATCGAGCGTTAGGTGGGCAGGCAGTGAGTGGGTGTAGACAAGGCCCCACTCCCCTCAATTCCATGCTTCACCAGCAGGCCCAGAGGGGAAGTAATCTGTGCCACAAAAAAAGGTCGGGCACAGATTACCTACCCCTGGGAGCAACAGGGAAGCAGGAACTCAGTCCCAGTCTGGTTCCTAACCTGCTCCTGCTGCACCACCATTACACACTATGTACGTGAGGTTACAATCCAGCCGGTAATGGCGACACCCATGAGGCCAATAGCTATGTGGTTATACTTTAGATATCATTCTCATGTGGCAGGGAGAGTCCCTCCTGTTGTTTTCTCACCCCATAGCCGAGTCAGCAGCAACATTGATGGGGTTGCTTTCATGGGTGGAGGCTAGAGATAACACCCATTGGCACTATGTGGTTAATGGTGGGAGTTGAGGGACATTAATGGTGATCCTGGGAGACCCCCAGAAGAGAATCAATTAGGACCTTGTACAATTTTTCACATGATTTTTCACAATCATATGTCTTCTGTCCTTGTAAGCTTGTGAAAAGTAACATGAATACCGATATTGAAGATGCTGTCAAGCCATCACAATAGGTGTGTGACAGCACAGTGCAGACCAGAGATAGAGACAGTTAATGCAATCAATAGCTTGAATGGTCTCATACCAATACAGTCACTTAATACAGATATAGAAGATGATGTGTCAGGGTCTCTTTCTTTCTGCTTTCTGTCCTGTAAGGATTAATCTTTAAGGGAGTTACCTAAAGCTAATCTGCTGGAAATATGCTAATTTTTATGATAGAAGAGCATAACAATTAAGCCCAGTTTCTGCCAAGGAGCTTTTGGGATTTAGAATGAGCAGCTCTCTGTTGTGAGAAGAAGCTGAACATAAATCAGAGGATAACAATCACATTCAACTTCTAGCAATGAGTCCTGGGAACACGGTGTTAAATTTGCTGGCAACTGGTGGAGTTTCATTGTGCAGGTCTGTAAACAAACATATTGCCTTATCAAGAAGTCTGAGCCTGGTACAAATCCAGGTGGTTTCATTACCCTATCAAATCTTAACAGTGGCACTAGAAGATCAACCTTTGTTTTGCCAAGAGCCATGAAAAAGACAAACAGCACTGCCTAAAATCGTTATTATTTTATTTAGCTGAGAGCCAACCTGATACGGTGCCAAAAAATTTTTTAAAAAAATTAAGTGATTAGGGCTGGTGGAAGGTGATAGATAAAGAGGATAGGGAATAAAGGCCCCCATTTATCAATGAACAGCTACAGCAGGCCTACACAACTCGTAAAGCGGCGAGGGCCATATTACTCCAAAGAAAGCAGCTGAGGTCCGAAACCCCCCGGCCTCACGGAAACAACCCCTCCTTCCCCTGCACTGGGGTGTGGAAGCCTGTAGAGGGGGAAAGGAACAGCGCGCATAGGGTAACCAGATCACAGCAGTAAAATAGGACCCGCCCCCTCCCCGCTCGGCCCCACCATCACACCCTCTTCACCCCCCAGGGGTCACTATATTACTGCACACAACAGTCAATCAATCCAGTTGTAGATAAATCTCTGCATTATGCATTTTTGTATAACTTTTATATGACTTTGTATTGAACCTTGGTAATATGTTATAGTGGGCCCCTAAGGTAGTATAATTAAGGTAAAAGAAAAATGTCTTTTTGCTAGAAGTAGAATAAAATCTTCCCCCCACTTTGTATTCAGTTGCCCTGTTGAATGAATGAGGTGTGAATGAGGAAGGCGTGGAAGGCAGGCACCTCCAGACAGCTGCAACCCTTGGAGAGGGGATGGGAACCAGACCAAGGACAATCATACTTGTCAAGTGGGCTGACTAGAGAAGAGCAGACATACTGACGGCCTCGGGGGTTAAAAGCAAGCACCTTCCTTTGGGAACACCCTCTTTGCAGCATTGGGACAACCCCCAGCCCAGAGACAAGCAGCAAAAAGGACCAACGGACACAGTCCCAGATTTTGGGCCGCATAGTGAGCCCACCTACTCACCCCCCCGTGGGCCACACAGTGAGCCCATGCAGGCCGTATGCGGCCCCCGGGCCGCATGTTGTGCAGGCCTGAGCTACAGTAATAGCAGTGCACATTTCCCCAAACTACCCCACAAAATATGTTCTGTTTTTCTTGATTTAGCCTTTATGCAATGCTGTTGCTGATGGATCACATACACGTTGGGAAGAGTTGTTCTCAAAATGGGCTAGATTCAGGAAGGGGGCATAAGAAGATGATTGAGATTGTAAGTTTTTTGGGGGTAGGGACTGTCTTTTTGTTCTGTGTTTGTACACAGCATAGCACGATGGATTCTGGCCCATGCTTGGGGCGCTACTGCAATACAAACAAATACCAGGAAAGGAACTAGAAGTTATGGGCTTAATAACGATGGGCAGGAATTACTGGGTGAAATTCTGTCATCTGTGCTATACAGGAGCCCAGACTATGGTCACAGTGGGCCCTTCTGGCCTTAAAAATCTATTAAAGGTACATTAAAAAGGCCATGGAGGGCGCAGAGTACTGCTACATGCAATTCGGATCCAAATCTTCAGCGCATGCATGTCATAGAATCATAGGGTTGGAAGGGACCATAGAAGATCATCTAGTCCAACCCCCTGCTCAAAGCAGGACCAATCCCCAATTTTTGCCCCAGATCCCTAAATGGCCCCCTCAAGGACTGAACTCACAACCCTGGGTTTAGCAGGCCAATGCTCAAACCACTGAGCTATCCCTTCCCCCCTGTGTGTTCCATATCAGTGCCTAGGACCTAGACCCTCAAACAGTGTAAACAGGCATTGAAGTTAAAGGAGATACCAGCTGAAGATCTGGTTCTAGATTTTTTTTAACCTACTACTGTTACAAGTATCCGCTGGACTGAAAGCAATTAGAGAATAATCTCTTATTCATAGTAGTATTTTTCAGCTTGTTTACATTGTGGTATCACTGTGGGACAGATTTTCGGGTGTTTAGGTCCCTAAAGATGCAGATAGATGCCTAATGGGATTCTCAAAAGTGCCTAGGCACCTAACTCCCATTCAGATCAATAACTGGAAATCCATCATTGATTTCAATAGGTATTAGGCACCTAGTGGGATTTTCAAAAGCACCTAAGCAGGTTAGGTGCCTATATGGATCTTTAGGGACCTACGTATCTGAAAAGCTGGCCCTGTGTATATAGTCAGTTTCACTCTTTTCCCTTGTACAGCCACTGAGTTGCTTTCCACTTTGTTTGGGTAAATCTATCACACAGCAACAGGGAAGAGGAAGAACATTTAAAAAAATAGGAAAACATGATTTAGATCGACCAGAAAGTGTCCAGCGGATAGGAGCGAGTGTAATAAGGAAATGGAACAGAGGCCACTATGAACATTGACAAAGTTAAACAGCTACTTTAGCAAAAAGTTAATGGACTATGCCCCTTTTTGGAAAGAAAGGAAGAGGCAAAGAACAAAAATACACCTAATTATGAAAAACGCTCTTTGCATCCAAATGAAGCAATGTCCTTGCCCAGCTGTTAAAAAGAAGCAGAACTTAAACATGAATTGTTCCAAATATGTAAGATGCAGAGGTTGCCCAATGCCTGCTTCAAGCAGAAAAACGTTTTTTTGGGTTGCTTCACTCAGGAAGCAGTGACCCCCAAACTCCATCATTAGTAACAATAATTAGAAGGTGCTATAAGAGGGAGTGGATGGATGATTGCACCTAAAACGAACAGTCTCATTTATTTATTACAGATTTTTAACTAGGCTTCAGTAGGACATGTCCTGTTGACGGCCATTTAGGACTCTGGGGATGTGCCCATACTTCAGATTCCCTCCAGATTGTCTAGCAAAAGGAAGACGCGAGCTTTGTTGGCCACTGCGAAGTCTTGTGCATAGCCACTGTCAGCCTTCTAATCAAGGGAAGGTGGTTTATGGAAACCAAGCACCTGATTCCCCACTGCCTTGTTCCTTGTGTAATCATTGGCACAGTGAGTGCAGAGTTTCACAGCCCCTATCTCCTTCTGCTTGGGCAGCATCTTGCCTCCACTTGGCAAATGGCTGCACGAGGGACAAAGCCCTGTGGAATCAGGCCCCGGGCCTGTAGAACAAGTCTCAGTAAAACAATGTATTTCCCACCTTCAGATGCAGTTCTTTACATCATTGTTTTGTGTCAGCTGGGGAGCTCTGTTCTCTTTCTTTCAGTCTGAAATCATCCAAGGCTGATCACCTTTTTAATTTTGATCATCAATCCTCCCTGTGAGGGCACCTGGTCCTTTGCTATTTGCGCTGCTGTGATCACAGTATCGTACTGTCACCTGGGGATGTCAAGTAAGCTGCTCCCTTCTGCGCTAACACCCATGCTGCTCAGTGAACTCTCTAGTGGCAGTGCTCTTCGAGTGCTGCAGCTGGTTGCCTTATTCCTAGTTGTCTGATGTCCCCCTAAGCATGTGGCCGTTAGAGCCACAGCCTGTCTTCCAAGGAAAAACACAAACGGCAATTGCTTCTGGCCCATTGGACTAGAAAAGCAAGTATATAGGTCCCCAGGATAACTCTGTTTGATATTACCGTGAATCCTGTGGCCAGTTTGAGTTTAAGGTGTAGGATCACATTAGACCTGATCAGATCTCTTTTATCACACTCAAATTGAGGGGGCAGGACTAGTCATACGCTGTCAAGGCTGAATCTCCACTCTGTCACTCCGAGTGCAGAAGTTGGGGACCCGCAAGGATTCTAAAAATTAATACTGGCCACTCCGGGCTTGTATTACACTCCCAAGGTTACAGCTTCTCTCTGACCTTGGCTTGGTAAACGCTGCCACCACCCAAATGCAAAAAAACCCCTTTGAACCCAGGAAGGAGCACTTGGGAATTCTTCCCTGTGGGGTACCCTCAAGCCCTTTCACACACCCCCTCACCGGGGAAGAGCTGAGAAAGAAAACAAAGGAAATTAGCTGTGGCTACCAGCCAATCAAACAACATATGCACAAACCTCTTAGGACACCAAAAATCCAATCCTGTTCTTAAAAAAGGTCAATTTTATTAAAAACAAAAAGGAAGAAAATACATCTGGAACTTTAGGCTTTTTGCTAGATCTTAAAAGAGACAATTACAAAAATTAAGCACCCAAAATAGCTTTCTTGTGGGTTCAACTTAACGGTTACAAGCAAACAAAAGCATCTAGGGTTAGCACAGAGGAGATCCACAAGCCAAAATAAAGAAAATAAACCTGATCGTGTATATCTAAACATTCCTAATTTACTTACATATTTGGAGGGGTTTCAAATAAGTAATTCTAGGTATGATCTGATGAATTTTCATACCTGGTTCAAGCCTTACACAGCATTGCTGCTCCGTGTCTCCTTTTCCAGAGAACAACAGATGAAGGGAAAGTGTTTTTCTACAATTTTAAAAAGTTCTACCTTCCCTATTGCCTCTTTTGGTCAGGTGCCCACTTCCTTTTCTTTTACCTGTGGGCTTGTTAACCCTTTACAGGTAAAGCAAGTAGAGAACAGCTACTAAGAGGGATTTTACAGCTAACTGGGTGTCCATCAAAGGGAGTTACCCCGCCACTTTATTCATCACATATGCAGTCGGTAAGGGTTGCAGGATTGGGCCCTGAATTATTCACCTTCTTAATACAAATCAAAGTAACCTTGCTTTCCTGGTTACATTTTATTTAAATTTTTTGGGGAAAAAAACCAATTTCTATTGCTGTAGTTTTAAAAGACATTTTGGATGGGATTTTTAAATGTGCCCAGCATTGGTTTAACTCTGAAGTCAATAGAAGTCTTACTTATTATTGTTCATTATTTGTATCGTGGTAGTAGCTAAGGGCCACTATCAAGGGCCCCACTGTGCTAAGTGCTATAGACTCATAACAAAAAGATGGCTCATACCGTCATTACAATCTAAGAATAAGACGTGAGACAACAGGTGCACATAACAAACAGACGAGCACAATGTAGCTGTGAGACAACTTCAATTAGCATAATAAGCAGCATTCACACCGCACCCCCTGTCTAGCCATTGTGAAGTGGTTTGTAGGCATCATGACGTAGGAGGGTTCTAGAGACCACTGTAAAGGTGGATAATGCAGTGGTTTTGTGGGGTTTTATTTTTTAAACAGCATGCTCTTCCCAAAAGAGGTGAGCAAAAAAACCATGAAGATGCTTGTTAGAAACTACTGACTTCAGTTAGGCCAGTGCTAAGTGCTTTTGAAAACCCCACCTTTAGCTTCAGGAACTGAATGAGGTGCTTGTGGTAGGTGCTGGATTGGGAAGACCATAGTGGCCCTGAATTGGTACAACACAATGCTTTGGCGATAGAAGCTCCTCTGCACTCCCCACCAGCTTACCTCAACCCTGACTTGAAGCGAGAGGGTAGTTTGCTCCATTTCCTTTGCTGCTTTGGTCTGCCGCAGATCCTCCTCCTATCTGAAGCTGTTTCCTCTACGCTTCCGACCTCCAATTTTTGGTGTATGCCTTGCAAACTGATCTTATGTTAAAAATCCAGAAGAGAGAACTGAGGATCTTTTGGTCCGTGCGGGTCTTTGCTACACTGACTTCCCGAGTTGTTTTTCCAAGGCGCCTAAGGGAGTTTGGTACACACGTTTCAGTGGAATCTGGGCACTGAACTCCTTTACAGTTTTTTTTGGAAAATCCCAGCGTAGGACTCTTTAATAATAAATGATTCCAAAACTTTTTCTCTTAAATCTAGTTTTTGCTAGCGTGTGAAAGAGACAAAGAAACCCCACAAATGGTAACGAGTGATAAGCACTTGGGAGAAGTTAGGCTGTTAGACAATACCCATCATGCAGAATTTATGAATGGTTAAGAAATCTAAGAATGTAGCCTCCCCCCCACCCCCCGCTCTAATTGAGCAGAAGACAGGGAAATATGAAAGATTGTGCTAACAGCCAATACTCTGAGAACCAACTGCTTACGTAAGACACACATGGGAAGCGGAAAGGCAATTTATCTATGTTAAGATAAACAGGAGAAAAATACCTTGTGAATCAATATCATAATCCTATCCAGCAACTATCTAGCTGTGAGACTGTGCTCACCATTTACAGTCACACCCAGTGCAGTTCAGATTACATGATGAGAAGGGAAACACCACTGGCCTGATTCTCTATTACTGTAAGGCCCCTACCAGCATGAAGCGCCCTTAAAGGAAAAAGGAAACAGCCCTCTGAAAACATCCCATGTGCAGTGCAGCCTCTCTGGGAAAGGACTCAGCACCAGCCCTGTTGCATAGAGAGGGAAGTATTTCCTCATCCATTTTACAACGGGTGATCTATGGCAGCGGTTCTCAACCAGGGGTCCGGGGGTCAAGCAGGTTTCAGGGGGTCCGTCAAACATGGCAGGTGTTAGACTTGCTAGGGCCCAGGGCAAAAAGCCAAAGCCCCGCTGTGCAGGACTGCAGCCTGGGGCCCCAAGCCCACCCCCCGGGGTTAAAGCCGAAGCCTGAACAACTTGGCTTCTTGATGCCCCCTGCGGCATGGGGCCCTGGGCCGTTGCTCTGCTTGCTACCCCCTAATGCCAGCCCTGGCTTTTATATTCAGAAAAACAGTTGTGGCACAGGTGGGTCGTGGAGTTTCTATAGCATGTTGGGCGGGCCTCAGAAAGAAAAAGGTTGACAACCCCTGATCTAAGGCACAGAGCAGTTTTCAGAGGTGCTCAGCACCCAAAGCTCCCAGTCACACTGCAGGGATTTGAACCAGTGGTTCCAAAAGTCTAAATGGTGCAAATGGGATACCTAGGATATTTAAAAGAACAGGAGTACTTGTGGCACCTTAGAGACTAACACATTTATTTCAGCATAAGTTTTCGTGGACTACAGTCCACTTCATCAAATGCATAGAATGGAACATACAGTAAGAAGATAGTTATAATCAGTAGTATATTTAGAGGGGCATGTGTCTTATTAATTCTGTTTTCTCCTACATCTCCAGGAAGAAATCCTAGCCAGTGTGGCGCAGGCTGTCCCGCACTGTCTGTGATTTGGGGGGGCGTGTCATAAACATACAGCTAAGGGGTTAAGATTCCTCCTTACCTGTAAATGATTAAGAAGCTCAGGTAACCTGGCTGGTATCTGACCAATAAGCGGACAAGATACTTTCAAATCTTGGGAGGGGGGAAGATTTTGTGTGTGTTCTTTGTCTGGGTCTGTATTATCTCTTGGGATTAAGAGAGGGACTGGACAGAAATCAATCTCCTCCAACCCAGCCTCCACCAAACCTCCAATATTACAACGTAAGTTATTGCGAATAGGTTTTGTTCTGTTTTGCTTGTGGAGTTTTCCCTGTGTTAGAGGGAGGTGTTGTTCCTGTTTTTCTGTAACTTTAAGGTTTTGTCCAGAGGGGCAATCCCTCTGAGTTTGGAAATTAAGTACCCTGTAAAATATTTACCATCCTGATTTTACAGAGATGATTTTTACCTTTCTTGCTTTAATAAAATCCTTCTTTTAAGAACCTAATTATTTTCCATTGTTCTAAGACCCAGGGGTTGGGTCTTTGATCACTTTGTAACCAATTGGTTAGGAGATTATTCTCAAGCCTCCCCAGGAAAGGGGGTGTATGGGCTTGAGGGGATATTTTGGGGGGAAGGGGAACTCCAAGTGGTCCTTTTCCCCTGGTTCTTGTTTAAATCACTTGGTGGTGGCAGCAATTACCTTTTCTCAGGGTACAGGGGAAATTTTGTACTGTTCTTTTTGCTGACACAGACTAACATGGCTGCTACTCTGAAACCTAAGATATTTAGGAAACCTAAGAAACTGTGTCCACATATCTATTCAAGTGACACCATCATAGGACCTAATCACATCAGCCACACCATCAGGGGCTCATTCACCTGCACACCTACCAATGTGATATACGCCATCATGTACCAGCAATGCCCCTCTGCCATGTACATTGGCCAAACTGGACAGTCTCTATGCAAAAGAATAGACACAAATCTGACATCAGGAATCATCACATTCAAAAGCCAGTAGGTGAACACTTCAACCTCCCTAATCACTCAATGACAGATATAAAAGTAGCAATTTTGCAACAAAATAACTTCAAAAACAGGCTCCAGTGAGAAACTGCGGAATTGGAATTAATATGCAAACTAGATACCATTACCTTTGGCTTGAATATTGACCGTGGATGGCTCGGTCATTACGTTAATTGAATTTATTTCCCCCCTTAACACCTTTGTGTCAACTGTCTGTAATGGCCCCTGTTGATTATCACTTCTAAAGTTTCTACTGATAACAGTTCCTTTCAATTAATTAGCCTCTTAACATTGGTATAGACACTTCCACTTTCTCATGTTTCTTTGAATGTATAAATATCTGTTCACTGTATGTTCCATTCCATGCATCCGATGAAGTGGGTTCTTAACCCACGAAAGCTTATGCTGAAATAAATTTGTTAGTCTCTAAGTTGCCACAGGTATTTTTCTTGTTTTCTTTTTACTAAGATATTTAGTTCGCAGCAAGCTGGGGTGAGAATGTACCCGGCACTAGCCCACCATGTGTTAATGGTTCATGTGGATCCTGCTGAGACATACTAACAAGTTTGTTAGTGTGTTTTAATCTACTCCCATTTTAAAGCTACAAGTCAACTCCCATTTCACACCCCAGGTTGCTGCAAACTAACTGTTCTTGTACATAAGCCCCTAGGTAACCACACCAGCTCATAAGCAGCTGATATTTCATAGTGAATATGCTTCTATGGAAAATAATGTTGTGTTCTGCATTTTAGAAAAAAAACTTTTAAATCAGCAGTATAATAAAATAAGTGTTACATTTAATTTAAACTGCTCTGCTCTGTTTTTACATTTCAATTTTATTAGGAACAGTTGGTAGAATGTATCAAGAGAATTGTTTTTTAGTTTTTTAAAAATATAATTTATAAGATGGAAAATGTATCTGCTTTAGGTTTTGAAAACAGACTTTTTTCCTGTGTACACTTTCCTTCCAATCACAATCAGAAACACATAGCTGGGTACTTTTGGCAAAGACCAGTGGGAGTCAGGGTTAAATCCAGCCTCCAAACTACCGCTGAATGATACAGGCAAATCAGTTTAGGCTGATAGGACTCATGTAGAAGAAATTATTTACCACTCATCAACTAAACCCCGATCCTGCAAAAACATATATGTTTAACTTTAAGCACATGGATAGTCCCATTGACTTCCCTTAAAGTTAAGTCGGTGTGCAGTGTTTATTTCAGGATCAGGGCCTACGAAATGAATTTTGAACCTAATATAAAAGTTATCTGTATAATACAGCTAAGAATTTTATGCAATGCGGATTTTTTGTTGGCTTAAAATTTTATTTCTGATACTTACATTTATATTTGACCAGACCTAAACCAAACAAATGTCAGTGCCTTTCGAGCTATCTATATTATAGATATTTTAATAGAAAAACAAAAATGAGAATCAGAACAGTTTAAATGATATAGCGTATCTAGTATTATATATAGAAAAATGTGCATTTCCTGGTTTTCTGATGTTTGGGGTTTGTCTCCCCCTTAGGTTATGTACATATGGCACAGTTCACCCAGGTTCCTAACCAGATTTTAGGTTTAGCCCTGCTACCAACCACATAGGAAAAACTCTGACTAGCGTTTGGAGGTGATTTAAGCCCAGGTTAGCTGACCCAGCTGGGTGTGTGGGTCACAACCGGGCTCTTCTTTAACTTTGGCTGAAACCCGCTAACTTTGTGATGAGGACAGAGACAAAATCACTTGCGTGCTGATAGTCCTCCAATGCCTTCCCACAATATGGCCACAAAGGTCAGATAAGTTCTCTTGCAATTGACAGCGATCCCAGAGCTCCTCAGCGTAAAGAATCATGAGCGGTGTCTCCAGAAACATAGAGGCAAGTGCAGACATCGTGCGGGCACAGTAACGTAGAGAGGGCTTTGCAGTGAGGGTGCTCACACCTGAGCTAGGCTAACCTGGGTGTTCAGACCCAGGTGCCAATCACTCAGGTTAACTGTGCAGTGTAGATACAGCCTAAGTGGCATGTGCAACAGCTTTGCCCTAAAATAGATGTTCTTCAACAAACTGATTGACTTCTCACGTGAGTCCTACAGTGCTTCCCATTGGTATCAATGGAAATATGGGAATTAGACAATCAAGATTTGGGCCAATGTGTTCCACCATTCTGATGACTGCAGGAAGACAAAGTTTTCTGCTGATATGAACCCTTCTGGCTTTGCAGTGTTTGCTTCTAACAGTTGGACAGCTGTAACTCCAAAATCAGCTAAAGGGAAAAGGAAAGAAATTCATGGTTTATAGCCAGGAACTAAACAAATTTTATTGGAAATATTTATGTTTGTAGGTTTGAGGAGTTTTTATAGTGAGGAGTTCTGAAAACTGCCATAAAATTTTGCCTTGGGGGTTATGATTACATTTGTATCTGTCCCAAACTTATATAAATAAAAAAGACAGTTTTTACTGTAGAAGCTTAAAAGGTTAGAGTGGTATTTGGTCTGTGATGAACCTTTTATAGGTATGATGTTGTAAGAATATTTTTTAAAATAGCAATAAAAATATTTTACATTTCTTGATAAAGCAATTTTACCCTTGGTGATAAGAAAAGGATAATGTTGAAAATGTAGTTGCATCATTTCTGCTACACCACAGTCTAATGAATTTTTGTACATGCAAACTGCTCTAAACAGTAACTAGCTTAGAGTCTTGTTCAGAAGAAATATGATTTCAAGAAAAACAATGAGGAGTCCGGTGGCACCTTAAAGACTAACAGATTTATTTGGGCTTATGCCCAAATAAATCTGTTAGTCTTTAGAAGTGGGTTTTTTTACCCACTAAAGCTTATGCTCAAATAAATCTGTTAGTCTTTAAGGTGCCACCAGACTCCCCGTTGTTTTTGTAGATACAGACTAACATGGCTACCCCTCTGATACATGATTTCAAGGGAAGCTTTGTGATCTTCTGAGATTTGATGTAAGAGTCACATTTTTTGGCCACAGACCTCATCTTCCTGGTTTTTGATCTGGCTCCATGCCTGAGCAACCTGTGTGTTATGTTAAGAGTAGTAGTATCATAGGGCCCAGATGCCCAGATGATTGTACCTGATGATAGTACCTTATGGAGAGATGCCCAGATGATTGTACCTTATGGAGAGTATGAAGAATTGGCAAGCAACATGGAGAGTGTTTCACAAACTGCATGGTAGGTAATAACATGCTAATAAAACTAAACTGTCTCTTTACTAAGAGAACTATTTACAGAGATGCTGTCATAGTAGCTAGCATTTTAGCCACGTATACACAGATTAGCTTCCTGGATCCTCTTCCAAACTCTTCCTACCCTGCAACCTGCACTCCTTCCTCCAAGTTCCATGCAGGTTGCTACATCTTTCCACTGAACAATTTTTGTTGTTGTTGTGTCTTTTGTTCAAGCATTTGATGACTTCCTGAGGCTAGAGTTTACCAGTACATAGCCCTTTGTAGGGATTTGGCCTTTAACACCAGCCCATCACATCCTCTTGTACAGGTCTTTGAATCAGTCTCCCATTTCTTATTTGCATTATCTCTATTGGCAGGGGATTTACTTCCACCCTGTTGCTGCCTTCATTCTATTAGGCGGCATCTTGCTGGTCCTCTGTGTTGATCGTATAAGTCATTTCTTCTGACTCTTCTTCTGACAATTGAGGGGGTCAGGCATATGCACCTCATGCTGAAGCTGGTGTCTTCGCTTCTATTTTAAGCACGCTAGCTATAGTAGATGTACCCATACTAGTGTACAAGAGATGTAAATCACATCTGTGACTGCGCTGTCAATGTACCTTAAAAAACTGGTCGGCTCTTTGCTTTAGTTCAGTCTAAATTTGCTGCTTATCAATGTTGCTAAGATTACAGTGCAGCTGGTTCCGCAATCCAACTGGCAATGAATTGATCCTTGATTTAATAGCATAGTTGTGAATATGCCAGTTGAATGGCTGGCAGCCTTCTTCTTGTGCAGTGCAGGGGCATTGGGATTCTTTGTATCTGCTGCTAAAGTCATGCTGCCTATATCCTGCTCTTCAGTGGAAGTCTCTACATCCTCCACCACTGCATATACTGCTGCTTTTTCCTTCCTGGGGTAGTTGCAGTGTTGGGACACAAGGTGGTTCTGTTTCCCACACCCCTTGCACCATTGTCCATAGGCGGAGCATTTTTCTTTTGTGTTGCTTTTCACAGTATATACACTGGACCATGATGCTTGCATTCTTGTTCAATCTGTCTGGACCTGTCCTGCTTCCCCGTTTCTTTTCGCTTGAGCCTGTGTACCTGTTCTGCGCTAGTAGTTGTCCTTGTTTTGATCCTTTCCCTGGACAGTTCAGCTGCCCTTCCTAGTTGGAGGCAGGGCCGGCGCGCCCACTAGGTGACCCTAGGCAGTCGCCTGGGGTGCCGGGAGCCGGGGGGGCGGCTGGCCGCAGCTGCCTCCCATCTCCGTGGCTGAGCCAGGAGCTGGGGAGGTGCAGCGGGCAGGGGGAGGCTGCCACAGGCGGGGGGCTGAGCTGCCGGCCTGTGGGGGACTGGGAAGCCGGGGGGGTGGGGGAGACTGGCTGCCACGGGGGGGGGGCGGTGTTAGCGGGGCGGGGGGCGCAGGGCTGGTGCAAGGAAGTTTCGCCTAGGGCGCGAAACTTCCTTGCACTGGCCCTGGTTGTGAGGCTTTTCTCTGGGATTAGATCAGTTTCTCCCAACAATTTCTCCTGAAAACTGGGATCGCACAAACAATCCTGTCCTTAATTAGGGAACCTTTTAATGTCTTCAAACTTGCATGTGGGATGCCAGAGTTCTCAGCTCTCTAACATACGTATCTATTCCATATTCTGCTTCTTGTTGGCAGGTAAACAGGCACGCTTGCACATGCGTGCACATGGGGCTGGCTCTAACTTTTTTGCCTCCCCAAGCAAAAAAAAAACAATATAAAAAAAAACAACCCTGAGCACCGCCCCAAGATTGGCCGCCCCTTAGAAGGTGCCGCCCCAAGCATGTGCTTGGTCGGCTGGTGCCTGGAGCCGGCCCTGCGTGCACATGCTCAGTATCTCTGTACAGTCTCATTCTGTTTGGAGTCACAGTACTCGTCCAACAGTTGTCCCAGTGTTTGGGGCATTATTCCTGGCAGCAGTCTCTCATTCTCCATCCCTTTCCCCCCCATGAGATGGTAAAAAGAGCTTTACCTTCATTTTTTCCATCTCTAGCCCTCACAATCAGCTTTGTGTACAGACTCAAACCTTGCTTCTATGCCTGCAGAAGGGTTTTTGTCTAGAAATGCAGCATTCCAAATGGTCTGAGTCCCTCTCTGCTGCCAGTTTGTTCTGTTTCCAGGTGATGTTTTGTTTTCCTGCTGATCACACATCCTTCCATGCTGCGGTCTTACTGAACTGACTACCTGCCAATACGTCTCATGGACTGTGTGCTGCTGGGTAACATGAACCGATGCCGTGCTTGTAAACCCAAACTAGCTCTATATTAGGAGAAGTCATTACAGATATGCTACCACTGCAGCTAGCTTTCAAGCTATGTGAATACAGACTGGCTTCCCGTTGCCTCCTCCAGACTCTGCCTTCCTCCTCCCTCCAAGTTCCATGCAGGTTGTTACCGCGGAATTTATGCTGTTTGACAGCAATGACTTAAACACTGGGCTATATTTTGTCCTCAATATTTATGCAAAGCTGCCATTGATTGAATGAGTTTTTTGTGTGGCTTGAGGGTATAACATGGGCCACTGCTTTCCTTTAAATGTATACAAGCCTTCACCCCTAGCTTCTGAGCACTCAACAATAGTAATGGAAGACAATCGGAGAGAAGGGGGTTCAGCTACTGGTGAGATTGTGCTCTTTGTTAGTCAGCGCTGAACAATATGAGCTATAGTTGGGGTCACTATTAGCCATTGGCCTCCGCTCCTGAAATAAGATGAGATGTCTTTGGGGTGGGATAAAACCAGGGAATGTGGCTACTTCCTAGAGTGACGGCACAGAGGCAAAATGGATGGGTGACACAGCACTCTTCCCTTTCTATTGCTTCAGCTGAGATATCGAGCCGATTGAACCAGGTTCTGAACTATCAGAGGCCTTGATGGGTAGCCATTTTCTCCTGACTATAAATGGGTAAAGGCTGAAGACATTTTTTGCAAACATTTATTCTTCTTCCCTATTTTTGGCCACCTTGAGCTATTAAGAGTCCAGCATCCCTCACTGATACAGTTGTTTCACTACAGCATCGTAGGAAAAAAGGAGATGAGAGATTATTTATAAACTTCCAGCAAGATTTCTCTTTGCAGTTAACCTCCATCATTATTGGTTCAATTATATACTAGAAAAATACTAGTATGCATATACTAGAGTATCCTACAGGAGTAGTCTCAAATGCTGCAGCATAAAATATATTACTAGTGTGTCTTCCATCATTGCTACAGAAAAATGTATTTTTTTAAATAGTGACCATTAAAAAATTTGCAGGTACACTTTGAGCCAAACCTGAAGTATCTACAACTGTATCTGTAAGTAGATACTACTGTATCTGAACCTATTTACTTAGTGAAAGTAGAGTGGACGTAGTTTCCCCATGGAATTTCTTGTGTTTCCTGGATGAGATTTTCAGACGTGTACAGCACTGGTCTAAATCTGTTCCCATTGATTTTAGCGGGAGCCTAGTTAGGCCAAATCTAACTGACTTCAATAAGAGCAGCATTAGAAGACTTAGGGTAACCAGATGTCCCGATTTTATAGGGACAGTCCCGATTTTGGGGTCTTTTTCTTATATAGGCTCCTATTACCCCCCACCCCGTCCCGATTTTTCACATTTGCTGTCTGGTCACCCTAAGAACAATGCTGGTCACTTTCGAAGTTTCCATCCTGCTGCTTTGGGTGTGTTGGAAGTCCTTTGAGAAAAGAATGTGCCAGTATTTCTAAATCTTTGCTTTCTGCTAGGAGACAATCCAATACATTATGAAATTAGCAAAAGGTTGTATCGATGATAATTGTAACAATATAATCCTTCATCAGTCCAAATTTATATACAGTAAGGTAACTGCCTCTCCTGAAGTAAATAAATAGTTTGCATGCAGTTACTCTGTAAAACTGTTTTACAATACACTGTGAAATATGTAGATTTGTAAATGCTGTAAAGCTTCAAAGGCTTAAAAATAAAAAAAAGTGTTAGCTCCTTATTCAACAGAGACAACAGTAAACTATCCAGACATATCTGAATGTGCATGTAAACGTTGCCAATAAACAGTGCTAAACGCTGTGTGTATGAGACTTGGGATCAGAGGTCAGCAGGCTGTTGACTGGGTTTATGGTGAAATCAGTTTAATGACAATTGGACTAGGTGCAAGCAATTGGAGTGAAAGCACAATGCCTCTAGTGTAATGGGTGTTGGTCTGCCTTTGAGAATGACTTTAATAAACAATACGTACAGTGCACAGAGGAGTCAAGGAACTAGTCAGGACCCAGACAGGAAGAACTCCTATTGCCAACGTCTATTTGGACAAGGGACAAAAGGGAGGAAAAGCAAAGAGAAAAATCAAGTAGTTCACCAGCAAAAACCTCCCTCATCTCCAGTCATTCGTGAGACCTCAGAATAACAAACTCGTGGTCTCACTAGAACATTAAAGCCCTTTGTTTTCAGTTTAAATAGATTTTTACTGAAAAAATCCCGGGTTTAAAAAAAATAATAAAGTATTCAGTTTTTTTCCGAATTTCACCCTACTTTTGTATCATTCAAATATATATATTTAAAAAGAACTTGTTTCATTAGTAAAACACATATATCTCATGCAATGTATTGTATTACAACAATACACTAGTCTGTGTGTGTATGCAAAGCTGCCGGTTGAAGTCAGGCGATGTATTAGTCTAGATTAAGACACACACAATAAACAAACAGGCAAGCTCTGAAGAGAATATGCATCTGGAGGTGCTGATGAATCTCAGACCCACCACATACACATTTCAAGCTGTTAGAAGATAACAGTTTAAAAATTTGACACACTAAAATGAGAAGAAAGTGAAAATCGGTATCAGAATATGGTTCAGAACACAGGGAAGTATTTGAACATTTAAAAAAAACAAAAACAGGAGAAAAGGATGAAGCGGAGTGTATGCGCTGCAAATGGTGTGGCCCAATTATTAAATGTAAATATTTATAGGCTAACGGATCTAAGGCTAGGTCCATACTACCCGCCCGATTCGGCGGGTAGAGATCGATCTTCTGGGATCAATTTATCGCGTCTCACCCGGACGCGATAAATCGATCCCAGAAGCGCTCCCCCATCGACTGCGGAACTCCTGCTCACCGAGAGGAGGAAGCGCTGTCGACGGGGGAGCCTGCCTGTGCCGCGTGGACCTGCAGTAAGTAAATTTAGTTCGATCTAGGAAACGTCGACTTCAGCTACGCTATTCTCGTAGCTGAAGTTGCGTTTCCTAGATCGATCCCCCGCCCCAGTGTGGACCAGCCCTAAGTCTACAACAGTAAACTGTTCATTCAAATGAAAAGTTTTATTTTGGGATAGAGATGTATTGTTTTCTTAAACTCACAGTTGGCATTGTGTTTTGAGTTCTGTTTTAGTTCTGTAGCAAACCACATTGAATTCCATTCATCAAAGCATTACTCTGAATACTTCCCCCCCTTCTTTCCGCCCACCAAAATAAACCCCGATATTTACCCAGAAAAATTAATAGCTTTTTGCCCTGGTTTTCATCTGTTTATGTTGTTGCGATAATAAACATTGATAAATTCCTGGGGAAAATTAAAAAACACAAAAACTGAAATTGAAGGGCCCAATAGAACATGCACGTATTCCTAGCAGTTTCGAGACCTGTGCTTTCCTAAACAATTGCAGGGATTTAATAAAAAAAGATACAGCTGGCTGAGTGCTTCCATCATTGAGAACTCTCCTGATTTTGTCACATGATAGTTAAGGATTCATTTTAAGTCCTGCCTCCCGGAGACAAGTGTGAGAATTTTAGCTTTTATTAAAAAAAAAAAAAAAAAAGTTTCAGCCCTTGGGGTTGAGGAGGAAAGCTTGAAAACATGACCTTACTGCATCCTAGAAGCTCAGAAATCAGTGAATCAATAAAACCAAACCCAAATTGATTAAAAAAAAAAAATCTCATGAGTAAGCCAATCTCTTGATGATTGGCGGGAGGGGAGCTGACACATGCTTTTTTAACAGTTGGGGTTGGCAGCACTGTTCCTATCAACACAGAGTCCTGCACAGAGATCTTACACTGAAGTTCAGGCACTTATGTCCTGTAACAGCAAAATGCAGTGGCCAGGCTTTCCTTCCCTAGAGGATTCCCTGAACTTTGCTAACTAGCCAGTGCTTTCTGGGGATCCCCTCGGGCATTCCCAAAAGCAGCCCCAAGACAGATGCAGCTCAGTTGGGCCTCTGAGAATCAGACGCATCTCAGCAACCCCACTTCAGTTCTCCAGAGGAATTAAAAAGATTCTTATTTTCCCTCAGGAAGCTGGGCAAAACTTCATGGAGATGAAGTCCATTAATGGCTATTAACCAGGATGGGTAAGGAATGGTGTCCTTAGCCTCTGTTTGTCAGAGGGGGGTGATGAAAGGAAGGAGAGAGATCACTTGATCATTACCTGTTAGGTCCACTCACTCCGGGGCACCTGGCATTGGCCACTGTTGGTGGACACGATACTGGGCTGGATGGACCTTTGGTCTGACCCAGTACGGCCATTCTTATGTTCTTATTATGTTCTTAAAACTTCCAAGACCTGGAACAGGGTAGTAGGATGAGGGCACAGCAGATGGTTTCTGCTGTGAAATCCTTCACAGGCACTTCTCATGCTAGGGGAGAGAATACTGCTGGAGAGTCAGCAGGGAGAGAGTATGGGGCTAGAAGGATCTGTCTCAGAACTCTGTCTCCCTTCCCACCAAAAAACTGTTTGCCTGTGTCCTTCCTTTTATTTGCTGTCTCACTTACCTCTTCCAGCATTGTTGAAAGCATAGGAGCAACAGAATGCAAAAGGAAATATTTCCCCTTTCAGGAACACTTTGTACAAGCACTGACTATGCCGTGCATCTCCTAGGAGTGAGATGATTCCCCAGAGGATGGGGCTCGATCAGGAGTAAAATTTATTTTACAAACATGGAACAGATTGTTTGTGAAGCGAACATTAGAACAGTGAGTTCACTCAGAAAAAAATGCTGTGTCTATTTGCCTGGAACATCAGTCTGTGCTTCAATATATAACTCTCTAGACAAATATGATCAGAAGATTTTAGGTTCCACTAAAAGATTACAGGAATCTTGTTTGTTGTATTTAGGATGGGAGGATAGTGTGTGTGTGGGGGGGGGAGGACAGGGACCAACTGGACAGATATTTTTTGTTTTGTGTACAATGTCTGGCACAATAGGATCCCGATCCATGAGTGGGTCTCCTGGGTCCTACCTCAATATAAATAATAATAACAGTGATCCCTGCATGAACATTTTCCCAAGTCCAAAGAACACTGTTTTGACAATGTTTATGCCTCTGTTTATTTGTTTGTGACCGTTCATCTGAATGATGTTGTTTTGCTTGTAGAAGGGGCCATTTAAAAACAAATATTAGATCTATAACCAACAATTGATTTTGTGGCGATGACTCACAGTAAATTCCTCTGGTGAATCGTTGGTGACAGGAAGGTGGTGAAATGGAGACAAG
Organism: Macrochelys suwanniensis; assembly: GCA_033296515.1. NCBI lineage: Eukaryota > Metazoa > Chordata > Testudines > Chelydridae > Macrochelys > Macrochelys suwanniensis. The sequence continues at coordinate 20,655,564 of CM065779.1, read as the reverse complement.
TGGATTCAATTCATGTATATGACAAAAATGTTATGTGGTATATTGTATAAGAAATGAGGAATCCGGAGCAGCTCTCCTTTCTACATTTGCTCTCCCTTCCTTTGTCTCTCTGTTATCTAATCCTCTCCGAACAAAACTCCACCCCAAGACAATGACAACAACAAAAACAAACCATCCACAACACTAATATCCTTCTCTCCCCAAAATGTAGGCACTAACACATTGTTTGCAAACCATCACTCTGTTCTCTCTGCTTATACGAGCTGGTTGGGAGTGCTCCATGAAAACAGGTTTTTGATAGAAAATGCAATTTCCACAAAATTGAAATTTTCACCAGGAAAATTTCAATTTTGCTGAAATTTTTCGATATTCCATCTGGAATCAATGTATTCCTGTTTTGTTTCAGGTCAGTTTGATGTCAATCGGTGTCTGACTGGACTGGCTCACTGCCTCATGGAAGTTGTAGTTTTGGTGCCTCGTGCCCCAATTCTCCTCGATGGTAGAGGTTTCCCTTCTAGTTGTTGCATCATGAGTCTTATGACCATGATGCCTCTTGAGAAATGCTGTCCTACTGGGGAGCCAGCCTATAGAGGAGAATGGGGGCATGAGGCACCTGAACTACAGTTCCCATGAGGGAGCATGGCAGCTCAGGATGAACCAAACTGAAACCTTTCCAAATAAAGTCTTTGCTGTTGTTTCGAATTTTCCATTCCATTAAACATTTAGATGTTTTGACTTTTCGTCCTGATTTGGGACAAAAACCAGTGTCAAAATATTGGCATTTCCTGTGGGATAGAAGTTCTGATTTTTCTACCAGTGCTCATTATATCCCTTCCTCCCACCCTTTTTCTGCCTTGTGTATTTAGATAGTAAGGTCTTGGGGGTAAGGACCATCTATTGCTATATGTTTGTACAACAATGGTGCCACACTCTCTGTTATCCCCTATGCACTACTGTAATACAAATAATAAACTCCCTAGCCAACTTTCACATTTGGTGGTTGTGTTGGGGATTAAGTGGTTTGGGGAGGAAATTATTAAAGAAATTCATCTTATGACAAAATGCTAGCTTCCTAAAGAACTCCTGACTTGCTCCAGAAAAGGATCTGCATTTTCAGCAGAACAAATAATTATTTTCTTTTTTATAGTTAGCCGCTAGACTCTTTATTGCACATTATTGGAAATGTGTGACCTTGCCTCCTATGGAATAGTGGTATAGTAAAATATGGACTATCTTTGTAATGGAAAAGCTTCCACACCAGTTGCGTACATGTGAGAAGCACCAAAAAGAGGATAGGGATTTAGGAATTTGGTCACCCTTTTTGGCATATTCAGAGAGAGGCTCCCCAGCCAGCAAGCCAGAATCTTTAGCCAGGTTCTTGGAATTCTAACCTGATCCTGAATAAGTCAGGTATGATGTAGTGTGTGAACAGGGGTGGCTCTATGAAATTTGCCGCCCCAAGCACGGTACTCAGGTGGCTTTCGGCAGCACGCCTGTGGGCGGTCCCAGCTCTCGCGGATTCGGCGGCGTTTCTGCGGGCAGTCCGCCGGTCCCGAAATGTGAATTGCTGCCAAAACAGCGGGACCGGCAGACCTCCCGCAGAAACGCCATCGAAGGCTTCCTGACTGCTGCCCTCATGGTGACCGTCACACCCCCGCCCCCCGCTGGTGCCTGGAGCCGGCTCTTTGTGTGAACATTGTATTGTCACTTTGCCTTCATACAAAAGTTTTGTTTTTTTTAAAATACCCTCCCTAGCAAGGGCCCAGCATTCAGGTAATTACAGTGCAGATTCAGCAAAATACTTAAACACATGCTTAAGTCCCACTGATATCCAATTTAAGCATATATGTAAGTGCTTTGCTGTATAGGAGTGAGATAACTCACATGCTTAAAGTTAGACACATGCTTAAGTGGGCACTTTGCTGAATTGGGGCTTAGAAGATAGACAAAGATAAGTGACAGGCACCATTTATAAATAATGCTACACACATACACACAAACACAGCTACTTTATCAATGTTGCATAAGAAAATTGCTAACAACAAAAAACATTTCTTTTTTATTCCCTCAGGAGGAACCCAGGTATTATTAAATTTGAGGTGCACTTACATAGAATAGTCTTGTACAAAAGAGCAAATGAGAAGGTTTTAAATGTCCTAAAATTTGAAAAACCTTCTACTATTATCTTCTTAGAATGCTTTCCACCTTCTCCCAGAACACCCAATGATTTCTTTAGGAATTCCTCCTGTTTTGTAGAGTTTAAATAATCCAGCCAGAAAACAACAATAATATATGTGACTTAGGTCAATCATACATGAACAGCAAATCATGAAGGAAAAAAAAACATTCACGATCAGTTGGTTGAAAATTATTAATGTAAAATTAATTGAATTATAAATAGCAGATAATTTAGTAAAGATCATACCATTTTCAGATCATTTGGGAGTTGAAAGAGAGCCTAAATTTGTCTCATAAATTATTTTCTGAAAATTGTCCACTCAGAGGTCTGTTTTCATGCATGTAAACACCTAATTGTTTGGATATAAGATTTAGAGATAAATCACAGCGGAGGACACCATATTTCATACCATACACAAGAAAGAGTTAAGAAACAACAACTTTAGTCGTGGCATCCCCAGTTTTCTTGTTCTTTACTAGAGCTGATCAGAACATTGGACAAAATGAAATATGGTTTCATGAAAGCCAAAATGTTTCATGGAGATGGATCAGTTTCAACTGAGTTATCACCGAGAAGGTTTTCTGGGGTCATTTCTGACCAAGGAAAGAGACCTCACCCAAATTGATAATCTGAGTTTTTTGTTCTGAAAACAGCCATTTTGCTAAAATTCCCATTTTTCAAAAACATTTTCAATGTTCCGATGTGGAACAAAAATATCGAAACCCCCAAAATTGTCACAAAACAGAATTGTCGTCCTCTGGACAACTCCGTTCTTTACCCTCAGTAATTTCCCCCCCATTTCTCATATTTTTCCTCTAGTCTTCCTAGTGAGCAATGAGACAAAAGAACAATTTACATCCCAATTCTGTAAACACTCATGCATCTGTGTAACACTACACTCATGAGTAGTGCCGTTGATTTAGTCCTCAGGGAAGGTGCAGCATGTGGTCTTGTGCTGGCATCCTTGGAGTCAGGCATGGAATGTGCCTCCTTGAGCCCCAATCCCGTACAAAGCTCCCCCATCCCTGTGGCAGTTTATCACCATATTGCCCCCTACTGAGGGGGATGCCTAAATGCTACAGTCTACTTCTAAAGTCCCAGAGTAAAGGCCTCTCAAAAGGGAAAAACACATGAACAAAAACTTTACTAGCGGGCTAATAAATAGTCAGATATTTCTGTATACTACTGTAAATATTCTGAGCAATGTATTATACACATATTGACTGTCTCAGAAAACTATAGCAGCAAAATATTGCCCTGGGTAGAAAGAGTTCCTGGGAGGGTGAAATATTGCTGGAAGCTGGAGGAGATATGCACAATCAAAGGAATTCTTGTTACCTGAGGCAGTTTTGCTGCTGCTGCCTCTGGGGAGAGTCTGGATTTGTTTATCGCCCTTAAAGAGTTCCTTTGGTTGCTATATATTTTCTGTGCATGAGGTCTTCAGTGTGTAAACATATCTGCAGAAATATGGGCCCTGAGCTGCAACATTCAGCCCTGGAGTCTGTATTTGAGCCTCACAAAATTTAAGCGTAGCCCAAATCTGGAGTTTGGCTTTGAATCTTTATAAGATATCCAGGAGACTAGTCATGAATTGCACATGCAAGTTGAAACTCTGAATGGCAACACGGTCTGGCGTGTTTAGATCCGGTATTTTGGTTCCCGCCCATCTCTGGTTACTAGAGACTTCACCACAGAAAAACAGCTAACCTTAGAGCTACTTTCCCCCTCACCTCATGTGAGTGGAGTTGTTTCAGGCCTCCATAAGTCTCCTTACCCCAGCAGGAAATACAGAGGGAGGACGTCGGTTGGTTCCTCTTGTGGGAGAAACATGGCAGCTGTTCATGTTTATTGGCCTGTGGTTTCAGTGTTGTTGATAGTTGTCAACTATGATGATTGGCTTCTTAGGCACAGGTCTACTTTTGGTCATGTGACTAAATTTTAACCAGTTACACTGGATAAAGAAATCCAAGTGGTAATAACTGTAATGCAATGAACTGGTGTACGTGCGTGTGGCTCTCTGCCCTCCCCCAGCTCCAGTTTTTCTACTGGATAGAAACAGAATACCCCATGTGTCATAGGCCCTATGCTGCTAGCAGCTAGGCTAACAGATTCTCCTGTGGCTGAAGAGGTAGTGGCATGTGCTTTTGGAGCTTGAAGATCTATATTGTTCTCCCTGTCTGAGAAGTACCAAGTGGTCAATATGCACAGCATAGTGACAGCCATCAAGTTCTAGGGGGCACAGATTCGTAATAGTATGTTCTTGGTTTACTACAAATCTTAAATAATGTCTGGCAGTTAAATCAACATAGATACAGCAAGCAGCTTAATTTAACTTTGTATAAAAACCAGAAAGCATTTGAAAACATGCTGCCTGCACCACAAGACTTGCGCATACATTCTTAATAAGAGGCAACTGACTTTGTCTTTGTTACCAGTGCATTTGGGTCATTGCACTGTTGTGCTAGAGAAGGGGTGTTTTAGTTAACCTTTAGGTTTTCCCTCATTAAACTGAGTAGCTGTCATTTATTTTGAACTGATTGCATGATGGCCAGTGCCAGTGAGCTGAAAGCAGATTTAATAAGTAGTATGTAAGAAAAAAAGTCTAATTTTATGAGGGTTTTTTAGGTCACAATTGATTAGTGTCATGGCTTATAAACAATCCAAAAGAATCATGATAATGACCTGCTCACAAAGCATATTTCATCCAGAAGGATCCCAAAGCACTTTACAAGTTTTACATAGTAATCAGTTCATACAGTCACCTCCAGGGGTTGAAAGGGGTAATCTCTGGATGGTGCTAAGCAGTACCAGACAACAGTTCAGAATAATAATTGGGGAAGAGGGAAAGACTAGCTTATCCAATATAGGAAGGATTTAAAGTAGACAGAATGTATTGTAATTACCTAATTGGAATTTGAGCAGAACTCTGCGGATATAAAAATGGTGAAAACCTTTCATAATGCCCGGGCAAAGCTTTTGTAACTTGCCTGCTTTCCAGTTCCATTACAAACTCCAACACTTGGTCTAGGTTTGACAATATGTTTGTTACAAGTTCTGTGGTATCTCAAGATCCAAATGATAAAGGAAAGAATCAGCCAGCCAGCCTCATTGGGAGAGGAATGAACATTCTCACTTCCCTCACTGGGGAAAACAGAACCTAACATGAAACTTTAGGTATACTAACCTGCAGGCACCAAAAATAAATACACGGAGCCCCAGGTGAACTGAAGTTGCTTAGGGCTTGTCTACACGGTGCATTAGTTTGCACCACCAGCTGGGGTGTACGTTCTAGCATGCACCCTTAAATGTTCCTTATAGTGTGCATTGATAACATACTTGTTTGGAACAGTTAGTTTCCCAGGGTAATAATACATTTACTCTTTTACGAAAAGTAGCACAGAACCTTCATTTCCCATTAAAGACGGTCTCCACCAGCAGAATACGCACTCAGATTGTAGAGCAGCATTTTATCTGAGCCAGAACTAAATCAGAACAGTATCTACTGAATCATCACCATCACGTCCTTCAGCGCTCTGGGTCATTCCTCCTCCCCCATCCTTTCCCCCCAAGTACCAACACAGTTTGATGTTGCTTAGCATATAGTTTGTGATGCGATCCTAGTTCAGGGCAGTACGATAGCAGTAGTACAAGACAACTAGTGTGTAAGCTTCCTGGGACAGGGACTGTCTTTTTACTCCTGTTTGCACAACACCGGGCACAATGGCGCTTTGACTCTCAGTTGAGGCCCTTTGATGCCCCTATAAAACAGCTGATAAATAATACTACAAATATTGTAAAGACCACATTAGGTGCACAGAACTACACTCAGTAATTCCAAGGGTGAAAAATAGGATCTATTTGAAGCCTTTGAAATCAGAAGTCAATGTGTTGTCTGTAACTCTTCTGCTGTACAGGAGAGAACTGGACTCTGCATACCTTTGCACAAGCTTATGCATAATAAGAATGGTGTATTTAAAATCAGCATGCCGTTGCTTACTGCTACTGCCTGAATAAGGTTAAAATACACGGTAAGAAAGCACTATTTCATTTGGCATTTTCTCTAATGCTCATGATTTTTTAAAAGTGTATTTACTGCTCATGAAACATTCTGAATGGACAGGCTGAGAGACCAAAATACTGCATTTATCAGCCAGAATAAGCCTTGTACAGAGGGTTGGTGTGAAAGCTTCCTCAACCTCATGCCGCTCTCAAAATATGCCTCAGCTCGGTTCTGCAAGGACCACCCCTGCAAGTGGAGCTGATGGATTGAGTCCCTGGCTTTTCTAGTGAAACTACCAACAAATCAGGGCCACCTGCCTATCAGAAATTTGGCCGAGATGCCAGCTTATTACATGCAGGCAACCAAACAGCCATCGAACGGCAATAACTTTCAGTTTTTAATGTGTTGAAGTGGAAATTAATATTTTAACATTTTAAAATATTTGTTTCTACAATCGCCCCTGCAGAGGCTTATATCATGTCACCAGTCATCTCACCGACCATATACAGCTTGTCACCAGAATAGAGCTGGAAATCTGAATCCCATCCTGGCTCACAAATGAGGTCTGTCTTTCTATAAAAGAGGGCTACGAAAATAAGTTTTGTTTCCCCTAAAATAAGCCTAAAGATAGATTTACCACCCCCACTCCCAATTCAGCAACTTCTTTCTCTAGCGTTGTCCCCTTTTCAGGCTCTGCCTGCCTGCCTCTGGTGAAATTAAATCTTGATTAATATACACAGTACTTGTCCTTTGTGACTCTTACAGTTAAGAGAGGACATAGAGTCCTGAAAGGAATGCCTCGGAGGATTCCCCTAATGAAGTGACAGACATTAAGGATTCTACTGCTTGGATGGCCTTACAGATGCCTTTATAACCTCATCTCTAGGTAGGATGAGGAGGTCTCGTTTTACTGTCTGACTCATCAACCATTTCTGAATGTCGGCTGTTAATTTGGAACACCTTAACCTCATCTGTTTTCTCCACACTCTGCCATTAGGCAGAGCATAACTTGGTCTTGAGACATCTGGAATCTGACAGCCCATATGTCCTCTTCATATAAAACAATACATCTGTCCCGAAGGCAAGTTGTTCAATTGTTTCTAATAAATTGAGTAAAAAAATAATTAAAATTTAATAAGCAACAGTCATTTTCAGGCTCCCATAGACTTTTCTGGTTGAATTTACCAGGTGTAAATCCAAAGCAAACCAGCACAGAACTCATTATCCCGTGCTACTTCTGATACCCTTAACAACACTGAGAAGCCCTTACTTCAGTTAAATAAGGTACACTGCAACCAGTGTAAAGGTATAAGAATCCATCCTTAAGATAGATGTTTTAACTCAATTTTATTTACTTACTGTAATTTATCATAAATTAACAGAAACACATTTTTTTTTTTTACACAACTGGCCTTGCACGATACAGTTTCTGGACACTGAAATGGAGAAATGCAGTCTCAAAGTAGGAACATAGGAATTTACCAGATTGCATAAGACCAGCCAAGTTTCTGGCCATTCCAAAGGAACTGCCTGTCCAAGAGCCAGAGGGAGCAATACTGGAATATCACACAGGGATTAGGCTAACGGAGAGACAGACACCCTAAGTAGTATATGCTACACAACAGACCACTGCTGTTGTTTCATCTTGGAGTGATTTTTCTTTACAACCTCGTTAGACACCAAAATAGCACAGCGGTGCTGTGAGGACATAAAACTGAGCTGCAGTGATGACTCTACACATTGAAACGCTAGAAAAACCATTACCATTAGAATTTGTAACTCTCAAAGGGCCTGTATTACAAAGGTAAAGTAATGAGTGACTCAAAGACATTGTACGGCACCATTACACTGACGCTGACCGTCTCTTGGACTCTTCTCGTCTCTGATTTGCTCACAGAGGATATACAGACAGCTGATGAACGCTTCAGTGTGAATTTTTGCTGGCGTCTCTCTCTTATTATTGCTACAGGTTGGCATCTCCAAAGAGCACGGAGAAGGTGCCAAGCTTATTACTAACCAACTTCTATAATTTACAACCTGCCCAACTGAGGGCTGAAAAACCCGGCAGTTTTGCAGAGTAATTCTGGGAAGTAACCATCCTCACAGCACCAATTATTAAAGCCACTTGCACACACGAAAGCTATAAAGATTAAAAATATAGCACATTTGTCATTAAATATGGATAAAATCATGTAATATGTATTATACAGCGGGGCAACGGCCAGCCGCACGAGCTCCAGCTCAACCCTATAGAAGAGCCACAAACCCTGAGTCCCAAATCAGCGTGCGTTTTGTCAAGCAGAGGAACGAGTTTGTCATGCAAAATAAACACAGATGTTCCAAGCGCTGACTGTAGCTTTCAGGCAACTGGTGAGGACTAGAAAGTGCTTTAGGAAAATGTGCTGCTCGGTGAAAGCCGACTGCCTCCGCACATACTGTACTTCAGCTGCAGTTGAGGCTGTGTGAGTCATTGAAAGGACGTAGCCTGTTGTTGTTTTTAATTTTGTTTGCTGTTTATTGTATTCCCCCCCCCCACACACACACACATACATACACACTCAATATTCTGTCTTGAAACCTGTTCAAATGGCTCCCTCTGCTGATGTGTTTGGCATGCTTTAGTGGCACACAAGCTCTCTTCAACACTGCTGGCTAAAGCTAGTTCTCGTTTTAGAAAGGCTAGATTTTATTAGCACCTCAGGCCTTGCTTTGCTTTTTTAATGTAATTGTTTTCCTCTCTTTCCTCGTTTGATTCTCTTAAGAAATGAATCCTTTCCTCTTGTGCAACGTACATGCACATCTTTCAATCTCCTTAGCTACTCGGAACCAGCCACTGCATCTTTCTCCGTTTACCTCAGGCTTTCCTGATGGTTCCTGGGAAGAGAATAGCTGGTGGTTCCTGGTAGGGCTAACCTCCATCTTGCTCAAGATAGACCGTTACATTAGATCTAGGAAAACTGTTCCTGTAGCTTCAGTGGGCCCCAATACAGGTCACACATTTCCAGTATGAGACTCAAGTCTGCTTTAGTTCAAAGTGGTCCAGTGGTAAGGGCACAAGCCAGAGACTTAGGGTAAATTCTCTGCTCTGCCACAGACTTCCTGTGTGACCTTGGTTGAGTCACTTGGGCCCAGATCCTCGACAATAGTTTGGTGCCTAACTCTAATGGCTTAAAAATCAGAGTTAGGCCCTGATATACCTTTTGAGGATCTGGGCCTTAGTCCCTCTCTGCCTCAGTTCCCCATCCGTAAAATGGGGATAACAGTATTTCTCTCAGGTGTGTTGTGAGGATAAATACATTAAAGATTGTGAGGTCCTGAAATACTACAGTAATGGAGGCCAGATATGTATAGACAGCCTTCTGCAAGGAAGGGTCATCAGATTCATTCCCCATCCTCCTCCGAAGTTAACAGGATGTCCAAGGAGGAAGGTATGTGGCAGCTTTCTCAGACCTTTCCTTCCCCAGTGAAAGTTCAGGCCTGTATCCCTGGGGACTCCTCTCAATCTTCTTTCTGCAGAATTTGAAACGTTGAAATCGCAGACATTAGCACAATTTTTTTTGCAGTAGTTTGTATTACAGTTTTTTACTCTATGATCTTTTTTGCACCAATTTCCCCCTTTCCTTTTATAACCCCACCCAGATCAGTCCTGTGATAGCCAGGAACCTGGAACTTCTTTACACCTTGTCGCAAGGTCATTTTTGCATAAAATGGAGCTGGACAAAACTTGGCAGCTATGAGTTAAAGCCACAACTATCCTCACCCCCGGTTCCAGCAATTCACTCCCCTCCCAACTCTACCTCCTTTGCAAAGATAAGCTTTGCAGTGTGCCCTGAAAGGCGTCAGATTCTGGCTATTCCAGACCAATGAGTGGGAGGCAGATTCCAAAATGTTTTGCACTTTGGTTTGAAGCCCGTGGTTCCATAAGATTCTTACAATGATCTAGTAATTTTGCCTGTGGTTAATTTCCCCCAGCTTAAAGTGGGGCTAATCAGACTTGGTGGGACTGGGTGTTTAATTAACATATGTGAAGCACTTTGAAATCCTTGTAGAGAAGGAGGGCAAAACAATCATTGGAGCTGGTTCAAAAATGGGGTGACATTTTTTGTGAAAATGTCTTTCATTTTTTTCTCAATGACATTTGAAATTTTGAAGAAAATTGTCAAAACTTGACACGCGTAGGCCACCTCTAGTAATAAATTGTTAATTGTTGTTCTAGCTCAAAATAGCAATGCAGGGAGTTTCAAAACTACTAATGTTAAACAGTACATGTCTTTGTTTCCAAATTAAGGGCTAGATTATGCAGCCCTGACGCAAGTAGTCCAATGGGAATAAATGGGACTACTCAGCTAAATTAAGGATCACCTTCATGAGTAAGGATTTGCACAATTTAATCCTAAAAGTCGAATGACAAACCCCTTACTCCCATTGCTTGGTAGTTATCACACAATCGTTGCACTGAATTCAGTGTGCAATGCCCAGTGGAAGTAAGAGGCTCACAACCTGGCTCCAATTCATCAAGGCACCTAAGCACATGCTTAATTTAAGGCAAGTGAGTAGGCTTGTTGAAGTCAATGGGACTGCTCCCAAAGTTAATCATGTGCTTAAAGTGCTTTGCTGGATCAGGGGGTCTACATGATTATCCTTAGAGCATAACTTCTGGGTATTGGCCGGATTATTAAACAGGTGTCCACTCTGGGGTGACCAGACAGCAAGTATGAAAAATAGGGACAGGGGTGGGGGGTAATAGGAGCCGATGTAAGAAAAAGGCCTCAAAATCGGGACTGTCCCTATAAAATCGGGACATCTGGTCACCCTAGTCCACTCCCTGTTTGAATTCTAGGCTCAGCAGTTTGTTCACTCCCTGCTCCTGATTAGGGCCTCAGTTCAGCAAAGTCTTTCAGCAGGCATCTAACCTCAGTGGGTTCATTCCTGTGCTTAAAGTTAGGCATGTGTTTAAATACCTCGCTGGGCTGAATTGGAGCCTATAAAAGTTAGGCCTGGTGAACACTTTAAAAGTTTTACTGGCATAACTGTGTCAGCAAGGGGTGTAAGTTTTTGCCAACATAGTTATGCTCAAAAAAGCCCCAGTGTGTATGCAATTACAGTGATGTAAAGCACTTTATACCAGTGTGGCTTATTACACTTTGGATTTCACCAGTATAAGCGATACTGCCATAAGCACTTTCCTACTGGTAGAACTGTGTCTGTACCTGTGTGGGTGTGTCGTGTGGGGTGATGCTTTACCTATGGTGGCATAATTAAAGCAGTAACATTTTTAAGTGTAGCCAAACTTCACACTTATCCAAGAGGGGGACAGACATTACCACATGTCTGAAGGCACGTTAACACTGCGACTGGAGATGTGGACTGCAGCCTAGGCTGGTGTGATAAATGAAGGGAGGGGCGTAGCTCCCTTTTATGGACACCCAGCCAGACAGTAGCTATAAAAGCCCTCTGATTTTACCCTCTGAGTAGCTGTTCTCTATTTGCTCTGCCTGTAAAGGGTTAAAAGTCTCACTGCTGTGCATAGGTAAAAGGAAGTGAGTGGACGCCTGGCCAAAAGAGCCAATGCGAAGGCTAGAACTTTTTTAAATGGAGAAAAGACTCTCCTTTTCTCTGTGGTGGGTCTCCCGGGAAGCGGCGGACAGGGCAACAGCTATGCTGTAAGAAACTTGGGCCAGGTATGAAAAATCATCAGTATCATACCTAGAAACTACTCATTTAAAACACCAGATATGTAAGTAGATCAGGAAATGTCTAGGAAGACGCAATTAGGTTTATCCCTTTTACTTCTTTATGGCTTGTGAATTCCTCTGTGCTCACCCCAGGAGCTTTTGTTTTACTTGTAACCTTTAAGCTGGACCTCAAGAAAGCTATTCTTGGTGCTTAATCCTTGTAGTTGCTCTTTTAAAATCTAGCAATAGTCTGAGTCCCTAGATGTATTTTCTTTCTTCTTTATTATTAATAAAATTTACCTTTTTTAAGACCAGAATTGCATTTTTGGTGTCTTAGGAGGTTAGTGCACATGTTGTTTAATTAGCTGGTAGCAACAGCTGATTTTCCTTTATTTTTTCTTTCTCAGCTCTTCCCCGGATGCCGGGTGAAAGGGCTTGAGGGTACCCCACAGGAAGGAATTCCCAAGTGCGCCTTCCTGGGCTCTCAAAGGGGTTCTGCACTTGGATGGTGGCAGCATCTACCAAGCCAAGGTCAGCTAAAAGCTGTAACCTTGGGAGTTAATACAAGCCTGGAGTGGCCAGTATTAATTTTTAGAATCCTTGTGGGCTCCCACCTTCTGCACTCAAAGTGCCAGAGTGGGGAATCAGAGTGGGGAATCAGCCTTGACAGCTGGCATACCCGCACTAGCTTTAATCTAGCATGTGTGGCTAAAAATAGCAGTGAAGACACAGCAGCAAGAACCCCAGCCTGGGCTAGGGATGTGAGTACGAATCCAAGGTTCCAGGCAGACTTGTACAGCCCATGCTGCCGCATCTTCACCGCTATATTTAGCTGGGCTAACTTGATTAAAGCTAGCATGCATATGCCAACCCAAGTTACAATCACACCTCCAACAGCAGTGTAGACGTATCCTTACATGACCAAGCACCACTAAGAAACACAGCTTGAATTTCAACTATTGAGCCCAGAATACTTGAGGCAAACTGCTTGCTAGCAATCACAGAGGAGGGAAACATACACCAAAAAGTTTGTTTGGTAATTTCAGAAAACTTATACATTCACAGAAAATGTGGTGTGCTTGCAGAGTTACTATGAACAGGGGAAGAGTCTACATTTGTTGAGTAAATTACTTGCTGAGAATTATTCTCTCAGCTCTAGTTAGCAGTAGTTAGCTTGAGACCATGGATAATTCATTACCCACAAATCTCTGCCTGGATGGGGCAACGTAAGTAATTTGGAGTCCATAGGCCTAATTAGGTATCATTTAATGGACTGATGCTCATTCTGCTGCTGCACAATTCAAAAGCAATTTGTTTAAGTTGTGCGATCCAGTTGCAATGTGAAGGAGATTTTAATATCTACTTTAATTGGGCATAACATCGATGCAGTTGAGACTCCTTCAACTATGTGGAGGGAGTAGGTGAGGACCCAGCAGCAAATGTGATATGCAGCATGACACATGCCACTCCATCATTCAAAGAGAAATGTCTTCAAAACATTGGAAGTTCATAACATTATTATTACTGATACTGATCAACTAATAAGGGGTCATTATTTGGGATGGCCAAAATCATTTGAATAATGTTAACTTTTGATTAAAAGTGGAAATAAATCTCCCTTTTCAAGGTTCAAAAAATGTGGGGGAGAGAGGGTTGGTAAATTACGTTTCACGTAATTCACCTCTGTACTTCCTGATTCTGGTCAGGACAGGATGTGGAAGAAGAAAAATACTGTGAGAACGGCTGTTCCCAATATAAATTTCTGACCCAATCAGAAGAATAAAAGCACCAAAAATGTCACAAAAGAGCCTGCTCTCAGATCATTTGTAGATAACCTCATTATCTCTAGCCTGACTCTTCCCTGCTTATTTATACCTGCCCCGGGACATTTCCACTGCATGCATCTGAAGAAGTGGGTATTCACCCATGAAAGAATATGCTCCAATATGTCTGTTAGTCTATAAGGTGCCACAGGACTCTTTGTCACTTTTACAGATCCAGACTAACACGGCTACCCCTCTGATACTTGTAGAGCCAAGAAGTTCAAACTAGTTTGAATAAGGTTTAGATACATTATCTGAACTGCACGTCCAAATCCTTTTGAATTTCACTTACCATCTAATTATTATTTGCTGGTCTTCTGGGGAAGCTGATTTTTTTTTTAATTGAAGTTGTTGGATCCTAGCTGCAGTGCAGAATAAGTAGTGTGAGATCTGATATCCACATTTTGGAAAATTTCATGAGTAAATGAAAAATGTTGCACAATTTAATACAAAAAATATCCATACATTTTCTTCTGGGTCATTTTGCAGTTCAGAAACATTACTCTTTGTGTCTTTGTTGCAAAATGACCAGTTTGGCATCAAAACGGGAAAAACTGATTTTTTTGTGCCGTTCAAAATTACAGTGTTTGAGAACTAGGACATTGTTGTTAATGGGATAGGCTCCAAGATGCCAAGGAAATAAACTTTGCAAAGATGCTGTTTAGGTATTAAAAGCAAACATATATTGTCTATGCCTGTTCCTGATAACTGTTATGCTTTTACAGTTTTAGCCTTAAACAACACATTGTGGCCTAAATCAAAGAGACAATCCATGTTCTCAGCAATATGCAAAAATTATAGGTGAATCAATTGAATGGCATGTTGCTGATTTTATTAGAATTTGATGTTGTGGATCTCTGTGAGGAGGTGAAGATTGCAGACCAGGGCCTGTGCAAGGAAGTTTCACGCCCTAGGCGCACACAGCCCCAGCTAATACCCCACCCCCCGTGGTGGCTCCCCCCCCACACTGGCTGGCAGCTCAGGCCCCCGCCTGCGGCAGCCTCCCCCTACCCGCAGTGCCTCCCCAGCTCCCGGCTCAGCTGCGGAGCCAGGAAGCGGGAGGAAGCTGCGACAAGCTGCCCCCCAGCTCCTGGCTCAGCCGCGGAGCCGGGAGGCAGCCACGGCCAGCCTCCCCCAACCCCGGCTCCCGGCTCAGCCATGGAGGCGGGAGGCGGCCAGCTGCCCCCCAAATCCTGACACCCTAGGACCAAATCCTGACACTAGGGTCGCCTAGTGGGCGCGCCGGCCCTGTTGCAGACCGGTATCTAGAACATATCACTCCTATGCACATGTTTACTGACTAAGTCAGACGTAACTATCCGTTATGTGAGCAAAACTGAGTCTGCTGTGGGAAAGGTTACAATACTCGCACAGGGGAGTATAGGCCACGTCAGAGCTGTTAGTTTATTGACAGTGCAAACTCCATATTGACGCAGGAATGGCCGACAAGATGATGGTAAAGGGAGTAAAGTGTAATGATCTACTAAATATCATCTTCTTTATATGAAAGTCATGCTCCCATTGTGGATCCTGCATTGCACACAGCTGCATGCACAAGATGCCCCGAAAAGATGGCCCAGAGTCATCAGGGTGGACATACAAGAAATTTTGCATCAGAGGGGTAGCCATGTTAGTCTGGATCTGTAGATGTGACAAAGAGTCCTGTGGCACCTTATAGACTAACAGACGTATTGGAGCATAAGCTTTCGTGGGTGAATACCCACTTCTTCAGATGCAGTCATAATTATACAATGTTTTCACTTCAGAAATTAGGTATCTGGGGCAGAGATCTATTGAGTGTTTGTACAGAATCTAGCACAATGGGGCTTGACTTGGTTGGAATCTGGGTGCATAAATGTTAAATAATAAAATCATTTGTGTTCCCATTGACATTCGCCGATTTGAGAAACAGGTTTGCTCTGCTGACATTTGCATTTCTGGAAGACAGCCACACACACTGCTGAACTGATGCTGTCTCTGTTCAGTCTGCATCTACTTTCCTGGAGTATTTTTCAGAGTGCCCAGCTAATGCGGAACATAAACTATGTTTGGAAGTTTGCTTGCAGAAAGCAATCCCTGTGGTTAGTTAGTGTAATGCTCTGGTGCACGGCTACCTCTCCATGACAGCGTACAAAATCCAGTCCCTTGTTCAAACCCTGCTCCTTGTTCTAAGAGCTGAGTTACACTTAGTTGTAAGTGATGGATTTCACTGTACACCCACAAGCTGACAGAAAAATATTGTCATCTATAAGAACTGAAATGTACATAGAAGCAAGTAAGAAAAATGCTGCTTGAGAACTTAATAGTTTGTATATTTTGACATGTGATGTTGATGATTTGTGTTTTAGCCGTTATAAAGCTTTACTTTTTTGAAAAATGTCTACTATAATTAATTATATTCTGACCCACTCCCACTTGCCATCCCTCCATAATTTCCCACAACTGTGAAAATGTAATTCAGTAAAACTTGTAAAAAAGATGCTTAAAAATTAACATCAATATGATCCATCTAAATTATCTATAAACAAAAAGCAAATTCTGGCAAGGCTACATATTGGGCCAGATCTTCAGGAGCTGTGCTAATTTACCCCAGCTGAGGATTCGGCCCACTCATTCACGGATCAGAAATAATTCCATGTGATTTAGGTGAGCAATCACAACACAGCTAGAAATTTGCAATCAATCTAGAGAATAAAAAGAACTTTCCAAAATGTGCTGAGTAAATCTGAATAGCAAGCAAATGTGAGGAAATCACAATCTGCTCACAGACATTCTGTGAGGGGGCAGGCGGGGAGACTGAAGCTGGGATTTTCAAAGGAGTTAAGGTACTTCAGTGCCCATATCCTGTTGAAATCTCATGGGAATTGGATGCTTAATTTCTGTAAGGGCCCTTTGAGTTAAACTATGTCAAACTAACAAAGTAAATTATTCTCTAAACTTGGACTTATTCTTGCATACTATACTACAGAAAAACCCAGCTTGCAACAGCCAGACATTGCCTGTTCAATCAAGGCCTAATGAAAAGGGGTAGCATGGCACTGGATTGGGATTCAGGAGAGCTGGGTTGTATTTCCAGTTCTGCCATTAACGTAACTGGGTGAACCCTGGGCAGATGACTTCACAACTCTAGGCCTCGCGTTCCCCATCTGTAAAATGAGGGTAATGATACTGACCTCCTTTGAAAGTGTTTTGAGATCTTCTGATGAATAGTGCTATATAAGAGGTTGGTATTATTATATTACTGGGCATGCATGGGCGGTTTGCCGTTTGACTTTAAAGAGCATGGGATCAAGCCCTGATTACATGGTAGCAGTGTGTTAAATGTTGATGTTCTCTGAAAACCTTAAGGCCAGATCCTAGTTAATGCAAATCAACATAGCTCGATGGAGTAAGATTTATAGGATTGAGCTGTTAAGCTATAAAAACATTACAGTTAGAGTTGGTCAGACTCTTTCAAATGAAAAGATTTTAATTATAAAATGGCCTTTCTAAAACACAGAATTTTGTGAAAAATTGTCAACATCAGCAACGTCTTTTACCATTTTTTAAAACCAGAATTTGCACTGAAATCCTTATTGGTATTTTTCATTTACTGAAAACTTCATTGTCTTACTGAAAATGTTTTGTTTGGTCAAGGGACTATTTCAACTATGGTTCTGATAAAAGTGTTGATAAAAATGTCAATAAAACTATCGTGGAAAATTTAGCAAAAACTGGAAAATGAGTCCATTTTGAATACTGCAAAAGGGAAACTCTTTTAACATTCTTCATTTCCCTGTTTTTTGACTTACATTCTTCTTTTAGTGTATTACTTCAGATTGTAGAACACGAAACCTTCTTCCATCTAAAGTAGTGGTTCTCAACCTTTCCAGACTACTGTACCCCTTGTAGGAGTCTGATTTGTCTTGCGTACCCTCAAGTTTCACCTCACTTAAAAACTACTTGCTTACAAAATCAGACATAAAAACACAAAAGTGTCACAGTATGCTATTACTGAAAAATTGCTTTTATTCTAATTTTTACCATATAATTATAAAAGAAATCAATTGGAATATAAATAGTGTAGTTACATTTCAGTGTATAGTATATAGAGCAGTATAAACAAGTCATTGAATGAAATCTTAGTTTGTACTGACTTCGCTAGTGCTTTTTATGGAGCCTGTTGTAAAACTAGGCACATATCTAGATGAGTTGATGTACCTCCTGGAAGACCTCTGTGTACCCCTAAAGGTACACGTACCCTGGTTGAGAATCACTTATCTAAAGTGTCAGATAGGAAAGCGTGGAATTTTTGTACACCTTGTACCATCAGAAATGGAGGACTCAGAAGTCTGGGCCATGATGTTTGCTTACTCGCTACAAGTGTTTCCCAGTGAAATGAAGTTGTGCTAAGTTACTGAGGTATTAGAATAGGAAGAGCAACCATATTGACCAGACATTCTATTACATACGAAAATATAAATTCCTATTAACATGGTTGCATGGTTTCTATTCACCTTGTTTGGTTATTGTGATGTATTACAGACCCCAATCAGAGTCCCGATGTGCACTGTAAACATGTAATAAAAAAGACAGTCCTATCCCCAATGAATTAATAGTCTAAATGTTAAAAACCTTTGTTATGGTTAATACACACATCTACTGACTGCTCTGATGCTGGAAATCCATACAATGGCATTACTGAAAAATTATATTTTATCACAGACACAACACTGTTAAAAGCCCAGTAAGGCTGCAAAATTAAACATTCAGAATCTAGCCAATGGTAGAATGAAAGTTGCAGCCTTAATTCTGCCCTCTTGTGCATCTGCAGTATAGTAGGTACAGTCTTTAATTACATGATCACGTACTATTTTTTCCATAAGACGCCTGCCTCATTCGATGCACAGGCTGGATGGTGCACACTGAATGAGCAGCTATTTAATATTTTGTTTTCCCTTCGCTGGTCAATGTGTGACCTTCCCCCCAGCTCTATTTATTGGACCTTTGCAAACCCTGCTCTGAAGACAGACTTTTTCGTGGGTGTTTCCATGGTACTTATCACTACAGTAACTGAGTGCTTTCATTTATCTTCACAACACCCCTCTAAGGGGAAGGGGTGCTGTTATCCCTATTTTGTAGAAGAGGAACTCAGGCACAGAGAGAGTAAGGTAAACACGTCCACTAATTTTGATTGGCTAGTTTGAGAAATAGCCAGTTTCAGAAGACACAGCATTATGTAGCCCTTTCTGTGTTCAAAGCACAGCTGTCATTGCCTTCAGTTGCAGCTGTGAGTGCCCAGCAAGTTAGGCCCCAGGGTTTCGAGTTGGGCCCCCAGAAAGTGAAACGCACAATTAGTGGCCACCTGTGAAAAGTCTGATGTGAGTGTTTTCACTAGCAGGACACAGGATCTCTGTGACAGAGGCAAGGACAGAATCAAGTGCTCCAGGGCGACGTTCAACTGCCTCAATCAACGGACCATCTTTGTTCTCCCTGTAGTCTTGTCTCATTCATGATGCACCTTTCGACTTCTGCAAGAAAGGAGGCAGAGTTCCTACAGACAGCAGCCTGCTTCACTACACAACCCTGTTTCATCCCTAGAGAAAGTCCAAACTCTGCACCGAGGGAGATGGAGGTCCTGTAGTATGTGATCATGCCATGAATGACTATTATAATGCTTATGCACAAATAGGGCCAAATGAAGGTTGGCCGCATTAATTCTGGCATTGCCTAACTTTTGAGCGCTTGACTTTGCAACCTTAATGTTCTTTCAACATCATTTTTTGTGTGTATTGTGGAATATCGATTGGTAACGTCTGTCAGAATAGATAGCAGTAGCTGAATATAACTTTCTTTATTAGGGTTAGTTTTATAACATGTTTTTATTTATTTGTAAAGGAAACCTTCCTATAATTTTTTTTTTCTGGGCTTGCTGAGTGGCTGATGCTTGTAGTAGCGAGGACTCATTCATTTAATATTTGGAATAAAGATTACTTCCAGCTCTCTAGAGGCAGGTTATAATCTTCTTCCCCATCAGCAGCGCCAAGCCTCAGGATTTTATCACAAATTTTGAGAGGTGTTGTTTCTCAAACTTTCAGCTCTGGAAGTCGAGTGACGATGTGAGAATCTCAGTTTTCATTAAAAAAATGTTTCTAGCCCTTATGACTGCAGAGAAAAGCTTATGAAGGTGAACCATAATGGCTCAAGAACCAGCAGGCAAATAAAAAGAATTTTAAAATGTTAGGCTTTAAAATCATGAATTTTAAAAAAACAACTCATGATTTTTGCAGCGGCCTGGCTCGTGATTTTTGAGCACTTGGGGTTGGCAGTACTGAAGGTAACTTATAAGGTATATACCTGGATTAGTGCCACATCTTTTCTTGTTTGCAGTGTTTTGAGGGCCACATTGGCCCCAGGATATTAGAGAGACAAAGTGGGTGAGCTGATATCTTTTATTGGACCAACTTCTGTCGGTAAAAGACACAAGCTTTTGAGCTATGTAGAGCTCTTCTTCAGGTCACTGCCCAGAGCTCTTATTCATGACCTGAAGAAGAACTCTGCGTACCTCGAAACCTTCCGTCTTTTACTGTCAGAAGTTGGTCCAATAAAAGATATTAGCTCACCCACCATGTCTCTCTAACATCCTTTCTTGTTATGTAATCAGGAAACAAGGACTCTGATAAACATCATGCAGTGCTGAAATCTCACATATAGCTTGATTACCCACTATTTTATAATAAAAAGGTATTAGTCAATCTCAACATTTGCTTACATACGCTTAGTAAGCCTCATTGGGCAGGTCTTCAGCTGTTGTACATCAGTTAAGTCACTGGAGCTATGCTCATTTTCAGCAGCTCAGGATCTGGCCATAGATTTTTGTAATGAACAGTTAAAACCATAATCCTACAGCTGTGCACTTTTTGCCTGCCTCTAGTAATCACTTTTGAGTGTTTTAAGATTGTTAATGAAAGGGGGGGAAATTCCTGCATTTTACATCACTGTATTTATACACCAGTGGTATATTTACTCCTACCATCAATTTGTTCTTGGTAGTAGGTGATACAAACTATGATAACTTAACATTGTCCATGCTCAGTTTCCTGGAAGCAGCGCGCTCAAAAGCCAAGGCAATGCCGCTGTTTCTAGGAGGCATAATATAACTTCCATTTTCTCCAAGCAAAGAGAATTGCAGCCAGTGATTTGGTTTCTATCCAGATCTCTACATACGGATAAAATGGGGTCACCTCCCATTCTTAGGAATTCCGCTCTTCTGCACAGCTGCTGTAGCTGGACTCTCACCAGCACAGAGTCTACCGACCATAATAATACTGTATCTGCATCTTTAGCCTCGAAAAGAAACTGAAAAGGAAAAAACACAGTAAATACAATCTGAATAGCAATCCTCCTGGTCTTTTCTAGAATTGTCAAGCAGAGAAATCTGGAACCCACAGTGTTAACATCTATAAGCTGCTCCGACAAGGGAATATATACTGTTAAATCTTGGGAGTTATTTAAAATGCCAGTGAGTATAATAGCAGTGCTCTGAAATAACCATTTCATCTGCCTACATTACTCTAAAATTAATGAATAATGAAGCGATGCCCTTCACATTCTCTTCCCTTTCCATTCCAAGATATATTGATCAGATGACATTTATTTAAGTTTGGGATAATGTATTAATTTCAAGATAATTATTCAATATACTTTTGTCACTGTTGATATGCTTCAATGTCATCCAGGGGCCGAGGGATGAATAAACTGTTATCTGACATTGCTGGACAGGGTGCTAGAAATAAATGCAATTTTTCCCCTTGAGAAAAGTCTTAGGGGGGGGGGTTTTGGAGCGGGGGTGGGCGGAGGAAAAACGGGGAGAGTTTTATGGCAGAGTAGAGGCAGGCTAAGAGGATAAGGATAAAAAAAATTGATGGTACGGTGGGATGAACTGCTCTTTCGTTTGTCACTGGGGTCAGACTGATGCTCAGCAAAGCTGACAGAGCCCATCCTTAGTGGATGCCACTGCAATATTAACACTCATTTGGAGCAGATGTGGCTAAAAGCATGAAACATTGAACAAACAGCTGCCAGAGATCCAGTGCCATTGCAGGAGCACTTATGTTCTATTAATGGACTGCATTTCTGAGGCCGGCAGGGCAACCCTTATTCCCCTCCGTTCTTCAGCAGATGGGTCAAGCAATGGCATTTCAGAGAGGCGTGATCCCTTTGGTGGGATGTCACGATGTTGCTCAAAGAATTCTAATAAAAATTGCTCGCCGCCCCGCTTACATCACAGCAGCTACAACATTTCTTTAACCTCCAGTAATTTGATCAATGTAATTTTACTGCAGATTTATTTTTACACCCCCGTGATACCCACTTTTTTTTTTTTAATCTTTAGTCTTTGTGGTCCTTCATGTGTCACCTCTGGAGGCAGATTGCCGTACGCAGACAGACTGGGTCAGATTCTGATGTCAGTCACTGGCATCTAAAGCTGGAACCACTCATATTGAACCAAATGGAGTTATTCCAGGTTTACGCTGGTGTATCAGAGCAAAACATGTCCCATAGTGTGGATAGGAAAGATATAGGACGTAGAACTTGTCTGTAAGAGTAACCGATAAGAAAAAAAATAATCAAGGTATCAGTAAGTTGATGCATTCTGGTACCTGAATTCATAGGCCGCGTCCACACTTGCTCCCATCTCGCATTGACATACTTGCATACTGCACTCTCATTGAGCTAGCATGCTAAAAATAGTTGTGTAGCGAGGGCAGCGGCAAGCAGCAGCACGGGCTAGCTGCTCTGAGTACAAACCTGCCTGGACCCCTAGAGACATAATCAGGGGAGCTAGCCCATGTCGCTGTGAGTGGATGCCCTTGCAACCATTTTTAGCACGCTAGCTTGCTGAGAGTTAGTGCAGGCATGTCTACGCAAGCTGGGAATCACACCCCCAGCTCTAAGTGTAGACATGGCCTATGGATTAAGCTGAACGTTAAAACCCAACACAGAGACTGTGAATGTATCTCTTGATTCAGAAGGAAAATGAACTGCATACTAAGAGCTCAGTGGACTTTCTTCAAAACAAAGAAGGCATGTGGAAAACGCGCCCTTTTTAGACTCAGAGGAAGGACTAGAATAATACAGGAGTAGCTTGGAAGAAATGTTCTCAAAATGTAACTTCCTTGAGAGGAGAAAAAAATGCAAATCCAGGAACCGTGGCTCCCCAATGAGGTGAGCGTTGGAAAGAAAGTGGCTCCATGCAAGCATGGCAGATGCTGTTTTCATTTAAGAAAAGAGAATGGGGGTGAACTGCGCATTGAAACAACACATCTGGTTTGTAATTGGACTACTGGAATCTCCTTCCTTAGAGGTTTTCAAGATCAGGCTTGACAAAGCCCTGGCTGAGATGATTTAGTTGGGGTTGATCCTGCTTTGAGCAGGAGGTTGGATTAGATGACCTCCTGAGGTCCCTCCCAACCCTGAGATTCTATGATTCTATGATACTGTGTAGGGTGAAACTCACTCTGGGACAGAGGGCCTTTGACAAGGACCACATAAACCCTATTTGAGAAGGCCTTCTCCTAACCCCACTAGGACTTCCGGGGTATGGGATAGCCACTACTGCCATCAGGGTTTTTGGATGACAGGCGGCAGGATTCACCTACTCCCCACAGTTCAAGGCAGTACGGAAACAGACAGGGGAGTTACTTCTTCTGCAGTAAGCCCATAATTCCCAGTATTGTCACCAGAGATGCCCCTGGGTTCCATGTGATCATATCCTACAGATGATGCTTCTGTTCCCTAGTGTGCTGAGAGTTCCTGGGCATTGGTAGGGAATCCCTGAAGATGATGGGGCATCTGTGTCACCAACTCAGTAGAACCAGCACTTGGCAGTGGGAAAAAGAGCGTTTCTCTACTATTGCTGCCCTACTGGGAGAGGGTTACTCTAGTCTCCATCCCCAAGGACCTTGTATAGATTATGGACACCGGCCTGTACCAGGTGCCAAAAGACCATACCGAAGGCAAAGCAGCCAGCTGGCACACCTAGAAAACCCAGGGAGGGTAGAGGGCCCTGCCGGTCCCCAGGAAAACGGTATGGTCCCTTCCCTTTAGAGATCTAAGTTACAAGCGGGGGAGTTGTGTACTGGTGGGGGCAGGAGATCATGAGGATTGCTTGCAAGGAACACAGGAGTGGAGTTAAGTAAAAGCAGTCAGTTAGGGACCATTCTGCAAGCCTGGTTTAAGGTTGGCGTAGTAAATGGTAGAGCCAGAATCCAGCCTGATTTTGCCCACGTTCTCAATGTTATGCAAAGGGCCCCGTGTTCAATCATTACCTGAGGCATCCTTAACGTTTCATTTCTTTGGTATCTTGAAGGCAAAAATATTGTTGAACCTTTAACATTTTCCAAAGTTGAAGTTTTGTTGGAAGTTCTAGGTCCTTACACAACCCCATGCACCTTGGCATAAATACATCCCGGACACAGAGCTATCTGAACAGTTGCACATGGCCTTCTTTACCTTGTTCTTGTACTTCTCATCCCACCAAACCATACCCTTCATCCCAAATCAGGCCTCTCCAGCAACTCCCGTAAGGATACAAGACATAGTTGGCTAGAGTCTGGTCTTCCCTTCAAGCTGTTTTGTTCATTCCAGCAGTGCAAAGTAGTCAGAATACCGGCTTATCTGGCTATCTAGCATAAGAGGAATTTCTTAGAGGTTTCAGGCTGCAGTAGAGGCTTTTTAGCCATTCCCCTCCCAACCCTTGGCCCAAGAAATGGGGGTAGAACAGTGGAACCCTCTGCTGTCTGACTGACCCCTGACTGGCAGGATGGCCTCTTGGGACTGAGGGCACCAGGATGCCTATTAGGCTATTCAAATGCATGCCAGGGCAAGATCTAGGGCTTGCAAAGGTTGTGTAAGACCAACTAGCTTCTTGAGCCCCTGTCCTGTAGCAAATACAGTTTGGACCAGAGAATCTGGCCTGACATTGCATTCTCTGGTTTGAAATGCAAGGCACAGTTTTGCACTCATTTCAGTTGGAAGGACTGATTAAGCTGGAAAAACTGACATGCAACTAACAAGACTAATGAGAACTTTAAGGGAAGCTTTTTATGCAAAATAAAGAATGACTCTACTTTGGATATTATAATAATAATAGTAATATTGTCTACTGGCATCGCCAGCTCTCCTGGCTGCCGGCATTGCCAGCTTGCCTTTCCTAATTGCTGGCTCTGGCACCTGCTGGCTCTTCAACTCTCTGGCTCACACACATTCTCCTCTCTCCTGGCTCACCTCCTGGTTCACCTCCTGGCTTCTCACCAGAGCAGCCAAGTTCCAGCTAGAGGCTGGGAAGAAATTGGGAGCTCATTACGTTTCCAGGCCCAGATTGTGGGAACTGATAGAGGGCAGGGTTCCTTGGTGCATGCACACTTGTGGCAGCAAACAGTGTGCTGGCACTAATAAATACTATGTGCTGTAAAGTAAACACTACTGCAGGCATGAGCAAAAATACACATGGAGCCACAAGGCTGTTTTCAGAGTGGTGTCCATCACACACCCCACCCAAGGTCCACTGGGCCTTCTGCACTTAATCTTTTATGTGGCATGTGTAGAAATATTCAATAATCCAACTAAAAGACCCACTATAAAGGAAAAGCTAGCGTGATGGGGAGCACGAAGCACTGGGGGACTAAGCCAAAGCCCACTGTAGTCAATGGGTGTCTTTCCATTGACTTCAGTGGACCTGGGTGAATCATGCTCATGATAAGCAAAAATGCCAAGAGATATATACAGTGGGAGTCTACGTTCACCCCCTTCTGAAGTCACTGGGATAGTGCATGGATATCTGAGGGCTAAATGCAGCCTATAATTAGCAACACATTTCAAAAGTTCTGAGTGTGAAATCATTTCCTGCCCAATTCATTTCTTGAAGTCAACGGGACTATGCACAATGCGTAAAGTTAAGCACATGCATATGTCTTTGAAGGATGGGGGCTTTGGACTTGAACTCAGACCCCTGAGGCATCCCCGCATCATAACAGACAGCAGAACTCCAGAGAGCTGAGTGGCTGAGAGTTACCATAATAAAGGATGTGCTGTCCTAGCATTCAGCATTCGTATGCCACATGCTTTCCAGGCTCTAATGCTCTTTTCCTCCCTCATAATAGCAGTGAGATGCTCAATGAGGAGTAAGAAGAAATGCTGTGTTTTTGCTAGCTAATTCCATGTCATTTGACCTCTGTGTCAACATTGGTGGCGGCACTCAATAACATCGTTTTTAAATATAGTATTTGTGACAGGCTTGGAGCTGCTATGCAATAATCTAAGAATACTGATATGTAACCTAGTTAGTGAGAGAGATCCCGTAACTTATATTGGGGTAAGGGAATGTTTATTATATACCTATAATGCTTGAATTCAATGGGGCTGTGTCAAGGAGAAGATAACGGCTCCTAGATAAGAAACATCCCAGCATACATGTGAAAGACAATGGGGAGGATTTATTGACTTTGAAGACCACATACCCTGTCTCCAATGATGGTGCAAGTCTTGTTTTGCCAGGAAATCCAAAGGATCCTAAACAATTAAAATCCCTCTCAGGCTCCTAAATTCAAGTCGATTCAGTGTGGGCCACAGTAGCTCACAGTGTCTGAAAATCATGACACTCATTTAGATGCCCAAATATGAATTTTAGGCAGCCAGGTTTGACGTTTTTTGCTCCGGGAGTGGGATTTTCTAAAGCCCTTAAGTGAATTAGAAGTACAGGTCTTGTCGACTTTCAGTGTCACTTGTGCTCCCAAGTCACTTAAGGGCTGGAAAAAATCCCACACCAAATATTTTTGTTCAACTTTTAATACATGAACATATGCTACTGTAGAGTCAGTTGTAGCCCTAAATAATATCCTAGAACGTGGTCTAGCAATATTTCTTAGAAACCCTTTTTGTGCATTATGTTAAGGAGTTCCAAGCTGTTCTACATAATGCAGTCTTCAAATATCTCTTTCTCTCTGACAGGGGATAGAGCTAGATGTGCCTTGTAGCTTCTTTCCATCTCAAATTGTTAATTATCAGCTTTGACTATGTAAGGAATGCCAAGCCCCAAAACCCATGGACAGGAAGGAGAATTCAATTTGCTGTTCTATGCTAATTTATAAAATGCAATGGGAAAAGACAAGGATCACCACCAATCAGAGTTTTGGAGTCTTTTATGGAACGAGATGCTGATGATTCTGCTCTTCATTCTGTCAGGGAGGTAAAGAAAATTATTAACTTCTGATTTCCTAGGCAGACCGATGACAGATGCAGGAAAAGGCAAGTTAGGTTCATTATTTTGGTCCGTGTGAAGGGGAGCTGCCGGCAGTTTGATTTATAAAATGTGCTACTTGAAAGCTGACTATTAAGAATACACTTGAAAGGTGGAAGGAGCTGAACAGTGGGCAGATCTGATGATCAGGTACATTAATTGATGACAGTCCATCTTGTCGCTAAGGATGGTGGTGACACAGCGTTATGCTGATGCTGACGCCGAAGGTGGTACTACTCTAGTGCTGAAGCAGCTTGCTGAGTGATATCACCGGTGGCTTTGTATCACCATGACGCTTTCCCCTTCAAGCGGTTGCAGCCATTGTTTCTGTCTCCTATTCCTTTCGGGGGTGGTTGTGCCTTTATGCAAACACTAGCATGGAAAGGTGGCACAAATGAAATCGGAGTTTGGCACATCTCAAAGTACTGCAAATGAACCTGAGCAACTGAGAGGACAATCAGAGTATCTGTCAGTTGGCAAATACCGGGGACAGCAAAGCCAAGTTTGATTTATTGTATGACAGCAAAGCCAAGTTTGATTTATTGTATGTGGTGGGTAAATCTGCATTGTATTATGGTGCATTTTGTCACCACGTCGCCCTGAGTCCTGCTTGGTCTCAAAGGTCACAATGTCTGCTTTTGTCTTCGAACATCTCCGTAGCAAATATCTGATTTTGGAAGTGTGGCAGATGAAGTATTTACACACACACACACAAAGCTATTTCAATTATAGCTGCAGATAGTCTGCTTACACTGGAAACTCGCTTGCCACACATCTCAAAAATTAATTCTCCTCTATAGTAATGGCAGGGATATTGTCTTGGTGATGACGGTGGGATAGGCAGAGGAGAAAAGAGAGATGCACACTTATTTTCTGCCTTGTAGATACTGTATTCTGTGTAATTACTCTCACAGTTATGGGGCTAACAGCACTGCTGATCCCTCCTAGTCTCTTTGACTGCACTCCCGCTAGTTGGAGGCCAAATGGCATCACCTTTCTTGGGATTCTCCCACTCTTAGAGTGGGCCCTGGGTTACAGCCCCTCTGTATCAACTGTGATTAGCTCAGCAGGTCTGACTTACATTCAATACCTGCGGTTCTGTTCCCTCTGGGCGCAATGACAGTGTAACCAGTGACCAGGCAGCCTTCTCAAAGCAACGTATCATTTATTTAGGATGAAAGCACTTAAGAGAAAACAGATCTGAAAACAATGAACCGACTGTATGCCCATCTAGCTTAGCAGGTGTCTAATCATCCTCCACTTGGGGACCCTGATTGGTCCAACGTCCTATAGACTCCTCCACAGCGCCTCTCCTTGTGTCAGCTTGTCTGCCTGGACAGCTCCTGGCTCAGAGTCTGTGACTCTCTCAGCAGGACATGAGTGAGATGCCACATTTAACCTCTTGGATGACATTATGCTGCCAGGCCCTTTTAAATCTCAAGTCTCTGGTGCAGGACACAAACTGACGGGAAACACATGGGAACACAGCTCCCTCACCCCCAAAATGAAACTTTCTTTAGAGCTAGATTGTCTCTAGGCAGTCCACACAGGACAGTATGGGGGAATAAGGCTCCCCCTTACATGGCCACGTTACGGCTGCCCACTTCAGCATGCTCCCTCACAGAGACGGAGGAGTAAGCTGAGCCGCGGCTCCACCTCCTATTCCCCAGGCAACCAAGTTGGTCTGGTGTGAATGTGGAAGAAAGTTGCACCTGCCCACCCATCAAAGTCACAGTGCTTCCCGGAGTTCCTCCTAGGGTGGGGCAGTTTGCATGCTGCCTCTTACGCAGCGTTGTGTTGGGTAGTCACCCCAATCTAGCCCTTTGTAACTATACACGCAAGACAAAAGCACATTTTCATGTGTGCCCTAGAGCATTGCATCGGGACTCCAGAGACCTGGGGTCTAGTCCTGGCTCTGCCCCTGGCCTGCTGGGGGACCTCGGTAAAGTCACACCACTGCTCTGTGCCTCAGTTTCCCCATCTGTAAAAGGGAAGCTAATGATACCCCTTGCATAAAGCACTGTGATGGCTACTGATGACTAATGTTATATAAGAGCTTGGTGTGATGACGATGATAAATGTTTACCTTTACAATCGTGCATCTACTTAGATATTGTGATAGTAAAAGAGTACAAAATATTTGAATGCAGCTACATGATACCAACATCTGCCCTAGAATCCCTCCTCCCTGATGCAGAACTCCAGAGGCAGCTGCTAACACACATACAAACTTTTGGTAGTTAGCTTTAGCTCAACCAAGCAATTTTTTTGTGCACTTCCCTTCACCATCTTATTAAAGAGTGAGAGAGGGGGGAAAGCTCAGCAGAAAGTGTTTCTCTTCTTTTCCCCAAAAAGTTCATCTTCCCCCTTTATTTTAAAGGAAAAATCTGTATGATCTAAGCAAGCTTAGTCTGATTGCATCTGACAAGTTTAAAGTGCACCCCTTTTTCCTCAGGAGACTTTGATCCTTTCACTGACAGGACTTGGAGCTGCAGAAAAATTACCTTGTCATATGCAACCGGGTGTTACAGGCTGGTATTGACAATGCAAAGTGTCAGTAACGGATGCACAGACCAACAGGGCTAAATAATTAATAAGAAGAGCATAAACTGCTCCTGCATTTTCCCCTCCAAGGTAATTCCCTTCTGTACAGTGTGTTCCATAAGATGACATGGAGACAGAGCATCCTCATGCCATCCCTACCATAAGGACACCAGCTCTTATTAAAAGGTACCAGCATCCTGTGGTTCCAGATCAAAGGTCACCATTGACCCAAGAAAGGGCATATTGAAGTTGTTACACAGAAATTTACCTCACTACAGTATTCACTGGATTTAGCACAAGAGATTTCTGAACTTCCTTCTCAGTTAGCCTTTGTGCAAAGTGTAACTCCCGATGTGAAAGGTCAATGACTAGTCTACCGAGCAATGGAACAGAATACATCTTACCCTTCCCTGTATCACACATGGAGACACAAGGGGGGAAAAAGACAGAAAATCCATCCTACTAGAGACAACACCTCCTGCTACTGCCATTGAGAGTGCTCCATCTAGAAAAGCTACTCAGCAGCTGAGAAACAGGGAAGGGCTGAATAACCTGATAAAGGCGGGAAATAAGAATACAAAGGCAAAGTGGAACGAAGAGAGGAAGGGTAAGGGTGTCAGACTTCCAGATTCATGGCCTGATCCAGCTCCCCTGGAAGTCAGTGGAAAGACTCCAACTTTGATGAGAGCTAGATCAGACTCCTCTATTTACCTTTTTAGTGGAGAAACCCCTAGATTGTGCTAGAGGTGAGCAACATTCATCTGCTTCCCTTGTTTCTCCTGCCTCATTTCAATTTTAAATTAGGAGCTAATTAGGAACTGTTATAGGATGAGGACCAGTGAATTATCGACATAAAAGAAAATGAAAAGGCAAGACATTTTGTAGGAGACAGTGAAGTTTCCAACTTCATTACATCCTATTTAACACAACGTATCTCTAGCTTCCCTAGTGAAAAAAACATCTACTTTTCTGGGATTCTATGGCTCAGGTCAGGAATATTACATCTCCCTCTCTCTCCCCCCAAAGTATCTATATCTATAGTGTATACCTATCTAATGACCACCTCGGTCCCCATGACATACCGCCAGACCTGCATTTAACAGAGGTACCTGAGCTGAAGCCCCATGGTATAAGAGAAAGGGCAGCTGTCAGGTCTTCTCCACTAGATCCCTTTTTTTTGGAACTGGCTTCTTACCTATTTCAGTAATAGCCTGTGCTTGTTAGCAGAACTAGTCGAAAAAGAGTTTTTTCTGCCGGAAATTTCAGTTTTTCAGGGGAAATTTGAAGATCAACAAATTATGGCCAAAACCCACCAAATTGTGGCTGAAACCCATAAAATTTCAACTTGGAAATGCTGCAGCAGTGCTACATAGGAGTTGTAGTTCAGGTGAATCATGTTCCCATTGTGCTCTAGGAAGGCCTGCATAAGCATCCCAAAGCTTGCCTGTTTATCTGAAGAGCTTTGGTCTAGCAGTTGGACTGTAAATCTTACAAGTATGGTCTCTGTCATGACTCCATGTTTGTAATACAAAGTCTACACTCCATGCTCACTCCTGGCGGTGCTGATGATGCCATTATCCCACCTCACTACTCCTATTTTGATGAGGTTTTGAAGCAGGAGTTCATTCTATTGCATCCTTCAAAAAAATAGTAATACATTGCAGATCAAACAAAAATATTGAAGCCAAAGCAATTTGCATCTATCAACTATAATCAAGACCACTGGCATCACTGCTGTGGCGTTCTGGTCCTCACCTGCCCTGAAAGTTCAAAGGCTACCGCAATGAGGGATTAGCATATTTCCCACAGACGGGGCAGGCAAATGAGTGAATATTTAAGCAGTGCCAAAACATCACAACGTGCCTCCTCAGCCTCAGAATTGGATTTGGCAGTTCCTAAATTGTGTGCCGTTTCAGGCAGTACGGTTTACTGTCTGAAAAACCATCAGACCACCATTTCTATAGCAAATAGCTTAATAAATGTTAAGTTAAAAGATAATGTTATATTTCCCCATCATAATTAGGCAGTATCTCCTGGTTGACAGAGATAATGTGTCCCTTGTATATTTTGTTATTTTCCAAAGAGGAGGCTGGGAAGAAACATCACTGCAAAAGCAATTGTTTTAAAAACAACAGCAGGGGTCAAATCCTGGATTCCTTTATTTAGTCTGATCTCAAGGAAGACACTCATTGAGGTCAGTAGGATTTTGCAATAATAAAAGGTACGTATGGACTTCATGATCTGTCTCAGGTAAGTAAAAATAGGTAAAATATTTATTTTTCTGTTTTAAATTAAAATCAGAGTGATGCTAATAAATTGTCATTGAATTTGTAACAGCAGCCACTAGTCCATGGATACTAACTCACATCATATGATGCAGGGTACTAACCTTTGTAATGTTAACTCCTGTCAGGGGATTAGGGTCTGCAGTATACTATTCAGCCACTAGATGGCTCTGTGCTATATGTCCCCCGCAGATTTCTATGCTTCCCCGCAGAAAAATAACTTTTTGACAGGGAAGCAAATGGAAGCCACAAGAGCGGTCATGTGACCCTCCCCAGCAGTATATTTCAGGTGCCCAGGGCATCCGGCAGAGAGGTAAATCACTGTGGGCCAGGGGGTGGGACTGGGGAAGACCCAGCTCATGGTTCCTACCCTGTGCCGGGCTTAGCTGCTAGTCCCAGCTGGGCTGGAGAAGATGGGACTTCCTCTTCCCCTGCATGACATCCGGGGCCGGGTCAGACTCAGACCCACTCCCAGATTTCTCCCCCAACTGCAGAAAGCTCTGCAAACAACCCCCCTGCTTCCTGCACCCATCACTCCTCAGCTTCAGGGGGAGGGATCCCTGTACAGGCCCTGGCCTGAGGTGTGGGCAACCCAGATTCAACTTCCTTCTCTGCCTGATTCAGAGTGATCTGGAATGAAAAACTTTACTCTTGATCAGACACTTGAATCTCGGTCACCCCCCATGCCAGAATCCTAACTACCAGGCTAAGGAGCACACACGCTATTCTGTTTTCAAGGAACGTTGCAAAGGTTTTGGTTTTCTTCTGATGAGGAATGAAGACAAATTTTGAAACCTCACAGGTTGCCATGAAACGGAATTGTCATCCTGCACTCAGCTCTAGTTTTCATGTCAATTGAAAACTGTTCAAAAGACTGTAAAGAAATGTTCATAATTAGGGATGGGTGAAGCTGGCGCAAAATATTTCACACATTTTTCTCCCCATTTCTTTTTGTTGTGTGTTCACAGTAGTATGGATGCAAAATAGGCCAAC
Source organism: Macrochelys suwanniensis (assembly GCA_033296515.1). Taxonomy (NCBI): domain Eukaryota; kingdom Metazoa; phylum Chordata; order Testudines; family Chelydridae; genus Macrochelys; species Macrochelys suwanniensis. The sequence continues at coordinate 20,622,786 of CM065779.1, read as the reverse complement.
TCATTTTTGGGCGGCATGCAAAGAGTCATGTCATGTCATGGGATTAAGCAGTAATGTGGGACTACACCTGGAATATTGAATTCAGTTCTGGGCACCCCATTATCAGTGAAATTGAAAGGCATTCAGAGAAAACCTGTGAAATTAATTTGGAGGGTTGGAGGGGAATTGACTTAAGAGCTAAACACATTGTTTGGTTTCAAGATGACTAAAGGGGGACAACATAAGAGGCTAGACACAGTTGAAGGGCGTAAACACAAAGGACAGAGGGGAATTATTTACTGTCATACACTGAGGTATAACGGGGAGTAATAGAAATTACCAAAGGAAAAATTAAGGTTGAATATCAATATAAATTCCCTGGCAACAATGGTGGCTGATGTCCAAAAATAGTGGTGGGGCAGTTGTAGGTATCATAATGCCTTCCACCCTACTTTCTCCTTCCCTCATCTGCATTTCCCAACTTCTCCCATCTTCCAAAGTATTTTACAGGACCAATAAATACTTTCCCTATAAATGCATGGTGAAATGTGCATGTCATTGGAATTTCTAGATAGAGATGCAAGGCCAGCCCTTCAGCTAATAACTTCCATTTTAGATACACCCAGAGTCTATTTTTTCATTTCATGATGCTTAGGAATTAGGAGAAAATTATATACACTTTGAAGTTTCCATCCAGAAGTTTGAACTTCCACAAATGTTCTCCTCTGTTCTTCGGTTCAAACACCACAGCTGGATGATTTTGTAGACATTTTCCTCCAAAATAGCAGCTTTTAAAACATTCAGGTTCAAATTTTCAGAACTCTGCCTAAACTGACCCCCTCGCCCTAAAAATAAATTGTTCTATAACAACCAACTACAGTAAAAATAAATCTTTTTAAATGATCCACCTTTGGCTCTTCTTTTAATTACAAGGATCCAAGAGTAACAGACGGCACAGGGAATGATGAAGGGTGCTATTCACCCACTAGGGTTATGGCTGTCGGTAGAGTGATCTGAGTTCAAAAAGCAAGAGAATGTGTTTGAGGTCACCCTGTTTAACACTTTATCATGAAGTTGACTTGACTTATCACATTTAGGGTTGTTTCTTAAACATACGTTAGAGAAATCCTTGGGAAATCTGCCCCCTGAATTACAGGGTTATATTGAAAATGGATCAGTTCTTCCCTTATACCTGGTCACATAACACAAAGGTGTATTTTGTGAACCAAATCCTGAGCTGGTGTTTGAGTATAGCTCCAAGGGTATCCACTGACAGACACCAGCTGAGGCGCTGGCCTATGAAGCTAAAGGGCAGTAGATTTAGAATCAGTAACAAAATAAACATTTCTCTATGTAACAGTTAGAGGAGGTCAACAAGATACATATCCCATGGGCCTGATTTTCCTCTCATTTACACCTGTATAGTGAAGAAGTAACTTCACTGAAATCAATAGATTAATGTAAAAGTGGCATCAGAACAGAATGAGGCACATGAATAGATTTTTTTTTTCAATGAACATTAATAGCGCTGGATCCAAATCCAGAAGTTTAGTCTTTTTTCAAGAAAAGCTTCCATTGTAAAGAGCCAGAAATGCCAAAGAATGACCCGGTCTTTTGGTACTACTCCTCCCGGATGGTACTCCTCCTCCCGGATGTGGCCTTGTCTACACTACCCGCCGTAGCGATCAATCTCTCGAGGATCGATGATGCGATAAATTGATCCCCGAGCACTCTGCTGTCGACTCCGGTAATCCATCCTGGCGAGAGGCAGAAGCGGAGTCGACATGGAGCAGCAGCAATCGACCCTGTGGCGGCCTCACGGCATGGGAAGTCGATAGAGGTACATCTACTTCAGCTACGTTATTCACGTAGCCGAAGTTACATACTTCACATCGATCCCCGCCCCTAGTGTGGACCAGGCCTTGTCTATATCTAGAGAGAAGTGAGAGATGTCTTTGAGTGTCTCAGCTACACTCTGCCTGGACTCATTGTCATAGTCCAAACTGATGAGCAACCTGAAAAAGCCGCCATTAAAAAAAAATATCAACCAAACCTCCACAAAATGTTTCTCTTCTCCTTCCTGTTATGTGATATTTTCCTTCCCCCAACATTTAGCTCATGTGAGGACTAAGAGAGACATTATGCAGTCATGTACCGGAGCAGATTTATGGTCAGATACCTTGCAACCCCTTAAAAGCTAGAAATGGGAGTAATACTGGAAAAGAGATTCCTAGCTTTGCAAAGAGACAAATAGTACTTGCTTCTAGCTCTGGAAGATCCTGAAATACACGTTGATTTAGATTATTTCTAGAGATATTTTAAATTTACTAGTTCTATATTTTTCTCAACCACTGAGTTGAATACAGTTGTACTAAGGTACCTCGCTTTACAGGTGGAGTGAGACCAAAATAGACCCCAAATAATTTGTAAATACATAGCATATAATATTAGAAGTAGTAAATATTTTTACTGTGGTACAGCCAAAGTCTTCAATTGATATTGGAGCCTGTCGCAGGGCTGATACATCCTGTCACCCTTTGAGTCAATAACCCGGCTCTTGTTATCGGGGCAGCATGGCCTAGTGGCCAGAGTCAGCATTACAGCCCTCGCTGTCAGGGCCGTTTGCTGTCTCCAGATCTGCGGCATCCTGAGCCTGTGTGTCAGGGTCCATCTTCATCCGTCCACATCCTGGAGTGCAGGTGGTCCTCTCCCAGGAATCAGCAGCACACCTCCTTCCTCACCAGCAGTCAGCCCAGACTGAGCTGGGTACTTTAAAAAACACAACAAAGAGAGACAATCCCTACCTGGAGGGACATACAGTCAAAAGACACAGAGAGACAAAGGGGAGGTGTTGTGAATACTGCAGAAAATATAAACAGACAAAACATGATGCTGTGAAGTAAAGGCTGCAAACTGATCCAGGCATGCTGACCCCCAGGCCTAAATGTAATGTAATCCCATGCAGCTGGCAAGATTAGGGTTTAATGTTTTATTGGCATGGGTCTGGCATTACCTGCATAACTCACCGGTTTATATAGACATGGACTAGAGCAGGAAGCATGTGCGAAGCTGTAAACATACTGGTGGACTCGAAAGAGCAGCCACTGGTGGGACCCCAAAGAGCCATCTGCTGGGCATGACCAGTCTAAAGGGACTATGGCTGGGTCTCTGCATACTCAGATCGGTAAGGAAAACGATATCCTGCATCTATGCTCCTACGCCGCAGTAGTTTACAATATTTACTCCTGTGTCAGTTCCCAAACAGCGTTGTCAAATTTGGCAGAGCGTGCAGTCCCCAAACTCTGAGTTGTCACAGTTACAGCGTGCACATGCACACACAGAGAATATTGACAACAGCTGAAGACACCTGTCTCTCTTCACACTCAAACATCTCAGTACTAGCTGAACACATTCATTTTCTTCAATCTTAAAAAAGATTCCTGTGATAAAAATGAAAAAAACATTCAGCCTCAATGTAAGTCTGGGAGAAACTAGAAACCTCTGTCTATCTAGGGGGAAATTTTCAAAAGTGCCTAAGGGATTTAAGGGAGTCGAGGTGGGTGAGGGATTCTCTTTTATTGGACCAACATGGGTTGGTGAAAGAGACAAGCTTTCGAGCTAACAGAGCTCTTCTTCGCAGGGCTGGCCCTACCTTTTTCACCTACCTTTTGCCCCAAGCAAAAAAAAAAACCCCAAGTGCCGCCCCCTCTCCAACGCCGGTCAAAACAACCCGCCCCCCCCCAACGCCGCCACCCTGCCGAAACGCCCCGGCCGGCGGGGAGCGTGGCACGCCCACCACCCCACTGCCCCGCTGCCCCAGCCGGTGGGGAGCGCGGCACACCAGCGGCCCCGCTCATCCGCCGCCCCGCTGCCCCGGCCGGCGGGGAGCGCGGAACGCCTGCTGCCCCCCCGGCCAGGGCACCGGTGGGGAGCGCGGCACATCCGCTGCCCCGCTGTCCCAGCCGGAGGGGAGCACGGCATGCCAGCGATCCCGCTCCCCCGGCAGGGGCGCCAGGCGAAGATTGGTTTTTTTAATAAAAAAACAAACAAAAAAAAACCGTGAGTGCCGCCCCCCTCTAGGTGCCGCCCCAAGCACGTGCTTGGTAGGCTGGTGCCTGGAGCCAGCCCTGCTGCTTCGGGTCCAGGAAAGGTACTCAGAAACTTAAGATTTAAGACCGATGAAAGTCAATGGGATTTATGCTCCTAAATCTCTTACACTTGAAAATTTCCCCATTTATCTCTCAGTCTCATTCTATTGCATCTGTCTAGTCATTTATCATATTTCTAATATGCCTATCAAGATGATGTCTAGATGCCATTTTTACACTGGACAGATCTCTCTCACTATTTAAACCAATTTCTCAAACTAACACAATAATCTCGCCAGGATATTCATTCATCCACAGCGATACTGACCCTTGGTTTTATCAGGAAGAAGGAGTGTCATTGTAATGCTGCTCTGCTGTCCTTTAAAACACAAGCAGTGATTTGAAATGTATTCATAACCCCTGACTGATTCTGCTGACAGCAGAAAAGTTATTACTCCAAATGCAGCTGAGGCTGCTGATCTGACAATTGATCTTAAATGCACCTACATCATTGCGCTGTTTCTACATTCCGTTACCAGAACTAGACTGATTGGAATCTCCGCGCTTGTAAATATGCAGGATTTATTCTGATTGTGGTCATTCCACTATTCAGTGCAAAAACTAGAGATGGGCAAACAGGTCGCCATTAGAATGGAGTAAATAATTCATAACAAAACTACTGGGATAATTTAGCCTCTTTTTTCCTTTTCCATGAACACATGGGGCAAAAAGATCCTACTGACTTATGCATCATAGCCCAGGGCTACACTAGGGGAGGGGGTCAATCTACGATACGCAACTTCAGCTACGTGAATAGCGTAGCTGAAGTCGGCGTATCGTAATCGACTTACCTGGCCATGAGGATGGCGGCGAGTCGATCGCTGCCGCTCCCCCGTCGACTCCGCTTCCGCCTTTTGATGAGGTGGATTGCCGGACCCGACGGGGAGCGCGATCGGGGATCGATTAATCGCGTCTTAACGAGACGCAAAAAATCGATCCCTGATAGATCGATTGCTACCCGCCGATCCGGCGGGTAGTGAAGACAAGCCCTAAGTCCCTTTGACTTACAACAAACCTAAGTTTCTAAGTTACATAGACACTTTTGAAAATGTCACCCCTTATTTTCTGAACAACTTCTGAGAGTAATTATTCGTCTGTCGCATGCACTCAGGGGGTGATATGGTGCCATTTAAATCAATGGCAAAGCTGCCTCAATCCCCTTGTGCCTCAGTTTCCCATCTATAAAATCCTTCCTTTCTCCTACCATTTGTCTGTTCTATTTAGACTGTAAAATTCTTTGGGGGCAGGGACTGTGCCTTACTAGTGTACTTGCAAAGTCTGCAATTGTGGGTGCTATTGTATCAAATATCAAACCTCTAGACGCTATGATAATATCAAATAATCCTTATTAAATAATAGAACAAGTATAAAAGGGGTACTTAGTGGAAGCAAATTGGTAGAATTCTTTTGCGCTATCCAACCTAGGTGGGCTATAATAAGAAATAAACTGAACCTTTAGCTAGAATTCAAAGTGAACTTAAACCTGTTTTTGTTTGTTTGGGGCTGGCGGGAGGGGGGGCAGATAGCAGGAGTGTCTGGTGGGGATGTTGTTAAGTCTGACAATGTTGGGGTATTTTATTTCTGCCATTTTACGTGTCTCTGAACTTCCTGGTGTTTGACAGGACTGGAAGTGCAAAGACGTATGAGATAAACATGAGAATCACAAGGTAAATGTTGCGTTATTTTAGCAGCATTAAAGACCTGCCATTGATGTCAATGAAAAAACTGACTTAAATAGGTTTGGGATCAGGCCCTCATTACCAGGAGACAGTCTAATTTTGCAGTTTTGCTGGCCCAACTTTCATAAGAAAGTACAAAAGAGTAAGATTTTCAATCCGATTTTGCAGCCCCAAAGGCCCAGATTAACCAGTAAAGTTGTTTTATATGGCTAATTAAACTGGATTTACTGCACCTTTGTGTCACCAGCACAGCACAAAGCAGCTGGAGCATACTGGTGAATCTGGTCCAAACCTCGGGGTACTTATCAGAATTGAAATGAACCTCTGAATGTTTGAAAGCTCCCTGATCGCTGGTAAAAAAAAGACTGTGAAATAAGAACTTCAGCAAGTAACTGACAGCTGAATTGTTACCTGTTGGACTGCAGAAGAAGCAGATGTCTTTTGCAAAAACAGGTGTACAGTTGCCCCAGAGACAACCACTAGTCAGTTCCACTCTAACCAGCAGGCCAGTCATCTCGTTCACCACGGGCCCTGACAAGAGACAAAAGGGCAACAGCAGAAAACAGATCAGATGGTGAAACTTGGGGAAATGCCAGTCTGAAAATGGGATACAACTACTGTACGAGATGAAGACTCCTATTTAATGCTATCAAAGAACTCAATAACGGTAAACAGTGATTTTTTTTCACTTGCAAACCTTAGCTCCTTTGGGGGCAGATTCTGATGTGCTTATTCCGTGAGTCAAAGGCTGGGTTAAGGCATAGCACTATAGAGGTCTACCTATGCCCCCAGCTTCCAGAAGTGTGATTATATCAGATTTTCAGCTTTCATTTAAAAAAAAAGAGTACGTTTCTAGCCCACATGGCTGCAAAGAAATGCTTGAAAACATGACCCAACTGTAACCAATGCAGTGACTGTCGGGAGCTTGAAACGGTATCTCTGAGAGGGGTGACTTGTCTCATGCATCTCAATAGGATATTCACTGCAAGACCCATTGTTTTGGCCTTACCAGCAGAGGATTGTGTGTGTCAGGAGAAGTGTACAGCAGGCCCCGAACAGATGCATCCGGACTGCTTGGCTAAGTACGGTCACCCCTGCCTGTCTAGGGGTGAAAGGGAATGTCCTACAGCATCTCCTAGTGGGGATAATGGGGCCCCTGCCTCTCTGGAAGGGTAAGGGTAAGTTTATAGGGGTGGGTCGGTGGGAGGCCTGGTTTCATGCTGTGCCTACAGCCCTGGCTTGAATAGAACCTTACTCTGCTAACAGCTCAAGTTAGATCAATGTGCAAGAGTGTGATACCTTTACTTACACCGGGTTTGATTGTCACAGCCCTTAATCCCCCAGGCCCCCTCATCACCCCAAATTGTGATTCCAGCCGTGGGGCTTGGGAGACTAGGAGCTACTCACCGAGCAAGGCTACGTCCACACTACCCGCCCGATTTGGCGGGTAGTGATCGATGTTCTGGGATCGATTTATCGCGTCTCGTCTAGACACGATAAATCGATCCCAGAGCCGCTCCCCGTCGACTCCGGAACTCCAGCTCTGCGCGAGGAGTAAGCGGAGTCGATGGGGGAGCCTGCCTGCTGCCGTGTGGACCGGGGTAAGTACTTTTAAAAATCGATCTAAGATATTCGACTTCAGCTACATTATTCACGTAGCTGAAGTTGCGTATCTTAGATCGATCCCCCCCGCCCCGTAGTGTGGACCAGGCCTTTGAGTGTGTGGAGGGCTGGGGAGTTGGAGGATTCCACCCCTTCTCCTGCCACAGCTGCAGGACAAGCAGCTCCACAGACAGGGGTCAAGTAATTTACATCCCCAGACTAGAGCAAGGGAGGCGCGGAGGAGAAACTGGGCCTGTTGAGGTTCATTCTCTGGTCTGCTCCTGGGCTACAGCTGCCCCTTATGGGCTCAGAAACTCAACCGAGTCCAGCGAGGGCCACCTTACCTCATGAACTCTCACCGACGTCAATGGGCTACTTGCAGAGTAAGGTGCTGCTCAGTATGAGTAAGGGTGTCAGGATTTCTCCCTTTTACAACTTTAAACTTTGGGCTAGCTCTCTCTTTTGGAGAGAGAAGAAAATTGGACGTTCCAAATGAAAAACAGGTTTGAAGCAGTACAAAAGGGAACTTTCTGACATCTTGTATGTCTCTAAATGAGTAAATGTACCACTTGGAGTAGTAAAAGGCATAGGAACCAACTTTCGTTGGTGCCAGTGGGTGCTCGCTACCCCCAGCCCCACCCCAACTCCACTCCTTGCCCACCCCTCGGTCCCATCCCCATTCCAACCCCTTCCCCAAAGTCTCCGCCCCCTCCCTGCCCCTATTGGACCCCTTCCCCAAATCCCCGCCCCGGCCCCGCCTCCTCCCCTCAGCATGCCGTGTTCCCCCTCCTTCCCAGTCACGCGAAACAGCTGTTTCTCGGTGGCAAGCGCTGGGAGCGAGGGGGGAAAAGCAGGCATGTGGCGTGCTCACAGGAGGCGGAGCGGAGGTGAGCTGGGGCAAGGGTGTGGGTCAGGGAGCTGCCGGTGGGTTCTCAGCACCCACCGATTTTTCCCCATGGGTGCTCCAGCCCCGGACCACCCATGGAATCGGCGCCTATGGCAAAAGGCATTTTGTTGGAGCACATTTAAAGTTGAGACACAGGAATATCTGGAACTGCCCCAGTGGGGGCAATGGAGGAGATATTTACTTGTGCGCCAGGAGTGTTGGTTTTAATTATTGGAGTGCCTAGATTATTCAATTACGCTTGCCAAAGACTTTAGTCAGCCATTGCCATTGAGGTTCCCCCTCCAGAACGGAGAGCTGGTGCTTGCGGGGACCATTCTTTGGTATACTGAGAAAAGGTGAATAAAAGAAGCAAAATGAGAGCTGCTTCCTGGGAGGATCTGGCAGAGATTGTCTAACTGTACTGTACTGTACATGGACCACAGCATGGGGGTAGCTTTTGCAGAACCTCCGATGAAGCTCTCTAGTGCAGCTTATGTGCAGCCACATTGTTCTGTCCTGCACTAGAACTTGTATATTTTCTTCTTATGCTACCTGACTCTCCCTGTTGATCCAATAAGTCATATAGTGTTCTCTGATGAGATGCAAAACCCACAACTGGAAATTCCTCGGGATTGCAGCTGTTGCTAGCGTCATCGAAACCCCATGGAACTGTGAAACTACTGCTCATAGTTTCTCCCTGCCTGTGACGGGGTGTGACTCACCACTGCGGTGCCTCCTGCTGGATGTCCCGGGGATCAGCTCAGCTAACCAGTGCGCCTTCTTCTGGTGGTGTCTTGCCCACTGTCACCTCCACTCCTGGCCCCATGTCGCCCCAAGGACCGCAGTGTCCTCCTCAGGAGACAGCCCTCCAGCTGTGTCACACTCGGTTCTCCCTCCTTCCAGGAGAACAACAGTCCATTGTCTAGCCACTTCCACAGTGGCAATTGGGGGAAATGGGGGGGGGAGAACCCAGGCCCACCCACTACTCCAGATCCCAGCCCACGGACCCTGTAGATGGCAGCCACGTGCTGCATCCCTTCCAACCCGAGTCTACTTCCCTGGGCCACTTCCCCACAGCCCCAGCACCTTCGCCCCTTTGTCTCAGGGCCCCAGCATGCCAGCAGTCAGCCAGGATCTCCCTCTCGCTCCCCTGATCCTGCCTAGCACTGCTCTGTCCAAGGTGCCAGCTGCCTTCTGCTTGCAAGGCAGCCTGTCCTCCTCCCTCCCTGAGCTCCAGGGAGTGACTGACCTGCTCTGCCCTGCCGGTGTTCTTGTATGGGCCTGCCCAACCCTGATTGGCTGCTCCTCCAAGCCCCTCTCCAATTGGCTGTCTCCTGCACAGCCTCCCTTGGGTTCTATTAACCCTTTATGGGCTAGTGTGGGGCAGACGCCCCAGCACACTGATCCTCTGAGAATCTTTGAGACATTTAACACAACATCCAACCATGCAGACATGTCTTAGTTGGGCCACTAGATCAACTTCATGCTCAAGATAAACATCTCCTTTTAACATTGTCAGGGCCCAAATCCTCAGCTGATGTAAATGGGTGAAATGCCGTTGAAGTCAATACAGCTAAGCCCCCTTGTGCCAGGTGAGGATCGGGCCCTCTATCATTACTGGAATTGGGGGTGAGTGGTCACAGAACTTCCATAAACATGTCTCTTTCTATTTGGTGCTGAGGGTAGGAGGGGAGGCAGCTCACTGAAACGTTTGTCATTGTTGGATTCGAGGACATTTAATGAACTAAAGGTCAAGCCACTCTAGCATTTCATTATAATCAGATACATGTGCATGCTGCAAAAATAATGACAGAGAAATGTAATTTAGCTGTGCAAAAAAGACCGATTCTTATTTTCTTCCAGTGTCATCTTCTAATGAGAGTGAATATTACCTTAGTCTCTTTCTGCTAGATCGTTTCAAGGAAGAGTTCACCTTTACAGGTCTGTTTTTTGGAAACAAAGCAACTGGGATTTTTAGACTTACAAAAAGAGACTGGACTTTTTGATTGAATAACTGATAAAACTGCCTAAACAAAGAGACAGAGATCCTAAGGCCCTTGGGAAATTAATGTGGGTATGTTGCTGAGAGAATCTCGGTTATCCTTGGCAAAACTGGGAGCTGCCCACTTTTCTTGAGCACCCTGCTTGCTCTTGATGGGTGCAGTTTTCAAAAAGTCTGTGTTGGCCTTGTCCCTGTCCTTCAGTCCACTCAGAATGCTCTGTATGTTAGGGGAGGGGCCAAGGAGGGTCTACACTAGCCTTTTGCCAGTTGGGAACACCCCAACAATAAGGAAATCCACACCTGCTGCCTTAAGACAACCGCAGTTTACCTTTGAGCTATTCACGTTTTGCAGAGGAGAGTTAAGAAGGACCAAGGATTTGGCCTCAAATTCTGAAAACTAATCCCAATCTCTATATAAATCTGTTATATGTATTAGGTTAAAACACAGCTCCTGAAACTGTGTACTGCACTGGCCTCAAATGAAAGAAGGAACAAAGGAATTTGTGTCCCTGAGAATTGAGTTCAGAACAAATGTTTTCAAAATATTCCCATAAATCTGGGATTGCTACAAACCAAGGCAGTTTTCCTAAGTAGTAAGATTGTTTCATTTTTTGTAAGAAACTGCCTGGCTGCCTATAGGATCCTGAGGAGTTGGGGACCAGTTTTCATGCTGCCCTGTAGAACTGAGGTTTTACAGCCTGACTTAAAAAGGAGATCTTTTCCCTGGCTGAGCTGGGGTGGGGTGAGCATGGAGAGGTGCCAGCCAGTCACGTTTGTATGTGATAAATAATCAGTTGTGCGCTCAGTGTGTGATGCTTGTTAAAATCCAAGCGCTGGAATAGCTCCCGAATCACACTGCTATCACCTCCACCACCAATCTCTTTTGCATCTCATTGGCATTTGAGAACATTAATTGACTCATTATTCCAATTCATATTCAGGAAAGGAAGCTGATTAAGGAAGGCAGATGCAGAATCTCCAGACACATTTGTAGCTGCGTTGTTTGTCCCGGCAGTTTACTTGAGTTATTAGAATACTTAGGTAGCAATAGCCAGGAGAACAGGGGACGTGTCCTGCTAACGTGGGCCCCTTACAGAATTTGTCTTTTAACCCCATGATGGTACACCTTTGCCCTTGATTGAAAACCACCTCCGTATATGCACAAAATGATTCCATTGAAACACTCAGGATTAAATAAGACAGCTTCAGTTCATTGTGAAATTACTCTGGTGGAAAAGAGCTTTCTGGTATTTTTCTGTATGTTCAAGTTTTCCTTAAGAGTTCCGATTTAAAAATGTAATTCTAAATTAGGTTCTATAGACACCGTCAAGATCACCATGGGCTGAATTCTGCCTTTTTATTCATGTTGGCCAGTTCCTTTCCTGCCGGTAGATTAGCATAGATAAAACAGAGGGCATACCTTTGCCCCGCTGTATTTTTGCTGATATTGCTAACAGAGCTGGGTAAATATTGAGTGAAAATGAAGAACAGTAACAACTGGAGCTTGGGGAGTATCTGTAAATTCTGTGAGCTAGATTGTGCCAGGTCCTCCTTTCAAAGGAGTGTCCCCTTCCTCTTGCACAACCCTTGCAAATTGAATGTAGGGTCTGCTCCCTTAGTATGCTCCAAACATGGCTGGGAGGGAGGGGATGAGGTTGGGGAATGGCTCTCATGGCACTGGCCCTTTAGGCCCCAGCCTAAAGTAAGAATCAGCCTTCAGAGTCTGCGGGGGTAGTGGCTAAATTCCAGTGTGGCTCACTATGTTCCACTTGCCACCTTTTCTGAATCACAGCAAAGTCGGTTGATGTCGATTGTGGCCTTTTCCGATGGTATCTGGATCTCCATGAAGATTCTGAGGGCGCGTTTTGCACTGCATTTTGAATGTCAAGTTTCAGGCTGTGATTCGTTTTGATTGGTGGGAGTAGAATGGTTGAAGTCACATGGTGTTTCTTCTGGTCCCCTGATTGGCTGAATATATCCAGACACAGAGGGTCAGCAGAAGCCAGCTGGGCTGATTTTCTCATAGGAGCGGCTTCATTTTATGTGTTGCTCTGACCCAGTGGGGAAAAAAACCATAGGCTGAATATATTTCAAAATTGGCCAGTATTTCAGTTTTTGGGTACCCCATGTGAGACACCAAGTATTGGCCCTAGCATCTCTGTTAATACTTCAAAGAGCCTCAGCCCTGGTTTTCTATAGCAGGGATTGATGGGGCCTAATTCTGCTACGGATCCCTGTTAGTCAACAATGTGGAGAAGTTCTGGGATGCTCCCTGTTGCATTATGGTGGGTAGGGATGCTCATTCCCCCTCTCCCTGATGACCAAAGTAGATTAAGAGCAGTATCCCTCGGGCAGGAAGAACAGAGAGAGTTGCCTGTCTATATGATGGCTGGTTGGATTATTTGCATGGCAAGAAAGGCTGCTTTCAAGGTAGGAAAAACCCCCGCAAACATTTTAAAATATGAGACAAATGAAACCACAACAATATGGGGGTTTAAATTTGTGTTTTGCCTATTTTACCACTGGACAAAACTGATGTGTGTTATGCCGGACAGCCACAAATGACATAGTCATGTGCCTTTTTTATCTAAATCTCTGGGGTTCCCTTTTCCCCCTGGCAGTCCAACATTACTACTGACCTGTGCATCTTATGACAGGTACTTTGGCAGGTCAGTGTATGAGAAGCCTGCATGGTGTTTGCCTATCCTGAGACTAGATAGCCAGTTCTGTTAGAGTCTGATCTAATGCCTATCATAGGCAATAGAAAGACTCCAAGCAACTTCAGTGGACAGTTCAGTGAAACTTCAGTGAACTGGGCCCATAGTGGCTTACTTTCAGGAACCCTAGAAAATAAAAAGATGCCTTTTCCTTTCCATCCATAGGCTCCTCAGCAAAGCTTCCACCAACCATTCCTTGTAGATGAGTTATGCCAAAGCTGGATTGTTACAGTTTCGCTAATGACATGGCTCTCCTCTACTACCTGTCTTTTATTACATACAACCACTATGCTGATTAAACATGAGCTGCATATTAAATGATTATCTTGTGCATGTTGTGAATCCTGCCTGTAGAGCGCTTAGCACACACAGAAGAAAGGTCCTGTCTAAAAACTTGCTAGAGGAAATCTCTTTATTATGCCAACCTCAGATGGTTTCAGTGATGGCAGTAAATGCCAGATCCAAAGTCCATTGAAGCCAATGAGAGTCTTTTTGTTGAATTCATTAAGCTTTTGGATCAAGCCCCATGTGAATTTTATTTTAATTGTTCTACTTTAATCTGAACAAGCTGAAGCCAAATTTGCACCTGATATTACTTAGATTAAACTGTTCTTGAAGTTTGATGGAAGTTTTACATGACTAAGGACAGAAGTATCAGCTCCTTATTGTCCTTCATTATGTTACAGTAGATGTTTCTTTTCAATGAGAGCTTCACTTCCACTGCTGCCAGTTCCTTCACCTTCACAAGTACAAATACCAACTTAAAAAAAGAAAAATATCCCTCACCAAAGAGCATTAGGATCAACACAGCAGACTGTAATGGTTCCTTTGGTGCCATTATGATCTATCATATAAATACATAATTAAGGACTTTTTGAAATGCAGATTATGTAAATATATATTAAGGGTCTTCTTCAAATGCAGATTACTGACCCAATGGAGAATAATGACTCCTTTGGGGCTGCTTGTAAATATATATTTAGATTTTGAAATGTAGAGAATTAACCCAATAGACTATTAGCTACTCCCGCAGAGTTATTTAAAGTGTCTTGTACAGACGCGTATTTGGAGAGGGGTTTTTTTTAGACAAATATCATTAACCTGAAGGAAAGACCTCCAACTGCTCAGCAGTGCAAAAAAATTTTGCTGGGGGAAAAAAATTGCTGCAGTGTGCTTGTATACCATCTGTTTTTAAATGAAATAATTTTGGCCATGGATATTTTTTCCTGAGTGAACAAATCGCAGCAATTCAGCATTGACTAATGACCTGAAATGGCTACTTTACAAATACTTTGAGGGACTGGAGAAACCTGAAGGAGCTGACCACTCCCAGGACGCACTCCCCACGTTTCAAGCCCAAGTATTGCAGCTCGCAACAGAGAACTAAGTTCTGCGCAGTCAATCCACACAGCTCCATGATGAAAACGTGGCGCTGAGGGCCCAAGTGGCACAGCGCACCGAAGATGACCAGATGCTACGCGATCAGGTGGCCTGGCTGCAGGATGAAAACACTACACTATCGGCATGCACTGTTGCTGTGTGCCCAGACCAGGTCCCCCCAGTCCTACTTCCAGAACGTTTTAATGCTGCCTGCTGTTTCCGCTCTTTCCCGGTCCTACCCCACTGACCAGGCAAAAGTAGGACTCATTATTAGGCTCTTGACAGGAGATGCACTGGAATGGGCCTCATCTCTACTCGAACAAGTGAGCCCAATGCTTTCAAACTGGGATGCTTTCCTCTCGGCATTTTCTACCATATTTGACAATCTCTACCACGCCCACTTAGCAGAGGTGGACCTGCACAAACTCAAGCAGGGGCAGGGACTGGTCTTCTCCTAGGCTGCCCACTTTCAGCGACTAATCTCAGACACTGAGTGGAATGAAGCAGCCCAGCTCCACCAGTTCTGGACCATGCAAGGAGATTAAGGATGAGTTAGCTCATGTGGTGGCCCTGACCAACCTAGATGCCGCCATTGATCTTATCATACAAACTGACAATAGGCTCAGCGAGCAATGTGAGGAAAGGAAGGGGTCCGTGCCCCTAACCAATCGATCTCCCTTGGTACCTGTCTCCAACCTGGACCCCAAAACCATGCCGCTGGTTAGTGCCCACGTGACCGCTGAGGAAAAAGAGCGCTATTGCCGCCATGAGCTGTGTTTCTACGGTGGAGGATCCAGCTGTGCTCTTGCCAACTGCCCATCCCGAGCCCTAGCACGGCGCAGTTTGGGAAACGACCACACCCAGGCCTAGTAGAAGGGATTGGCCTGGGCAGGCCCAGAGATAATGCCCCCCTACTCCTCACTGAGGCATGCCTCGGGCAAGGTGAGCACTCCCTGCACCTTGAAGTCCAGGACTGCCTTCGTGTTCCAGAGGGTACCGGAGGATTCCGGAGCAGTGGACAACTTCCTAGATGCCTATACGGTTCAAGCCCTGGGTGTTCCAGTTCAACCAAAGACTGTCCCTGACCTAGTGGAAACTATAGATGGCTCACTCCTGTCATTGGGGCCAGTGACACATGAGCCAGTGCCTCTGGAAGTTCTCATTCAGGACCCTCAGGAGGTCCCTCAGTTGGGAACGATCCACTCCCCACTCTTCCCTACAATCCTTGGCATTTCATGGCTTGTGGCTCATGATCTGCACATCCTCTGGCATGAGCACCAGGTTAGCTTCTGCTCCCATTTCTGCCAGTAAGTCTGCCTATGCACACCGTCTGATGAACCCCAGAACCAAGACATGCTCCCCGGGCTCCTGATCACTGGTCAGATGGGGCGACCACCAGAGTTGACTCAAACACTGCCCCCCGCCAAGTACAGTGACTACGGTGACATCTTCAAACAGAAGAATGCTGACCACCTCCCACCACGCCTGGGATTCTGCCTGCCCGGTCAAGCCGCAACCAGGGGCCAAGGTGCTGTTTGGCCATATCCGTGTGATGTTGAAACCTGAGCTGGCTGCCTTGTGTTCCTCTCTCCAGAAGAATCTGGCCAAGGCTTCCATTCAGCTATCTACCTTTCCCTCCGGGCCCCCCGGTTCTGTTCATTAAAAGAAAGGTGGAACCCTACGCCTATGTGTGGATTACCAAGCCCTCAATCAGGTCATCATCAGGCATGGATGATACTTACTGGGGGTGGGGGCACAATCTAAAGGGGAGGACATGTGACCGCCCCACGTCTCCTCTGCCCAGTGACCCCCACCTCCGCCCTGTACCCAACCTGGGGCCGCCATGCTCTTCCCGCCCGCTGTTACCTGAGGGGTGGGGGGGCTCTATCCTTCTCTCCCTGTGCCTCCCACCGGCACATTCGGCCGCTCTCCCTGGAAACCAGGCGGGGAGCAGGATGGAACGCTTCTGCCTGGGAGAGCCTGTTTGGGAGGCAGCAGCATCCCCCTCCCTGCCCAGGCTTCGCTGCTGGTGACAGGGGCCAAGCATGCCAGGAGAGGGAGGTGGGGCTCTGGCTTGCACGGCCCCTATCCCCAGCAGCAGGGCCTGGGTGGGGGGCAGCCCACTGCCACCCCAGCTGCATGTCTCTAGAACCCAGGCCAGCTTGTGCTCCTCTACCCACGACCCGCTGTGAACACAGAACATGGGAAGTCCTGACTCAAGGGGTCTGGCAGGAGAAGCCTCATGGCTCCTGATTGGCTCCCTGCCCTGTAAAAACCCCAGTGGCCGTCCAAGAAATGTCCAGGTGACAGTGTATGGATCTCCGGTAATTGTCAAGGCCATTCCTGCTCCTGAATTCCTGGCTTTGACCTCGGCTTGATTTGGACGTCACCTCCTGATCTGGACCCTGAAACCTGATTCAAACTCTGACCCTTGGTACTGACCTTGGCCTGGAGCGTGACTATGAAACTTCTCCACTACTCCCAGCCTCAGGTTTGACTCTGCTCTGACCCTTGGTCATGACTGCCCTCGATAGATTCCTGACAGCTAGGCCATGTACCTATGCATAATCAAGAGTCCCTGCCCCGAAAAGTTTACAGCTTATATGTATATCTATAGTTCAATCTATATTTCACTGGTAATTGGATCAGGCCTTTAGACCCCTGAAAGAGGCTTTCAGGATTTGTTCTCTACACTTTTTAAAGGAGGGTGGTCCCTCTCCTGAGCGCTACTACTTGTCTGGGGCCTTGCAGGTTAGAGTCCCAGAAAAGGAGGAATCAGTGATGCAGAGTTTGAGTATATTTTAAATGTAACGTCTTTGATTTACGCTAATCCTAGCACAGAGGTGGTCATAAACTGCACACAGGGCAACTTCTTCCAGGAATCTCAGCCCTACACCACTGCTCTCCTCCCAGGGAGCAAATTTGCCCCCAAAATTGCTTAATTCAGAGCCCTAAGCGCAGAGAGAAACTTTCCTGCTCCTCTCACAGCTCTGTCTACATAGAAACTTCATAACCAAAGCCAACAACATGCAAGTCTTCCCAAGACTGAACTTTTATTCACATGCTAAGAAAAAGAACTCAGAAGATATATGTAACAGTGCCATCTGGTAACACCTGCCATAATGCTAGGATACCGTTACCAGGCCAGAGTTTCAGCTGGTGTAAATAAACATAGCTCAATAAGCTATGTCGATTTACACCAGCCAAGAAACTGGCTCATTAATGATCTTATAAACAGGAAACAACCTCAAGTAATTGCTACATGGTACTACAGTTGAATTAAATAACCCTGCCGAGTCCTTTCACTTCAAGAACCACATCAGAAACTACTGTTCTCTGACATTAATAGCAAACCACCAATTAAGATAAATAAATAAACGAGTAAAAAAAAGTTACTCACAGGCTGAAAATGTGTTGTTCCAAATTTTAGCCTTTCTGTACTTCCGGTTCAGAACCCCCTAGAAACTGGATTGCCATGGAAACTTTGACTCACATGTAAACTGATGCAGTTAAGATTAACACAGCCCTTATTAAACTGAAGAGACCTCTGGCTGGGTAGCATTCACCCATCAGAAGGGAGAGTGAACTATTGACATTCCATCCTTGTCTGTGTGGGCTAGACTGTGCAACTCACACTCCCATTGGTAAACACGTTCTCATGCATGTTGTCCCATTAATTGCAACAGGATAACTTGCATGAGTAAATGCTCCCCAATGGGAGTAATGATGGAACAACTGGCCCTGAACTGGTATCAGTGTCAAAAAAAGAAAGCTTCAAATGATGATTTAAAAAGAAAAAAGTCAATATTTAATTTAAATTCACGTTTCTCTAGGATTATTGGGTTTCTGCAGGGACAAGCAGATTTAACATCTTATAAAAGAAAATGCAAGTAAAAGAAGATATAACAGGTGAGATCCTCAGATGGTGTAAATCACTATAGCCCATTGAGATAAAATAAGGGGGACTACTCAAGGACTAAGGTGGCTACTCAGTATGAATAAGGGTATTGAAATCTGTTAAATGATGGGAAATATTTTCTGAAATCCACTGTTACTGTGCAAAACTCTATACTGCACAATTCAAAATATTTTTTCCAGTTTCTTTGGTTTGAGACTTTCAATATTCTTTATTCTTATGGTAATAATAGCATAAACCTCCCAGGTAGCTTCCTCCTTCCCTCTGTCTATGATATGCCACGCATTTCCTATTTCTCCAAGAATGCATACCTTCCCACAGACTACGAAGAGCTGGTGACATTGAGTATAATGGAGTTGACGCTGTCCACATAATTACATTCAGCTGGCTCGGAATTTGCAGATCTTGTCTCCGTTTGTGAACTAAATTATTTGATGAAAACATCCACCAGATTTCAAATACTTGAGAGCTAAAAGGTCCATACTGAATTCCTCTTGCTTCAAATCAGCTTCCACAGAACCTCAGAGAAAAGGGGCTTTTTTTTCTTTTTAATTCAGCCACCAAGTGAAGAGAAATTTCCCCTGCTCTGTCTCCTTCTATGAAATTTGCAATGAGGAAGATAAGGTTTAACTTGGAGCTTCATTGAACTACATGGATACCATGAGGTAGAATTAGCAAAGTCACCTGCCACTGTCTGGATAGAATAATTTAGGCCACCCCGGTGAACAAATTCCTACACAGAAATAAAATGTGCCCTTCAGCGTGCATTACCCGCTATGTCGTAGCCGCTGATCTGAATGTGATATAACAATTCATAATTCAGGCACACTTGGAAAGAGCCTAGTCCAAAGCTTAATGAAGTGAATGGAAGTCTGTCCATTAACTTCAGTGGGCATTAGATCAGATTTATCTAGTCCAGGGCTGATTGTCTACCTCTGTTGGGAGAAACTACAGAGCACACTGGAATGAAGCAGCACTACTGGGGGCCCACCAGTCACAATGCTAGATTTGTTGGACTGTGCAAAGTTCTCCAAAGTCAGGCGTAGCACAGTGGTGGAGTCTGATGTCTTTTCATGAAAGCCTTTTGGGATAGGAGAGGGTTCGTGGAGAGAAGGGAGGTGGATTATACTTTAAGGGCTGGAGAGTAGAAAGACTCTGGAGAGAGAGAAAGCTGGCAAGGAAAGAAGGAAGGGATAAAGATAAAAAGGAGAAAGTAATGATGGAACTTCAGCAGGTTCAGATAAACTTCAGATGGTATGTGGACATTTGGAGTCAGTTTGAAAATAGCTCAGCAGATTGCATGTATACTGGGGTCTAAGCTCTTGAAAATCTGGCCCCGAGTTACTTTGACAATTTGGCTTGTGGGAGTTACCTGTATCTGAAAGCTAAGGCTTGTTGTGACACTTATTGCTTTATCTCTGCTCTTGTATTGGGGTTACACAGCATTTGATGTTAGAATACGAACCACGTACTAGGCGCAGTGACAGTATGAGTTAATCAGGAAATAGCACTGGTTCACATCTCAGATATAGACTTTGCAGTGTTATGGGAGTGTAAATGCTGTTTTCTTCTAAAATAGAAGTTGGCTTCCTGACAAACACATTCCAGTGAATATGATTATCTTTCAGGTCTGTTGTTTTACCAATAGTAACTAATACTAACAGACAGCCCTGCATCTGACACGACGTGTCTGAGTCCTAGTACTCTTATTTACTTACTCAGTTAATGATGACCATAATGTATTTGTTAAATGCTACCGTGCATTTGGTGCTGTACAAGTCACACGTATTGACAGTCCCTTACACTCTTAGCCTGCATCCTCACACAGGGGAAATGAGATACCCCTTCTTATGCCCCTGTGTGGGCTACCTGGGCATTAAGCCTGGAGTGCACAGGAATAATTGGGTGCTGCATGCTTGACACTCTGTACCCACCGTGGAGTAGTGTGTGTGTGTGCGAGGGGGGGGGGGGGCGGCTAGTGGGTCTTAGCTTTTCCTTCCAAAACCTGTTGGCCATCAGAGCTGAGCCAGTGCAGTATGAAGCAGTAGTAATCTGCTGCTGGTACATGTGTGTGCCATAGAATCATAGAACCATAGGGTCAGAAGGGACCACAAGGGTCATCTCTAACCCCCTGCCAAGATGCAGGCTTTGTTGGGTCTAGCCATTCAAGACAGGTGGCTCTCTAGCCTCTTTTTGAAACCCTCCAGTGAAGGAGCTTCCACAACTTCCCTAGGCAGTCTGTTCCATTGCCCTACTGTTCTTATAGTGAGGAATTTTTTCCTGAGATTTAATCTAAATCTGATATGATGTAATTTGAACCCATTGCCTCTTGTACTGCCCTCTGTGGCAAGAGAGAACAATTCTTCTCCATCTTTTTTTATGGCAGCCTTTCAAGTATTTAATGATCATGTTCTCCCATAATCTCCTCTCTTCCAAACTAAACCCACCCAGTTCCTTCAGCCTTTGCTCATCTGTCTTGCATTCCATCCCTTTGATCATCTTTGTCGCCCACATCTGGACACTTTCCAGTTTCTCCACATCCTTTCCATACAGCGGTGACCAAAATTGGACACAGCACTCTAGCTGAGGCCTAAGCAATTTTAACTTGTTTTAACGTAAAAACACCTCATTTTCCAGTCACTTTAACCACAATTATTGGAACAAAACAAAGCAAAAAGGCAAAGACATCATTAAATAAATACAAATCTGGCTTCTGAGATTCCTCAGTCACTAGTGGGCGGTGGCTGTTTCAAATGTAGGGGCACAGTGTGATTAATAATACATAATAATAATTATGGATAATAATGATCTGGTCCAATAATTGTGACCTAATTATAGTAGTTAACAAAGATTTCTTATTTATCCAGAGCTTTTCAAGGATCCCAAAGTATTTCCCATGCCAATTTTGGAGTGCAGGGCCGCAGCCACATTTCACACGGTGGGGTGAGGGAGGATAAGGGAAAAGTTTGCCCAAGAACACTAAGACAAATTTCTTCTTTACCAGAAAGTGTTATGGGATCTTAATATCCTCTCAGAGTGGAGAAGATCATGCTCATGGAACTGAATGGAAGGGGTCATACAGACTTCCATGGACTTTGGATTGCTCTTGGTTTTTAGGCTGTAATCTGAGTGTAGCTGCTGTATTTAGTGGGAAACAAACAAGCTGGCAGCATTACCTGATCCTTTCTTCTCCCCTAGCATCCAGAGTGGTCACTTCTTTTGAGTGTTCTTCCTAATGATGACATCCGACACGGGTCTTAATTGCTGCTACTGATCACAAGTGTCCAGGGTCTAAGATTCTGGCTTTCTTTCCCTGCGGAGCTGGTGATATTAGTGTGAGTTTTCCCTTCTGTTTTTAATTTTTTGTCCATGACAGATTTCACAGCAGGAAACAGCTCTGTGGCATATGGCCACTAAATTACAGAAACTTCAGAAACTTCTGTCTATGAGTTAATTTTTAAAACTAAAAAAACAGAAAACTGTTTCAAAAATAAGCTAAACTAGAAAACACAAAACAATTTCCCATTCTGTCTTCCCTTAACTACACTACTGCTCTTCTGAATCATAAAAAATACAAACATACTATTTACACCACCATCCTCCAGATCAGGAAAGAAGATCTAATATATAATGTTAAGGGACATCAAAGAGCAACTAAGTTTAACTGAACAACAGTAATGGGTGACTTCAACTGCTCACATATAGAAATTGGTCAAGTATTGTAACTGGATGAGCTCTAAAGATGAAATTTCTTGACATCTTAAAGGATTGCTTCTTGGAACAGCTAGCTCTAGAGTACACATGAGAAGAGGCAATTCTTGATTTAGCCCTAAGGAATCCTGGGGTGAGAGGTAAACTACTGACACAGAGCAGAAACTAGCTAAAAAGACCTAGAATAAAGAGGAGGAATAAATGGTCAGCTATCAACACGGCAAAAGGCTAACCAGCAGGCGCCACAGGGTACTATACTAGAATTAGGGTTAGTGCTGATCTGGAAAAGGGGGTGAATAATTAAATGGCATCATTTACAGATGACATAACATTATATAGGCTAGGAAAGACTATGAGGAAATTCAAAGAGGCCTCAGAGAGTATTAACCTCCACAATCTAAAACCAACAAGAAAGGATCACATGGAAAACCATGTGAACTGAAATCATTGCATGTTGAACATCTTTGATTCTGACTTTGTGCTGTTGGTCTTGATTCCTCCTGGGTGGGACTGCAGTAAATTCTACTAAAATCACATGGAATTACTTGTATCTTATGCTGAGTCAGGCCTGAATTACTAGTGCTGATAGGAGAATTATCAATAGAGATGAATCCAAATCCACACACTGCTGTGCTTTGTGGAGTCCGTGTTTCTAAGCCTGTGCTTGAGAGTCCGCACTGCATTGTAAACTTGGGTTTACAATTGCTGGACCAACATCTCACTGTCATGCTAATGCATCCCTACTGCACTAAACAGATCTTCTGACATGGGTCTGTGTCTTGACCTGTGTCCACACTGCAAAATGACAGGGCTTGGACCCGAGTCTCAGTGGGACTTGGGATGTGACCCACCCCCATAGCAGGGTCCTAGGATTTGGATCCTGACTGCTTGCTGATCCAAGTTGTACTGATTTGTGGGTGGATGAAAAAGAAGCTTGGGCTCAAACCTGAGTCAGAGTGTGATGTAGACACACTCACAGATTACCACCTTCTTCTATAAGCAATCCTCCTGACTTCAGTAGGACCACTCATGGAGTAAGGTTCTATTCAATGTAAATAGGGATATCAGAATCTGGCACCTAAGGGATGGAAATGATTCCGTGTCTCAGACAGAAACAAGTAGAGAGGTTCACATAGATGGACTGATGAAAATGGACAAATTAACTCCACCTTGTAAAAATAGTGAAGAGTCAAGGTGGGGTGGAGAGCAGTAGAAAAGATAGATGGGGAGAGCTCTGTTACTACAGTTCTTTCCTCGGTGTCTGGCTGGTGGGTCTTGCCCACATGCTCAGGGTTTAACTGATTGCCATATTTAGGATCGGGAAGGAATTTTCCATGGGTCAGATTGGCAGAGACCCTGAAGGTTTTTTTTCCCTTCCTCTGCAGCATGGGGCATGGGTCACTTTCAGGTTTAAACTAGTGCACATGGTTAATTCTCTCTAACTTGACGTCTTTAACCCATGATCTGAGGGCTTGAGTAACTCAGCCAGAGGTTAGGGGTCTAGTACAGGAGTGGGTGGGTGAGGTTCTGTGGCCTGCAATATGCAGGAGATCAGACTAGATGATCATGATGGTCCCTTCTGACCTTAAAGTCTATGAGTAAATAAGTCTATGGAGAGTTTTGAAAAGTGTGAGGATAATTATCAACTGGATTCTGGGTTGGATAGGGAGACTGTGAAGGTGGTGGGGGGTAGGGATTAGTTACACAACCCTGCTTACAGAAAAGAGAGTAGTCTGGCAGCAATATTCTCTTCTCTTCTGGTCTACATACCATGTACATCACAGGGGTCCATATTTCTGCACCCTCATAGGACATGAGTAACTCCCATTGAAGGCAATGAGATAATTTGTATTCCGTGGTGGGTGGGTAGACTGG
This sequence comes from Macrochelys suwanniensis, assembly GCA_033296515.1. Taxonomy (NCBI): domain Eukaryota; kingdom Metazoa; phylum Chordata; order Testudines; family Chelydridae; genus Macrochelys; species Macrochelys suwanniensis. The sequence continues at coordinate 20,598,891 of CM065779.1, read as the reverse complement.
GCCTGTGACATTTAGAGAGGAAGGAGTTAGGCGTTAGAGAGAACAGATGTAATATGAATGTTGACACAGTTACAACGGCATGTGTGCCAATGGTATCACCCAGGGTATTCCCCTTAATAAAGGCCACCAGAGCTAGGCCTCAGCCATTCCATCCAATCAGCGGTACCCTAGCCATTGAGAGCTCATGTAAAGGCTGGAATTTATCAAGTGCTGGACTGCAGTTGCTATTCTAGTGGGACACCAAGATACTGTATGTCTGTAGCTTGCAAGGGATTGCCCTAAGGGCCGGTGTGGCCATTCTGATTTAGGAATGGCAGCAATTCGATGGCCTGGGCAGTACAAACCCCCGTTTTCTTTTGCGCAGCTGGAGTTTTACACTGGGCACTTAGCATATGTGTGGTTTGCATGCCTGCTGCACTACAGCGTGGCAGCCAGTGGTCATAGAGATGCCTGCAGCTGCTCCAGTCTGCCTCCCCCTGCAGGGATCTCAGAGGAGTAAGCACAATCCCGAGATCTTTAACATAAGAAATCAGAGAGAAAGACAGACCTTCCTTTTCATTTGGGTTTAGCAAACTATGTAGATAATGCATTAGCAACCTATGAAATAATGCTGCAATTTTGCACAGTTTAACAGAAAAACTGTCTACCTCTTAACATATCTTTTAATGATTCGCTTCCAATAATCTTGGTGAATTAGGATACTGTAAACCGGGAAGATTAACACTGCTATATAAACAGTCTGATTGGATCTGGCATGATCAAGGTTTCTTAGTGAGAAAATATACAGTTTCCTAATGCAGCTGACAGAAAGCCACACTCAGACCTTTTCAAAGGCTTTCAGGAGTTATTACTGGAGATTAACTATGGCGTGAGCAAAAAGGTTTCAAGTCTTGTTTATAGTTAGCCCATGGCTCTAAATTAGCAACTTATCTCTTAAATGATCAGCAATTGAGTCATAGGTGCTAATGAGTGAAGCTTAGCCAGAAGGGATGAGGAAGAGAGCGGAAAAAACTCAGGCCAATACTTTGCAAAAAAGCAATATGAAAAATCTCAATAATTTCTAAAGTCAAACTGTATTTTAATCAATGCCTCCTGAATAAGATGTAGAAGTCACACTGTGACTTTCCCAGCTGTAAAACTGGAAGTCTGGTTTCACATTTGCATGATTTTGAAGGTCAAATGCCTGCTATCCAAATCTTACTGATCCATATGGACTAGAAATGCCACAATATGCAATCATCATGAAGGCAGATTGTCTCCTGTAAATCTGTCCTTTTTGTAACACATTCAAAATGTACCGTATTGGATGGATTATAAATCCATTCAGGAAATACATGTAACATTGTACTGAGTGTCTTTAGTTTATGAAATCCCGTGTGTGTGTGCGTGTGTGTGAGAATGAGAGAGACAGACAGAGACAGATGGCCCAGTCCTGCCCCCACTGAAGTCAATGGGAGTTTTGCCATTGACTTCAATGGAAGGAGGTTTGGAACCAGACAGAAGGAGAATAGGCATCACATTGGTAAAAACCTACCTACGTTTAGAAATGAAAAAAAAAACATTTGCATGCATAGAAAAAGCAATTTGGAGCTGAGACTATTGTCTTCTTTTATGGTTTGTATGGTGAGGACTTTATGGAAAAAGACCAATAAACTGTAGGAGGACTGAAAACCAATACAGTTTTTAATAGGACTAGAAAACAATTCAGTTCAATAGAAACTAGTCTAAAAACATACAGAATTTAATAAAGAATGAGCTCCTTTCTGTAGGATATTTGAGCCAGCCTGTAGAATTCTATAGCAGGGAATAAATTCTCTCCTACATTCTGTAAAATGGCTTAAAAACGGAGACGTGCCTATTACATTTTCCATAAAAGAAGCACACTGTTGATGCTTAACAAATAATGCATTAGGACCAACCAGTGAACCCCTTATTCACACTAGTAAGCACTTGCAGAAGTGGTCGCAGCAACGTCAGGAAGGGAAGGAGCACAGCTAGGCAGTTCCTAACAACGTATAGAAGCCTCCCCGTCCCCTGAATTCCTCAGTGCAAAAGAAAATGAGGAAACTCAGTTCCAAGTGGAACTGGTATGAAATGTTCTAGTTTCAAAGAGGAATTCTGAGTGAAACCTGTGTCTGTAGAATATTTTGCTATTTCTTTGGACGGGGGAGCACAGAAGGTCTCCTCTTTAGCTTACAACAGGCAGCAGAGCAGAACAATTTGCTTTCTGGATTTTTAGAGAAGCATTTTACATGTTGCCATACTTTTTTTTTTTCAGCACATGTAATTGAAAAGAGACATATGGAGACCAGCATGCAGAGCCTAACAAACACTTCAGCGTGCCTTAAAACCGAATGCTAATCAATTTTTGAAACTTTGTGTTGTTGTCTTAAAACCAACTTCTCAACACCCTAAGGTGGTTTATTAGGGACAGATGGTGTAAAAATCCTTAATAATAATGGTAGGAAATTCTCCCCCACCAAAATTTCCCCCTTCCTCCCTCCCTTTATCTGTCTCTCTTCCTATATCCCTACATCTTCCCCGTCCCCACACTCTTGATACGCATTCAAAAAACTGAACTGTTTATGTACATCTGGGGAGGACAAATTAGCACATCTGGGTGTTCAAGGGTCAACATAATAAGCAGGTAGTATGATCGGGATTCTTTTCCTTCCCTTTGCGGTATCAAGAAGAAGAAAAATACAGGCTGATGAAAAATCTCCTTCTTCATGAAAGTGCTGCATGTTACCTGAAAACAAGGAAGGCACAAGATGAACAGACCTTTACAACAGAATGTGCATCTGCCAAGACAAAAATACCCGATGAGCTTCTGGTGCTGGCACAGTGACAGTATAAGCAAGCTGTCTGTGCAATGATTTTGCAAATGATCCATTACAAGATTTTAGTTTGAATTCTGTACAGGCCATAGGGCCCCAAGGGCAACACATTTTATATACAGCCACCTAAGCATTCACCAGATAGACAGGGCTATGGGCTAAAAGAATTCCTTTCAAGACTTTCTGTACAAATGCTTCACAACAGACTAGTGGGTTGTTTTCCCCCCCTCTCTTTCCCCCCCCCCTGTTCAGTCGCCTGGCATTCGCTAACCCACAAGCTGCTGTTTCCCTTTCCAAAGAAGCTAAGATGGGTGGAGGGCCAAGAAAAATTAGCCCAACTGATGAATGCAATCTCAACAGAAAATATGTTTTTTATCAGAGACCACATGTTGCCAACAGCAATTAAAATAAAACTGGGAGATTTCATCAGATATAAGCCTGCGAAATGAGAAACCACATATCAGATACCCGTCAGGACAAATGGATTATGCATGTGATTGCAGAGTCTACCAGGGAGTGAAAAGTCACATGATCGGAGGGGGGAAATTCCAGCGTCACTGGCATGACTAAGAAGGGGTAAGTGTTCACACTGCACGTGATCAAGTCAGCTGAATAGCATTGTGTGGCTACTTGTGGATTTTTCTGTGGTTTCCATAACCAATTTGCTCTTTACAGGTTAAAAGATAGTTTGTCTAACTCCAGCACTGAAAACTAATAATCTCATTTGTTTACTCGTGTGTTATCCTTACGCAGATGCTGAAAGCAAGGAAACAACTTGTAGGACTTCTTAAGTGAGGCAGGTTTTGTGGGATCTGAAACTTCGCTGGGGATCTGAAAGTTGATCTTACTTAATCTGGCTCATGCATTGTTACCAATAATAAAGATTGGGCAATTTGAACTGAGCTGAAAAATTGTTGATGATGCACCAGGAAGAATTAGCTGTACATCACTCTGCTGTACCAGCCTTGTTTTTTGACAGTAAATTGAGCAAATCTGACTGACTAGGCACACAGGAAGCAAAATATTTCACAATAAAATGCCATTTATTACAGTCATCTCTCTGATCACTAGAAGTTTGGCTAACTACTTGTGTTCATGAAAACTGTGGCAAGCCACAAAAACATAAACTTAATCCCAAATTTTGAATAGTGACCTTTGATTCTGGATCTGGACTGAAACCTGTTGAGGTCAGGGATCATGTCTTTCTATGTATCTGTACGGCACATTTATAACACACTTCTGAGCGCTCAAGCTAGGGTTTTCTCCCTTTGGCTCCTTTGAAAATCTCAACATGATGGTGATGATAATGGAGTGGCGCCATAAGAAGACAGCTATTTAATAAAGGATGTAGGGCCTGATTTTGGCCAACAATACACACAGACACGTAGTCCCACTGATCTCGGCAGGGCAACTTGGGCACTAAGATACTAATTGCGAGCAAGCATGGCAGAATCTGGATCTTAGATGAGGATGGACTCTATGAGCTATTAATTCTTTCCCATCACTAGCTACTATGATCCTCTAGCCCCATGAGCACCTGTTATTTTACCAGCAGTAGATCAAATTGTGTTCTTGCATAAGCTGGTGCAACTCCATTGGCTTAAATGGAGTTTGACCACTTGTGTCAGTGGTGATTTGGCCCATTATCTCATGGGGAGATAAAAAAAAGTTCCTGACACAACATATTCTGGGCAGCTCATTAAAGAAAATGCAAGAAAGAAAGAATGAATGAGTGAATAAATAAAATAAGCCATTGATTTTAAAAGGCTAAATAGTAAGTGACGTGCGTTATGTACAGCAATGCTTCTGAATCTCCTGCTCTTGAAACATAACAGACAAGAACAATTATTGTATGTATTTGCAATTTCTATAGCCATCTATTGCAAAGGGCATTTACATTGAGAAAAAGCTAGTTCTACAGTATCCTTTCATTTATTGCATATTGTTTCCACGTGAGCATCTAGCTTTACCGAGCTTGTATTGGTGTATCATAAACACACTTGGTTACATGAAAAGACGGGAGGACGCTCACAAGCTTTTGTGGAGTCTCACAAGTTGCCATTTTCAGAGGCAACACAGTGTGAAATCCTTAAGGTCTGCAGATAACAATTATTAAAGTACCACAGTGACTTAGGAAAATCTGACAATTAATGGGATGGAGTCCATGGAACTAAGTCATTTTTGGAGATTTTACCCTTCAAAGATCATTTCCATATGCCAGTGCTACGGTTAAAGTATTGACTCTGTCAGCCCCCTGGGATCCTAATCTGGTCAGTCGGTGAGATATGCGATGGTCTGTTGCATCCTGTCTGGCGGCTGATTAAATGCACCCACACATTTATCCATTCCCTCTGCCCCACCCAAATTCTTTTACAAGACTGAACTCCTGAGCATGATATCGGCTGGAGTGGGTCAGCTCCTCTGTTTTGCGGAGGAGTTTTCTATTTCACAGGGTCCCTTGTGGATATGTTCACCTTGTCCTAAATCTGATTGCTTTCCTGAAATGCATACACACTGTCATAATAGAGCAGCACAGGCATAGCCAGTTTCTGTGGCTTTGCAGAATTCTTTGCAATTGTACCATTTCATATTTCAAACAATCCTTTAAACAATGGTTTGAGGAGAATAGAAAACATTCAGAGGTCCAAATACTGTGCTCCAACAGCCAGTCTTCCCCAGGGCTGGCTCCATCCAGGCTTAGTTGGCAAGGAGAATCTTGAAATGCTCTTGCTAGCACCTGTCTCAATTGTGAATAAACAGAGGAGTTCAGTCTCCAGTGCTATCAGTCCCTTAACCTTCAAAAGCACAACATTTTTACACAGAAGGGGGGGAAAAAGCCCACATCTCTGTCTTTTAGTCTTGCTGATCCATGACAATTACTGTCAAAAGCAATGATTTCAGTCCCTGTTAGTGGTATATGCTTTCAAAGACATGTGGCTAAAAACCTGCGCTATAAACAAGGGAGGCACTCAAAGCCATGTTTATTCCCCTGTAACAATCACTTAATGCGACATTTGCATTTGGCCCATAAGCAGAGGAGTTCACCTGACGCAGGGTGGCCCAATTAAGGCTAAAGACCTTGTCTCTTTGATCCCGAGATTTCATCGGATACCAATACAGCTCCCATTTAAGAGTATTACAGAGGAATCAATCACTTGTCCAAAGGGAACAGTGCGCTGAGATTCGCTGTCGGGAGAGAGGTAGCTTCTCTGCAGGCAGCACATCAGGCTTTGTCTGAAAGACTGGAACTGACAAAGAGCCAGTCTCTATTGGCCATCAATTACTTCTAGCAAAAATGGCAACCTACTTTCACATAGAGGGTAACACTGGGCACCTAGCAGCCATAGCCGTTCTACAGGATCTAGGCTGCAAGCGATGAGAGTAAATCATAATTCACCTGAGGTATGTTCCAAAGCCACTCTCGGAACCTTTTGCGGCAGCAAAGGCTCATGAGATTGCAACTCAAAATGAAGCCAGGAAAAGATTCCCTCCCCTTAGGAAAACAGGAGTGCTTTTTTGGGTAATTGCTTTATGCGGCATGAAAAAGCAAATGCTCCTTTTGCTGATCATTTTACAGCCAATACTCTGCAATCTCAGCCATTTTAAATATTCGTGATAAGTCCATGAAGATGAAGAAGACAAGAAAGTTTAAAATTGCCCACACATCTTGGTAAAAACACCCATCCTAGAGCTTTGTGTTGAAATCTGCAGAGAAAAGAGCGGCGAATGGGGGACAGGATCATGTTATTTCTCCTAATACGTAATTAGCTTCTGAGTACAGTGTAAGCCTTATTTTGAAAGCAAGTATTGGGAGAATAAATATTGTCAGACAAACTTGGTTGTTTGTCCCTGTACAGATTTATAAATGTGGTGAATAAAAGAGTGTGGTAAATGTCATATATCTGGATTTCAGCAAAGCCTTTCAATTTGTCTCCCCCAGACTTTTAACAAATTTAATCCAAATTGGCATGGATAGGAATGCTGTCCTGTGGTTTGAAAACTGACTAAACAGCGAAACAAAGGGTTACAATAAACAGCATTGGTTTATGTTTGTGGGGAGGGGAGATATCTAGTGGGTTATCTTTGTTAGGTTGGCTTTAATTTAACATCTTAATTACAGTGATCTGATTAAAAAGCACTGTTAATTACTGAAGAATATCCTAAATTCGGAAGAGTTGTCCTCACCGGTGAGGCTAGAGAGACCAATACCTGGACAGTAAAAATAGAATGAGAAATAATGTTTTATTAATATAGTGCAGATGTGCGTAGAAGCCCCATCTGGGTATATCTACACTACAGCAGGGAGCAAGAATCCCAGCTCACAGACTCATCAGGTAGATAGATTCGTGCTAGTGAGACTGGAGTAAGCATGCTAAAAAATAGCAGTGCGGATGCTGTGGTTCCGGCGGAGGCTTGGGTTAGGCCCCAGAGCTCAGATCTAGGGGGGTCAGGTGGGCTTCAGAGTCTGAGCTGCCACACAAGCTGCAATATCCACGCTGCTATTTTGAGCTAGCTAGCTCAAGCCCCGCTACCATGAGTCTGTCTGTCCGGGCTGGGAAGCTCTCTCCCAGCTGTAGCGTAAGAGAGAGTCCCTTTCCCAAAAAGGGCTTACCATCTAATTAGATAAGGCAGACAAAAGGTGAGAGAGAGAATACTATTACCCCCATGTTTCAGATGGGAAACTGAGGCCCAGGTCAAGTGTTCAACTAGGTATGTGTCTAGCTTTAAGCCTGTGAAGTAGTCTCATTGACCTCAGTGATTATAGTTATGCAAGTGCTGAAGTACCTTGATGAATTGGGGCCTAAGTGACATGCTCACGGAGTCAATGGCTGAACCAGGAATTGAACTCAAGCACCCTGAGAAACAGTAATGTTGAAAGAAACCCAGGAGCGATACTGAAGAGCAAATCAGTCATGAGAGTGCCATGCCATATGGCTGCAGACAGACAGGGCCAATATATGTTCAGTCTGCGAACACAAAGGCATTATGTCATGGAGCAAGAAAATGTATACAGCTCATGAGGACTCACACTTGGCTCCCTGCATTCATTTCTTGGCCCCTCGTTACCAGAGAGTCATTTCTTGGCCCCTTGTTACCAGAGAGAGAGTGACAAAATGGAGGGAGTTCAGAGATGAACAATAAATGGCAAGAGTTGGATTAAATTATTTGCCTTGGTTTTAAAAACTGCCAGAAGAGCAGTCCCAATTGGTATACTGTATGAGCAATGTGGGAGTAGGGGCTGAGTGGACATCTTGGGAGGAATTCTGGTCCCACTGAAGTCAATGGCAAAACTCCCATTGACTTCCAGGATTTCACTCCTTTTTGCATCTCCAGCACTGTTCCTGTCGCGGACATGCTGTGTGTGTGTGTGTGTGTGTGTATGCCTGTGCGTATGAACGACCTTGCATGGATTCCATCTGTACAGCATTGCATAAAAAGAAGGGAAAAGAGGATGAAGGGAAAAGTGAAGAGGTGACTTGATCACTGTCTTCATGTAACCACATTGGGAAGACATCTCTTATAGTAGAAGTTTCCTTAATCTAGCAGAAAAAACATAATAAGATCCAATGGCTGGGAGCTGAAGCTAGACAAATTTAGACTATACATAAGGCCCACATTTTTAACAGTGAGGTAAATTAACCATTGGAACAAGGTCGGGATGTAATGGATTCTCCTGAAGTCTTTAAATCAAGCCTGGATTCCTTTCTAAAAGATATGCTGTACTTCAAACAGAAGTTATGGGCTTGATGTGCTGGATGAGGTTCTGTGGTTTGTGTTCTACTGGAGGTCAGACTAGAGGATCATAATGGTCCCTTCTAGCCTTAAAATCTATGGATCAATGAAAGCTGGAAAGTGAAAATCAAATGGCAACACAACATAGTATCTTCTTGACCATCTTCTTATACAGCATTATATATTTAGCTTGTTACCACTAACTGCACTAACTGTTACCACTGCATGATTTGTACCAATGAAAACTTTAATTTATTCTTTTAAGTGCTGGTGAAAGCCCTGAGAAGTATTCTTATATGCACCCAACAGGTACATCCTAGGCAGTAGGAGAACCACCCTGGTGATGTCTAGGACCCTGGTGATGGCTAGGGCATGAAAAGTAGTTTGCTCTCCAGAACACATTCAGCCCTTGATCCCTCTGCTGAGACAGCCAGCAATGTCAATTGCAATAGCATTTTTGTGATTTGAATGGATATCAGCCCATTAGGAGCTGAACGGAGACCACTAACTCATTTTTATAGGCCACCAAATAATTATCAGCTGGGTAAGATTTTCAGTCACTAGCAATCTTGACTGCATTTGAACCCATGACCTGGATGTTGAAAGCTGCATATTCGGTTAATTAACAATCCCTGGAGCCATCCCCCACTATAGAAGCATAAACATCCAGATTCCAGACCCTACCCGGCAGGCTGCTTTTCTCAGAGACCACAGCATGAACATTTACAGTCAATTTCATTCCTGCTGTGAGAACCAGCCATTATTTCCATTAAAGGCCATGCCATAGCATGCTGGGAATTTCGCTTTCTATCTTACTCTAATGGAGGCATGGATATGTGTCGCCACTGTCACCTTCTCACTACATTTAAGATTTACACCCCACTGACTGGTGCTGTGAAGACAACATGGCTACAGCGGCAGGTGAATTTCAAGGAGAAATAGCAAGTGAATACAGTCTAAATAGTGGGAGATGCCAAGAAGTGACACAGTATTGCCTGGTATGTGATTATCTGGGTAGAAACTGTTGCCCTTTTGAACAGTGTACAGGGTTCTGCAGTGCCGCAGTGGATAAGAGATTTTACAGACACCCAGGGGAAAGCCATGTGAGAGCAGATGTTACCAGGGATAAATATTTTCAGGACAAACTCAGAGAAACACAATGACCATTCATATACAATTCTTCTTCAGTCATGGAGCTATACAAGGTGCAATTTATATTGCATAAAATGATACAAGAAACCGTTTTCAAAATGAGCACGCAAGCAACATTCTCGGGTTACTTCCTATGCATGCTTCTGGAATGGCCTCAACTAAGGTCAATTTCATTTTCGTGCTGAAATAGCAATTCTAATTTGGTCGGAATTTTTTGTTGTTGTTTTTGATTATGGCTTTGATTTTCCTAAGCCCAGTTAAAGCAAGGAATTTAAAAACTATCTTTAAGATTAAATTGATGTTGATAGATTGCCATGAGAGTAGACCTGTGTTGTAGTCAATGATGTTTTGTGCTTGGATGGTAATTACTGTCAAAATGCAAAAGGTTAGTGAACAGGACCCATGAGGAATGGCAGGATGACACTCTATGCAAGACATCCTACTAATAGGCTGAGAGAGCAATCACTGTATGGTTTATGATCACAACACTTAACCCTTTAGGTCTCAAGCTGTGCGGAAACACACACCCTGCTTTGGATATTTTCCGTATTTTACAATGTGGGGTTATAAGACAGGCCTTGTATATTCCATTATACCACAGACATTGGATTTGCTGCAGAACTCATTCATTGCCACTGGATTGTGCCTTAGCAACTTGGCTTTTCTTTGTCACCCTTTTGGAAGGAATTCTTTCTAAGGACTGCATCTGTTCTGCGGCAGAGTTGTCCACCTGGCTCCACAGACATTTGAAAACATGCTCTAAGAAACCTGGAACTAAGTCAATTCATATCAGTGACTCTGGAACCTAATTATGAGCAATTAAATGTCATCCCTTTTAACTGTTTTGCTGCTGATCAGTTTAGCAGAAACATCCACTAATAGTTTTATTCCACAATCTCCAGGACATCTCAGCGGCGAATAGAATTACTTCAATTTGTAAAATTAGCCAGAAGTGACCACAGAATTTCAAATCCATGGCACTCCTGTGCCATGGAAACCAGAAAGACTAGCCACAGAATGCATGGAGCTTTTATTATTAAAGACAATTTGATTATTCTCTGAATCAATTGTAAGACTATTGTGCACAGCAGGCCAGATATTTATACCACAGCTGGTATAAATCAGAGCAACCACAGTGAAATCAATGGAGCTATGTTGATTTACACCAGCTAAGGATATAGTCCAGATTTTGAAATGACCACAAGACTGCTTCTAGCGTAAAACATTCTCTTGAGTTCTCATTCATTCATTCATGGTGGCATTTAAGGTACCTGTAGTGATCGATCTATCGGGTAGTGATTGATCTATCAGGGATCGATTTATCGCGTCTCATCTAGACGCAATAAATCGATCCCCGAACACGCTCCCCGTTGACTCTGGAACTCCAGCTCACGAGAGGCGGAAGCAGAGTTGATGGGGGAGCGGCAGCGGTCGACTCACCGCCATGAGGACAGCCAGTAAGTTGACCTAAGATACGTCGACTTCAGCTACGCTTTTCACGTAGCTGAAGTGGCATATCTTAGATCGACTCCACCCCCACCAGTGTAGACCAGGGCTCATCTGATTGTGAAGAAGGCACCAACTGAAGTCACTAGGACTGCTCACCGGGTTAAAATTAGGCTCATGCTTAAATACTTTTCTGAGTCGGGGCCTAAAAGGAATCGTAAATACCTGCAAATACCTTTGGTGGGTTATATTTTTAAGGACATTTGTGAATACTTCTTGTCATATTTGCCAAGTTCTACTTGAGGAACATAGGTGGTGAAATGTGAGGAAGCTCACACTGATACTGTCCCATGCTCTGTCTGTTTAGCAGGTGATTAGTGTGCTTCTGAACCTGATTCTCCTCAAATTCACACCAGTACAAAGCAGGTGTAACTCTGTTGAATTGCTCCTGTTTTACACCAGTATAAATCAGAGGGGAATAAAATCCTCCATCTCTAACTTTGTCAAACCAACATTTTTCACCAGTGCCAAATTCAGCACAGTTAAGAGAGAAATTATGGTTCACTATACTATATCTTTAAAGGGTTTACAAACTTGATCTTTGGTCTACTATAACAGCCCATTTTGGCATCACTAATTTGATTCCAGACATCAGATTAATGCTTACTTTAGACATGATTAGTTTAGAATAAAGTCTGTTTAAATCAATACAAACAAATTCATTTCCAATGTTATATATGTTGAAGTTCCTAACTTCATTAAAACATCTTAGAACAGCTTCTACCTCTCTGGCATAAAAAATGTGAATTGGGTCTTAGGAAAGAGTCATCATGGCCATATTTCAGGAGAGCATTTAAGCCTGTTCTTAAATCCCACTAAAGCCAATGGGATTTAAGCATGTTTCAAGTTAAGCATGTGCTTTCTGCTTTTGCTAAATAGGAATGTTTAGCTGAATCAAGGCCTATGCCATTGAATCATCATTCATTCATTATTTTTTGTGGCTATATGGGTCTGGCAAGTTGACTCCTAGGCAACCTAACTGCAGTGTTGGCTACTCTCAAGCACTATAATACATGGTTCAGGCATATTGCATTAAAAATGATACCCTAATGTCAAGAGTGCCAACTGCCTCTGATATACAATCAGTGCTCTGTCAGTCTCTGCAGACCCATTCCCCACATAGCACAACCCCAATTATAATCTCATTCCGATTAACAGTGCCTTGATGGCAATTTCATTACTCAAAAAGTAACAGTTATTAGTCTATTGTAACGTGTTGTGATTGTAATGCTAATGCTAATAGGAAGAAGTTTAACCTCACTTCATTTTCAGTACAGTTAAAAACCTTATAACAATGTTCTTAAATCAGGACTTCAGATGTCATAAAAGCAGAGTTACAGCTCACCACTATGGGGGCCCCCCCATATTTTCATATATTAATCTTAGACTGTCTCTTTGAAAACTCCGCTTAGAAGCCACCTTTTAGCTAGATTATTATAATTATGACAGCAGGAAAAAAAACACTGTATATAATTTGCATGATTTAGACGGATTCTGTTTTCAACGACATTAATAAACCAAATACGAGTCATGGTGATTGGAGCTCCTTTCCTTGTTCAGAATTAACATTTTTATTAGTGATTTCTTTGGGGATGCCCTACCTCCCACCATCACTCTATGCCATGAGAATGGTTACTGGATTTTGTAAATAAAACACATTGCAAGTGTGGATTCAGTGGACTGATTTAAGACCTGGTGTGAATGAATTAACTCAACTAAAAGACCCTATAGCAGACAGTTGAGCCATGGTGAAATTCTTTCCATTCCCTCTTCTTTTTTGTAGGTTGATGTTCTATATTTTCACGTCTATTTTCACACGAAGCTCTTTAGAAAGGGAGGATTGTCTTGTGGTTACGGCTCTAGACTGGAACTCAGGTGCTCTAGGTTCAATTCTGGCTTTGTCACAGAGTGCCTGTATGCCTAGGGGTGAGTCACTTAATCTACCCTATTCCTCCTCTGTAAAATAGGGATGATGATGATAATACTGGGTGGAAATATCTTCACCTTTCAAGAGACCTAGATGTTACTGTTGTCTTCGTCTTCTCATACGATATCTTTAGACCTAATGTCTCTGTTTCTACTTCTGTCTTTGTCTTCTCATGCGATATCTTTAGACCTAATGTCTCTGTTTCTACTGCTATGTCTAGCAACTTTTGCACCTCCTTTCACAATGATCCAACCTGTGCAAAACACAGATGACTAATTTTTCATCCACTTCAAGGATGTAACACTCCTCAAGGTTCCATCAGTGGCTTTTCATAAGATTTCTTCAAGACAACAGCTGAAGAGGGTCAGGGCTAGCAATAGAAACCCTGTTTGATACCTATCCTCAAGTCACACCAATGACTTTGCTCACACCCTGCAAACACTGAAGCCATTGCACTTGCACAGAGATTTTGTATCAGCCTTATTACATTTTCACCAATTCCAGCCAGCCGCGGATTTGCCCAAAGAGCTTTGTACCATATACATCCAATGCTTTGGCAAAATCCACATCATTCTCCAGCACTTTCCCGCATATCAAATACAGATTGAATATTTGCTCCACCGTGCCTCTTTTGGGTTTGAACCCAGCTTGTTCCTCGGTCAGAAAGTTCTCTATCTTGGGAAATTTTCTCCAGGATGATGCAAAGCAATATTTTGGTAGATTGTATCAACAGTGAGATTGTATGGTAATTTCCACAAACAACTGAGTGAGTCCCCCTTTTTATGAACAGGAACCACAGAGTGTCCAAGTTTGGGGCCATCTTCCAGACTCCCAAATCACACTGGCAGTCTTATGGTGTGTCCAGATGAGTCCCTCTCCACCACTTTTAATTAGTTCTGCTTATATGTTATTCATTCCAGGGGCTTCTTTGCTTTTTCAATGTCCTCAACGTCTCTGATCATAGAAGGGAGCTCATCACGATAAGTCTCACATACATCTCTTCTGCTTCTCTCACTTCCCTCTTAGAATTCATTTTACTTGTGTTATACTGTTCCCGGCAATCCCTACCCCAAGCATTGGGCGAAATGTTGTTTTTCCTGCCAAAGAAATCTTTGAAAGAGTGTTGATGGTTTTGTTAGTCCTTCCTAGTGGCATTTGCCACAAAGGAGTTCTGTATATCGAGGCACAAGTGTTTGAGCCAATCTTCTTTTGTTACTTTAATCGGTGCATCTATTTCTCATGCCATACAGGAATATTGCTCTTTTGCAGTTTTGTCTGTCTTCCTTTGGGCTCTTAGCTTCCTTCATTGATCACACAACTCAATAGTCTTCTCCAAGGTTTCTTCTTTAGGATCTGTTTCTCCAGGAGTCAATCCACAATGTCTGCAGTGCAACAAGACATGATGTAGTCTATCTGATCTGTGCTGCTTGTGCAGAGATCAGTAGTTTTCAGCTTTTGTTCAATCATCTTCTCAAATTCCACTTGTGTTTCACAGACTTTCAGTATGTCAACTTTATAATGGACTCTGGCGTGCTGGTCACTTCTTGCTTCGCAGTTTGATCTTTATCTTGGCTATTATAAAATTATGATTGGATTCTATATTGACCTCCTTAAAGGATCAATTCCCCATCAAACCAGAGCACCATCTCTTTGAAATCAAGATGAAGTCATTCTGATTCTGAATCCACAAATCCAGCAATGTCCAAATCCACCGACTTTACAGTTTGTGCTTCAACAAGGTATTCATTAGCACTAAGTCATTTCCAGTCAGAAATTGCATGAGTTGCAGTCCTCAACTTGTCTTTCCATACCCAAATCTCCTAACACAGCTGTGCCATTCTGTGTAACTCTCAGGACCAATGCATTCCAGTCACCTTTTACAATTAAGATGTTTGTACAGTGAGTAGCGGCTTGCTCCTTCTCAATGCCACCGGAGAACTTCGCAACTTCTTCATCTTCACGGATATTAGTGTGTGTGTGGGGGGGGTTACATTATGAAGAGGGCCTGCCAATCTAAGGGTGATCAACCTGCTGCTGACCAATTTGTAGGCCATCACATTGGGGCTGATCTGCTTCTTGATCGGAAGAACTACCCCATGCTGTCTTATTTTGGCATCACCATCCTAGATCAGCATGTTTCCTTCTGCAGTAGTCCTTTCCCAATCCATCTGGACTCACACAAACCAATCTTTTCCCACTTATATGTTGAGAGGTCATTTTGTATTAGCTTGAGGTAACCTGCTTTCGTGGTACAAACATTCCACGTGCCAATGGAAAACACTTCCTTTATTCATTTAATTTGCTTGGATTCTAGTCACCCCTTCTCAAATGCACCACTGGAATTACCCAGAGCAAAAGCATCAATTCCCCTGAATGTGGTAGCCAATGTGTTGCCTCTATGCTGAAGTGTCACCATGACATCATGATTGATTATGAATAATAATGCTGGTAGTGTCCATCTCCTCTCCAGCATCCATGGCCATTGACATCCAAGGATGATCATCTGCCTTGAGGGATGTGGCACACTTGGTTGGCATTAGGAGTTTCTTCTTCTAGGTGGCTGTGTACCAAGGCTAAAGAACCCTTCCTGCCCTGAGCAGCCTGGTTTCTTTTAAAGAGTGCCAGACAGCCACCTTTCACACCCCATTTTTGGTGGAAACACCTCCATTTCATAAAGGCAAGTGATGGCTGCCAATGGGATTTTGGCTCCAAAGTGCCTAAATCCCTTTTGAAATGATATTTAAGTTCCTAAACCAGTTAGGCATTGCAACGCTAAGTACAGCAATGGCCAAATACCTTCAAAATCTGAGCCCTAGTGCTTGTGGAAAATACTACGTAGAGATGGAGCAGCTGTGATCTGAAGAACACTGGAATTCATTTCCTCTCCTCTTTGGATGATGATGATGTATTATTTTGTTAGCTCAAAATTGATTGCAAAAAAACCATCTTCACCAAAAATAAATCCAAGGAGGGGGAAAAAAGGAGATTTTCACTCTACGATTTCTACTTTTCATGCAACTTAACAGTGATTTCATTTTTAACAGCCTCTGCTCTATAGTGTGGGATTGCATCCCGGCTTTTCTTAATTCACATTTTCTAATTAGAAAGAACAGAAGGCAATGCTATGCAATTTTAAAACATAGGGATAGATTATGTCTGTAGGCACATCCCTAAGTAAGGGGCCGTGGGTACGCTGCACCATCCCAGAGGAAGATCTGGAGGGTAACCCCACGGATACACAAATCTTTCCCTGCTCTCCCGTGGGCCTGGAGACAAATAATTTGTTACTGGCCTATCATGGTACCATATTACCTATTCCGGCTGGTGCTTTGTGGGGGGAAGAACCTTGGCACCCCTCCACTTCCCCTTCCCTTACACACTTACTTGCACTGAGGGGGAGTAGCAGGTACACAGAACCCATTTAGTCCTGCACACCCAAGCTGGGGCAAAAAGGCGGTTCTTACTCTTGCTCCCCTACACGGGAGTGTAGTCCAAGTGACAATCTAGCCTTATTGTTTGCCATGCAGAGGAGGTGAGAGCTCCCGGCAGCTTCCTCATTTTTTCACGGCAAAGTGATACAGTGTAGCATTAAAAACTCACCCCCCTATGCTGTGTGGTGTCTTTCCGCCATCCCCCCAGAATCACATCAGACACAACCAATGACTGAAAGCCCTTTTGCCTGCCGTGAGTGGGATCCATTTCCCCCTCGTTGCCCGGGGAGAGGGAAGAAAGGATGTTGCATGAAGTTCTCAGGCTTTCATCTACCTTTCTGAGCTTTGCCCTCTGGATGGTAATTATTGAAGTCTGAATGGTGCCTTCCCGCCAGCGCGATCCCTAAGCACTTTACACGCTGCCCGCAAACGGTGAGCCAGATTGTGCCTTTGAGGCACAAGCCCACGCTGGTGGTGATGTGGAGCAGCTTTGCCTTACCTGGAGCTTCAGGAGACATGGTGCCTCAAGCAGACAGAATCCCCCCTGTACCCCCGAGCTTTCCCCTGTGTGTCTCGCCTGCTCTGCTGACCTGTGAGAGTGGACGGGGGGCAGGGCCCTGTCCTGGGAGATCAAGGAAGGAGTTCAGGGGAGCTCAGGGACTGCATGGTGCCTTGCTCGACATGTGGTGGGAGTTCAAAGGGGGAAGGCTCTTTGTATTCACACAGACCTATGCAGGCATCAGGCACTCTCTGGACCTCACCCAGCCCTGTAACCCAGCTCTCTTTGGGGTGGAACACCATGGCTCTGGTAAGAGAACATAGCAACACTACCTGTGTAGGATGCAAAGAATTCCACAGCTGATGGATGCCAAATGGGGGAATTTCATGGGGCACAATGTACTGGAATTGCCCAAACTGAAATCAGGACTTGCATGTGCAAATGGTGCCATGGACTGTTTATTGACCCAGGTGGGCAGGACCTCAGCTTTATGGTTCTTTCAAAGACAACATAACATTTGCAGTTGCCTGGTCTCTTCACACCTTCTTAGATGATGGAACATCTACCCCCAGAAGAAGTGCCTTTCTGGGTCACATCACAAACTTCGTTACATAGAAACAGACATAAATACCCAATTTAAATAGCAACATAAGAATGGGAGAGGTGTTAATAGATGTGGCAGGTGTTAAAACTAAAGCTACTTTAGAGTTCCTTTTGTAATGGATTTTTCTCTCTCATGCAAAGTTCCTACGAAACATATCAGCAGAAGGGGATGGGCAATGTGAGGACATGGAGAAATGTGGTCACTGGGGGAAGACCCAAGTCCAAGTGCCAAAGCCTGGGGCTGATGTGCCAATCCCCCCAATCCTACCCCCATTCCTTTCAGCAGCCTCCATCCCTGTGCCGTATGAAGCTCCCATCCCCATCTCCCTTAACCCCCCTGCTTCTCGCCATCCCACACCTTCCAAAACAACGGGCTTAAAAAGTGCTTCCATACCACACTGGCTCCACTTCTTACCCACAAACATCTAGGGACTTTTCCTTCTCTTGGTTGGGCATCTTGCTGTGAGTTGCCTTTACCCATTTCCTCCTCCCATAATTCACTGTGGTGTGCATCTTTACTGAATTCCAGGAGGGAAACAGCCTTGGTTCTTTTTTTGTTCTCTAAGTTTGTTAGAGCAGATATTTGTGACACTTCACAAAAGCTCTAGCCACTGAAATGGCCAAGATTCCTGGCCCTTCCCATTCTGTGCCACAGGGGGAAGCGTGGGTTTACACAGGGAAATCCCATTTTCTCTCACCAGCTCTCAGGTGTTATGGTGCTTTAGCAGTCCTACCTTGGCTTATGAACCTTCAAGAGCATTCAGAAGCCATCCCACTGCCATTTTACCAGGTTATCCCTCAAGATTTGCTTTGTGAAGATGCCAAATGATGAGGTTATATCTCCTCCTAGCTCCTCGGCCAATCAGAAACCCCTTATTTGCCCAAGTATCTAATTTCTATTAGTTAAATTTGAATATCCACTTCTGGGACGCCCTCAGTGACTTGTTGCTTTAGCTGGACTGTCTCATCATGAATTTTCTTCCACTAGCTAATAATGTAAGTCACTGGCATCCCTCCAGACCAGAGCTTTGGGATTTCAGCCTCGTTGCAGTCCCCTGTAATTATCCCACCAGGCTGACTATAGTCCAGGGACTACTGCAGGAGCTACTAGTGACCAGAAAGATTTCACAGATCACAGTCAATTTATTTAGTACAAGAGCGTTACAGGGAAAACATAAACAATAAACAGTCTACATGCATGCTATGCCTACCAGGCATCACCCATCTTCCACACGGAAACTCTGGTAGGTTTCAAAATTCCTTCAATCCCTCCAGTAGGTTAAAGTTTCATGTCAATTCATAGGTTGAATGAGGGTCACCTGAGTGAACTCAGGCTGACGCTTTATACCAGGCCTGCACAACATGCGGCTCGGGGGCCGCATGTGGCCTGCATGGGCTCACTGTGCGGCCCGTGGTGGGGTGAGTAGGCAAGCGGCGGGGTGGGGCAAGCCAACGGCCGGCTGACCGGCTGGCGGGTGGGCAGGCTGGTGAAGAGGTCAGTGGCAGGCTGGGGAGTGAGAGTTGTCCCAATCCCACAAAGAGGGTGTTCCCAAAGGAAGATGTTTGCTTCTAACCCCCGAGGCCGTCAGTATGTCTGCTCTTCTCTAGTCAGCCCACTTGACAAGTTTGATTGTCCTTGGTCTGGTTCCCATCCCCTCTCCAAGGGTTGCAGCTGTCTGGAGGTGCCTGCCTTCCACGCCTTCCTCATTCACACCTCATTCATTCAACAGGGCAATTGAATACAAAGTGAGGGGAAGATCTTATTCTACTTCTAGCAAAAAGACATTTTTCTTATACCTTAATTATACTACCTTAGGGGCCCGCTATAACATATTACCAAGGTTCAATACAAAGTCATATAAAAGTTATACAAAAATGCATAATGCAGAGATTTATCTACAACTGGATTGATTGACTGTTGTGTGCAGTAATATAGTGACCCCTGGCGGGGTGAAGAGGGGTGTTATGGTGGGGCCGAGTGGGGGGGGTGTCCTATTTTACTGCTGTGATCTGGTCACCCTACGCGTGCTGTTTCTTTCCCCCCTACAGGCTTCCACACCCCAGAGCTGGGGAAGGAGGGGTTGTTTCTGCGGGGTGGGCGGTGCTGGGGGTGGGGTGTTTCTGCGGCACCGGCGGGTTTCGGCCCTCAGCTGTTTTCTTTGGAGTAATATGGCCCTCACCGCTTTATGAGTTGTGCAGGCCTGCTTTATACCATTCCTCGTTCTTTGCTGGCCCTCTTCAACATGGTCCAAACCAATGTATGTAATTTCCCCCAGGAGATGGTACTTCTACAGACTTGTTTACCCTGTCTAGGGAGTTTCATTAATTTGCTTCCAGATTCCACAGGAAACCCACCCAGAGAGCTAGGAATACAAAGATAGATATACACTATTTATTGATACGCTATTCTACGTGCTCATAGCACCGGGCCCATCTCAGTATGATAGTCTTTGACGTTTCCATGATTCCAAGATCTCACATCTGTCACAGCAACAGCATGTTGTGAAGCCGCCCAAAGTAAATTCACAGCATTTGAAATTTTCCATGATCTGAGCCAGGCTGGAGAACCCCTGGAAGGGGAGTGTAATCTGATGGTAAGAGCTGGGCGGGGAGAATCAGGAGAGATAGGTTCTATTCCTGGCTCTGGGAACAGAGTATGGTGAAGCAGTGAGATCAAGGCCACTGTGATATAGCAGTTAGGGTAGGAGTCAAGAGATCTGAGTCCTGTTCCTGGCTTTGCCACTGGAGGACTCTGGAGCAAATAATTTCTCCTGGTTGTAAAATGAGAATATTTATCAACCATTTAAGTACTTGGAGGTCCTTGAAGGAAAGTTGCTATTGATGCAGTCTATTATTATTTGTCTGTGGATATTGGCCCACGATCCCACAAAGTTTAAATGGGTGACAGGCAAAATCCATGCCAGCTCCCCCCCTCCCCTTCCTCCCTGCAGCTTTTATCTGTTCCCCAGAAGTTGGAGGATATCTGTTTCTTGCTGTTGATTTTTATGACTCCAAAGCCAAAAGGAGCCTTTGCTGGGAATTAACTCAAAAGCACATGCACTTAGGAAACCAGTGGCATCTGTTTCTACTCTGTGGGAGGGACCTGTGGGTGGGAAGTGACTGAGAAGTTCCTCTCTGCTCCCATCAGACTTACAGCATTCTGTCGTCTTCTTGCTCGCTCATCCCTGTTTATAGGTGCCTCTGGGACAGGAACATCCCAAACTATGAAAGCAGTTTGCAGGCAGGGAGATGTCACCGCAAAGGGATTGATGAACAGAGCTGGGTATTTATTGAAACCATTTCTGCTTTCTTCTTCTGCCCAGCTCCTCTCCAGGCCTTTCCAAAGTGGAATATTTGTGGCACAGGAAATGTCTAATCACCAAACTGAAGAGTCCCCTGCTCAGAGAACAGGGATTTCCTTTTAGGGCTTCCCCTTATCTTTGGATTGTCAAGGGCTTCCTCCAGCTCCTCTAACCACCCCTACTAAACACACAAACACACTTTCCTGCCAACAAACACCCTCTGCCCCATCCTTCCAGCTAACTTCCTTCCAGCATTTCCTGAGCTGGGTAATTCCAGGATTCGTAGAACAGGGGGAAATGGAGAAAGAGATGGAGCTTCGGAGTTAGGATAGGAAACTCATTTCTCATCCCATTAACATTGTCCAATGGAAACAGACAAGAGGGGAGGACTATGGGGTACCTCATTCGGATCCCAGTTCAGTGAGGAACTCAAGCTCATGGCTAAATTTAAGCACGCGAGTAGTCCCATGGACTTCAGCTGCTCAGATGTTTAGTTACGCGCACAGTTAAGAACCTTGCTATATCGTGGTGTGAGTCTTTCCCTCGATTCCTCTTTCTCATTTGTTTGTACTTGTCACCTAGATCCCATGGTGATGACTGCATTAGAAAAATATAGGTAGTGTTAACGGTCATATTACTGAGCTCTTATCAAGCAGTTTTCACCAGGACTTCCCCTGCGCACACTACCTAAGGGGTTTAATTCTAAAAAGTCATTCTATTGTCTGTTTTTCTCAAAAGCAAACATAACCCTCCCCAGGGAAATATATCCTTGCTTTCTTTTTCTGATGGTTCTTATTTTTCCAGGGAAATGGAAGTTCAGCACACTTCGGTGATTTTTTTTTTTAGTACAGCCAAAAAACCATAAATAGGCAACAATCCCAAAACTGAAAACACAACCCCCATTTGTCGTCTTCATTAGTATTTTCTTTTCTAGCTCTATACCAACAATATTTTCCTGACATTCTAGAGCTCTAGAATCTAGAGCCATTGAGCTTTCGGTCTAATGATTACATTTAGTCTATCATGTTGATCTTCTGCCTGGCACGGATGTGACAATACTCGATTCCGCTCCAATTAGAAAATTTTAACAGCGGTGGTGGACAAACCTCAAAATCTTAGGCCCCAATCCTTCAAGCTTCTGAAGCCCAGATTCTCAAAGGTATTTAGGTGCCTAAATCCCACTGATTTCAATGGGAATTAGGCACCTAAATAACTTTGGGCCTGAATGTCCGGGAATGTGCTGAGCATTCTTCATTCCCACTGACTTCAAATATAGATGTATTAATTATTATTATTATTTATTTGTATCGCAGTTATCTCTAGAGTCCCCAGCCAAGATTGGGGCCCCATTGCGGTCGACACAAACACCTACTGTGTTACATTCACAGCCCCAAATCGCTTACAGTCTAAATAGAGAAGACAGACAATGGGTGAGAGGGGAAACAGGCGCAGAGAGGGAAAGTAACTTGCTCAAGGTCATACGGTAGATCAGTGGCAGGGTCAGAAATAGTGTCAGGTCTCCAGCTGGGCACACGCATGCACACACACACACACATGCTCTCTTTCCATTTTCTTGTCTGATATCTCTGGACAATAAATTCTAAAGAACTGAAAAGGGGTGGTTTGAGTTTGATTTGAGAGGTGGTTGGTGATAAGGCAGGAGATGCCAAGAAGTCTTAAAGGGAATTAGTTGGCCTAAGTCTTGCTGACCAGTTTGGAGTGACATGGTGGGATCAGGTAATTCAGGTGCTTTCTTTGCCAGGTTACTGTGGTTCTCAAACTTTTGTACTGGTGACCCCTTTCGCACAGCAAGCCTCTGAGTGCGACCCCCCCCTTATAAATTAAACACACTTTTTTTTTCTATTTAACACCATTATAAATGCTGGCGGCAAAGCCGGGTTTGGGGTGGAGGCTGACAGCTCGCGACCCTCCCCTCCCCCCATAATAACCTCGCGACCCCTTCAGGGGATCAGTTGGAGAACCCCCCGTGCAAAAGGGTGCATTGTGGCGCTATAGCAACAAAAGGCAAACACAGCTCATCTGGCCTCGCTGGCTGAGTCCTGTGCAGAGATTGATGGTGTGTTGATGCTCAGCAACAGCTGGCAAATCCCCACTCGTCAAAAACTATTCACCCTTCAAAGCTCACAAAAATAAAACGGGGGCAAATACACCCGTCTGATTCACAAGCTAGAATAAAAGCTACTTTTCATTTGCGTGCCCGTGACCTTAATGTGGCCCAATACATTATTGATGAAAAATGTGGTGTTTGCAGGGAGGTAGACTATGGGGGATAAGAGGGCGGGGAATGAATGAAGACGGAGGAGTTCACTTGACTCGCGAGCTATTTGGCACAGCAGCCGTTTCCTCTCCCTTCCCGTAGTAAAGTTTGAGTGTGTCACAGCAGACTAACCTGGCAGCTTGCTGAAAAGGACCGGCAGGAGTTCCCATGAAAAACCGAGGCGGTCTCCTTCCTAAAGCAGAAAGGTGACTAGCTCGGCTGAGTTACAAAGCGCCGCCTTTTTCAGAAGATGAATTTTCTATCTGCACAGACGCCACTCTTGGGGCTGAGCGGCTGTTCCAGTCTAATTATTACCCACCGTGTGCTGTCAGCAGAGAAAGGGTTGGGCCTTCTGAACATTTGTTGAAAGGAAAAATAAAGGGCAGGTTTTTTTAGGTAAGCCATGTCTCAGAAGACAAAAGGAAAGACGTCAGACCCTTTCCAACCAAGGATAAAAGTTATTCAGAAGATTTAGGATTTTGTGTGTATGGCGGGCAGGTGTTTCACAGTACTGCACAGCACGGGAGGTTTGACATATCTGACAGCACAATTTTGTGGTCTTTTGCTTCTGGTCACATGCAACAAATAGACAACAGCGGTCAATGAACGTGCACAGTCTTTACCTCCCAACCCCTAGCTGAGTTCAAGTAATGCCATCATGCACTGCTCAGGGAGAGACTTTAAGGTGTGCTCGTGATCAAGAAAGGTGACACCCTGACTGCCCTAGCATTGTGTTTGTCAGCTCACAGGCCACGTACACCCAGGGCAGCTTCATCCAACTGCCCAGCCATGGGAGGCACCCCAACCCTAGAGGTCAAAGGGTTGTTCAGTTTACATTCCCATTTAATCCTTGATCTCTCTAGTGAAACTGACTATCAGTGCCGGTTGTGGTGATGGTTTTGTGATGAAGCCCTGGACTTCTGAGAGGTGGAATAAGAGGGCCAACCTACTTCTCAGACCTCACTGAACATCCATGGGATGGTAGTGACTTTCAATCAATACCAGAGCTTAATAAAGCCAGTTGATTTTAGGTTGCGGTGATTTGCACCCTGTTGCATTTCATCTTAAGTTTTGTGTTCCCATGAACCTGAAAACTCAAACCAAAACCCACCAGGCAACACTGCGTTTTGGCAGCACTAAGAAGTTTTGCATGGTCTCCAGCTCACTCCATAAATCACTCTTCTGCATCTCCTCTTTGGCCTCAGCAGAGGGGAAGCGGCTTCCCAGTTCCTCTGATCCGCTGAAGAGTGTTGGATTGTGAAGTCATGTCAGGCCCTCTTCTTCCTTGTAAAAATTCCTAAAATCCATTACGGTTGCTCAGTGACAAAAATGTGCTTATTACCTATCACATCATTCACAAAAACCCAGCACTTAAAGGCAAGAAAAATGAATAGTTAAGGAAATCACAAATCTTACACTGCCCACCTAGTAAACAGAAGCATATTCTTCTTACTGAGCATTAAAAAATTCATATTTCATCACCTTAACTGTAACCCAAAGAGCATTATTTTTGTTATCTTGATTCCAGTATCTAAATAATTTTGTTCAAGAGATATTGTTTAATGGGAATGATCTTTTACAATATGTATAATGTAACAGTAGGAGTTTTTTTGTTTTGTTTTGTTTTTGTAATATTGCTGCTTCTTACTCATAGACTCATCGGCTTTAAGGTCAGAAGAGACCACCATGGTCATCTAGACTGACCTCCTGTACACTGCAGGCCACAGAACCTCACCCACCCTCTCCTGTGATAGACCTCTCACCTCTGACTGAGTCACTGAAGTCCTCAAATCATGATTTAAAGACTTCAAGTTACAGAGAATCCACCATTTACACGAGTTTAAACCTGCAAGTGACCCATGCCCCATGCTGCAGAAGAAGGTGAAACCCTACCAGGGTCCCTGCCAATCTGACCCGGAGGGGAAATTCCTTCATGACCCCAAATATGGCCCTGAGCATGTGGGCAAGACCCACCAGCTAAACACTTGGGAAAGAATTCTCTGTAGTAACTCAGAGCCCTCCCCCTCTAGTATCTCATCACCAGCGATTGGAGATATTTGCTGCTCGCAGTCGCAGAGAATACTGTTATATGTGCAGCTGGACAGCAAAGCGTATACCATTTTTGATGTATGGTATTATTATACATACATGTAGACTTGTATTTAAAGCTGTTTAAACTAAGGCCTTGGCTACAATTTGTGCCTGTACAAGTAGCAGCCATCAGCTGCCCCAGCTGTAAGACATGGCTTGTAAGGTTTAGCTTAGGGCTTTGACCTGTGTTCACTAGAGGTTCACGGTGCTGGCTGACCATCCAGGACTGAAATCCCCAGTGTAGTAGCCTAGACAAGACCAAGATTCACAAACGTGAGACTTACAACCTGTTTGAAAAAGAGGGTTGTGCACATCAAATCTGTCTCTATGGCATCTTTGACATCTATAATCAGCTCTTACAAGATCAGTAGCTTATGCCCGCAATGAACTCAGCTGTATTATAGGGCAAGAATTTTAGATAAAGGCTGCTAAGTTCTTACAAACTCTCTCCTATTCATTAGCCACAAACAGGCTTTCCTTCCCCCACCAAAAGTTTAACCTAGTTCCAGATGCAGCGTGGAATTTTTTCCCAAACCCATATTTGTCTGTCTCGTTTCCTCTTTTTTGCTGACTCCCCTGGACGACTCCAGTCCCATAAAGCAATTGCTAATGTTTAGTGACCTTCTGCACCAGTAGTTCCATCTGTTGAGCACTGAAATAGATTTCCCTCATCTTCGCTTGCGAAAATCAGCGAGACCGAGTGTCCTGTGTCCCATTTGCCCAACGTGTGGGCAGCAAGAGGCTGTGAAGGCAGCAGGTTTTAAGGGCATCCAAAGTGGCACCATCAGGATCATCGGCATGAGCAAACAGCGCTGCAGCAGTTAGCCTGGCTTCTGCGATGAAACCAATCAATTCCTGTGCAAGGCACAGCCCCACTGGCAAACTCTTTGTTGCCGAGCATTGTGGAAAGTGTTTAGTCTGTGTTAGAGACTTGAGTGAGTCTCATTACGTGGTCAAACATTCTGCCTGGCCTATATTGAGGCGCTTTTTTATTTTCTCACGCCTGTCCTGTTGTGGGAAACATCCAGTGATATGAGACAGCGCCTATATCATTACAGCAGTCAGACTGTGGATGGAAGCCTATTGCAGGGTTCCGTAAGAACCAGGATATTTTATTTCCTCAAATGAATGTAAGACATGGAGAGGGTTTTTTTTCCCCCAAAGTAACAAAGAAATCTTCAGCTGGTGTAACTCAGCAAAGCTTCATTGACTTTAATTTACACCAGCTGAGGATACGGCTGCCCATGGTGTCTAACTATAGGGATACTTTCACTTATCTTTAGACCTGCTGTTTTATCATCTCTCCAAAGTTTTTTTTTGTCCCGAGCCAGTCCCACCGAATACAATTGCAAAACATCATGCACACGTCTAATGCTATATAAATAATATTAACTGATGGCTTAATATTAAGGACGTTGCTTTAGGCAGTGTGTAAATGATCATTTTATGACCAGATCCTCCTTGCCTTAACCACTAGAGTTGACTAACCATTAGAGTTGACTTTGCAGGAATAAGGCAAGTGCAATTTGGTGGTTAGTCAAAATATATTGTTTTTGTTCTATTTATGCTGACTAAAAAAATAATATCCTCCAAATATAGCAAGAAAAGAAGTGGAAAATGTGTCTTGACATCTGTCTCCAAATCTCCTCATTTTAAATTAAATGATAAACATACAGGGCCAGCTCCATTCCTGGAGTAACTCCACTGAATTTCAGTAGAGTTACACCAAGATGAATTTGGCGGGTGGAGTTGCTCTTATCCAGTGAAAAGACTATGTGTACATAAACGCCATCTGAAATATCAAGAAACACTGAAAAAAAAACTTTTTTTTGCCATTTGAAAGGGCACTTTGCTGTTCTTTTTCAAATTTTTTTTCTCCCCACGGTAAACCTCCTAGAAAACAAATATTACACCCCCCGACACACACACTCGTGGCTTTAGTCAAGGTAATATTGTAATGTTCTCACATTATTTGATCCTTGCCCTCAATATTCTGATGGCAGTAATTTGATTCATTCTGCTTTGGGAAAGCAGCTTTGTGTGAAAGGGACAGAGCATGAGGAAGGGTTCGCTCTTATCCTCTTTAGGTACTTTAGGTTAAATGAAAATGACTGTGTGCATCTGCATATGTTGTAGATTAGCATCCCTTCGCAAGCCCTAAAAGCATATTTGCTAATGACTTTTTTTTTGCGGGGGGAGCATTAGTCAGGTAATGTTCCATTTGGGAGGGGTTGGTGCATTCAGATCAAGATCAGGAAACCACTGACATGGCATCTGTATGCAGCTTGCCTTTACTGCAATGTCTAATCAGTAGAGGGCTCCCTCGTCTATGCCAGGCATACATATACAGTACATTTTCTCTTTCTCTCTCTCTCTCTCACACACACACAGAGAATCCAGATTAATAAAGCTGTCATTTCTCATTGTTCTCAACTCAACCTTAATATCAGCTGATACTAAGACACAAGGGCTTAGAGAAATTAAAGCCCACTGAGCAGTACCGTTGGCATCCACTGGCAATATGTTAGGGATATTTCTTACCTGGAAATACAATTTCCTTCGTGATTGCTTTCTTCTCCCCTTTGTACAGCTGCATTCAGCAGGGTTTGGATGGGTTCTTGTGTACGGTGCACTTGGAATATTTGCACATTTCGATTCATCCCCCCTCTACAGCTTCGCCTACAGGGCAACTGTTATCTTGCAACTAGCAATTAATTTAATGGAAAAAGGTTATGGGGTCTCGTCCAAACCCTATTGAGGTCAATTGCATTGAGCTTTGCAGAAGGGCCTATGAGATGGCAGGAAAACAGAAGAACCGTAAAGCCCATTCCCCTAATCCTTACCAGTGGGTCTGATGAGCAACTTTTAATTGTACTAGAGTGGGTGGGAGAGTGGGGGCAGAAGAAACAGAGCCACTAGGAAGCAATAGTTTTTGACCAATGGCGTTCTGCTTTTCCTAGCAGCATTGCTCTTGGGTTGGCCCTGCAGGAGATAATATATCTGAAGATCATGTGTGTACTGGTTCAAGCAGGGTCAGGTAGTCAAAATAAATGACTTGTTCATTGCATTTACCCCAGAAGACTACTGTTGTCCGAGCACAGAACTTACAGCTAGGAACTTTAATCCCATCTTTGCCACCAACTCTCTCTCTCTCTGTGGCCTTTGGCACGTCTCTTAACCTCTCTGATTCACTTTCCCCATCTGTTAAATAAACACGGAGATAATATGGGTTGCCTGCTTCATGGGGATGTCACAAAGTTACATTCAGCGAATGCTTGCAATGCATTTTTAAAGTGAAAGCTACACAATAATTATTATCCATTGAACTTTGATGTTCTTGTGTGGTGGCGCTGTGCATAAATGTATACCCTGTTTAAATCAGTGCATAGTGCATGTGAATGTTGTTGCATCAGACCTCTCTCACACCAGTATGGAGTAAACATGGTAGGACTGGGCATCTGAAAGCCAGGGTTCTGTTCCCAGTTGTGCCACCTACTCAATATTGGTCTGATCCAAAGCCCACTTAAAGGCAACGGAAAGACTCCCACTGACATCAAAGGACTTTGGATTAGCCTCTAGAGGTATGTCTGTCCTGCAATTAGACACCCGTGGCTGGCCTTTGTCAGCTGGCTCAGGCTCAGGGGGCTTGGGGTGAGGGGCTGTTTCATTGCTGTGAAGACTTCCGGGCTTGGACTGGATCACAGGTTCTAGGACCCTACGAGGTGGGAGGGTCCCAGAGCTCAGGCTGCAGCCTGAGCCCAGAAGTCTCCACTGCAATGGAGAAACAGCCCCGAAGCACGAGCCCAAGTCAGGTGGCATGGGCCAGCTCCGGGTTTTCATTTGCAGTGTAGACATGTCCCCTGCTGTAAAACCGGGGGTAAGGATACTTTTACCTAAAAGAGTCATTGTGAACCTTAAGAGGCCTGTTGGTAGAGTACTCCTACCTTGTGTGAGAGACAAGCCCCCCGACACTTCAGAGTTAGTACCCTAAATGCTGCATACAGGTTAGGCTGGATAGAGTCCTTATTCTGTAAACATGTATTGCCTCGCTAAGATATTATAGGGTTTAAAAATCTGTCACAATGATTTTTCCTTGGAACCCCATTGCTCCTGGTGCCTCTGCGCGCCACCGCCTCCAAGACTTCCCCGTCCATGAGCATCACCAATGTAGCCACTAACATGGGTCAAGACGGAGACTGAGAGAAATGGAGTTGTGACAGACTTGCCAGGGCCGGGCCATTAGCACTGGGGGATTTGGTCCTACCCAAGCAGCAGAGACGCTCCAAACCAGATTCAGCCTAGGCCCTGTACACCATCTCTGGGATCCCGTACCGTAAATGGCCGCTCTACGAGATCTGAGCGGCGTCTGCGGCAAGGCTGGAGAAGGTGACCCACGGGAACGTGCTGAGCCCGAGCCAGGAAACAAGGTGGGGAGAGGAGAACCTTGTCCTAGTAGCCAGGAGACAGAGCCAGAAGGAGTCACTGGGTTGCCAGTAGAGGGGTGGATGAGATTTGGGGGATCCCCAACCTGATTCTGGCCCTGAAGCAGGGGAAGAGCAGAGTGAAGTCAGGGGACACAGGGAGGAGGCACCTGAGGCATGGGAGGTGGAGAGCAGGTAGGAGGCAGCCAAGCCTGAGCCTGAGTTAGAGGGGAACAGAGCCAGGTGCCCCCTCATGTTCTCAAAGGCCAAACTGGGGGGATGCCCCTACCTGAATAATCCAGCAATGTGGAGGGTGGCCAAGCCACAGGGCATGCCTGCTACCTGGGGGACAGGTGTGTTCACGTAGGGGCAGGTGTGGGAGAGACTGCTCCTTCCCCTTTTCTCCCCTCCCCACCAGTCTGCGCAAAGCAGATTGGCTGCAGGGGCGAGCTGGCCAAAGACACCGAATTAACTCTGACCCCTGAGGGTTTGAGCAAATGAGCAGATGGGTGGGCTGGGAAACTGGAAAAGAAAAGGAAGAAGAAGCAAGAGCCCTGAGCTGGGGCAGAGAGGGAGCTGCTGGGAGGAGAGCCGGCTGCTGGCAAAAGGGGACTCATGGAAACTCTCCGCCTGGAGCTGACCGGAGAGCGGAGACAATGTAACTGACACCGCATCCTGGTCTCACGCCACGTGCCAGCATCAGCCCAGACAGGTTGGAGTGAGGGGATTGCATTGGTGTGGGGCAGAGAGTCTGTGGGCATCTAGCCAGGCATTGGGGGTGGAGGGAGAGTGGTTTTTCTGTATGCTATGCCAGGGACAAGGGAGTTTGAGTAACCCCGGCTGGAGATCCTGAGCTGGGTCTGCTCCTGGCTGTGCCTCCTTTAGATAAAAGTCTTGTTCTCTTATTCAGTGTGGTGCTTGTTCCTGGGGCTAACTCTGACCCCCTGTCACAGGGCAGAGACGTCAAACCTTCTGATGCCCTGCTAAAGACCCTTCTACCCCCTGTTTCCCTGCAGTGTGACCGGGTGAATGGGCCAGAACCCTCAGCAGGAAGCCCAGCTGAAGGTCCTAATGAGGGCAAGCTCAGTGTAATCTACTGAGCCAAGTGGGACCAGCTGGATTGAGGACCGAGAAGGAATATAAACCCAGAGAAGAGTCCAGGAAGTGGGGGGCCAAGCCAGGCAAGAAGATAGGAGGGAGGGAGCTCTGTCTCTGTTGGCTGACACAAGCCTCAAAGGCCGGAGGACCCGCTGAGGGGTCAGGGCGGGGACCGGTTTGGGGAAATTGGGACTGTACAGCCGCTGTAAATAAAAGAGCACGGGTGAAGTACCTGCAAGGGGCGTCTGAGATCCTTTCTTATGCCAGCCTAAGCACAGGGTGCAGGGACGAGGGGAAGGAAATGTGTGCCACCCCGTGACACGCCCCCTAGGAGGGAGGGTTGATGTTTGTGCCGAGGCACATGGCGGGGACCTGGGAGCCCTTCCCCATCCCTGGGAACCCCCATCTGACCCTCTGCTCTGCTAAGACCTCCAACCCATTTCTTTGTCTGGCTGGTGCCCGCAAGGTGGGCCACAGGCAGGGAATTAGCTCAAGCGACAGAGTGCCTGCTTTGTGTGCGATGCATAGCGATCTTGCTGTCCACATGCTCCAGCTGCTGGGGTAAGGACACTTGCCCTCTCCCTGCGAGGTGGTAGGCCTGTCTCCTTTCTCATTTTGGCCTCCTTGCCCATAGCAGTCAGATAAAAGAGCAAAAGCTAGCCTCCCTCAGCCAGTGGTCACTGAGGGAATTCAACCCACTGTCTTGGCGTTATTAGCAGCAACCTCTAATCAGCTGACCTAGGCAGCCCATGCGAAGCATCTCTCTCTCTCATGAGTATTGGGCCTACAAGGTGTTCGCCTGTTGTAAGCGCAAATGTAAAAAGTATGTGAACGTTCATAAGGTGTTGCTGTAACTGTGAAAAAGAAGAGTCGTAATTTTGGCATGGCAGCCATTTTGAATGTTTTATTTATTTTTTATGGGGCGCATTAGGACTGTTTGTGTGTGTGTGTGTTTTCACATTGAGAGCAACAGATTGCCATCTCGATTCCAAGATTCAACAATGAGCTTTTTAACTGCAGCGACTTTAATATACGCTATTGGACCTGGAATTACTGTGGCTGCTGGCATCACACTTGCCCTCCAGTGGATCCTCGTTAAAGGCTTTAAAGTGTACTGATTCCAATTACAGGGCCTCCACACAGTCCTGTATTGTTATTTTTCATCACTACCTCCCTGGGTCCGGAGTGAGTAATTTGTGCACCTGCTGCCTTCCTTGGATGTGGCAGCCGTTTCTCACCCTCCCTCTCTGGAATCAAACCCTAATTCCCCATTACCCATGGTCACCATGGTAAACACAGAAAATACCATCAAAAGTTGATAGGCCAAACATTCGAATGCATTGTTATCGCCAGGCAATCGGCCTGAGGTTATCTAGAGACACCAAAGCGGCCGGAACTTAGGAATGGGAAATGACTACCTAGGCAGGCATACTGCAGAAAAGAATTGGGGGGTTATATTGGATCACAAACTACATAGGAGTCAACATTTGTGACTGTAGTTGGTGTATTTATTGCCTGCTGATTTCCATTGTTTATTTTGTTGCTTATAGACGTAGCCTGCAACGTAAAAGAGTGTGCCATTTTATACTTGACTGACTGGTTTGCTGCCTTGGTAGTTATTAATTCTGTGCTGAATCCCAGTGCTTACACTGTGCCCAGCAAGGAAATGTGACAGGTTTTCTTGTGCCTGTCCAATGAAGACCAGCGTGGCCGGAATTTTGCCTATTATATTACAGTTGAAGTCAGTCTATGGCTTTTATGCACTTAAATCATAGGAAAAAACATTAACCATCTTTTTTAACTTTGAGTGTCTATTTATCGCATAACTTGTTTTGGTTTGGGTTTTAATCCTGCAAGAGAACTGGCTCATGAATGTGTAAGATATAAAAATAATACAAAACTAGGGTACGTCTTCCCTACCCGCTGGATCGACAGGTAGTGATTGATCTATCAGGTATCAATTCATCGCGTCTCGTCTAGACACAATAAATCAATCCCCGAACGTGCTCCCCATCACCTCCGGAACTCCACCGCTGCGAGAGGCGGAAGTGGAGTAGACGGAGGAGCAGCAGCAGTTGACTCGCCGCTGGCCTCATGGCCAGGTAAGTCGACCTACGATATGCCGACTTCAGCTACACTATTTGCGTAGCTGAAGTTGCGTACCGTAGGTCGACCCGCCCCCCCCCCCCCAGTGTAGACCTGGCCTCAGGGTGCAACAGTCCCCATCCTCCTATGCCCTTAAACAAAAGTTCATCCTTACTTTGGGGGAGAGACCAATGGACTTTTGAAATATTAGCCCTAAACTATTGGCTAAGAGCATTGTACCACAGTTGTATAGAAGAGGATAGGTCATTTAAACAGGCCTGTTGATTAAAGATGGAAGTGCCTAAAAGTCCCTTGAATCAATCAGTCAAGTGGCTCCTGCAGATACAGAATACAGGTAAAGTTGTGGGAACTGAAGGAACATATATACCGTTGACACAAGGGGTTTTTGAAACATGTCATAACAGCGGGACAGCAGGGCTGGCTGCTGGTGAACGTGATCACAAGAACAAAGTGGAGAAGAAACACTAGACCAGACCGCTGACTCAAGTTTTGTTTGAGCCTCCAGACCCCAGCCAGGAGACCCCAAATGATTCAAACGGAGGATTGTACAGAGAGGATTGTACAGAGACAAGTCACAGGTACGTTGCATGTAAGAACGTTTAGAGTCTTGGAGGGGACCTGGCCATGGTAGCTTGATTGTATGGACTCAACCCAAAAGGCTTTAGCCAGAGTCAATATTTTTAAAGCTGTGAGCTGAAGGGGTCTCTTGACACACAAAGTAAAAGGGTTTAAAAGCACATTATAAAAAAGTACAAAGATGCCTTACATCTTGTCACATTCTTGTATGCAATCTAGACCTTTGAAGAGCTGTGTCACCTCTTATTCTGTCACCCTTAGTGCTCCACAATGCTTCCCTCTTGGGACTCCCACGGTCATCAAGAAGCATGTGCTCCATGTCTACATTTTGGTCAGCTCTGGTTCATGGCTTTGGATCCTGGAGCCTGCCTGGTCTCTACCAGCCTTGATTAACAATTGGTAGGTGATTCCTCACTCTCCCCAGCCCTGAATTTTCCCAAAACCACATGTTCTGAAATGTCCTGAGCCCTGTCCTGGAACAATCAGAGGAATATTAAGGTCCGTTGCTCCTTTAAAGAGTCAATATTCAACAGTTTGTTGCTTTAACTGGCGTTATCAAACAGTTCACTTTAAAAACAGCACTGGATTGGTTGAGATTGAAAATAAAACGAGTTTATATAATTAGGGAGATTTTAAGTGAGTCCAATATAAGGATTAATGGTTACAAGAGAAATAAGGATAAAACTCTTTCTAGTAACTAAAACTTAACAAGGTAGACTTGGTTCAAGGTAAAATTCTAACCACGTTTCCATCAAGATGACACCAAACTCCTGGGTCAGGATTTATCCCCCAAGTCAAAGGGTTGGTTCCTTTATCTACTTAGGTGAAAGATAGTTCACTTGTGATTTCCTGGCCCCTCTCTTTTATAGTCTTTGAAATGGATTCTTCTGAAGGATTCCTCCCAATGAAAGTCTATTTCCAGCTGTGAGATAGGCAACCAGGTGTCTATCTTGAAGGAAGAGCCTTACTGCTTCCTTCCCACTGGAGTTGTGTCTGCTAAAATGTAATTTTTTTAGTTCCTGCCTCCTCTGGCGCCATTGAATGAACATTAAATATGTGAGTGTCAATCTCCTCCCCGCCATTGTAGTGTGAGGTTTGCCTCCACACGCTTTTAGATTGATGGGTTTGTTTACGTGATATGTAAATACATTCTCATTGTCTTTCGAAGTACTTGGGAAGTAACTTTGCTTTCCTAGGGTGGGGGAATTCCTGCTTGACTGACAAACACATTTTAAGAATTATAATTTCAGTTTATGTCTATAACTTTTCATCTGTTGCTTGCACTACATTGTGCAATGATATTAATAACCAGTGAGTCATGAGCTTTTTGTTAATAACTTTCATGACACTTATCGTTTCTTGTTCTTAATGTCACACACATATTTCTTATTTTAAATTTTCCAGCAGCTCAGCAGTGGTTCTTCAGACTTGGAGAATCTGGACACCAAATGCTCCAAAGGAGCAAATGGATCAGGCCTGATCTGGTATTGCCCAAACCCCAAACCAGATGCTCAGCGGGATCCCGAATTTGAAAGGATGCTTATTCTATAGGCCGGTTTGAGCTAACATTGAAGAAGAAATATGGTATCGAGCCTGGCGAGGCCATAACCATGAAGTGTGCAATTGTGGAAGTCATCAGGCACTGCCGGAGAGAGACGCAATCTGAGGACTGCCCAGGTGTGTCGTAGATGTCCCCAGCCAGTGGAGTCCTGACTGTGTGAACTGGACTGGAGATGATGTGAACTGTAAAACCAAAGAAATGAGTGGTCATTTGTGCTTTGGGGATGTTTTAAATATTCTCATCCCACTGGGATACCCACTGCAGTGCCTCTGTTTAACCCAGGAACATTTAGCTCAAGGGGCAGAGCGTGGGCCAAGTGACAGAGGCAGAGGTCCCAGACAGAGTGTTAAGTGAAATAATCACTTAACAGAGCTAATGTCAGAAATGTGAAGGTCAGAAGTGCCCAATGTGACCATCTAGTCTGGCCTCTTGCATTACCCGGGTGATAGTTTCACCCAGTGACTCATAACTTGTGGCTGGGCTACAGTCTGTATTTTGGAAAGAGCCAGTCCCGAGGGAAAGCCTGGAAGTGATAGAGACTCCACGGCATCCCTGGTTCTTGCGGAAGGCTGGTGCAACCGGCTCAGGCATGGGAATGGCAGAGTCCTTCGGGGTCCATGTGTCTGAAAACACCCTGCCCTGCACCTAGGTGCTAAGTTCCCAGATGCTGGTTTTTCTACATCAGGAATATTCTGCTCCCAAAGTGGATCAACACTGAGTTGTCCATTGTAAGCCTGAAATTCCAGGGCACCTCCCGCCCCAACACACACACACACACACAAAGTGTATTTACTCCATCAGGCCTGAAAATCAGGCTTTGCCCTTGTGCTGGTTCTGTCCAGGGCTGAATTTTCCCCAGCCAGAGCAGCAGGGAGAATTCACCAGCGTTGGCCTCAGGCAAGCTCCCCAGAGAACCTGTTGTTCAGTCTGAGAGCCAGTCTGCTGCGTGGGGCCAGCAGATGGGATGACACAGAGGGGTTCCCAGGGAAGCCTATACCGATGGACAAGCCTAGGTGGAGGGTGGGTCCCTCTCATGCAGGAGTGGCACTATCCTCACTCGGGGAAGCGAGGGCTCTAGCTCCAGAGCCAGGGATCCACTGCCACCCCCTGGCAGAGACGGGGAGCAGAGTGTTGGTATTGGGCAAGGTCATTCAGGAAACCAGTGGTGGAGGGGACAGAAAGCCCATCTCCAGGAATGCCAGGCCCCACCAGTAACCCCCAGCTCACCTTCCTTCTCACACTGCCCACTATGTCCTCCAAGCGTGAGTCCTGGGGCCAGGTGCCCAGCTCCTCCTTGCCAGCCTGGAGCCACCTAACCTAGAGAGTTCCACTTCCAGGGAAAGGGCAGCCTGGGGGCGACCCGGACGGACTGGACGTTTCCCAGGGCGTACAAGGGGGAGGGGCAGTGGGCTCCGAGCTTAGGGTCGCACAGGAATGTCCATAGGAAGCTCAGGGTCCAGCATCGGCCTTAGCACAGGACGCTGGGGGAAAGAGCTAAACAATAAAACTAAATAGCTGCCGAAAGTGTGTGGGAGGTAACATGACCTGGCTTCTACTTTGCTTCTCCAGCTGGGCTCCAACATTCCTGTGGAGAAATGAACCGGTAGCAGATCGAACCCTCCCAGGCTGGGGCTAGAGCGGGCACTGAAGGCAAATCTGCATTGGGCCTCACCTACATATTTATTGTCCTTCTGCTGCGAGACTCCCCCTGACACACAGACAAATGGAGACAGAAGAAGGGGTCAGATGGATTCATCTGGCTCGGCCTGGCCTCAACTGTTACCAGATCCAGGAACAGTTAAGGCATCTGTTGGTTGTTTCTAAAGCACAAGGGTGCTCTTTGAACATAGCGCATATGCCAAAAGACAGCCCAGAGAGGTCGCTGGAAGGACCTCCCCCAGCCAGATGTAGCAGCAGAGAACACATCTGGATAAATGAGGTGGTACAGAAAAGGGAGGTGAACCTGGGACTGTCCAGGCAGCTGTAGCCCAGGTGGGAGTCAGGGCTGGGACTGGAAGCAAGGAAGGGTTCACCTGAGGAGGTGACATCAGTGAGGCGGAAACTATCTTGCAGGTTAGCCAGAAGCAGCGATGGCCCCACCTCAAGTAAACACAGTCAGAGAGGCCCTCTCACATGGATGATGGCTGTGGGGATGAACAGGCTGCTTAGAAGTAGCATGGTGCATAGAAGGGCCTAGCCAGTGCAGGTCATTGCATGTGTGAGGATTGGACTGATCAGGAGACGAGGAGGGCTGGGATAGGCTGGGAGAGTGAGCGCTGAGTGACTAATGCAGAGATGTGACCTGTGGGGTCATAGCAGGGAGCAGAGTATGTAACCCACAGGGGGGAGCAATTAGTAGCTGAACAGGGTGAACAGAAAGTGAGTGGCAAATGGATGGAGGGAGTGTTCTACAGGGAGTCCTTAGCAGGAAGGGAAAGGCCAAAGGCCCACAAGGAGTACAAGACCTGCCCCTGACAACCCCTCCAGCAACCTGAAAACCAGCTGCAACCCACCCTCAGAGATTTGCTGCCCATCGATTGGACACAGGACTCCAAAACAAGCCCCTCACACATAAAGCTGCGGGGAGGATGACTTGTTCAATTTGCTGGCAATTTTGGCAAATTAAAATCGGGTTCGTTTGGGTAGGCAAAACAAAGTAATGGGTATGAATGTGTCGGTGGATCAACAAAGCAAACAAATTTCACTCAAGTTGAAACAAAATATTTTGCTTTGATGTTTCCAAACAATATAACAGCTGTGTTTTGGATCACTGGACACTGCTGAGGAAACAGAACATGAATTTGCAAATAGTTTCAGGTTGAACAAAACAGCATTTTTCAATAAATAAACTACTCACCAAACATGTGTTTTGCTCATTTGCAGTCACCAAACCAAGGCACTCATTTCCCCAGGAATTGCCACTATGGATCCTGTTCTCCAGCAGAAGGTGGTCAGGAGACAGGGGAAGGAGAAGCAGCCTCTTGCTCCTTCTTTTTAGAAGGTGTTAATAGCATCACAGAGTAACCAGATGACCTAGCAGGCCCAGAAGAAGGACAAAGAAGTTGAGAGCATCCAAACAGCACTCTCTCCCATTCCCTGCCAGGTAATCGGTCTCTCTCTTTTCTCATTTTTGGCATCGCTGCCCATAGCAGAGAGGCAAAAGAGTACCGGACACCTCCAGAAAATGAAGTCCCAGTTTGGGGCTTGATCTCACTAGGTTAGTGTTTCAAACACAAGCCTCTGACAGCAGCTGAGCTAGACTGACCCCAAAGATAAACCCACCACTGCCAAATCTGGGAAAAAGCAACATGCACCACAGTGACTTTCAGGGACTACAATGACATGTGCAGGCACGAAGAGTCCCACTGTAAAAGGATTAACACTAGTGGAAGAGTGCCTGCTTGGAGTGCAGGCATATAGGGTGAGGGAGGATGAATATCCAAGCAATTGGGGTCACTATAAGGTCAATGAGAGTAGGAATAAAGTTAGCGAGGGTCATATGAGGACAAGTAGCATAGGGGTCTGATTAATGTTGGGTCATTCGGGGTCATAAAGAGAAAACATGCAGGCAATTGGGGTTATTTCAGGTCACAGAATCCGAATTTCCAAGCAATTGGGGTCACCAAAACGTTAATGAGAGTAGGATTGCAGTCAGAGAGGTCATTTGAGGACAAGTAGCATAGGGCTCTGATTAATGGGGGTCATTAGGGGTAATCAGGAGAAAATATGGAGGTAATTGGGGTCATTTCAGGTCACAGAAGCTAAATTTCCAAGCAATTGGGGTCACCAAGAGATCAATGAGAGTAGGAATAAAGTCAGTGAGGTCATATGAGGGCAAGTAGCATAGGGCTCTGAATAATGTGGGGTCATTCGGGGTCATGAAGAGAAAATATGCAGACAATCGGGGTTATTTCAGGTCACAGAATCTGAATTTCCAAACCATTGGGGTCACCAAAAGGTCAATGAGAACAGAGTTGAAATTAGAGAGGTCATATGAGGACAAGTAGGAAAGGGCTCTGACTAATGCAGGGTCATTCTGGGTCATGAAGGGAAAATATGCAGGCAATTGGGGTAATTTCAGATCACAGAAACTAGATTTCCAAGCAGGTTGGGTCACCAAAAGATCAATGGGAGTAGGGTTGAAGTGAGAGAGGTCATATGAGGATAAGTAGCATAGGGCGCTGATTAATGAGGGGTCATTTGGGGTCATAAGGAGAAAATATGGAGGCAATTGGGGTTATTGCAGGTCACAGAAACTGAATTTCCACGCATTTGGGTCACCAAAAGGTCAATGAGAGTAGGAATAAAGTCAAAGAGGTCATATGAGGACAAATATCATAGGGAACTAATTAATGTGGGGTCATGAAGGGAAAATATGCGGGCAATTGGGGTCATTTCAGGTCACAGAAACTGAATTTCCAAGCAATTGGGTTCACCAAAAGGTCTAAGATAACAGATTTCAAATCAGAGAGGTCATATGAGGACAAGTAGCATAGGGGTCTGATTATGTGGGGTCTTTCGGGGTCATGAAGGAAAAATATGTAGGCAATTGGGGTCTTTTCAGGTCACGGAAACTGAATTTCCAAGCAGGTTGGGTCACCAAAAGATCAGTGGCAGTAGGGTTGCAGTGAGAGAGGTCATATGAGGATAAGTAGCATAGGGCTCTGATTAATGAGAGGTCATTCGGGGTCATCAGGAGAAAATATGGAGGCAATTGGGGTTATTTCAGGTCACAGAAACTGAATTTCTATGCAATTGGGTCACCAAAAGGTCAATGAAAGTAGGAATAAAGTCAAAGAGGTCTTATGAGGACAAATATCATAGGGCTCTGATTAATGTGGGGTTATGAAGGGAAAATATGCAGGCAACTGAGATAATTTCAGATAACAAAAACTGAATTTCCAAGCCATTGGGGTCACCAAAATGTCAATGAGAGCAGAGTTGAAATCAGAGAGGTCATATGAGGACAAGTATCATAGAGGTCTGATTATTTGGGGTCATCCGGGGTAATGAAGGAAAAATATGCGGGCAATTGTGGTCATTTCAGGTCACAGAAACTGAATTACCAAGCAATTGAGGTCACGAAAAGGTCAATGCGAGTAGGGTTGCAGACACATGGGTCATTTGAGGACAAGTAGCATAGGGCTCTGATTAGTGAGGGGTCATTCGGGGACATCAGGAGAAAAAATGGAGGCAGTTGGGGTTATTTCAGGGGAGAGAAACTGAATTTCCAAGCAATTGGGGTCACCAAAAGGTCAATGAGAACAGATTTGAAATCAGAGAGGTCATATGAGGTCAAGTAGCATAGGGGTCTGATTATGTGGGGTCTTCCGGGGTCATGAAGAAAAAATATGCAGGCAATTGGGGTCTTTTCAGGTCACAGAATCTGAATTTCCAAGCAGTTGTGGTCACCAAAAGGTTAATGAGAACAAAGTTGAAATCAGAGAGGTCATATGAGGCCAAATAGCATAGGGTTTTGATTAATGTTGGGTCATGAAGAGAAAATATGTAGGCAATTGGGGGCATTTGAGATCACAGAAACTGAATGTCCAAGCCATTGGGGTCAACAAAAGGTCAATGAGAACAAAGTTGAAATCAGAGAGGTCATATGAGGACAAGTAGCATAGGGGTCTGATTATGTGGGGTCATTCGGGGTCATCAGGAGAAAATATGGAGGCAATTGGGGTTATTTCAGGTCACAGAAACTGAATTGCCAAGCAATTGGGGTCACAAAAAGGTCAAAGATAACAGATATGAAATCAGAGAGGTCATATGAGGACAAGTAGCATAGGGGTCTGATTATGTGGGGTCATTCGGGGTCATCAGGAGAAAATATGGAGGCAATTGGGGTTATTTCAGGTCACAGAAACTGAATTTACAAGCAACTGGGGTCACAAAAAGGTCAAAGATAACAGATATGAAATCAGAGAGGTCATATGAGGACAAGTAGCATAGGGGTCTGATTATGTGGGGTCATTCGGGGTCATCAGGAGAAAATATGGAGGCAATTGGGGTTATTTCAGGTCACAGAAACTGAATTTACAAGCAATTGGGGTCACCAAAAGATGAAAGATAACAGATTTGAAATCAGAGAGGTCATATGAGGACAAGTAGCATAGGGGTCTGATTATGTGGGGTCTTCCAGGGTCATGAAGGAAAAATATGCAGGCAATTGGGGTCTTTTCAGGTCACGGAAACTGAATTACGAAGCAATTGAGGTCACCAAAAGGTCAATGGGAGTAGGGTTGCAGATACATGGGTCATTTCAGGACAAGTAGCATAGGGCTCTGATTAGTGAGGGGTCATTTGGGGTCATCAGGAGAAAAAATGGAGGCAATTGGGGTTATTTCAGGTGAGAGAAACTGAATTTGCAAGCAATTGGGGTCACCAAAAGGTCAATGAGAACAGATTTGAA
Source organism: Macrochelys suwanniensis (assembly GCA_033296515.1). NCBI lineage: Eukaryota > Metazoa > Chordata > Testudines > Chelydridae > Macrochelys > Macrochelys suwanniensis. Next base: position 20,557,355 of record CM065779.1, on the reverse strand, counting down.
ATCAGAGAGGTCATATGAGGATAAGTAGCATAGGGGTCTGATTATGTGGGGTCTTCTGGGGTCATGAAGGAAAAATATGCAGGCAATTGGGGTCTTTTCAGGTCACGGAAACTGAATTACCAAGCATTTGAGGTCACCAAAAGGTCAATGCGAGTAAGGTTGCAGACACATGGGTCATTTGAGGACAAGTAGCACACGGCTCTGATTAATGAGGGGTCATTCGGGGTCATCAGGAGAAAATATGGGGGCAATTGGGGTTATTTCAGGTCACAGAAACTGAATTTCCAAGCAATTGGGGTCACAAAAAGGTCAAAGATAACAGATATGAAATCAGAGAGGTCATATGAGGACAAGTAGCATAGGGGTCTGATTATGTGGGGTCTTCCGGGGTCATGAAGGAAAAATATGCAGGCAATTGGGGTAATTTTGGGTCACAGAAACTGAATTTCCATTAATTGGGGTTACGAAAAGGTCCATTAGAGAAGGAATAAAGTCAGTGAGGTCACATGAGGACAAATAGCATAGGGTTTTGATTAATGTTGGGTCATGAAGAGAAAATATGTAGGCAATTGAGGGCATTTGAGGTCACAGAAACTGAATTTCCAAGCCATTAGGGTCACCAAAAGGTCAATGAGAAGAGAGTTGAAATCAGAGAGGTCATATGAGGACAAGTAGCATAGGGGTTTGATTATTTGGGCAATTCCGGGGTCATGAACGAAAAATATGCAGGCAATTGGGGTCTTTTCAGGTCACGGAAACTGAATTACCAAGCAATTGAGGTCACCAAAAGGTCAATGCGAGTAGGGTTGCAGACACATGGGTCATTTGAGGACAAGTAGCACAGGTCTCTGATTAATGAGGGGTCATTCGGGGTCATCAGGAGAAAATATGGAGGCAATTGGGGTTATTTCAGGTCACAGAAACTGAATTTCCACGCATTTGGGTCACCAAAAGGTCAATGAGAGTAGGAATAAAGTCAAAGAGGTCATATGAGGACAAATATCATAGGGAACTAATTAATGTGGGGTCATGAAGGGAAAATATGCGGGCAATTGGGGTCATTTCAGGTCACAGAAACTGAATTTCCAAGCAATTGGGTTCACCAAAAGGTCTAAGATAACAGATTTCAAATCAGAGAGGTCATATGAGGACAAGTAGCATAGGGGTCTGATTATGTGGGGTCTTTCGGGGTCATGAAGGAAAAATATGTAGGCAATTGGGGTCTTTTCAGGTCACGGAAACTGAATTTCCAAGCAGGTTGGGTCACCAAAAGATCAGTGGCAGTAGGGTTGCAGTGAGAGAGGTCATATGAGGATAAGTAGCATAGGGCTCTGATTAATGAGAGGTCATTCGGGGTCATCAGGAGAAAATATGGAGGCAATTGGGGTTATTTCAGGTCACAGAAACTGAATTTCTATGCAATTGGGTCACCAAAAGGTCAATGAAAGTAGGAATAAAGTCAAAGAGGTCTTATGAGGACAAATATCATAGGGCTCTGATTAATGTGGGGTTATGAAGGGAAAATATGCAGGCAACTGAGATAATTTCAGATAACAAAAACTGAATTTCCAAGCCATTGGGGTCACCAAAATGTCAATGAGAGCAGAGTTGAAATCAGAGAGGTCATATGAGGACAAGTATCATAGAGGTCTGATTATTTGGGGTCATCCGGGGTAATGAAGGAAAAATATGCGGGCAATTGTGGTCATTTCAGGTCACAGAAACTGAATTACCAAGCAATTGAGGTCACGAAAAGGTCAATGCGAGTAGGGTTGCAGACACATGGGTCATTTGAGGACAAGTAGCATAGGGCTCTGATTAGTGAGGGGTCATTCGGGCACATCAGGAGAAAAAATGGAGGCAGTTGGGGTTATTTCAGGTCACAGAATCTGAATTTCCAAGCAGTTGTGGTCACCAAAAGGTCAATGAGAACAGATTTGAAATCAGAGAGGTCATATGAGGTCAAGTAGCATAGGGGTCTGATTATGTGGGGTCTTCCGGGGTCATGAAGAAAAAATATGCAGGCAATTGGGGTCTTTTCAGGTCACGGAAACAGAATTACCAAGCAATTGAGGTCACCAAAAGGTCAATGAGAGTAGGGTTGCAGACACATGGGTCATTTGAGGACAAGTAGCACAGGGCTCTGATTAATGAGGGGTCATTCGGGGTCATCAGGAGAAAATATGCGGGCAATTGGGGTTATTTCAGGTCACAGAATCTGAATTTCCAAGCAGTTGTGGTCACCAAAAGGTCAATAAGAACAGATTTGAAATCAGAGAGGTCATATGAGGACAAGTAGCATAGGGGTCTGACTAATGTGGGGTCATTCGGGGTCATAAAGGAAAAATATGCAGGCAATTGGAGTAATTTTGGGTAACAGAAACTGAATTTCCATTAATTGGGGTTACGAAAAGGTCCATTAGAGAAGGAATAAAGTCAGTGAGGTCACCTGAGGATAAATAGCATAGGGTTTTGATAAATGTTGGGTCATGAAGAGAAAATATGTAGGCAATTGGGGGCATTTGAGGTCACAGAATCTGAATTTCCAAGCCATTGGGGTCACCAAAAGGTCAATGAGAACAGAGTTGAAATCAGAGAGGTCATATGAGGACAAGTAGCATAGGGGTCTGATTATGTGGGCTCATTCGGGGTCATCAGGAGAAAATATGGAGGCAATTGGGGTTATTTCAGGTCACAGAAACTGAATTGCCAAGCAATTGGGGTCACAAAAAGGTCAAAGATAACAGATATGAAATCAGAGAGGTCATATGAGGACAAGTAGCATAGGGGTCTGATTATGTGGGGTCATTCGGGGTCATCAGGAGAAAATATGGAGGCAATTGGGGTTATTTCAGGTCACAGAAACTGAATTTACAAGCAATTGGGGTCACAAAAAGGTCAAAGATAACAGATATGAAATCAGAGAGGTCATATGAGGACAAGTAGCATAGGGGTCTGATTATGTGGGGTCATTCGGGGTCATCAGGAGAAAATATGGAGGCAATTGGGGTTATTTCAGGTCACAGAAACTGAATTTACAAGCAATTGGGGTCACCAAAAGATGAAAGATAACAGATTTGAAATCAGAGAGGTCATATGAGGACAAGTAGCGTAGGGGTCTGATTATGTGGGGTCTTCCGGGGTCATGAAGGAAAAATATGCAGGCAATTGGGGTCTTTTCAGGTCACGGAAACTGAATTACCAAGCAATTGAGGTCACCAAAAGGTCAATGCGAGTAAGGTTGCAGACACATGGGTCATTTGAGGACAAGTAGCACAGGGCTCTGATTAATGAGGGGTCATTCGGGGTCATCAGGAGAAAATATGCGGGCAATTAGGGTTATTTCAGGTTACAGAAACTGAATTTCCAAGCAATTGGGGTCACAAAAAGGTCAAAGATAACAGATATGAAATCAGAGAGGTCATATGAGGACAAGTAGCATAGGGGTCTGATTATGTGGGGTCTTCCGGGGTCATGAAGGAAAAATATGTAGGCAATTGGGGTAATTTTGGGTCACAGAAACTGAATTTCCATTAATTGGGGTTACAAAAATGTCCATGAGAGAAGGAATAAAGTCAGTGAGGTCACATGAGGACAAATATCATAGGGTTTTGATTAATGTTGGGTCATGAAGAGAAAATATGTAGGCAATTGGGGGCATCTGAGGTCACAGAAACTGAATTTCCAAGCCATTAGGGTCACCAAAAGGTCAATGAGAACAGAGTTGAAATCAGAGAGGTCATATAGGGACAAGTAGCATAGGGGTTTGATTATTTGGGCTCTTCCGGGGTTATGAAGGAAAAATATGCAGGCAATTGGGGTCTTTTGAGGTCACGGAAACTGAATTTCCAAGCAGGTTGGGTCACCAAAAGGTCAGTGGCAGTAGGGTTGCGGTGAGAGAGGTCATATGAGGATAAGTAGCATAGGGCTCTGATTAATGAGGGGTCATTCGGGGTCATAAGGAGAAAATATGGAGGCAATTGAGGTTATTTCAGGTCACAGAAACTGAATTTCCATGCAATTGGGGTCACCAAAAGGTCAATAAGAGTAGGAATAAAGTCAGAGAGGTCATATGAGGACAAATATCATAGGGCACTAATTAATGTGGGGTCATGAAGGGAAAATATGCGGGCAATTGGGGTCATTTCAGGTCACAGAAACTGAATTTCCAAACCATTGGGTTCACCAAAAGGTCAATGAGAACAGATTTGAAATCAGAGAGGTCATATGACGACAAGTAGCATAGGGCTCTGACTAATGCGGGGTCAGTCTGGGTCATGAATGGAAAATATGCAGGCAATTGGGGTAATTTCAGGTCAGAGAAACTGAATTTCCAAGCAGCTTGCGTCACCGAAAGGCCAGTGGGAGTAGGGTTGCAGTGAGAGAGGTCATAAGAGGATAAGTAGCATAGGGCTCTGAGTAATGAGGGGTCATAAGGAGAAAATATGGAGGCAATTGGGGTTATTTAGGGTCACAGAAACTGAATTTCCATCCAATTGGGGTCACCAAAAGGCCAATGAGAGTAGAAATAACGTCAGAGAGGTCATATGAGGACAAATATCATAGGGCTCTGATTAATGTGGGGTCATGAAGGGAAAATATGCAGGCAACTGGGGTCATTTCAGATAACAAAAACTGAATTTCCAAGCCATTGGGTTCACCAAAAGGTCAATGAGAACAGATTTGAAATCAGAGAGGTCATATGAGCCCAAGTATCATAGAGGTCTGATTAGTGTAGGGTTGCAGACACATGTGTCATTTCAGGAGAAGTAGCATAGGGCTCTGATTAGTGAGGGGTCATTCGGGGACATCAGGAGAAAAAATGGAGGCAATTGGGGTTATTTCAGGTGAGAGAAACTGAATTTGCAAGCAATTGGGGTCACCAAAAGGTCAATGAGAACAGAGTTGAAATCAGAGAGGTCATATGAGGACAAGTAGTATAGGGGTCTGATTATGTGGGGTCTTCCGGGGTCATGAAGGAAAAATATGCAGGCAATTGGGGTCTTTTCAGGTCACGGAAACTGAATTACCAAGCAATTGAGGTCACCAAAAGGTCAATGCGAGTAGGGTTGCAGACACATGGGTCATTTGAGGACAAGTAGCACAGGGCTCTGATTAATGAGGGTTCATTCGGGGTCATCAGGAGACAATATGGAGGCAATTGGGGTTATTTCACGTCACAGAAATTGAATTTCCAAGCAATTGGGGTAACCAAAAGGTCAATGAGAACAGATTTGAAATCAGAGAGGTCATATGAGGACAAGTAGCATAGTGGTCTGATTAATGTGGGGTCATTCGGGGTCATGAAGGAAAAATATGCAGGCAAATGGGGTAATTTTGGGTCACAGAAACTGAATTTCCATTAATTGGGGTTACGAAAAGGTCCATGAGAGAAGGAATAAAGTCAGTGAGGTCACATGAGGACAAATATCATAGGGTTTTGATTAATGTTGGGTCATGAAGAGAAAATATGTAGGCAATTGGGGGCATTTGAGGTCACAGAAACTGAATTTCCAAGCCATTGGGGTCACCAAAAGGTCAATGAGAAAGAGTTGAAATCAGAGAGGTCATATGAGGACAAGCATCATAGAGGTCTGATTATTTGGGGTCATCCGCGGTCATGAAGGAAAAATATGCAGGCAATTGGGGTCCTTTCAGGTTACGGAAACTGAATTAGGAAGCAATTGAGGTCACCAAAAGGTCAGTGCGAGTAGGGTTGCAGTCACATGGGTCATTTGAGGACAAGTAGCACAGGGCTCTGATTAATGAGGGGTCATTCTGGGTCATTGCCTGCATATTTTCCCTTCATGACCCTGAATGACCCCACATTAATCAGAGCCCTATGGTACTTGTCCTCAAATGACCTGACTGACTCTATTCCTACTCTCATTGACATTTTTGTGACTCCATGTGCTTAGAAATTCAGCTTCTGTGCCCCAAAATGACCCCAATTGCCTCCATATTTTCTCCTTATGACCCCGAATAACCCGAAATTAATCAGAGTAGTATGGTATTTTTCCTCATATAACCTCACTGACTTTATTTCTACTGTCATTGACCTTTTGGTGTGCCTAATTACTTGCAAATTCATGTTCTTTGACCTGAAATGACCCCAATTGCCTCCATATTTTCCCTTCATGACCCCACAGTAATCAGAGCCCTATTCTACTTGTCCTCAAATGACCTCTCTGACTTCAACCCTACTCTCATTGGTCTTTGGTGACCCAAACTGTTTGGAAATTCAGTTTCTGTGACCTAGAATAACCCCAAATGCCTGCATATTTGTCCTATATCACCTCAAATGACCCCACATTAATCAGAGCCCTATGCTACTTGTCCTCATATGACCTCACTGACTTTTTTTCTACTCTCATTGACATTTTCATGACCCCAATTGCTTGAAAATTCAGTTTCTGTGACCTGAAATAACCCCAACTGCCTCCATATTTTCCCTATTGAGGACAAGTAGCATAGGGGTCTGATTTCTGTAGTTCATTCGGGGTCCTCAGGAGAAAATATGGAGGCATTTGTGGTTATTTCATGTCACAGAAACTGAATTTCCAAGCAATTGGGGTCTCGAAAAGGTGAATGAGAGAAGGAATAATGTCAGTGAGGTCATATGATGACAATTATCATAGGGGTCTGATTAATATGGGGTCATTCGGGGTCATCAGGAGAAACTAGGAAGGCAATTGGTGTCATTTCTGGTCACACAAGCTGAATTTCTAAGCAATTGGAGTCAACAAAATGTTAATGAGAGTAGGATTGTAGTCAGAAAGGTCATATGAGGTCAAGGAGCATAGGGCTCTGATTAATGTGGGGGCATTCGGGGTCATGAATGGAAAATATGCAGGCAATTGGGGTTATTTCAGGTCACAGAGACTGAATTTCTAAGCAGTATGGGTCATCAAAAGGTTAATGAGAGTAGGGTTGTAATCAGAGAGGTCATTGGAGGACAAGTAGTATAGGCCTGTGATTACTGTGGTGTTATTCGCGGTCATCAGTGGAAAATATGGAGGAAATTGGGGTCATTTCAGGTCAAAGAAACTGATTTTTCCAACTAATTGGGGTCACCACAAGGTCAATGAGAATATGCTTGAAAGCAGAGAGGTCATTTGAGGACAAGTAGCATAGGGCTTTGATTTATGTGGGGTCATTCGTGGTCATGAAGGGAAAATATGGAGGCAATTGGGGTCATTTCAGGTCACAGAAACTGAATTTCCAAGCAATTGGGGTCACAAAAAGGTCAATGAGAGTAGGATTGCAATCAGAGAGTTCATATAAGGACAAGTAGCGTAGGGCTTTGATTTATTTGGGGTCTTTTGGGGTCATCAAGAGAAATTATGGAGGCAATTGGGGTCATTTCAGGTCACAGAACCTGAATATCCAAGCAATTGGAGTCACCTAAAGGTCAATGAGAATAGGTTTGAAATCGGAGAGGTCATATAAGGACAAGAAGCATTGTGCTCTGATTAATGTAGGGTCATTCAGGGTCATCAGAAGAAAATATGAAGGCAATTGGGGTTATTTCAGGTCACAGAAATTGATTTTCCAACCAATTGGGGTCACAAAAAGGTCAGTTTGGAATAGGCTTGAAATCAGAGAGGTTATATGAGAACAAGTAGCATAGCGCTTTGATTAATGTGGTGTCATTCGGGGTCATCAAGAGAAATTATGGAGAAAATTGGGGTCATTTCAGGTCAAAGATGATGAAATTCCAAGCAATTGGGGTCACCAAAATGTCAGTGAGTGTAGGAATAAAGTCAGTGAGGTGAATGAGGACAAATACCATAGGGGTCTGGTTAATGTGGGGTCATTCGGGGTCATCAGGAGAAAATATGGAGGCATTTGGGGTTATTTCAGGTCACAGAAAAGTAATTTCCAACCAATTGGGGTCACTAAAAGATCAATGAGAATAAGATTGAACTCAGTTAGGTTATATGAGGACAAGAAGCATTGGGCTTTGATTAATGTAGGGTCATTAGGGGTCATGAAGGGAAAATATACAGGCTATTGGGGTTATTTCAGGTCACAGAAACTGAATTTCCTACCAATTGGGGTCACCAGACAGTCAATGGGAATAGGCTTGAAATGAGAGAGGTTATATGAGGAAAATTAGCCTCAGGCTCTGTTTCATGTGGGGTAATTCGGGGTTATCAGGAGAATATATGCAGACAATTGGGATTATTTCAGGTCACATAAACTGAATTTCCAAGCAATTGGGGTCACCAAAATGTCAGTGAGATTAGGAATAATGTCAGTGAGGTCGTATGAGTACACGCAGCATAGGGCTTAATGTCGCAGCATAGGGCTTAATGTCGGGTCATGATTAATGTCGGGTCATTCAGGGTCATGAAGGGAAAATAGGCAGGCAATTGGGGTTATTTCACGTCACAGAAACTGATTTTCCAGCAATTGGGGTCACCAAAAGGTCAATGAGAGTACGATTGCAGTCAGAGAGGTCATTTGAGGACAAGTAGCGTAAGGCTCTGATTAAAGTGGGATCATTCAGGGTCTTCAAGAGAAAATATGGAGGCATTTGGGGTCATTTCAGGGCAATGAAGATGAATTTCCAAGAAGTTGGGGTCACGAAAAGGTCAAACAGTGTAGGAATAAAGTCAGTGAGGTCATATGAGGACAAGAAGCATAGGGCTCTGATTAATGTGGGGTTATTCAGGTTCATGAAGGGAAAATATGCAGGTAATTGGGGTTATTTCAGGTCACAGAAACTGAATTTCCTAGCAGTTGGGGTCACCAAAAGTTCAATGAGAGTAGGAATAAAGTCATTGAGGTTATATGAGGACAAGTAGCATAGGGCTCTGATTAATGTGGGATCATTCTGGGTCAATGAGAGATTAATGTGGGATCATTAAAAGGTCAAAGAGAGTAGGGTTGCAGTCAGAGAGGTCATTTGAGGACAAGTAGCATAGGCCTCTGATTAATGTGGGGTTATTCAACTTCATCAGGAGAAAATATGGAGGCAATTAAGGTTATTTCAGGTCACAGAATCTGAATTTCCATCCAATTGGGGTCACCAAAAGGTCAATGAAAACAGGCTTGAAATCAGAGAGGTTATGTGGGGAGAAGTAGCATAGGGCTCGGATTAATGTGGGCTCATTCGGGTTCATGAAGGGAAAATATGCAGGCAATTGGGGTTATTCTAGGTTATAGAAACTGAATTTCCAAGCAATTTGGGTCTCCAAAAGGTTAATGAGAGTAAGTATAAAGGCAGTGTGGTCATTTGAGGAAAAGTAGCGTAGGGCTGTAATTAATGTGGGGTCATATGGGGTCATGAGGGGAAAATATGCAGGTAATTGGGGTTATTTCAGGTCACAGAAACTGAATTTCCAAGCATTTGAGATAACCAAAAGGTCAAAGAGAGTATGTTTGCAGTCAGAGAGGTCATATGAGGTCTAGTAACATAGGGCTCTGATTAATGTGGGGTCATACGGGGTCTTCAGGAGAAAATATGGTGGCGATTGGGGTCATTTCAGGTCATAGAATCTGAATTTCCAAACAGTTTGGGTCACCAAAAGGTAAATGAGAATAGAGTTGCTGTCAGAGAGGTCATTTGAGGAGAAGTAGCATAGGGCTCTGATTAATGTGGGGTTATTCACGGTCATCAGGAGAAAATACGGAGGTAATTGGGGTTATTTCTGTCACAGAAACCAAATTTCCAAGCAATTGGGGTCACCAATAGGTCAATGAGAGTAGGAATAAAGTAAGTGAGGTCATATGAGAACAACTACCACAGGTGTCTGATTAATGTGGATTCATGAAGGGAAAATATGCAGGCAATTGGGGTTATTTCAGGTCACAGAAACTGAATTTCCAAACAATTGGGGTAACCAAAAGGTCAATCAGAGTAGGAATAAAGGCTGTGAGGTCATATGAGGACAAGTAGCATAGGGCTCTGATTAATGTGGAGTCATTCGGGGTCATCAAGAGAAATTATGGAGGCAATTGGGGTCATTTCAAGTCACAGAAGCTGAATTTCTAAGCAATTGGGATCACCAAAAGGTCAATGAGAGTAGTATTGCAGTCAGAGAGGTCATTTGATAACAAGTAGCATAGGGCTCTGATTCATGTGGGGTTATTCGCGGTCATCAGGAGAAGATATGGAGGCAATTCGGGTTATTTCAGGTCACAGAAATCTAATTTCCAAGCAATTGGGGTCACCAAAAGTTCAATGAGAGTAGGAATAAAGTCATTGAGGTTATATGAGGACAAGTAGCATAGGGCTCTGATTAATGTGGGATCATTCTGGGTCATGAAGGGAAAATATGCAGGCAATTGGGGGTTTTCAGGTGAAAGAGATTGAATTTCCAAGCAGTTTGTGTCACCAAAAGGTCAATAAGAGTAGGGTTGCAATTAGAGAGGTCAAATGAGGAGAAGTAGCATAGGTCTCTGATTAATGAGGGGTCATTTGGGGTCATCAGGAGAAAATATGGATGCAATTGGGGTTATTTCAGGTCACAGAAACTAAATTTCCAAGCAATTGGGATCACCAAAAGTTCAATGAGAGTAGGAATAAAGTGAGTGAGGTCATTTGAGGACAAGTAGGATAGGGGTCTGATTAATATGGGTTCATTCGGGGTCATGAAGGGGAAGATATGCAGGCAATTGGGGTTATTTCAGGTCACAGAATCTGAATTTGCAAGCAATTGGGGTCACAAAAAATTGAATGAGAATAGTAATAAAGTCAGTGAGGTTATGTGAGTACAAGTAGTAGTGGGTTCTGAGTAATGTGGGGTCATTCGGGGTTATCAGGAGAAAATATGAAGTCAATTGGGTTCATTTCAGGTCACAGAAACAAAATTTCCAACTAATTCAGGTCACCAAAATGTCAATGAGAGGAGAATTGCAGTCAGAGAGGTCGTTGAGGACAAGTAGCATATAGCGCTCATTAATGTCGGGTCATTTGGGGTCATCAAGAGAAATTATGGAAGCAATTGGGGTCATTTCAGGTCAAAGAAGTTGAAATTCCAAGTAATTGGGGTCACCAAAATGTCAGTGATTGTAGGCATAAAGTCAGTGAGGTCATATGAGGACAAGTACCATAAGGGTCTAATAAATGTGGGGTCATTCGGGGTCATGAAGGGAGACTATTCAGGCAATTGGTGTTATTTCAGGTCCCAGAAACTGAATTTCTAAGCATTTGGAGTCACCAAAATGTCAATGAGAATAGGCTTGAAATCAGAGAGGTCATATGAGTACAAGAAGCATAGTGCTCTGATTAATGTGGGGTCATTCAGGATCATAGGGAGAAAATATGCAGGCAATTGGGGTTATTTCAGGTTGCAGAAACTGAATTGCCAAGCAATTGGGGTCACCAAAAGTTCGATGAGAGTAGGAATAAAGTCAGTGAGGTTATATGAGGACAAGTAGCAGCAGGGTTTGAGAAATGTGGGGTCATTCGGGGTTATCAGGAGAAAATATGGAGGCCATTTGGGTCATTTCAGGTCACAGAAACTGAATTTCTAAGCAATGTAGATCACCAAAATGTCAATGAGAGTAGGGTTGAGGTCAGAGAGGTCATTAGAGGACAAATAGCATACGGGTCTGATTAATGTGGGGTGATTCGGGGTCATGAAGGGAAAATATGCAGGCATTTGGGGTTATTTCAGGTCACAGACACAGAATTTCGAAGCAATTGGGGTCACCAAAGGGTCAATGAGAGTAGGAATAAAGTCAGTGAGGTAATATGAGGACAAGTAGAATAGAGCTCTGATTAATGTGGGGTCATTCAGGGTCATCAGGAGAAAATATGGAGGCAATTGGGGTCATTTCAGGTCACAGAAGCTGAATTTCCAAGCAACTGGGTTCACCAAAAGGTGAAAGAGTGTAGGAATAAAGTCAGTGAGGTCATATCAGGTCAAGTATCATAGGGCTGTTATTATGGTCGGGTGATTCGGGGTCACAAAGGTAAAATACGGAGGCAATTGGGGTTATTTCAGGACAAAGAAGCTGAATTTCCAAGTAAATGGGATCACCAAAAGGTCAATGAGAGTGGGATTCAAGTCAGAGAGGTCACATGAGGATAAGTATCACAGGGGTCTGATTAATGTGGGGTCATATGGGGTCATGAGGGGAAAATATGCAGGCAATTGGGGTTATTTCAGGTCACAGAAATGGAATTTCCAATCAATTGGGGTTACAAAAACTCAATGAGAGTAGGATTGCAGTCAGAAAGATCACATGATGATACGTAGCATAGGGGGTCTGATTAATGTGGGGTCATTCAGGGACATCAGGAGAAAATATGCATCCAACTGGGGTCAATTCAGGTCACAGAATCCAAATTTCCATCAATTGGGGTTACAAAAACGTCAATGAGAGTAGGATTGCAGTCAGTGAGGTCATATGAGGACAAGTAGCATAAAGGTACGATTAATGTGGGGTCATTCGGGGTTATGAAGGGAAAATATGCAGTCAATTGGGGTTATTTCCGGTCACAAAAACTGAATTTTCAAGCAATTAGGGTCTCCAAAAGGTCAATGAGAGTAAGTATAAAGTCAGTGTGATCATATGAGGAAAAGTAGCGTAGGGCTCTTATTAATGTGTGGTCATAGGGCGTCATGAGGGGAAAATATGCAGGCAATTGGGGTTATTTCATTTCACAGATACCGAATTTTGAAGTAATTGAGGTCAATGAGAGTGTGGTTGCAGTCAGAGAGGTCACATGAGGTCTAGTCACATAGGGCTCTGATTAATGTGGGGTCATATGGGACCATGTTGGGAAATTATGGAGGCAATTGGGGTCATTTCAGGTCACAGAAAATAAATTTCCAATCAATTGGGTTTACCAAAACGTCAATCAGAGTAGGATTGCTGTCAGAGAGGTCATTTGAGCTCAAGTAGCATAGGGCTTTGATTAAAGTGGGGTCATTCGGGGTCATCAAGGGAAATTATGGAGGCAATTGGGGTCATTTCAGGTCACAGAAACTGTATTTCGAAACAATTGGGGTCACCAAAAGGTGGATGAGAGTAGAAATAAAGTCAGTGACGTCATATGAGGACAAGAATCATATGGGGGTCTGATTAATGTGGGGTCATTTGGGGTCATGAAGGGAAAATATGGAGTCAATTGGGGTCATTTCATGTCACAGAAGCTGAATTTCCAAGCAATTGGGGTCACCAAAAGGTCATTGAGAGTAAGAATAAAGTCAGTGTGGTCAAATGAGGACAAGTAGCATAGGGTTCTAATTCATGTGGGGTCATATGGGGTAATGAGGGGAAAATATGCAGGCAATTGGGGTTATTTCAGGTCACAGAAACGAAATTCCCAATCAATTGGGGTTAAAATAACGTCAATGAGAGTAGGATTGCAGTCAGAAAGGTCACATGAGGACACGTAACATAGGGGTCTGATTGATGTGGGGTCATTCAGGGTCATTAGGAGAAAATATGCAGGTAATTGGGGTCAATTCAGGTCACAGAAACTGAATTTCCATCAATTGGGGTTACAAAAAGTCAATGAGAGTAGGATTGCAGTCAGTGCGGTCATATGAGGACAAGTAGCATAGGACTCTGATTAATGTGGGGTCATTCGGGGTCATGAAGGGAAAATATGCAGGCAATTGGGGTTATTTCAGGTAACAGAAACTTAATTTCCATGCAATTGGGGTCACCATAATGTCAATGAGAGTAGGAATAAAGTCAGTGAGGTCATATGAGGACAAGAAGCGTAGGGGTCTGATTAATATGGGGTTATTCAGGGTCATCACGAGAAAATATGGATGCAATTGGGGTCATTTCTGGTCACAGAAGCTGAATTTCAAAGCAATCTGGGTCACCAAAAGGTCAATAAGAGTAGGGTTGCAATCAGAGAGGTCATATGAGGACAAGTATCATAGTGCTCTGATTAATGTGGGGTCATTCGGGGTCATGAAGGGAAAATATGCAGGAAATTGGGGTCATTTCAGGTCACAGACACTGAATTTCCAAGCAATTGGGGTCACCAAAAGGTCAATGAGAGTAGGAATAAAGTCAGTGAGGTCATATGAGGACAAGTAGCATAGGGAAATGATTAATGTGGGGCAATTCGGGGTCATCAGGAGAAAATATGGAGGCAATTGGGGTCATTTCGGGTCACAGAAGCTGAATTTCCAAGAAAATGGGGTCACCAAAGAGTCATTGAGTGTAGGAATAAAGTCAGTGAGGTCATTTGAGGGCAAGTAGCATAGGACTCTGATTAAAGGGAGGTCATTCGGGGTCATCAAGAGAAAATATGCAGGCAATTGGGGTCAATTCAGGTCAAAAAAGAAGAATTTCCAAGTATTTGGGGTTACAAAAAGGTCAAAAACTGTAGGAATAAAGTCAGTGAGGTCATATGAGGACAAGTACCATAGGGGTCTGATTAATGTGGGGTCATTCGGGGTCATGAAGGGAAAATATGCAGGAAATTGGGGTCATTTCAGGTCACAGACACTGAATTTCCAAGCAATTGGGGTCACCAAAAGGTCAATGAGAGTAGGAATAAAGTCAGTGAGGTCATATGAGGACAAGTAGCATAGGGAAATGATTAATGTGGGGCAATTCGGGGTCATCAGGAGAAAATATGGAGGCAATTGGGGTCATTTCGGGTCACAGAAGCTGAATTTCCAAGAAAATGGGGTCACCGAAGAGTCATTGAGTGTAGGAATAAAGTCAGTGAGGTCATTTGAGGGCAAGTAGCATAGGACTCTGATTAAAGGGAGGTCATTCGGGGTCATCAAGAGAAAATATGCAGGCAATTGGGGTCAATTCAGGTCAAAAAAGAAGAATTTCCAAGTATTTGGGGTTACAAAAATGTCAAAAACTGTAGGAATAAAGTCAGTGAGGTCATATGAGGACAAGTACCATAGGGGTCTGATTAATGTGGGGTCATTCAGGGTCATGAAGGGAAAATATGCAGGCATTTGGGGTTATTTCAGGTCACAAAACCTGAATTTCCAGGCAATTGGGGTCACCAAAAGGTCAATGAGGGTAGGAATTACTTCAGTGAGGTAATATGAGGACAAGTAGAATAGAGCTCTGATTAATGTGGGGTCATTCAGGGTCATCAGGAGAAAATATGGAGGCAATTGGGGTCATTTCAGGTCATAGAACATTAATTTAGTAGCAAATGGGGTCACCAAAAGGTCAATGAGAGTAGGGTTGCAATTAGAGAGGTCATATGAGGAGAAGTAACATAGGGCTCTGATTAATGTGGGATCATTCTGGGTCATGAAGGGAAAATATGGAGGCAATTGGGGTTATTCCAGGCCACAGAAACTGTATTTCGAAACAATTGGGGTCACCAAAAGGTCAATGAGAGTAGAAATAAAGTCAGTGAGGTCATATGAGGACTAGTAGCATAGGGGTCTGATTAATGTCGGGTCACCATGAATAAATATGCAGGCAATTGTGGTTATCTCATGTCACAGAAACTGAATTTCCAAGCAATTGGGGGTCACCAAAAGGTCAATGAGAGTAGGAATAAAGTCAGTGAGTTTATATGAGGACAAGAAGCATAGGGGTCTGATTAATGTGGGGTCATTCGCGCTCATGAAGGGAAAATATGCAGGAAATTGGGGTCATTTCAGGTCACAGAAACTGAATTTCGAAGCAATTGCGGTCACCAAAAGGTCAATGAGAGTAGGAATATAGTGAGTGAGTTCATATGAGGACAAGTAGCATAGGGCTCTGATTAATGTGGAGTTATTCAGGGTCATCAGGAGAAAATATGGAGGCAACTGGGGGTCATTTCGGGTCATAGAAGCTCAATTTCCAAGCAATTGGAGTCACCAAAAGGTCAATGAGAGTAGGAATAAAGTTCGTGAGGTCATATGAGGACAAGTAGCATAGGGGTCTGATTAATATGGGGTCATTCGCGGTGATCAGGAGAAAATATGTAAGCAATTGGGGTTATTTCAGGTCACAGAAACTAAATTTCCCAGCTATTTTGGTCATCAAAGTGTCCATGAGCGTAGGAATGTAGTCAGCGATGTCATCTGAGGACAAGTAGGAGAGGGCTCTGGTTAATGTGGGGTCATTCGGGGTCATCAGGAGAAAATGTGGAGGCAATTGGGATCATTTTGGGTCAAAGAAGTTGAATTTCCAAGCATTTGGGCTCACCAAAAGGTCAATTTAAGTAGGAGTGAAGTCAGAGAGGTCACATGAGGACAAGTAGCATAGGGCTCTGATTAATGTGGGTTCATGCGGGATCAATATGGGAAAATATGGAGGCAATTGGGGTCCTTTCAGGTCACAGAAACTGAATATCCAATTAATTGGGGTCACAAAGAGGTCAATTGGGGTTGGAATGAAGTCATATGAGGACAAGTAGCATAAAGCTCTTATTAATGGGGAGGTTATGCAGGGATACTAAAGTAAAATATGGTGGTAAGTGAGGTGATCTAGGATCACAGAAGCTGAATTTACAAGCCATTGGGGTTATGAAGGGTTCAGTAAGGGTATGTATGAAGTCAGTGAGGTCATATGAGGACAAATAGCATAAGTCTCTGATTAATGGAGAGTCAAGCGGGGTGTTAAAGGAAAAATATGGTGCCAGCTGGGGTCATTTAGGGTCACAGAAACTGAATTTCCAAATAATTGGGTTCATGAAGCGGTCAATGGGGGTAGGAATGAAGTCATATATGGTGAGGGTATCTGTGGGTCATCAAGGAAACGTTTGGCTCAAATGGTGTCATCTAGGGTCACAGATGCTGATTTTACAAGCAATTGGGGTCATGAAGGGTTCACTGAGGGTGGGAGTGAGGTCAGTGAGAGCAGATGAGCACAAGGATTATGTGGCTCTAATTAAAGGGTGGGGGGGTCACATTGGATCATCCAGGGAACATTTGTATCAATTGGAGTCATCTAGGGTCACTTAAGCTGAATATAGAAACAATTGGGGTAATGAAAGTATCAATGAGGACTAGGCGCATAAGGTGAGGGTTATGCAGTCCCTATGAGGAATAATTTGGAGACAATTGTGGTCACATTGAGTCCTTGTGGATATATTTGCAGGTATCTGGGTTTTGTGAAATCGTCAGTGTTGGTGACATTGGAAGCAGTCAAGTCACAGCGGCATCAGTGAGGCCTTGGCTGGTGTCAATGGGATCTCACAGAGATCACAGATGATTAGTTTGAAGGCAGTGGGTGTCATTAATTGGGTCAGTGAAGGTGACGCTGCAGACAGGGGTGTTATACAGGGTGAGTTTGGAGTCAATGTGTCACACAGGGACCAGTGTGTCTGGGTATCAAGGCAGTGAGGTCACATGGGGTCATGGCAAGCAAGTCTGGAGGTAGTTGAGGGTCACCCAGGCTTCATGAAGGTGAGTGTGAAGGACACGGGGTTTATGGGGTCGCTAGCATCACACTTTAACCAACTGAGCTAGCAGGGCCACAAGCAGCACACCTCCCACAGCTATTTTGTAAAGGAGGTAGAGGCCATCACAGGGTCATTCTCCAGCAGAAAATAGCTCATTGGTGGCTGCCTCCCTCTTTTTTTGTCTGCCTCTCACTGAGCATCAGCAGGAGAGCAGTAGCTACACTCGGAGGACTGCACCAATGTTGCACAAGGAGCTAAACCCACAACCTTGGTGTTATTAGCAGAACAGTCTAAGCACTGAGCCAGCCCCTGACTGAGGACTGGCTAGTCTCCCTTTCTTCTTTCCACAGCAGATCCCAAAAAGCTACACAAAGGCAGTCCCCATTCTTGGTGGCGTTAGCACCCTGCACAAATCAGCCAACAAGACACGTGCATCCTCCAGCCCTTTCAGAAACAGGGAACAGGCCATGCTGGGAATCTCGCAGCCTCTAGCAGCAGAGATGGTACATAACGGGGAACCCAGATGGTGAGGGAAGGGAAGATGTTGCAGAGGAGAGCAGAACACAGAAAGCACTGGGTGTTGGGAGCACTGGTAACATGACTGATCAGCCTATAATCAATTCTCTCCAACATCTCTCAAACATGGGGCATAACTCTGCCACCCCACCTGGTTATTTTAAGTCAGGCAGAGATTCCCCATGGCAAATTGCTGGCAAGAGGGGTTTTAACCCACAGATGCTGCTCAATCTCCAAGTCAAGTACTTTAGCGTCCATGCAGTTCTCCCTCTCAGTGCACGGGAAGGGTGTTCATCTCCCATCTCACACTGGTATGAACGTGACAGCACTACCAGTATCAGGGACCGTGCCTGGGCAGGCCCGCCTTCCTCCACTTCATTTGGAAACACCTGCTCAGTGGAATGTTCCAAGCTGGGGTTCAGGGAGGCACAAAGGATCAGTGCTCGAATAGGGAATGTCAGGGAGCAGCCAAGCCTCCCAGTGTAGCTCTGTGTGCGCTGTTAGTAGCCGCAGGCTCCAGGTACCAACACAGCTGGCACCTTATAATCACCCGTCTCTCTCTTGGAACTGGTGTCAAGAGGCAGCAGGAAGACCCCACAGCCACACCAGGTGGCCAGAATGTGCTGTGCTCTTGTTGCTATTCGCTTTCTCGCTCTGTCACTGTAAACTTGGGCAGCTCCCTGATGCTTTCCATTACGATGTATCATTCGAATGGTGGAGGGGGACTGGAGGGCTAGGGTTTGGCAATGGAGTTACAGAGCCTTCTGGAGGTGACTCATTCGCACCCAGCCCCAGTCTCATAACCAAAAGGTCACATCCCCGGATGGCAGTGTGGGGGTCTTAGGCCAGTTCCCTTTGAACAAGTGACCGTATTACAAAGCCACTCTACCATGAGCTCAAATCAGCTGCCTTGTGGGTCGCTGCAGAGACACTGTGACAGTGGCAGGCCGAGTGCCAGCTCATACCGAGGTCCCCGTGTCTCAACTGGACACTGACAGATGCAGACTTGGAGTCTGTCTGGCTCCCTGGTGGGTTAACAGCGATAAAATAGGTATAAGAACGTGTTTAGAATCTATTGAATGGTTGGGAGCTGTGCCATGTTTTGGGGAGCACAGAGTGGGAAACCGAGTCTCACACTCCTCCCTCCCCCCCAATTTAGGCTTAATCAGTTCTGCCTTTATTTAATACCATTTCAGACAGAATTATCATCACTTGCACTGTCTGGCACATACATTCATGCCAGAGCAGTAATAACAGACAAGACAGAATAGATAAATAGGCTCAAGTTACGGCATTCCAGGGCACCAAGACGTCCATCCTTCCTCCATGACATTCGTCACCTCCTCTGAGCTCCTGCTCTGGTCCTTTACTCTTGTTCTTCAGCTTCTGATCCAGTGTTTCGCCAGTTTTTAGTGGGCCATTTACATGTATTTCTTATACATTTTTTACATTCTACCTAATTTTCCTCCAATCAGCATTCAACACATTATCCATTTAATTTTACATAACCTGTATATTACACATGTGCAAACATTAATCACCTAATGTCCACAGTTTTTCTGCTGAATTTACAGTTTCTGGGTCCTTTTGCCCTAGGTCATCCTGTTTTTAAATTTCCCAGAAAAAGGAAGATCTTGTTTATCGTTACATGTTTGTATCTTTTACTTACATCTTCTAACATGACACATTAGTGATCTTGCCAACATCATTTTAAACAAATCAGCCAGTTATATCAAAAATAAATTAACAAAAATACACTCATGCCAGGCAAAACCTGGGCCTGCATGTTACGTTATCTCTACTTACTCAATATCCCTAATTACAATTCATTACAAATACAGCTAACAAAGCTTTTAAATCTTATCATTAACAATCCTTCATTTCAATGTTATAGATCAGTCTGTGTATATTACATTATCCCTTAGTTTATTAAGAAGGGAATGTTAGAGAGCACACTAGGATTCTTCAACGTTAACATCTCATTTTCTGCAAACACAAATTTGTCAGGGTTTTTTTTATTTTACACAAAGTCCAAAAAAAATGTGTACAGACATATCTTATCAATGCTTTTCCTGTTACAAAATTTTAGGTGCTCTGGGTGTTTTGGGCCTTGGTTTATAGTTACTTTTAATGGTACCCCAACAATGAATTAATCTTACTTGTAATATCTGTGTCCCATATTGTAAAGTAATATTTGAGTGAGTGTATTGTGAGCCTCTGTGACTGTATAAATCACCATGCAGGAGAGGGACGTTAATTAGTGTGAGGAGGTGCTCTTCTACACAAATTGCTATGCCCCTCCCCAAAGAGGAGACACTTCAATACCAGATGGGTTAGGGTTGGATCTGACAACTGGAAACTCCCTACATCTGGATTGAAAACCCGTCAACAAAAGGACTAAAGACTCTTGTTGTTCTGCTCTCCTCTCTATGAAGATGAGTCACGTAAGTGGACTCCTCCCATCAGAGGAGGTTGCAGCTCAGAGCACATGGAAGGAGGGGGATAAATCCCCAAACCAAAGGAACTAAGCATCTCTATGCTGCTTGGACTCAGCGGGGGTGGGGGTGGAGGTGGGGGTGGGGGAGGGGAGGTGTGCGCAAGGTGTTTCTAGCATAAACAAGAGATCCCCAGCTACTTAGCTTGGGTTAGCCCTAGAGGACAAGTAGAGTTTACTGAATATAGAAGCCTATAATAACTCTTGAAACCTAAGACTAACTCATTTGTGTGTCTATGTTTGCTTGCTTTAACCTAGTAAATAGTGCTCTAATTTCCTTTTCCTATTTAATAAATCTTCATATAGGATTGGCTACAAGCTTTGTCTTTGGTGTGAAACTTTGACTATTTATGTTTGCAGTGGGAATATCCTTTAGGGGGAAACCCCCAGATCAGGAGCCGACAGCTTTGCTCTTAAGTTTTATTAGGTGCAAAGAGAAGATGATGAGATGGAGTCAGATCCAGAAGGTGAGAACCATCCTGTCTCAGACCCTGCAGACGTCACCATCACAATGGAATTGGTCCAATTGCAGCACCTGAGAGCTAAGAAAGAATGCAACCACCAGAGACTGATGGTGGAATTGTGGATCAGGGAGACCGGAGCATCCCAGGCCACTGAGGGGAGAGAGCCCATCAGAGATGCATGGAACAAACAGCAACAATCAAGGCCAACCAAGAAGCTCAGGAGAGGCACACATGAGGCTGATGGAAGCTCCAGCAATGCAGCTCAAAATACTGGAGCAGCAAAAGGGGCTTCTTCTCCAATGTGTATACCCCCCACAACATGAGAGAATGGGAGAAAGTCTGCCCAATTTATAAAGTGACTGTATAGAAGAGAACCTGTCCACCTTTCAGAGACTATGTGGGACGCAAAATATTCCAGCGGATAAACAGAGTCAGATTAACTGGGAAAGTGAGACAAGTTTTAAGTGATGTGGAAGAGGGTGATGCTGAGGTGTGCAAGAAATTTTTAAAAAATGTAACAAAAAGATTTACGCGTACCCCTATCGAGTGAAGTATAGAAACCTCAGAATGTTTGACAGTGTCACTCATGTTTAATATGTTCATCAATGTGTAATTTCCTGAGAAAATGGGTAACAGGGATGGGGGCTGAAGGCGATTATGGAAAACCGTTTGATCTGCCGGCCCAGGAGCAATCGTTAGGGAGAGTTACACATGAAGTAAAGGCAGCCATCTGTGCCAAAACAACACCCACAGTTTTCGAGGCTGCAGAAACTGCTGATGAATATGTAGAATCAAGGGCCCATGGGGGGCACAAACCCCAGGGGAAGGGAAATCCCCATGTCACCAGGTTAAATGGGAAGAGGGGATTGGAAATAAACCTAAACCCCAACTTGGATAATAAAGCCCAAGGAAGCCCAGGGTTTAAAACCTCACCAAAAGGGAAAGCAATTAGTCTGCCATCACTGTGGGGCTCCTGGCCATATAAAACTAAATTGCCTGAGGCTCAAAGTCACCCCACAATCCACACACCCCATCTTCCCCCATGAGTGCCACCATCATTGCTCCAGAGGCAGTGGTGGGGCAGCAGGAAATCCTCGTGAACTAGATTAGGACTGAGCCCTGGGAGGGTAATGAAGAATTTATTAAAAATGCTAAGGTAATTGGCATAGCTTATAAGAACTGGAGGGACACTGTGTCCCAAATCACTTTGGTCAAAGAAAGTTTGGTAAGGGAGGAAGATAGACTGAAGTTTTACCAGGAATTCTATTAGCTGTGGCCAAATTGCCTGTAACTGTACCTTTGGACAACGTCTACCTCTAGTGTGAGAATTTTAAAGGAGTTCTTGGTGGGGGTATTAGAAATCTACTTCCCAATAATGGTTTAATTGGTAACGCTATATTAGCCATGTCTAAGCAGGTTAATAGCATAACTTGCGGCCAGAAGGAGATAATGTCATGTGATGAAACCCCCAGAAATTCATCCAACTGAAGTTGGTAACCCTACTTGTCTGTGGACAGCAGGAAGGGCTGGAGGAGCGGGAAATGCCCTCAGTCCCTCACCAGCTGAAAGGAAAAGTTTGTCCCCAGAGGAAGGGTTTGAAGATTCTGTTGCTTTGCCTGAGTCTGCTCTGAACTTGAGAGAGACTCAAAAGGAATTTGTGGAGGCACAACGGGCAGAACCTTCTGTGGACAAGGAAAGGAATGCAGTTCCCAGCGGGGGAAGGTAAAGGTAATTTTTTTTTTAGAAAGAGGCTTGTTGTGTAGGGAGGCTCCCATAGGGAAAAAGGAGATGCCCTGGTGAGGTTTGCAAGCATAGGTCAGAGTTGCTGCGGGTAGCTCATGACTGTCCCTTTGCTGGACATTTAGGAGTGGAGAGAACCTGAGATAGTGTCAAACCGAATTTTGATTGGCCTCACATGTTTGAGACAGTAAAAGATTACTGTAAGTCCTGTGTTTTATGTCAAAGCATAACAGGTTAAAGGGACCCTGCAAGTCATCTTTGCAGCCTTTGCCCATCACCAAGGAAGTGTTTGCCAGAGTTTCTGTGGATATTGTGGGACTCCTACCCAGACCTTCCAGAAATGGAAAGAAATATATCCTGGTTATGGTGGATTCTGCCACCAGATACGCTGAAGCCACTGCTCTATCTAACATAGACGCTGAAAACATGGCTACCACCCTAATTACTGTTTTTAGCAGGGCAGGTTTTCCCAGAGAAATCTTGTCAGACCATGGTGCAAATGTCTATCTGTAGTATTCAAGAAGTTATGGGAATTGTGCGGAGTGAGGCATGTAAAAGCTGCCTCCTATCATCCAGAGACCAACGGTCTGGTAGAAAGATTCAGTGGAACATTGAAGTCTATGCTGGGGATGTATGTTCCCCAGTGAGAGTATGATTGGGATGTGTTACTCCCTTATCTATTATTCTCTTAAAGGAGTGTAGCCCAAGAGTCTACAGGGTTTGCCCTCTTTGATCTCCTTTACAGGAAACAGATGAGGAGACCCCTGCATTTAATCTGGGGCTCATGGGAGGGTAGTACAGAAGAGCCAGGATGGTATGTGTGTGTAGGGGGGGGGGGCATGTCACTCATTTTAAAGACGATTTCAATGCATCAGAGCCTTGAAAAGAGTCAGAAGTTTCAGCAAACATGGTATGACAGGCATGCTGGAGAAAGATTTTTTGATATAGAGCGACTCCGTGCTAGTGTTGATTCCAGTGAGGAAAAACAAGATGCAAGACTATCGGGGGGGAACCTTCTGAGGTGATAGGGAGAGGATGGAGTGTGGGACTAATGGGCTCCTGGTGAGGTCCTCCATTTACAAAGTGAGCTGCCAAGCACTGGCTTCTGTTTCAGCTTCCAGGCACTGGGGTTGGGCTGAGATTCCAGAGGAAGGGATTGCCCTGCATGCTGTTTGACCATTTCATTCCAGGACTCGTATGTGTGCGTCAACAGAAAATGAGCTTAGAAAAGACCCAGACTCCACATCACTGAGTTCTCTTCCACAAGAGGCGTTTTTGTAATTGTTTCCCCCACCCCCAGCCCACATATTTCCAAACCTTTAACTGAGAACATTTTTAAATTGGAGAAACTAGAGCAGGTAAAATCCTCCCTCTGGGATTCATTTACAGACTGATCAAAACCAATGGATTGGTGGATCTATGACTTCACCCTCACATTCCCCTTCCCTCCCTGCCCTGATCACCATGGCACATGGCTAGAGCAGGGAGAAAGCATGGCTGAATCTTAGTCAGGGAGGGATGTGTCAGTTTCACGAACAGGCCCCCAAGCTATCTGAAAGCTGGCTACGGCAGAGCTTGTTCCTCGGGCTGGGAAGGCAATGCTCTGTAGCACCCAAAATACATATAAGAAACTGAGAGCCTTCCTGTCCCGTGCTGGAGCCCACCAGCCACCTCTCCCGCTCCTGCCACAGCAAATACCTTGTTTTTCTAGCCCTCAGGATTGCACCGTACAACAGAGGGGAGGCAGCACTGAATAAAAGGAAACAGAGTTCAGATGGCTGGGGAGTCTCGTTCCCTGGTTCAAGCCAGCCAAGGAAGGGGAATGTCTTGGGTGGGCAAAGCGCGGCCCTGATCCCCATTCTAGTGTAACTGCCCGGGGGGGGGAGGGGGGGATAGCTCAGTGGTTTGAGCATTGGCCTGCTAAACCCAGGGTTGTGAGTTCAATCCTTGAGGGGGCCATTTAGGGATCTGGGGCAAAAATTGGGGATTGGTCCTGCTTTGAGCAGGGGGTTGGACTAGATGACCTCCTAAGGTCCCTTCCAACCCTGATATTCTATGATTCTATGATTCTATGAAACAGCTGTGAGCGGAGAGCTGGGCCCCTGCCTTGCCAAGGACCACGCTGGCTCCCTGCCTGTCTGTTGTACTTCCTGGACACCTACCACGGGTGTGTTGAAGCATCACTGTGCAGTGCTCTGCTACAGGCCAAGCCAGAGTGCCGCCTCCAGAGGTGTCATTGCACTTAGTGGAGCAGCTAGTGGTACCCAGTGGCATTGGAACTCTGTAGACAGTATAGGGGTTATACTGGGCAGGTCAGCAAAGTGACCCATCAGTGTCCTGAGGCGCTCAAGGGAAGGGTTGCCACACTTTAAGTCTAACCCATCACCCAGTGTAGCCTGTGCCTGCCCCTTGCAGCCAGGCTCACTACCACCCGGGCCTGAAGGAAAGCAGATGAACCTGACACTGCACAAGGCTTGTGGGCTGCTCTGTACAGTAGATCTGAATAAAGTGGCTGGCAGGGGGGCTTAGATACAGCATACGGCACATATCATTGTAGTAAGCACCTACAGAAACACTCTGGAAAGCTCTTCCTCGGCACATGCTGATTTGTCCCCACTAACTGGATGATATTTAAGATTCTAACGATAATAGCTCATACACGGCGCTTTTCCTCAGTAGATCTCACAGTGCTTTGCAAAGGAGCTCAGTGTTATTGTCCCCTTTCTACAGATGGGGAAACTGAGGCACGGGGTGGTGCAGTGACTTGCCCAAGTTCACCCAGCAGGCTAGTGGTGGCAGTGGAACAAGAGTCCCACATCCCAGTCCTGTGCTGTATCCATTAGGTCACACTGCCATCTCTTGGGCCATCGCAGGCGCACAGAACACATGCCCTATGGAGTTCCTGTCTCACTGACTCCTGCCCCTGGTGCTGTTGCTTTATGTGCACTATTGCTTTAAAGTTTAGCAGGAGGGACCTAGGGAAGGTGCCAGGCAGAAGCTTGACAGCGAAGCAGACAGAGCAGGGAGGGCAAATGCTATTTTCCTGATTTTTGATAAAGTTCCTTAGTCAGTGGAAGATGGAAGTGACCGTTTCTGGGATACTTTCCTATTAGCACATGAGCCTCCTTGTAAAGTAACCACCACCAGTGAGCATGGTGATTTCCCCATAATACAATCCTTTGGCATTTACGCTGCCCCTACTGGCTGCTGGGAATAACTACGCTTTATGGCACAAGGAACGTTCTTGGCCTCAGTGAACTGATGAAAGGATTGGCTCTGATTCCAGGACAGGCCCCTTCCCCTCTCCCCAGCTGAGAATTCCTCTGGTTGCACGGTTTCTCCAGGGGGTTGAGGCTGGAATATCGGTGCGAGGTTCTGCAGGGAATAGATCCTGGGCCTGAGGGGCAGATGTGATAGAGCGATATGCATGATCACATTGACCCTGTGGAGATAAACACCACAGGAAGTATCAATGCGGAAGGCCAGACTGACCACTTCCCTTGTGGTCCCTGATTGGCCTAGATGCCCTAGTTAAGCCCAAGATACTTTCCAGGAAGTGTTCACCTAGCTGCACAGACTCCCTAGCCAGCTGTAGTGACTAACCTGCCCCTCGACTCACTCCTGGACTTCAACCCTGACTTGGACCCCCGGCTCTCCCCCTTGAACTCTGACTCTGAACCTGACACCCTGGCTTCGGTGCTGGGACTCTGACGCCTGCTTCGACCTCGGGCTTCGGGGCTTGGACTCTGACTCCCGCTTCAACTTCTGGTAAGTTTGGGGTCCTGAATTTGTCTTCTGAAAGAAAGAAAAAAGAGACATGGAAGTCAGAAGTTAGAGCTAAATAAGAAAAGAGACAAGGACTGACACTAAAGTCCGCAAGTGACCCCTACCCGGCTTCCACTGCTTCCTCCATATCTTTCAGATATGGCACAGGGTTTCTTGGAAATACGGCATCCTGCCTACTAAGGAGACAGCTAAAACAGTCAGATTAACTTTTAAAGCAATGCTACCCATCATCCTGCAGGTGAAAGGTAAGTTCTCTAGCTCCCTAAATCAACACATCCCTCCTACCTCTGCCGACTTTCCGGCTTCCAATCTGTGATTGGCTACAGCACTCGCTCCACAGTAGACTTTGTCCATGAACATGTCAACGTCTGCACAGAAGCCACAAGTGAAGGCAAAGCCAGTCACAAGAACCCAAAGCTAGATATGTCAGTGGGGGTAGGAGCCCTGATGATTGGTGACAGGACAAGGGCCAGGGGAGAAGAGAGAAGATGGGAACAAAATAATGGTGTAAGAGGAGGCCCAATATAAGCTATTGAAAAAACAAAGATTTCCTGGCTGCCAGGCTAGCAGTGAGAGACTTGCTATCATACCTAGCACCAAATCACTGGGATTTTCCTGTAAGGGATGAATACTAGGAGAAGGATCGAGAAACCTTGCTCTAGACGTTCATGGAGGATAGGTCCACCAATGGCTATTAGCGCCTATTCTGCTACTAATGGATGTTACTATTGGCTTTGAACTTTGAGTAACATGAAGGTTTCCACTGACTAACCACAGGGTAATCATCTGTGAGCTTCATCAGTTCACATCAAAATTACACCTGCAATCATGGATGAAAAAAATCGATCCTGGAGCAGCACTGGGTATAGTGCTGATCAAACTCAATGGAGAAAAGATTATAAATAGCCCTAATGCTCAATCAGTTTGATTTTTCTAGACTGTTTTTGCACATTTCCTTTTGTGCTTATTAAAAACAATCCCACTGCAGCAAAACTAGAATAAAGAATGATTTAGTGGTGTGCGGTAAGTAGGTGTTGATTTTGTTTTTTAACTTTTACTTGTGAATAAATGATTACTGGAAAATCAGCTGAAAACGTTCCAGTTTGCTTTATAATTATCAATTTGAATGAAACATAAAATATGGCCTCAGTCCTGCAAGGATGTCACTCATTTTAATCCCAAAATTCTCATATTTTTAACACAAATTTGGTGTTTCTTGAGTGTTATTTTTGACAACTGTTTACATCAGAAATAAAGAAACATAAGAATATGATCGTAGGCAGTTATTTCCATTAAAGAAAGGAATCCCACAGCATTTTGTGTTTCCTACGTATTCAATTATTGTGCGTCCTTCATTTTGGGTCTTTGTCACACATTTCATCCCATATTTGGGCCTTGGCAGGCTGACAAACCTGTTGCTAACGAGATCCTGTCCTCATTGATCTAATTACAGGATTGTGGCCTATATCAGTGCAGCAGTATTCACTGCATACCATCCCAGCAAAAATAAGCCATAATTTCTTTTTACATAGAAAAATGTGTATGATCGTGAAGTCATGTCAACTATGTGACCTTTATGCTGTATGCTGCTCTGTAGAGTGTTCAGTAAACACATACTAGCCATATCTACCCTCACTAGATGGAAATGGAAGAATTATTGATAATAATGCAGAAGAAGCAGAAGTGCTCAATCAATATTTCTGTTCTGTATTTGGGGAATAAATAGATTATATAGTTTCATCATATGATGATAATGCTCTTTCCATTCCACTCGTATCTCTAAAGGATGCTAAACCGAAGCTACTAAAGTCAGACACTTTAAAATCAACAGGTCCAGATAACTTGCATGCAAGAGTTTTAAAAGAGCAGGCTGATGAGCTCAATGGATTGTTAACATTGATGTTCAATAAGTCTTGGTGCCCTGGGGAAGCTCTAGAAGAAAGCTAACGTTGTGCCAATTTTTAAAAAGAGTAAATGGGATAACCCGGGAAATTATAGGCCTGTCAGCCTGACATTGATCATGGGCAGGATAATGGAGCGGCTGATACGGTTCTTGATTAATAAAGATCTAAAGGAGGGTAATGTAATTAATGCCAATCAACATGGGTTTACAGAAAATAGATCTCGTCTAACTAACTTGGTATCTTTTTTGACATTGCGAGTCTGGGTGATAGAGGTAACGGTGTTGACATACTATCCTTAGCCTTCTGTAAGGTGTTTGACTTGGTACTGCACAACGTTTTGATTAAAAAACTAGAATGATATAAAATGAACACGGAACACATTTAATAGAGGAAAAACTGGCTAATAGGCAGGGCCGGCTCCAGGCACCAGCGCAGAAAGTGCGTGCCTGGGGCGGCAAGCCGCGGGGGGCGGCGTGACGGTTGCTGTGAGGGCAGCAGTCTGGCCGCCTTCAGTGACATTTCTGCGGGAGGTCTGCCGGTCCTGCGGATTCAGCGGCAATTCGGCGGCGGGTCCGACGACAGTGCGGGACCGGTGGAGCGCCCGCAGGAATGCCACCGAATCCGCGGGACCGGCGACCTCCCGCAGAAACGCCGCCGACAGCTGCCTGACTGCCGTGCTTGGGGCGGCACAAATCATAGAGCCGCCCCTGCTAATAGGTCTCAGAATATTACTGTAAACAGGGAATCATCATTGAATGGGGCTGTTTTCAGTGGAGTCCCTCATGAATCCGTTCTTGGTCCTATGCTATTTAACGTATTTATCAATGCCGTGGAAGAAAATATAAAATTATCACTGGTAAAGTTTGAAGATCACACCAACATTGGCGGAGTAGTAAATAATGAAGAGGACAGGTAACTAATTCAGAGCCATTTGGATCGCTTGGCAAACTGGGTGCAAGCAAACAATGTATTTGAATACAGTTAAATGAAAATGTATACATCTGGGAACAAAGAATGTAGGCCATACTTAAAGGATGGAGAAATCTATCCTGGGAAATAGTGACTCTTAAAAAGATTTGGGGGTCATGGCGGATAATCAGCTGAACATGACCTCCGAGTGTGATGCTGTGGCCAAAAGAACAAATGTGATCCTGGGATGCACAAACAGGGGAATGTGGGTAGGAATAGAGAGTTATTTTACTTCTCTATTTGGCACTGGTGTGACCACTGCTGGAATAGTGTGTTCCGTTCTGGCTTTCATTTTTTCTCTTTTCTGTTTTTCCCTCACTTTCTCCTAAAAATTCTTCTCAGTGTCAAAATAGAAAGAGGGGGGGAAGGGTAGGGGAAATAATGGTAAAAAAAGGAAGACCAGGACCCCAACAATGAAAAACAAAATAATTTGATGATAAAAATTTCCTACCAACATTTTTGATAAATATTTCAAATAAATAAAAATGGTTCCTTTTCCAAAACTGTGGAATAAAAGTTACTTTGTAATTTTGTATGCATTTTTTTCTCATTGTCAGCCAGGTCTGCTGTTATAATCTCAAATCCTAGATTCAGCAAATTGTACCCACAGAAACCATTCTCCTAGTTTTGTTGGGTACAATATGCACAATCCCTCT
The DNA here is from genome assembly GCA_033296515.1 of Macrochelys suwanniensis. Taxonomy (NCBI): domain Eukaryota; kingdom Metazoa; phylum Chordata; order Testudines; family Chelydridae; genus Macrochelys; species Macrochelys suwanniensis. The sequence continues at coordinate 20,527,530 of CM065779.1, read as the reverse complement.
GCTCTCCAAATTGCTTCACCTTGTCAGCTCATGGAGGGGTCCCTCTGAGAAGATGCTTACTCTTTAAGAGAGGATTAGGTAACACTTTAATATTAAGGTCCCAGGCCTGCAGGGATTTACATAGGTTGGTAAGAAGGGGAGCTAGTTAAAAGATTCAGATTTTGAAATTTTCTGGAAAAAGTGGACAAATTTTTCATGATTATTTACATATTCATTCTGTGTAAAATGTTCCAATATTTCAATCAGACCTAGTAGTAAGTTTACCCTCGTGTGTACCCATTGAAGTCAAGAATGGGTCTTTAATATCAAAGTGTTACCACTTCTACTTTTGATGTGCTCAGAGACTAGCAATAGATAGACAGAAGTATTAAATGTATGGATCAAGTTCATACTGAAGTCAGTGGAAAGATTCCCACTAACTTCATTGGGACTTGGAATGGGTCCCAAATCAGCTGAATGGTTTGTCACTGATTTGAATGGGATTACTCCCTAGAGCTGGTCAGGAATTTTGCAGCTAATGTCTTTTTTGGTTGGAAAAATGCCACTTCATCAAAACTGAATGAAAAGGGTTGATTCCAACGAACTTCTCCTTTTGACAAAACATTGAAAAAAAGTTTTGGAATTGGCAAAACATCCCACTTCAACCCTTTCTACAATGAAACAGCTCCATTTTCAGTTCAAAATTTCTTTTATTTCAAAATGTAAGTTCATTTATAGTAAAAATATTTTAATAAAGTCATAAAAAAAGATCAAAATAAAAATGAACCATTTTGATTATCCCAACCACAAAAAAATAATCTGGATTTTTGGTTGATGAACAGTTTCAAAATTTTGACTTTTTGTCCTGATTTGGGATGGGAAAACTCCTTGAAATCTCAAAAAATTCTCATGGGATGCCCAGCTCAGCTACTCACGTGAGTCAAGTTCATTGGTATTTGCAAGATCATGCCCAGTATCTTCTAGGGAGATGTTCCAGGAGCTGTTCTTTTCAGGTAATAAAGATGAGCCTGAGGTGTCCAAAGGAGAAGTGTTAGAACATATGAATAATTTAAACAGCAGTATGTTACCAAGACTGACGGTAATCAGCCAAGAGTTCCGAAGGAACTTAAGAATAGAGTGGCTGAGCTGCTGACAAAGAATATACAATTTATCATTAAAATTAGCTACTATACAAGAGAACTGGAGGGCAGCCAATGTTATAGCTATCTTTTAAATAGGACTAGGGGTGATCCCGGAAATTGAAGGCCAATGAGCCTTACACTTCAGTACCAGATAAATTGGTTGAAAGTAATTATCAAAAATAGTGTTATAAAACACATTAATTAGCATAACATGATCAGGACAACCCAATGTGGCCTCTGTCACTGTCCTTTGATCATTTCCTTCCCAAGGGAATCTGTGCCTCTCTGATCTACTGGAATTGAGAGAATTCAGACAATTAGTGGCTAAAAAGGAATAAATAAAGAAAAACGCCAAGATGTTCACAAATGGATGCTCTGAGTGATTACTTAACACCACTGGTGCCTTAAGGTTAGCCTTCTAAGACTGAGATTTTCAAAGGTGCCTAGGTGACTTAGGAGCCTATGTCTCATTGACTTTCGGTGGGACTTAAGCTCTTAAATTAGGTGCTTTCAAAAATCCCACCCTCTAGTCCATAGTTAGGCACCTAAATAAGTGGCCTGGTTTTGAACGGCACTGAGCCCCCAGCTGACTTGAATACATGCTGAAGATGTTCAGCGGTTCTCAAGAACTGGTGAATATCTTCTGTGCCCTAAGGGAACTGATCCAAAGAATTCTGAGCTCAGTGGAAAGACTCCTATTGACTTCAATAAGAAGTTTTTGATCATGCCCCAAATGCACCCTCCATTTAGGTGCCCGATTCTGCCACTGTTAAAGTCAATGGTAGTTTTACCACTGCCTTCAATAACAGCAGGATTAGGGCCTAAAAGGAAGAGACTTACTGAAAGAAGAGGAACTCAGTTGGACCTGCACTCTGTGCTGCTTTGATTTTTCTTTTTCATTTTCTCCTTATTGAGGTCAGAACTGACACTTTTTTCACCCTGCAAGAACTTGAGATACAAGTGTCCAAGCTTCACGTGGGGAACTGCTGTATTACCGCAGGCACGATAAGGTTGGGGTTTCTTTTACTTCATTTGCCACCTTGAGGAAGGCTGGGGCCTGTCAGCCCCCACCCAGCCAGGCACAGAACCACTCGAAAACCCGTTGTTCTGGTGGTAGGGAGCACCCACTCCACCCCATAACCAGACTACTTGTGTAGGAGCCCCTGCCAACATCACCCCAGGCTGGGATGGCAGCAGCACAGGTCCCACACCCGTACAAAGTCTGCTTCTGGCAGGATTGTTGGTGGAGCAGCATCAGTCAGAGACAAGATGAATGTGGCGGTTCACACCTCTGGGAGCTATTGTTTCAGGCCATCTGCAGACTCAATCAACCACCGGTTACACTTAAGTGACGTTTTCAAGCTTTTCTTCACAACCACAAGGGCTAGAAACGTTGTTCTTCCGTGAAAGCTGAGATTCTGATCTCATTATTGACTCTAGGAGATGCAGCACTAGGCACAGCCTATAATGCCAACACCTTACTTCTGCCATATTTCCTTTCCCAGGGGTCCATTACCCCAGACCCTTTTCCCCTCCCCACCATCCCTCCAGCTTCCCTTTATTACCATTCCCCACCCTCACCCCAAACTCCCTGACTGTTGAAGAGAGCAGGAAGGGTGAGGGTTTACTTACAGTTGAGGAATTAAGACAGTAGATGCAGACTGAAGGTTGATTAGCCCATCACTCTCCATTTCCTGATTGCTGAGTGCGTCCACACTCTCGTTTACGGTTACATTAGCACATTGTTTTGCTTGGAATTTGCTTGAAAAGAGAGGAATGAGCGTTTGAAGCTAGAGATCTAGACCAGAGCTCTTCCTTAATCTCAAAGACGGTGTCCCAGATTCTTGGTTTTTCTGAGCTGTGCTCAGCACAATCCAAGAGGGGAGAGCAACAAAGGTAGCTTAAAACTTTAGACCTGGCTTATACCCCACCTCTGTCCCTGGGGCTGGCTGGGCACAAGACTAGTCCCTGAAACAAAATGGAGTTGCTTTAGTACACTTCTTTTTTATGCCGGCTGCTCTCTCCAGTAAAGGTCATTCCAGCAACCAGGGATTGCCAAAGGGGCAGGGTCTCGGCCACACCTCCCTTCCCTGGGCTATGCTGGAGAAGCTAGGATGAGGATAATGTAGGACCCCCTCTACTGGCCCTCCCACCTTTCCGAGAGCAGCACAAAGAAATTGGAGTGAGCGCCAGGATCTGGTCCAATGTTTCCTACCAATGTGACTATTTTGGGCTAGCTCCTCAATGGTGTACATTGGTGTAACTCTGCTGACCCCAATGGAGTTATGCCAACTGACACCAGCTGTGTATCTGGCCCACTTCCTTTTATGCAGTATTTTCCCATTTTCATTTCTCTTTGCCTTTTCACTGTTCAGGGCCCAATGCACTCCCTGATTTCCAGAATACTTCAGCCAGCGTTTGTCCTGCACTGGGACTGCAAGATCAGGGGTTGAACATTTAATGAAGCGATGTGATGTAGCAAAGGTGCAAAAAATCCAGGCATTGTAAAAGAGGAGGGGAAAATGCTATAAACCATAATGCAATGCAGATGAGAAGCACAAAGAACCTGCTCAAAATATAACCATTTTATAATTGTTTTAAATTTAATTTACTAACTTCTACCAGAGCAGCCCTGCTAAATTCACAGTATCCCTTTGCCCTTGAAGGAGACTACCCGAGGAGAGCAAATCATGGAAGAGAAAGGAAGGGGGTGGGAAAACTATTTCCAGAGTTCACCATTAATATTACTTTCCTGTTGTGTGTATTTTTAGGGACAAAAGAGAACCAGTGGAACTAAGGTAGGGTGAAATATTGGAATGCCATGCTGTTCAGAATAACTGCATTTTACTCACTGGATGTCCATCACTGACAAATGTTGCTCTCTTGCAGTTCCCAAATGCACTGACACCAATGTGGACAGAACAGACCCGCTAGCCAACCTGCAAATGGCCTCACAGTCCTGTAGTCCAGTAAATGGGGCAAGTGCAGTTAACAGCAGTAGAGAAATGCTTCCTATTTGATTTTATTAACTGATTGACATGAATTAATGCATTAGGATATTTGATTGTGTCATAAAATGTGTATATGAACATCATGATTCAATTTAATGTACCCATTACTGCTTGATGTGCCATTATATTAGACTAAATTAAAAGAATTTTATGGAAAAAAAATTACAATTAAAGACTCAAAATTGATTACATTCATAACTTAGAAGAAGATATTCACTTCTATTAATATTTTGAATAATGACAATAAAAGTACTAAAAAACAACACACTATTTGGAAATGGACAAAGAAAAGAATGGCTGAGATAAACAAAAACAATGCAAACTAAAGTTAGGATTCTTTAGAATATCATTTATGCTGAGGTTAAGAGACATGGGAACAAACAAGCGATACACCTACGGCAGTTGCTGTTAAAAGATTAATGTTTGGCAAGAGCCCCAGTGCAACACAACACAACAGTTTCCAAGAGACAATTGTCTCCCTGCTGTGTAAATACTGGTCATTGTTTATTTTTTTTCCTGTGGTGTCCACAATGGTAGTTCCTATTCTAACTAGTAGATGACAGCCAAAATATTCAAAATTAGTCCTAAAAGTTATGATCCACATTCAGCACCTAAATAGGGGGCCCATTTTTAAAAGCACTCTGCAAACTCCCACAGAAGTCAATGGGAGTTGCTGAGCACTCAACTATTTTGAAAATCAACCCACTTTTATTCAGGTACCATAAAGAAGGACCACTGATAACAAATTACTACTAGCAGCCAAACATGGGATAACTTTATTGTTGGAAAAGGACAGATCCCCCATATTAGTGGCCTGGAGAAATAAAGCACGGGAAATCCTTTCAATGGAAAAAATGACAGACAGCCTTATATGAGGATTAAATGGATTTTATAATATATGGTTGTAATTTTGGGAATTGGAACAAAATAAATATATAGATAATGCTAAGGGGTTGTCCAAACACAGACTGGTATTTTAAAGGTAACAAACAGAAGTTAGGATTTGTTTATAGTTAATAGCATGGAAAATTCATGTATGTTACAATAACAACATTAAAGGTTTTTTAAACAAACAAACAAACAAAAAGACTTCAGAGGCTATCTTTAGACACTTATTGTTGAAAATCTTAGCACACATTTTTATTAGTTTACTGGATTTCTTTTGCATTGATATGTAACCCTTGCGCCAGATACCCTGGGCAGCAAAAAGGGCCAAGTTCTACTGTCTAAGGGTTCCTTACAAACACTGGCTCGAGCCCTCTCCCAGAAACCTGGTAAACTGTTAATCACCCTGCGCAGCCTTGAGAGGCAATACTTCCCCCTTGCAAACATGGAGTCCATTGTACAAGTAGACAACGTTTATTGGGGGGGAAACGGGGCACAGAATAAACCTGGGAAAGCCAGCAATCAACACTATCTATTAGATAAGACTGCTGCTCCCCAGAGTGTCTTGGCAATAGCCTTAACCTCAGCCCTCCTCTCACAGCTGTGAGTGGCTAAAGAGGCACTGCAGTGGGACATCAGCCGTTTCCCTCCTCCAGCGCTCCCCACTCATGTCCAAGGTTGGTGGAATCCAAAATTCAGGCATATCCATTTCCATCCCCTAAGGGAAGGGATTACAGCTTTGGTGCTGACAAGGGAGAGCCTCACTAGAGTCCCACAATGAGGCTACTGGTCTCTGCAGCTTCAGACCAAACTACCTCAGTGTCATTGCCTGCCTCAGCTCTGACCATCACCTCTACATTGTCGACTGCCTTGAAGCCACCTTAGCTCTGTTCTGAGTCTTCAGAAAAGGATCAATGTCAGGTAGTACCACCAGGGAGGCACTCTCAGCAGGACATAAGAATCTCTTTACTCTCTTTTTAGTGTTGCCCAGATTCTCTTACCCAACTGTGCCACACAGCAGTTTTGGTCAGGGTGACCCCTCAGCCCAGGCACATTTGGTACAGTCCTCTTGTCCTTTCATTTCCCAATTGGGATAATAGTGTTTTATTCCCTTCAATCTCAAAACTTAACTGTATTTAACCAAAATGCCCCACACTATCACGTAACTGAAATGCAAATGAGGCCACATGCATTTGGTCATTTTCCCTCACCCACCAACTGATGCCTGCAGAGACCTCCCTGCCATATGGACTCTGGGCTGTTCTTTTCCCTGCTCTCAACAGGTGTCAAAAGTGAGCTCCCTACTTTCTAGGGCTTCAGGCCACAAGGCTTATAGATATTCTAAAAAATATGAAATATGCTCAACTGAGTCTGTTAAAAGGTGCTGTTACAGCTCTGAGAGTACAGAGATAGTAATTTACACTAAAAGAAGTGGGATCCCACATCACTTCAAATCTCCTTCATGAAGAATTTGTGTGTCTCCCTCAAACAAACTGTGGAGTTTTTTCACACATCATGTCTCAGGTGGAAAGTACCCACGTAACATGTGTGTTCAAGTACCCACATAACATACCGTGTCTACCAAGTTATAACGCAGTTGTTATCTCACTCAAATAATATTTGAAAACCAGGCTGATGCTGAGAATGGAGAATTGAAGTCCCCATGGAAATATGTCTGGGAATATTCTCTTTAGGGTTTGTAGAAGCGACAAAGGGTCCTGTGGCACCTTATAGACTAACAGAGGTATTGAAGCATAAGCTTTTGTGGGTGAATACCCACTTCTTCGGATGCAAGCAGTGGAAATGTCCAGGGGCAGATATAAATGTGCAGGGAAGATTCAGGCTAGAGATAACAAGGTAAGCTTAATCAGGGAGGGTGGGGCCCTTTTCTAGCAGTTGAGGTATGAACACCAAGGGAGGAGAAACTGCTTTTGTAGTTGGCTAGCCATTCATAGTCTTTGTTTAGTCCTGAGCTGATGGTGTCAAATTTGCAAATGAACTGAAGCTCTACAGTTTCTCTTTGGAGTCTGGTCCTGAAGTTTTTTTGCTGCAGGATGGCTACCTTTAAGTCTGCAATTGTGTGTCCAGGGAGGTTGAAGTGTTCTCCTACAGGCTTTTGTATATTGCCATTCCTTATATCTGATTTGTGTCCATTTATCCTTTTGCGTAAGGACTGTCCAGTTTGACCGATGTACATAGCAGAGGGGCATTGCTGGCATATTATGGCATATATTACATTGGTGGATGTGCAGGTGAATGAACCGGTGATGGTGTGGCTGATCTGGTTAGGTCCTGTGATGGTGTTCCTGGTGTAGATATGTGGGCAAAGTTGGCATCGAGGTTTGTTGCATGGATTGGTTCCTGAGTTAGAGTTATTATGGTGCGGTGTGTAGTTGCTGGTGAGAATATGCTTCAGGTTGGCAGGTTGTCTGTGGGTGAGGACTGGCCTGCCTCCCAAGGCCTGTGAAAGTGAGGGATCATTGTTCAGGATGGGTTGTAGATCACTGATGATCCGTTGGAGAGGTTTTAGCTGAGGACTGTAAGTGATGGCCAGAGGAGTTCTGTTGGTTTCTTTCTTCAGTTTGTCTTGCAGCAGGAGGCTTCTGGGTACACGTCTGGCCCTGTTGATCTGTTTTCTTATTTCCTCATGTGGGTAGCGTAGTTTTGAGAATGCTTGGTGAAGATCTTGTAGGTGTTGGTCTCTGTCAAAGGGGTTGGAGCAAATACGGTTGTACCTCAGTGCTTGGCTGTAGACAATGGATCGTGTGGTGTGTCCGGGATGGAAGCTGGAGGCATGTAGGTAGGCATAGCGGTCAGTGGGTTTTCGGTATAGGGTGGTGTTAATGTGACCATCGCTTATTTGCACCGTGGTGTCTAGGAAGTGGACTTCCCGTGTAGACTGGTCCAGGCTGAGGTTGATGGTGGGGTGGAAGCTGTTGAAATCGTGGTGGAATTCTTCCAGAGTTTCTTTCCCATGGGTCCAGATGATGATGATGTCATCAATGTAGCGTAGATAGAAAAGGGGCGTGAGTGGACGAGAACGGAGGAAGCGTTGTTCCAGGTCAGCCATAAAAATGTTGGCATATTGTGGGGCCATGCGGGTGCCCATAGCGGTGCCACTGGTCTGGAGGTATATTTTGTCACCAAATTTGAAATAATTGTGCGTGAGGATAAAATCACAGAGTTCAGCAACCAGTTGTGCTGTGGCATCATCAGGGATACTGTTCCTGACAGCTTGTATTCCATCTGTGTGTGGGATGTTTGTGTAGAGAGCCTCCACATCCATGGTGGCTAGGATGGTGTGTTCTGGAAGATTACCAATGCATTGTAGTTTTCTCAGGAAATCAGTGGTGTCACGGAGATAGCTGGGAGTGCTGGTGGCATAGGGTTTGAGTAGAGAGTCCACATAGCCGGACAGTTCTTCAGTGAGAGTGCCAATGCCCGAGATGATGGGGCGTCCAGGATTTCCAGGTTTGTGGATCTTGGGTAGTAGGTAGAATAACCCCGGTCGGGGCTCTAAGGATATGTTGATTTGTTCTTGTGTTAGTGTAGGGAATGTCCTGAGTAGATGGTGCAGTTTCTTAGTGTATTCCTCAGTGGGATCTGAGGAGAGTGGCCTGTAGAAGTGGCCTCTTTAGGGTTACCTCCCTGATGGAGAGAAAATTCAAGGAGAAGAGAGGCAAGATATCACATAGGCCTATCACAGTTGCTCACATTTCATCTGCCACAAGATATGTGCTGACCTTGAGTTGACCTTACAGTTTACAGAATAAAAGGAACAGATACATAAGTGAAATCTGCAACATTTTACTGGTATAAGAACAGATGGAGAGGCAGGCAGGCATGCGGCTCCATCACCGCCTCTAAAAATACAAGTCGAACTACATTGATTAGTAGAGTAGTTTTAAGCAATGGCACACATTCCTTGCCCTCATTTACTTCTGCATATGAAGTCTACAATGCAAAGCATAGGAGGTACGGTAGGTTAATGCACTAGCCCAGTGGTTTTCAAACTGGGGATTGTGACCCAGATCGTGTAAATGGGTCATTGGATGCTGCCATCTTCACTGAAACAGGTTAAAAATCTGCCCATCCAGCTGGGATACACCTTGACAGCCTGTGGATCACGCTATCCTTCTTTTTTAGTATTTGCTGACCTAGCACAGGCATCTGGAAAGGTAAAGCAGCGCCGTGTCCCTGCACAGAAATGCTGTACCTTTGATGCCCACTGTGAATGAAATTGACCCAGACCACACCATCTTACTTAGTCAATTTCACTCACAGCAGGAAGTGTGGGCAAAACTCTTCAGTGCAGGAGCCTGGCACTATTCTATGAACCTGAAAGAAGGGAAAAGAGCTCAGAGCCTGCACACTGAGGATAAAGGGAGACAGAATTAGGAAGGAAGACAGAAGCAAATACACAAAGACAGAGAAATTGACAGATGAACACAGACAAAAATGAACAGGAGCATACAAAGAAGTGAGTGAGTGAGAGAGAGAACACAAAGGAAGAAAAAGTGAAATTTCCAGGATTCCTACCCCCAAACATTTCTCCAACTCACTATGTTAGACATATTGAACACCACATTTTGGTAGCCCACCTCAAAAATTTGGGAGCCCAGAAGTGCAGAAACAGCAAACCAAAATCAGGTGAAAATTGAATGCTGCAGGAGTTCTGTCAAAAAAAATTATAGGTGATCATGTAATTAAAGACTATATCATAATGCATACGCATCGTGGGGGCCAAATTAAGGTTTCACGGGAAACCGTAATTCTGGTATTTCTTGACTTTTGAGTGCTTGAATAGGCAACATTCTTTTAACATAGATTTTTTGGTATGTAGTTTCCATAGGTTTGTAAACAAGCAAACTGAAAAGACAGTAATTCCATCATATGGGATCATATTAACAACCACATGGTTCAGCAGCAGGATTGGAACTAGAGCTGTGTAAATAACTGTGTTCTCAGTTCACAGCCAATTCTCAAAAATTGAAGAAAAATTCATTTCGGGTTGAACTGAAACAAAAATGTTTTGAATTTTTCAGCAAAGTGAAAAGTTGTGGGGGAAAGATCAACCCAAATGAAAATGTTTCATTTCAATTTTGAGCTTTTTAAAACTTTTTTTTTAAATGAAATTGAAGGAAAATTCTAAATGCAAAGCTGTTTCAAATAGAAAAATTTCATTTCTAATATGTCAAAATGAAACATTTTGTTTTTTTCAGAATTTGGGGGTTGTTTTTTTTACTGACACGATTTTGGAAAAATTGATACAAATTTACAAAATGTTTCTATTCACCTGAATCAGTACTGATTTTGACCCCCAAAAAATTAATTTTCAGCCAAAAAATTTTTCCCAGCTCTAACTGGAACCTTGTGATCCACCAGACAGACCTCTGCCACTTGAACTAATGCTGTATAGCAGTAATAGGTTGTCAGCCTCTATGTGGGACTGGCATTAGAGAGGGATGTGAGACACTTTTTATCTCAGTCTTTTTCACTGTGTTTTCTTTTCATTGGCAGCTTGTATTTACACAAAATGATTAAACCATCCTCCCCGATCACCTTAGAGCAGGGATGGGCACACTGTAGCCCGCAGGCCCATCCTATCTAGCCCCTGACCTGCCGGTTGGGGAGGCTCCCTCCGGCCCCTCCCCCGGAGCCTCAGCGTGCTGCACGGGCAGCGCTCTGGCCCGCCACTCCTGCCGGGCAGCGCTGCAGCGGCATGGTTGGCTCTGGTGGAGCCTGAGCTCCTGCCGCTCTGAGCAGCTTGGTAGGGGGGCGGGGCTGCGAGCTCCGGCAAGCCGTGCAGTTGCCAGACACGCTGTTCTGAGCAGCATGGGGTAAGAGGGCTAGGGCCAGGCTGGGGCAGGGGGTTGGATAGGGCATGGGACTCCTGGGCATCTGTCAGGGGGTGGGGAGGGGGTGGAGAGGGGACAAGGAGCAGGGGGGATTGGATGGGTTGGGAATTCTGAGGCGGGCAGTTAGGGGGTGGGAAGTGGGAGGGGGCAGATAGGGTGCAGGGCCAGGCTGTTTGGGGAGGCACAGCCTTCCCTACCAAGCCCTCCATACAATTTTGCAACCCCGATGTGGCCCTCGGGCCAAAAAGTTTTCCCACTCCTGCCTTAGAGATTGTGTTTGGAAAGAATCAGGTCTATATTTAGTTTTTTACCCTTTTCTATGAAAAAAATTACTGCAAGAGAACCCACATAAAACTCCCTCACAGTCGTGTGTTTGAAGTGGATGGAAAAAGTTTTCAAAGTGTACACATTGTGCGTGTGTTCTTTGTGCTATACGCTGTGATGGCTGCGCAAAAGATTTAAAATATAGCATTTTGTATGCAACGGTTATTAACTATTCGCTAAGGGTTACGTTCTGTCACTCTCACTCATGGTGAGTAGCATCTGATTACACAAGTAGTCCCACTGAAATCAATTGAACCCTGGGGGGGAGAATTCTCAGCAGCTGTCTAAGACCAAGTACTGGCTCTAGAGTTATCTCCAAGCTTTGCAAAACTCTGCATTTGTCCCAACCAAAGGAACTCCTACTCAGAGGAAGCCTTAGCTATCTTCTGAGAATGTTAGTGCTTAATTGAGCCAATTTGCAGTGGCCAAGTCCAGGGCCACAGGCTGCACTCCTGGGGGGAAAAAGGTCACTCGACAACTGTGAGGGATTCCCTCAGTACAATCTTCATCGAGGGCCCTTTAGATACTACTAGAAGCGGATAAGCCACTGGGCCAACGGAGCCCATGCCCAGAGGCCTCAGCCAATTGGAGGGGGGTAGAAAAATGGGCTACTAGGTGACTCATGGGAGGGACACAAAGGGGGAGCATCAGCTAAAGGGGGCACACATGACCTCCCCACATGACCCCTCACGTGACTCCTCCCCACCCCACCCCCAGCCTGGGGCCCCTGCGCTTTCCCTGTCCCTCCCCGACATCCCATGTTACCTGGGGGACAGATTTCTGAACTGCAGGGCTCTCCGGAACCACAGCGACAAAAGGAGCAGGATGTGGGGCCGGCAAGTGGCCCCACGCCGGCAGCTCCTCTGGCGTGGCTGTCCCAGTACTGCCCCCCAGTCCCCCCGCCCCCCACAGGGGTCTCTACAAACCCCAGGAGATGCAGCTGCATGGAAGGGCTGGGGGTGGTACAGCCGTGCTGGAGAAGTTGCTGGCATAGGGCCGCTCACTGGCCCCATATTCTGCCCCTTTCACCGCTGCAGTTCCCTGCTGAAGGTGCCCCACCCCCAGGTATCTGGGGAGGGGCATGTGACCCTTCTTGCCCCTCCCAAGCTTTGCCCCACGTGCCACTCCTGTCAGGGAGCGGGGTCGGGGTGCAGGGGCTTGCCCCGCTCCACCCGCTTGGCGCTTCTGCCGAGAGCAGGGCAAGACCCCGCGCCACGGCACCATTTCCCCTGCAGGAGCGCCAGTGGGAGGGAACTGCAGGTGGAAGGGGTAGGGAGGGTCTCCCCACTTGCTCTGGCCCAGGGCCCCACAAAACCATAATCTGCCTCTGCTATAATATAAATATTTACTACTGCTATTATTACTTACATGTCAGAGGACTGGCCGGAGACCTTTTCTCCTCCTGTGGACTGGAAACATGAAGTCCTAAATGCATTCCACTGCACTGTAACAGGAAAAAAGTATCAGCCGCTGCACTGTGATCCAGATAGTTCCCAGACTACAGGAACTATCTTTTGTCTACGAATTACTTGGCTCAAAAATGCTGAACATGTTGGTCCAGTCACAGTTCTAGGGAACCCACTTATGATTCCACCTTCCTCCAGATCCCTATTACCAGCCAAACACTCCAGAAAGGAAACAATTTCTCAGGTCTGCTCTCTGACACAGGCAACTCCTCAGGGAGGGGACCTCTCTTTTTGGGAACACAGTCTATCTGTCAGATTCTACACACGGAGCCCCAAAGAGACTCCCTCCATGCATATCAAAATGCAGCCAAAGATGCCACATGGACATCATGGAGATGTCATAGATGTGGATTGGTGACAAAGGGTCCTGTGGCACCTTATAGACTAACAGAGGTATTGAAGCATAAGCTTTCGTGGGTGAATACCCACTTCTTCGGATCAAGCAGTGGATTGAGGTTACATGGATAGTGCCCCTTCTAAACGTGGTTGTTCTTGAGTTTCCTGTTGAGGCTAAGAAGCAGGACTACGCGCAGGTTGTTTCTCTGTGGTGGCAGCCGCAGAAATAAGGGAGAAGAAAGGGAAGTCTAAGCAACTCACTACTCGGCTTTGTCTTGCTGGCAGGCAAGGTAAACTTACTGTCTCATATTAGTGCAGATTAGGAATATGCTGCAGAAATAACCTTGGTGCACAATACATTCACTGAGGCCCGGGCAGCAACAGATAGCCTAAAACACATTTAAAATGCCTCAGTCATGTTTACATAAGGAGGCTCGATATCAAGGTGCACTGGGACCGTCTGCGTTTGCAGTCAGCATACCTGCACCGATCACAATATATTGGAGACCAAATGGATTGACACCAGCGAAAAGGTGTGAGAGGAGAATCAGGGCCATTATCTTCTATTCTGCTGTGAGATCAAATCTCAGTTGCAAGACATTTCTCACCACTGAACAACAAACATAAGGCCCTCGCTTCCATTAGTTCGCTTGCCACCCTTTTAATATCTATTCCCTGCTTAACTTTAGTGCTTCAGCAGATGCTACCAGCCTTACACCAGATACCGTTACTTTGATGGGAGCCGTACTGGGTGAATGGTGAAAGGAGCTGTGAGTAACCCAGTGGGAGCCTGCAATTCTAGGTGTGTGGCAATGTCTACTGAAAGCTGCTTCTTTTCGCTTTGAAAATTAAATTGAAATGTTTTTTAAAAAATCCTTTCAGCTGAAAGGAACCTTTGGGGCTTTATCATTTATTCACCTGCTTAGCTTGTAGCTATCTTGGTTTGCTGCGCTCTCTAATGCCACATTCCGCAAGTGTCAGTAGATAAACATTCACTAGCAGGTCAGGTGGGCTAGCCAGGATAGTCTTTCTTGCACCACATACATTACTGGTCCTTTTCTGCAGCTCTACAGTATGTATTGAAAGTGTGATGTTGTCTCTCTCTCCATTGCACCTTACAGATTCCGGGCTGCCCTGGGCACCAAAGCAGCCCACAATATAAGTTAACATCGCAGTTGGGACAGCTTCAACTAATCACAGCCTTCCCTGGGTACTTACGGGCTGTTCTACAGACACAGAATTTATTGCTATCAATTTTAGGTGGAAAGCGCTCAGATACTGCAGTGATGGCAAAGCATCATAAAACCCTAACAGATAAAACTGCTGGATCACAGAGCTCTCCAGCCTCGAACGCCCTCTCCCTTCCCTAGCATACCTCTACACTGGGGAATGTGAATAGGACCGCATACGCCAGCCCTGTGCTAGTCCTGTTATGGGAAAATTCCCCTTGGGTCTGCTCCATCCCCTTTACTACCTGGGTACACATCTGGAATGCATTTCTGGGGCCATAGCAGGGACCAGAATCTGGCCTATGCTGGATACTGCTTTACAACTTCAGAACACTTTACAAATATTTACTAAGTAATCATCACATCTCTCCCAGTGGGGTAGATCAATATCATTATTCCCATTTTACAGATGGGGAAACTGGGGTACAGAGAAGTTGCCCAAGGTCACAAAGTGAGCTAGTGACAGAGGTAGGAACAGAACCCGGGCATTCTGATGTCCAGCCTTTCTCACTGATGCTCCAGGTTTCCATTTCCTGCCCTAGACAAAACTCCCAAGTGTAAATGTATGAAAAAATATCTCCAAAGTGACTCAAAAAGTTAGCAAAGGTGTGTCTGTTTGGAACTAAACACAGGTAAAGGTTTTGGTAGATAGTTTTCTTTTGGCTCATTTACCTCAACCACTTCACCTACCCGCCACTAACAAAACTTTGTGGAAAATTTTGTTTTGGCTGAATTTTTTTTTAAAAACTCATTAACTTTAGCAAAAGTTATAACACAAGCAAAGAGGAAATAGACAAGATATATACAATTTTCAGTAAACAGAGACCAGCTGTGCACTGTACTGAATAAAACTGAGCAATAACTCACATATTCTAAACAATGATATTATCTATATGTCAACAGAGTCAGATGTCTCCTGGCCTAGTAATGAAGGATTAGATTGTTCCTCTGACTTCCATGTACATGTGTGGCGGGGAGACGGAGTAAGAAGCAAGCACAATGAGAGCTGGTTGAAATTTTTTTTTAAATGGGAAAATTTTCCACTGAAAAACAAGGTTTTGGAGAAGCTGATACTTTTAGCAGGAGAATTCCAATTATGATGAAAAATGTTTGTTTTCCTATGAGGACTCTAGGAACAAAAAATTGTTCACTTTGAATTGACAAATTTGCCTAAATGAAAAATTCATTTCATTTCTACTTAAAATATTGTTTTGTTTCAGTTTTAGGAAACCAAAACACTTTGTTTTTCCATTTTCTGTTTTTTGGATTTTCAGGGTTTTTTTTCTCCTCGCTCTCTCTCTTTTCTTCCTCCCTCTTTTTTTTTTTTTTTTAACCTTTTTCCTGAAAGAGCGGTGTGGGGAAAATAAGTGAGTAATTTGCGGTGGAGGACAACTTTTTCCAAAAGTCTTATTGTTTTCCAGCCCAAAATAACTGAACAATAGTTGAAAAACTGTTCCAAAAAGTGTTAAAAGTATCCCCCCCCCAATATTTGTTACAAAATTTCCTACAAGAAAAAAAATTGACTGAAAAATTAAGAACTGACTTTTTTTCCCAAAAAATTTTTTGTAGGGAAAAATTTTGTTTTTCTGCCCTGCTCTATGCATAACATGGAGCTTGGAATCACAGCCTCCATGCTGAGGAGAACCCAGGGGGTAGTCAGGAGTTGCTCCCTTCCCACCCCTGGGAATGTCTTATGAGAAATGGAGGGAGCATTTTAGGAGTAGCTCCTGTGTTCCCCTGACCACCAGGGGATGTAATTCTGTGCCCTTCCGGTGTGGGCCTCACAGAGTGAGGTGGTAGCGTCTTGACTTCTCCCTTTCCTCTGAGTTAGTGGAGCTGGCTGGGTGCACGAAAGGAGGGCGCTGTGTCCCAATAAGGGACGATACAGAATTCTTCGTCTCTTCATATGCTTTGCAGCTAGGGAACCCAGGAAAGCCACTGGGTGCCACTCCTGGTGGCACAGCTCTATATTGCCAACAGAGCCATGCTTGTAGGGTGAAATTTTCATTGGTACTCAGCTATGGCCTACCTCTGCTCCCACTGAAATCAACAGAAGATTTTCCACTGACTTCAGTGGGAGCAGAATTAGGCCAGTGTGGAAAGCGTTGGAAAGTCTCCTCCATATGGCACAATCTAGCCACCATGAAAACAACATGTCTCCAGAGCAGGAACAAAACCGCACTCGTAAACACTTAAAATGCAAGACAACATTAGAGAAATGGTAGAAGCATTTGCTACATATCAGCAAAGTATGCAATGGGGCACCACAAGACTCAGAAAAGAGTAACAAACATTTCTGAACAACTCCAGAGTTAATGAAGCACAAAGAGAGTATCTTAAATCATGCACTGAAATTGCAGATATAAAGGATCCTATGCAACCACTTTAAAAAGGCAAGGCACCCAGCTCTGATAGGTGTAGAGAGGAATTCTATAAAAAGTTTTTAAAAGGTCTCCTTGTTACAGATATGGCAATTTCATGTAATATCTTTGGGAGAGCTTATTATATTAAGTTTATGTATGAATGTGGGCCAAGGACTGTATATAATTCCATGGTGGAGGGTAATTACAGTCCTCCAGGACCTAAAAATGGTGTGGGGTGATTAGGCAAATTCACTCAGGTTGTAACACCAGCAGAGAAGTAGCACCTCCTGGGAAGACTTGCATATACTGGTTCAAACTGAATCGAGAGAGAAAGGGACTTCGGGATAAATTGCCTGTGTTTAAACTGACTCAGGGCCTTGTTTCTGATCCAGCAAACAGACAGGACCTTCTGCCCAAAGGGAGGGCCACAATCTGTAGGGAAGGATTCGAAAGTCTGACACCAGCCAGAGCCTTTGTGGAGTTGGGATGATCTCTCGTGACCTTGTTAGCAGGTGGGTTCGTTTGTTGTTTTAATGTTTTGACCTTAAGAATAGAAAGGGCTGTGTCATACCTTGTAACCGTGGGAAATTCTGCTGTTTATAGCCACTATGGAAGGCAGGAAAGCAGGCCTGCTCAGGCAGTCTGACTTGCTGAGGAATTCACACTGTAGGCAGGGAACTGGGCAGCCCAGTCAGGAGGGAGAGAGATCTTCAGACATATTAAAAGGTTTTAATTGTTATTAAAAAACAAACAAACCAAGGGTGGAATAGAAATTTATTAACACTTGATGCTGAAAAGGCTTTTGACAGGGAAATTGTCCTTTTTAATTTTCAGTTTTAGGAAAAATAGTTTCCCCAATAGAATACATTTAATGTAGAGGTGGCCGGGAAAAATATATTTGGATTTTTTTTTTCACTGAAAAATCAAATTTCCAATGAAACATTTTGTCAGAATCTCAAAATTGAGAAAAATTTGACCCACTCTAGGACAATAGATTAAGCTTATCTATCTTGGGGTTTATATGGTCACGTAAAAACAATAGCAATGGCCCAGACTCTCAAAAGGTATTTAGGCTCCTAACTTCCTTTGTAATCAATGAGACAAGGTGGGTGAGGTAATATCTTTTATGGACCAACTTCTGATAAAAGATATTATTTCACCCACCTTATCTCTCTAATATCCTGGAACCAACATGGCTACCACACCACTGCAAATTTGAAATTAATGGAAATTAGGAGCCTGAATACTTGAGGATCTGCATCAAAGTCTCTAGTGGACTTCAAGAAGTCTCTGGCACTTCTGCCTTTTTGAAGTGAAAACTTTGCTTGGGGTCAGGCTTTTGCGATGGATGCACGGTAGGAATGAATTTTATTAATTGGTTCCCCTTTTTTGGTTGGGTTCATGGGTGAAAAAGTGTCAGTGTTGTGTGTCATTCTTATGGTGGAAAGGCTTTTTTGAAGAGGGAACCACGAATGACAACCCTGAAGCTCATTTTAGACCTAATGGCTAAAATTTTCAAAGGTGGCTAAGGGACTTGGATGCGCAATTAATTAAACGTAATGAGGACGGGGCATCCAAATCCCTTATGCACCTTTGAAGATCCCAGCTAGCGGCTATACCTCAAAGCCCTTGACACTAGGGTGAGATACACACCGGGCTTGCCTGTTTTCCCACTCCTGTTTTCCATTTCAACAGAACCACTGTCAGCCACTGCCAGAGACAATGAAAAGTTAATGGGAATAAAACTAGGGAACGCCCTACATACAACTTCCTTTTATGTTTTATTCTAGATTTAAAATTCTTCAAAATCAATCCCAGAGCCATTCACAACAAGAAAGGAATGAGACTCAATTTCTGGCTACATGATAAATGACAAGAAACAGAAGCTATGATGCTAACCAGCTGGAAACCAAAAAGGATTCAAATATCGAGGAGTGCAAATGTGTCAGGTACCCTAAAATCTTTTAAAATTGCCTCAAATGTTGTGCTCCTCCAAGGCTCTATAATATTTCAACCTTTTTTTCTGAAGCCCATGGCTTTGGTACTTTAGCTCTTCTTATGATCATTAGCATACAATATTTTTATTCGAATGCCACACAGAGGCCCCAGTAAAGATCAGAGCCCCATTGTGCTAACAGCTCTACAAACATATATAAAAACAAAGTACTTATCCAGAAGAATTTACAAACTAAATAGACAGATACAAGTAACGTATACATTTGTGGGAACAGGGGGTAGGTGGTCAGAGGGAGAAGGTTTAAAATCAAATGCATAACCTTCATACGGACTCATACAATTTACATTAAAAATATTGGCCAAGATTTTCAAAAGTCACTAATAATTTGGGGTGCCTCAATTTCTGGGGTGCCCAATTTCTGATAAACTTTTAAAGGGTCTCATTTTCAGTGGGTTTGTGCCCAGCACTTTCTGAACTCAGACTCCTTCAAAGTGCACCAGGTTGGGCACCCAAAATCACTAGTTCATTTTGAAAATATCGGCCGCTATTGTTATAGAAAGGTGAAGTGCCAACTAGCATCATCTGACCTTCCATCCAGACATCAGAAATTGTTTAATTTCTTACAGGCATCACACCGGAGGTGCTACTTGCAGCAGGAGACAACAGTGGTCTTATGGAATATCCTCTTGAAGAGATGCCAAAAAGTACATTGTTGAAGAAAAATAAAAAGGCACGAGGTATGTCGGATTTTTAATTATTTGTCTCTCCCCAACAAACAAGTGCAATTAAAGTTAATCTGATAAATTAATCCAAGAGGAGGAGGAGGGTGGTGGTGGTCGGGGACTCTCTCCTCAGGGGGACTGAGTCATCTATCTGCCGCCCTGACCAGGAACACCGAGAGGTGTGCTGCTTGCCAGGGGCTAGGATTCGTGATGTGACGGAGAGACTGCCGAGACTCATCAAGCCCTCAGATCGCTACCCCTTCCTGCTTCTCCACGTGGGCACCAATGATACTGCCAAGAATGACCTTGAGCGTATAACTGCAGACTACGTGGCTCTGGGAAGAAGGATAAAGGAGTTTGAGGCGCAAGTGGTGTTCTCGTCCATTCTCCCTGTGGCAGGAAAAGGCCGGGGTAGAGACCGTCGAATCGTGGAAGTCAACGAATGGCTACGCAGATGGTGTCGGAGAGAAGGGTTCGGATTCTTTGACCATGGGATGGTGTTCCAAGAAGGAGTGCTAGGCAGAGATGGGCTCCACCTGACGAAGAGAGGGAAGAGCATCTTTGGAAGCAGGCTGGCTAACCTAGTGAGGAGGGCTTTAAACTAGGTTCACCGGGGGAAGGAGACCAAAGCCCCGAGGTAAGTGGGGAAGTGGGATACCGGGAGGAAGCACAAGTAGGTGAGTGCAAGAGGGGAGGGCTCCTGCCCCACACTGGGACAGCAGGACGATCGGTGAGTTATCTTAAATGCCTATACACAAATGCAAGAAGCCTGGGGAACAAGCAGGGAGAACTGGAAGTCCTGGCACAGTCAAGGAATTATGATGTAATTGGAATAACAGAGACTTGGTGGGATAACTCACATGATTGGAGTACTGTCATGGATGGATATAAACTGTTCAGGAAGGATAGGCAGGGCAGAAAAGGTGGGGGAGTTGCGTTGTATGTAAGAGAGCAGTATGACTGCTCAGAGCTCCAGTATGAAACTGCAGAAAAACCTGAGAGTCTCTGGATTCAATTTAGAAGTGGGAGCAACATGGGTAATGTCGTGGTGGGAGTCTGCTACAGACCACCAGACCAGGGGGATGAGGTGGACGAGGCTTTCTTCCAGCAACTAACAGAAGTTACTACATCACAGGCCCTGGTTCTCATGGGTGACTTTAATCACCCCGATATCTGCTGGGAGAGCAATACAGCGGTCCACAGACAATCCAGGAAGTTTTTGGAAAGTGTAGGGGACAATTTCCTGGTGCAAGTGCTGGAGGAACCAACTAGGGGAAAAGCTCTTCTTGACCTGCTGCTCACAAACAGGGAGGAAATAGTAGAGGAAGCAATAGTGGATGGGAACCTGGGAGGCAGTGACCATGAGATGGTTGAGTTCAGGATCCTGACACAAGGAAGAAAGGAGAGCAGTAGAACAGAGACCCTGGACTTCAGAAAAGCAGACTTTGACTCCCTCAGGGAACTGATGGGCAAGGTCCCCTGGGAGAATAACATGAGGGGGAAAGGAGTCGAGGAAAGCTGGCTGTATTTTAAAGACTCCTTATTGAGGTTGCAGGAACAAACCATCCCGAGGTGTAGAAAGAAAAGTAAATATGGCAGGCGACCAGCTTGGCTTAACAGTGAAATCCTTGCTCGTCTTAAACACAAAAAAGCAGCTTACAAGAAGTGGAGGATTGGACAAATGACCAGGGAGGAGTATATAAATATTGTTCAGGCATGCAGGAGTGAAATTAGGAAGGCCAAATCACACTTGGAGTTGCAGCTAGCCGGAGATGTTAGGAGTAACAAGAAGGGTTTCTTCAGGTATGTGAGCAACAAGAAGAAAGTCAAGGAAAGTGTGGGCCCCTTGCTGAATGAGGGAGGGAACCTAGTGACAGAGGATGTGGAGAAAGCTAGTGTACTCAATGCTTTTTTTGCCTCTGTCTTCACAGAGAAGGTCAGCTCCCAGGCGGCTGCACTCCGCAGCACGGTATGGGGAGGAGGTGACCAGCCCTCTGTGGAGAAAGAAGTAGTTCGGGACTATTTAGAAAAGCTGGACGAACACAAGTCCATGGGGCCGGATGCACTGCATCCGAGGGTGCTAAAGAAGTTGGCCGATGTGATTGCAGAGCCATTGGCCATTATCTTTGACAAATCATGGCAATCGGGGGAGGTCCCGGATGACTGGAAAAAAGCTAATGTAGTGCCCATCTTTAAAAAAGGGAAGAAGGAAGATCCGGGGAACTACAGGCCAGTCAGTCTCACCTCAGTCCCTGGAAAAATCATGGAACAGGTCCTCAAGGAATCAATTCTGAACCACTTAAAGGAGGGGAAAGTGATCAGGAACAGTCAGCATGGATTCACCAAGGGCAAGTCATGCCTGACTAACCTAATTGCCTTCTATGATGAGATAACTGGCTCTGTGGATGAGGGGAAAGCAGTGGATGTGCTATTTCTTGACTTTAGCAAAGCTTTTGATACAGTCTCCCACAGTGTTCTTGCCAGCAAGTTAAGGAAGTATGGGCTGGATGAATGGACGGTAAGGTGGATAGAAAACTGGCTGGATGGTCGTGCTCAACGGGTAGTGATCAATGGCTCCATGTCTAGTTGGCAGCCGGTATCAAGTGGAGTGCCCCAAGGGTCGGTGCTGGGGCCGGTTTTGTTCAATATCTTCATCAACGATCTGGAGGATGGTGTGGACTGCACCCTTAGCAAGTTTGCAGATGACACTAAACTGGGAGGAGTGGTTGATACGCTGGAGGGTAGGGACAGGATACAGAGGGACCTAGACAAATTAGAGGATTGGGCCAAAAGAAATCTGATGAGGTTCAACAAGGACAAGTGCAGAGTCCTGCACTTAGGACGCAAGAATCCCATGCACTGCTACAGACTAGGGACCGAATGGCTGGGCAGCAGTTCTGCAGAAAAGGACCTAGGGGTTACGGTGGACGAAAAGCTGAATATGAGTCAACAGTGTGCCCTTGTTGCCAAGAAGGCTAACGGCATTTTGGGCTGTATAAGTAGGGGCATTTCCAGCAGATCGAGGGACGTGATTATTCCCCTCTATTCGGCACTGGTGAGGCCTCATTTGGAGTACTGTGTCCAGTTTTCGGCCCCACGCTACAAGAAGGATGTGGATAAATTGGAAAGAGTCCAACGGAGGGCAACAAAAATGATTAGGGGGCTGGAGCACATGACTTATGAGGAGAGGCTGAGGGAACTGGGATTGTTTAGCCTGCAGAAGAGAAGAGTGAGGGGGGATTTGATAGCTGCTTTCAACTACCTGAAAGGGGGTTCCAAAGAGGATGGATCTAGACTGTTCTCAGTGGTAGAAGATGACAGAACAAGGAGTAATGGTCTCAAGTTGCAGAGGGGGAGGTTTAGGTTGGATATTAGGAAAACCTTTTTCACTAGTAGGGTGGTGAAGCACGGGAATGGGTTACCTAGGGAGGTGGTGGAATCTCCTTCCTTAGAGGTTTTTAAGGTCAGGCTTGACAAAGCCCTGGCTGGGATGATCTAATTGGGTTTGGTCCTGCTTTGAGCAGGGGGTTGGACTAGATGACCTCCTGAGGTCCCTTCCAACCCTGAGATTCTATGATTCTATGATTCTACTAGTAGGGTGGTGAAGCACTGGAATGGGTTACCTAGGGAGGTGGTGGAATCTCCTTCCTTAGATGTTTTTAAGGTCAGGCTTGACAAAGCCCTGGCTGGGATGATCTAATTGGGTTTGGTCCTGCTTTGAGCAGGGGGTTGGACTAGATGACCTCCTGAGGTCCCTTCCAACCCTGAGATTCTATGATTCTATGATAATCATTGCTATTATATTACACAATGCCTCCATTACTAATGGAATCAAGAATGCATGAAAGAAAAGCACATTAATACATAAACACTCTCTTTTCATAGCAGAGGAGTATTTTGTACTCTAAACACACTCAGATATAGTAGTGCTTAATTATGCATCACCAGCGTTACTACATAACTATGTCAAATGCCTTTAGAGAGACAGAGAAACTGACTTAAAACGCTCCATGTCCCTGTGGAGACTCATTTCCCCTTATGTCCTGAAAGCATCCAGAAGATCCCCGCATTAGTCTTTGACAGTTGTCACCTCTGTATACTTATGAATAAACCAGTACGTCTCTCAAGCTTCCACTGAGCCCGACTGCGGCACAGCCCATCAGATCTACAGGCATTTCAGTATGTTGCGCAAATGACAAACAGTGGGAACAACAGAAGAGATCAGAGCGTTGTATAATTTATACAGCACAGTACAATGGAGTGCAACATTTGGAATCTAAGATGCGCAGTACAGGGTCAAATTCTTATCTCCCTTCCACTGGTGTCCATCCACTGTAACTTGGGGGTTTACTCTTGATTTACACCAGATACAAAATGAAAGCAGAATCTAGCCCACTCTTTTTGATCTCATATTGAAACAATGTTTCTTAACAGTAATGACATATTCATTAGTCTTTCATTCATTATTATAGAATAAATATTACAGGGTAGATTGTGACTTTAAGCATAGCACTAAGCAAGGGTCACTATAGGAGCTACACCTCTCCTGGATTAGCCCCAGAAGAATTGTGCCTCGGAGACACCCCAGTGTCAGATTCTTCCTATGCTTCCCCCTTTCTTGGGGTGAGGGGACAGGGCAGAAACTTGATGCTTCTTTATACCACTAGCAAATTGGAGCGCCCCCATGTGGAGCAATTGCTATTGTGGGGTCTACCTGCACAGCCTCTGTGTTCAGAAGGCTCTGGACTGGCCAAGGGCTGATCAGCAGAAGAGTTCAGCATACAGCAGGCTCTAGTTTCTGTGTTAGGTAATGTCTGAATAAAGAAAGAATATAATTGTTAAATACAAGCTCGCCACGTCCTAATAAGAACAATGCAACCCCTCTGCCAGCTCGTCTGCAGGAAACGGAGTCAAAGATCCATCTACTCCCTGCCCCTTAAACAGCATGTCTCAGGATTCAGCCTGCTGTGAAAATATCTGAAATATGGATGAATATTTGAAAATGACAAAATTTTGTACGGATTCCAAGATAGGGGTGGGTTTAGTGGCTGTGTGCGTGGATGTGATAGAGAGAGCGAGCAAAAAAAAAAAAAATCATAAAAACTGGCAGAAATTTCAACAAAACTTCAGCAAACTTTTAACTTCACTATTTTCATAGTGCTTATGTGAATTTCACAACTTTGATAAGATTCCACAAAATATGGACTCTGCACACTTCCTTCTGGTGTAAATCCGTGCACAAAGGAGATGGGCTGGATCTAAAAATATACCTGGCCAGCACTTCATAGTGTGTCCCCAAAGCACAGTGCAGCCTGAGCTGTTGCATCAGATGTAGCACGGGGCGTGTCTCTTTCAAAGTCATGGAGGACGTGACAGAACAGGCTCTCACAGAGAACATGGACACTCAAAAGGTTGGCTTGCGAGAAAGCAATATATGTCTATTTGTACTAAAATTCTTTGAGCCCTAGGGAGACATGAAAAGGCAGGACCCAAACAGCAGAATATGTACTGCAGGTTTGGTGTCTCCTTCTAAATGACCATATCCTTAAATAATGGAGAGCTGGGTGTTTTTACGTTAGGAAAATGTGTTGGTAGAATTACCTTGGTGCTAAAAGGCAGCTATGTTTGACACTCCATTTTGAGTCTTGTGGAAGGGGACTGATTGGTCAGAACCTATGCAGCCTTTATCTCTTATGGAGCTGCTTGTCCAATTTTGTGCGTTAATGTTTCGTCTGGGATTTAAAATTTTTTGTTAAAATCCTTACCTTTCTAGATTTTTAATGGGCTCCAGACTTTTTCTGATTTTTTTCCCTTCACGGCTCAGTTACAAGGCTATGCTCACGGAGGACATTACAAAGCAGCTGTGTGCATCTCCTGTAACACTGACTAACGCCTGTAAATGGCTTTCGTGGCAGGTCTGTGACGGAGTAATCTTTACCTATGTGGAGAGGTTTTTACAGCTGACATGCTGGGCAGACCTATTTCACCACAGCTCCAGCTCTATTGCCATGGAAACATCCATGAACAGGCAATGCGCGGCTCAGGTTTCTTCAGCTGGCATTTTAAAATAGCCTTTCCCATATTTGCTGATAAGGCACTGGTCCAAGTGCCAACCATAGAAGCCCTGGTAGAACTTCCCCATGCAGCTGTGTAGTCTTATGGGGTCTTCTGCAAAATCTATGTATGTACATGCAAAGAAAGAAAGAGAGAGAGAGAGAGAAAACCTTAATCTCTCACACAGACACGAGGAAGAAAGGTCCCGTGATTAAGGCAGCAGCCTTAGTGGGTTTAAATCCCTGATCCAAAAGACCTCTTGAGTGACCTTGGGCAAATTAGTTAGTCTCTCTGTGCCTCATTCCCCATCTGTAAAATGGGGATAATAGTGTTTCTCTACCTCACCGAGGTGTTGTGAGAATAAATACATTAAAGATTGTGAGGCACTCAGATGGGATGGAGGCCATGTAGGTACCTTAGATGTGTGTATCCCCATCTATCAATCTTTATATAATATCTACACAAAATACACTGTTTTTTGTGTGTGGAGAATGGTTGAAAATTGGACAATAGCTAACTGTTGCAGTGCATATAAAAGGCTTGTTCAAAAAAAAGCACCAGGACCCCTAGTCTATTAAAAGCCCAGTACCAGAGAACTTACAAAGTGCAATCTTACAAATCCCAGGGACATGTTATAAAGTTTCTGAAATCTGCTTAATCCAAATAATTCCTTTATATACGTTTTTGTGTTTGACTCTCTGCCAAAACAAATAGTTAACAATGGTGTCTTGGATGCATTAAAAACAAAAGGCAGATAAAGCAGAGGACACTCCTATTCAGCAGAAACAGTTTAATAGCTTTTACTGTAATAACGAATCCTCTTCAAAAATGTTTTTAAAAAGCAAATAATCGGCGCAGAGAAAATGCATTGTTTTAATTTCAGGGAAGGTGGCTTAAGCCAGTAAGTCTGAGCAGCTCCTCGTTGCCAGGGCTGTTTGAAATGTTTTTAGTTAAGGAAGGTCAGTACTTGAAAAAGTGAAAAACTGACAAAATGTTCTCTTGTAACCAGCAGTTATCATTATTGTTGCCCCGTGGCAGGACTCTGGATATATGTTTACTAAAATATTTTCAGTATGGGTCAGACTGGCTTTCCAATAATCAAATTAGGAAGAGATCAAAAAAACCCAACAACATTTATTGAAAAAAGAAACACAAACAAAAACCTGGAAAATGTCAACTCTTTGAATTCCTTTCTAAGGCCTTGTCCACACGAACCCCCCCGGGTCGAACTAAGATATGCAACTTCAGCTACGTGAATAATGTAGCTGAAGTTGAAGTATCTTAGTTCGAACTAAACAGCACTTACCGCGGGTCCAGACGCGGCAGGCAGGCTCCCCTGTCGACTCCGCTTACTCGTGCGGAGCAGGAGTACCGGTGTCGACGGCGAGCACTTCCGGGATTGATTTATCGCATCTAGACGAGACATGATAAATCAATCCCAGAAGATCGATTGCTACCCACCGTGTGTTGTTTGCCTAGACTGCTCAAGACCTCAATGTTTGTGTAGAAGGAACTCTTTGAGTTGGCTTCTTAAATACTTTCATGCTGTTTCATATCTGATACTCCTTGATGAAACATAGGAGCTTTGTCTTTAACAGGCTTATTCAAAGTGATACAAGCTACAAAAGTGAGATCTTGGAAGAGTGTTGCTGTTTTCATAATGTAATAAAAATACTGTAATGATAAATAATAATTAATAATAAATAGTGTGTAATAAGCATATCATAAAAATAAATTTTATATTTCCAAGATCACTGCTTTTATAATTCATACTCAGGTAAAGTAGAAAATCCCTGGAAATATTCATTTTTAGGAGGTGGTTCGCGAGACTTGAGATTTTAGTGAAAGGGGTTCACAGGTTGTTAAAGTTTGGGAACCACTGATATAGAGGTATATAGTAACTGGAATAAAATACAACATGGTTTTACAAGAGGAAGATCATGCCAGACCAACCTGATCTCATTCTCTGAGATTTTTTTAGACCAAGAAAATGCAGTAGAGCTAATGTACCTGGATTTCAGTAAGGCATTTGATACAATTCCACATACAAAATTATTAGTTAAATTGGAGAAGAGAAGAAACTGGTTAAAGGGGAGACTACAATAAGTCATGCTGAAAGGTGAACTGTCAGGCTGGAGGGAGGTTACTAGTGGAATTCCTCAGGGATTGGTCTTGGGACCAATCTTATTTAACATTTTCGTTAATGACCGTGGCTCAAAAAGTGTGAGTATGCTAATAAAATTTGCAGATGACACAAAGCTGGGAGGTATTGCCAATACAGAGGAGGACCGGAATATCATACAAAAAAGATCTGGAGGACTTTGAAAACTGGAGTAATAGAAATGGGATGAAATTTAATATTGCAAAATGTAAGGTCATACAATTAGAGATTAACAACTTGAATTTTTTCTATAACCTGGGGACTTATCAGTTGGAAGCGACAGAGGAGAAGAAGTGACAGAGGAGAAGAAAGAAAGAGTATATTGGCTGATCACAGGATGACTATGAGCTGCCAATGTGATGCACCCGTGAAAAAGTCTAATACAATCCTAGGATGCATCAGGTGAGGTATTTCCAGTAGGGATAGGAAAGTGTTATTGCCATTATACAAGGCACTGGTGAGACCTCATTTGGAATACTGTGTGCAGTTCTGGTCTCCCATGTTTAAGAAGGATGAATTCAAACTGGAACAGATGCAGAGAAGGGCTATTAGGATGATCCAAAGAATGGAAAACCTACCTTATGAGATGATACTCAAGAAGCTTGGCTTGTTTAGCATAACCAAACCAAGACTGAGGGGAGATAGGATTTCGCTGTATAAAGGGATAAATACCAGGGAGGGAGAGGAGTTATTTCAGTTAAGTGCCAATGTTGACCCAAGAACAAATAGATATAAACTGGCCATCAACAAGTTTAGGCTTGAAATCAGATGAAGGTTTCTAACCATCGGAGGAGTGAAGTTCTGGAACAGCCTTCCAAAGGGAGCAGTGGGGGCAAAAACCCAAACTGGCTTCAAGACTCAACTTGATAAGTTTATGAAGGGGATGGAGGAGATGGGCCACAAGCCATTGTAGGCAATCTGTGACTGCTAGTAACAAATATCCCCAAATGGACACAGAGGGGGCACTAGATGGGGCGGGCTCTGAGTTACTGCTGAGAATTATTTCCTGGTGTCTGGCTGGTGGGTCTTGCCCTCATGCTCAGGGTCTAACTGATCGCCATATTTGGGGTCAGGAAGGAATTTTCCCTCAGGCTAGATTGAGAGAGACACGGGGTTTTCACCTTCCTCTGCAGCATGGGGCAAGTCTCATTTGCTGGTTTAAACTAGAGTAAATGGTGGAGTCTCTGTAAGTTGAAGTCTTTAAATCATGATTTGAGGACCCCAGGAACTCAGTCAGAGGATATGGATCTATTACGGGAGTGGATGTGAAAGGTTCTGTGGCCTGTGATGTGCAGGAAGTTAGACTAGATGTTCAAAGAGGGTCCTTTCTGGCCTTAAAGTTGATGAGTTTATGAGCAATTCATGCTAAGGGCAAAAATTATGCCCTGATCGGGATAGAGGCTTTACGTGAAAGCAGAGAAACAAACAAACACATATTAAACCCTCCTAAAAGCTGAGCAGGTTGCATGTGTGTAACAATTTTCCTTTTGATATTACTAAACTAGTAAGCTTATCTATTGAGGACATCACAGATCATTTGCTAACTTGCTTAAAAAATGTATATGTTCATCAGTGGGATTCTTTGGCAAAAACTGAGTGGTATGCATTGCAGATGGTGCTTCTGACATAGGTATATAAAAGCAGAGGCTTCAATAGTCTTGGCCCAGAAGTAGCTGGATTCTTGCCACCTGGACCTCTAGCTACTGGAGATATCAAAAAGAGATGGATGGTATAAGCTAGGGTGACCAGATGTCCCGTTTTTAAAGGGACAGTCCCGTTTTTGGGGACTTTTTCTTATATAAGTGCCTATTAGCCCTCATCTCCATCCCGTTTTTTCACAGTTGCTGTCTGGTCACCCTAGTGTAAGCCATATTGGAATTGTCTTTGCTAAATGACATGCTGCATACGGTTCTTCTCAAAAAGAAATACTGCATCCAAACTCAAGATGTCCCTAATGTCAAACTGGAAGGATTCTGTGAACATCTTCCTGTTCAATAGGAAGTTACACGCTGGCCCCAATCCAGAAAAGTGCTCAAGGACACACTTAGCTTTAAGCACATGGAGTTAGTCCCACTGCATTCAAGGGACCAGTTGCATGCTTTGAGTTAAATATCTGCTTAGGTCTTTGCTAGATTGGCATCTAACAACATTTTACTCTGCGAGATGAAAATAAAGACAACAGAGGGCTGGCTGTGTCACACCCAGGAAAGGGTTAATCTACCCACTTTTCAGAGCTATTATAAGGAGAGTCATGCCCTTAGGAAGTGATAATGTAGCCCTGCTAACTTATCTTTCATTTTTGAGTATGTTGTCACTTTGTAGCTTGCTGGAAAGTTCCAAGCAGGGAGTTCTGTGGAATCAGATAGAATTCTCTCCCCACAGCATGTACATTTCAGTTTAGCTCTTGTTTAAGCTCATTTGTTATTTTCTAAATTGCCTTTGGGTTCTTAATTACTATCACTGCAAACACAACACAGACAATGTTTATAACTCCAAAATAATGACTCACTGAGAATTATCTGTTTACAGTGTAGGTGTAGGCATGCTGCTTTCTCACAGCCAGCCAAAACAGACAGACAGCTCCAGAAAGCCAAGTGGCTGGACTAGCCATTCCTGACCCAGCCTCTGGATTAAGGAGCTGTGGATTGCACCCCCACAAATCCCCATATCCAGAAAGGACTATGACCCATTGTCTATTCATCCTTCTTCACACAGGGTCACATTCACCACCAATGGATGCAACTGTCCTAACTTAAAGGAAGCTGTACCCCCATCAGCAGTGAATGTGGAGTTGTGTGTCATATAGTTGCCCTAGCTGCACACAGCTGACGAAACTGGGCTCTCCTATGCATTGTAATGAGCAAACGGGAGGTGCTTTCAGCTCAGATGCAAAGCCTGCCTTTAGTGATATGCTCTCTACCTGCTATCTCAGTCTTTCAGAAAGCCTTTCTTTAGCAGTGTCTTCTCATTCTGTCTTCTGTCAAACATCAGTATCTGAGCCCTTCCCGTACGCCCCCTACGTGCATTTGACCATGCTTTAAGACTCCCACATGGGATGCAACCCAGCCCCCGAAATGAGTTTCAAAGTGATCCTAATGGTATTTAGTATCCAGGCTTTAACCACTCTAAACCTTTCACCACCACTCCTACTAATGCAGCTTTGACATTCTCTCTGTGGAAAGGGAAGCAAGTTGTGTCAAATGGTTCTTTGCCAGCTTGCCCTTGTTATTCTTGTGCATTCAGCAGCATAGAAAGTCTATTAATAATTCCATCAAAATACATGGATTACTCATGTACTACACCTCACAGATGGATAGTATGAAACCATCTGAAACTCACAGTTCTTGTTTCACAGCACAAGAGCAAACTGTCCCACTGCATGGGAGAGATAGGAAGTATGGCAAGAGGCCACCCTGGCTTAACCAGGAGCGCTTCAATTATCTGAATGAGTCCCACAAAAGTCGAAACTAGATAAAATTACAAAGGAAGAAAATAAACAAATAACACAAGTATGTAGGGACAAAATTAGAAAGACCAGTGCACAAAACGAGATTTAACTATCTGGAAACATAAAGGGTAACAAGAAAACATTTTACAAATACATTAGAAGACGAAGAGGAAGACCCAGGACAGGGTAGATCCATTACTCAACGAGGGGGGAAATAATAACAGAAAATTTGGAAATGGCAGCAGTGATAAATTACCTTTTTGTTTCAGTTTTCACTAAAATGGTTAGTAGCAATTGGACATCTAACCTAGTGAATGCCAGTGAAAATTAGGAGGATCAGAGGCTAAAATAGGGAAAGAACAAATTAAAAATTACATAGACAAGTGATATGTCTTCAAGTTACCAGGGCCTGATTAAATACATCCTAGAATACTCAAGGAGCTGACTGGGGAGATATCTGAGCCATTAGCGATTACCTTTGAATAGTCATGGAAGACGGGAGAGAGATTCCAGAGGACAGGAAGAGGGCAAATGTAGTGCCAATCTATGAAAAAGGAAATAAGGACAACCTAGGGATTAGAAAACCAGTCACCTTAACTTCAGTACCCAGAAAGATAATGGAGCAAATAATTAAGCAATCAATTTGTGAACACCTAGAAGATAATAAGGTGATAAGTAACAGCCAGCATGGATTTGTGAAGAACAAATCATGTCAAACCAACCTACTAGCTTTCTTTGACAGGGTAACAAGCTTAGTGAATGGGGGGGAGAAGTGGTAGATGTGGTATATCTTGACTTTAGTAAGGCTTTTGATAATGTCTTGCATGACCTTCTCATAAACAAACTAGGGAAATACAATCTAGATGGAGCTATTATAAGATGGGTGCATAACTGGTTGGAAAACTGTTCCCAGAGAGTAGTTATTAGTGGTTCACAGTCAAGCTGCAAGAACATATCGAGTGGGGTCCCACAGGGATCAGTTCTGGATCTGGTTCTGTTTAATATCTTCATCAATGATTTAGATAATGGCATAGAGAGTATACTTATACAATTTGCAGATGATACCAAGCAGGGAGGGGTTGCAAGTGTTTTGGAGGATAGGATTAAAATTCAAAATGATCTGGATAAACTGGAGAAAGGGTCTGAAATAAATTGGATGAAATTCAATAAGGAAAAATGCAGAGTACTCCACTTAGGAAGGAACTATCAGTTGCACACATACAAAATGACTGCCTAGGAAGGGGTACTGCAGAAAGGCGTCGGGGGGGTCATAGTAAGAAGACCAGAGAATTTCATCATGAGTTCAGCTTTGGCTAAGCCATACATCTTGAAATAATGTTAATTTAATTGTATGGACAAATGCAATAGAAATAAGGCAGAAGAGAGTTGAGGGAGTTTCTTGAATATACAGAACTGCTGAAAGTTGTGATTACTGAATAGACTCAAAGAACAAAAGAAAATTGGAAAAGTATCAGAAACTACAACAGAGAAATAAATTAGTATTTTGATATTGTACTGCTCCATAATTCTTGTGCATAATAAAAAGAAGGGGGGAGATTTTCAAAGGTACAGAAGGGAGTTTGATGCCTAACTCCCATTGAACATTGTTGGGAATTGGTCACCTAATTCTCATTTGTGCCTTTAAAAATCTCACTCAAAGTAGACAGGGTAGACAACTTTATTATGTATACACTACATAATTTATAATACACAAACTTTGGGGTAAAAGAGCACAACTTTCTAGGTGTATTATTTATTTAGAGCCTAAAACATTCAAGGAATGATACAAAGCATGCAGAAAACATGACCCCAGTCCCAGAGATCTTACAATATAAAGACATGACAAAACAGGCAAGACACAGATACAAGAAATGAATGGACCAGTAGGAGGAAATGAGACCAAAAGGTAACAAGAAGTACTGCATGCATGCAGATTGAGAACAATATTGTGTTAGGAAAGGCTGTCTAATCTATCATCCATCCATCTCTCTATGTATCTATTATTTTCCACCTATCTGTCCATCACCCATCTATCCACCTGTCTACCATTCACCTATCTATCTGCCTTGCTGTCCATCTATTTTTACATTCATCCCTCTCTCTCTCTAATCTAAGGTTTTATGTTATTTTTAGTACACCAATGACCTTTGATATCAAAGAACTTTCTTGCCAGGATGCTTCCTTGATTTTTCCAAGGTCCTAAAGTTGCTTTACTTTAAGTAGATGGCTCCTCAAAGCAAACCAAAGTGAAGCTACTAACCAACCTTCCATAGCAACTGTATGTGGGATATGCATACTCTAATTTATCTCAATGTTTCAGCGTCCATTTTTGTTACCACCATAAGTGTCTACCAAGACGCTGACTAAATGCTGTATGTGTCATTATTTAAACAAGCAGATTACAACATCATGGTCTCATCAGTTCAGCTATTGTGTCTTGTTAACTTAACCAAATTTCAAACTCCATAAGGAACAGCATTTTCCCCAGAAGTTATTAAAGGGTAGATTTCAGTTAATTAAACTCATTTGCATAACTAAATTAGATCTAATTACTCCCATTCATTTCACTAATACCTCTCTTTGATTGGAGAAAGGCAACTTCAATAATTGCTTAAAATAGGACTCATTGGGTCTTCGCACTTGTTCAGACTACAAAAAGCAGCACTACGATTTAAGTAAGAGATAATGGGACAACTACTAAGATACTACAGATGATGGGCACCTTTTTAATGTTGGAATTTTTAATGTTTGTGTCTGGTGCCAAATTGGCGGCCCAAGAGACAAAAGGATTCATCATATTTATCTACAGAGCAGTTGCAGTATGAGTAACGGCAGCACAACATTTTCCCCACAAATCTTTCCAATGTTCCTCACTTCTGACCAAGAGGGGCCTCTAGAAGTCAAACGCCAATTAAAGTTGGGGAGGGTTAATTTGAATTTTTAATAAAATTTTGACATTAAAATGAAGAATTGGGAACATTTCATTTAAAATGTTCATTAATTTTCTCACCTATTTGTCAACGAGTTATAGAGCTCTTTGCCATCATTTTGAATTTTAAGAACTTCAAATTTTAAAATTTCAAAAAAGGGGGAAATTAAAAAAAAGCAAAATGTTTCTCTATTTCTGACTGGCTCTAATTCTAACAGTATGTGGATAACAATCAACTCTCTTTCTCCTTCTGTACTGACACATCCCTAGTTATCACCAAAACAACACAATGCCTGACTTGGAACAACTTCAGAGATGTATAGAGAACAGCCTTTTGGATGAAGCTCAACTCAGGAATGGCAGAAGTGATGCTGGTAGGAAAGGGAAACACATTATGCAACTTGCCATTATGGTAGCATCACCAAAAATCTAGGTCACCACACCACAGATCATCCAGGCAGTGGGAATCCTCCTAGATTTTTTATTATTCTTGGGCATGCAGATTGCCAATGGGGAGAAATGGCTTCTTTCACATTTCCCTGGCCAAGAGACTTTGACCATTTCTCTCACATGAAGACTTAGCCATGTTTTCATCACTTCCGGGTTGAACTATGGTCATTCACTCTACTTGGGATAGGACAAACAGCTGCAAAACCGGTGGAAGCTTGTAGACCATAAAGCAGTAGCCATACTGCCAAACCCAAATGTTCAAGCCCCCGCAAAATCATAAGATTGGGTGTCATCCATTTTATTTATATATAAAATGTATGACTTTTAGGCCCAGTATATAAATATATATAAATATATATAAATAAAATGGATGACTTTTAGGCCTAATCTTATGATTTTTGAGGGCTTGAACACTTGGGTTTGGCAGTATGGCTATTGCTCTCTCTCTCTCTCTCTCTCTATATATATATAGAGAGAGAGAGAGAGAGAGAGAGAGAGAGTGACAGACCCAGACCAATGGGGTACAAGAGTCCGGTAGAAGGCAAATATACTGGCCACTGGATGAATAGTCTTCTGTTCCCTGAGTGACCAGAGCAGGGGCTGCACTAGAGCAATCAGGAACCTGCTAGAACCAATTAAGACAGGCAAGCTAATTAAGACATCTGGAGCCAATTAAAGAACAAACAAGAATCAATTATGGCAGACTAATCAGGGCACCTGGTTTAACAAGGACCTCACTTCAGCCAGTGAGGGGTGCGCAAGGAGCAGGGAGTTAGAAGGCGTGCTGCCGGAGGACTGAGGAGTACAAGCGTGATCAGGCTTCAGGAGGAAGATCCTGCGGTGAGGATAAAGAAGGTGCTGGGGGGAGGCCACAGGGAAGTAGCCCAGGGAGTTGTAGCTGTCACGCAGCTGATACAGGAGACACTCTAGACAGCTGCTATCCACAGAGACCTGGGCTGGAACCTGGTGTAGAGGGCGGGCCTGGGTTCCCCCTATCTCCCACCAACTCCTGATTGGACACAGGAGAAGCTGACCTGGTCTGTGAGCAACACCAGAAGGGAAGATCGAATTTGGAAAGGGATCCGGTCTGTCCCCGACCCACTAGGTGGGACAACAGAGACTGCGGTGATTGTTCTCCATTTTCCACATTCTGGACAATGATGAGGTTAGCTGAGTAAATGGCAGGTTTGAGCCTCTAGCAGAAGCATCCAAACTGAGGGCTGCCATGAACCTCTGAGGTGAGCAAATCCACCAAAAAGTGCAGGACCCACCAGGCAGAGGAGGAACTTTGTCACAATGTATATATAAAAATGTGCCTTCTGGTTTTGGGACCTTTTGGTTGCACTTGGGCCTGGTCATCAACCTTTTCTCCACAACCGTGAGGGCTAGAAACTTACATTCTTTTTCAAATGAAATTTCAGATTTTCCCCTAATTGCAAGGCTTTATAAAAAGCACCAATATTCAGTCACCAATTAAGTTGCCAATATTGCAGTAGCGCCAAAGGGTGCCAGTGGAGAACAGGGTCCCATTTTGCAAGGCCGGTACCAAACACACAACAGACAGTCCCTGCCCAAAAGTGTTTGCAATCTAAATAGCAAGACAGAGTGAAGGGAAACCGTATTATCCCTATTTTAGATAGACTTTAAAACTATGTACTCTCTATATCCAAAAATCACTTCTAATCAAATAAATCTGTGTGATGGAACACTGCACACCAGAAGACATCAACAGGACATTCCACCCACCCTGCTAGGACTGCAAATCCCTGGAAAGAGAGACTGACAGTTTAGGGTTACTAAAACCGTGCCTACCCAATCTGATGATGATTGTACAGCATTAGTATTTCCTAGCACCTAATCTCCACCCAAGACCAGGGCCCCATTGTGTTAGGCACAGTACATACATAGAATTAGAGAGAGACCCTGCCCTGCTGAGTTTATAATCTCCAAATAAACAAAACAGACACAGGATGATTTTTTTTTAGATGAGGCAGAGGGAGATTAAGTGACTTGCCAAACATCATATAGGAAATCTGTGACAGAGCTAGGAACTGTACCTAGAACTCCTGGATCCCAGTCCATTGGAGTAACCACAATACCTTATCAAATTTCATCCTTATCATCCTTATCAAAATTGTACCCCAACCATAATGTTCTCCTACTTTATTTTGATTGAACCTATATTACATACTACTAAACACCAACGTTCAATGCTAGTGACTATTGTATCATCTTAAACCTTATTAATATGAAATATGGTTATTTTAAACTGCTCCATGTAAAGTAGGTATGATACATTCTACAGTCTTTGTGACCTTCATGCATCACATGAAACAAATTGGATCTAATGGCTCGTTCACATGAAAGAATCACACTAGTTTTTGTTCAAATGGACTTAACAGCTGAACTTAACCATGTTTCTAGCAGAAGGTTATCATCCATTTTAAGATATTCTGGGTTAGATGGAGGTGAAATCATTTGATTTATTTCAATAAACCAATCACAAAGCTCTCTATTGCTTAGTGACAGTTCCATTCATTAAAGGTCATTCTTCTGCCCCGTCTCAACATGTAAATAATATCTTCCGAACCACGCATGATATGTGACCTAGTTATCAGTTTAATAATTTGTCACGAAAAAGTGACTGACTCTCATTAACAGAGATGCAAGAAAATAGAATCAGAACAAAACACATCCTTTTTCTTTAGATCTAGTAGCAATACAGATGTTTGAAAAACCGGTTTAAAAAAAATTGGCCAGTTTTTTAAAAATTCAATTTTTTTCTAAATTTTGAAATGGCATCAAGCTATTTCAACAATCAAAAAATTCTCACTAATTCTATAGATGGTTAACCCTCTCTCTTCCCCACAACAACTGGTGAACATTTTGTTGCTTTTTTAATTGAAATTCAAAGTTTCAGTGAAACATTTCATCAAAATGTAATAGAAAATAGCTACACACTAACTTTTCAGATGCTTGGAGATTCACGGTGAATTAACAAGAGTAAATTCTCCCAAGATGCTGTTAAGTCGTTTCATCACACTGCAATCAAACTCATGTTAGAATGAACAGTTTAGAATTACGTGGCATACGCCCACTTGTACATATGGGACTGGACCCAAAGCCCACTGAAGTAAATAAAAAGACTTCAACTGAATTCAGTATGCTTCAGAGCAAGCCTATGGCCAAACAAGGTAGCATATTGTATTCACATTTGCATTTTTGGCAGGCATTTTAGAGCTCTGCCAAACTTGTGGATTTAATTTGCAGGAGTTTGTGCAAAGAAAAAGTTAGTTTCCATTCATTGAGGACTGCAACCCTCCAGACTTCATTTTGAATTTCATGTTTCCAAAGCAGACTGTGAAGAGTTACAAAGGGATTTCACAAAACGGGGTGACTGGGCAACAAAATGGCAGATGAAATTCACCTTCATAAAGGCAAAGTAATGCAGACTGGAAAACATAATCCCAAACATACATATAAAATGATGGGGTCTAAATGAGCTGTTACCATTCAAGAAAGAGATCTTGGAGTCACTGTGGATAGTTCTTTGAAAACATCCATTCAATATGCAGTGGCATTCAAAAAAGCAAACACAATGTTGGGAATTGTTAAGATAGGGATAGATAATAAGACAGAAAATATCATAATACCTCTGTATAAATCATGGTATGCCCACATCTTGAATATTGCGTGCAGATGTCGCCGCCCCATCTCACAAAACATATTTTGGAATTGGAATAGGTTCAGGAAAAGGCAACAAAAATGATTGGGGTATGGAACAACTTCCATGTGAGGAGAGATTAATAAGACTGTTTCACAGTTGATTCTGGATCTCAACTGAAATCCCAGATCCGGGGCAATGTTCAAATCCAAATTAGAATTTTGCTGCTGGTCTGTGGTTACCATCAGCGTTTTTATCAACAATATGTAGCACAAAATTATTGGGGGTTTTATGCCTTTCATCGTGAGGAAGCATATTTAATGACCAACTGAGATGGACACTCTGTTATGCTTGGTGCTATAAAGACAGACCCTATGTCGCATTGTAATCTAGATGAGACAAAGGGTAGAAGGGGAAACAGACAGAGAGAGGTGAGGTCATATAACAGGTCGGTGGCAGACTCAGGAAAAGAGCTCAGGTATCCTGACCCCTAGGCCCCCAAATCTTCTGAGTCACTTCTTCCAAGGATAGTTACCTACCATGTAAGTGTGGCCTACATTCTTTGTTCCCCGATTTATGCATTTACATTTAGGCATATTACCAAGTATCAGAGGGGTAGCTGTGTTAGTCTGTATCCATAAAAACAAGGAGGAGTCTGTTGGCACCTTAAAGACTAATAGATTTATTTGGGCATAAGTTTTCGTGGGTAAAAAACCCACTTCTTCAGATGCATGGAGTGAAAATTACAGATACAGGCATAAATATACTGGCACATGAAGAGAAGGGAGTTACCTTACAAGTGGAGTTAGGCACATTGTTTTCTTGTGCCCAGTTTGCCAAGCGAGCTAAATCACTCTGAATCAGTGACCTGTCCTCTTCATTATTTGCTACTCCCCCAATTTTTGTGTCACCTGCAAAATTTATCAGTGATGATTTTATGTTTTCTTTCAGATGATTGATAAAATTGTTAAATAATGTGAGCCCAAGAACCGATCCCCGCGGGACCCAACTGGAAACACACACAATGACAATTCCCTATTTATAGTTACATTTTGAGACCTATCAGTTACCCAGTTTTTAATCCATTTAATGTGTACCATGATCATTTTATATCATTCTAGGTTTTTTTAATCAAAATGTCATGTGGTACTAAGTAAAATGCCTAACAGAAGTCTAAGTATCTTACATCAATACTATTATCAACCAAACTTGTAATATCATAACAAAAAAGATATCAGGTTAGTTTGACAGAATCTATTTTTCATAAACACATCTGGTTTGTATTAATTACCTTACCCTGCTTTAGTTTATTATTAATCAAGTCCTGTATCAGCTGCTCCATTATCTTGCCTGGGATTGATGTCAGGCTAACAGGCCTATAATTACCTGTGTCATGCCAGTTACTTTTTTTTAAAATTGGCACAACATTAACTTTCATAGAATCATAGAATATCAGGGTTGGAAGGGACCTTAGGAGGTCATCTAGTCTAAGCCCCTGCTCAAAGCAGGACCAATCCCCAATTTTTGCCCCAGATCCCTAAATGGCCCCCTCAAGGATTGAACTCACAACCCTGGGTTTAGCAGGCCAATGCGCAAACCACTGAGCTATCCCTCCCCCCACTTTCTTCCAGTCTACTGGAACTTCCCCAGTGCTCCAAGACTTATTGAAAAATCAATGTTAATGATCAAGTGAGCCCATCAGCCAACTCTTTTAAAACTCTTGGATGCAAGTTATGTGGACTCCCTGATTTTAAAATGTCTACTTTTTGTAGCTTCTGTTTAACATCCTCCAGAGATACTAGTAAAATGGAAAGAGTGTTATCTTGACTATATCATCTTTTTTCCTCCAAATATACAACAGAAATATTTATTGAACACGTCTGTCTTTTCTGCATTATTATTCATAATTCTACCATTTCCATCTACTAATAAATCAATATCATTATCAGGATTATTTTTGTTGCTAATATATTTTAAAAACTACTAATTGTCTAACTCTGCTGGGCATAGATTTCTCCTTGTATCCATTGGCTTTCCTTATCAATTTCCTACAATTCCTAACTTCTGATTTGTATTCATTACGATTAACTTACCCTTGTTGGATATTTTACATATATATATTTACAGCTGCCTTCACTTCCCTCTAAACCAGGTTGTTTTTTTTAAACCAGTATGGCCTTTTTCCTCAGTTGTGGGATTGTGGCTTTTTCATCATCTAGTAAAGTGTTCTTTATCATTCACATTTTTCTGATTAAATTCTTTCTTGAAGGCGACTTGGCTCATAATTGTTTTTAGCTTTGTGAAATTAGCCCGACTAAAGCGCCAAGTATGTATATATTACTGGTCTGAACTTCATTTTGCTTACACATTATAAATGTGATCAATCACGATCACTCCTATCTAAGTTACCATTCACTTTTAGTTCTGTGATCAGTTCCTCTTTATCTGTAAGGAGAAGGTGTAATATAGAATTCCCCCATGTTGGCGGCACCACTTTTTTAGTTGGGGGAAATTGTCATCTATAGTTTTGAGAAATCCCAAGAATGTTTTAGTACTGGCAGCATGAGACCTCCAGTATGTCACTCAAACAAGTTCTTCATGATCACACATTTCCCCCCCGCCCAACACATTTTAGATAGGTGTGTAAGGAGGCGGTCACCCCATTCCTCAGTGTGATCTGGCTGGCTGCTAGAGACCACAACTAGCACCCCATTTTGTGCTTTATTTGTTAGGAGGTTGGTCCATAAGCATTCAAGATAATTTTTCTTCCAAGTTATCAATCAGTGACTTGGGAACAAATGATGCCATTTTTGATGTAGAATGCCACTCCCTCTCCTTTTGCCCACTTGATCCTTCCTAAATAGGGTATAACCATTTATTTTAACATTCCAATCATGTGAATCATCCCACCAGGGGGTTGCAGTTATTTCAATTAGACTGAATTTATGCTCATAAATGAGTAATTCCGTTGTCTTGTTTGTTACTCTGGTTCCTGGCATTAGCATATAGCAATTCAAAAATTTCTTCTCTTCATGTCCTTTGGTTTCTTGATTAATTTTGCTCTCAACATCTTGATTTTGTGCTGAGAGCTCATATCCTCTCTCTTTTTAACCTCCACTTTTGCTATCGTTTAACCCCATCCTGACTACTCTAGCCAGCCTCTCCCCAAGAAGATTGCCCCCACTTCTAATGAAGTTGAGGTCATCCAAACTATACAGGTCCATCTCCCCATAGATGGTGGACTAATGTACCACAAAAACAAAGCCCTTCAACCTACAGCCCTTACCTACCCAGCATTTCACTTTTAGAATCTTCTGCCTTCTGTCTTCCTTTGCTCATGAAACAGGCAGGATCTCAGAGAAGATCACTTGGACATTCTTCTTCTTCAGCATGCTTCCAAATTCCCTAAAGACAACTACCATCTGTGAGATAGCCCCCAACGCAGTGTCATTATTGTCGATATGAACCATCACCAATGGATCCTTGCCAGTCAACTTCAGAAGCCTAACCAACCATAGAGGGATGTCTCTCATGACTTGGCTTCAGAAAGGCTGTTGTCCACCTGTCCTTTGCAAAACATTCTTTCAGTTCTTCTGAGTATTGCCTCGCCAACAGGGATCATCTGTCTTCCTCGGATGGGTGGAGAACTCTTTGCAGGTAAGCCTGATTTTCTTACAGGTTGGGCCAAGATGCCATCCACACGTGTGTTGTGTACATCTCTCTGTTCCTTTGGACCTGCTGGATCTTGAGAGGTACCTTCCATAGTTTCCACATTGAGGATCTGCTATCAATATGGAACTTCTAGCTGCATGGAATTCTTCCTGCTTCTCTTCTCCCTGGTGGCCACAGACTGCCCATCCTCATCTGTCTCAAACCAGGTAGACTGCTGCTCTGACATCTTGCTCTGGCGGTTATGAACTGCCAGCCAGGTGCTCTCTCTGACTTCCTGGCTCACTGATTCCTTTGTGACCAGCTCTATTTCTCCTTGAACCTGGGGATAAGGGCCTATATATGCTACTGGACACACATTTGCTTAAGTCTGATCCAACTATTGCTGAAGTCATTGTTGAAACACATAGGGTGCAGGAGAGTTTCCCCGTTCTACATTTTATACAAAATATTTTCTACTTCCATCTCATTCAGGTTTCCCTGACTTTTCATAACCACAGTAAGAGTTCAGTTTGTGCAATCAGTTATGGTTTGAGTCTGTTCTAACGTTAGGCAAACTAATTCATCCAGCCCTAACAGAAAATCTGAGTGAGCATCTGATAGCTTGAACACCAGGACTGAACTTTTTTATTTGTTTTATTCCAAGTAAATTATTTGGCTTTGTCTGTCAAGAGACACCTGGATGACCTATTTTTAGATGTAATTTTTATTATCTACTCTCAAGAGACAGACTCAGGGATATCTAAAGGGGGGTGGTTTGATATGAGATTCACGTAAATGTCTATACAGGATTGGAGTGAGTCTTGAAAACTTCGATCTAATCATGCCCTTAATTATCAAATGCTTTTTCTGTTGAGAAAAAAAGTGCTGTTTAAAATGTTTGATAATCTGACAAGGCCATAAGGCTTAATGGAATCAATGATTACACACAGATGGATGATTAACTCCCAAGGTTTAATGTTAAAAAAAAATAACTTTGCTGGATTTCTACTTGATGGAATTACACTGCCCATATGGAAAAGACTATACCCTGAATATACCCAGAATTATGGAACAGGTGGTAGAATCTGGGCAGGACTACTTGGAATGCAAAAAGCATTCAGAACTTGTAACTGCCAGGAAAAAAAATAAGTCTTTCAAACTGTTTAACTTTTCATACATGAGAATTCTGAATGGCAAAAATTGGTAAAATAATCCCCACAGCCATTTGTTTTAAGGAACAATGTGAATATATTGGGTTGTGAGATATATATATATATATTTGAAATATATATTTGGAAATGCTGCACATCCATATAAACAGTCTACATTAAAAAAAAACCCTGACACCTCTGTTAACAGAATGTTATTATGGTCACAAAATCAAGCACTTGAAAGGTAGGAAATGGGAGAACTAAGGTTGCCCACGCAACTTTAGTTCTCCTTCTTTGTGAATGCGCATTCCAATACCATCTATCAAAGGGTTGTAGACTGTTGCCCATTACCACAGTATCTTCGCACCTTTCACATAAAATCAATAGCAGGGTCTCTAGTAGGGTCATACTTTAATCATATCTCCTTTTTCCCCCCATAGAGCTTGCTTTAGCTCATCCAAGTAGCCATTCAACTATCAAAAGGTAATTCACTACGGAAAGGTCAATCTTTCTCCATTACTGTAGAGCAACATCATTTTACTGTGGTGTCACATAAGTTATAGAACCTTCCAATATATCTGAGAAGAATCCAACCTGGAAAAGCAATACAACACATTCTGCTCTCAGGTATAACCCATGATGTCACATTGGTCCCTGTGGGTATAACAGAGGATAGAATTTATCCCATAGTCTGAAGTATCATCATGGCTGCCATTGTATGAAAGGCGACACATTCCCAAAATGTTATTTGAACAACACTGGGTAACATTAATCCTGATTCCGTACATATAAACACCTGTGAATATCATCAATGAGATGATGGTTGAAAAGATTCACCTATTTCAGCCTATTCAGCTTAACAGCAAGGTAGATGTGGTGAGCCTGAAAATGGCTTTTTCACAGACAGTCATGCCTCTTGCACTATTGTTCTATTATCCTTTTGACTGCAGGGATTGGCTGGGCTATTGTTCTTTTGGTTTTTTCTTGCACTGGTTGGTCTATTTAGGCTTTATTTTGGAGCCAGTCTGTAGCTTTTAAGAAGTAGCTCTCACCAGATGACTGCAATAAGGAAAGAAGGATAATCTTGTAACTAAAGTACAGGACTGGTACTTAGAAGACCTGCATTCTATTCCTGGCTTTGCCAAAAGACTTTGTGTGTGACCTCAGGCAAATCACTTAATCTCTCTATGGCTCCGTATCCTGTGAGGATAAATTCATTAATCCTTGCAAAGTGCATTGAAATCCTCAGATGGAAGACACTATACAAAGGCAAAGTATCACTACAATAGATGTCCGTTAACAAGAATGAGAAAGCAGGATGCTTTCTGCGTGAATATAAAGCAAATATAGTCTTGTCG
Source organism: Macrochelys suwanniensis (assembly GCA_033296515.1). Classification (NCBI taxonomy): domain Eukaryota; kingdom Metazoa; phylum Chordata; order Testudines; family Chelydridae; genus Macrochelys; species Macrochelys suwanniensis. Next base: position 20,483,392 of record CM065779.1, on the reverse strand, counting down.
TGGAACAAGTCAGGTGGGTTTTAGAACACTTTCACACACCAGTGGACTGAGCGTGAGCCTGGATCCACCAAAGACCAGGGGTAACATTTTCAAAAGCATCTAAGTGACTTAGCAGCCTAAGTCCTATTTTCAAAAGTAATTTAGGCATTTGGAGCCTAAGGGCTTGACTACACAGGAAAGTTTTACCAGTTATACCTTTATCATTACACCAGATATAGTCACCCTGGTATAACTCCCCATATGGACATGTATTCTGGTTTAAGTGTGGCTTGGACTGGTGTAGCTTAAACCCCTTCCAGGGTGCCAAACTAAACTGAAAAAAGAGTAAGTGTCCACACAGGGAGTTATACTGATATACCTATAGCACTTTAAATTCACACCCATCTCCTACTAGTATAACTTCCTTGTGTGGGCATTCAAAGTCAATGGAATTTAGGCTCCTAAGGCCAGATTTTCAAAGGTATTTAGGTGTCTAACGATGGAGATAGGCACCTAATGGGATTTTCAAAAGCACCTAGCTCTTGGTGCTTAGATGATTTTGAAAATCTCCTTAGGCGCCTATCTGCATCATTAGACACCTAAAAACCTTTGAAACTCTGGCCTTAAGTTCCTAAATATACTTTTGAAAATGGGACACAGGTTTTGAAAATGTTACCCTAGAATTAGATCATTCATCCAGGATTCACCAACCTTTGTTCACCCTCTACACAGCTTCCCTGAGAGAGAGAGAGAGAGAGAGAGAGAGAGAGAGAGAGAGAGAGAGAGAGAGAGTGTGTGTGTGTGTGTGTGTGTGTGTGTGTGTGTGTGTGTGTGTGTGTGTGTGTGTGTGTGTGTGTGTGTGTGTGTGTGTGTGTGTGTGTGTGTGTGTATCACACACAGGCAGAGTTTGGATCCCACAACTCCAAGATCCCTCCAACAACACACTTCCCTGGGGTTATATTGTAACTAGAGATGAGGCCAAGCCATACATTTAGGATTCAGATCCTGATACAATATTTCCCAAAGTTTGGGAGCGTTTGGATCCTGGGTTTTGGTTTAATCTATAGTTGCGGCATGACTTGAAAGACTGAATCTTCCCCTCTTTTGTTCCTCTGTCAGCAATCAGCTGTGTTACCCGCTGCTCACTGAAGGCCTAAATCAAAGATCATTGAAGTCAATGGGAATCCTTCCATTAGTTTCCGTGGGCTTTGAATTGGGCCCTTTACTCACGAGTGCAAGCTGTCCACTTACTGCAGGGTTTGGCTCCTGCTTTTACCTTCCGCTGTGAACACTCCAAGGAGACTAGCCACAAATGACCACTCAATATTTTTGTATAATTTATTCATGTAAATCAGTAACCAAGGAAACAGAAGGGACTTTCTCTAATATATAGTGTTTGCTTTTGAGATTTTGAAGCCACTCATATATAGAGAAAATTTAAAGCCAAATTATGTCTTAAGAGGCAACATGTTCCAGTAGCCAGGACACTGGACTGGGATTCAGGAAACCCAAGTTGTATTACCAGCTCTGCCACTGAACTGTTGTGTGACCTTGGGCAAGTCACTTGACAACTCTGTACTTCTTTTTTCCCCTCCCACCCTTTGTCTTTAGAGTACACGCTCTTCAGGGCAGGGACTATGTGTTGGTATGGTGCCTCGCAGTGGGAGTCCCTGTGCATACCTCAGAAGAATTTGATTCCAAGACAAAATTGCTAGTGCACTTCCATTATCTGAACTGGAAGAGCAGTTATTTCTAGGTTTTACTGCATTCCCTTCCTAGTAATATTAGTGAGTTGTGTACTTCATACCAGCTGTCCCCTTTAATCCGGATTTACATACGGCAGCATGGGCTGTAAAGCGGTGCACATGGACATAATTTCCAATGGTACCCTGGTTGCATAATGTCAGGCTGGATCCTCAGCTAGCGTGAAACAGTAGATTTCTATTGATTTCAGCACAGCTATGCCAGTTTCTGTTACCTGATGATCTGACCCTAAGGGTGAAATCATGGCCTTAGTGATGCCAATCAGTAGCGGTGCCAGCTTTTTGGCGCCCTAGGTAGCGCCTCTGTGAGAAGCTGCCGCCGAAATGCCGCCGAGGTCCCCGGCAGCTGAAGAAGCTGCTGCCGAAATGCCGCCGAGGTCCCCGGCGGCCGAAGAAGGTAAGAAACACCAAAATGCCTCCCCCCAAATCCTGGTGCCCTAGGCTACTGCCTAGGGTCGCCTAGTGGTAGCGCCGGCCCTGATGCCAATGACAAAACTCCCAATGACTTCACTAGGGCCAGTGTTTCCACCTCAGTGTTTCATGTGTGAGGATTTTAGGCCTGTTCAGTCCTGGGCTTTTGTTTCCTGCATTAATTTTCCCCCTCATTGCTTTGCTCTGATAGCAAAGTATAGATGGGCTAGGTTATCAGATGGGGTAAATCGCCACAGCTCTGTTGAATTCAGGGGAGCTATGCTAATCTACACCGGCTGAGAACATGGCCCATGTTTCCAGTTCAAATGTGCCTTCCTGTTTCTTTTTTTAATACTCGACAAGACTGACCGCGGCCTACAACAGCCCCTTTCTCTCACGTTCTCTGCTCGCTCTGTTAAACTGGCACTGACCTTCACACATCACCACTACACTGGGCATAAGAACCTTCTCCTCTGCAGCTCCTGTAACCACTTTCCTATGTCGTTCTGCCTCGCTGATACGCCATCTCTTTCATAGAGTATAAGGCCAGAAGGGAACATCTCGATTATCTAGTCTGATCCCCTGCACATCGCAGGCCACAGAACCTCCTAGACCCAGAGGTGAAAGTGAGCCGGTACGAGAGCCGGTACGCCGTGCTGGACCAGACCGGCTTCCCCGGCAGTGATTTAAAGGGTCCGGGACTCCAGCCGCTGTGAGGAGCCCCAGGCCCTTTAAATCACCACCGGAGCTCCAGCAGCGGGGCGCCGCAGTGCTATAAAGGGCTCGGGGGGTCCCCACAGCGGCCGGAGCCCCAGGCCCTTTAATTCGCCCTGGGAATCCCAGCCACCTCTGCAGCTGGTAGCTCCCGGGTGATTTAAAGGCCCTTCCGGTTGAGGCCACGCCCCTGCTCAGGACTCTGGTGTACCAGTAAGTCCTCTAAGTTACTTTCACCCCTGCCTAGACCCCTAACCTTTGGCTGAGTTACTGAAGCCCTCAAATCATGCCTTAAAGACTTCAAGTTTTACACCATTTACCCTAGTTTAAACCTGCAATGACCCACACTGCAGAAAAGGGCGAAAGCTCGGGTCTCTGCCAATCTGAGCTGAGGGAAAATTCCTTCCTGACCCCAAATCAGTCCAGACCCTGAGCATATGGGCAAGATCCACCAGCCAGATACCTAAGAAAGAATTCTACGTAGTAACTCAGAGCCCTCCCCATGTCGTGTCCTATTACTGGCTGTTGGAGATTGGCTACATACAATTATACCACCTCCTCCATAAACTTATCAAGCCCAGTCTTGAAGACAGGTAGGTATTTTGCCCCCATTGCCTCCCCGGAAGGCTGTTCCAGAACATCTCTCCTCTGATGGTTGGAGAGCTTCCTCTAATTTCAAGCCTAAACTTGTTGGTGGGGCCAGTTTATATCTTTCCATAGCTTATCTAAAAACATATCACTACCCCACTGCCCTTTACCAGTCTCTCTCCCCATTTCCTAGATATGTTAAAAAAAATCTTAACTTTCTAACAGTATCATTTAACTTCATTGTTATTATTTGTACTGCAATTACACCTAGAGGGACCACCTGAGACTCGAGGCTTTACACACATATAATAAGGAACAGCCCGAAAGGAACTTACAATCTAAATAGATAAGACAGACAAATGGTGTGAGGAAGGGAATAGTATCCCTATTTTACAGCTGGAGAAGTGAGACCGAGGGAATTTGAGTACCTTTGCTGGTGTCACACACAGGTAGCAGAGCTGGGAATAGAAGCCGGATCTCCAGCCGCCTTTACCAGAGGGCCAGCCTTCCTTTAATTTGCAAAGCACTTCGGGATGCAGTCTGTTCCACTGCATGGTTTTCAGTTAAGTTAGACAGCAAAGGAGAGCGAGACTTTCAGATGACAGCTAGGAGCACCTAGAACTCTGGGGAGTCTCTACCACCCGTTCCATTAGTACTGCTTAACACTGACACAAAGCTATTTGTTTCTGCTCATTGGGTCCCTTGGGGCTGAATGGTACAATTTAAGCACAGCCTGGAGTAAGGAGCACTTCCTCAGGGTGGGTACCAGGAAGCTGTGCGTGTCAGAAGGTACAGTTGCTCTTGGAGCAATTCTGTTGCACTGAGAGACGGCAATAGTTTGATGGAATGCAGAATATCCACCCCTGTATGGCCAGCCAACTCCACTAGCAGGGGAGGGGGGAGAGGGAACAACCATAGCTCCGCCCGCTCCTCACGCTGCCCCACCATCTCCCTTCCATGTGGGGTTGGGAGCTGTGGCCACACAACTCCTGCCCCAAGCTCCCAAAGCTGTGATCCAAGTAGCCTAATGTGGCCAGCCAAAAGTGGGGGGGAGCAAGGGGTCCTTTCTCCTTCTCAGTTCCCAGAACAGCTGCCAAGACCATAACATCTCCAGCATATTTTCCACTCTGTTGACGATAATGATGCGAAGAGGGCAGGGCCGGTGCAAGGAAGTTTCACGCCCTAGGCGAAACTTCCTTGCACCAGCCCTGTGCCGCCCCCCCACAGCCAGCTCCACTCCCCCTGCTGCAGCTAACACCCACCCCCCGCAGCGGCAGCTCAGCCCCCCCTCAGGCCGCGGCAGCCTCCCAACCCACCCGCAGGCGGCGGCGGGCTCAGCTCCCCGCGCAGTCCGCCGGGCTTAGTTCCACACGCCCCACGCACCCAGCCACGGCGGGCTCCCCGCGCCGCCCGTGGGCGGTGGCGGGCTCCAGTCCCTGCCGCGCCACAACGGGCCCGGCTCCACGCGCCCCCTGCTGGGCTGCGGCGGGTCCGGCTCCACGCGTCCCCCACCAGGCTGCGACAGGCTCGGACCCCTGCCGGGCCGCGGCGCCCCCTCCCCCACCCATGCCCCCAGCTGGGCTGCGGCGCCCCACCACCCACCCAGCAGCTCACCTCTGCCAGTGGCAGGGGCAGCAGCGGCAGCAGCAGCTTCTGAGAAGCTGCACGTCGTCGCCAGGAATCTCCGCCCCCCAAATCCTGGCACCCTAGGTGACCGCTAGGGTTGCCTAGTGGGAGCGCCGGCCCTGGAAGAGTGTGATAAGATCAAACACAGTGCAACTCCAGGCAGTCCCTCTCAGATGCCTTCTACCCTATTCACACATTTGACACGCAATACTAGCCAGTTTCGTTATTTTACCTGGGACCTAGAGACAGGACGGGTCACGGGTATGACCAAGAAAAACAATGCTGCAAACATACCACAGGGAAAAACAAACAGCAGCTTAAGAAGCAGAGATGCATCTTAAAGCACCTTGGGATGTAAAAAACACAAAATAAAGACTATTAGAAGGCATGAGTCATTTGTTTTTTCAGTATTCAGCAATTTGGATGGTAATAACTGGCAATGGAATTACTGCACAATGTCATCCTTATGGAACATAGGGTACTTTCAAATTACATTTGTACTTCATCAGTGCTGCCATTAAGATGACTTATTTGTTTCTGATTAATTAGACTTCAGCTTCTTTCTTTTTGGCATTACATTTTCCTCCTGTTCAGTCTATCTGGACAGTCTAGGTCTGTGTTGGCACAGATCAGTCTCTGTAATTCTGGATCAGAAATCTGTGGCTCTGATGAACCTGGCTTCTGGTTCCTGTCAATCAGCATTGCAAAGTATCACGAGACATATACACACAATGAGAAATATCTGCAAAAAAAGGCAGCCGTGACAAGGTTGGCTTTTTGGAATTAGACATGGGTGCCAGCTAAAGGTCCTCACAGCTTGTCTGCCATAGCTCTTTAAGCTATGACAAACATTTGTCTCCTTGCTCATTTGAGGGCTCATCAACTGGTGAGCCTTCGCTTGCTGAGGGAAAAGGAAGACGGCCATATCTTCAACCGGTGTTGATCTGCTGAAGCCAATGAAGCGACATCAATTTACATCACATGAGGATCTGGCCCGCAAGTATCTTTGGCAAACATTTGCAGGACGGCTAAATATACAGAGCTTGATTCAACTCTTACTCATGATTCACACTGATGTCTATAACATCATTAAAGTCAACTGAGTTACCACAGTGCAAGGAAGAAGAGAGGTCAAATAGTACATTACATACCCCTTTGTTTTCTGCAATATACGGGCTGTCCGGCATGCAAATGGAGGAGCCGGTTTATATTTAACAAAGGAGCATTTATTTAAGATCATATGTCAAATGTTATTATACATTATGTGGACACAATCATACCCATATTTATTATATTTTGGATATTACATTAAGCTGTGTGTATAGATGGACGGGTATATAGTGTACGCATAAGACTATATACTACAGCTCATTGAAATAAAATCAACATTTTTATAATTTCAAATTACATTTTTGTGGCAATGTGGAGTTTTGATAAAAAGGGGACAAACCACAACATCCTTGTGGTTTTCTTTACATGTTTTCCAACCAGATTTTAGAGTTGGTCAAAATGCTAGTTACATTTCTTGAATGAAATACTTTTAATTTTTTTAAAAGAATCAATAATTTAAATTATGGGGGTGGGAGAGAAAGTGTAACACTTTCATCCCCTCCCCCGCACACACACACACACTTTTGACCAACTCTTATAAGACACAGAGGAAGAGAAAGAGCTAGTCTATATATGAATTGAGTGTTATGGAGAAGGTTTCATTGATAAGAGTCTGCAGCGACCATGACTAAGAGTACGTCTATACTACAGAATTAGGTCGAATTTATAGAAGTCGATATTTTAAAACCCGAATTTATGGAATCAATTGTGTGTGTCCCCACTAAAGAGCGTTAAGACCATGAGGTCGATTGACTGTGTCCACAGTAGCGGGGCTAGCATCGACTTTCGGAGCATTGCATTGCGGGTAGCTATCCCACAGTTCCCGCAGTCTCCGCCACCCATTGGGATTCTGGGTTGCGATCCCAAAGCCTGATGGGGCAGAAAACATTGTTGCTGGTGGTTCTGGGTACATGTCATCCCTCCCTCCGTGAAAGCAATATTTTTCGCGCCTTTTTTCCGGGGTTTCCGTGTTTGCTACGGAAGCCTGCTCAGCTCACAATTACCGTATATCTCCAGCGTATGCCTGGACATTAGGTCTAGTGGGGATTCAGTCACACTATAATACGGGCAGAGGGATAGCTCAGCGTTCTGAGCGTTGGCCCGCTAAACCCGGGGTTGCGAGTTCAATCCTTGAGGGGGCCATTCCGCCTGAGGCTGGTAGTCGCGGGACTACACAGCAGGAGCGCCTTGCCTTCTAGCTGCAGATGGTGCAATATGCCATAAATGGTCGTGGTCGCGGGACCACACAGCAGAAGCTCCTTTCCTTCTCGCAGCAGATTGTACAATATGATTGGTATTCGTGTGCTCCTGGCCGGCGGCCTATGGTGTGGCTGGCCGGGGGCGCTTGGACATAAATGGGAGTGACCAGAGTGACTCTGGTCATTCTCTTTTTTACGTTTTGTTTAAGGGAGATTCAGTACTGCCTGGAACACGGGTGGAGGGATAGCTCAGCGGTCTGAGCGTTGGCCCGCTAAACCCGGGGTTGCGAGTTCAATCCTTGAGGGGGCCAGGAGCTGATGATGGATATCAAGCATATTGTACCATCTGCTGCTAGAAGGGAAGGCGCCTCCTTGCTCACCGCATATTGTACCATCTGCAGCTAGAAGGAAATGAGCCTAACCCTTGCTCCCCCCTCCCTCCGTGAAAGCAACTGAGGGGGGAGCAAAAAATCCTTTTGATGGGACTCCATCATGGTCACCTCTGCTGATGAGATCTGCGCTCACCTGCAGCTCACCACGCTGGCCAAACAGGAAATGAAATTCAAAAGTTCGCGGGGCTTTTCCTGTCTACCTGGGCGGAGCATTGGAGCTCAGACTGCTGTCCAGAGCGGTCAAATGTTGCACTGTGGGATAGATCCAGGAGGCCAATACTGTCGAATTGCGTCCTCACTAGCCTACATCGATTCGGCAATATCGATTTAAGCGCTAATCCCCTCGTTGGGGGTGGAGTGGCGAGATCGATTTTAAGAGCCCTAGAAGTTGATGTTAAGGGCTTCGTCGTGTGGACGGGTGCACGGATCAATCGAAATAACGCTAATAAATTCGACCTAAACTCGTAGTGTAGACCAGGGCTAAGTTACACAGTGCACCTCATGTGAATGCCAGCATAACCTTTATATAACACATACTAGTGTGCATTTTGTTCATGCCACATTTTACAGAAATCGGCTTTAGGAATATTTAGAGAGTTTTAACAATTTGTATAATTAAAATATTCGGTACCCCTCCATTTACATTATTCCTTCCCCAAAAGAATTATTCTGTTTCAGTAACCTCTAAAAATGATCTAAAATAGCTTTTCTAGATATAACATCTTGCAATGCTTTTTGGCCGGTATCTCAATTGACCAGGGATAGAAACAAATGTCTTAATTCATTGAAAAGGGAGATTCCTGGCTCTCCAATTGTTTAAATAATATAGTTTTAGCCATAAAATTGGAAGATTTGTGAGATATTGGACCGAAAGTGGTCCCTGGTCTAGGACTGAATGTTGCTTATCCTGCACTCCAGAGCTGTAATTCTAAGGGAATGTACACATTTGGGGGAAAGGAATAAACCTTTTTGTGGCAAGTTATTTTTTAAAAAAGTTAAAGGCAGCTTTTAGAAAGCTTTTCTGAGGTTTGAGATGTTATAATTAAGTTCTGGTGGACTTGGTGGGCAGAGTGAAGGTGATGTAGGTAAATATGCAAGATAAATGGAATTTATTGGATGGGTATCACTATTGTCTACTGGGTATGGGGGGGGGTGACGTTTTTATTGATGCATATTAGAGATGAGCACATTCTTCCACAAGTGGCTGAAGTGCTGGTGCCTATAGGAAGAGCGGATATATCGAGAACAGATGAATGATCATGATATCAATGGCACTGGACAAATCCAAGGCTGAAAACTAGGGAAAAACTATCGAGAGACAAACAGTATGAAACATAACCATGAACTCTTCAAAGAGTAGCAGGAATTTAAGGCCAGTCACATTAAAAATGTGATGGCCCATACCACAACTTAAGTGTGTTCAAGGCTGCATAACAGTATCTATTGTGATCTACTTTCAGAAAGTTCTGAATGACTAAAACCCATCATCTTCTGGGGTGAATTTTTTCCATAGTTGGTCTTTCCCCTAATGTTTCAAGCAAAATCTGTACTGTCATTATTCAATATTATAAAACAGTAAAAAAAAAAAAAAAAAAGAACCCCAAACATTCACAATATTTTTTGCAATCTCTTTCATTAACCTATTTTAGTTGCTGGGCCTCCTTCAGAAATGATCATGGAAGCATCTGTTTTTAAACTGGGCTTTCTTTTATCAAATATTGTTGTCTGAATACCACACACTTCTATTTAAGACCAAAACGTGTGAAAGTCCCGAAGAGATTTTTGTACACCACCATCAAAGGTTACTTCTTTTCAGCTCTGCTCTTTGCAGTATCATTGGGATCTGGTATAGGTGTCCACAACAGTCTGCTAAATATTGTCCATTTTTGTCCTTAAGAACAAGAGGTGGCAAGAGTACATCTAGGAACTATATGGGGATGACAGGCCTGAAAAAACGTCAACTAGAGATGAACCAACTAAGCATGCCAGTAACAGGCGAAGAAATCATGGCAGCAATAAAAAGACTTCCAAATGGAGAAGCACTAAATTGTGATGGAATACTTGCTGAAATGTTAAAAAGCACCAGGGATGAAGGCTTGAAAGTCCCGTTAGAGGTAATGTCGAACCTTTGAGGTAGGGGAATTGCCAGAAGACTTTACAACTTTATTGTGTATCCAAATCCCCAAAAAGATCAATGCTATGATTGTAAGGACTACAGAACAATCAGCCTCATATCTGATGTCTCTAAGGTTCTTTTGCAAGTTGTTCAAGACAAAGTACAAGGAAAGATGCATAAGCGAATAACAATATAGCTTCAAACATGGAAAAGGCATGATAAATGTTATTATGAACTTGAAGCTTATATTAGAAAGATCAGCTGAAATGGGGAAAACGGTCTACTTATGTTTTGATTTCCAAAAGGCATTTGACACAATCTATGACTACAAATTGCTCAAAATATTAAGATCTGTAGAGACTGATGGGTATGTACTCAGAGTAATAAAACAATTATACTGGAATCAGAAGGCAATTATAATGGGAGATGATAATAAAAATCTAATAGAGATCAAGAGAGGAGTGAAACAAGATGGTATAATGTCACCGACTATATTCAACATGTATAGTGAGTGTCTGATTAATTTAATCAAAGTAACAGAATAAGGTGTTAAGATGAATAGAAAATGGGCGAATAACATTCATTACACAGATGACAGTGCTGTTGGCTAATTTAGAAGAAGGTCTGATGAAGTCAGTGGAGATTATATAACAATATGGCAAAAAATATGGTCTAGAGTAGAATGTGGACAAGACAAAAACTATGCTGGTATGCAAGGATCCAGTGAATGACACAGCCATACAGCAAGTGAGAAATTATTGCTTCTTAGGAAGCCTTATTACAGAGGATGGAGGATTGGATACCGAAGTGAGAGCCAGAATAGCAAGAACAAGAGAGACATTTTGGAAGAATAAACATCTGATGAGAAGGAACATAAATCCAAAGGTTAAATTCTGACTCTTAAAAGCTTAGATTTGGTCTGTGTTAAATTACAGCTGTGAAACTTGAACATTCAAACAATCAAAATAAAGAAAATTACAATCCTTTGAATTATGGTGCTATACAAAAATTCTGAAAATATCATGAGTAGACCGCATAACCAACAGAAAAGTATTGGAGATGACTGGAACTCAGCAAACGCTAGTCAGAGATCTTATGAAAAGAGAGATTTGATTTGCAGGACACATTATAAGAGATTCAGCAGACTATGCATGTGTATGGGCAGAAGAACATGAGGCAGAAAAAGATGGTGATCTTGGATGGGGCTATTCTGGGTGGTTCAAAAGGATTATTCACCCACAAAGAGACTAGCAGAGGATCATACAGAATAGGCTACCATAGTTGCAAACCTCCAGTAATGGAAATGCCACCTAAGAAGATAGATGTTCAGAAGAGCTGCTCAGAAAAAAAAAAAAAAAAAAAGGGGGGGGGGGTGTTCCTATGGAAATTTTTGACTTTTGTTAACAACAAACAACAACATATTGAAAACCTGAAAAACAGAAACTGCCAAAACATCAGTAAAATTTTTCAGGTATTGGGTTTTTGGTTTTCCAACTCCCTCCTGTGTCCCCCCGCCTCCCTCCCCCAAAAAAGGAAAGCGGAGTTATTTTTGCAGAAATCATGGTTTGTTAAAACAAATGCACAAAACAAATTTTCCACTGGAAAAAAATTCTGATAGAATATTGACAACCACCCCCTGTACTCAGTACTTTAAGCACTTTAGTTTTTGTTTTTTCTACTTCACTTCTGGGTTTCACCTATGGCTGAAATCTTTGCCCCACTGACTTCAGTGGGGCCAGGATTTAATTCTGTATTCTTCCAGGCGTTTCCTGTGTACAGAATATTCGATTCTTGTTTCTAGATTTTCTGTATATTCGGAGGTGCCTGGCTGTGCAATCCAGAAACCAGTTATGAAATAATAACATTTGTCATGAAGAACAATTCATTTCTGATTCTCAAGTGGATTCCACCTAGTGGGCAGGAAAGTTTTGGGTGTATGATTTAATTAGTCTTATCTTCCTTAAATTCTCTGTTTGGGATCTGGATTAATATTAGTTATTTGCTTCATTTGTACATGATCTAGATCATTCCACTAGATTTTATAAGCTGGTGCTACAGTATATTAAAAGTCTGCTGGTAAGCTATTAGATAAATTTACAACAGCCTATTGGAATTCTGCATAGAGTTTTGAAATTTTCATCCTCAAGTGCACCCTACCCCATAGTCTTGAGAGCCCGACCTCCTGCCCAACCCACAACGTCCACACTGCTATTTTTAGCATGCTAGCTCAAGCCCCACTAGCATGCGTCTCTCTATCCAGGCTGGGAGATTTGCTCCCAGATGCAGTATAGACATACTTTGAATGGGTAACGGTCTATCTCTGAGGATCCGACTGCAAAACATGACCATAATCATTACATTCTGGTACTAGACTCATCAATCTATTAGGTTTCTTTGAGGGAGTCAAACAGCATATGGATAAGGATGACCTAGTCAATATAGTGTACTTGGATCTTCAGAAAGCCTTTGACAAGGTACCTCACCAAAGGCTCTTAAGGTAATTAAGTAGCCAGGAAATAAGAGGCAAGGTCATCTTATGGCTCAATAACTGGTTGAAAGAGAGGAAACAAACGATAGGAATAAATGATCAGTTTTCCACAACGGATCAAGGTGAACAGGAGGGTCCCCCAAGAATCTTTACTGGGACCTATGCTATTCAACATATTCATTAATGATCTGGAAAAGGGGGTGAACAGTGAAGTGGCTAAGTTTACAGATGTTATAAAATTATTCAAGATCAGTTCAAAGCAGACTGTGAGGAGTTACAGAGGATCTCATAAAACTGGATGACAGGGCAACAAAATGGCAGATGAATTTCAGTGTTGATAAATGCAAAGTAATGCACATTGGAAAAAATAAATCTTAACTACACATATATAACGATGGCTTTTAAATTAGTTACCACCAGTGTGACACTCTATACCTCAGAGGAGCACCCTGTAAACCCCATATTCATCATTTATATATAATTGTGATATTTCACAAAGCATGCTATGTGAGGTATCATGGGAAAGGTTATGATCTGCTGAAAGCCATTGTTCTATCTAAATATGCATATCACTGGTGCATATGAAGTTACGAGATTGTGTTGTATGGTTGTCACTAAAATATACTGTGAGTTAGGGAATTTCCCAGATATTAGATCCCCAGAGGGAAGAACAAGGGAGCTTACCAACTTCCGGGCAGATGTTGAACAACTATCAACAGCCATTGGCCAGCAAGGGAGTTACATTTCAATGACTCACTTGCACAAGGCCACACCAGGGGAACTGCTCAACCTTGCCTGAGTAGTTTGACTCAGCAATGCCCACCAGACATGCCTGGACTTGTGTTCTCCAAGCACATGGACTAAGAGTATGAAAGAGAACACAGTGGCCCCATGCTTCACCTTTCATCCTCCTTCCACCTACGCTGCAAGCAACAAGAATGCTCAGAAGACTGACGACTCCAACAGAGGAGACTGGCCCAGGTTTCAAGGGTGAAACCTGTGTATTATGAGTAAGGCTAAGATTTAGTCAGAGAGGTCATGGCAGTCACGGATTCCGTGACTTTACCGAACCTCCAGGACTTCTGCGGCTTCTTCTTCAAGACTGTGTGCCCTGCCCTGCAGCTGGGGCCGGAGTCAGGGCCATGTGCCCCTACCCCACGGCGGGGGGCTGGAGCCGGGGCCGTGTGCCCCTGCCCCACAGCCATGGCTGCAGCCGGGCTGTGCACCCCCCTTACAGCTTCCCAGGGTCAGATTTTGCTATTTTAAGGACAGAAAGAACCATTAGATCATCTAATCTGACTTGCTGTATAACACAGACCAAGTGCACCTTCACTGAGCCCAATCCATCACTTCCCTTAGCAGTTTGTTCCAGTGGTTAAGTAACCACACACTTAAAAACTGTGCCTTATTTCTAATTGGAATTAGTTTGGCTTTCACTTCCAGTCACTAGTTCTTGTTCTACCTTTCCCCACTAGGTTAAAGAGCCCTCTACTACCTGGTATTTTCTCCTTGTGAAGGTACTCCTACACCATAATCAAGTCACCTCTCAATATTCTTTTTGATAAGCTAAACAGACGGAGCTCCTTTTGTCTCTCACAGTAAGGCAATTTCTCCACCCCTCAAATCATCTTCATTGCTCTTCTCTGCATCCTCTCCCCAATTTCATGTAGGGCCTAGCTCAAAATGCATTGGTATAAGTACAGAAAGTTGAACAGTGCCCACCTATGTTGTCTAACTTCGGCCGTGCAATAGACATGCATGATGAGATTTACCCCAGTTCAGCAGATTTAGGTATGCCACAGATTAAGCTCTTCTGTTGTAAACTTCACTTTGCACCAGTGCAGTGCATTTGATTTAGGGGTTTGCAACAGTGTAACTACATTGATGTAGTTTTTACACCAGTGCAAGTTGGTCCTGCTAGTGAAGGCAAGGGACTGGACTCGATGACCTTTCAAGGTCCTTCCAGTTCTTGAGATAGGTATATCTCCATATTATATAAGTTTCCTTACTATAGAGAGGACCTCCCATCTCCAACACAGGCCACTAAAACATGCCAATAATAGAAAGAGCCAAAGTTAAGTTACAGTATATTACAATCCTTAACAGTAATAACCAAGGTAATGGCTTTCTCCATAATGATTTGTCACGCAATTTTAGTTCCAAAGCTCAGAATTAATTACAAACATGAAACAAATCATGCTGTTAAAACATACATTGCAAACAAATTATGCTCTCAAAGCAGGTAATTTACAGCTTGGAAAAGTAATTGATAAACCCAAAGTGCACACAAATAATTGTAAAGGGCAAAGTGATCATCCAGTGGCTAAAATATCAGACTAAAGCACCAGGGTAAATGACACAGATAAGCTGGGACCATCCTCACGGCCAGGTAAGTCGACCCAAGATTCACCGACTTCAGCCACACTATTCGCGTAGCTGAAGTTGCGTATCGTAGGTCGACCCCCATCCCTAGTGTAGACCTGGCCTTAGGACACACTGCTCATTTCTGTGTGTGGGCTTTTCCTCAGTTCCACCCTTATGCCTTCCATCGACAGCTGACTTTCCTATATTTTGTTATTAACTCATGAAAATGTTAACATCCTCAGCTGTTCGGTTTGTCTTTTAAAGTTTGTTTGAGCAGCTTGATTTGTCTTCTCCTTTGTTTCATAGGGCTTGATTCTCATTAACAGTAAGGCCACTTTCCACCGCTCTGATATTAACACAAGCGTGCACTCCCCTCCCCGTAAGGCCCTGTTACATTGCCCGAGCAACGTGAACAGACCTTAGTGCAAACAAGAATCCAGGCCACATGAGACTGTCTCCTCCCAGAAGATCGAGATTAGAGTCCCTGACCATTAAAGTAAAAGGAAACTTTGTCATTGACTTCTATGGGTTCTTCCTTCTATGAACTTTTGTAGTTATTGCACATTTAGCAGAAACTTTGCCTTGAATTTGATTGCATTGATATCTGTGGGAAACATCAACCTTCACATTCTCTTCCTAAAGGATCCATTACTTCCTTATCTCGGAAAGCTGATGTCTTCTAATACTCAGTCCATCCTCTTGATCAAAAGGCAGGGAAGTGGCACAAAGGTCCCAGTCTGGTAAAGCATGTAAGCATTTGCTTAATTTTAAATATGCGAGCAGACCCATTGATGAGCGGTCCCGCAAGTGGGGTCTGCGCAGAGAGCCGGATCAGTGCCGATACAAATGGTGCCACGAACGGAACCTACTGCATGAAGGCGATCGGCATTGTGAGCGGGAGTGCTGGCGGGCCCTGGAGTGGTGCCGTGAGTCAGACCAGCGCCGCAAGTCTGATTGGTGCTGAGACTCCGAATGGTGCCTCGCTTCTGCAGTCTGAGTCGAGGGGCGGGACATCGCCGGCTTTCCTCGGAATGGTTGCAGTATCAGTTGCCCTTTGTGGTATCGGAGGCTTAGTGTGGAGGGTCGGGGACTTTGGTGCCATCACAGCAATGAGTTCTCTCGCAGCCTCAAAGGTGTCCGGGGTGGAAGGCAGTTCTACCTCCTCTACCACCTGACACGGGGAGTCCAACTGCACCGGACTTGAGGGTCCCCCTCGCAGGGCCGCAGTCAATGGTGCAGTCTCCAAAGTTTTCGTCACTCCTCCCTGGGACACGCCCCATTGTCTGGCTCCAAGGGGGCGGGTCCCGAAGTCAGGGGACCACTCCTCCCCTGTTTCTGGTGCCACTTCTGCGCCGGCGAGTGGGATCTGTGCCAGGCCATTCCTGCTGACGTCGGTGCAAGGGGGCAGGGGTGCCGCAGGTCTCTATCAGAGTCCTTTCGCGGTGCCACCTCCGCCACTGCCACCGGGGCACAGCGCACCAAGGAACTCGGCAGCAGGTCCTGTGCCAATGTGGGTTGCGGTCTGAGTGCCACCTCCATAAGGAGCTGCTTCAGCTTCAGTCTAAAGTCCTGGTCCTTCCTGGTTCGGGGGTGAAATCCCCTACAAATCCTGCACTTTTCAGACTGATGTGCTTCCCCCAGACACTTTAAGCAAGGGTCATGGGGGTCGCCCGTTGGCATAGTCTGGTTGCAGGACTTGCAGGGCTTCGACCCCTGGGACTTAATCATGTAAGTCCTCTGGGGAGGACGCAGCTGGGGTGGAGGGTAAACCACCCAACCCAACAGCTAACTAACTAATTAGAACCTCACTATCTATGAACTAACTATAAACGAATCAACTATGGAATACAAACAGTAGAAGCTATGGAAAACGTGGAGAGCTTGCGAAGCAAGGTGCCATAGTTCCAACGACAGTCACTGGCAGCAGGAAGGAACTGAGGAGGCATCGGGTCAGTAGGGTCATATATTGAGCGTCATGTTGGCGCCACTCCAGAGGGCTCCACAGCCGACCCGACGGGTGCTGCTAAGGGGGAAATTTTCCAACGACTGTGCAAGCGGCATGCACACACCTAATTGGAATTGATATGAGTAAGCACTTTAAGAAGAATACAATACATTGCATGAGATATATGTATTTTCCTAATAAAACATGTTATTTTATATATATTAGAATGATACAAAAGTAGGGTGAAAATCGGGAAAAAATGAATAATTCCTTTTGTAAAACCTGGGATTTTTTTCAGTAAAAATCAGTTTAAACTGAAAACAAAGGGGTTTAGGTATGCGCTGGAGGCTGTCACTCTGGCTGTTTAACTGGACGGTTAAGCTGATATTACAGCATCATCAGAGCAATATTTGGTGGTCTCTTGTTTATTCCTCTTCCACTGCAGCATTCACCCCAATAGTATATTTTTTTTAAAGTTCTTTATTAATTTTGAATGGCCCGAGAGATGAATCTTCCAGTATTCCCTTGGGGGATTATTCCATGGCCCAATAAAATAGATTACTTTAAAAAAATGGGAGAGAATCCCTCTCTTTTTACAATATATATTCCTTTGTATATGAGCCCCTCTATGCTGTGATTTCTTGCATATATTGCAGGTCAAGAGAAATATCTACAGTTCCAGAACACTAAATTGTGATAGCAATAGCTAAGTTTCCAATTCATTGTGTGTCACGTAGCGATAGTAGTGAGGAAAGATAGGAGAAAACATGGTCTTGTAGTTAAGGATTCAGAAGAGTTGGGTTCAACTCCTGGTTCTACCACAGACTCCCTGTGCGACTTAGGCACTGCACTTTCATCGTTAAAACTTTTGTCGCTCACAAGGATGTGAAAAAAACCACACCCCTGAATGAGAAAAGTTTTAACGACGAAGATCACCAGTGTGGCCAGTGCTTCGTCGGTGGGAGGTTTTCTCCCAGTGATGAAGCTATTGCTCCTCATTGGGGGTGGTTTTATTTTGTCGGCAGGAGAGGTGACAAAGAGCGGCTACACAGGCAGTGATAGTCTGGACCTTAATCTTGTGTAAATCAGTGTAGCTTCATTGACATCAATGGAGCGATGTCACTTTACACCTCTGAGGAGCTGGACCACAATTACCATTACCGCTGTATTGGATCCAGCATTCCTTCAGTGCCTTACGACCCACTTGGTTAAATTCATCCCTGCCGTGATTCCATTGGCCAGAGGAAAGAATTTATCCCACTCTGATTTCCATGCAAATATCTCTCAGGTTGTTACACCTCCCGAACCAAGGCAGAAAACAGCCTGTAAGAATCATGGTTTGAATCCTCTTTTCCCTGAACTCTAAAAGGCTCCGAAAAGAGCAAGGCTCCTAAGCAGGGCTTCTCCCTCCCCTTCTAAGCCAACGACTTACATGAGATCAGACCCCCCTAGTCTTTCCCCTCCCCATTCACCTGAAAGACTCCTCCATAACAGACGTCTTATCAGACGTGACTGATTGCTGTAATCTGTACTCTGGGCAGCCATTAAGCAAATTACCTGAATCATTGCAAGGATTAGTCTCATTAACACATGATTAGCATCAAATTAAAATAATGAGTGTTTAACTTCTGATGTCTTCCAGTTGTTTGAACAGCTTGAGTGGCCACACCAGACTGGCAGGGAGGTGGTGGGTGTCAAGAAGTGGCGGGGGGGTGGGGGAGGTGAGGTAGGCTGCACGGCACAAGACAGAATGCTGCTCACCAGCAAAATGAAGCAAGGACAGATTCAAAGCAAACTACATGGAAGATTCACCCCACCAAACAGCAGAGGTGATTGGTCACCTCTGAACCTGCTCTAGGCCTGGCATGGCACTGCCTCTGTTCTTCTGAAGCGTGGTTTTACACGCTCATGTCGGTGTCACCTGCCTCTCAATCCACAGCTTGTCATCCGCAGAGGGCTTTTGCAATGACAGGAAGGCACATTAAATAGCTGTGAAGAAGATGCCTGGGTTGAAACCTTATAAACTGAACGCGCCAGGCTGGGAGGAACAGCTATACGTCAAGACATTAATTCTTTGTTGTTTCGTGGCAGCTTGTTGTTCCTTACCCTGAATTCGACCCCAAACTCAGCAAAGCATGCATCTTCAATGGGACCACTCACAAGCTTAATGTTCATGCTTCTGGACATGGTCCAACGCCCATCAAGGTCAATCCCTCAAAATGCTTTGCTGAACTGAGGCTTTAAACATTAGGGACCAGATCCAGCCACGTATTGGCCGTATGCACTGCAGTGGGAGGAGGCCAACAGCTCCTCTCCTCCCAGTACGCACTCACACCGAACCTGTGCAGCCTCAGGGTGGGACGCCAACCTAGCATGTGAGATTCTGTGGTTTGGCAGTCACCCATGGCCCCAACAGGGTGTGGTCTGGCCATAGGCGCCCAATCTGTGGGTGCTCCGGGGCCCAAGCACCCACAGGAAAAAAAAAAAGGTGCTGAGCACTCACCAGCCAAAGTCCCCGCCCCCTCCCTGCCACTATTCCCACTCCTTCCCCAAATCCCCACCCTGGACATGCCTCTTCCCCGCCCTGGACATGCCTCTTCCCCGCCTCCTCCCCTGAGCGCACCACGTTCCCACCCCCGAGCTTCTTACGGTTGTCTGGCGGCGGCAAGCGCTGGGAGGTAGGCAGAGGAGTTGGGACGCAGCGTGCTCAGGGGAGGAGGCGGAGGAGGAGGTGAGTTGGTGCCAGGCGGGGCAAGGAGCTTGGCTGCCGGTGGGTGCAGAGCATCCACTAATTTTTCCCTGTGAGTTCTCCAGCCCCAGAGCACCTACGAAGTCGGCGCCTATGGTTTGGCCATGACCCCGCCTCCTCCTTCTCTCTCCTTGCCTTCTTTGGGGCACCATGCACCCCTGACTGCAATTCTACCTGGCTTATATATATATATATAGACTCATAGATTCTCCACACTAATCGGGACATAATTCTCCTTTCCTCTTTCATGCCCATCCTACTAATAAAATACTGTGGTTTGAAGGGACCTTATGAAGTCATCTAGTCCAACCCCCTGCTCAAAGCAGGACCAATCCCCAATTTTTGCCCCAGATCCCTAAATGGTCCCCTTAAGGATTGAACTCACAACCTTGGGTTTAGCAGGCCAATGCTCAAACCACTGAGCTATCCCTCCCCCCATTAAAAAAATAAATAAAAAACAACCCTCCACAGTAATCGGGACATAATTCTCCTTTCCTCTTTCATGCCCATCCTACTAATAAAATACTGTAGAAACAAGGGTGGGACCATTGTTTTCTTTGGCAAAAGATGAACATATGGGCATCACAATGTGGGAGAAGGCTTCCTGTGTCCTTCTCACCACATACCAGACCCTTAGTGAATAAATTCTTAGGGTGAAATCTTGCCCCCACTGAAGTCAATGGGAAAACTCTTATTGACTTCAATGGGGCCTTGATTTCACCCTGTGGATGTGACCATTCCTCATGGTCACTTAATATTTCAAATGCAAACTGTGTTAGTTAGTTTTGACTGGACATGTAGGTCATGCGGTAATCTTTGACTGGATGAATATTATTCTTAGACTCATTTCTGGAGGGAACATTTGCATTTTTATACACAAAACTCACTGTCTATTTTACAAATAGTCTCTAATGTTGTCTTGAATTTTGCTGTTTTTAATCGTCCTGCCCATATGATTATTCATAGGATAATAAAAGGAGAGGCACAAACTCTACAGAGATGAAGTCATTTAAAAGTTCAGGCTGGTATTGCTGGAACTTTTGCTGCAGCGTTCACTCACCTTAGGTAGTTATTGATAATAGTTTTCCAAGATCCATTTAGGCCTTTTTAACTAACTTTTTCATTTTTGGCAACAACAACAAAAAACCCACTGTTTTTTCCTCCTATTCTTTTCAATCAAAACATTAACAAAAGCAATCAGTACTTTTTCTTTACAAGCAAAATAGATTATTCAGTACACAAAAAATGTGATATCCTTTTCAATAACGTTTGTGGAAATGATTTTTTTTTTGGGGGGGAATGGGGCAGTGGTTCATGAAAAAATGTCAACGTCATGAACACGGGTCTGTTTTGAACACCACAAAATGAAAATGACTTCCAAACGTCAGAATTTTCCCACAAAAACGGGTTTTCAATGATCTTCAGCCCTGAACAAGGTGAAGCACAAGTTATACCAGCACAAGCACCACCCAGCACTGCGCTTCATAGATACCCCTATGGGTGACAATTCCTTCCCAGCTCCTCCTTGCTCTGGGGTAGTAATTTGCAGCTGACCTAACCAGACGTAAATTACTATCCCTGCTGGCTCAACCGCACAGGCTGGTGCATTGTGGGGCTGGAGCAAAGGTTCCGCCCCCTCTTTGCCCATCTGCTCCAGCTTCTTTATTTACGCCTCTGTACCTGGACTCTGGGTGGATCTCACTCTGTCTTATTCTCTTTCCTGGCTGAACAGTCCAAGTCACAGTCTAATCCTTAGTTTAACCTAATAACCTGCACTGACTGCTCCAAGGACATTCTAAGCTGTTGTCTTCCTCGTGCATCCCAAGGGTCAATGGTAGATCCAGGTGTACAAGGAATGCAAGATCGGGGACCCAAGCCTACATGCCAAGAAGTGTTTGTCTCTTGATGAAGGAAATGACAGCCCGTGTGCAGCAGCCAATGTTTAAACCTCAACATCTTGGTTATTTATTCTTTAAAATGCCACAAACCATAAGTACATATTATAGACAAATCACTTGTCAGAGCTCTTTTTTAATTTAATTAAAGCCATTTTTTATTCATGGAAGTGCAAAGAAGCCACTTAAACAGATAACATGGTTCACACTTGCATAAGATGAAAATAGCCAAACCAAATTTTGGCAAAGTTTATAACAACAAAAAATCCAAGCAAAGACTATACATGTGCCAACTTTCATCTCAGCAGAGGTAGAAATACAATAAGTTATACACACAGAGCCTCCCAGTGGAAATTCTTACAGACTTCTAGCTAGAAGGATATTTATAGCACATTATGGAGGGCTAGATTGCAGGCCTGATTCTCTTCTAACGTACATGCTTGACTTCATTGGCGTTAATCCTGATTTAAACTGGTGTGAGTTCAAAATTAAATCACACCCTTCAAGTAAGGGTAGTGCGCTGCCCCAGGGGAAGCATCCAGTCTCACAGACACCCCTAATTTTGCCCTTAACCATTTACAAATGAAAAATTATATCCACAAACATATGTGAGTCAGTATGTTATATATGCACCCAATTCATATAGGTTGTTTCGCAGCTGATCAACTATATGCTCAACCCTTGTCATGATGGCAATGCAGTGTGTGAAGTGCATGATGCCTAAGTGCCTCTGTAGGATTGTTTTCATTCCAATGCATTTTACTAAATCATTCATGTACTGTACATCCATGAGGAACCACAATGTTATACAGGCTCAATTAAAGTTTTCATTAAGCGACCTTCTTTCTCAAGTACCCCAAAAGCATCCCTGCTCAAAAATATTACCAATTGGACCAAGTCCCTCCTATTCCACATGTATTAGATCATTTCTTTTAAGCAATTGATTCGGGGGAAGCCCCTGGAGTGCCGATTCAGCAAAGATTTCAAGTGCTTTGCTGAATAAGGATGGGCTACAGAATTAGGAGCTTGAGGCCGGTTCACTTAGCTTTACATTGATGCACTTACGTAGGACGCATAAAGCTTCAGAAAGGGGATTTCCTTTATTGCGAGATTGGTTTTATCTTACAGTTGTGTGTGTGTTGAGAACATCCATAATCAAGGCTCAAATATAATAAGCGCTACAGGACTGGGTTGGGCAGTATACCAATAAGGCACATGGTAAATATGTCTCAGCAAAGTTTCCAGTGCGGCCGTTGTCAAAGATTCAGCAGGCCAAATATACCCGTGCAACACTACTAACGGCTAGTGGAGTTCCAAACATGCGGTTATCTGGAAAGCATTCAGATACCATGGTGAAGGGCGGCCGTATAAATCCCGAAGGGCTTGTCTACGTGGGGAAGACTGAGTAGCTAGTGCGCGTTAGCTAGTCCGCGCTAATCCTCCATGGGGAGGCACTTACTCCACACTTTGGAATTGTATTAACCCAAAGCCCACAAAGGCACGTGCTGTGCAGAGCAACAGCATGCCTATGGGGAGTTAGGGTGGAGTGGGTAATGCACATCCTAGCGCACTCTGCACTATGCAGACAAGCCCTAAAAGAGACAGACAGCTGCACACATGGAAGGGAGGACAAAATTGGTATGCAACATCTTTATCAATGCTGATGACTCGTGAGAAGGAAGGAACTCTCAGAGCCCAGCTAGTTTGCAGGGCTGGCGGTTGGGATCGGGTGGGAGGACTCCCCCCGCCCCCCCCCCCCCCCCCCACAAACACACAAACACACACACACACACACACACCTTTTCACCCGCAAGCTGAACAAGCGCCATTTGGAAACAGAGAGACACAACAAGCAGAGGAGCCCATTAACCCATTTTCACAGAGGCCCTGTCCCGAGTAAAACCACACGCTAATTTTGTAACGCCAACATTCTTTCACAGCTGATAAGGTAAGTGGGCAATAACTTAGCAACTTTACCTTTAAAGTTAACCAAGCCTATCATTGTAGAATCCCTTACAGTGTTCAGAGAGTCCGTGATTTAAACAATACATTAAACCCCCATCCGCTGCATCTCATTGACAATATTATGCAAAGTACATTTTAGTAACTCACATTCACTCGCTTCTGCAATGTGTTTCCTTTCCTTGCCTCTCCTGGGCCATACCCAATCCCCTATAAAAAAAATTGGTATTTTATTTCATTTTCTGTGTTTTTTAACTATATAAATCAGATTTGGAATTCCAAAATCTAATGCTTCATTGAAATAATGGCAACAGCCTAATTTCAGGCCAGGATGTGCAGAGAACTCCCCCTTTTCTGGGCTATGCCTAACTTACCCCATTCTGCCAGGGCCATAGGAGGCTGAAAACAGAGCGGAGGATAAACATGACACAAGGCTGTGCAAACTTGGCAGCAGGGCAGTGAGTGGTGTAAGAGCACTTATGTCGGCTTTCCTGCCCACTGGAGGATCAAGACCTGCACCTGGGTGATCCTCCCTGGACCAGTTAAATGAGCTTTACAGCTAGAATAAGTCAGCAGTGTAGCACAAAGCAGCCACATCCGCACTGGAGGATCCAGCCTGAATCCTATCAACTGGGGGTTGGATTAGATGACCTCCTGAGGTCCCTTCCAACCCTGAGATTCTATGAACTAGTCCTATAAAGAGAGCAGAGCCCAAACAGTTAACATGCCAATAAGCCAACAGGAAGGTAAGTATCTACTGGTTCAGAAGAGCATCTAGTAGGAAAGGAGAGTTGTATCCTGTTGCCAGGCAATCAGGGTTTGTTGGGTTGTTTTTTTTAAAGAGGTACCTCCCTCTCTTCAAGGGATCAGCACTTTTGTATCTATATACTGGGAGACATAGTTAAACAGGAGGAGACAGACTTGTGGAAAATAAACTGCATTAGAAGCACCAGGGGGGAAAAAGAGCTTTGGTCCTTTAAGAAGGGAAAAGAACTGCTGCCTAGAAGCCCATCCGTTTTTTGGTCTTCCAATCATATATCTGTCAGTTTTATGGGTGTTGAGCACAGATCATGATCCATCACTCCTTTTACTCAAAGCTCTCCTGTTGTATTTTACCACATAAAATGGGAATTTGAATTCATGAACAGGCCGGCAGGAATTTCTCCTAGACAATTTGGCATTATTGTCAGAAATGTGTATTTCCCTAGTTTACCAAAGGGGACCCCGCGTTGCACCTTGTGCTGCCATTCACACCAGTGCAAAGTGGGCATCGGAGTAGTGACGTTTACAATCTTTTACACCGATGACAATGACCACACGAAGTACAAGGCAGTGGAGAATCAGGATGAAGGAATCTGATGTGACCTAAAACATTAATGTACCAATAACTTTGTCATTCTAAATGGTCACCCTTGATCTCTTCTTACAGTATTATTACTATAGCTAAATTCTGCCCTTGATTACTCCAGATTTATACCAATGTGACTTCATTGACTACAGTGGAATTGTTTCAGATTTTGTGTCCTTTGTGTTAATCCACCAGGGCTACAGGTGCATTAGGTATACTCTTCATGGGTAAATTGGTAATTCTGTATTTCTGGAATCTGTATTTTGTTGAAAATCTCCCTTTCCTTTGATCCTTAAAAAAGTTTTGGGTCTGACCTCTGACCTTGATGATAGAATAATTATGGCATTTCTAATGCACCTGTTTGGTTACTTAAACTGTACACACAGGCGTCCTGGAAAAATTAGGATACTCTTCTTATTTTCCTTACTTCATCACTTTTAGAGATTGCATTTTAAAGTATTGCCAGTTCTCATGATTGTATGAGATTTGCAATATTTAATGTTTTTCCTAAAGTCTCAGCAACTGGAGTTCTGTGATTAGATTAGAATCTCAGACCTCAGCTTTCATTAAAACTAAACAAGCTTTTAAGCTCTCATACCTGTGGAGAAAACTTGCAAATGTGGACCCTAAAGGCTCAAAAACCAGAAGGCAAATATAAAACAACCCCCCAAATTATCATGTTTGTAACCTTATGGTTTTTAAGCCAATCTCATGATTTTTTAGATCCTGACTCCATTTTTCAGTGTTTGGTGTTGATAATATTGATAGTCCTATATGAGACAGCCAGAGGTACAGATAGGAGATCTGAATTCAGCTGACAATTTAGGTGTTTGAAAGCCAATTAATAAGGTTACTGGTATGGTAGAACTCAGGGAGACTTCCAAGTCTCATGAGAGCACTCCAGAGCCTCAGAAACAAGAGTTAAACTCAGTCATGCAAACTATGATATGTAACCTTTCATTAAATCAGCTTCCGTACCAGATGACTGGAGAGTAGCTAATGTGACACCAATTTTTTTAAAAAAATGTTCCAGAGGCGATCCTGGCAATCACAGGCCAGTAAGCCTAACTTCGGTACCAAGCAAACTGGTTGAACTATAGTAAAGAACAGAATTTCAGACACATCGATTAACACGATTTGAGAGAATCAACATGGCTTTTGTAAAGGGAAATCATACCTCGCTGATCTATTAGAATTCTTTGAGGGGGTCAACAAACATGTGAACAAGGGTGATCCACTGGATATAGCGTACTTGGACTTTAAGAAAGCCTTTGACAAGACCCCTCACCAAAGGCTCTTAAGCAAAGTAAGCAGTCATGAGATAAGATGGACGGTCTTTTCCTGGATCAGTAACTGGTTAAAAGATAGGAAACAAAGGCTAGGAATAAATGGTCAGTTTCAGAATGGAGAGAGATAAATAGTAGCGTCCCCCAGGGGTCTATAATGGGACCTGTGCTGTTCAACATATTCATAAATGATCTGGAAAAAGGGGCAAACAGTGAGGTAGCAAAATTTGCAGACGATACAAAATTGCTCAAGATAGTTAAACCCAAAGCAGTCTGTGAAGAGTTACAAAAGGATCTCACAAAACTGGATGAGTGGGCAACAAAATGGCCAATGAAATTCAATGTTGATAAATGCAAAGTACTGCACATTGGAAAACATAATCCCAACTATACATATACAATGATGTGGGCCAAGATTAGCTGTTACCGCTCAAGAAAGAGATCTTGGAGTCATTGTGGATAGTTCGCTGAAAACATCCGCTCAATGTGCAGCAGCAGTCAAAAAAGCGAACAGAATGTTAGAAACCATTAGAAAGGGATAGATAAGACGACAGAAAATATTGTACTGCCATTATATAAATTCATGGTACACCCACACCCTGAATACTGCTGCAGTTCTGTTCAGCCTATCTCAAACAATATATATTAGAACTGGAAAAGATACAGAGAAGGCCAAAAAAATGATTAAGGGTGTGGAAGAGCTTCCATATGAGAAGAGATTAAAAAAATTGGAACTTTTCAGCTTGGAAAAGAGACAACTTAGAGGGGATATGATTAAAATCTATAAAATAACTGGTATGGCAAAAAAGTGTTATTTACGCCTTCACATAACATAAGAACTAGGGAGCACTCAATGAAATTAATAGGCAGCACATTTAAAACAAACATAAAGAAGCATTTCTTCAAACAACACACAGTTAACCTGTGGAACTCTTTGCCAGAGAATGCTGTGAAGGCCAAGGCTATAACAGGGTTAAAAAAAAAACAAAAAAACCTAGGTAAGTTCATGGAGGAAGGTCCATCAATGACTATAATCCAGGATGGGCAGGGATGCAAAACCATGCTCTGAAGTAGCCCTAGCCTCTGTTTGTCAGAATATTTGCCAGAATGGATGACAGGGGACAGATCACTTGATGATTGCCTGTTCTGTTCATTCCCTCTGAAGCACTTGGCATTGCCCACTGTCGGAAGACAGGATACAGGACTAGATGGACCATTGGTCTGACCCAGTATGGCCGTTCTTATGCTCTCTATCTCAGCCATTCTGCAGTCTTTCTTCAGTCATTTGGTGGCAGGAAGGTATAGCTTTGCTGCTCTCAGGGCCTCGCGAAGGAAACAAGGAGCAAAGGGTCAAGAATCTCACTATTCTTGTTTTAAAGCAAAAGAGTTAAATCTCCCCCCCAAATTCAAAGTATCTCTTAAAAATCTCTGTACTTTATTCTTGCTGTCTCATTAGTTTGTCTAAGATCAGACTCTAAAATCCTCAAGGTAGGATGACGGGCCAGATCTTTAGCTAGTGGTGTAAAACAGGGTAGCTCCATTGACTTCAATGTAGCTATGTTGACCTACACCAGAGGAAGATCTGGCCCCATCTTTTTTATATCCATCTCTGAGGTGCTATCGAAATAATTAATAACAGACATGGGGTGGGGGGAAGAGAGATAGCACACGCAGGAGAGGGAGCCCAGGAGACCAGGACAGCATCAGCAAGGGCACAGCATGGATCAGTGCTCCCCGGGCAGCATGGATACTGATGTGCTTTTCTATGAGCCAGTTCTACTAGCCTGCTCCACTTGCTGCGTGTTGGGCTTCGTCTTACATTGCTGTAACTTTAAACCCTTTGGGCCTTAGTCACCTCTGTGTTTCTCCAGTTGGGCACAGGCGTAACTACCGGGAGGGAAACGTATACTATTATTTTGGGTCTAGAGAGACCTAGGATTTCCATTTTAATCTTTAAAACCTGAGAAAGAAAACGGAAGGGAGGGTGTGAGAGAGAGTGCATCTGTGATAAATGAAGGGAGGGGTAGCTCCCTTTGATGGACAGCCAGCCAGCCAGTTAGCTGTAAAATCCTTGTTGGTAGCTCTTCTCTGCTTGCTTTACCTGTAAAGGGTTAAAAGTCCCCCAAGTAAAGACAAGGAGGTGGGCACCTGACCAAAAGAGCCAATGGGAAGGTAGAACTTTTTAAAATGGGGAAAGAAACTTTCCCTTTGTCTGTTGTTCTCTCTGGGCTGCAGGGACACGGAGCAGCAATACTATAAGCAGGAATGCTGTGTAAGGTTTGAACCAGGTATGGAAAAGTATCTTCCATACCTAGAAGGAATCAGTGGGACAGGGAATGTTTAGATAGACGCGATCTGGTTTATTTCTTTATTTTGGCTTGTGGATCTCCTCTGTGCTAACCCCAGATGCTTTTGTTTGCTTGTAACCTTTAAGCTGAAGAAAGCTAATTTTTGGTGCTTAATTTTTGGAACTGCTCTTTTAAAATCTAGCAAAAGCCTAAGTTCCAGATGTATTTTCTTCCTTTTTGTTTTTAATAAAAATTTACCTTTAAGAACAGGATTGGATTTTTGGCGTCCTAAGAGGTTTGTACGTATGTTGTTTAATTAACTGGTGGCAACACCTAATTTCCTTTGTTTTCTTTCTCAGCTCTTCCCCAGAGGGAGGGGGATGAAAGGGCTTGAGGGTACCCCAAGTACACCTTCCTAGGTTCAAGGGGTGTTTGTTTTTTTTTGCATTTGGGTGGTGGCAGTGTTTACCAAGCCAAGATCAGAGAAAAGCTGTAACCTGGGGAGTTAATACAAGCCTGGAGTGGCCAGAATTAATTTTTAAAATCCATGCAGGCCCCCACCTTCTGCACTCAAAGTGCCAGAGTGGGGATTCAGCCTTGACAGCATCCCATGCACCATCCAGAGACAACTGTATCCCTCCATGCTCACATGGGGGCAGGACAGATATCACACTCCAAAGGGGTGATGGTATCTAAGATACATATGCTCATCTAGATGAAGCACTGCCTGGTACTTATCAAAGGGGCTCCAGGCCTCTCAAATAGGTGAGTGGTGGGAACCTCCACTTTGCCAGGGTGCTGTCTGCCTGCCATACCCCTTTGCCACTTGTGTGCTGTTCTGCCCAGCTAGGGCTGCCCATCTCTCTCAGCCACTGGTACCAGCACTATCTCACGGAGGGGGCAGATGTGAGCCTCATCGTGAAGAAGTGGAGTTCTGGGGGGAGGGGTAGCTCAGTGGTTCGAGCATTGGTCTGCTAAACCCAGGGTTGTGAGTTCAATCCTTGAGGGGGCCATTTAGGGATCTGGGGCAAAAATTGGGGATTGGTCCTGCTTTGAGCAGGGGGTTGGACTAGATGACCTCCTAAGGTCCCTTCCAACCTGGATATTCTATGCTCTCCCCTCTGCTTCCCCCCGCGCACACACACTAACATCTTCCTGTCATTCTTCCCATTTTAGCTCTTATTCCTATTGCACTTGTTTCTCAATTTGTCCCAAATAATTAGGACCTTTTCCCCCACTCCCTAGCAGGAGCGATTATGAACTGAAATCCCGAGTTATCCTTGTAGCATGGCGGAGCATTAAAACCACGGGTTGCACTTCTGATGCCGAGACAACTGATACATCCTTGTCAACTGGGCGCTAGTCACTGAGGTCAATGAAGTGATTAGCATTCTCCTGCCTGTTTGTTTTAAGACTGAGGCGAAGGACAGAGTAGCCAGACACCTTTCAGTCTGCATGCAGCAACAACAATACCCAGCTTCTCATCTGGGGATAGCAAAGCACATTGCAATGGATGGCAAATGCATAGTGATGTAACGTGCTTAAATCGAGGTGAAACCCTGAAAAGTGGCTATACAAAAATGGGGCCTTCATCAGACCTGTCCTTTGGGTAGGGCGAATCGGGGCAACTGCTCCGGTTCCAGTGATTTGGGGGGCGTGGTCGGTCCCAGAAGACACAGGTGCGGGAATTAGAGGTACAGGGGGTGCTGCAGCACTCCTGGGCTCCCAGCTGCCGCCCCGCGCCAGGAAGACAGCACTAGGCTCGGCCGCCCGCGTTTCAGTGCAGCGAGTCCCCTGCCCTGGCCGGAGCCCTGAGCCGCCATGGCACTATGGCCAACAATAGCCCCGCGATAGGCGCCGGCAACTGCTGGCAGCAGCAGGGAGCCCAGCACCAGGCTGGATCCGTCCCTCCGGCCCAGCCACTGATGCAGAAAGGGGCCACCAACCCAGCGGGGACTGATTTGTCCCAGGCCCCGCAGCCCCCTGGGGATGGCCCTGGCTTTCATAGTCAACTAATTAATCCTCAAAACACACCACTGCGGTAAATAAAATGTATTCACCCTATGTGAGAAATGGAGAAACAGAGGCATAGAAAGGTTCAATGATGTGCTCAAGGCCACATAAAAAGATGGTAATAGAACCCAGTTTTCTGGATTTGCATTCTGGACTCCAACCTCTGTACCATCCACCTGCTCTCTAGCTAAGGGTCACTCGCAATGGGTGGTAGGCAAACAGAAGGGTTATACAGAGAATATCGTTGTGTGTTCGTAATCGATTACCAACTACCACTTTTGTGACTTTTACTTTGCAGGACTTGCATGTTTACTACAGCGCAAAGCAGACCCACGTGATAGGAGAGACCTACTCCAAAGAGGTATCCTGGTCCAGACTGAACTGAAGTCCCTCGGTATGAATCATTTCACTTGCTTTCTGCTTCCAGCTGCAACGTGCAGTAACACTGCTGATGAAGTAACACACAATACCACTGAAGCACAGACATCGAGCGGATAGGCAGCAGTGTTGTGAGCTAGCAAGGAATGGAGTAACTGAAAGGTTAGTGTTGGCATATGTTTTGTTTGCGTGCTTGCTTTTTGTAACAAGTGAGAAATACACCTAAAGACTTGTAGTTACCTATTTAACGGCTGACTTCATTTCATGATGCAGGTAATTCTAGTACAGGAAAATGTGAAAAGAACTCTGAGCTGGGTCTATGGGAGGTCATTTACGGATGAGAGGGCAGTGATGGGACAAAGCTTCATGTGGCACACTCTAGTCTGCCACAGAATACCCTGTCCTGGGGCCTGATCCAATAAGAACATTTGCAATTCATATTTAATTTGCACAGCTGTCAATGACTTCACACAGTGCAAGGCAATGGAGAATTTGGCCCTACACATCCACATTAAGTCCTGATTCAGGAAGAGCTCCCGATGTGAGCTTTCCCCCCTCCCAAGTAAAAACTTCAAGACTGAAGCCAGGCCCTCCTCCCACTGGTTATTTTCCTGTGTACATTCCACTTGTTCAAGAACACAGTGCTAATAGCAATTGGAGTGAGTTTTTGTGGGAATGAATAGAATGCATTAAAGCCCCAGTTCTTGCGCACAGCCCAGAACCTCCTTCCCTAAGCCAAAGGGTGGCTGGAAGTCCTAACATGCCCGTTTTGTAGGCTCTGCATTACACACAAAGTACTTATGGCCATGCTTCCACCCCCAATCCAGTCCAGTCTCTTCCCAGGTTCTGCTGCCAGTCGAATCTGCACACTCACAAAGGAGGGGCAGGATTCATGCTTTACACTCGTTCCCCTCTGGATTTCATGATATTGCATTTTTGCTAGTAGAGACCAACACTTCAGACTCTGGCCAGATAGCTAGAGCAGCATAGTGCTGCTAGAGGGTATAGACCTTATACTAGCACAACTGTGGTTTTGTTTGTATAACATATTCCAGCCCCCTCCCTCCCCATGACCAAATGCACCCCTTTACTCACACCCTACACGCTATTGCAATATTCTTTCTACAAAATATTCCTTGCGAGGTATCATTTGAAAAATAATAACTCACCGGTCAATCATATCATGGTGAAATGTGTGTAGCAACATTGTGTGTACAGTTATGAAATGGACCTGTATAATGTTAAAGGCACATGTTCAAACTAATGTCGCACTAATTAAGGCAAACCAGGTCCAAGTGGGTCTTAAACAAAGGGATGTCTGTTGACCTCACATTTACATATAAAATGTAAACAGTCCTCAGACAACAAAAGGGGGAAGGCAGGACACAAAGGAAATCTACACGTCAACAAACAGGGGCAAGGACAAACAGCATGGGATTTCTTTCAGTAGGAGACGTCATGCTGCCTTGCTCTCAGCTGAAAAGAACGTCTACCTAGGAGTCACTCAAGATCTTGCATTTCAAAAGGGGGAAATGAACTATAAAAGTGAGGAGTAAACACTCCAAGTGGCTCTCCCTGTCTCTCTCTTTGCACCCAAGATGAGAACAGAAACAGCCATTGGACTTTGTGGAAGAGATCCTGACCTGGAGAGTTTGGTCAGTAATGCTTTTGGAAGCATGTAGGAAGAACCTTATCTAGAACCAAGTGTAGTTTGTCAAGTTTACATTGGCTGGCTAACTCCATTTCAGGTGGCAAGTTGTCATGTATTGTCCCCTTACAGGGAAAATAGGCCTAATATCTCTGAACAGTCCAGGAGAGGGCTGGACAGAACATGCATTTTTAGGGGAAAATATGGTATTGGGAGTGGGTGGGGTCACCCTGAAGTAGTAACCAAGGCTGGCAAGAGCCACTGTGTGACCAGAGTGTGGCTGGCAGGCTGCAGTTACACACAGACACTCGGGGCACCCGCATGCTGGTGGCTATCTGTGAGCACCCAGGTTGGCAGCTACAGCAGCAAAGCATTGTAAGGCACCCAAGATTGCAGGGCAGGGGTGACACAGCCCCTCACCAGTCTAGATTGCATCCCGGAATGTCACAACCATCCCCCCGCCCCCCTCCCCAATGAAATAAGCTGTACCAGCAACAGTGCAGTTTTGCCAGTGCTAACGCATCTACACCAGGGGCGTTTGCCAGCACAACTATGTCAGTCACAGCTCAAACCATCACACACCTGACTAACATAGCAACGCCAGCAAAAGCTTGTAGTGCACACCTGGCATCTGCTGTCTCTCTCTTCTTGGCCCATTCCACTGAGCTTCTAAACAGGACAAGGAGACATGCACCCTTGGAAAATTAGTGCCATTTCAATGTGGAATCCATTCTGTCAAAGACCCCCAAAGTGTCTGGAGTCCCAGTTAAAATGCACACCATTTTGCTTCTTTCCTTAATGACAACAGCAGCGTAATAAGTGCATTTCTAGAAACTATCCAAGCCTTAATATTTTGTTATGTACCATCACAATCCAGCGATCACACCTGGCAGTTCTAGGAGAACACTTCAATTCCTGCCTCTTCTCTACCTCTTTCTCTTTCTGATATCCCCAGACCTCAGTCTCTCTCTCCTCTCCTTCCCCACTCCCCATCCCTCTGCATGTCCCCATCTGTGCTCCACTTTTCTCTCGCCTCCTCCTCCATCTTCTGGTATTTAAAGGGTTCTTAGATCTCTCCACCTTCATCACAATTGCCACCATCTTTAGCTTCAATTCTATACATGGATCGGGCCATCAGTGAAAAACAAAACCCTGGTAGTCAACATCACTAGTGGCCCGTCCATGTATAGAACTGAAACTAAAGATAGAGGCAATGGGAACAGTATCCAGATTAAGGAACAATTTGGCTGGCCGACGAATTGGTTGGAAAGCTCTTCAGTTTGGCCTTTGGACAGGGCTGCACAGAGGTTTTTGGGAGCCAGAGGCAAAAATCTGAAACTGAGCGCCACCGCCCCCCTTCCCTCGCTTTAAAAAAAATTGCCATGGAGATGAAAGAGGCCATGACAGAGGAGTGGCTGGGCCAAATTTGAGTGGCGCTGCAGCCCTGCATGCCAGATCGCACCACCGTTCATTCAAATCCCACAGGTTTAGAGGCCCTCTCAACTGAGGAGGTGGCCTGGGGCAAGCTGCCCCTTGCCCTGCCTACACCTCCATTCCCTGGGCCCCCCTGTGTTTGGGTAACAGATGGGATTCTCAAAGGGCCATCCCACTGGTAACCCTCTCTGCTAATCAGACACGTCCAGTGCAGTAAGATAGCTTTCCTGAGGCTGGAAGCTAGTGCACGACGGGGCCCAAATACATCGTACTAACTCTGGGCTAGATATTGCAAGGAGGAGCGTGTAAACTGTAGAAGGAGCCCCTAGGTGACGCTGTGATTCAGAGACTCCTCTGTGAAACACAATCCCTCCCCCGCTTCCCCCCTTGCTCCAAGGCAGTAATAATTTACTGCTGCCCTACACCAGCTGTGTATTAGGGCACCCCACAACGACAACTCAGCTGCGCTGGCTAGCACACTAGTGGGGATGGTACATTGCCTCTGCTCTCCCTGCCCAGTGGGAGTAAATGGAATATAGCACACTCTTACTGCTGCTTATGCAAACCCAGGGAACCAGTACAGGGGAGGGAAGGGTGTGGGGGGTCACTTTCCCTTACGCCCCTGCATGTGCAGTTTGAGTTATAATCTGGTCCTATATAATTAAACGGGTAATTTATTAAGTATCTGCAACCTCCTAGCAACTCCTAGGGGTTGTTAAGGATGCATCTGAATCACATTACTCATTACCTTTTGCTACTTACAGGTACAGAAAATTATCCACGAATAAACGATTACCTAGGTCATAAATTACCTACAAAAATTCGGGCTGGGTTTTTTGCCAATCACCATTCCAATTAATTAACCAAAAGTGACTGACTGGCTTTTGACCAAATATTTTCTCATCAGTATTCAGTACCACTTCCAACAGGATGAAGAAGGAAAAAAAAAATCCCTGGAAAGGTTAGAGAGAGAGATTAGACAACATGAAGGCAGACACGGAAAAATGTTTCTGAATTTTACAGTGGAGCCTTCTCTTTCTTGTTTGCATCCACATTCAACTACAGAACTGGCATGTGTGGGTGTGACCTGCAGATAGACCATCATATCAGCAATACAAACAAAGCAGTTATTGTATCTGTCATGCTTTTTGATCTGGGGCCTGAATTGTGTCAATGGAGAAAGGAAAGAGGAGCTCCTTTGTATTTGCTGGAAGCATCAGGAAGATTTTTAGGGTGGGTTAGAGATAGGGTAACCAAATAGCAAGTGTGAAAAATCAGGACACTTTTTTTGTGTGTGTATGTGTGTGTGTGTGTGGGGGGGGGAGGATGTATAGTTGCCTGTAGAATACAAAGCCCCTAATATCGGGACATCTGGTCACCCTAGTTAGAGAGAGTGAGGGGAAAAAATTCACACTTGTACATGCAGGCCAAGATTTTCAAAAGAGATGACTAAGGATTTTGAGTGCCTCAGTTCTGAGGTACCCGCCTCAGACACTTAAAAGGAGTCCGATTTTCACCAGCACTTGCTGAAAAATCAGGATCCTTTGAGTCGTCTCAGGTTAGATATGGAAAAATTCAGCCCTTCTGAAAATGAGGCCTTGAATGTGCACATTTGCTGAATGACATTTTAAAAATGTGCACTGACGTTTTAGGACCAGGCACGCTGAATAGTAAATAAATCCTTGAAGTTCCCAGTTGAACTAGCACTGCATTCACAGCCATGCGTAGGGATTTTTTTAGATGCTGGAGTGTGCTGGGAACATCTGGATTGACAAGATTTTGTTAGTAACTAGGTGGTGTAGTAAACAAAATCTGTAAACAGACGGCCACCTACATAGCCCCGGCTTATTATCTTACATGCTGCAGGGACCACTAATGAATCCATAAAGGAGGCAGAGAGAAACACACAGAGAGAAAAGTTACTGATCCAAAGCACATTGAAGTTAATGGAAAGACTCACAATTATTTCTATAGGTTTTGGATCAGACACCATGGTTGCAATTATTAGCGGCACCCAAAAATACAACTGATTCTTTACAAGTAGACAGTAACAGTATAATACATTCTATTGTGAATATATGCTACGTATCTCAAATGAAGTTATCTATTTCTATGTGTAAGGGGACTGTTATCCCCTTACTAACATTCAGAGCTCCCAGTACCAAAAGGGGAAGGGTCGATGGGACTGACAGTCCCCAGGGGCAATGGGGAGAGGCCAATGCTCCAGGTCAGCCTGATTGACAGGGCGGGCAGGCGAATCAGGGAGTCAGGAGGTCAGGGGTGAATCCCGTCCTCCGTGTGAGCTGAAGGTGCCTGAGTCTGAGTGAGTGGGGCCGAGCTGAGGAGAGGCCAGAGCTGAGCTGGGCCAGATCTGGAGGGGCCAGAAAAGCAGCCCAGAGACACAGACCTGCCCTGGGAGCAGAGCTGCAGCCCAGAGACAGACCTGCCCTGGGAGCAGAGCTGCAGCCCAGAGACAGACCTGCCCTGGGGGGGAGAAGCTGCAGCAGCCAGAGGGGCCAGGGCAGCAGCCCAGGCAGCTGGAGGCAGAGCAGCAGCAGCAGCCGTGCTGAGGCAGAGGAGCTGGAGCTGAGGCAGAGCGGTGGAGCTGGGGCTGGAGCAGTCCGGAGCCGGGTGCGGTGAGCAGCTGGGGAGAGCGAGGGGGACCCTGGGCAGTGGGCCCAGCGCAGGGAGACGCCTCAGCCAAGAGGCCCTGCAGGCCAGACTTGCAGGGGGATCGTAACCCCGACAGGGCGGGGGCAACGCTGGGAAGAAGGGTCCTGCCACCCAGAGCCTGCGAGCGTGTGGCCACCGCCAGAGCAAGTGTCCAAGCCACAGCGTCCCTGCAGCACAGCCAGGGCCTGAGAAGGAGCCTGGGACTTACACAGGAACAGACTGAACTGCCCTGACATTGCAGAGACACTGTTGGGATGTTCCCTGCCGCAGAGCGGGGCGATGTGTTTTCATTAGCCTTTCCCATTTTTCCTTATTCCTGTTACAAATTAATTGTTAATTAAATAATTTGCATTTGCTTTGAATTGTATGCAGTGATCAGTGGGTCAGGGAAGCATCCTGTTTAGAGAGAGTACCCCGGAGTGGGGACACCCTACCCCCTGACCTAGGTGACCACAGCAAGGTTGGGGGTCGAGCCCCCCAGGAATCCTGGGCCCAGCCTTGTTGGGGGTTACGAGGACTCTGCCAGACAGGAGAGTGCAAGGGGAGTCCTCGAGGGCAGGGAGGCCTCTGGGTAAAGGAGGTGGGAGCGAGGACTCAGATCCTTCCGCTAGCCCATTTCACCGGGGTAGTGCAGAGACGAGGAAAGTTCCCCACAAGAGCGGGACTGTTCCCCCGCTTACATATGCAAACTAATACCTATTCAGTAACTCCTTAGTAATAGGGGTTGATATAATTTTTTAAAAGCACAGTAGCTGTGAGCTAGATTGTGCACCTCTTACTCACATCGGAGTGTACTTACTCACACAAGTAGTTCTACTGATGTCAGCAGGACTACTGACACGAGTAAGCGCACACCAATAAGAGTAAGGGGTACACACTAATCCTACGTGGAGATTTTCACATTAGAAATGAATGGGAACTGGACATACACGGCTTTCAAAACACATTTTTTCACCTAAACCTTTGGCTACAATATCCCTGCCTTTCAGCTACAGGCGAATTAAAATAAGCCATTGATACACAATGCAGTGTGCCATAGAATCATAGGGTCAGAAGGGATCACAAGGGTCATCTAGTCTAACCCCCTGCCAAGATGCAGGCTTTGTTGGATGTAAACCATCCAAGACAGATGGCTCTTCAGCCTCTTTTTGAGAATCTCCAGTGATGGAGCTTCCACGACTTCCCTAGGCGTCTGTTGCCTTGTCCTACTGTTCTTACAGTTAGAAAGTTTTTCCTGAGATTTAATCTAAATCTGATATGACGTGGTTTGAACCCGTTGCTTCCTGTCCTCCTCTTTGTGGCAAAAGAACAATTTTTCTCCATCTTTTTATGGCAGCCTTTCAAGTATTTGCAGATGGCTATCATGTCCTCCTTAATGTCCTCTGTTCCAAACTAAACATACCCAGTTCCTTCAGCCTTTGCTCATATGGCTTGCACTCCATCCCTCTGATCATCTGTGTCACTCGCCTCTGAGTCCTTTCCAGTTTCTCTACATCATTTCTCTACAGTGGTGAGAAAAATTGGACATAGTACTCCAGCTGAGGCCTAGCTGAGGCCTAACCAATGCCGAGTACTATCACCTCATGGGGCTCACATGCTATGCCTCTGTGAATGCTACCCAAAATTGCAAAAAAAGCAAATGCAACAGCATCGCAGTGTCAAGTGTTTATTACTACAACAAACCTCCCCTCTCCTTTATGCCTTCTGTGAACAGTTTGAGTGTATCTGAACCACCACAAAATTGTCAACACCAGAAACAGGGGTGAAGTATTCAAAGAACACCTTCTGGAGAGAGACACAAATTCCTTCAGAATCTTTCAGCTTGTCTCTAGGATGTGTGTCTGAGGGGAAGGGGGGAAAAACAGAGTGACACAAACACACTGTCCTGCAGACAGCCCAACAACAATGCCTGAAATAAAGAATCCATTAAAAAAAAAAATTAACTTGGCTTTCAGGGAGATACTTCTTCCCAAGTCAGGACAACTACCCTCCTCTGTTATAAACAGAAGTATCCATTTAGCTGAAAAGGGATTGAAAAAATTATTTGGTAGTGATTTTTAGTACTAGTTCTTGAAAAAGTTTATAGTCCTCATGTATTTCAGGAAAGATACATCAAAGCTATGAGCTCTGACAAAAAACAGTGATTAGCAATGGTGATAGAACATACCCGTATTCACATCATACACACCACTGTAACCATTTTTGTACAAGGTATGCCTTGTGAGGGATCATTTAAAAATTCAGCTTGCTGATCAATATCATCATGGTGAAATGCACAGCTACATTATATGTAACATCATGACCATGAGCTGAAATTATGACTGAAGTATGCTTCCCAGGTAAGTCTGGGGAGTGGCTAAACCTGTTCCTCAGAGACAAAGGGCAAGCTGACGTCTCAGTCAAGTGTCAACAAGGTAGATGGACCTGCTAAGTGGCCATTCTTTGGCAAGGAAGGGGGCAGGAACAAAAATCTACATTTTAGCAAAGAAACAACATGGAGTTATCTTTCTTCACCAGTCGCCTTGCTCCCAGATGGAAATGCTTCTCAAAGGGGAG
Source organism: Macrochelys suwanniensis (assembly GCA_033296515.1). NCBI lineage: Eukaryota > Metazoa > Chordata > Testudines > Chelydridae > Macrochelys > Macrochelys suwanniensis. The sequence continues at coordinate 20,444,467 of CM065779.1, read as the reverse complement.
GGAGGAGGACTATAAAAAAAAGGGGTAGACACCACAAGACACCCCTCTCCCCCATGTTTGTCTCTGGCATTGCACCTAAGATGACAAAGAAAAACAGCTGTTGGACTTGGGGGGATGCGGGGGTGGTCCTGACCTGAGAGTTTGGTCAATAATCTGCTGGAGCATGTGGTGAGAAAGTCTGCTTTGCACCAAAGATGTTTACTAGTATCTACTTAAACTATTTTATCCTTATTTTTTCTTGCAACCATTTCTGACTTTTATTCCTCATAACTTATAGTCACTTAAAATCTCTATGTAGTTAATAAACTTGTTTTACTGTTTTATCTAATCCAGTGTGCTTAAATTGAAGTGTCTGAGTACGCTATTTAAAATAATAAGCTGTCATATTATTCCCTTAAAGGAATAACAGACTTAATATATGTGTACTGTCCTGGAGAGAGCTTGGGGGTAGAGGACATAGATTTTGGGGGGAAGATCTGGGACTGGGGGTACGTTGGGGTCACCCTACAGCATAACCAAGGCTGCTAAGAGTCAAGTTTGGCTGGCTGGCTGCAGTCCGCACACAGATGTAGCTGGGAGTGATTTACATGCTGGAGGTTTCAGTAGCAAGGCATTGTCAAGGGCACCCCAGGTTACAGGGCAGAAGTGACAGCCCCCACTAGCCTGGACTGTACCCAGGCGCGGTCATTACAGGCTTTTTTGGGGAAAAGCATCAGGGCACTTTATTTCACAACAAACAATGAGTAAAGAAAAAATCAATGAAGACAATCTAGTACCTTCCACCGTACCTAAAAACTTTGTTTTTAAAAAGTTTTTCTACTGGCATTTCCTGTCATTGTTTTATTAAAAAGGGAACAAGATATTTCGCTGCATAAAGTAAAAAAATTTATATAGCCCTGTCAGTGTCTATTAAATATTGTGTATGCTAGATATTACTTGCATTTCCATATAATTAAGTCAAAGGCTAAACCTTTGTGGAAGCGGTAAGCAGAATTATTACCAGGATAGGTCATAGGGGGGATAAAACTAATGTTGCTCCTGAGAGTAGCAGATCCATGCTTAAATAATAATTAGAAATGGGATTCAGTTGTAAAGGTTAGATCTACTCTTTCCCACGGTTTCATGGTGTTTCAATCCAGCGTTTTAGTTCTGGCCCATATCTGGTAATTATATCCCAGTGTGACAGTCTGTACCCCTATGTTCACCCCTTTAACAAGCCTATGATAAGTTTTGTACAAAGTATGCGTTGTGAGACATAGAAGCCGACTCCGTGGGTGCTCCAGGGCTCAAGCACCCACAGAAAAAAATAGCTTAAAAAAAATAGATACTCAGCACCCATCAACCACAGCTGTTTGGCGGCTGACAGGAGGCACTTGGGGGAGGGCAGAGAGCAGTGAGCAGCAGGGGGCCTCGGAGGAGGGAGTGAAGGAGGGGCAGGAAGAGGCAGAGTGAGGTCAGGGCCTTGGGAGAAAGGGTGGAGTGGGGCCGGAGCCTTGGGCAGAGCGGGGGTGCAGCACCAACTGGGAAAAATAAAGTTAACATCTGTGTTGTGAGGGATCATTTGAAAACTCATAATTTGCAGATCATTATGGTCCTGGTAAAGTATTGCATGTAAAGTTATAAGATTCCTCTGTATGGTATTACTAATACATATTCCAAGTCTGGAGAGCAGCCACAAACCAGTTCCTCGGAGACAAAAGGGAAGCTGACACCTCAGCCAGGTGTCAAGGAAATCAAATAGACCATCATCTGGTTACACAACTACTTTTCGGCAGGAAAGAGGGCGTGGGTGAAAAATGTACTTCTTGACAAAGAAACAGCTTAGGGTTCCCATCCACACAGATTTTCTGTCTCCTGAACGTCACCTGGAGATAATTCTCAAAGAAGAGAAAGAAGGGAAAGCAGATACCCCAAATGATCTCTCCCTTTCTCTCTACCCACGGCATCAACAACACGTGAAGAACAAAGGAAGGAGCACTGGACTGGGGGAGGGATCCTGACTGAAAGAAACTCAGCCAGTAAGATTGCTGGAACATGTAGCAAGAGAGACCTTTGCTTTGAATTCACTTAGCTTGTTAAGTTAGGCATTAGCTGCATTTTACTTTTATTTTTTTAACCAATTCTGACTTTTATGCCTCATTACTTGTAGTCACTTAAAATCTATCCTTCTGTAGTTAATAAACTTGCTTTACTGTTTTATATAAACCAGTGTGTTTGGATTGAAGGGTTTGGGAAACTCCATTTGGGATAACAAAGGATTTGTGCATATCATTTTCTGTTAATAAAATGACAGACTTTCTATGAGCTTGTATTGTCCAGGAGAGAGCTGGGCAGTACGAGAGGCACATTTCTGGGGAAAGTCCGGGAGTGGGAATTTGCGGGTGTTGTTCTGCAGTGTAATGCATGGGTTGCTGGCTATAGCATTCTCACAACATAACTAGGAGTAATTTACATGCTGGAGGCTGTGGGAGAGCAGACTAGGGGTGGGAGCTGTCACAGGGAAGCAGTGTAAAAGGCACCCCATGCTGGAGAACTGAGGAGACAGCAGTTCATTGGTCCAGACTGTATCCTGGGGAATGTCACACCCAGATCATAACAACGGAGGTTCCTAAAAGATGTGATACACAAAACCAGGTCCTGAGCGAGTGCAGATCAGTGTAGCTATTTGCTTAGCATCTGACCTACAGCTCTGATAACACGGAAATCTTAATACTTTTTCTTAAAGTCTTAAGGGAAATTTTTTTAAAGGAATCCAAAGCCAATGGCAAGTTTTTCCACTGACAATAGACTGTGGATCAGGTGCCCCCTCCCCAAAAAAGAGGTTCTGTAAAACATTTCCCAGACAACAATTACAGTGTATACACCTGTACATAGAAGGTGGAGAATACTGTTATTTGGAAACTAATACCTGGAAAAACTTCTAGTTTGCTGCGAGGTTAAAGTAAATTGGAGAGGAGAAAGATTTGCTAAACTTTGAACTATATTTATATATCTCCTACCGAGCAAACATCATTCCTGTCTCTCCCCAAAGTGTTATTCACTTGTTTATTCCAATAATCTTTAATTAACAGCAAATGTTTTGGCTACTTACAACTTGCATAGTTTATTAAATCATATGCACTTTATTAGGTTAGCTTAAAATTTCATTCATTAAAAGAATTCCATACGTTACAATATGGAGAAAAAATTGGCTTTAACTTTAGAAAATGTGCTGGGAGGATAAAATAGGTCCAGATTGTCAGAAGTGGGAGGGATAGCTCAGTGGTTTGAGCATTGGCCTGCTAAACCCAGGGTTGTGAGTTCAGTCCTTGAGGGGGCCACTTAGGGATCTGGGGCAAAAATTGGGGATTGTTCCTGCTTTGAGCAGGGGGTTGGAGTAGATGACCTCCTAAGGTCCCTTCCAACCCTGATATTCTATGATTCTATGAAGTGGCCAGATTTCAAAGAGAGCTCAGCTCCAGCTAAAAACAAAATCTGGCCACATCATTTAGACACCTAAATGCCTAACGGGAGGTATTGGACACTGAGCTCTTTTTGAAAAAGACTTCAGATCCCACAGATAGAAACATGGAGCAGAAGTCACAAGAGGCAAGATTTGGGGGCAAACATGGAGGGGAAATGCTCTTGTAGGATCCCATCCCGCATGTCCACTTCAATTTCTCTTTGCCCTCTAGGGGCTTGATTTCTCATTGCCTTGGGTAGTCACTTACACTTGTGCAAAGTGAACATAGAACTCTACCATTCTGATCTGGGACTGTACTCTCACTTTGCGCAGAAGTAACTAAACTACTGCAGTGCAGTGGAGAATGGAAGTCACAAAACTCCCCCTGAAACAAAAAACCTGGTTCCTGCACAGCTCTACCACGAGGTTCTGATGGAACTTCAGACAGATTTCCAGTCTGTGCAAGGTTCTGAGGCCATACACAGCCTGTTCATTCTGTATCATTAGCAACCCTGCCTCAAAGAGGAGAGCATGGAGCGGCTCTTTGCAGCAATAAGGTATGCATTTGCTCTTCCTGCTGCTTTTCATGCAGAAGGAGTAGATAGGGTCTAGTGTAAGTGAGAATATTCCTCCCTGTACAAGTCTACAGAAAGGATGGATGGACTTATGGCGAAGGCATTGAAGTGAGATTCAGGAGGTTTGGCTCTGCCACAGCTTTTCTGCGTGACCTTGGGTAAGTCACTTTGCACCCGATTTTTAAAGCTATTTAGACACCCAGAGGAACTTTCAAAAAGCACCTAGTCACCTAACTCCCATTTGAAAATTCCACTAAGTGTCTAAATAGCTTTAAAAATCTGGCCCTTGATCTCGCTGTGCCTCGGTTCTGCATTTGACAAATGCGGATACTACTACTTCCTGGCACCGACCCTCTGCCTTTCTTGCTTGTTTAGATTGTACAGTATTTGGGGAAAGGATCTCATCTGTTCCAACACATTTGCACAACGCCCAGCACGGTGGGGCCCTAATTTCCGCAGGGACATCTAGATACAATACATTAATAATATGCTATTTTTTTTAATTCTGTAAGACCATGACCATAGTGAAGCATAGTTTGAGAGTCATTTCTAGCTTCTTATTTTAATTCTCTTCTTCCTTTTATTTTTTGTTAATTCCTTCTTTCGTAAAAAAAAAACCCCGCATAAATAAAGGAGAGAGAGAAAAGCAGCAGCAGCCAATGGCTATTTGGTGGCATGAGAAATGTAACTCTAAGCCCATATCCTGCAATATAACGCTCTTGAATGGATCCCCGAGCTTGGGCAGAGTCCAGCTGGAAGCAACGGGGCTCTGTGCAAGCACAGTCTGCCTGCATGCATCGCATTGCCTGATCAGGACCTGCCTTTGTAAGCCACCATTGTGATATGGTTATCGCTGGTTTATTCCCCCCACCCCCGCCCCCGCTTTTTTTTTTTTTTTTTAAATTCTCAAGGTCACTTTTTACTTATTCATCCATCCGTGTCGTGTTTGTGGTACAATAGCCTCCGACTCCCAGGGCGGGTTTCTTAACTTTAAATTAGTTTCCAATAAAGCAGAACTTGTACCTCTCCGGAAAAGCAGCATTGTTTTTAATACACTTGTAACTAATGCTGCTGGTCCTTGGGGAGGTTCAAAGGACCTCAAAGGCAATAGTTCTCTGCCCGGGAGCAAAGAAGCCATTACAGCTTGTACTAGAAGATTTAATAGGTGTCATAATTTATCATGTAAACCGAAAAGTGTTTCTTAATTAAGTGCGTACGTTAATGAATTTTTTAATTTGATCCCTGTAAGTACCTTGCTATACTAATTGCAATATTCTACACATTAGTCATCCGCTGTTGCCCTTGGCTATTTTCTACCCTGAGAGGGAGAGAGCGAGCTTTCCAGTTAAAGTTCATTTAACTCTTTCCACCCAACAAATTAAATTTCCTGTTACTCGCCCTGGAGAGTGACAGCTGCATTTTACTCCTGCAGAGCGTGGAGGCTGCCGGTCTGCAAGCATGTTACTATTAGGCAGGGAATAGAGAGAAAAGGAGAAGTCCATTGATCCATCCATTGGGGCAAAATATTGCTTTGCATTATTAGAGACTAAGAACTTGTTCATGGTTCTAGGGCTAGAGGAAAGACTGTTTGACGCTACATTACAGGACTATATTAAAGCACACCAGGGAGCGTTAGTGCACACCAGCAGGGTCTACACAGACTAATTAATGTGTAGCATGCTAGCCCACTTTAGAAATAACATCCCTGTAGTCAGCATTGCCCGACTGTGTAGACAAGCCCTTAGGTGCTGGAGTCTGGGGCCTACGCCACCAAGTGCCTTCTGGATCTGGACTGGAATCACACAGCGGGTCAGGACAAAGCATTGTCCTGATGGGGGGGGGAGGGATAGCTCAGTGGTTTGAGCATTGGCCTGCTAAACCCAGGGTTGTGAGTTCAATCCTTGAGGGGGCCATTTAGGGATCTGGGGCAACAATTGGGGATTGGTCCTGCTTTGAGCAGGGGGTTGGACTAGATGACCTCCTAAGGTCCCTTCCAACCCTGATATTCTATGATTCTATGAAAGCCAAAAACAGAACCTAGGTGCCTTGATTCTCAGTCAAGTACCCTATCCTCTAGGCCACATTGCCATTATACCCTGTATAAAACTGGCACGTGTGATCGCAGAATCAGTCATTACTCAAGCAGAATCAGTATTCACCCAGGCAAAACTCTAATTAACATCAGTGGCAGCTTTGCCTGGAATTTCAGGATTTGGCCCCAACTATATTTTTCAGTGAGAATTCTAACTACTTTTCTTAGAAAAATCCCCATTTGTGATCGACCCACTGACAGAGAGGACTAACATGCAGCCACTGCGCTTCTTTCACAGCTTTCCCCTCCTCCCCCAAATTAAATGGTCATAATATGATACACTGGTATGTTTTCCTCTCAATATGCATCTACGTAATTCAATTAAAAATAATGAGAGTTTTCCACCTGCATCAAGAGGAATGCGCTTCATAATATTCATCTAGGAGTTATACACGTGGGGCCAGATCCTCAGCAACTGTAAATCAGTGAAGTCAGTGGACCTTCGCTGACTTACAACAGTGAGGATCTGACCACGTTCACTTCCTACTGCTGCAGAATCCAGTCCAGTGCTGTTAACTATGAATTGTAATACAGTACAGGAAAGAAAGATAAAATACAGTTACAGTTACATGCCCTTCACCAGTTGTGATGGTTGTACTTATTTTAGCCTGCATAATATGCTTAGGTCTGTCATGCATTTGAATAAAAACCTTATTCATAAAAAGGGGAGTTTTGCCAACATCTTAACAGAGGCTCGTCCTCAGCTATTTTTGCCAAAATAGCTTTTGACTGAAACGGGGGAAATATTTTGCAATATCTAAGCAGGGTATTTTAAGAGTGATGGAAATAGGTGCTCAAATCCCATAGACATTCAATGGGAATCAGATGCCTAGACTCCTTTTAAAAATGATTACGGTTGGAGTTGTCAAGATCGCGTGCCGTTACAAGAGTTACAGGACTTAGCCCTGGAATGATTAAAATACCAGAAGGTATTTTTCTCATTTCATCCACGGGTTATTGTTGCAAAGAGAGGAGTGTGATACACTGTTAAGGTGATGAACTCAACTGGACAATGCAAATGCATGTGATTTACTTAACGCACTAGTCTTTTCAGGATCAGGGCCCAAGTGGCATAATAAATATGCCTGTATTTTCTTCTCAGCATAGAAAAAGCAAAAGAAATCGCTGTTTCCTGTCTGACAAGCTATACTTCATCCTCTTGTTTCTTATAACTCTGGGGTCTGACTCAAAAGGTGACTGTCGTAAAACCCACAAAAATTAAAAATTTCAACTTTTGGTTTCTATAGTCTCCACACCATTCCTAGAACCAAGCGCCCTAAACTGCAAAACACCGGCTCCTGTTTGTGTGCTTATTCCCATACAAGTCACCAGGATTACAGGCAGGAGTAAACATTTGCAGGATTGGGCTCTAACCATGGAAAAGTGCAATGTGTTTTCCCAGAATTGGGCCCATCAGCTTCTGAGGGTGAAATCGGACACCTCCGGGACAGCATTAACTGGAGTATTGCAGTACCGTAGGGTTTGTAAATCCAAACTAACACTCTCCGCTACACCTGCTGTCAGCCTTACACGCTATGCACACCTGACTCACTGTACGTGAAGATCAAGAAGCTATTGTTCTAATTATTGACCTAGCCATCAAGACTCGGCATCAAATCAGCCTCTGGACTCAGGAAGACTGAGCACTGCATTACCAGTTTTTTCCGCCACGTCTCTGAATGCATTATTGATTTGTTGTTGCTGGAAGTTCTCCTGACAAGCTTACACATACAATTAAGTGGATTACACCCAACATGTTTAAATAGCCTAAGAACTTCTTAAGCCAAAAAGGCTTAGTGCAGCCGCACTGCATCACTCACTCACTCACTTCCCCGCTCGCAAGCCGGGCTTGTGAAATTAATACCAACAGCACAGCATAACACACTTCAAGGAAGTGAGACTCTTTACTTGGGTGGCTGTCACCTGCTTCTCAACAAATTTCAAACAGTTTTGCCTACAGCATCCTGTTGTATTAGATAAAATGCATCCTGACACCTTTCTTACTCTATTAGGCTTGGTTGCTAAAATCCTGAGATGCAAACCTCCTAAAAAATTTTTAGAGAGAATACACTGTCCAGTAATTGCCGGAGGTTAGTTCTTGTGGGTTGTCGGTGATGGGAGGTTCCCTGTCTGTATATTCCCATACACGCCATCAAATGCTATGGTTTCTAGTGCCCAGTTTTGACTGGCGCTTCTCAGCTGTTTCATAATTTCTGATGCATTAAAAGAAGTGATTGCATGATATTTAGTGACACAAATCAGGTCCTCAGCTGGTGTGAACCAACAGAGCTCCACTGAAATCAATTTATACCAGCTAAGGAACAAGCCCAATACATTTAATGCATGTAAGTCATTATTTTAACATTCTAACCCCAGCCACCACTCCCACCCCATCACACCTAAAACAATGAAAGTAGCACAGAGATTTGTTGATTACATGGGGGAAAAGTGTGGATAGTTATAATACAGTGGGCCAAATCCTCAGCTGGTGTAAATTGGCTTAGCTCCAGCAACATCAAGAAATCAATGCAGAATCACATCAGCTGGGGATCTAGGCCAATATGTATAATAGAGATAAGCATTTATTACCAACTACCTAATTTCACTCATCTGGTCCCATTAACCTGAATAAAACAACGTACGGGTAGGAGGAGGAGGATTTGCCCTTTAGTGTCCCCCCTACTCCACCCCTAGGAAGGTAAAGGATAATCTTCACTGATTTTATTATTTATGCTGACACATCATGAGCTAACCTACTGAGAGACACCACACTGTTCATAACTATTGCATGGTTCTGAAGTCAATGCAGCGACACCAGTGGAATATCTGGCCCTGAACAGTTTGCTTTTAAATCAACTAGTTTTCCTCATTAAATAATTCATAGTAGAGCTAAATTAAATGCAGGTATAGCTACATGTCCAGCTTTGGTGGTAATTCAAGAGCATTGGCTATTAAGAGGCATTACAAGTATACACTGCATGAGTACAGCTATATAGTCTCTCAGTTTTGCCTTTTTTATGCGGTCTCATAGCAAGGAAGCTGAATTTGTCCCTCTGTTTTTTTTCTTGGTTTTTTTCTGGTATGTGCCAATGCGAGAGAGTGAATACATGCTAGCAGTGAGCCAATATGTCACCAGCACTGGGCTATTCATAGATGTCTCACCCTCTGGAAGGAACTGATGGGACAATGCCATTTCCCAGGCAGATTGCCATCTGCTTCTGGGAAGCTCAGGTACACACCGAAACGCACATTAGGCTAGGTGCCAATGGCTGGGCCAAATTCTGGGTTGATTTCCTTCATTTCAGTTGTGTTATATGGACTGTAAGTCAGGGAAGAGTTTAGTCCATATTCTGCACTTTTTAGAACTTTCCACTTTTAGAAAGCAGGCGTAGCGGCTGCAGCTAAAGTACTGAATCTACGTACGGGCCTCTCTCTTTATCATTCCTGTGTCAAAACAGCCAATGAGTTATTCCTTATAATTCCCCGATAACTGTCACCAACAAACACAGCTAGCTGCGTCTATAGAGCTGCAAAACAGTAGCAAGCAACATACTTGCAGGCAACATGAAGTTGTAAGACGGTGTCAGTGCTGACACTTGCAGCAATACATGCCATCAGTAAAGTAAAAAAAGGTCTGTCTTGTCTAGAAAAGGAACCACAGAGCAGCTGGGAAGTACCTTCCCTTTTTTCCTTCTCGCTGCTTTCTGGATGCCTGATTTCCTCATCACGTTTGTTTTTTTCCCCTTCCGTTTTAAATCTTCATCCAGTAAAAACTGATGCCGGTAGGCAAAAATGCAAACTATAGGAGACTAGATAAAGGAAATTAAACACACCTCTCTTCCCCACTTCAGTACAGACCAATTTCTAACACCCATGCATCAGCAAGCAACCTTACCTGTCCTGAAGTCAAGGACCTTGAGAGATACCTGAATGTACCCACTAGTGCAGCTAATCTCCATTTTGGCCCATCTCTACTATACTCACTATGATGCGGGGACTGGAAATCCAGGAAACTAGTATTACTCAAGGTGTAGTTGATCCTACACACTGAGCCATAGGGGCAAACTCCTACACCTGTGTGGAGTCCCATTGGCTTCCACAGGGCTCTAAATGAGCATCAAACTGCAGCAAGTGTCTTAAGCCGTAGCAGCTGAGGCATACAGGGGTCATCTACCTCAGTTAGCCATTAGTTCCCTAGAAATCCCCTTTGCTGTGCTTGACAGAGCTAGATTTGCTCTAATCAGGCCCATGGATTTTTTTTTAATAGGCAGGGTGATTTCATTCTGTCTATAATGGGTATTCCCACAGAACCTGTGCGTTAGCAAGCTCTCTCTGACTACACAACGTTTAATACAAGCCATCTGATCTTCTATTGAAAGCAGCAGTAAGTGGCTTGATCAGAAATGACATCTTAGGTTGGCAACGCTAATTAGTTCACAGGATTTCCCCTTCGCTGCCCCCCACCCCCTCCAAACAACAAAGTGGACATGCATTTTCCCTCAGTTTAGGTCTCTCAATTGGGTGCTACCCTATCGGTGAAACTATAGTCTGACACTTGTAAAAAGGATTAAGTGCATCTGTTGGCAATTCAGCCAAAGCAGGCACATCTGCTGCTGATAAACACACTGTCAGTTCTTTGTCAGGAGAAATACAGTATCTCTGAATTAAAAAAATAAATAGACAAACAGCTTCCACCTATGAAAGAAACTAACACAAGTCATTTGGGATGGTGTTGGGCCCACTTAAATGCTATAGCTCTGAAATTAACTCACGGGCACAAAAATCTGATGGCTTCCTTGAATAAGCTTCCTTTTAAATGTTGGATGCGCTAGGAAAGCTGCAAGCTGACTCAGTAGATGTTGTTGTGGAGAATGGTACAAAAGAGCCCCAAATTCACCTTTGCCAGCCGCCAAAGGATTTCTCTCCAGCATAGGGGGAATGATACAGATGAAATGGCTCTGTACCCCCCCTTCCACCTCCTAATGTAGGGGACACAGCTGGGGTGGGGGGAGGCTGTGGCTGGAGATCAAGTCTCTGTTGCTACGATGACTTCTTCTGGCCACAGGCAATTGTGAGGCTACTCTGAGTTGTGCTGGCAGCTGTAAAGATGGTTCCCAGCCATATTCCCCCAGCCCAGTTCTGTGCTGAGGCCAGTGTATCCAGGGCCAGACCATAGAATCTGGCCTTATGGGTTCAAATAGACCCTCAGTTAAGCATGAATACAGCTTATACTGTTGGTCTCGGGTCTAAATATTTCAGAATCGTTCCTGTAAGAGACCCTACAGAGATGGGCACGGAAATGATAAAGGGACCAATAGACCAGCTGATCTTCACCTGTTCAGACCCTGTACACAGTGGCAACAGCAACATACAATTTTTGCACACTTTATTCCTCCTTTAAAAATAATAAACAATACTTTTATTGCTATTTCTCCGCATCTACAGGGGGGAAAAACACAAAATCTCATGGTACAGCAGTGACACCATTGGCAAAATAAAAGAAGTGCAGTGGCTACTGGTTTCATAGAGGCTCGTGAGATTTATTCCATTGTTGCAGTTTTGATACTCGTTGGGGTAAAAGACGGGTGGAGTAAACACAACAGTGAAACTGTCTCTAGTTTGAAGGCTGTGTTGCCCCCATTATTTTCAGATAAGATGTAAAAATTGAGATTCTGAGCCCTTGTAGCCATTAAAGATCTCATGCCACTTTGAGACAGAAAAGGGGGTGGGCTTTTGCTGAGTTTTGCCACTAACTTTAACAGGAACCTGGATTGCACTGTAGAGCTGTTAATGCTCCCTCTTCCCTCCATCCTAATCAAATTGTAGCTTCAATGCTCTGCCTACTGAAATTTCCCCCTGCAGTCTCAGCTGGAAAAGAGGTTCCCCTTCCTAAAATGTTGGATAGTGATGCAGTGCCCTGACAAACAGCCCATGGGTAGCCGCATTTCGGTGGGGGAAAGAAGTGATCCATGAGGCGAACTGAGGCGGCCACCTCAGGTGCCAGACTTGGGGGGTGGGGGTGTTGAGTCTGAACTTTTGATGAGCTTAAACTTAACCCAGACTTGATGTCTCTGTCTGAACTTTTAATCAAAGCTCTGACCTGCGAACTACTCATGACAACCCCCCCTCCCCTTAAGTAGCCATCTCCCCTTTGTCTTTTAGAATTTACATTTTAACCTGTTTTATCCTGTAGAATCTTGATTGATTATGCATGACCATTATTATCTGTTAATCACTTTGTTTACTTCTGTGTATAAATATTGATGCTCACCCCTAATAAACTTGCCACACTTACTCTGAAGCTTTTTGAGCTAAGGATAGTGTGAGCCCGTTGATCAACGAATTGGTGTCTGGTCTCTGACAGATTGTGAGCCCCATACCAACTCCGCACGAACTCGGGTGCTGGAGAGGTGAGTAGGGACTTGCTTTTTACCTAACAGGGGGGCACCACTAGGAGCCAGAGTGTAGAAAATTGTATCTGCTGCTGGTGCATATGTATCCTCTCTGCTCTAGATGCACAGAGATGGTGGAGTGCTGTGCTGGAGAAAGGAGGGCACAAGAGACCTTTCAAAGTTTTGGCCCAAGTGAGGGGACATGGGGGCGTCATTTAAGCTCCCCACCTCAGGTGCCAAAATGTTGTGGGCCGGCCCTGTGTGATCCTCAACCATAGTTTGGTGGTCTGCTGGGTTCCTTTGGGATAAAAGGTCTGAATGGGATCAGAGGGGTTGTATACATGTAAAACCATTATCATTCTATGCCATCATAGGAAACAGAACATGAACTGCAGTCGAGTCAGTGTCTGTACCAGAGCAAAGGAGTCTTCCATCCAGAGAAAAACAGGAGATTTTGTTTAGGTCTTGCAGCATCAAAGCATTTAACGTAACAATGAAAGCGATTTTAGTTTTCCTTTTCCCCTGCCATCAGAAAGTCAAAATATGCGTCTAAACCATTCACACTGACACTGTAGTGACTTTCAAGGACTGTTGGATTGTATTGGATTCGAGGGGCTGATTTCAGTATGGGGACGGTTTTAAATGATTAGAACTGATTTATGCAATTTTAATATCCAATATTAAACCATTTAATATGTGATTTATAGAAGTGCCGTGTTTAATAGCTCTTAAAAGTGCTGTTATCTCAAACAGGATAGAATTTAGTCATGTCCACCCACTACTGAAAAAGTAAGAGCAGAACTTTGGCACAACATGTTGATGCTACATTAGAACTTTCTAGCGTTAAGTGTATGGAATGGAAAGGTCTCAGTAGCAGGCACTCAAAAATGAAGGTATGTAAACTTTAAAGACAAATTGAAAAGCAGAACTCACCCCCTTGGACTAGCACATTACAGCTAGAGTTGGTCAAATGCTTTAGGACTGTGGCCATTTCACTGAAAAACAATTTTTTTTGCAAACATTTTAGAATTTTTAAAAGTTAGAAGAAAAATTTTGACAACAAATTTTCATGACTGTTTCTTTGCTGTTTTTTCAACAAGCTTACAGGGGAGGCAGCATGAATCAGGCACTGGGGCTCTGGAGACCTGGATTCAATTCCTGGCTTTGCTGCTGCCTTGTTGGGTGACCACAGGCAAGTCACTTAACTGCTCTGTGCTTCAGTTTCCCCATCTGTAAAATGAAGCTATCCTTTGACACTGGTCTCTTTTGTAATGCCCCTTGAGATCTTCTGATGAAAAGTGCTATATAGAGCTAGGCAATAGTATTATTCTTTTATATTAGAGTGATCAGTTTTTTTAAAAAATTAAGAATTTTGGTGAAAAAAATTGTTCACTAAAACTTACCAAAAAATTTCACTGCAGGATGTGTGGGGTGTTTTTGTTTTTGTTTTGTTGTTGTTTCATCTGTCTTGAATTACAACATAATCTTGAATTAGGTGGACACATTATTTTGGCAATATAATACCAGAATTCAATTTTGCAGCTTTTGGGGCAGGATCTCAGGGAAGAGTTCTGTTTCATGGGGAGCTCTCCCTTTAAGGAATGTGACATTCTTTAGACTTCTCCCCCAGCCCCCCACTCCCCCTATGCTGCTCTCATTCTGCAGTCTGATCCACAGGCTGCATCCATTTCCTCCCAGCATCTTTCCACTTCCTTTTGAGTGCTGTGCAGCCTCAAAAGACCAGTGATGGAGCTGTCCCTTTGTGACAGTGTCTGGCCATTATGGAGAACATGCAAGGGAAGGGAGAAGACGTCCTAACATAGTTTTTCCTCCGTCGTGTAACAGGGCATGAATGGAATTGCTCGCTCCCTGTGCTAGACATACAACAGTATTTCTATTTGTGTGTGGAGCACGGTTGGCAGAGCCTGGAAGGGCAAGATGAGGTGCTGTCCAACGAAAATCGTCATCTTTGAACCAAAAGAAAAAAAAACCTTGAAGGTAAGAGATATGAATGCTAAACTAATTAAAAATCAATTCAGAGTAAATTTGGACTGTTCCATGCTAGTTTTCTGGTGCTCAGCTGCTAATTTGTACCCATGACACCCTGGCACCCCATTATTCACCACTGTCATGTAATTAGGATATGTTTTGTATAAAGTATGCCTTGTGAGGTATCATTCTAAAAGTCTGGATCTGCTAGACATTAATGTCTTGTTGGATGGTATGTGCTATCGTTGTATGTGAAGTTATGAAGTTTGGCTATGTATGTGTTAGTGAAACATGTTGTGAGGTTGAAAAAATACCCACTCTGGTGGGTCAGTGGTACCCCAGTTCCAGGTGGCACCCTGGGGAGAACCCATCACAGTGCCCAGGGGCATCTTTCCTTGGGAACCTTGGCTATTGGCAGTGGTTCAAATATCTGTGATGTTTGCTAGTTAGGTTTCCAAGAACCTGACATTTCGTAAAGTTCTATGCAGCAAAGCCCTGGCATGTTGTATTGGCCACATATTTTGATCAAGACTCTGAAATCCCCATGAAATGACAGCCCATGATGCCCCTACACACATTCTATGATGTCCTCTTTGATTTTCTTTTAGCCTATCAGTGGTTTGTGTCAAAAGGAGAATAGAAGGCCGTAGGAGGTTAAAAACAGGTTATATTGAATTACTAGCCAGGTAGGCTACAGTTCTCTATTTCTGATTATCCCCAAGATGAAATGAGGGAACTAGACATACAAGAGGATCCTAGCATACCCCTAATCTATAAATATTTAAGTAATCCCTCCTTCCCCCCTCCTCAACAACATATGCCAGTGTCTCCTTCAGCTCATAAAAGCCAATTCCCTCCTGCTGTTTCTGAGCACCAGAAGTCTCTGAGTGGTGATTAGTGGATTACGTGCATCACAAAGACTGACTCCAATCACTTTCCCCCTGCAAATTGCTGAACCTCTATGCAGCGGCACAGTGCAGAGTGGGCTTTGTCACTGGGGCCTGGTCTTCATTATAGCCAGGAGACTTCAGGAGTTTGTTTACATGGCTGGAAACATCATCCTCGTGGGCAGCTAATCAGCGTTTCCCCAGGGTTTCTGCTCTTTGAATACTTAAGGGCAATCATCACCGGCTAACTACCCTGGAAGCACATCTAAGCAATCTTACCAAGTCAACTGACAACAGCTTGAAGTAATATTAGCCCTGTTACAGGAAGACAAGTGCTCTCCACACAATGAGGCTGGAGCCTAGCACCACTCAATAAATCAGAGCAGCATTCTCGAAAGCTTTGCCATCAGTTCTGAGCCATTAATTTTTGCTAGGTCTTCGACACAACGGTTTGAGAGTTCTATGACCGGCTCTTTCGATAAAGAACAACTTCAGTGAAAGTGCTAGTCTAGTAACCCATTTAAGTCCTTGGCTAAACATCGAAAATAAATCATTGGAAAGCTGTCCTTACTGTGCAATATGCTAGAATTAACCGCCCCCACTCCTAAAAAAGTAAGTAATCTCCCAAATCAGAATCTGAGATAATTGACCATCTGGATTTCAAAGAGGCTGTCTACGACAATTACTCTTGTAAAACAGGGCTGTGGGACTGTGCCCTCAGAGATATCAGACATCAAATTAGTGAGTGCACGTATGGGTGTGCGTGACACATGTATGCAATGCGTGTGTGTGGCATCTCTTTCTTTTTGTATTCTTAAAGTTGATATAAAATGAAAGGATTTGGAATTCCCATTGCATGCTAAAACTGTCCTCTCTCATCTACAGTCTGTGATGTCAAGTCCTGCTTCTGATGGAACAGCGTCACCTAGTAAATCATCAACATAACTTTCTACAGCAAGTACTCTTACTAAAAGCATGAACCTACAAATGCCCACTATGGGTCTGGCCCATAATAGGAGTCATTCCTTTGCCTTCAATAGATCAGTTCCTATGCCACCAGGAAAGTTTGAGGAACCTCTGGGCTCAGATAGGGTCTTCATAATAAGTACTATACCATACCTGCCAGGAGAAATTTAGAACATTTGCCATGTGTAATTCCACATAATTGCAATGTTTTCCTCTTGAGTCCTTCCAAACAGGTTTCCTTTAGAGTGACCAAATAACCTCTTCCTCCATCAGTGATGGATAGGTTTGAGATACAATGCAAAGAAATGTAAAGTCATGTTAATGGGGACTATAGGGACAGAAATCAAAACTGAAGAAGAGAAACTGGAGAAGGTGGACAATTTCACGTATCTTGGAAGTACCATCAGCCAAGATGGCACTAGTTCCGAGGAAATAAGAAGAATTGGAAAGGCAAACGCTGCATTTGGAAGACTCAAAAACATCTAGCAACTCAAAAACATCTCCCTCAAGACAAAACTGAACGTGTACAAAGCAATTGTTATCACCATCACAACATATAGTAGTGAGACATGGCAATTTACCAAGAAAGATATGCAAAAGCTGGATGCATTTCATCACAAATGTCTGAGAAGAATATTGGGAATAACATATCGAGATAGGAAGACAAATGAAGAATTCAGGAAAATGACTGCACAAGGCACCCGCTCACAAATAATCTACAAAAGAAGACATCAGTGGCTGGGTCATGTGCTGAGAACGGAAAAAGAATGCTTACCAAATACCGCCCTTGAATAGAAGCCAGAAAACACAAGCAGAAAGAGAGGAAGACTGCGAATAACATGGAAATGAAGAGTTCTGAACGTCATGAAGCACCCCAACATGAAATGGGAGGGTTTGGAGAGAAGGGCAGTAGACAGGCAAGGATGGCAAATGTGGGTAGCCCAATGTGCAGCAAAGCACGGGATGGACTATACATCGAAGATACAACAAAGATGTTCTTCTAATGCACCTATCAGTAAGAGGAAAATTGGGTAGCTTCACTAGTAAAAGAAAATCCTTAACATTCATCATTTTTCAGAACACTCCCAAGGTCAATTGTCAGGTTGGGGAGGAAAAGCTGGTGGAAACGGTCTAGTGACACAATCAAAGAGGGTCAGATTTCCAGCTGGGATAAATCGGTGTCACCAGATTTGCCCGTTACTTTGGGGTAAGATCATTTATTAGGGTTACTCTTCTGGGGGGAGGAGTTCTGTAATTCTATCAATGTACTGCTTGTGCCACTTGTGTTTTCATACGGAGCTCTACTTCTGCCTTCTGCAAACTCCCTCCCAATGGAGCTATCCTGCAGGACCTAAGTTCCCCAGGGCTCGGTTCCTCCAGCCCCAGAATCAGACGAACACACACATTAAAAGAGTGGACCTGGTCAATCAGCACTCACAAGCTGACCCCTTATTTGTCCCTGGACTCAGTAGGCTGGGTCGAGCAGCACTTCCAAGCTGTCACCCTCTTATGCCAGAGGTTCAGCACATCCCTATTCCCACTTTCAGGTTACAATTGTTCTGGTAGTAACCCATTTGGTGAGCAAACCCCACAGGATTTTTAGGAGCCACAGGCACCTTTAGCTTAGGTTAGAGGAGCATTGCTGCAGAGTAAATGAAGAAGCCAAAAACACAATTAAGAGAGAGAGAGAGGGAAGCAACCAGCTTAACTGTAAAAGTTATTTATTGCCAGGTAATAACCGTACAAGGGGAGCCAAACGAACAAAACAGTTGCAATATTAAATCTAGCTTAAATTTTATTACAAAAGTCAGGTTTAGAAAACTAGACCTGATCACACAAGTCAGGGTTAGAAAGCTATACCTAGAGTAGAAAAAAAGAAAGAGAGAGAGAGAGAGTTGGGTTCTCACCACTCCGTGAAGGTTGAACCGGTCGCGGTTCCCAGGTGGTGATGGTAGCTGAGGGTCCGGAGTGCTGGAGACAGGCAAAGCCCCCAGCATGATCAGTCAGGAGAAGATGACGTCCCAATGGAACTGATGCAGATTTTGGATCCAGCATCAAAACACTTACTTGAGCGTGGGTAGGGGTTTATTGTAGGGAAACAACAATGGTTCAAGGGAGAACACTAGATTTGTTTATGGGTAAACTTATGACTCAAGGGAGTAGACCAATGTTGTTTTGTTCAGGCTAGACAATAGGAACTGATCATTCCTGGCTATGGGCGGTGTTCCTTCCAGGGAGCTCACAATGCAATTAGGCAGCTTCAGTATTTTGGACACCAATAAAGGATTTATTACTAGAATTGGTCTGCTAACTACTGAGCTGGGTGTGTGCAGGTGTAGGTTCATTCACAGCTGGAGCAGAGATCCCCCATCATGCAGTGCTTCCCTGCTTTCCCAGAGTTCAGTGCGGTTCTTGGCTTGGAATCTCTGTTCTCCATTCTGTATGCTAATGGAGATGCCTCCTTGTCCCATCTCCGATGCAAATGAGGCTAGGGGAGTTGCTTAATCCTGTCACCCTTGTCCAGAGGGGTTTAGGTGTGTCTCCCACTGCCTTTTCATTGTTTTTTGTAAGTCTTTCTTCTGATCGGTTTTGGTCCAAGCAAAGGCTGGGGATGGGGGGGTCCTTCGTGAGTCAGACAGGCTGGATACTGCGCTCTGGTTCCCCAAGAACACAGAGCTGACAGGTAACATCGGTGTTGCACCACTGACTTCACTGGAGCTCTGTATTCAAACCACCGCCAATTGACACCTGCTGGAGATCTGGCCCAGAGTCTTTGTTTACTTCACTGATAAGATGAATAAATTGTACTGAATGGGGAAAAGCATCAAGAGACAAAAACAAACCACCACCCTAAACTGCTAGCAAAACAAGGCTACTGTGATGCTGGCCGGCCAGATGCCAGCTGTTGCCCAGGCTGCAGGCATTAACTAAGAACTAACAAACTCTGAGCTGGAGTCCAGATCAGTTCACCTGTATGATTAGTTTTGCTCACGATAGGTATTAGTCTAATAAGAATGTATTTTGACTCTGTGAAATGCTTGTAAGTTGCTGCATACGTTAATCTCACTTGCAATGTCTGTATTCCACGCAATAAGAAAATATGTAAGTTTTGCTTTTACCTTTGAAAATATGAGTTTGTGAATCCAGGCACAGAAATCGTGCATCCCACCGTCTCCATCTATCCAGAAGAACTATCAAAATCAGATGGGCCATCAAGGAACAGGGCAGTACAAAGGATTGGTTAACTGCCCTATCGCACTTTGGAAATGCTACATGCAAGGAAGCTTGTCCTGTGGACTTGGAAGCTGAATGAAGGAAATAAGAATGAGAGGGGATTTGATAGCTGCTTTCAACTACCTGAAAGGGGGTTCCAAAGAGGATGGATCTAGACCGTTCTCAGTGGTGGCAGATGACAGAACACGGAGCAATGGTCTCAAGTTGCAGTGGGGGAGGTTTAGGTTCGATATTAGGAAAAACTTTTTTTCACTAGGAGGGTGGTGAAGCACTGGAATGGGTTATGTAGGGAGGTGGTGGAATCTCCTTCCTTAGAGGTTCTTAAGGTCAGGCTTGACAAAGCCCTGGCTGGGATGATTTAGTTGGGGATTGGTCCTGCTTTGAGCAGGGGGTTGGACTAGATGACCTCTTGAGGTCCCTTCCAACCCTGAGATTCTATGATTCTATGAAATAAAACAAAGCCACAAGAAAATTTGCCATCTTTTTGACTGTTTGAACTCTGACAGGGCCAGAGACTAAACTGAAGCCGGAGATCCCTGGGGGCTGTCTCCTGTGTCCACCCTGAAAGACGGTTTGAATTAACAGATCACAACCATTCTGTCACTCCTAGGATTTAGATGGTAACTGGCTTATGTGTTTATGTTTGCTTGCTTTAACCTGTAAATAATGCTCTTATTCCTTTTTCCTAGCTAATAAAGCTTTAGACAGTTTATTACAGGATTAGCAACAGGCATTGTCTTTGGTGTAAGAAACTAGGGTATCAATTGATCAGGGATAAGTGACTGATCTGGAAGCAACCCGGATGTGGTGTGATTTTTGATGTAAGTGACCATTTCTCACTAAGTCCAGTTTGTCTCGGTGGCAAAATAGATTGGAGAGTCTCAGGGGACTGTGAATTTAGGGTAAGACTGTTAAATGGGAACTCCTGGATCACTATGTTACTGGCCTGGTGAAGTTTTATTATAGAACATTCCACCGGTCTGGGGTGTCTGCCCAGAGGTAGGCATTCATGGTCATGAGCCACTCCCGTGTGACAACTACTATGAAACATGATCTCTCAATAATAAATATGGACCATCTTCCCAAGCAAGTGGTAATGCAAACTTCCTACCAAACTACACCACCAATAATTATTTAATTTATCATAATGCTTAGAGATCACATTGTACTAGGTCCCTCTACAAACATAGGACAAAAGGATGGTCCCTACCATCAAGAGCGTGCAATCTGAGTATGAGATGAATGACTACATAACATATGTTAACTCTGCTGGGATTTCCAGGAAAGTTCTATTTGCCTTTAAACCCTGCTTTGATTAAACTCTACTCCTAGATGACAATAGGATGAGATGCTGCCTTTTCTGTCCGGGTGGTGACCTTCAAATACCACCTACCTTTCCTTCCTTTTTTGTCAAAGATGGGAATTGGGGACAGAAAGGAACAATACTGGAAAGGGATCTTGTTGATTTGAGACTTGATACAGTTCCCACAGAAATCAATGAAAGTTCCATTGAGTTCATTGAGAGTTGGATTGGTCCCTTAAAAAAATTGGGAGGCACTCCTCATAGTCATCTCATGGAAGCCTTCAGTGATTTTCCCTGATTTCTGTCAAGAAAGGTGTAAGTATTGGAAAACTATATTTTAACTTTAATTTTATGCCTTTATTATAATTAGCATTAGCTTTATAATATATGGAGATATGCCTATCTCATAGAACTTGAAGGTCATCGAGTCCAGTCCCCTGCCTTCACTAGCAAGACCTAGTACTGTCCCCTGACAGATTTTTGCCCCAGATCCCTAAATGGCCCCCTCAAGGACTGAACTCACAACCCTGGGTTTAGCAGGCCAATGCTCCAACCACTGAGCTATCCCTCCCCCCTGAGCTGAGGTATGTTATGCCTGAACATCTACAGTTCTTACTCAAATTGATGATCACCTCATACCATATTATGGATCAACTTGCAAGAATATACATGGAATTACACCATTTCCTCTGCTGATTAGGGTGACCAGACGGCAAGTCTGAAAAATCAGGACAGGGGGTGGGGGGGTAATTGGAGCCTCTATAAGAAAAAGACCTCAAAATCGGGACTGTCCCTATAAAATCGGGACATCTGGTCACCCTACTGCTGATAGACCTGCCCATTGGGATCACAAATTGCCTTTTATTGGTTCAGCTACTGGAGGTCCTCTTTTAGGACTCGATTGTACAAGCCTTACACTGAACACAGATTGTCCAGTGTTACTAAACACAAGATTCATGTGAACAGTGCCATTGAAGGCAATAGCACCACTCATATGGCTATGAGCTCAGCAGTGCAAGGAAAAGTTGTACCATCTAGTCCTCAGCAACCACGTGGACCTTTGTTTGTGGGGCCAAAGTTATCAAAGTGCAAATTCTCACCTGTAATCTGCTGGAGAGACTCTGATTGCCAGCCCCGCCCCCACCCCCCAGCTGTGGCCACAGCCTCAGCCCCCTTACCTCTGTCCAGGTCCCCCGCTCCTGGCTCTGGCTCTGGTGGGGAGGGAGGTGTGGACAGGCATAAGAGGGGGCATGAGGCAAAACGTTTGTGGACCACTTCTCTAGGAGATGGGGGACGGGGTATACAGAAAAGTTAATACATCTTCAGGCTCTATTGGATTTGGCTATGGCTACACTACCGCTCAAGTCAACACAAGTTATGTCGCTCGGGGGTGTGAATGAGCCGCTCAGGGGTGTGAATGAGCCGCTCAGGGGTGTAAATGAGTGACATCACTTATGCCAACTTATGTGCCGGTGTAGGCGGTTCTCTGATGGTGGGAGAAGCTGACATAGCTACAGCCACTCGTGGTGGCTGGAGCAATTAAGCTGACAGGAGAGCTCTCTCCTGTTGGCTTAGAGTGCTACACTAGAGAGTGTACAGCAGCACAGCTGCATCAGTGCAGGGTTGTACGGGGAGATTTTGGCAAACCAGTAAAGTGCCTGAAACCACTATGGCATATTGCTAAAAGCAGCCAAGTCAGCAGGCTTAGCTTAACCAAGGAAGGAGGGGAGGGGGTTTTGGGTGCCACAGAAAGGGCAGCTTGACCCCGCGTCCTTCCTGATAAGAATTGTGTTGAAGTTGCTGATACATGCATTTCAGAAGAGCAGGATGTGCCCCAGGAACATCTATTGGGGCCTCAAGGCTGCAAACTCTGGGAAAAACCCACACCTGGTTAATCAATAATCAGAAGGAACCTCTTGCTGGACCATTGGAACTGCTGGCTTACCAAGTTTTCTTTAAGAGACATGTCATTCTATTACTAATGTATAAATAAGGGGGAAAGTTTGAGGTAGTTGGACTCTTCTGGACTCTCCCTCTGGATATATCTTGGGGTCCCCACCAGCAGACGGAAGATTTGGCCACTGGAAGCCTGCTGCTGTGTCACGCGAGAGCCACACTCAGCTTTGGTAATTATCGAGGGTTGGGGGGGTTTTACTAACCTGTTGCGGACGTGTGTAGGTGCTTGAGACTAAGTAAAATTTTAAAGCACTCTTGTGTTGTCCTGTTTGTGCCAGCCATCTATCGGTCAGACGGCCGTGTCTCCCCTGATTTATTTCCTGACGCCACCTCGCACAGAGTAAAAGTTACCAAGAGCTTTGGGTTTAAAGAACCCCGGGTAACAGGGCAAGTTCCACAGTGCCCAGGGAGTAGGACGATTTGCATTTGCCAAGGTCCATTTACTCCTCTCCCAACTCACCGCATCTCCATCCCCTTCCCCAGTGTGGACTTCAAGGAGAGATCTCCATTGGATCAAAATAGTGGGAAGGCGGAGAGGTCCATGTGTGAAGAACTCCACCCCGTGCAGATCTAGAGGGAACAATCTGACGCAAAGAATGTGTGCTATTCACATTCACAAAACAGCTAGACATTTATTCAAAAGGAGGGCATGGCTGCAAAATGTGCAAAAATATTCCTGAAACTGGGCATCATTCCCCAACACAAAATAGCATTCTCAAATACATTTTGCAAGAAAGTTTCATGGTACAAGCCCTAGAGATTTCCACACAACTCTGTATTCTAGGGTCCAAATCCTGGGGCCTTTGTTCTGGTTTCATTCAGTCCTTCCCCAAGCAAACTACTAGTGAAGTGTATATCATACTTCTCCTGCTAATATAAACCAGTGTGCTCAGAGGCACTATATGAAAGGCTCATTGCAGTTTGTCTGTAGGTCCCACTGAAACATACATGCATTAGGAGAGTCTCACGCTAAGTAACACCTTATTCTGTGAGTAGTTTCACTGAAGTCAATCAGGCATTACTAAATTGGATTCATTGTGTCAGAATCTAACCCATTGTGTGTGGACACACACACACATTTTAGAATGCAAGAAGTGACAGCGTGGTAAGATTTTCTTCTTCACAGAGACTTCTATTCTCTTGCAAACAACAAAAAGAAAAGCAAATGCCAACACAAAACACCAAACAATGTCTAGCTGTGGACACACAACAAAGACCATTTCTATGGCAATTACAACTATTACCTATCTGGTCATGAGACATTCATATGCATTATTCACAACCTTCAAATACTTAGCATGCTTACAAACAGAGAGAGAAAGACACAAACATTCAGCAGTGCCTAATTAATAGAAAATGTATCTCGTCTTGTACATTTTCTTCCTGGATCCATTCTCTCACAACTTTGTATCTCTAATGCCCACATTAATATCTATTCTCGAGTAGAGTCAGATTTTCAACTATAAATGAACCCCTTAATTTCATTAGTCAATTAAACAACAACATAAGAACGCATGGCTTCTTTAATGCTAATCAGCCTCATTACCACTTAATACAGTACATACCAACGTAGTAACACTGTTTATGCCATTGAGATTAACGAATCTCTCTAGAGGGTGCGCAGCACAACAATACATAGGAATGCAAAGAGCTGCTATTCCACTAATTTATGCACAGTTAGTTTGATCCTGCAGACACTCATCAGAGGCAATTTACTAAGGGCACCTACAATGAAAGGGCATCTGTGTAATGACCCTCATCTTGGTCACCACCAGAGATTGAACCCAGAACCACCAGATCCAAAGCACAAGACTCACACCCTCTGGACTTGGCAAAGCAGAGGATGCATAACACACAGAGTGGAATCCATATGCCTTGCTGATAGCCGATGTTTTCTGTGCTCTTTAGCTATATAGGTTTGAGGGACACAACACGACTCTCACATCTAGATATGTGTTTCAGAATGATGAAAGAGAATGCAAATTCCTAGCACATAACTGCTTAGAGCTAAGTTGTAACTTGGATCACAAGTCTGCACAGGGTAGTAAGAACCTGTCTCATACCCTTGTATCTACACCATGGGTTTGGATATTTACTTACTGCTCCCCAGGAGCAGGTGGGCAAGGCGAGGCAGGAAATAGGTCAAACCTCATCTCCACCTCCCATCTCCTCCCAGTGGGCCAGCCAACACATTTTATGCCAGCCGTAAATTACTGAACCTCCCATCCTTCCCCTGTTCCCCCACTCCCAGGGCAGGTGGAGAGTAGGGAAGAAATCTGGCCCAGAGGGGTGTCCCTAAAGTACAGTGCTTCTTGGGTTACCCAGTGCAACTTCCTCAGGGCTATCTATAAAAGCATTCAACCTTGTCACAAAGATATTAAGATGCCTTAAAAAGCCTTTCAGAGTGACCGAATGCAGAAAGACACTATTATAAAATATGGCCATGCAAATGAAAACTTTTTTATTTTATTTTCAGGCTTAACTAAATTGCAATTTAAGTAACATATTGAAAGGTAAACAGCCACCTGCTCCTGCCAGATGTTCTGCAGATCTTTAGCACTACTTTATGTGTGCTAAGGTATCATGGAAAGTGGCAAACTGGACCCCAAAGGTATTTATCTCACCAGTCTCCTGGCGGGCTATAAGGAGCCATCATATTATAGGGATTCTTCATCAAAATAATACAGACCACACTCCGATTAGAGCTTATAATGGGCAACATTCCTCCTTTCATTATTCCTCTAAACGTGCATAAATATGCTGGAGTATACGGTAACTACAGAAGGAGGGCAAAGATGGATTTATAAGCATTTTATTTTTGTTCTAGCAGTCCCTCTTAAAAATTAGAGAAGTTCTCTTCCTTCAAAATAATATCAGAATTAAGTAAAAGAAAACTCTGATATACTTATGCAAGTCAAATAGTACCTTACCCTACAAGTAGTCCCCCTGAAGACAATGGGACTCCTCCTAAAGTACGCTGCTACTCAACAGGAGTAAGGGTTTCAGAGCCTGGCTCATTGTTTGTATTCAGACCCTTTATATCCAGACATACCAACTGTAGCAGCACTGTGTACTCAGTCTGACTTAGGACTAGCTTCTGTTCCCAACCTTCCAGCCTGGTTTGGTCACCGCAGCTAGGTCAATAACGAAAGAGTCCACCCCTTCCAGGGCATCCAGGACAAAACAAAGAGTCTTCACACCAGTCTTAAGCTAGACCCAGCTCCTCCTTCCTGAGGACCTCCTAGACCCCCTTGAGTTTTTCCCTAGTTTCTATTGAGCAGCAACTCCCAGAGCTTCCTACCTGGAGTGTCCCAGCTTGCCCCAGGCTTCTGTCTCATCTCCACCCCCAGAAGGCCTCGTATGAGCTGCCTGCCATTTGGACTTTGCTAATTTCTCTGTCTGGGGAAGCAAGCTAAGTGTGTTATATAGGTGGGGCTGGACCTAAAGAGGATGGATCTAGACTGTTCTCAGTGGTAACAGATGACAGAACAAGGAGCAATGGTCTCAAGTTGCAGAGCGGGAGGTTTACGTTGGACATTAGGAAAAACTTTTTCACTAGTAGGGTGGTGAAGAACTGGAATGGGTTACCTAGGGAGGTGGTGGAATCTCCTTCCTTAGAGGTTTTTAAGGTCAGGCTTGACAAAGCCCTGGCTGGGATGATTTAGTTGGGGATTGGTCCTGCTTTGAGCAGGGGTTTGGACTAGATGGCCTCCTGAGGTCCCTTCCAACCCTGATATTCTATGATTCTATGACCCATCTCAGTTAAAAGGGCCAGACACCTTGTTACACCAACCCAGAAACCTTATTACATGAACTGATTTGAGAAGGTTGGGCCTCCTTTTTTATTAAGAATTCTGCTGAGCCACAAATACATGAAATTAATTTAAATTGTCACCATTGTGAACTCTAGCATGTGGATCCAAAACCTTGCCCCAGCGTGATCTAGCACATGTGCTAAACAGTTTAGCAAAGCCAGTGAATTAAGCCTATCACCACCTATGTAAGGCAGAGGAACATTATTCTCCCCATATTACAGATAGGGAAACTGAGGCACAAACAGGTTAATCAGTGTGTCCAAGTATACACACAAATCTGGGGCAGAGCTGGGAACAGAACCAGGGTCTAATCTTTTCCAAAATATGAGCCTAAAATTAGGCTTCTGCCTCATATTAAGGCAACCTAAATAAAAGGCCTGATTTTCAAAAGGTGCTGAGCACCCAGCAGTTCCCACTGATTTCGGTAGGACTTTTTGTCGTAAGTCATTTAGATGCTTTTGAAAACTCCATCCTCACATGCCTAAATAGGGATTTAGGAGAAATATCTTGCTTAGATTTCCTGACTCCCCGGTACTATGCTTTAACGAGAAGACTATTCTCTCTCTCTAGATGCACAATCCAGCTCCCAATGAAGTCAGTTGGAGTCCTCCCTATTCATTTCAGTAGGAGCTGGATTGAGCCCTAGTAAGAAGTGTGAACTGGTAGAACAGACTATCCTTTGCTTAGCTAGGTTCTCTCTCCGGGGTTTTATTCTTCAGGTTGAAAGTGCAGAGCAGACAACAGAAAAATGGAAGGGGAAAACAGGGTTTTATATAAAACTACAAAAACAAAGAGCCCAACTCATGCTACAATCCATCCCTCTTACAACTCAGTATGGAGCTCTTTTTGCTTCCTAATGCACTTCTGAGACTTTTCAGACCATTGCAAATAATAATAATAACCGCAATTGTCTCATTGTTTCCTTGTGTTCCTCTGTCTGTCTGCGTTCACCTCTTGTTTCTAGTATTAGATTAGAAGCATTCTTGGGCAGGACCATCTAGCACAACCAGCTCCTGATCTGTGACTTGGGCTGCCAGGTGCTAATGCAATGCAAACAATAAACCACTATCATTCAAGTTAAAATTTGGAAAGCGCTCGAGATTTGCCAACCATTTTGAGAATACCTGGAATCCCTCTGAACACTTACACTGAGCAACAAATACCATGATCTCACAAGTAACAGCCAATGAAACGTGCTGCTTCCATTCATTAAAATAGTCTCAAGTCACTTTTTGTATGATTTGATCAGCTGTAAGGAACTAACTCCCATTTTGCTAGTAAGCAGATGGGGCCTGCATCTACACCCTGCATCAGGCACAGAGAAAGGTGCCTGCAAAGTAATGAAAGATTAAAAAAAAAAAGTGGAGAGGGAAGATAAACAAGGGAAGATAAGAGAAAATTAGAATTCATCATTATGCAGCACATTCATTCATGGTCATGAAGCAAGCCTTCAAATCCCCCCTTGTGTGTGTCAAAATGCGGCTGCCACATTGTAGGAGACACTTCTCCTCATGAAACTGGAGATCACCCATTCACTTCAATGCTGGCCACCCCGAAGATCCTCCAGGAGATCACTGCGATCTCTATGGGTCCGTTAGCTACTGTGATAAAAGAGAGGAAACTCAGGGTACGTTAGAGCTCTGAAGTTTCATTTCTTCTGTCCCCTCAGGCTGATTGTAGAGCCCATCTGCCTCAGACTTCCTCAACTGCATAGAGATCCACGATGTATATAATGAAATAGCTAATAAACTAAAAAAGGCCTGTCAGTTTATACAGAATTGTCCCACAAGTAACATTTTCCTTATGAAATGGAGCGAAATGTCAGAGGCCAAACAGTCTGCATTTTTT
Organism: Macrochelys suwanniensis; assembly: GCA_033296515.1. Taxonomy (NCBI): domain Eukaryota; kingdom Metazoa; phylum Chordata; order Testudines; family Chelydridae; genus Macrochelys; species Macrochelys suwanniensis. The sequence goes on along the minus strand of CM065779.1, from coordinate 20,415,968 downwards.
ACTCACTGCAATTTAACATCTTAGCAAATGAGGTTTTTTCTGCTTATGGGCCTAAGAAAGGAAGGATGATCTTGTGGTTAGTGCATGAGTCTGGGAAGACAGGATGGCTATTCAATACGTACGTACGTACGTGCGTGCGTGTGTGAGAGAGACTTATTCTTTCAGTGTATAATTACCTATCTTTACAATGAGGGTAATGCTACCTCCTACTTCACCGGGGTGCTGTGAGGATAAATCCATTAATGCTCTTACTGCCATATAAATAGGTAGATTATCACTCAAAAATAAACCAGCTGAGAATGGTACCCAGGAAGCATCCGCTCTTAACATAGCAAATGCCACACTGGACCAGACCTGAGCTCCATCTAGTCCAGGATGCTCTCTCTCACAGTGGCCAGTCCCAGATGTTTCAGAGGAAGATGCAAGAAACCCCACAGTAGGCAGATGGGGGATAATTAGCCCCAAGAAGGTCCCATCCTAATTCTGAATACTTAACAATTAGCTTCAGACCTGAAATGTGAGGTTTTACATCACTTCCAGAAGAAATGTATTAGACATAACTATTCAAATGCTGCATATTCTTCTTGTCCAAACTGTAACCGATCCTTGCAAGTTTTTGGACTCAACCACACCTTGTGGCAAACATACATTTCTTAAATACTTTTAAAATTTCTTCCATGAGATGTAACTCAATGAGGTCTATCATACCAGGAGATACTAATCTAAATAATGTTCTATTATACTGTCAAGACACAGGGACAGATCCTGCTCCTACTGTAGTCAATGCCAAAACTTCCACTGACTTTAGTGCAAGCAGAATAAGGCTCATAAACAGAAGGTAATAAACTATGTCATTCAATACTCACTTTCAGAGTCAATCAGTGGTACAACCAATGCCTATTCAAAGCAAAAAGAAGGGCAGAAAGACAAAGGATTTAATAGCTTTGAGGGAGTACAATGCTTGGAAAAACTGTAGTAATGTTTCAACTTTTCTCTTAAATAATAACGCTGAACAGCTATAACCAAGTAATCCTCACGACAACCTGTAAGGTCAGTATTACTATTATTAGAGCTGGTTGGAAACTTCCAAATAATTAGGTTTCAGTGTAGGTTTCATTCCATGCATCCGATGAAGTGGGTACTAACCCACGAAAGCTTATGCTGAAATAAATTTGTTAGTCTCTAAGGTGCTACAAGTTTTTCTTTCTTATTTTCATTTTTCCAAATTATTGTTTGCTGCAAGTTCCAAAAAATTTTTTTTGTTTTTGTTCTTAATTTCCTGTGATTTGTTGTTGTTGTTGTTGTTGAAAAACAGAAATCAAAAAACTGAAAAACACTTGATTTTCAAAAACAATTTTCACAAAAAAAAAAAATCTTTGGATTTTGGTAAAAAAAAATAATTGGTTTTCAAAAGCCAAAAATGTTTACTAAAAACTGAAAATGTTGGGGGATGGATGTTATTTCTTTTTTTGTTGAAAAAATGGAAAATTCTTACCATAACAAAAATTTACCATGAAAATTGACACACTGATTAAAAAAAAAATGTTTTGATCCAAAGGTCTCTTTCATAAAAAAAGAAAAACATTTTGGCCATTATACAGATGAGAAAACCAAGGCTCAGAGAGATTAAGTGACTTCCCCACGTCCACACAGCAAGTCAGTGCCAGAGCTGAGGTTCTGATTCCAGAGACTCCCAACCTTGTTTATTTTCGTCTAAACCATTTTCTCTCTCAGTTCCTATCTGAGACTTTGCAACTGTATTTTTAATTGATTCTGAAGATCTCCAGTATGCTGTGCAAACAATATTTTCCACATGAGAAGACGACATGGCCCCTGCAGGATGCAGAAACAGTGCTAATTCATGAATTACTGGGAGTGCCTGTTAGATCAGTTCTTGATTAGGAATGGGTGAAAAAAATAATGGATCCAAACCTTCCCCTATCCTTTGAAACAAACCATTATTTACGTTGGAAAAAGTTCTGTTCAACTTTTTCTCCTGCTCCCACTTTTGTGCTCTTGGGATCCAGTCAGCAATAGAAGCTATTCATATCATTTTTCTGGCTCAAATGGAATGAGGAAACACCAGAAATCTCAATAAGAAAACTTGATCTCAGGAGATAACCATTTGTAGCAGGGTCAGGGTAACGATCTCAAACAGTCTTACAATCTATACCTTTTAAAAGCTTAGATTCTTTTCTCATCTTTTGCCCAGAAATGCTGCTTTTGAGTCCTGGGCATGCCTATATGGAGCCACTTTTTAGTACATCTGTAGTATTAACGAACGAGACAGGTAAAATGCAAGTCTCACCTGATTACATACATACATAAATATTTAAAAAAAACGTATCCATCTGTGACGGTGTACCCCATAAAGCTTTATGGGGAGAGGCTTATAAATGTATATATCAGAGAGGTAGCCATGTTAGTCTGGATCTGTAGAAGCGACAAAGGGTCCTGTGGCACCTTATAGACTAACAGAGGTATTGAAGCATAAGCTTTCGTGGGTGAATCCGAAGAAGTGGGTATTCACCCACGAAAGCTTATGCTTCAATACCTCTGTTAGTCTATAAGGTGCCACAGGACCCTTTGTCGCTTCTACAAATGTATATATGTAACTAGAATATGTTTTATGCTACATGTGCCATGTAACATATCTCTGTGAAAGATATGACCTACTGAATTTATTCCTCCTGTTTGTATGCATGTATCATTGTTGTAGTTGGAGTTAGGAAGATTGGTTTTATATTTGCTGGTTTTGTACATAGCCTTTGTAAGTGCATGGGATCATGTTTGGAGGAAAGAATGTGCCTGTTAAGTACGAGCACTTAACAGACAAAAGAAGTTGCAGACCCCAATCCACATCGGGGCCTGGTCAAGAATGCAACTGGTCGGACTGGTTACCGAGGGGTGCATGGACATGTGACTTGCCCATGTGATCCCAAAACTCCATGGCAACTGGATCCTACACAGGGAGTGGGGAAAAGGCTATAAAAGCCCTTGGAAGACCCTTCCATTTTGTCTTCAGCTAGCGAAAGAAAGAAGCTCTCCACCCCCCAAGGACATACCTGAGAGAGACTGAACAAAGGACAGAGACAATAGGGGGTGTGAGTGACTGCTGGACCCAGGCTAGAAGCTTTACAGCCTGTGAAAGAAAGAAAGCTGGAGCCGGTGAGGTTTTGATATCTGTGTGAAGTTTGATTAGACATAGACCTGCGTGTTTTACTTTATTTTACTTAGTAATTCAATTTGTTCTGTCTGTCACTACTTGGAATCACCTAAATCCTACTTTCTGTACTTATTAAAATCACTTTTTACTCATTAAGTTTCCTGGTGTATGAGCTGGTACCCGGGGGGGGGGGGGGAGGGGGAGGGGGCAAACAGCTGTGCATATCTTTCTATCTTTGAAATAGAAGGCGAACTATATATGAGTTTGCCCTGTATAAGCTTTATACAGGGTAAAACGGATTTATTAAGGGTTTGAACCTCCTTGGGGGTTGGACACCTGGGTGTCAAAGGCAAGAGCACTTCCAGGAGCCTTACAGTTGTGAGTGGACTTGGTTCGGACCTGGGTCTGTGTTTGCAGCAGATCAGTGGAATCTGGCTCAAAACAGACAGGATTCGGGAGTCCCAAGCTGGAAAAGGCCTGGAAGCAGGGGCAGAAGTAGCCTTGGCACACCAGGTGGCGGCACCAAGCAGGTCTCTGTGACCCCAACTTGTCACACCATCTTTTTTTCTTTCAGTGATTTTCACTACTGATGCTGATGCCAGGCAAAGAGCAGGTTGGCACTCAGGAACTAAAATTCCCACATAGTTCTGCTAATGAACCTCAGTCTGATCTGCAAGACATTTCTCTTCCATTAAGAGGCCCCTCCTGAGGGGAAAAAAATCAGCCAGTATATATGGCAGATAATGCGGCTATGCACAAATATCCACAAAAGACTATGCTGCACTTAAACCAGATTAATGTCACATATGACCAAGTACAACTGATTTGGACTCATGTCTCCAGGTATGCATTGATAGACTATTATCTGATGGCAGCATGTAGCCTGTCCTATCTACTTTGTTAATTGCAAGATATCTCAGTTCTCATTCCAGTCTAAAAACAATAACATTGTGCAGGTGTCACTCAATGCCTAATTTGGGTGGAAGAAGAACTTTCATTGCCACTTTCATTTGCTCTCAGATCAAGTTTGCAGGGCTGGCCATTAGAAACGCACCCCCCACCCCCCAATTCTACTTGTAAACGGAGCACATTTGATACAGAAATCTAAAAAACCACAATAAATATGCACTACCATTTTGCCATTTTTTTACAAAGCTGCTCTTCAGACTAGAGCAGCTCTTTACATTAGCTTGTTTCAGACACTGAAGCGTCTTGATCTAAATCCACAGTACTTTAGCAAATGCATTTTGCTTTAGAAAAGTCCATAAAACCTTTCTTGAAAAGGAACTTTGCTATTTAAAATGATCAGCCACCCACCAATTTTAATCTTTAAGTGAAGGGCCCTCACTGTCCAAAAGCAGCTTTCTATGCACTGCACAGATGTCACCGATTCAGGGTACCTGCAAAGACTGTATTGTTAAGGGGAAGGGGGAAACAAACTTGCTTCCATTACTTGATGGGATGATGCTCTGGGCCAATTTCACCCCTATGTAACGGCAACAATTTTAGTCCAACTGATACAAGGCCAGTGGAGAAAGAAAGCAGTTATACCAAGAATGACTCTGATATCATGAGTCTAATCCAATGCCCACTGACGTCAATGGAAAGACTCCCACTGACTTAAATGAGTTTGGGATTGAGCCCATAGTGCATATTACAAGTAACTACTCAAAGATTTTCTTTCTTTCTCTCTTTCTCCCATTTAATGTGCTTGCCTGCCAGTCAGGAAAGAAAGATGGAACTAAGCACAGCAGATTAAAGGGCAAAGGGAGGAGAGGGAATCAGAAAAGTCATTCACTCTCCCAGTGGAAGAGAAGCACGTCTGCTCACAAAGGCAGTGACAAATGGCATGGTTAAGGCTTTCAAACAAATATATATATATCAGTAAGATGGTGTGAGCAAGTACATCTTCCACACACTACTTTTTTCTAAGGAAGCCTCCAATGCTGCTTGCCATGATAACTAAATTTATTATTAACTGTGTATTTCATGATGTTAGTGACAATATGTTAATGTGATTTTTCACGTCCTCCTGCAGTGAACAGATGGCTCCTTTTACTTTACTTTCCACATCAAGTGTGATTATTTCTTGGTGCCAAAAGCCACCTGCCGCTCCTCGGTCTCCAGTCTAATTTTTTATGTTGGTAAAACACAGCAGGACTTGTTATCAGTTGGATGGCATCTTAATAAAAGGAGACATGCCAACATATTGACATCATGTTCAAGGGGAAATTTTAGCCCCTGTTCCTGCCCCTCCCCCACTCAAAAATATATTTTTTTAAAATACCCATAAAAACAGAGCATACCAGTTTCAAGATGCTCCAGCGCAAATTTTGGGCCCAATGCCAAGATGCAGAGTTGGCCTCCTTTTGTTCCCGCACCAAGCACCTCACTCAGGGCTCTGATCTCTCGTCCTGTGTAATGATAATTAGCCATAACATATTCAGAAGTCAAATGTAAGCAGGAATACATTAACATTGAGATCAGTGCTGGGATCGTTTTCATTGGGAAAATGACAAAGAAGGACACCAAAATTAAAATACAGGATGTGGATTCACAGTATTACTTTCAAATACATGAAGGGGAAACTCATTTGTTTGTCAGTCACGAGCTGGCACTCAGCAGACAGCTGTGGTTTACAATAAACAAACAATAGGAGCCGGATCAGCCATTGTCACCAATCTCAATTTTTCTTCACTTTGTTGGAAACAAAGAAGGACAATGATTTAGGCCAAAACCGTCAAAAGCGGGAGCCTAAAGTTAGGCCCATAACTCCATATTTAGGCATCTAAATAATTGGCCTAATTTTGAAAAGTCCTGAGCAGCCAGTATCTCCGATTGACATGTAGGAGCGGCTGGATGCCCAGCAATTTTGAAAGTCAGGGTGGGATTTTCAAAATATGCCTAAGTGATTTAGGCACACAAGTCTCACTGAAAATTAATGGGACTTGTGGTCCTAGCTCACATAGACACGTTTGAAAATCCCACTTCAGGTTCTCTATGTGGGTGCTTAAATAGGATTTATGAGGCAAACTTTATACCCCCATATTTGAATATCTTGGGTTTAGGCTATTAATGACGAGATAAAGTCTGTTTAGGAGACAGCATAAGTCTATAGTCATTTGCTCCTATGACATGTTAGAGAAGAAAATGAAAACCCCACTAGCGAGATTTCATTATTTCAAAATTTGTACTCTTGGTTAAAACTTTATTTATTCGTTTTAGTTACAGAGGGGCGCGTGCCAAACCCTTGAATCTGAAAGCCCCTGCACTTAAGGAAAGTTGAGTACTAGGTTTACTGACCAACTACTTTGATAAGTGGACTAACAAGTCTAACGAATAGCCTGTAGTGTTACAAATATGCATCATAGCTTTACTGGAGCTGGTGTTGTGGGAAAGAGATGTTAGAAGGGGAAATAATTTTTATTTAAATATTTAAAGAAAATATCATAGGTACATACAATGCTTTTTTGTATAGATGATCACTTCAAAACAATTTCTACGAGTGTGAAAGTCTCTCTTTAATAGCAAACAATGAGCCTGATCCAAAGTCCATTGACATCAATGAGAGTCTTTCCAATGAGTTCCGGGGGCTGTAGATCACACCTTATCTCAGGTATTGTTCTTAAGAAAAAGTCATGGTCCAGTGGCAAGAGCACAGGATTTTGAGACAGGATATTTCTGAGTTCCAGTTATATCTCTGATACCTTTGTGGCCTTGAGCAAGACATTTTATCTCCTATCCTCCTTCCCCATCTGTAAATATGGTCAATAGATTTTTTTTTTTAGGCCTCCTTGCTTTATTACAGAAGTATTTTATTTGTATGAAAGAAATAAAGCAGGCTGTGATTGCCAAGAGAATTTCATGTTTTCTGACCTTCTTTAGGTTTTGAGACCTCTCTTTCCAGAGTCAAATATCCTCTATGGGGTTTAGATCAGCATTAGTTGGCCATTTTGGTCATGCTGCACCTCTCGGCAGCTTTCAAAATGATTGACCATGGTGGTCAGTGATTGCAGGCAATTAGCAGAAATAAATATCTGGTCTAATGATATTTGTGTGTAGTTCTAGTCAATATTTTTCTTATATTGGTGAAAAACCTATTTTTTCTTGTTATCTGGTCACCTCTGTAGATAGTCAAATAATATCTGGCAAATTATTCACAATTTTTCCAACAATCTGTGACTAATTTATTCATGAATCATTTGATATTTTATTATTCAATCTCCTGTAGTTAGATGAGGCAGAATTCATTTTTTAAATTCTATAATTTTGACCATGTTTATTTTAAGCATTTTTTAATTTTTATCAATTTACATTTTTACAATTGCATAAAAGTATGGGTTTTAAAAATAGATAAAGTTGAAAAAATGTTTATTATATATTATCTATCCATTTTATCTATTTACATTATAGAAAATTATGGGAAATTATTGTGGAGGTCAGGCAATTATATAATGAGAACAGATGTTGAGATTCAAAAATTTTAAGCTTTGTAACTGTTAGAACACAAACTGTCAACATCATATGTTAAATTAATAACAAAGTTAAGATCCTTCAATCAAACACTAAGTTCTCACACAGCATTTTTATTACTTTGCCTATTTGTAAATTTTGAGTATTATTGATGGAAATATTTTTCCTCAGTGTGTGTGTGCATGGTGAAATCAATATTTACCGACATTTACCAATTGAATTTTTCCAAGCCTAACTGTATATAACACTGTGGGATCTTATCTCCCATGCTGCTCAAGGCCAAAGCTGGCTAGAAATTGGGGGAGAGGGGGAAGTATATTGTAAAAATTGTCGAAGAAAAAACATTTCTATTTTCCCTTGTTTAAAAGAGAAAAAAAAAATTCCAACCACCTCTACTCAACATATTCATGAAGCCTCTGGATAAGAACTCTCTTAAATACTCTGTATGCACCATCAGTAGGTTGATGATAGATATAATAGTATTTTAGAGCTGGGTGATTTTTTTGTTTGCTTTGACAAATAATGGCTGTTCAAAGTAAACAAAAAATGTTCATTTTTTTTTTAATTTTGGTTAATCGAAATGGATGAGGGGACAGGAAAGAAGAGAAAAGGTAACCCAGAATGCTGGGCTTTTCTTTTTGAGAAATGAAATGAAATCTTTCAATATGAAAGGAAATGAAAATCATTTCACTTCATTCCGTTTTCAGGAAACATTCCATGAAAATTTTCAAACATGAACCAAACCCATCACTTTTTGGCCAGGCCTACTGTATCTGTGGAGGGGCTTGGGTTTGTTTCCTTTTTTCCCCTTCCCCCTCATTGACACTACAAATTTGATCTGTTGCTCAAAAGAACGTTAAGACACTATTGAAGGCTGAATGTATCAGAGCTGCCTCATCCTCAGCCCAGGGAAATAGAAGTCTTTTTGCTGGGTACCAGTCATCAGTATGGGAAGGCTCACTCCTTTGTAATCTTGCTTATTGAAGGGACTGATGAACCTGGTGTAAAACTCTGATGTCTCTTCTGACGTGCCTTTTGCATGGAAAGGCAGGGCTGAGATGAGCTGAGTTTCCCCTCCTGCCCAACTGGGCAATTTGTGCAGGCTACACTCTTATTTATCCCATAATGAACTCACAACAGAAACACACACTTTCATAACCATGAGGCATGATTATTGTAATTCCTTCTTTATATGGCTCACAGCAGGACTTCATCATTTGCAGCTTGTTCAGAAGGCAGCAGTATGTCTGCTTATTGGTTCAAACAGCTGAGAGCATATTACACGCTTCCTATGTTCTTGACACTGGTTTCCCATTAAGTGGAAAATATATGCTAGCACTGTTCTTTTATAAAGCCCTGGTTGGTGTTAGCCATGGCTGTATCTGAGCCTCATTTTGATGGGTATCTGGGCTAACACATCACCCACCTTTTAAGGAGCTCATCGTTACACTGAACCAAAAGTGAAATCTGTGAAATCCTTTTGGTATTTCCTCCTTCCCAGGAAGTATAAGCTAATTCTACAGCGGCTCATTATGCGAGGTCACATATATCATAGGTTGTAAGGAAACATCTAATAGTTGGGCTGCCACATTCTGGGAGATTACACAGAGGAAAAGAAAGACTTTTAAGGTGGGATTTTGTAAAAGCATCTAAAGGATTTAGGAACCCAAACCCAAATCCATTATTTTCAAAAGGACTTCTGTTCCTAATGCCCATAAGCACTTTTGAAAATCCCACCTTTAGTTCATCTATTTGTTTCAAGGTCTTAAAATAAATATATAAAAAGACTACCCAGAGCCCTTTGCTACTTGGTGAGCGGCAACACCGAGCAAATAAATCTGGACTCTGTTTCATTTCTGCTTTGCACATCACATCTGAGACCCTGAGCTAGCAAAGCACTTAAAAATGCATGTAATTTTAAGCACACAAATAATTCCATTGAAGTAAACAGGGCTACTCACTTACTTAAAATTAAATGTTTAAGTGTTTTTCTAGATTGGGGTCCAAGTCAATGGGTGATCACACTGGTAAGCCTTAGGATGTGCATCTTGCTCTTCCCTGAAGTCTCTCTGGGTCCATTTTGAGCAGGTGTTTGAAGTCTTGAGCCCTGTTTTTATTGTATTTTAAGTTGTTTTCATTCTGTTGCACTGTGCCCTTAGTGTCTTGCAGTCAACTATACATTCCCATACTTCCATAAATTACGGTAATTGTAATAAAAATAGTTATCAGCTTGCATTCTGTGAGTATTGTACAGTTCAAAAGTCCTATTCATATTCACGTGAATTAAAAAGAGAATCTATTTAATCTTTGATCATGAATGTGTGTGTGTGCACGCACGTGTGTGTGTGTGTTTGCTTTGCAAAAAGAGTAATAGATTTTAAAGACCGAAGGTACCATTATGATGATGTAGTCTGACCTCCTGCATCACAGAGGTCATAGACCCTCACCCAGGGATTCCTGCATGCACTCCAAGAATGTGTTGTGAAACTCCAGCAACTCCAGAAACGCAGTTTTGACTGAAGGACTTCAAGTGATGACTGTTCCCATCCTTTGTTAATTAAATAACACGTTCAAAGCCACAGAGCAAATGAGTGTCAGAAGCAGGATGAGTCCATGTCCCTTCCCCGTTCTACCTCTAATTCGCTAGCCCACAGAGCTTCCTGGAGCATGTGAGTTCACTGGCAAGAACCTCGGAGGAAGCAGTGAATTTATATGAATGGATATTTACCAAAAAAAATGAATTTTGAAGTCTTAAATGTGAAGATTTGCACCAGAAACCTCATTCAAGAATTACGCTTAACTCCTCGGGGGGTTATAAAACTTTTATTTTTTATTATACGTTTATTTGTATGGTGGTAGTGCTTAGGTGCCCCACTCACTGACCGGACTCTCATTCTACAAAGCAACTAAGCACATGCATAAACTAAACTAAATATGTGAGTAGTTCCATTGAATTAAATGGGATTACTCATGTCCTTAAAGTTAGGTTTCTGCTTCAGTAACTTGCTGATTTAAGACCTGCTCCAAAGCTCATTAATGTCAATGGACAGATTCCTATGCACCACAGTGGACTCTGGATCAAGCCCTGGGAGCCTAAGGGTTCAATCCTAGCTGGTAGGTGCACTGAGCACTGCTGTGAGGTGATGAGGGCCCTCAACTCATAAGAGGGGGAATCTCTCCATTGATTTTAATAGGAGTCCAGACGGAGATCCAAACTCCACATTGGCGTAAGCATGTGCAATTCAACTAGAAGTCAGCTCAGTTCTATCCACTTTCACTAGAGCCGAACTTGGCTTATATCCTTTATATTTCATTTTGTATTCTGAGTTCTGGGAGTCAAATGCTGCTTGGGGAAGAACCACAGACGGCAGCTGTTTTTTATCTGTGATTTTTCATCACCCGCAGTGGCTGATTTTGCAAACTGCACAGCACTCTGGGCCCACCCGCCTGTGAGGGTAGGAGTAAGCCCTTCATTAGAAGTCATTTCGGTGGCTGGAATGTAGTGTCTCTCCCGATAATGTCTAGTATCATTTAAAACAAATTAATTTTTCATTTCGTGCTCAAGTCGTAATTCTCAGCCTGGCACACATTACAAATGACCTTAAGGCTGGACAAGCAACAAACACCATTAGCAAATCAGGAAAATCCAAAAACCCCTTTAGAGCTAAATCTTCCACCCTCTTTCTTCGGCTAGTGGAACCTCATTTTCATAATTTAATTCATCTGATATTGGTAAATTACAGCACTTTCCCCTTAGGCTACTAGATAGCCTCTGTATATTCTATTATAAAATTGGTTAATTAATAATTTCTCTATATTGCCACTGAGCAGAACTACCTGGTTAAATTATGATGATGGTGCCTCATTACACGCACATTCTGAGGCACTAAGCCATCATTTAATGTCACGAGTGAGCATTGTGATCAAGCGTGCTGGGCTGCTAGACAGAATAATGCCCTTTCTTGTGCCGCTTTCCAGGAATGCACTTTCCAATTAAAATGAGTCCAACCTGGTAGATACAGATTGTCCAGGAGGGGTTGGGTGCAGGGGGAGAGGTTTGGAAATAGTTAAGGTACAGGGATTTGAACTCAGTCAGAGACCAGAGCTTATTAGTTTAACTGAAGGACAAGGTGTACTGTACAAATCTCATTAGGGAACTTCCACAGGAGCCAAGAAGAGTCTTTGGTTTCACCTACAGGCATAAAACAAGAAGCTGTTATGCTCTTTTTTCTCTAGAAAGTAAAGGTTACAAGGAAAACAACCAAATAAGTCAGCCTTTATGAGGATCAGGCTCCTTTGAATCCCCAACTATCTGTTTTGGGAAGGTTTCTGATGCTTGCGTTATCACTTTGATATTAATACCCCTAATCCCCTGGGAGTAAGCTATTGTTTGACTCCGAGTAAGCCCTTTTCCCCAATATATCAGGCTAAATGTTAAATTAAACAGTCCTTCATCTAGGCAGAACATTATGCAGCAACTGTATGAATGTTAGGTATAGAAAATTTGCTGCTGCTTTTTTTTTTAATCATGCAGTCTAATAAGATCTCCAGGAGTAATCTCCCTACCAAAGTCTAAAGCAAATACGATCACATCTCGGTCAGTCACCTACTTTAACCTCCCATCGAAATTACAGCCACAGAATCTTTTCTGATTGTTTCAATCAAAACAAAATGAATAAACTTAACCCAGAGAATATTTAACTATCCACTGGAGTTTCCAGTAAAACCTTCACAACGTGATTTATCTGAGCATTGGTGAAATTGCCTGCAATGTCTGGCCTCTGTGTTTAGCATACAATACAGTTCATTATTATCCTACCAGCTCTGGCCAAGCAACTTAATAAAAAAAAAAAAAAGAGGGGGAAAAAAAGGAAAAGAAAATAGAGATTCTGATCTTAGATGGGGAGGGAAAGAGAGAGGACCAAGGCTGTAGAAATTGCCTTATGCATAGCTAGTGACTTTAAGTTGAGTTTAGTGAAGTGAGGTGGAAAAAAAACAATGGGAGTTATTTTAGCACTGATTGCAAAGGAAAATTACTGACACATTCACACAGAAATAGATGGACAAGCGAGTGCAATTATAATCTGGTGGGCGCTGGATATGTCATGCTTATTTTTTTTGCTTGAAAATACAAGAGGTTGCCAGTTGGATGCCTCCTTGAAAGTAAGTTCAGATTTTATTCCTGCACCTTTTTTCTCCCGGTATATTAAGCAATATATAACCGTGCCGATACAGGGGCCCTTCTGACGACACCAGTGTTCCACTGCTAAGATCGTCGTCACCCCTCTGCTGCGTTTAGTAGCATCCTGGGGCCTTTGCAGGTTGAACCCCCTGGTGAATCCCACCCCCCTACATCCAGTCCCCCTGCACCAAGACCACCCCCCACAGAGTCCCCCCGACTCGAACCCCACCCCACCAAGCCCCATTCCCTCTGCATCCAGATGCCCCCTGCTGAGCCCCATCCCCCACACCCAGACCCCCTCGTGCTGAGCCCCAAACCACCTTTCAGGGACACCCCCATAGAGTCCCATTCCCCCTACACCCAGAATCCCCCCAATAAACCCCTGTGCATCTAGAGCCCCCCAACACCCAGAGCCCCCACTGAGCTGCCCGCATGCAGATGGCCCCACACAAACCCTCTCACCCCACACCTGGATCCCCCACACGCTAAGCCCCTCCACACTTGGATCCTGCTTTGCTGAGACTGCTTGCCCCACACCTGGATCGGGGGGCAGGGCTGGGCCTGCATGCGAGACTGTTTTTGTGGTGCCCCCTGCGCGCAGGGGCAGGGCCCCAGAGTCTTTCGGTTTCATTGCTGGAGTCCGGGTTCTAGGACCCTGCAGGGTGGGAGGGTCCCAGAGCTGCAGCTCTAGTTGTAGCAAAGAAACAGCCCCCCAGCCTGAGCCCTGCAAGCCCGAGTTGGCTCTTCACGGTCCAGCCGCAGGTTTTGCTTTGCTGTATAGACCTACCCTTAAAGTCTTCTGGGCTTGATGCACATGGAAAGATCAGTATTGCCCTCTGCCCTGAATCTTGTCTGTCGTCTGTATTGTTACAGACGTACTTACTGATAGGTATTTTGAAATAAATGACCAAAATAATTGAAAATGGCGTGATTATATTGCGTTGAGTTATTTTGACAAATATAATATACAGCATTTTCAATTTTTGGGTGCAGAATTCCCTCAGGAATAAACAAGGGAAAGAAACAAGATGGAGAGTTGTTAAACTGTACGACTTAGCTAAGGGACAGATTTTCAGATCTGCTCAGTACCCACCACCAGTGCCACAATGGGAATTGCTGGATGCGACGTTCTTGAAAAATCTGGTCCGAATTGTGGGTGCGCCTAGACACTTGAAAATCTAACCCAGAGATTTTGAAAATGTAGACCCACATGGAAACAAAACAATTAAATTCTACTTTCAAAATACAATGGCAAGCAAAGGGTGGGGGCCAGTGAGTGCACAGCCCAATGATGCTAATTCTTGTGATTTTATCATGAATCTCACAATATTTGGTATTTCTTAAAGCCGCTGCTCCTGGAGCTATGTGAATATGAAAACCTAAGCTCTCCTTTAAAAACAAAAAAGTAAGGATGTTTGTGAACAAAAGCTCAAAGACATGACTCGAGCCCATCCGAAGCGCCCCAAAACCAGTAGAGAATAAAAAATGACCCCAACATTATTATTTTTTTAAAAAATCTCTTGGTTTTTAAACCAATCTCATGATTTCTGTGAGCCTGATACATGATTTTTGAACCCTTGGCAATGGCAATACTATAACATGCATGCTGGGGATCTGACCGCAAATGCGGAATACCTGGGAATGGTCTAAAGGATGAAGTACGTATGCTCAGCTGCGAAGAGAGGAAGCAACTTGTATCGCTCGGTACTGATTCCTAGTGCCTGACACGGCTCAGAAAGAGGCAGCCAATCCTGAGCGCGTGAAAGATGTCAGCTCTGCATGTATGGATAAGGTAGCAAAGGAAGGAAAGTGACAGGTCCCAGAAGAGATTGCTGTAAGTTCCAGTTTACACGGCATAGCCCAGCTTTGAGAAGATTGCATTTATCTGATAGTTCTTTAAATGGTGCTGCAAATGACTTTTGCTTCCCAATGCTGTGCATTTCCAGAGGAAAACAAAGACACCCCAAAGGTGCTACCACCATCACCTACACAGACACATACCACAAAAGGACTAAAACCAAAATTCACAACCTCTTTTCACCAGTTCACCGATTCTGCTGAGGGAAACCATATGCTAGTTACTATTCATATTCACTAACGTAAGAGAGAGAGAACAAGCTGTGTAATGCCTTGCAGATGAACATGCATGGAAAAGTGGCACTGACTGCCCAGTGGGCAGTCAGCAGTAATTTACGAAGGTCTGGTATCTCTCTCCACGGCAAAGAGCGACATTCATGACAGTAGAATCTCTAACAAATAATGTGTCAAGTGTTTGATATAATAAGTATTTGTTCCCACTTCTTATCATTCATATTCACTCACTCTCACTTTTAATATTCTCATTGCATATACATCAACCAAGATGTCGCAAAAATATTCCTGGATTCTGAAGCCAGAAAGAAAAGTACAAAACAGATACCCTATGGCATCTGTTATCTTTTAATTATGACTATAGTATGCGATAAGTGCTTTACTGAACAAATAAAGAGATAAAGCCTCTTCCCTAAAGATACTGACAATCTATTTAATTATAATCTAACAGAATCTCATTATTGTAATAAATAGTTGCCTACTGTTAGAGGACTGGGTCCCTTCGAGTAGTACAGTAGAAACCCTCAAACACGGTCTCCTTTGCAGCTGAACTAGCAGCCTGATGGGAAAGCCCCACGGGGATTAATAGTTTCCAAAGACATTTGGTGATTAATTGTCATTGGCGATATGCATGTTTCCTCCTATATCTGTGACAGTTCTGACACGAGTAGACGGCTTACAAAGGTGTGCCTGACAGAGGATTCCTTAATTATAACTCAAAATAGATGAGCCTGACCAAGTTTTCCTTGCAAATGCCAGTTTTATTTAAGCGCTGAGTGAGTGAGAGGTTGTTCTTTGCCAGAAGAACTGGAGACAGCCAGCAACATCGCAGAGTAATAAAGTTGTTTGTCAGCTCTCCAGAGACGCCTTAAGCTCCAGCCTTTCCCCAAGGGAAAGAACAACATAATAGGGATTTAATAACACAAGAGGCCTGGGAGAGAGTGCAGATTCTTATCCAAGGGGCGTTTTTAACCCAGGACGTAAGCTTGCCAGTGGGGCTTGCTGAAATCCCACTGCACTGTTTAACTTTAAAGACATGAGCATGTAGGCATAGCAGTTTACTAGGTGATTTGTGGGCTCCACTCTTCTAGAGACCTAGGCATCCCTCTACACACACACACACACACACACACACACACACACACACACACACACACACACACACACACACACACTCTAATGAGCAAGTGATGAAACTTTCTGATAAACCCTGGACTCCTGTTGTGTAGGATTCTGCCAAGGCAAGGGATGCAGTTGCAATATTAGCCGGAGGAGCTGCCCGGTTCAGCGTATTGGTATGTGATATAGAGCCTGCCAGTTCCCGGTTGCCCATATCGAATTGAGCTCTGGACAATGGTTCCGAAAAGTTGACGCCATCTGATGTGAAATAGATTAAATCTGGGGGCTGGAATGGAACCATCAATCTCTATTCCCACACCTTATACACAACCACCGGAGTCAGCACGGATACCCATGCTGAGAGTCTCAACAAAGAGATCCATGAGAACTAAACCCCTAAAGGGGATCCATTCAGATCAGGGGTAGAAGGCATGGATAGGACAGCGGGGGAAAGCTTGTACTCTCACGGCCCGTGCTCCACCTGTTCTGTTTGGTTCTCTAGTCACCACTGGTTTAGCCACCATGCTCTCTATTCATAGAAGTGGTGGTTTGGAACCATGGAAGCAGAGGACTAGAAAAAGAAAAAGTTCATATTCAATGTAACATCTGGCACCTCTACATAGCACCAGAACACTGACAAACATTACTTAATGGGAAGATAAAAATTCAGGGTTTCTTTGGACTAGAAAGTACAGGTATAGAGAAAGGAGTGGCTGAGTGGCCACCAGTGCTGGGGAGCTGCAAGCGGGGCCATGGCTCAGAAGACACAGGGGGATGCAGCTTCCCACAGGCCTCCTGTGCAGGCTAGTGAGTAAATACTACAAATTGGGCCCTTTATTGTAATCTTTTTATGCATTTTTCAACTTAAGGGAAATGGTTATTATCTGATCATCCAAAATTTTGGCTTAGATCGCTTGGTCCCATTTCCACATCTTGAATCAGGACCATGCCTGGACATTTTCCGGTGATCCTGACTTGGCAAGGAATTTCCATCTTGATTACTGTCCAGACTATTCAAAAAACAAAATAATGGACCAAAGCCTTCTGTCAGCTGCCTTGGTATCCCCCGCTTGCTTTCAATAGGATTGCAGTGCTGGATTGACCCCAATTATTAGGCTTCAGCCGCTCACTATATTCCTGATATACAAGGCTGGGGCAGATGAGAGGATGAGGTTTGTGTTAAGAGATGAAGAGGGAAAGATCTGTTGAAAGCATGAAGCCAGTAAGGAAATAGGCCATTGCATGCTATGCATAGGCATGGATTAAAGTAATACAGCAGAGTCCACACAAGTGTTTAAGGAATGTGTCCGTCTCCGATTCTGCAAAGATTGCACTAGGCAGCTGACTCACAGATCATGAAAGGTGGGGGGCGGGGAAGCTTTCTCCCAAAGTTCTTACAATCTTTTGGAGACGGTCAAAATTCAAGTGCATTATGTCTTTCACCCGTTTTAGATACAGCTGATAGCAGTATATACAACTGTTCTTCAATGGTTCTGCTCCTTTGTAGAAGGTCTCAGAGTGTATTGCTTGACAGCTGTTCCTTACCCAAAAACTCCACCAATGGTCTTGTTCGGTCAGCTCCCTGTGCAATGTGTATATGCTGTTGGGTAAGAATGAGGTATTTTGGGTTGCAATGCTATCAGTACGTAGATGACTTGCAGCTCCACAGCTCCTTTTCATTATATCTAGGTGGTACAGTTTATTTGCTTTCTGAATGCCTGACTGAGAGAAGGACAAGGATAGACAAACTACCTGAAATTCACCCCAAAGGGATGGATGTGATAATGGCTAGCAAGAGGAAGCAACTTGAGGAACTGACAATAGTATTTCCACACCTCACCAGAGAAGTTTATCTTGAGATACTTTTGGATCCTTGACTGTTCTTGGATTCCCAGGGAGGATCAGTGATTCATACCTCTTTTTTCTCCCATCTGCTGGTTGCTAATAAGTCACAGCCTTTTCCTTATTATGTGAACTTTGCCACAGTCTTTCAGGCCTTTGTCACCAATGCACTCTGCTGTGGGCTGTGGCCTATGTTTGTTTAACAGAGTGAGTTGATGTGAGCACACTACCCCTGTGCTCTGGGAACTGCTCTGTCTTCTCATCTTCCTCTGGTTACAATTCAAGGTACCTAAGAGTGTGTGTGTGTGTGTGTGTGTGTGTGTGCATGCGTGCGTCAGCCAATTTACTGATCTTGAGAGCACAGTGCAAGATGTATCTTTTTGGTCAAAATAATACGGAGCATTAGTAGATTATCAATCCGTGATTGGGACAATACAGGGAAGAGGGTTGTGCATAATTTATATCATGTAACGTTTGATTTAATGTTTAGTAGAATTTAATCTGTCACATGCCCAAATGCTAGTGTCGGGTGCATAACAAATCATTTTCAAAAGTACTCAGCATTGACCTAACTTTGCTCCCTTGGGAGTCAACTGGAATTCTACTAAAAAGAAAATAAGAAAGAAATACTTGTGGCACCTTAGAGACTAACAAATTTATTTCAGCATAAGCTTTCGTGGACTACAGTCCGCTTCTTCGGATGCATAGAGTGGAACACACAGTGAGAGGACATTTATACAGTCAGAGAAACATGAAAAGGTGGAAGTAACCATATCAACTGTAAAAAGCTATTTTTTTAGTTAATTAGCCTTTTACAGTTGATATGGTTACTTCCACCTTTTCATGTTTCTCTGACTGTATAAATGTCCTCTCACTGTGTGTTCCACTCTATGCATCCGAAGAAGCGGACTGTAGTCCACGAAAGCTTATGCTGAAATAAATTTGTTAGTCTCTAAGGTGCCACAAGTATTTCTTTCTTATTTTCTTTTTGCTGACACAGACTAACATGGCTACTACACTGAAACCTGGAGTTCTACTGTTCACCTAACTAAAAATTCCACCCTAAATAAATAAAACATCTTCTTCAAAGGTAAACACATATTTTCTTATGTCATTACATACATAAATGAAAATCAATAGATATACACATTTTTTTTAGATTCCTAACACTTCCCTTCCAGCCCAAATTATCCTATAACAATAAAGAAGTGTGGATAGAGGAAATACAGACAAAACACAATTAAACCCTGAACTATTAATAGTAACAGTGAGCTTCCTTTACTATATGAAGATCTAATACATCAGTAGTGTTACTAATAGTCCAGAAATAGCACTCCAGATTTCATGGCATCTGTCCATGCTTGCCTGTAGCCCATAAATCACCTTTTCATAAGATGCCATCTGAGTTAATGATGGGATCCCTTCCTCCTCCGTGGTTGAATGTTTATCTTTCCAAAGTCACAAGCTTATTCTTTTAGCGGAGATCAAGCTTATTCTTAACCGATCGTTCAAAATACAGAAATAGTTTTCTTTGGTGCCAGTCTTACATACCCCCCACCCACGCATACTGTACGCAATATTAGATACTACTAATTTTTGTGTGCCAAGGGCCAAGAACCTCTGCCAGCATAAACTGGCATAGCTCCTGTGAAGTTTTATTTTTATATACACACATATACATACATATATGTGTGTGAATTACTTAATACTAGCAATATGATATATGAACGTCTATAATGCATTTATTATAATATTGTCTACAGTATGTGTGTATACATAATAATTCGGGACTGATGACGCATACAGAGCTCTTTCATAGGCTACAGCAGTGATTCTGTACTCTGAAGAGATCAAGTACATATTTTCAGCTGCAAAGACAAGGCTAATTATTAGTGCTGATTAAGAGGTATTTCTGTGCGGCTGAGCATTGGGGCTGTGCATGTGTTTCATTGATCCTGATGGCATACTGTGACAGGATACAGTTGTCCAGATGTCCTCTATAACCTGCTCCAGGGCCAGCACCTCTACACTGAAGAACATTTGGTACCAGTTCCTTAGCAGGGCGTGTGGAGAGGACTGTTGATGTACATTCTCCGCCTCAGGGAGAGAAAAATCAGAAGGGTCTCAATGAACTAGAACCAGCTGCCTTCAGGAAGAAAGGAATCCAACCCGACCTTGATGTGTCCAGTTGACTCTCTCCACCTACTGTAGCATGTTTGCCTTGAAGCAAACAACTGATTCTATGTGATATATAAATGATAGGTTTGTGCCATTTTTAATTGTGTCTGACTCCAGAAGGTAAGAGATGCACTATTAATCTCCAATTAATATTAAAGGGCCAGATCCTTATCCAGTGTAAATTGGCCTGGGTCCAGTGAATTCAAAACAGTCACGTTCATTTACTCCCACTGAGGATCTGGCCCTAAATGTGCCACAAATGGGGACTGAAGAGAGACTCCAGGGGTGCAGCTCTTCTCCATAAATCTGCATTTGAATACATGAGGTTAAATATAACCTTTTCAGTCTAATGCCTCCTCCTCCAAATCCAGCAATGCCAGTACTAGAATTGGGAAAATCCTAAATAAAAAATGCAAGGGGGGAGGCAGAAATGGATGTTTATGTGAATATTTAAATAATCACTTCCATGTTTTTCCCATTTTGTGTTAGTTTTTTGTCAGTATTCTAGCATGGAGTTTTCTGGCAGAAATGTTTGTGGAAGCAATGAATCTTAAGTGAATATTGGACAATATTTAGCTTAATTAAATACTGAATTCATAATCACAAGTGTTAGCACTGGAACTCTGATTCAAAGCATTATGTACATCCAATCAGTGAACACAAACATACCATGCAATTTATGTATCCAGTCAAAACTAATCAACACAACTCAGACTTCAAATACTAAATATTCACATGCCCTAGCTACAGACCAATAATTGTTTACCAGAAGTATTTGACAAATAATTTTGAATATCAATTACATTTTGTAAGCAACTCCTGGACAGTTGACTGGATTTCTGGTCCTCAGTTTTCTATCTGTAAAATGGGAATAATAATCTCTCTTTTCTCTGACTCTTTTTCTGTCCCTGTCTAGTTAGACTGAAAGGTATTTGAGGTATGGACTATTTCTTATTATGTGCCTAGCATAATGGGGCCCTGATCTTAGTTGGGACTTTTATGCAAATCCCAACTAATTTATTTTTGCCAGATCCAAAACTCAGAGCTTTACAATTAAAGACATAAGAGAAGTAGGTTGTGCATAGTGAACAAAGTTTGCAAGTACATGCTGTGCTGAAATTTGTTTATTATGTTCTGTCCTGTCACTTCAATGTAAAACAGTCTACATTCTCCAAAAGAATGTATTGTGTAAAAAAAAAAAATGCTTTGTAGTGGCCAGCCATGTCACATCTGATAACTATGACAAGTCATCCGGATGTTGGGTTAGCGCATTGCCTTGGCTTTCAGCTCAGATAAATAGGTATGAGCTGCTAACTCAACAGTAGCTCTGTGCTCCAGCTGCCTGGAGGTATTCCAGTGTAATTAACATTAGCCCACCCTGGGAGTATCCAGGATTCTTACTGCATTTAGATGTTACATCTAAACCTACAGTGGACGTACACATGAGAGCCTTGTCTAGAAAGACTGAGTGAATAAAAATACAGTGTGGCAAAAGTTGAAAAACCACAGGAAAATATTATGAACTTAACCAGGTAGTTCACCTTTCTTTTTCAAGAGCAACCTAGCCATGATATTGCCTTACAATTAAACTGATTTCCATAAGGATAAACATTGATAAATCAAAAGGCTGGTAAAGCCGTTGGCTCCTAATCGGATAGCCTAATACAGAGAAGAGTACATTTAACACTGTAATCATCTGGTAGGGTTTGTATAATGATCTCCCTTCCTGGGGTGATTTTTGGATGCTTTTTAATTTTACATCTTTAAGGACACTTAATCCACGAAAGCACCTTCCATTAATATCAAGTACGGGTAACAAAAAAAAAAAAAAAAAAGGGTCAGAAAGACAGACCATTTCACAAAAGAAAACCTCTCTCTTATGACAGAGCTGATTGGCATTTTTTCCCCCTTTCAGAAATTTGACTTTTCAGTCAAATTGAAAGAACCAAAATAATAGCCAAAACCTTAAATATTTAGATTCGGAAATACCACATAGTGCCCCATGTGAGTTGAAATTTGGCTGCCCCGTGGGCCCATTCATTGCTATAATCTGGACACCCTGGTTGGATTTACATCTCTCAATATTCACCAGTCTCCCCTCTAACATTTTTGATGGAAGATTTTTGATCAGCCTTGCTCATGACCTTCATTTTTGCCACATTGTGTTTATTATCCATGAATATTTCTATAAGCATCTCTCAAGTTAAATCCAATGTAGCTTTAGCTATAATATCTAAGTTGGCATTTTCAAAGGAGCCTAAGGGGGTTATATGTCCATGCCTAACTCCCTTAGGCTTTTTTGAAAATCCCAGCCTAAATGGTAGGAAGAGCTTCAATTACCCCTACATTGGACTAATGTTAACTTTACAGGAAGTACTTCAGGCACATGGAGCAGAGAGCTACCAACTTGTTACCACTGACAGCTGCACAAGTTTAACAGGGGTGATATATGGGTCTACGTTCAAAATGGCAGTAAGGAATGACCAGATTTTACCTTTTTTCTGGCCATTGCTAAGAACAGTCAAGCATCTGTTCTGCCATCAATGAGAGCGTAGAGCCTAGGAATGGGACCTTCATGCTCATAGCATGGGGTGTGTGTGTGTGTATTATGTATATCCATAGTGTACATCTCTGCAACCCCATAACATATGCCAAGGGACTCCCCATTTTGCATAAAGAAATTAACTTTGTCTCATTTGTGATGAATTTCTATTTGCATTTCTAGTTTTATTTAAAACCAAAAACATTGCAATATTCTAGAAGGTGGAACGTTTCATTGTTATATATTTCTTGTATAACACAGATTATCTAAAGGTACTGGCTACACCCTTTCCGATAGATGATCTAACATTAGTTTTGTCTCCTTCTTTATATGCCCGTCATTATGAATTGGTGAGAGAAAACAGGAGGCAGTGTTAGAATATGGACTGCGAGAGCAGTTTAGTTATTATAGTTGCCACAGGTAATTTATGTTCTCAGGAACTAGCTCAGGTTATTTGTTTTCTGTGACCTCTGCCACTGTTTATCATTTACCTCTCACATAAGACCTAATTCTGCAACCTTTAATCATAATGTATAGCATTACTCTGTAACTACTCCTACTGATTAAGTATTACTTGAGTAATACTAATACTATGTGGCCCAGCCCCACATTAAGGGATCTATATGGCCCTAGATTAAGGGTCTATATGGCCCTAGATTAAGATTAAGGGATCTATATGGCCCTAGAGAGAATCCTAGGAGCTCCCCTAGCTAGACTATAAATTATACAAGCTACCATAACTCATGATTTAGTAATACTTGAGTAATTTTGAAGTATCTGGTCCACAGTGTGTACTTTATTTTATTCCCTTTTTCTTTCCCATCTGCCTGTCTTTCTTTAGAATGTATGTATTGATGGGAGAACATTCATTGAAATAATTTGCAAGGGCCTGGCTATGCATGTAACTTAAATGAAAAATCTCTTCTTGTGCAGTGTGCAATTGCAAGCAAAGTTGAGCCCAGAGAATAATGAAATAGAGGTTGAAGGCAATTTTCAGTACACGTTTCCATCCTTCTAAGCTTCACAACATTTTCTCTTAATAACATTCCTAGACACTGCCATTTGAAAAGTAATAGACAGATATTCCAGAATACTATGTCTGCATAATAACAACAAAAATATATGCGTACAGAGTAAACAATAAGCCACATACTCTCCTTGCGGGTTAGTTTTATTATATCTCTTTGAGAGAAGGATAAATTAAGGAGCGCACAAGCGATGTAATTTGCCCAACATCAAGGCGTGTCGAAGTAAAGCCAGGAATAAAACTTGAATAACCTGCTTGCTCTAAACTCTAGACACACTGTGGGTTCAGTTATGCCATCTAGTCCCAGCCCAACATTAAAGGGTCTACATGGCCCCAGAGGGAATGCTAGCTAGACCATAAATTACACTAGTTACCATAACTCATGACACAGGCTGAGGTAACTTCAAGCATCACAAGCTTAGGTGAGGAAGGAATGTCCCTCCATGATATAGCTGGATTGCAGAAATACAGCAGGTGTATTATGTGATGTTTATGATTTCTTATGAAACATCCAGCACTGGTCACTCCAGAGAAAGAATATCAGACTAAATGAACCACTGGTCATTTATTCATAGAGAGGGTCAAATAATATTCACAAATAATTCATTTGACAATATATGTATCAGCTGTCAATTCAAATAATTCCCAGCTACATTTTCCCTCTGTTGGACCAGCTCTACTTATACTGTATAACAATTCTTCATGGCATGAGCTTTAAATTCTAATTTATTGTTAGAAACATCGGTTCAACATTAATACCTATGTATTAATTGATACATAGTTGTTAACCAATCCTCTCCTCCTTTATCATGTTGATACATTCAGCTATTACTTCATTAGCAAACAATGGGCACAATCCTAAAGTCCTTGCTTGGGCAAAAATTCCTTTTGAAGACAAGGGAAGTTTTGCCCGATGACTTGGCCTAATAATTGTAATAATCACTAAAAAAAAAAAAAAACAGTTGGGAGACTTCTATGGAAATCATTGCCAATATTTAAATATAACTTATTTTCCACTTGCAGAATATTGATCCAGATTAGCCACAACAACGGTCAGTGGGCAAACCTCAACTCATTCTGCACCGAGGCCTTCATCGGCTTTACCCACCAACGGGGTTTATGACAAATGAGAAGCCAGGCTTCCAGCTGAATTTCAGTTTAGTTATTTTTGTTTTAATGTATGTGTGAATCAATTAATCCTGTCATAGAAGGGCATCGTAAACTGTGTGCCAGAGTTAATGAGTCAGACATTATCACATCATTACACCAGCTGGCATAATGTAGCATGTGTTGTTTGTCATAATATACACTGCCATGCTTAACAACCATTAATTGTTTACACGAGCAGTCATATTTTTCCTCAAAGAACCTTCAGCGACTGGTTAATATTTTGAAAGCTTCTTAAGTGAGTAACTCTTACAAACTCAAAGATAATAACAAAAATAAGCCACTCTTGCAGGAAGCTGAACAAAAGAGAATCACATGTAGCGACATTTAAAGCTCCATCTCTGTCACCTTAAAAAAGAATACACTGATATCTCTGATTCCTATAGGTTCCTTGAATTCAATTCCCATTGGTTGGCATTCCCACTAATAATAATGATGACTAGTCTTGTCTGGATATAGCATTGACAAAGTCCTGTCCTTATTCTCAAATACAAACTACAAAAAGCATAAAAAGGGAAAGAATTTGGGCCTAACTCTTCTCTCTCTCCTTGATGTAAATCAGGAAAAACCCTACTGAAGCCAAGGGAGTCACAGCAATGTAAAACTGCTATGAGATCGGATGTAGGCCTTCTCTTTATAGGTATAAAGCTTTGAAGAGGAGGTGGTTGTGTCGTGCCCTGCCTTTGCTCCCCCGCCCATAGATCACCTAGGTTTGTCGGCTGAAAATACAGTAATCATTTCTGTTTTACCATACTACTTTGGCTGCTAGTATTTTCTTGGCTGACTAAAGACAACATTTGGCCATACATAGTAACAAACTCAGGTTTACCAGCTTTCTATGAATTGGATTCAGTCTGCCCTCTGGCCAGATTTGCTGGCCATATGGCTTTCCAGAGCCAAAGGCTAATAACGTGTTTAAGGAGGAGATTACTGGAACAGCCAAGAACACTGATTTTGACCCACAGGTACTGTCTATGGATATAGAGCAGGGATCTCAAACTCAAATCACCACGAGGGCCACATGAGAACTAGTAAATTGGCCCGAGGACCACATCACTGAAATCTTTTCATACAACGATACAAAAGTATAGTCAAAAGTGAAAAAAATGAAGAGTAATATAGCATTCTATTAAAAGTCAATGTATTAACTTTTTAAAAACTGTAATGCAAAGAGGAGTTTTAATAAAATATAAACACTCAGCAATGTTTGGAGCTTGGCTGCCAGTGGAGTTGGCACCTATGGCGGGCCGCAGGAAATAAATGAGCCTGCTGCATGTTTGAGATCCCTGATATAGAGAGATACTCCTCCCCCCCTCAAAAAAAAAACAGTTAAATTGGAGTTAATGGTTTTAAATACATCAATTTTCTATATGCAAGCAAATAAAGATCCTTAAATGAGCACTGAAGTGGAAAAAACACATACCAAACATTGGGAAACCCATACGTTTTAAGGTAAGTTGTTTTTTTTTTTTTAAACTGAAGAGTATGGAAATATGGAGCATCAATAGTTCAAACAACCTTAATGTACTGTTAGTTTGATTTAAGTGGCTTATGACTGGGAGAAGTACAAAACACAATGCTACTATTTTGATGGAAAACATCCAGTTTGTTCACCTCCTGGAATTAACAGCCACCATCTACTACTATTTGAAGTGCAACTAGGAAGCTCAGCGCTGCAGCTGCAGATGTGAGGATGCCATGGAAGGTAACATCTCCCCTGACATCTTAAACCCCGGGTGCTAGTCGTCTCATGCCTATGGCTGCATCTAAAATGGCTTCAAAACACCCTATCGGCTGGGATTAGGATTTAAGGCCCTGATTCAACAAAGCACTCAGGTATATGCTTATATGTAAGAATGAGAGTAGCCCTGTTGAAGTCACAGGCTTCAAGAGAAGCATGTCCTTGTGTACTTTTGCTTAATCAGACTCTACCCAATGTATAGTAATGGAGCTGGCTACTGGACTAGTTTTGAGTGCATTCTAATGTTTTTATATCTGTAACTCCAGTTTAAGTTCTGTGTCAGGGAATTTCCTTCTCTTTTTTTATATTGTCCAATTAAAAAATACCGGTATTCCTGCTACATAGACATACTTATTCACCAACAAATATGTAAAATAGAGTCATTCTAATTTGACATTGGTGTTCAATAGCATGCAGCATTAGGGTCTCTTGCTTGCTAGAACTGTGCAGTGGACGTCAAAATTCTTCAACCTGGGTGGTAATACCAAGAATGCTGCAGGAATTCCCATAGACCTGAGGAGCTCCTGGGGCATCGGAGTTCCAACAGAAGCTGCTGAAGGACTTACGATAGAACCGTAATGTGCATTATTCCGACCGTCTGCCAGAGGGCTTGAATACTTAGAAGCTCTGCCAGAATCCTGAAGTTCATTGGAAAGAATACATCAAGTTCAACATTTCTCCATTTCTGCTGAGGAAGCTTAAATAGTTCTCCTTAAAAGTCTGCAGCATGCCAAAGAAGAATTCCAACACACCTAATTCTCCAGGGACTATTTTCCCAATAGGTAGGAACAGCACTAGAAGACAGTAGAAGGCAGTAGAAATCAGAAAAACCTTCACCAATAACCAAATTTGAAGTTTCTGCACCTCACTGTTTTTATTTTCGTAAGATGTGATATGACAAAGAAGCATGAGAAGAATATTAACAGCTACACAGGAGAAGGATCATATCTGGCAGCCGAACGCCAGTAAATTGTCTTAATATTCTCCTATTGAAGTAAAAAAATATATTTAGTTGCATATGGTGGATATGTCATGCTGCAAAAATCTACATTCGGAAGTATGATATTTTCTTCGGCTCCCCTCCTAAAACTGCTGTGTAGTGCTGCTGGTCTGGTACAGAATGGCTGTGGCTTTCCATCCCAGAGATAACCACCTTTAAGGGGTAGGTGAAGTGTTTCAGGACATGAGCAATTCAAATCTCAAGTGTAATGCTAGAATTCTGCAGGCCCCACTGCAGGCCGAAACACTGGACAATTCAGAGAGGAAACACTACAGCAGGGCACCAGTCCTGATAGAGGTGGGCCTCCACCTGAAATTTAAGAGAGAGAGAAGGCAGCGCCTAGGGTTGTCAAAGATTGCTGCTCACTTCTGGCCACCTCAGCTTGCCATTGAGCCTCCATTCCTTTTCTAAGAGAACTCTGCTTGTAAAGAGAGATGCCAGAGTACATCAGGCTGCTCAACGGACAGGAAAGGACTTTCACAACCTGTGTGATTTCCTGTTGGAGAACTCCTCATTCCTTTCCTCACTGTGTTAATGTACATTTATTTCTGTGCTCTGCAGGGACATTGTAGCCAATGGCTGGGCTGTTTCTCAGTCCCTACGACTGCATCATCAGAACCACGGCAGTAAAGAGCTGCTGGTCCTGACACACTGATGGCTTAAGAAGCATGAGGCTCAGAGATCCTAGGAATTAAACTTCTTGTTCTGATGACATCATGAATAGGCTGAGTGAACCTGTCGTCCCTTCCCTTAATTCTGCAAACTGGCCCAGATACATGCATGGCAAACAAAATCCTCTCTATACCATCTTTAGATTGTTTTAAGAATCAAAAGCTGTTGAAAATGATAATAAATATCATTGCAATTCATTACAATACGACAGACATGCAGAGTGTGGGCCTGGATCCTGTCACATGCAAGGAATCTTGTTGGTTGGAAAGCTGTCAGTAGCGTCCACTTTGTCCCATATAAAAAAAAATTGATACACCCCCCACAATATTACCCCGAGACTCTTTAACATGTTCTCCTAGGAAAGAACCTTCTTGCTGGCAAACATAACAATGCCATACAAACAAGGGAGAGATACTTGAAAGGAGACATCCATTTAGAGGTGCAATCCCATTCATCTGTCATTGTTCAGATTATGATCAAGCTTAAATGCCATGGTTTTACAGGGAAGGAAGGATGGGCTTGGAGGCTTGGCCAACAACATTCTCTGTACGCTCTCAATTAATGTTACCAAAGATTAACTGTCGCTAATGAGCATTGTTCACGTGGCTCCATGTGCATCACTGTCATATTTGCCTACATTCAGCCACCCAATTACTGAACAGGTGTACATAACTCAAAGCTCTGAGGAAAGAAAAAAAAAGTTGTTTCTCCATGTATGCTACGTCAGTCCAGTACCATTAGAATGCAATCTGTCCAGTATCTGTGGGTTGCTAGGCTAACATAATCATCACACGGCTTTTAGCCCCATTCTCGGTGACCCTTTGAATACCTGTGTTCTGTGCTTCTGAAGCCATCTGGAGGATTTCTCCATCTTTTGGGAGAAACATTAACCATTAAACAATGCAAAAATGCCCATTTCCCTACTACAGAAAGGGAAACTTCCCCTCTCCCAAAAATTATTTTTAAACTGGAACACTGACAACATTGCACTGTGTGGTGAATAGTTCTGGAGTGTTAATGATCTCCTGACATGAGACTAACCCATTCTAAGACTGTCCGTTTTGTTTTTCAAAATTGTGTTCATCCTGTGTACATTTATATGTACATCTATGCTTTGAAATGAGGAATTCCTGCATCTTAATCCTGGAATTTATTTTGTAAATCATGCAAGCTAGAGATGGATCAGACCAAAACCCAGGATCTGAACAGGACAGACTTTAAGGTGATTCTCCGCTGCCATTTCCATTTACAAAGTGAGACTGTAAAGTGGATGTAAAACACCACTAAATCCAAACGGTAGCATTTTACTCAAACTTTGTAAAGATATAAATGATGACAGTAGGTGCAGGGAAGTGGAGAACCACATCCATAATTGAATTTGTTTACATAATGCTTTAATTTTGTACTTTTTGCGGAAAGGGAAAGGGAGATGAGATAAAGAAACTGAATAGTTTAGGGAACTAGTAATTGGCAACATAGCCAGTGAGAACTCCAGCATCAAACCTCTGAGGTAAATCTATCTGCACTGGAGTAAATTGGTAACACAGGAACAGATTACTCCTACTGGTGAATAGTCGCTCACATGAGTAGTCTTGTGACAATTGTAACCATTCACCAGTGGGAGTAAAAGGTTTACAGTCTGGACCATTATAACCAGAAAGAAAGAAATGTGTCTATTATAGACCAAGTAGGAATGGTAGATAGTCACATATCAGTCGCAAGTGGGTACCTTGATTAGATTTTAGACATTCCAGTTCAAATCATAAACCTTAGCTTCCTAGAACCGAAAAGACAAAATGCTAGTGGCTATGATTTAGTCTGTATCATTAAGGGAAGTACCATACTCCATAATAGTCCCATTTATTTCCCTAGAATAAAGTAATCCTTGCTGGCCAGATTCTGATGCCCTTACAATCATAACGTCTTTCTCCATTAATAGTCCCATTGACTTTAGTGGGGCTATTCATGGAGTAAGGTAGGGCTGGTTGAAAATGTTCCGAAATGACCTGGAACGTTTCCATCTGAAAATGCCATTTCATCCAAAACGAAACAGATTATTTTGATATTTTGTTTAAAAGTTTATTTTACTTGGTAGACTATAACTAGAATATGTCTTTTTTTTTAAAAAAAAAAAGAAGCCTAAATTGGAACAAAACATCTCTGTTTTATCTAAACAAGTATTTTGATGAATCTGAAATGATTTTTTTTTCTAAAATTTCATTTCATGGGTAATTTTGGAATTTTTGTTTTGTTTTGTTCAGAATCTGAACAAGAGAATTTCCAACAGAACAAAAGCTCTACATTTCGATCAGCTCTAAAATAAGATACTATTCAACACGCAGATGGTTACTAAAATCTGGCCTAAAATGAGTAAGGGCAGCAGAATCTGGCCTTAAAAACCTGGATCACTGTATATAGGAAATATTGGGGGAGGGGGGGAAATTCCAACCCTATATCATACCTGATCTGCCATATGTCAGACGACATATCAAACCTAGGATGAAATGAAGGAGGATTTTAATTTTCATAATGAAACTGAAGCCTAGAGAAAGTAATGTCAGATCAGTGTACTCTCCTGTTCCATATTGAGGAAATGATTTTACCTCTTAGTTGGACTTACAGTAATTGTATAAAGGCTTCCAATCTCTGAAAACTGTAATGAAATCTGTAATCCTGACCTGCTGGATATGAGCTATACAATTACTCTGAGTATATTTAGAATAAATAATCCATTCTCATAAAGCTCCAAATATTCATAGCTTCTGATACAGGACGCCATGTCCAAGGGTTGGATTATGATT
Source organism: Macrochelys suwanniensis (assembly GCA_033296515.1). Taxonomy (NCBI): domain Eukaryota; kingdom Metazoa; phylum Chordata; order Testudines; family Chelydridae; genus Macrochelys; species Macrochelys suwanniensis. The sequence goes on along the minus strand of CM065779.1, from coordinate 20,384,967 downwards.
ACTTCTGCAGTGGGGGGATGGAGGGTGATGTCTGACTTTTGATAAGCCCTTTAAGACAGCTCATCCTTTCTCTTTGACAGCGTAGGAGCCATTGTTAAGTCTTTGATTTACTTGAGATCTGTTGTGTTAGGAAAATAAAGAAGGAAACAAAAGAGTGAGAAAGGGAGAAAGAACCCTACAGAGCAATTAATCAAAATTAACAGCTGCTAAAAAGATACAAAGTTTCTACCATACAGGAAAATCCACACCCCTGAGCGACTGTCCGCAGTTATCCCGTCAGCGGAGGTAGTGTCTTCACTAAGTGCTGTATGCGTAGACAAACCTATCCTGGTCAACTGACCTACTAATATTGAATGAGATATTCTGTGATCTACAGATCTCCCCTAAGAGAAACTACGAGAGCGTTTAGGGTACATGCTTAAAAAAAAAAAAAAGACTAGGACAATGGGAAGTATTTTAATAGACAAAGGTTTTGTTGTTGTCGTTTTAAACTTCTCCACTGTTCTGTTGCCCGATACTTCATCAAGAGCGAAGTTCATGCACAATCCCTGTCTGAACAATACTTAAGTTGTGCATAGGTCCCTGTGTGAGCACGATTTTTTTTTAATTGTATAAACCTTGATTCAGCAAAGCACCTAAGCACAAGTTCATACCTATTCAGCACAGCACTGAGGCCCAGAATTTAAAAGGTATTTAAACATTGCTCTACCCAGTGTTGCAATGCCTAAGTGATTGAGAAGCCTAAGTCTCATTTTTCAAAGATTACAGGAGCTTGGAGCCTGAGGCCTGGTCTATGCTTAAAAGTAAGGTCGACAGTTACATCAGTCAGGGGTATGAAAAAAACACACCCCAGACTGATATAGCTTCGCCAACCTAACCCCAAGTGTAGACATGTTCTTCCATCAGCAAAGCTATTTGTCAATGTAGCCAACTTTGTTCAGGGAGGTGATGTCCCTATACCAATTTAAAAAAGAGTTTTGTTGGTGTAGCCTAGTTTCTATGCTAGAGGATTATGCCAGCATAGGTACAGCAACAGTACTCTGCTTGCATAGTGTACACAAAGCCCAAGTGTCATTGAAAGTCAAAGTGACGCCTAAATACCTTTAAAAATCTGGGTGTAAGGGCCCAATCCAAACCTCACTGAAGTCAGCAGAAAGACTCTCATTGACTTGGGTCAGCTCTTTCATCGTGGGCTTAAAATTAAGTACATGCAAAGACCCCAGTGAAGTGAACAGAACTTTATCTTACAGTGAAAGTTAAGCATGTGTTTAAACTGCATAGCTGAATAGGGATAGACAAAGCTTAGTGATGTGCTGAACCGAGGCCTTTGGTAATTGAACAGGTTGAAAAATGTTCAAATATTTAGTTGAAAAATTTTGTCAAAAATTTAACTTTTCAAACTATTTCAATCAGTGGGACAAAGTACACTTGATTCTAGATCTGGATGTTTCTAAGGTATCTGACTTTAAAAATTACAATACTATTACATATTGAAAAGCTACTTTATAGAGGAGTTACATGTGCCAAGATGTATCGGTAATCATTTTCCTCTCCCCTGAAGGCGGTGCAGTTGATGTAACAATTACTAAGGCACAAGGCTTTACTTTTAGAAGGATATAAAAATAGATTTTAAAAAACTCTCCAAAATAGTGTCTTGTGAAAAATCTAGTCTGTGCACAATATTTGCTGGTGTTAGGGTGACCAGACGTCCTGATTTTATAGGGTCAGTCCCAATTTTTGTATCTTTTTCTTATATAAGCTCCTATTACCCCCCACCCCCGTCCTGATTTTTCATATTTGCTGTCTTGTCACCCTAGCTGGTGTTGCATGGAAGTTTTATTGGCATTCCTTTGGGATGACTTGCAAAAAAAATCACCCCATATGCATGACGACAAAGCCTTTTTACCACACAACACTCACTCCATCCTTCTCCACCACTGCTAACACTATCATCCTGTCTGTACTCAGGCCAACAATATGAAAGTCGTCTTTTACTCCCCGCTATCCTTTGCCCTCACATTTCCAGGAAGTGTCCAAATTCTGCTGTTTCTTCCTCTATAACATATCTAAAATGTAGTCTTCCTTCTGTCCAAACAACTAACACACTGTCCAAGTCCTCTTTACCTCATGTCTTGATCTACTGACCCCTCCTCTTCTCTTTGCATATTAAGATCATCTTACTCACCTACTGGTCTGAACAGATCACCCCCAGTTTGAATCTCTCCATTTGCTCCCCTGTTTTACTCCACCATGTTCAATTCCTCACCTTGAGGGTCTTCACAACTCCACCCCTCTCCTCCTTGACTACTTTTATCTCTCATCACCCTTCTTATGCTGGCAATGATGCCAGATTCGACCTTCCTTCTACACCAGCCCAAGCGTCTGGAATACCCACCACAAACTGACCCATCAGACTACTACCCTCTCTTCCTTTAAACCCTTCCTCAAGATCTACTTCTGCTGTGGTGTCTACAAATTTGCCAACTAATTATGTACATAATGCAGCATTCTGAATTTAACCATACGGCTTACAATTAATACAAATACATAAAAATAATTACTATGGTGTTGAAGCTGTCATTGTAAAACAGAAAATGTAATGCAGTATTTTTGTAAGGTTTCTGATAAGTTCTATTCAAGGCTTTGATATATGATTCACTCTGGTACAGGTGAAAATATATTTGGCACAAATCAATAAGAATTGAATTCACTGTAAAAAAAAAAAAAAAAGGTATCCGGCGCTCTGGTAATGTGATGTAGGGCTCGATTCTGCAGCAAACTGAGCTCTCTGGCCCCAATGCAGCAAAAACTCTTAAGCACATTCTTAACTTTAAGCATGTGAGTACTCCTGCACATGCTTAACTGCTTTGATGGATCAAGATCAGAGTGCTCAACACCTTGCAGGATCAAGCCCATAGGTATTACTCAACTTGGAAACCTCAAGTCTTAATAGGCCTAGAAGTACCACATAGAGAGAATCCCAGTCAATTGGCAATATCCAAAAGCAGCAGACAATAAGGTATTATGGGAAGAAATAAATACTATTGGCAACCTCTAGGACAATAGGCCTACCAAATCCTCACAAGCCCATGGAAAGTTTCTGTGCCTGAAAGATGGTAACAGCTTGTCAAAAAGGCTTAAAGCAGCTGTCCGCATGGCTCCCTTCAGCTCTCAAGAGTGTGGCAGAGTGTATTGTCTGGCGTAATCATGACACCGATCTGCATGTGTACGTCTTCAATAATTCATGTTGCAGCTTGTCTCTCTGTGGGGACAGATGTCAGCAAAATCAGTGACAGCCGATCATGCTGATCCCTCACATAATCATGTGAGAGCTGATCCCACCGTGACACTGAGCCTTGGGACCATGCCCATCAGTACAAGAAAATATAGATACACATGTGTATGAATGGGTGTAAATATATACTCATACATTCACAGTATCACAGTCTATTTCTTATATATGGATGTCCATCAGAGATTTCCGGGCCCCCCCGTGATGTAAATCTGCATAGCTCAGTTAAAGGCAAAGAAGCCGCGCCATTTAAATCAGCTGAGAATCAGGCTCACCATGCATATCCTATTATGAGTGAATGGTCACATTAAAACGACTTGTGTAATTGTGTACACACACACACACACACACACAATGCATATCACACTAAAAGCCGCTACCACCACCACAGGTTTAGTGTAGTTGATTAAATGGAAGGACAATCCTTACCCCAAAACGTTGGTTTTGTGCTTTCTGTTGTTCCATTACTGTTAGAATGTATGTGACAATATATTAGATGTGCCTGTTAAGGAATGGGGGTTCAGCAAACATATTGACAATGAAGCTTTGGTCAAAAACCAACGTTATTCAGTTTATCCTTGTCTTACACATTCTCCTGGATATTAGATTTCTCAAACCATATAAAAGATTGCCAAAAAAACAACCAATTAGTTACCCCCCCACTTCAAGGGCCTGCCAGAGTGGTGTAAAGTGACTGTGAGCAAGAGAGAATCATCTCCTCGATGTTGCATGCTTTGAAAAAAATCGAACACGGTTAAGGAAATAACTTTATGAATGTAAAAGGGGTTTTCTGTTTTTTTAAGTCCTGTATTTAGTTATTAAAAAGTTGTGTCTTGATATTCTTTGTCACATACTGTTGAAAGTCTGACTCGTTAATTATGCATGTAAATATTTAGCTCCAGTTATATTAGCTTTATAAATAAGTGTATTTATCTTCATTCGTCGAGTGATTGGTGGGTTGGCTTTTATCTCTGAAGCTGTAACGTAGAAAAATCTAGGGCTAACTTGACTCTCTAAAAAATTCACGGCTAAACATCAGACACATTTCAGAGGGACAATCCTTATTCCAGACTCTGTTATACTAGAAAAATAAGGGTTAATTTGGTGTCGCTGATTTAGGCTTTAGCTAAACTTTCTAAAGAAAAAAATCTATCAAGCATGCTTGTCATGATCATCTCATACGTATGTGCTGCAAGGCGTGACATATCTAACAGAGATATTGAGAAATGAGACAAACAAAAAACTCTAGGTCTGAGCATATGCAAACACCGGTGATGTTCTGATAAGGATCTGAACTGTATAGAAATCGGAGGCTGCTGCAATCAGTCAAACCAGACGCACAGATGTAAACAACCTGAACATTTCGGAAATTTCTCATACAGAACTGGATTCAACCACCAGAGAGGAAACTCTCACTAAATGACTCAAATAATATCCCCTTTGAATTCTCTTAAACCAATCCTTTTTGTCTAACAATTATAAAATCCCTCTGTTTGCCTAGAACATAGCCCCCATGACATTGGTTGTTATGCTTGCTTGCAATACTGCACTGCAGAGTGGTGAGATATGGGCAGATATCAGTTCCCTACAAATATGGTTTTGTGTCTTTTTTTTTAATCGTTTCCCCCCCTTTTGTGATTTTAGTGTTTAAAGGTTACACTTTTCTTCTTTGATTCCAGAAGCAACCTCATCTAAGATCAGTGCATTTTTAAAAGGACATTAATTTTTCATTATACTGGGATCAGATTGTTTTTGAGACAACATCCTGCCTGAGTCAAAGTATCTCATTAGAGCTGCCATGCATACTGTTGTCTAACACCATGTGCCATTTTTCTTTGGAAGGTACATTTACATAAACATTTCTAATCACAGCCCTGTAAAGAGACGCAGTATAATAATTTATGACTTTTAGGTAATATGTCATATGAATCTCAACATATGGCATTACGCTGTACGATGGCAATCTTGGCTCTTCTAAGGGAACCTGGATAACATCCAGCCAGACGCGAACCAGCCAAATGCAATAGAAAACCATATCAATGCTAATCCAGGTTTACACCTTTCATTCAGCACTTGGAGCGTTCCACCAGATGGCTTCATGCAGGAACACTAATGTTAGCAAAATGCCGGAAATATTTTGCTTAAACTCCCCCATTGTTCAGACATACTATTTCTCAAGCACCAAAAATCAAAACAACATTAATGAATTGTAGCAATAAGGATCTCCAATCACAAGTGCAGTGTTTGGTTTTAAGCAACAACAACAACAAAAAAAACCCACTCAGTCAATAGGAAATTAAGAAGTGGCATGTTGCATTATTAATAGCATCCACATAAGCTTTCATCTCATGGTCATTTCATTTATTTGCTCAAATGAGTGTCAGCAGACAGGCTATGCAAGTCCATATGGAATGCATGTGCTGTGGACATGAAGTTGCTACTAGAGCCGTCAAGTTTTTTGGACTAATAATTTGGGGGGGAAACATGCAAATTAGGTAACACTGAAATAGCACAGACTCATGTAGATTTTGCCAAATTGTTCGTATCAGACAAAAATTCAAAAAGTTTTCCCCAAAAATGAAACAGTCAGTTTTTATATTTAAATGAAACGTCACTGTTTTGGATTGAAATGACTTGATTTCAAAACTCCCTGTAATCTTACTTAAAATTAAAAAGAAAACAAAGCTTAAAATCAAAACATTTTGTTCAAAACAAAACTGAGTTTTCAATTTGCAGAAAAATTCTGATTTTGGTCCCAAATAGACAAAAACTTTGATATTTTGAAACTGCCAGAGAATTGGAGGGGGGAATCCATTTTTCACTCACCTCTAGCTGTTAGCATATGTGAAACTACTCTATACATTGATTTTGCTGCAGCATTACACTGACCTGTGGAAAAACACAAGTATTAATTTTGGAGCCACATTTTCAAACGTGGGTGCCAAGGTAAGGGCCCCTACAGCTCCACATAAGACTGCTCAGATAAGCACTAGGTACACCAGGTAATAGATATTTGGCAAATATAAGCAGGTATTTGTACATTAACAAGCCAGATTTTTCACAGGCTCTGCAATCACAATTAGAGCTAGATTTTCCACGGAGCTCAGCACCCAATACGCTGAGCATTTCTGAAAATCCAGCAACTTACTTAAGGGCCTAAGTGTGAGCTGAGCTCTTCCAAAACACCTGTTCCAGTTCCTCAGTCAATGGGACTAATTGTGGAGGAAGATGTTACTCAGTGTGAGTAATGCTGTCCCAATCTAGCCACAAAGGAGGTACTTGTGCACCTACATGCAAATCTGAGAAACCAAATGTGGAACCAGGTGCCTTAATTAACATACCCAGGTTTGAAAAGTGTGCCCTCAGTAGCTTTGATACGCTGTTTCAGTATGGTATATATGCAGGTTACAGTTAGGAACATATCTGCGGGAATACTATACATTGTTGTTATTATCGTGCTTTATAGTGAAAACCTATTATGATGCTTAGCCCTGGGCTACACTGGGGGGGGGGGGTCGATCTACGATACGCAACTTCAGCTACGTGAATAACGTAGCTGAAGTTGGCGTATTGTAGATCGACTTACCTGGCCGTGAGAACGGCGGCGAGTCGATCGCTGCCGCTCCCCTGTAGACTCCGCTTCCGCCTTTCACCGAGGTGGATTTCCGGAGTCGACGAGGAGCGCGTTCGGGGATCGATTAAGCGCGTCTAAACAAGACGGGATAAATCGATCCCCGATAGATCGACTGCTCCCCGCCGATCCGGCGGGTAGTGAAGACAAGCCCTTAGTAACAGTATATAACGTTATATAATGCTGGTAGGCTGGGGAAAACAGATGGAGGAAAGCAGCCGAGGTAGTATCTAGCCCCTTGGTGGAAGATGTGGCCTGTCTTTGTTATTCATCTTGGGAGTCCTCTTGGATTCTTGGCTTCCTCTGCATGTCCGGATGGCAGCAGTGGCCAGAAGTGCTTTCATCCACCCGTACTTCGCGAACAAGGGGCAACCCTTTCTTTTGACTGTGACCTCACCATAGTCACTCATGCTTTCGTCACAGGGATTATTGCAATGCATTCACCTGTACCAGGGGCATGCCACACCGGTTCTCCAACAGCTGCATTCGCTTCCATTTAATTTCCCAGCACGATTCAAGGGGTGCTCTAGTATTTGAAGTCCTTTTTGGAGAAGGTGAGACCGTGACCCCCGGTGTTTTGTAGAGCACAGCTCCACAGGAGCTCCCAGCATGTGACTATGCAGGAGCTATGGGGTGGGACAAAGGCAGGCTGAGAGAGGAGTGAGAGCCATTGCCTTGGGGATACACAGAACATTGTTCCAAGAGTGGCGGTATAGGCAATATGAGCAGATGGGGAAATTCCTTCTCCCCAGCTCCAGCAAAGAAACCCAGATCTTATTATACTAAGACCATGTGTAACCCACTGATCAGCATGTGTTACATGTTCCCCCTCCCCAGAGTATGAATCTGTTACCACTCTCAGCTAGTGAGGGCGACTTTTTAGCTCAAGCTGTAGCAGCTCACGCTTTTAGCACTGGTGGTCTTTGCTTCAATCCCTAGTGCCAGACAAGATGGTGGCTGTTATATACATGCATGATTTGAGTCTTAACAATTTAGTGATCAACAGAATTCTGCTCATTATTGGCACTAATGGATCAGTCTTCAAATGGGGAAAAAATTGCAAACAGATCTTTACATGGCAGGAACTACCATAGCATCCTATGACATTGACTGAAATACTGGGAGCATTTGCAGTGATCTTAGTATGTCCCTCTAAGGGTGGGATTTTCAAAAGCACTCCGTATTTGCCCAACTCTGCTCTCATCGAAATCAAGGGTAAAACTCCCGTTGACTTCAAGAGTAGCAGGTAGCTCAAGGGTGAGCGTTTTTGAAAATAGTCTCCACAGATGCAGTTTTAATCCTGTGGATTTTAAATTTATTTATGTACTGTCTGGACTACCAGAAAATTGAACGATACATTATCACGGGGTCTGGTCTAATGGCCAGTGATGTCAATGGAGAGCTGTCCATTGGCTTCAAGGGGCATTAGAGTAAGCTCCATTGTTTGATATAAAATATGGGTATAACAGCACTTCTCAGGGGGGCACTGTGAGGATAAAGACATTACAGATTACAAGGCTTTAAGATACTATGGTGATGGAGGGGGGAGGTATAGAGGTGCCTGGAAGAAAAATTGACAAGATTACCAAGAAGTGATACTCTTTGGCCAAAGAGCCAGCTCCTCAGCTGATGATGAAGCTCCATTAAAGTCAACTGATTTACACTAACTGAGCCTCCGGACCCGAGTCATGACCTGACTTCTGCCGTCAAACGTTGCTTATGCATGCACAAACCCCACCATTGTTGTGTGTGAAAGTATGCAGATAAGTGTCCATTTGTACATGCACATTTATTTTTTACATGAAAAAATGAGAGTAACATGCTAATTTTGCGGTCACAATTTAGGAAGCTTTGTTGAAGGCTTGACCTAGAAACTAACCTAAGGCTGCTAGAATGGTTAACAACAAAAGCCGACAGGCTGGCAGTATTTAACAGAGTTATGCATATTGGTCAGACAGAGATGTGTTATTCAAGCTTTAATTTCCACCACAAACAATGCTCCGTGTGCAGGTCTACTATGAAAAGAATCGCAAAAGACAAAAAACTCAAAAATTGTAGCATTATTGTGTAGATAAATCCTAGCATACATTCCTTGACAAACTAGAGAACAATTATTTAACACAATACTAAAATGTATCCACTTTTGGTGTGGAGTGCGGTGGCTGTGTTACAGTGTTCAGCAACATTACACAAGGATGGGAAGTGGAAACATCCTCTGAAAGAAAAGGACGATTGCTTTAGGAAAGCAAAATGTAGTTACCCAACTTGGAACTTGGCCAAGACACCCGAGTTAGCACCGCTACTCTTGAGGAAAGAGAGCCATAAGATTTTAGATGCCCAATTTACTTCCCATTTAGACCAGTTTAAAAGACAACAGTCCAGTCCGGGATCTTTGCTCACCAAGTAAATGATTATGGCCTTTGGTTTAGCACATTACCTTCCAGCACAATTCTCAGGCTCTGGTTCAGTGCTGACTCAGAAGGAAAAGTGAACCCTTCTGAATTGCCATTATAATGTCCTGCAGCAATCTAATATTTTCCTTGGACCCCTCCCATCCAAGTACTGGCTCCGCTCAATGCTATCCAGACGGGGAGATTTGATGAAACCAGGTCCCAGGGGCAAGGGTGCACTCACACACCTGGAACACTGCCAGACTCCACTACCGGAGTTTACCTCTTCCGCATTTTGCCATGTTACTAAACATGGTGCATTTGCAGTAGAGCTTCTTGAAAGAGCCAAACATTTGCAGGGTGGGGAGGAGGGGTATTTAGTTGAAAATATGGGGAAATTGCAACTAATTTGCATATTGCATATTGGTTGGTATCGGCTGCAGATTGCTCAGATTTTGTTCATTTTGACTCATGACTTAGCTCCATTACTACAAACAATTTAAGTGATTCGGAAAAAAATTCACTTTCCGTGGGTTACTTGGGACGTGGGTTGGGGCATGCAGGAGCTGTCTGCCCACTTATTTCCTCTCTCTCTCTGGGGCAGATGGATAGGGAGTGAGAAAGGAGAAACAGGTAATGGGCAGGGGCTGAGCTGAAGTATGGGATGCTGTAATTTGCTTCTGCAGGCCCACAGTAAATTTCCACCTTGAAGCAAGTAGGATACAGGGCAGCAGTAGTGACTTTGAGGTGAGTCCCAATAGCTCCTGGGGCAGCATAGTTCATGCACCATCCCTTGCTCAGGGTTGTGCCTGAAATCACAATCTTGCCACAAGTAAAGGACTCATTTAGGACCAGACTGTGGTACCTTTGCTCATACTGAATAGTACCTTACACTAAGTAGGCCTACCAAAGTAAGTGGGACCATGTGTGGAGTAAGATACTACTCCGTGTGAAGAACTGGCCAAAGTAGCATAATCCAGCCCTTAAGCACCTACTTAACCTTCACTTTAAAATGAATGAAGTCAATGGGATTTAAACCCATGCTTAATATTACACATGGGCTTAAGTACTATGCCGAATAGGGATGAACTCACACATGATCAGGTACTTTGCTGAATCAGGGCCTAACTGCATAGCACAGCAGGAAACAAAAAAAAATATACAACGGAAAGGACATCTGGAATTAGGAAGCCAATGCTGACGCACTCAGAGCCCGTTTATGAGGTTTACCTGCTGTCATACTTGCTTCTGTTTCAAAGCAGGGTGCCAGAAACCAGCAGGAAAAGGACAAAAGTCAACACATCCAAGCATTGCTAATGATATGGGCGAGTCTAGTCCCTGGAGAGTCTAATCTACCCTCTTGATATTGTCGCACAACAATTTCAATACAGTACCAGGAGGGTCTCCAAAGAACACAGTTACAGTGTCAAGCCACTGATGAAAATGCAACGGTTAAAGAGTAGCGCCTCAGCCCTAGAAACAGATTTGAACATGAGTGTTTTGACTTGGCGTCAGACTGACGTCGGCACTACATCCCCCAAAGAGAGAACGTGAGCGGTCTGGAACATACATGTGTGACACTCACACGCCACCTGCCAGTTCTCACCCAGGCTGCAGGCATTAGCTAAGAACTGACATGCTCGTAACTGGAGACCAGACCAGGTCACCTGTATGTTAGTTTTGCTCAAAACAGGTATTAGTCCTATAAGAATGTATTTAGACTGTATGAAATGCTTGTGTTGCTGCTAGGGTGTCCAGACAGCAAATGTGAAAAATCAGGACAGGGGGTGGGGGGTAATAGGAGCCTATATAAGAAAAAGACCCCAAAATCGGGACTGTCTCTATAAAATCAGGACATCTGGTCACCCTAGTTGCTGCACATACATGCATCAGAGGACAAAAGACTTTGTCGGTTGTTTCCCTCTCCCCCGCCCTAAAGAAGAGAGGATGTGCATGCGAACTCATTCCATCATCTTGAACTCTGGGGGAAGGGAATAAAAATCCCTGACAAGAAAAAAAATGCATCTTTTTGACTGTTTGAACTCTGACAGGGCCAGTGACTCTAAACTAAAGCCAGAGATACCCAGGGGGTGCCCTGGAAGACACTTTGAATAGACTAGGGATTGGCAACCTTCGGCACCCAGCCCATCAGGGTAAAGCTGCCGGCGGGCCAGGCCGGTTTGTTTATCTGGAGTGTGCGCAGGCACAGAGCCCTGCAGCTCCCATTGGCCACGATTCGCCGTTCCCAGCCAATGGGAGCTGCGGGAAGTAGCGCGGGCCTAGGGACATGCTAGCCACTGCTTCCCGCAGCTCCCATTGGCCGGGAACGGCAAACCGTAGCCAGTGGGAGCTGCGAGGCTCCGTGCCTGTGGACGCTACAGATAAACAAACCGGCCTGGCCCAATGGCCACTCTCAGGATTTAGATGATAACTCATTTGTGTGAATCTCTCTGCCTGCTTTAACCTGTACATGATTCATTTAGCGAGAAAAAATAAATAAGTTTTTAGCTTGTTTATTACAGGATTGGCAACAGGCATTGTCTTTGGCATAGGATCTAGAGTGCCAGTTGATCTGGGGTAAGTTATTCGTCTCTTGGGACTGGCTGCAACCTGAATATTATGTGGTTTCGGCTATAAGTGACCATTTATCATGAAGTCCAGTTTGTCTGGGTGGCAAGGTAGACTTGACAGTTTCACGGGACTGTCTGTGACTCCATGGTAAGACTGTAATAGTGATCCAGGAGTTCTCATTGGTCACTGGCTTTGTGAAATCTATTTATAGAACCCACTACCAGTTTGGGGTGTCTGCCCTAAGGCAGGCACTCCCAGTCATGAGCCACTCTAGACAGCGTGACAACAAGGATCCTCCAAGTTATTATTCAAACTTCCAATCCCTAAGCACACAGATGACTGCATCACATAATGCCTCCGAAATCAATTAAAGAAACCCCCCTCCTGGTGAGAGATGACACAACTAGTAGGACTCTCAGACAGGGGTACCCGTAGACTGCGTCATGCAGACTGTTTAGAATTGTGATGCCTTCAGCTAACATATTGGACGCAGAGGTGCAACAACAGCAACAACAAAATCTCCTATTCAGGAACCCCTTCTGTTACAGGAAGCAACCGAGTAAGAATTCTGCACCCATTCCTCAATACATTCCTCCCTCACCTCTTATTAATATCACAGAAAAAAAAATCCTTGGCCTTCTGACTGATAATATACCACATGACGTGCTTATGTGTGCAGAAGGCTCTCTTTGTTAGAGCTCTCGAAGAACAGAGCATCCCAGTTCCTGAACACCGCCAACCATAGGGGACATGCCCTTTGTGCGACACATAGCAAGAGCACATATGTCAGCTTTTTCTTCTTTTTTAAAACAGTTTCCCAAAATGGGGCTGTTCATAGCATGTAACATCAGACAGCTGTCAGGGGGAAGAAATTTATAAGCATCCTACTCTGAACATATTTTCACCGTGGTTTTCAAGACAGCATATTGCTCCAGATATATAGGGGGGAAAAAAGAAATGTAACAACTTTTGCCTTCAGAACCCTGTTCTTTTTTAGTAGACAAGGCTTCTGCAGACACAATAGCTTTGTTAAAACACATTTTATGCAGGGCAAAGGCTTTGAATATTCAGCAGGGCTCCAGGCGAGAGATTCTATTGCAGCGAGGTTTCTTGTCTTCCAGGAAGCCCTTGACAAAGGTCACAAACAATTTGCTCATTCCTCTTATTAAAATAAAGATGGAAAGCATTAATGATAGCTCTGCCCAGCAGCTAACTTCATCATCTGTAGCGGTTCCAACATATGCTTGTGAGATAATGAAAAATATAGCATTAAATACAGTGGCAGATTGAATCTTGTTTCAGGGTAAATATAGTAAGTCATTTTTTTTCCTCCTCATTTCCTCAGAACCTGTTTAGCATTAGACTGTTAATATCATCACTGATACATGACAAAACCATTGCATAATATACTGCATTGCAGGCCAACCCCCCCATAAAAGTGAGCAATGGCAAAATATGAACATTACTCAGGCATTCATAATAACGAAGTGCTCCAAGCCAGCCCTCTTCCAGCATGTTTCCATTTACAGACCTTCAACCAACTTTACTTCAGATCAGGCCAAGTGTCCATGAATTCCCTTCTTTTCACTCTTGGTCAGGTTTAAGGCTGCTGTGACCATTTGGTGGCTATATCTCCAAGTAATGGCCAACCTATTTTTGCATGATGACATTCATTCTTAAATGGGTCACGGTCGTGTTGTTTAATGGCAAATACAACTCACTCAGGTGTGGCTTTGTGGAGAAATAAGAAAGCTGAAGGCGGTGTTTCCATTAGACGCATAAACAATAGTATTCCATCTTCCCCCCAAACACACGTGCTTATCCTAGATAAATCCTGAGGTGAGATCCATGAAGGGACTCTAGGAATTGCAATGCCTAACTTTTTGGCGCCGAGAAATTTTTTTTTCCACAGGAACAACACTGCAATCCTCAAAGCCGAGTTAGGTGCCTAGGCTCCTTCCACAATGAATTGGGTGGGAGAGACAGGAGCCTAAGAACAGGGTCTACAAAAACCAGCACCCTAGGCAGGGAGCTGCCTAAGAAAGCCAGTGGGAGGTGCCCAGGAAAGAGGTGCACGCTAACCCCCAGCCATCTCTTGGAAACAGACGCCTAAGTCTGAGCAATCTACACATCTGAACCCTCTGCCAGGAGTCAGGCAACCTTAGGTGCCTCAGGCATTTCTTGCAGGGATGAGTTGTGTGCCACCCTCCCCTCCATGCGCTGCAGCACATTGTATAGCTTTTAGCCCAGTGGTTAGAGCACTCACCTGGGATATGGGATGCCCACGTTCAATTTCCCCCTCTGCTTGAGGGAGGAGAAAGGATTTGAGTCGGGGTTGCCCACCTCTCAGGAAGGTGCTCTAACCATTGAGCTATGGGATATTCTAATGGGGGGCTGTCTCCGGTTTGTGTTTTTCCACTGAAAAAGCTCCTTGTCTTATTTCCGATAGTATGTGCACATATGTTATATGGATACTGTTTATTGATAGAATAAACACTGAGCTGAATCCATTAAGGGGAAGCTGGATAGCATATGAAGCAGCTGCTGTAGCCTTTGCAGGATGATGACATTGATGTCTGTACTAAACCTGCAAAAAATTAGGGAGGGATGCAGACCCTGTTTTGGGAGATGCAACTCATTTGCACCTTGACCAACCTGCTGCTCCTGGTGCATATGAGGCACATTTGAGAAGTGCCATTAGGTGCACCATAAGCAGGGCCGGTGCAAGGAAGTAGAAACTTCCTTGCACCAACTCTACACCCCTCCCCCCAGGTAACACCGCCCCCCCCGGTCCTCCCCCCCCAGCTAACACCACTTCCCGTGCGCCCTCCCCCTCCAGCTAACACCGCCCCCCCAGGCCTTCCCCCCCACCCAGATAACACCTCCCCCGTGCATCCTCCCACCCCAGCTAACACCGCCCTCCCCTGGGCCCTCCCCCCCAGCTTACACCGCCCCCCATGGCAGCCAGTCTCCCCCCCTCCCCACCCCCTGTGGGCCGGCAGCTCAGCCTGTGGCCATTTCCCGCCCCCCCCCTCACCACCCTCAGCTCCTGGCTCAGCCCCGGAACCGGGAGGCAGGCGGCAGCCATGGCCAGCCACCCCCCCCACCCCCGCTCCCGGTTCAGCCCTGGAGCCAGGCAGCTGCCGCAGCCAGCCGCACCCCCCCCCCCCCCGTCACTCCCGGCTGAGCCGCGGAGCTAGGAGGCGGGCAGCAGCCACGGCCAGCCACCCCCCGCTCCTGGCTCAGCTTTGGAGCCGGGCGGCAGCCGCGGCCAGCCACCCCCCCACTCCCGGCGCCCTAGGCGACCACCTAGGGTCGCCTAGTGGGCACGCCGGCCCTGACCATAAGCACATGACTTACAGAGACAGCAAATGGCTCAGCTGCTGTAGTAGCCCTGAGATCTAATGAAACATGGGTGCTACAGCTACCATGGATTGCACTAAGATTGTTGGTTTTTAATGCTCTTTGAGCCTAGCCATCATATGGAGCACATAGCCCAGTGGCTGCTCTGACAAACGTAAAGTGGCCATGAAACTTATTGCATTTGTTGATGTGTGCAGCTGGAAGTAGAACTGATCGGGAGTTTTCCAGGGGTGCTTTTTTGGTTCGAAAATGTTGATTCATCAACACTGAAACTGGGAAAGGGTCAGTTCCAACTAATCTCCCGCTTCAAACAATTTTTGAATTGAAATGTTTTGAAAAGCAGTGAAAGTGCTTAGTTTTTCTTCTAAATTACTTTATTTAGAAATTTTAGGTAATTGAGACTAAAAAGGTTAAAAATAATAATTTCAAAATTTAAGATAAACATTTAGAAATTATCTGAAGGAAACCTTTCAAGTGACCCAATCCCAAATTTTTTGGATTAGTGGTTTGCAAAAGTTTGAGATGTTGACTTTTCAGTTCCGTTTTGGGGTAGAAAGTGTGTTTGTTTGGGGTTGGTTTGACATCTCAGACATTTGCCAGTCCAACAGCTCATTTTCTGTCTGGCTCTATTTGGAAGTTGGAACATGCAGAGCTGCATACACCCGCCACGTAAGCAGAGGCAGGTAGCCACCATTTCAAACCCAATGCTCAGGGCTGCGATGCAATGGTAGTTTTCTACCCACCAAAAGATCATCGTGAAGAATTCGAGATATAAAAAAAAGAATCGGTGCCTTTTTCATAAACCTGAAAGCACGTGAGTTGGTGATCACTAAGGAAATGGTTCAATTCATATACAGGAACCTTAATTCTGAGCTGTTTTTCTTGCTCTCCAAGGGCCTGACACTGCAAAGCCTGTGTAATCAGGTAACCCCCGTTACCTGCCCTGAGACTACCTGCATGAATACCACTGCTTACGTAGGTACAGTTTCTAGGAGCAGCCCCTACTGCATGGACGTTACTGTTAGTGTTCCAGAATGTAAAATGTTTCCCAAAGGTTAGACTGCGACACGGACTACACGCTCACAGGGGGAGCGGAGAGGGGGGGGAAGAAGAGAGAAACTCTGCCCGTGATGCCTCCATCCAGGCTTCCTGTATCTTAGCTGATGTCCTGCAGAAGTGAGGCCTGAGCGCTTGCTCCCTTCCCGGAGGAGGTGGGTAGGGAGGGGAGGAGAGAGGAACAGGAAAAGACTTGGCTCCACAAGCTGGTTCAGTAGGCGTCATTATTTGCTGCCTGTGGCAGGTTTTCCAGTGACTCAGCCCTCCGGATGGGTCACACACAGTCCAACACACACCCCCTTCTGGGGTAAACAATCCAACAGGGCCTATCACAGTTCCCTCCGCTGGTCTCTTCCTACAGCCCTCCCTGGGCTCATTCCAGTCCAACAGGGCTCTCTTTTGGCATCGGCCTGCCACCCTGCCCCTGTGCTCAGTCCTCGGTTATTGCCCCTCCAGGGCTAGCTTTCTAAGTGTCTCTTAGCCTCTCCAAGGCTCACTCAAGTATTGTCCCCTGCTCTGATATGGGGCCATGCCCCCAGGGCTTCCTCCCTGGAGACTCTTCTCCTGGTGCCCCAGCTCTCCAGCTGAGTCACTGTTTATAGGTCAGCCCCCTTCCAGGGGGTAACAAAGTTCAACAATTTCTGGGTTTTCAGCCCCTCTCTGAGCTACTGCCTTGCTCAGGATTTTAGCCACTCCGACTATGGCTGGTAGTGGGGAAGCCTATAGTTCGCAGCCACCGGCTGCTTCCCTTTAATTATTTGCTACTGCATTTCCCTAGGCCACTTCGCTTCTTAGCCCCAGTACCTTCCTGGTAGCCTGGCTCCAGCTAGCCCTGATCTAGCCAGCCAGGAGCACTATCCTTGCTCCTCAGGCTTCAGCCAGCAACTGAACTGCTCTATCCAGCAGCTTCATTTTATATGAGCCTGCTGGTCTCTAATTGGCTGTTTCCCCGCAGCCTCTGTAGGCAGCTTGGAGGATTCACCTCTACTGCTCTGGGGTGGGGTATAGTAGAGACCGCGAGGCCTTCAGCAGGGACTCTGGGCCTCGTACACCCTGTCACACTGTCAGTATAAGCCAATGGCAAATAATAATACACAATGATTTCCCTTTTCTCCCAGAGCTTCCCAGAGGAAAGGAGGAAGCTGGGGACTCAGACGAGCATCTGAGTTACTGTGCTTCCTGGGGCTGGGTCCTGAGGTTGTACACCCATTACTCAGATCTGTGCCTAAAATAAAGTCCCTTTCCATAGTATTTCTTGGAAAGGTTTTAATATATATTCTGTTAAGAACTCAGCAACTTCTCAATTGGTTCTTATAATGCATTTATTACCTTAATAGCTGAGTGCCTAGATACATGAGCAAAGCCCCAGGACAAAGGAAACAAGAGATACTGGGGATTGAACCCAGAGCCTCATACATGCAAAACAGGTTGCCTACCATTGAGTTCCTCCCCATTCTTTGCGTCTTCTGTGCCTCATATGAATGAGAATCACTCTGGGACATTTAAGTTTCTCATCTAGTATGTATCAAATATTCAGACATCAGAAAACCATCAAGCTGTATTTTCATGCCACATTTATTCTTAGTGCCCTCCTCCCAATATGTCCGGCATTAAAAAGAGACAGGGGTAGACCAAGAAAGAATGAATCTTTTGTTTTGTTGGGTTGGGTCAGTAATGGCACTAACATACTGTTCATATGGAGAAATCCTTTAAGACGATCCATGTGCCCTAGATGACAGCTAACGGTTCTAGTAAGAGCTCTACAGCAGCAGCTTGCTCCTCAACCATAATTAGCGCCAGCAGTTCCAGTAAATTAGTAAAGCGAGCCAAGAGACAAGTGACCAAAGTGTCATCTTTCCTTTACAATGTTGTATGCTTTGCATTTTCAATCTGTACTGTGTTGGTGAGGGTGAAACTGAGAGACAGTGCAAAAGCCTGAGAGAGACAGAGTCACAGAAAAGCGGGGGAGGCTAATATTGAAAAAAGCAGCTTGATTTTTCCTGGCTTGATTATAAAACCAAGTCACAAACTAGTTTGCAACTGGGGAAGTGATTTTTGTGAATTGCTTTCCCAACTGGAACACACGCCTACATTCATACTGCTGAGCTGCTTTGCAGAAAGAGTCCTGTCTTATGAAACACAGGAAGTAATCTTGCTAAGTGCCTCGGCAACACCAACAAAATTGAGCGACTGGAGCTTTCCTCTGGTGAGTTGGTTATTAAATGCGCGCGCGTACTTCCTGCCGAAACATCTCGTTGACGCTGGCGTCCAGTCAGGTCCTAGTTAGCGTCCAGTCAAGTTTAATTCCAACTGACAATTCCATGTTTCAGGGGAACACTGCAGTTCAGTTAGGAGCATTATGAAGAGAAGAGGTCAGGAAGAAGGAGGACATATGAGGAGGCACATGAGCACATTTTGTAACATTACGTACAGAATGGGCTATTTTGTGTTCTTGGACAGGAAATTAACCCTAATGATTAAAAGAGCTTTCACTAATGAGTCAAAATTATCCAGATGAGCCAACTCCCCTCAACAGTGTTGACGCCAGGTAGCTACGCCAGTGAACTCAGCCAGTTCAAACACACCGACTCGACAACACCATCAAACTGCCAGTTTGCCATGCAAGGAATATACTGCCCATGTGGCTAACACCAGCAAATGTGCAGATGGAGCTGTGATATTTAACTAGGTGCACTGCCATAGTCCTCTCTCATTTCCTCTGAGACCTGTCACTCGAACGCTAAGCTGCTAAACGTTTGCATAAGCACTCACTGAACTAGACTGCTCTTAATTTTAGTAGACAACTAATTATAACCAAGAAGATATAATGAAATATGGAACAAAGTTAGAAACTGACAACGCTGGTAAGTTCCAAGTATAACCTTATCCTAGATATGCCAGAAACCATAGATTTCAAATGCAACTACAGAGTCTTTTAAGCTGACGAGGGGGAAGCGTATGGTTTTTAAGTTCTCATTAGCGGGACTTTATTTATAGAATTATTTGTCATTGGGAAGAATTTTCTGATTTCCCCTTTTTCCATTGGTCTGTGGATTTGAGTTCAGTGGTTTTTGCCCTGCAGTTCAAAGGGGCAGTCCTTGCAGGGCAGATTCCATTATCCTCACTTGTGGAAACAGTCCCATTAAAATGAATGGGACTACTTATACAGTAAGGGATTACTCACCATGAACAGGCATGGCTGATTCTGGCCCTTTGTCGGCAAAGGCTATTCTGAACCCTTTTGATGGTGGTTGTACTATATTCACATAGGCAATAACCTACTGCAGGTGAGTTATGCAAAGTGAAACTGAACTTTTCCCTGGACTGGCCAAACCAGAATAAGAAATAAAAAGATAGTAAACACTGAGCAGCTGCACTAATATCTCTCAGGGCTTTTCTATGTGGTGGGGTAATATGCACTAGGGGGGCGGGGCAGTGATTTCCAAACACACTAACATAAGTGCATAAGTGACTTAGGCTTCTAAGTCCCAGTGAGTTTCAAGGTGACAGTCATTGTGACTTGAAAGGGGAAACATGCAGAAAGAGAGAAAGGGATTTGCCCAAGGTCACCCAGCCAGTCAATGGCAGAACTCAAAATAGAACCCAGGTCTCCTGAATTCAAGTCCAATGCTTTATCTGCTGGACAGTTCTGCCTTTTTTGTGTTTCTTTGTTCTGGATGTTTAATTCCTTATCTTTTAGCTCAAAGTCCTAAAACCTTAGGAAACAGAATGGAAACCTTGGTGAACTAAAGGAAGAGAACTTGAGATCAGAAATACCAATAGCAAGGGAATATTGCAGTAACCAGTGTATTAATTCTAGAGGTAGGTGTATTGTCACTAGGTTATTTCCTGGGGACAGGAATGAACTGACCACCACAGACACGCCAGGGGATGGGGCGTTAATAAATTCACTTCCACTTGTTCACAACTGTTTTTTGTCCACTGTGTGCACATTAGTGCAACTGAGTTTTGATGGCACAAATGCTTGCAGACTGTGCATTTTATGCTTGCATCGTTGGATACTCATGGTGAATGAAGTTTAAATTCACTTTCTGCAAGTATTTACAGCAGAAACCTGATATTAAGAGGTGCTGTTATTCAGACAGAGAACAGCAACAATACAGATGGACCAATCACAACTTGAAATGCAGATTTCAAAGCCAAAGAATAAACAAAACTGGTGGAAAGTGTTATCAAACAGCAAAAGAATTGAGAAAAAAAATATGATGGGCAGAAAATAAGGTGAATTTTATTAATTAAACTGCAAAGTTGGCTGGGGGGGGGGAAAGGAGATATTTTAATGAAAAAGTAGTTTTGATTTTGTTTTGCTTGTTTTTTTCAAAATTCAAAATTTGAAAAATTGTAATCAGCTCTATATTTCATTTGAAAAATGAGGGTGAATTGGAGAAAAATTCCATCAAAAATTTAAAATATTTCCATCAGCTATAATACATTACTTATTAGAAATAATTTACTCAGTTCTAATGCATACTGTTGCCCAGGTAACCTGAGCAATTAATCAAAATCCAGAGCCATGCTAGGTTGTTTTCATTTGGAAGATAAATCAGTGATACAAATCAGGTATAGACTTGGTCAGCCATCTTGTTTATTCACAAACAATGCACACACAGACCTGTTCCACCAAACATAGCAGAAAAACAGCAACCGGCAGTTTCCTTGATCAGAAATCCCCGAGTCTGTCACTCCAGTGAGCTCTGTGCCCAAGAAGCTAGGTCTCTCTGCTTCCGCTCAGAGTTGCACTGCCAACTCCTTACTCCTTACTTCTTCCAACCCACACACACCCCACAACTGTTATCCTCGGCCCTGCGTTTGCAACCAGGAAAACCTGTATTAATCCACCTGGTTTTAACTCTGTCCTGGCTATGTAACCTCCATTGCCTGCAGCTGTTTTTTACTACCTAAGGGGTAATGGTGATTGCTCCTTCTGTGGCGCCTAAAAGAGACTGCTTGGCAAACTCATTTGGCTTTAATGAAGTCTGTGATTGTCTATGGATCCAAGGCCCACCTTATAGCGGCTATTAACTTCTTTCAGCATAATAATATATACACACACATACACAAAACACACGCCTTTGAGATGGGAGACCCATCCTTTGTTACTAGCAGTCCTAATATAAAGAGTTTATGAATCAGAAATATTAGTTTAGAAGAGTAGCTCCTCTTAGCTCATTCCAGCTCACACTTTACTAGGCCCCTAATGAATCATAGAATATCAGGGTTGGAAGGGACCTTAGTAGGTCATCTAGTCCAACCCCCTGCTCAAAGCAGGACCAATCCCCAATTTTTGCCCCAGATCCCCAAACGGCCCCCTCAAGGATTGAACTCACAACCCTGGGTTTAGCAGGCCAATGCTCAAACCACTGAGCTATCCCTCCCCCCAATGATTATAGCTAATGATTATAGCTGTATGCTCTATTTCCACATGCAGTGACTTCTGCTCCCAAAACTATTAGCTGTGCAGTGGGTCCTTCTCGCTGAATCCTGCCCATCAGATATTTTCATCCGAGCTCATAATTTAAACTGCACTTAGCAGCTGACTTATCTCCTTTCACTTTTACCACACTGTCCATTTTGTCATTATCCAAACATGCATAACTCAGTAGAACACATTTGAATATAAGACACATATGTTCAGTGGGCCAGATTCTAATCTCAGTTACACTACTCTAAATCCAGAATTGCTCCAGTGAAGTTAAATTGGTCCTTGCACTCCCAGCATGTATGGTCTGGGAATGCAAGTGCGAAGAAACCCCCTGAGGGTAAGAAGTGGAGTTACTCCAGATTTACGCTAGCATAATTGAGATCAGAATCTGGTCCAGTGAGCTGAATTCAGATGTACTTCATACAACTCTAAACCTTACACTCAGTGTGACCTGGGAGAGATTAAAGAGATTATGCTTCAGAACAAATATTCCTGATTTACAAACTCTTTTAGCTGCTGCTCCTAGTTTCCAACCTGCTGAGCCGATTGATTACATCGCTGGCAAACACTAGGCTTATTTTGTCAAAGAGGAGAAAGGAAATCCTTGTTAAATCACCTCTGGAAGGTTTGGAGCTTCATAAAACCTTCAAGAATGTTAAGCCACCAAGAATGCCCCAGGTCAAAGGAAACAGCTCTGCAGAAGGCTTTTAAACTCATTTTAAATCCAGCAGAAGAAACTTGTACAAACACAGATTATCTACGCTTCCTTCTCCATTACAACCTAATACAACAAATACTCCATCAAATGCACTGGAGTCTACAGATGGTTACTAGAGTGAACGGACCATCTTTCAAGGGCCAGTTGCAAAGTGACACAGTCACTTTGTCACACCAGCCTCCCATTTAAGACTGAGCTGGAAATAATAAAGGAGCACGTTGCAAATGGCGACTTGTATACAGTGCGTATATCACATTTAGAGATACTGAGAGCTTGCATCAGGATCAGAGTGTCCCCTGTGCTGGCATCTGTCATAAATATGAAGGGAAGGGGGAGAGGGTCTGATGCAGTGCTATAAAATCCTCTTTCCAGTAAAGGGTTAAGAAACGCAGGTAGCCAGACTGACACCTGACCTGGCTGGCATCTGACCAATAAGGGGACAAGATACTTTCAAACTTTGGGACGGGGGAAGGTTTTAGTGTGTGTCTTTGTCTAAGAGAGGGTAATCTTAAAAAACAAAAGAAACCTACAAAAAATCAAACCTCCCTTTTCTAAAGTAAGTTTAAATAGCATAGCGTATAAATTTCTGTTTAATTTTGCTTGGTGTATCCCCTGTGTTAGAAAGGGCAAAGGGGGGGGGGGGGGTTAATTCATGATTTTCTGGAACTTTAAGGTTTTGTCCAAAGGGGAAAATCTCTCTAAGTTTAAAAATATAGTGCCCTGTAAAATAGTTACCATCCTAATTTTACAGAGATAATTTTACCTTCTTTATTTTTAATAAAATCCTTCTTTTAAAAAGCTGACTGTTTTCTATGGTGTTAAAACCCAGGGGGTGGGTTTTTAGATCACTGTGTAACCAATTGGTTGGGAAATTGTTCTCAAGCTCCCCCAGAAAAGGGGGTGTACGGCTTGAGGGGGTATTTTGGGGGGGAGGGAAGTTCAAGTGATTCCTTTCCTGGATTCCTGTTAGACATTTGATGGTGGCAGCGAGAAGCGTTTCTTGGGGTGCAGGGAATTTTGTACCTTGGGGGGTTTAACCTAAGCTGGTAAAAATAAGTTTAGGGGCTCTGAATGCGGGTCCCCACGTCTTTACCCTAGAGTTTAAAGTGGGGAGGGAACCCTGACATGGTGGCAGAGAGGTGGGATATATTGAACCAGAGATTTTTTTGAACCAGACACAGGGAGTTTAGAATTTTTTTTTCTTCTCTCTGACTCTTCCCTGTGCTGCTGGAAGCAGGGAGGGGGGAGGGGTTAAGCTGCTAGGAGCTAGAGTATCTACATATAAAAGCAGGTAGTTAACCCCTACAGGGAATACCCAAGCAAGTTTTTTTTTTCTTTTCTAACTCTATCGGGTTAAGACAGATTAAAAACAGAAAGGCTAAGATGACTGCCAGTAAAGCAGCTATTAAACTTGAGATAGCCCGGCTACAAGCTGATGAGGAGGAGAAGAAACATGCAAGACTGCTACAACTTAAACAGATGAAGATGGAAAAGAAAGAAAGAGAGAGGAAGCATGCTGAGGAAGAGAGGAAGTATGCTATGGAGGAGAAGGAGAGAGAGAGGAAGCATGCTGAGGAGGAGAAGGAGAGAGAGAGGAAGCATGCTGAGGAGGAGAGGAAGCATGCTGAGGAGGAGAAGGAGAGAGAGAGGAAGCATGCTGAGGAGGAGAGGAAGCATGCTGAGGAGGAGAAGGAGAGAGAGAGGAAGCATGCCCTAAAGATGGAGAAGACCAGGGTGGAGCGGAATCTACCGAATAACACTAATAATCCTTCCCCAACAACCCACAAATGGGAGCGACTATGTCCACCGTATAATGAATCCCGTGATATTGCTGAATATTTTCTCACCTTTGAAAGACTATGCAATCTCTATCACATTCCTGATGATCACAAAATGACCCTATTGGTAGCCAAGTTGACTGGAAGTGCTCTGGACATATTCAATGACATGCCTATTGATGAGGCTTCTGACTATAAAAAATTCAAGGATTTGGTTTTAAAACAATTTCAAGTTACACCTGAAACTTACCGAGTAAAATTTCGAACCCTTATCCGAGGGCCTGGACTAAGTAATGTAGCTTATGTAAACCGGATAAAGAAGCTGTTAAAAAAATGGGTCAAGGGAAGGAATGTTACTAGCTTTGAAGGAGTGTGTGATTTGATGGCTCAGGAACAATTCCTGAATATGTCCAAGAATGATATAAGACAGTGTTTATGGGATAAAAAAATGGACTCAGCAGACAGCCTTGCTGCTTATGCTGATCAGTACGAACAGTCCCAGATCAGCAGAGGGGCAAGGAAATTTGGCACACAAGGGGTGCAGGAAGCAGAGAGGAACAACCCTGGTCATAGTTTGGGGAGATATCAGAAAGGAAAACCCGAGACCACACCCCCTCACCAGGAGCAGCCCAAGGCCCCACAAGGAAAAACCCAGACCCCTTATTGCCCCACCACCCCATTCTCCAGCAACCCACCTCGCCCCACTAACCAGTCAGCTGGGCGATGTTTCAAATGTAACGAATTGGGGCATGTGAAGGCCAACTGCCCCAAGAACCCCAACAGAATACAGTTCATTGCACCGGGGTCACACCAAAGGTCCTCAGGCCCAGATGCCTCCCAGATACCCTTGGAACGAAGGGAAACGGTGAGTGTGAGTGAAAAAAAGGTTACAGCGTGGAGGGACACCGAAGCACAAGTGTCGGCTATCCACAAATCCTTAGTGGACCCCAGCTTAATCAACCCAGAGGCGCAAGTGACAATTCAACCCTTCAAGTCCAACTCTTTTAATTTACCTACAGCCGTGTTGCCTGTCCAGTACAAGGGCTGGTCAAAAAATTGGACTTTTGCAGTCTATGATAATTATCCCATTCCCATGTTGCTGGGGGAAGACTTGGCCAATTGTGTGAAGCTAGCCAAAAGGGTGGAAATGGTCACCCGCAGCCAGGCTAAGCAAGCTGTCACACCTAGCTCTGTTCCTGAGACTTCCACCAGAACCACATCTGTACTACCAGAGACCCGGATAGAGGTGGTGGAACCGGATACCCTGCCAACGACTGCAACAGCCGTCATAGATCCAATCACAGAAACCCGACCCAAGCCAGTCTCGGAACCGGAACTGGCAAAGCAACCAGCACCAGAACCCTTGCCAGCACTGAGTCCAGCGCTTGCAACCCCATCTACAGTGCCAACATCCGAGGGCACCACCGAGCCTGCAATGGCAGCAGCAGCCAATAACTCAATACAAGAGGCTCAGCCAGAGCCTGAATTACCACATCGTGCACCAGCGGAGAGCGGTTCACAGTCAACGAAAACAAACCCATCACCTGCATCGCTTCCAGAGGGACCCAGCCCAGGTCCACAACCCAGTGAGGAACTGATGTCTCCAGCATCTAGGAAACAGTTCCAAGCCGAGCAAAAAGCAAATGAAAGCCTACAGAGAGCTTGGACAGTGGGACGAAGCACCCCACTGCCTCTCAGCTCTTCTAATCGATCCCGGTTTGTTATAGAAAAAGGACTTCTATATAAGGAGACTCTTTCTGGTGGACACCAGGAAAACTGGCGTCCTCAGAGACAGTTGGTGGTCCCGACTAAGTACCGGCTAAAGCTCTTGAGCTTAGCCCATGATCATCCTAGTGGTCATGCTGGGGTGAACAGAACCAAAGACCGTTTGGGAAGGTCATTCCACTGGGAGGAAATGGGCAAGGATGTTTCTACCTATGTCCGGTCTTGTAAGGTGTGCCAAAGAGTGGGAAAACCCCAAGACCAGGTCAAAGCCCCTCTCCAGCCACTCCCCATAATTGAAGTTCCATTTCAGCGGGTAGCTGTGGATATTCTGGGTCCTTTTCCGAAAAAGACACCCAGAGGAAAGCAGTACATACTGACTTTCATGAATTTTGCCACCCGATGGCCAAAAGCAGTAGCTCTGAGCAACACCCGGGCTAAAAGTGTATGCCAGGCATTAACAGAGATTTTTGCCAGGGTAGGTTGGCCCGCCGACATCCTTACTGATTCAGGAACTAATTTCCTGGCAGGGAGCATAAAAAGCCTGTGGGAAGCTCATGGGGTGAACCACTTGGTTGCCACCCCTTACCACCATCAAACAAATGGTCTGGTGAAGAAGTTTAATGAAACTTTGGAAGCCATAATACGTAAATTCGTAAACCAGCACTCCAATGATTGGGACCTAGTGTTACAGCAGTTGCTCTTTGCCTACAGGGCTGTACCACATCCCAGTTTAGGGTTTTCACCATTTGAACTTGTGTATGGCCGCGAAGTTAAAGGGCCATTACAGCTGGTAAAACAGCAATGGGAGGGGTTTACGCCTTCTTCAAAAACTAACATTCTGGACTTTGTAAGCAACCTACAAAACACCCTCCGAAACTCTTTAGCCCTTGCTAGAAAAAACCTAAAAGGGGCTCAAAAAGAGCAAAAGGCCTGGTATAATAAACATGCCAAAGAGCGTTCCTTTAAAGTAGGGGACCAAGTCATGGTCTTAAAGGCGCTCCGGGCCCATAAAATGAAAGCGTCATGGGACGGGCCATTTACGGTCCAAAAACACCTGGGAGCTGTGAACTATCTCATAGCATTCCCCACCACAACTCTCAAGCCTAAAGTGTACCATGTTAATTCTCTAAAGCCTTTTTTCCCCCGAGAATTGAAGGTTTGTCAGTTTACTGCCCAGGGAGCAGAAGACGCTGAGTGGCCTGAAGGTGTCTACTATAAAGGGAAAAATGACGGTGGCGTGAAAGAGGTGAACCTCTCAATGACCCTCGGACGTATGCAGCGCCAGCAAATCCAGGAGCTGTGCACTAAATTCGCACCGATGTTCTCAGCCACCCCAGGACTGACCGAACGGGCATACCACTCCATTGACACAGGTAATGCCCACCCAATTAGAGCCCGACCTTACCAAGTGGCTCCTCACGCCAAAACTGCTATAAAACGGGAGGTTCAAGACATGCTACAGATGGGTATAATCCGTCCCTCTAGCAGTGCATGGGCCTCTCCCGTGGTTCTAGTCCCCAAACCAGATGGGGAAATACGCTTTTGCGTGGACTACCGTACGCTAAATGCTGTGACTTGCCCAAACAACTATCCAATGCCTCGCACAGATGAACTATTGAAGAAACTGGGACGTGCCCAGTTCATCTCCACCTTAGACTTAACCAAGGGGTACTGGCAGGTGCCGCTAGATAAATCCGCCAAGGAAAAGTCAGCCTTCATCACCCATGTCGGGCTGTATGAATTTAATGTGCTCCCTTTCGGGCTGCGGAATGCACCTGTCACATTCCAGAAACTGGTAGATAGTCTCCTAGCGGGATTGGGAAAATCGGCAGTTGCCTATCTTGACGATGTGGCCATATTTTCTGACTCATGGGCTGAACACCTGAAGCATCTCCAGAAGGTCTTCAAGCGCATACAAAAGGCAGGACTAACTGTTAAGGCTAAAAAGTGTCAAATAGGCCTCAACAAAGTGACTTACCTTGAACACCAGGTGGGTCAAGGAACTATTAACCCCCTACAGGCCAAGGTGGAGGCTATCCAAAAGTGGCCTGTCCCAAAGTCAAAAAAACAGGTCCAATCTTTCTTAGGCTTGGCCGAATATTACAGGCGATTTGTACCGCACTACAGCCAAATCGCCGCCCCTCTAACTAACCTAACCAAAAAAAACCAGCCAAATGTGGTTCAGTGGCCTGATAAGTGTCGGAAGGCCTTTAACCAGCTTAAAGCAACACTCATGTCTGACCCTGTGCTAAGGGCCCCGGACTTTAATAAACCGTTCCTAGTAACCACAAATGCGTCCGAGCGTGGTGTGGAAGCAGTCTTAATGCAAAAAGGACCAGATCAAAAATTCCATCCTGTCGTGTTTCTCAGCAAAAAGCTGTCTGAGAGAAAAAACCACTGGTCAATCAGTAAAAAGAAATGTTACGCCATTGTCTATGCTCTGAAAAAGCTACGCCCACACATTTGGGGACGGCGTTTCCACCTGCAAACTGACCATGCTGCACTACAGTGGCTTAATACCGCCAAGAAAAATAACAAAAAACTCATTCGATGGAGTTTGGCTCTCCAAAATTTTAATTTTAAAATACAACACATTTCAAAAGCTTCTAACAAAGTGGCTAATGCACTCTCCCATAAAAGTTTCCCCAAACCAACTGGTTAAAATCGTCCTTGCAATGTAAACAATATTGTTTAGTCTTTATCCAGTTATTAGTATATTTAAAAATTCATGTGTCTTATTAATTTGTTTTCTTTTAGAGCTCCAGAAAGAAATCACAGCCAGTGTTTCACACTATCAGTGATTTGGGGGGCGTGTCATAAATATAAAGGGAAGGGGGAGAGGGTCTAATGCAGTGCTATAAAATCCTCTTTCCAGTAAAGGGTTAAGAAATGCAGGTAGCCAAACTGACACCTGACCTGGCTGGCATCTAACCAATAAAAAAACAAAATACTTTCAAACTTTGGAACGGGGGAAGGTTTTAGTGTGTGTCTTTGTCTAAAAAAGGGTAATCTTAAAAAACAAAAAAAACCTACAAAAAATCAAACCTCCCTTTTCTAAAGTAAGTTTAAATAGCATAGCGTATAAATTTCTGTTTAATTTTGCTTGGTGTATCCCGTGTTAAAAAGGGCAAAGGGGGGGGTGGTGGTTATTCATGATTTTCTAAAACTTTAAGGTTTTGTCCAAAGGAAAAAATCTCTCTAAGTTTAAAAATATAGTGCCCTGTAAAATAGTTACCATCCTAATTTTACAGAGATAATTACCTTCTTTATTTTTAATAAAATCCTTCTTTTAAAAAGCTGACTGTTTTCTATGGTGTTAAAACCCAGGGGGTGGGTTTTTAAATCACTGTGTAACCAATTGGTTAAAAAATTGTTCTCAAGCTCCCCCAAAAAAGGGGGTGTACGGCTTAAGGGGGTATTTTGGGGGGAAGTAATTCCTTTCCTAAATTCCTGTTAAACATTTAATGGTGGCAGCAAAAAGCGTTTCTTGGGGTGCAGGGAATTTTGTACCTTGGGGGGTTTAACCTAAGCTGGTAAAAATAAGTTTAGGGGCTCTAAATGCGGGTCCCCACGTCTTTACCCTAAAGTTTAAAGTGGGAAGGAAACCCTAACAGCATCTGTCACCTCATCAGCAGAAAGTCACAACAAGCCTCCTTGGTGGCGTCAGTAAAGCTTGCCGTACTTTGCCAAAACGTAACCCAGATTATTTCACACCCAGGTACCACCAGGATGGCTGTCGCAGAAATAGCCACAAGAGAGCGACTTCCCCATTGTTCCAATGTCAGCATCAGGTGACATACATTCCATCCCCCTACACTCCTGAAAAGGGAAAAGATCTTTCCTGTTAAATAACATGACCACCTCTGCATTTATTAGCCAACCAAAGCACTTCAAATAGTTGAGTGACAGCCATTCCTAACTCTCAGGGGGATTGCACGTGCGCCTGTAATTGGAATCACAAGTATCCTCTTGGATCCCCAAATATGGCGATAGCAGATCCACATGCCACACACTGCTGTTTAGCGTTTTGGGTCCATTTTCTCTTCAACACAAGCTCTTTTTAGCAAAAATAGCATGAGAACAGCTTGTTCCCCCAATATTTCAAACGCCAGTCAGTGGAGGATAGCACAACATAGGAAGATACATAGGTAAGAGGCGGAGAAAGAAGAAAGGACAATGGGAGAGGTAAATGGCCATGTCTGGAAAGCACCAAGCACAGTGGAGCCTTGATTGGGATGCCTTAGTGCTATTGATAATAATGTAATGATAATAATAATTAACAACATGACATGGGAAGCAAGCAGGAGAGAAGTCAGAGGAGAATCCAGGCGAGTTGTACAAAAATGGGGAAGAGATAGGAGAAGGTTGGTGTAGGATAGTGAAGCGGGAAGCATAAAATCAAGCAGGGAGGTGAGGAAAAGAGATGGAAAGGACAGAGCATGAGAAAGAGAATTAGGGAAAAGCAGGAACACAAGAAACGAAACACTAGCAGAAAACAATGGGGAAATAGGGAGAAAATAAAGAAAGGATGGAAAGAACACGAGAGAGAACTAAATATGGAATGTGCATAAATATATAAACAACAGAGGCATGAAGAGCAAACAGTCTAGAGGGATGGAGAGGGGTCAGGCCAGGGGCAAGTGAAACCACAACAGGGAAAGAGAAATAGAAGCAGACAAGTTGGAAGCGGGGAGACAGAAGAAAATGCTGGAGTGTGAGAGCCAGAAACACGGCAGAATTAGAAAAATAGTGACTTTACTGGCCCTTACTATGAAGAGGGGCTGTTTTATATTAGTTTGATTTCTCATACAACATAATCAACAGTGCAGATTCCCCCATTACCATTAACGTATGTTTGTATTCCCAGAATACGTCTGTATTTGATTTACATTTTGTAGATCTCTGTAGAAGGGGAATAATAATTCACACTGGTGCCTTACCGTTTGTAAAGTGCTTTGCGGTCATTGAGTGGAATCTACTATCAGACCCTGATCCAAAGCTCATGGGAGTCAGTGCAAAGACTCCCACTGACCTCTGTGGATCAGGCTTTAAAAGAGCAGCATGTTGTAGTATTATTGCTAACTGTGGGCCTGACTTTACCCCATTGATCCACACCGAAGGAGGCCTTCTCCACATGCGTCTCATCCTTGCAACGTGGAAGATAGACATCAAGATCCCCGCCCCCGTTCCCTGGCCCCTACACTGGGTTATCTGCAGACCCAGCAGTCCATGGAGAGGAGGGAGCAAGTTATGGGAGCAATGGATGGGCCATGGGCAAAGCTAAGGGGTGATGCTAATTTTCTCTATTCCAGGCTAAGAAGTTTAAGCAAGGGCTCTTTTACCTTTTCTGCTACTCTCATCCACAGTGGAGATTCCCCCTCTAAGCGGGATCACCAGGAGAGCTGCCAGCTGGAGAAACCCTGGTAGCAGGGTTCCAGTGGAGCATGCTGCCAAGGAGTGACAGTGTTGGGGGCAGATATTCAGAGACACGGAGCCTCTACAGGGTGGTTATCGCCTCCTGGGGACCAAAAGAGGCCCGGCCTCTTCCCCAAAGGCTGAATATCACACACCTAGCAGAAATATTTGGTTGGCAATTCTGCTAAGCTAACTGATGGAGATATCCTCCCCCCATTTCCTTCCTGTGAGAGTGGGTGACATGGCCTTGTGTAATCAGAGGAAGTGGTGACTCCCCCATTCTCAGATCAGCAAGCACGCCAAGCTCACTGGTGTCAAACGGTCTTGAGAAGATGTTTCTAGCAATGGCTTTAATTTATTATCCCATTGCAGCCTGCTGCAGAATCCAAAATACTTTTAAAGTCACTGCTGGCTTGACGGCCTAGCACTTCACATTAGGTTATTACGCCTGCTGTAAAATGGCTTGTGTGGATAAAATACAACTTTCTGGATTTATTGCCACTTTAAGGTCAGCCTCTATGGCAAGCGTCAGGGAAATCTGTGGCTCTCTGTATAAAATGCTAGAGTCATTGTGTGTTAATATTTAGGTACTGTGTAGTTCTTGGGCCAGATCCTCAGCGGATGTAAATCCGCTTTGCACCACTGGCGTGAACTGAGCTACATCAGCTGAAGATCTGATCCAATATCTTCAATTCTGCACCCCCAGAATCCACTTCTATGCCAGGAGTTTAGATCAAGGAATCAGCCATTACAAACTAAGCTCCTTCATAAAAAAAAGCACACAGTATGGCAGAAAGTTTCCCTATGGCCCTAGTAACACATTGCTGAGGAGCAAAGCCATCCTCTAAGGGTGGTCTGGCAATGCATTCTACCCATGCTGGCAGCACCCGCGAGCGACACAACATAAGCACTCAACATTCTTCAGAGAGGTTTGTGGGAAAACAAAGCTAGCGTGACTGGGCCCAAGCTGGTGCATTACAAAGCTGCAGAAGCAGGAAAATTCCAAACCTAAAGCAGGCTGGCCCTGCTTTCCCGATCATAGCTGCTGTTCAGTTACCTGTGCGATGTACCTGCTTCAGTTCATCCATCTCCTGGCTGCAGCTTTACATTAGAGCCGTGCCATTAGAGACCAGGTCTCTGCTAGCCAGCTAGCAACGAACGCCGTTACTGCCAGTATATTCTCATGCCACCCTCCTCACAGCACATTTACACTTGTGGCATTAAGGCCCAGTCCTGCTCACTTTACTCCCATGAGACTATTTGTGTACGGCAGGCAGGATTTGCCCCTTAATCTGCTTTTAAGTAATAGCAATTTCCCATTCTCTGTTCCAATACTAAACCGCCTTCTCCCTCCCTCCTTACCTCCCACCCTACATTGGCACACAGCAGAAAAATCCCCCCATCCTTCCTGCAAGCATGTGTTTATCTCTTTATTTTTAAATATTATGGCTTCCCAACATCTGTCTCTGTGGGGTATAATCTTACTGATGAAATATTTCATGTTTTCCTTGAGCCTCTGTCAATATGTCTCCCTGTTATCAGCTTAGCAGATGGAGACACAGAAGGAATAACCTCAGCTTACCTGCATGGTCTCTTGGTATGTATGTATTTATTAATTTACTTCAGGACAAGAATCATAGTAATTTTAGCCACGTGACATGGCTTGATTTTTTTTTAAACTTTCTCTATTCTTTCCTCTTTAATGACAATAGTAATTCCCAGCTCTTAGAGCTTTTTATCTTTTGACCTCAAAGCACTTTACAAAAGAAGTTATTACTCCCATTTTACAGATGGGAAACGGAGCCTCAGGGAAAGAAGTGACTTGCCCAAGATAACCCAGAAGGCCAGTGGCATAGCCAAGAATTGAACCCAGGTCTCCTAAATCCCCATCTAGGGCCCTATCCATTAGGCTATATACTCTCCACCCACTTAGTGCTTTTTCAGCAATAGATCTCAGAAAGATAAGCACTGTTATGCCAATTGCAGATGGGGAAACTGAGGCACAGAGCAGTGCCATGACTTGGCTAAGGTCATATAGTGAATCAATGGCTATTTATTTCAAGAATAAAATAGAAACAAGATCTCCTAACTCCTGTCCCAGCCCTGTACTCATTCCAATGCCTCTTTGAACACCCATCCTAGGTCTCTATACATGTTGGGACCAAAAGCCTGATCCAAAGCCCACTGAAATCAATAGAAGTCTTACCACTGATGTAGTGGGCTTTGGATCAGTCCTTAAAGATTGTGAGGAAAAGTTCTTCATTGATTACCAGATCACATTTTTTCAGAAAATTCATTTTCCCCCTCAAAAATGACAATGCCGGTTTTTTGGAAAACAGTTAAGAACATCCCACCAGAGTCACTTTTAGGTTGGATATTAGGAAAAACTTTTTCACTAGGAGGGTGGTGAAGCACTAGAATGGGTTATGTAGGGTGGTGGTGGAATCTCCTTCCTTAGAGGTTTTTAAGGTCAGGCTTGACAAAGCCCTGGCTGGGATGATTTAGTTGGGGATTGGTCCTGCTTTGAGCAGGGGGTTGGACTAGATGACCTCCTGAGGTCCCTTCCAACCCTGAGATTCTATGATGATAGAACAAAGCAGAAAAGAGGAAGAATGAGGAAAAACAAGAAAACCTCAAAAGATTCAGATACATTTTTAAGAGGGATACAAGTTCCTGAAGGCTCCCAAACCAGCTGCTCTCCTCTCCCCAAGAATATGAGTCTGATTCAGTGTTGCATTGTGCAGTCACGTACACCCATGCAAAGTGAACGTAAAGTGCGTGTACACGACCGGCGAATCAGAATGGCCGGTTGTGATTCTCATTTACACCACAGCTCCTTTACACCATGCTCGCAGTATAAAGGGGCCCATCAGAGAGTGTCAACGTAAAGCTTGTACTGCTTTGATTGCACTGAGGTAAAGGGCTACACAAGACAGAGGACAGTGGAGAATCAAGGCCTTCTGCATGAAAATTCCTTTCCAGCTTTATCTGGGAAAAGCTGCTTCTACAGCTATGCCCTGGCACTGCTCACGTGAGTAAAGAGGCACATTGCAGAAGTGTTTGCAGGGTCAGCTCCTAGGCTCACAAACTGCTTTTAAAGTTTCAGTAACTCGGCCCTGTCACCAGCATAGGCCATCTTAAAAAAAATACCCACATTGATTAAGCGTTCTTCTGAACTAACCAATTGCCCAATTTCAGTTTAACTGCTTTTGAGTAAGTCTGACTGACACACATTCATCTTCTTTCTCTCTTCCTCCCTCTATATAACTCCTTTCAGGTACGTCTACACTACAGCTAAGGGCATGCCTCCCAGCCCAGGCAAACCTGAGAACATTCTACAGAAGTGCCACAGAAAATACCAGTGTGCCAGCCTCGTAGAATAGGAAACCTTACCAAATAAATTGCGATACATTTAGAACACATGGGTGAAATCAATGGGAGTTTTGCCGTTGACTTCAATAAGGCCAGGATTTCATACCATAAGAATTAATTAAATACACTTTGCCCGTACTCCTTGAAATCACTATTTTACTCAGTGAACACCAAGTTAGTGGGAACTCCTCAAATCTCAGAGTCCTGAGACTCAATGCCGAGGTACAGGAAATAATCAACATCTTTGCAGATGTCTGCAGTGCATAATGATTTATGCAGGCTGGGATTTTCAAAGGAGCCTCAAAGAGTGAGGCTAGACTTGGTGCCTAACTCTTTCAGCTCCTTTTGAAAATCCCACCTTAAACTCTCTACAAGGAAAGAACCCAGGAAGGATTCTCAGAAGGAGCGTCTCCTGTTCTTCTGAAGTTCTGGTCAATAACCTGGAGTTAGATCTTCAAGGCATTACACTCTCTAACTAAACTAGGCAATTGAATCATGGCTACCGAATGATGTGCAAGTGTGGACAGAATTAGAGACATGCCTGAAATGGACCCAGTTTATAAAGTGAGTGAAAAGAGTGCTGGAAAATCTAGAAACCCATCAATGTTGCTGACTAATGTAAAGTGAAGAACTTAAACAATTGTTAGGGGACCAATATAAAATCAAAAACAATCAAATGCCATAATAGGACTACATAATTATGAGGCCTCCCTTTCTTTTCAACTTAAAAAACACCAGGAGGCTTGCTTTAAACAGGAAAGAATCCTCCCTAAGACTTCCTCTCAGCTAACAAACTCATCCTTCCAAACGCCTGCTTTTATTTTGGCACACTC
Source organism: Macrochelys suwanniensis (assembly GCA_033296515.1). Lineage (NCBI taxonomy): Eukaryota > Metazoa > Chordata > Testudines > Chelydridae > Macrochelys > Macrochelys suwanniensis. The sequence continues at coordinate 20,349,380 of CM065779.1, read as the reverse complement.
AGACTGTCTAGTGTTCTAAAGTAATATGAGACACTTGCACATGACGTACTCACATGGCAACAGGCCTATTATACCTGACAAACAAAAGATTGCAGAGCATATCTCTTTCTCCCTTCCTTTCCCACCCCTCAACTTCTGCAACACAGAAATGCCATTTTGCCCATAGAAAAAGAAAATAAGCAATAATCTCTGAGAAATCTTGACTGGTATTTAATGACTAGTTTGGTAGTTAATGGCCTGAGGCATAGCCTATGGCCATTAAAGCTCTGGAAAAAAAGTATTGTCATTAGCTATACTCAGCTGAATCGAGAGTTTCTCGGAAAGGGGACAAAAAAATCACATCAGATGATACCGTTTCTTTGTCTTTTTACATTCAGCTATATTATAGAAGAAAATATCAGGGCTGTAAACTAGATTAGGTCAGTTAATAATCACAGCGCAAGGAGCACCACGGACAAATTCTACCATTTCTGGCCAGTACAACACAGCTACATGGACAGGGCTTGATTCTCGTTTATAGCAAAGCCCCTTTACATCATTCCGCCAGTGCAGAGAGGTCTCAGAGTGGGATGTTTGTGTGAATATGAAACGTGCCCCAGCAATGCAAAGCGTGGTACTGTATAAAAGGGCATTAGTGTAAATGAGACTCAAGTCCACCATTATAAAATAATTCAGTGTAACACATTAGTTGATTGAACTTCAGTTTAGCACCAGTCATGAAATCATAATGGTTGATATATTAGGATTATACCTATATAATATAAATAATCCTATCTCAATAAAGGTAAACACATAGGAATTATAAATGAAATAAATCTGAAGCAATATAGGATGAAACGTGGGGGTGGAAAAAACCTCAGGAGGGTCAGGAGATAATGAAGATTATACTTCAATATTGGGATTATGATGTTAGTTCTTTATTTCAATAAAACTGGATAGAGATCTTTTATATCAGGGACAGAGCTTAGCTGTAAGGACAGAGTAATCTTCTGGGAATTATGCATACAGGCTTGACATCATTTTTATTGGATGGCTGATGAACTGGAAAACTCCAGGATAGCCTGGTTTTAATTTGTAATCTTAATTTTCATATAAATCGGTACAGTTGGAGGAAGGGGGGGGGTGCAGATGTAGAGAGACTTTGAGGCTGTGCTAGTGTTGTAGTATTAAGACCATACTGATCTAAGTCTGCCGTTGTAAGTCATCTAGTATTTGATTCTGTCTCTTTGTCTATCCATCTGTTTCCCGTCTCTGTCGCTATCATTTTTTTTAAGTGTTTAACAACTATGCAAGGACCAGAAGAGATAATGTTAGTACAATCTTCTCTCACCTCCTCTGAGAATGATCTACAATAAATCTCCTTATCAGCCGTTGCATACATACACCGTTAATACAGACGGCCTTAGCTCAGCAAATGGCAGATTGCTCACCAGAATGTGGTAGTGCGAAAAAAGATGGACCAGAGGAGTCTACCACACTGGGATTAATTCCATCCCACCGGCTTGGTCTGACATACTCTGAATTTGTCGGCCTTCAGAGGACAATGCAAAGCACATCTATGTTCCGTCATCCACATCTTCAAATGTGGTTGCCTGAAGGTAAGCCCCTAAATTCATATTTCAGCACCTGAGTAGAGAGCCTGACTTTTAGAGGCCTGGACACCCACACCTCCCATTGTTGATCCCTCTGGGAGCTGTGAGGAGATGAGACTGCGCTGGGCAATGGCAGATGAGACAGCACGCTGGTCACTGCAGCTCCAATTAAATGCTGCAGAACAGCCCTCATTAAGAGCAGCTGTGCCTAACTGATGGGTGGAGGAAAGTTGGAAGGCTAATTAAACCATTAGGCCTGGTCTACACTGGTGGGGGAGGTCAACCTAAGATACAAGTTGACATATCTTAGGTCGACTTAAGTTGACCGCTGCCACTCCCCCGTCGACTCCGCTTCCGCTTCTCGTGGCGGTGGAGTTCCGGAGTCAACAGGGAGCACGCTCGGGGATCGATCACTACCCACCGATCCGGCGGGTAGTGTAGACATACCCTTAGGCTGAGGATACAAAATGGCACAGGAAGGAAGTGGGGGGGGGGGGGAGGGGGAGAAATCAGATAGAGAGAGGGAGAGAAAGAATGCTCTTCCCTGGGTGCCTCAGGAGCTAGGGCTTGCTAAGACTGTCGCTGGAAGGCTGTGTAGAGTGCAACGGTGGGGGAACCAACATTGTAAATAAACTGCACTGGGTGTTTTGTCAGCATAAAGATTTCTGAGCTATTTGTGGACCTGAGAAGGGGTGGGAACAAGCAAGGCTCTGCCACAGGACAGTTGATCAAAACCCAGAATTTCCATTTCAACATTTTAAAATTAGCTGTCATTCCAAATTGTGTCAAACTGTTCCATTACAACACAATCTCGTGCCACTTTCTTCTGAAAAGAGGAGACATTTCAGTCAGCATTAAGTAGCAGCTGCAAGGGTGAAAGTAACTATAGGCACTTACCGGTACGGGGCTGGGCTGGGGCCGGCTCTGGCCCCTGGAAGGGGCAGGGCTGGGGGAGGGTCAGAGCTTTGCTGCGTCAGCGCTTTAACGTCGCTTCCCCTTTTGCCTCTCCTGTTGGGGGCCCTGCCGGTACAGACCCTACCGGCAGAACCGATTGGGGGGGAAGGGGAGGGGCAGGGACATTAAAGCGCTTTAATGTGGGGTGAATACAGGCCGGTGCGGGTTCTTACCGGTACACCGTACTGGCCTGTATTGGCTCACTTTCACCCCTGAGCAGCTGACCTGAATGTTTTAAATTAAAATAAAATAAAATATTTCAATTATATTGTGACAGGAAATAATGAAAAAATATAAATATAAAAATGAAAAAAAAACAAAATAAGATGAAAATTTTAAATGAGAATCTGAAATTCGGACAGTTTTTAAAGTATCTGAAACAAGTTTTCCAAAATGAATTCCCACCCAACTCCAATTTGAAATTGTTTTCAGTTTAATTGAAACAGCTTTTTTCAAACAAAAAACTTTCAACAAAAAATGTTCCAACTTTAGCTGTGAATGCCCCGTACTTTTAGTAAGATATCATAAGGGCATTTTCCTCAAAATGGCATGCTTGCTCGTGCTCTCTCTCTGTATTCCAATCTCAGAAGCCCCATGGCTTTCCAATGGGTCAGAGGTACCTCCCCTCTACCCTTAGAGAAGCCCAGAGCACACAAGAATTGAAAACAACAATCAGACCTAGCAGAGCTTTTCTGACCTACTTTATTGCCAAGATGGACCTCACCAGGCTTAAAACGATGTCTTGCCTTTTTTTAAACAAACAAACAAACAAACAAAACTGAGATTTGAGCCAGATCTCCAGCTTGTGTAAACTGGTAATTCTCCACTGTTGTTATTTATATTACAGTAACACATAGACCTTCCCCGCCACCACTGCACCTTTACCAGAATGAAGGCTCTTCTGTGCTAGCCACTGTCTAAGCAGTCCCTATCCCCAAGTCTTTACAGTCTAAATAGTCCAGACACACAAACGGTGGGAGAGGAAAGAGAGGCACAGAGAGGTAAAGTGACTTGCCCTAGCTCACACAACAGGTTAGTTGCAAAGCTGGTCTGAGAATACTAGTCTCCCGATTCCCAATTCAGTGCCCTATCCACTAGACCATATTCCATCCCTGCCTTCAATAGAGGTTTCAATTCACTTCACTGGAGCCACAAGGATTTATGCCAGCTGAGGATCTGATCCGTTATCTAAATTTTGGTCCAGTTCTTATTCTTTCAGAAGTGATTAGTCATCCTTAATTTCATTTCTCTTGCCCCGCCCCCACTACTTTCCCTCCCTTTGCCACAGTGTCCTGCTTGAGGAGAGGAATGAACTGTTGTTTGCCAGTGTCTTAGTCCTCAACGTACAACACAAGAATGATATGAGAATTGAAACACTACTACAGCCATAATCTGCCAAGGAAAGCACACTTGTCTTCTAAACAATTCTGTCAAACTGGATTTATTTGTGTGGAAGAAGAAAAGTAAAGCATCGTTTACATAAATAACATCGGAGTTCTGAGTTGGACAACTATCAAGGATGAGTAACTGCTCCACAGCTGACATATTAAATCAATCAGTAATACTCCGATGAATAAGAAATGGGCTGAATATTCCACACCAACCCCCATCAACCCATAATCTCTCTCTGCTTCTTGATGAGGTAACAAAATACACAACATTCATAGAACAGCTGCTTTCATAAGGACAGCAATAATGAAAAAAGCTCCCAGAATTCCTCAACACTTGAACATCAAAACAAGATTTGCAGGGAGAAAATTAAAATGCCAACAAGATTTATATTTACCTATGCAGATGTCCTGCAGTCCTACCCTTTAAAAACATGGGCTATTGCATTAGAGAAGAGGGAAGGAAAAAAGACCCAACCCTCATTTCATTTTCAAAATATATAGCTATTGTAAAATGAAGGGAACAGGCAAAGTTATATTTAAAAAAAAAAACAAATAGTACCAAAATGGAGAAAGAGTGAGTGAATGACAGAAAATAACCTGATACTCAGCCACAAAGTATAAATTTATCTATTTTATTAGTATCAAGGATGCCTTGTATAAACGACTCGCTCAACTACAGCTTTTGGTTTGTCTGCAATGTGCTGAGTGAGATATTACAGACGTGCTTCCACTCACTTACCCACTTCTAACCCAGTCACGTTCACCTTCTTCCTCGAGTCTTCTTCTCCCCCTGATTCCTACCCGCTCCACCCCAGAAGATCCACAGAGTCACTAAGCAGAATTGGTTCAAGGGATCAACAAGTAACAGTGAGCACAATATAATTAACAACCAACATCTTTGGGGGAAGGATCGTACCAAAAACTAGCATTTCATCAAAACAGTAGAGAAAGGAGAACCTGTTGACAATTTATTTGGACTTTCAGAAAGCCTTTGCCGAAGTCCCTCACAAGACGCTATTAAGGAAATTAAGTAGTTGTGGAGGTGAGATGTATCGTTCAGTCATGAATTAAAAGGAGGGAAGAGACAGAGGAAAAAAGAATAGGAACAAAGGATCAATTATCATAATGGCAGAAGATTAACAATGAGATGCCCCAAAGTACGACAATCAAAGTTGTTTAATGTACTCTATAATTATTTTGAAAAGGGGGTGAACCATGAGGTGGCAGATGACACCACATTTTTTAGGTTTGTCAAACCTGGAAGAAGATTGTGAGGAACTTCAGATAGACCTAACAAATGAAATTCAGTGTTGACAAATACAAAGTTATGCACACTGGAAGAAATAATTGGAACAACTCATGTATATTGCTAAATTCTTGTGGAAGTCGGTAAAGGGAATTTGGATGCAGGCCTCTATATGAGCAAGAGTCAGGCTAACTCTAGCTGTGATAACGCGAGATTTGTAGAAGCGGGGACTCTGTGAGGCAAGGGTAAAATAACTATGAGAGAGGTTACTGTAACCTTGTATTAGATAAGAATAGAATGTAGACCATAACAAAATTAATGAGGAAAACAAGATAACAAGAAAGAATATGTATAAACAAATGGCAGTTGTTGATCATTACTATATGTAACAAAAAGTATAAATGCTTGCCTTAATTGTTTATCTTTTGAGAGACCTGCCTAGGAGGGGGAAACCCTGTGTCCTAGTGCACTCTCTCCCTCTGTGCAATTGCTTGAGTTAATAAAATGTATCTGCCTTGCTGCACCCAAAGAAAGAGTGAGAACTCTGTTTTTCTCCGACATTCTAAATAGGTTGTTGCCAATCTGAAGAGTTGAGGATGGTATTCCGGAGAGCTCAAAGATAATCTCTGCTCAATGTGCAGTGTCAGTCAAAAAAAATTGGAATGGATAAAGAATGAGATAGAAAATAATACTGAAATATTAGAATAATGTTATTATGTAGATCAATGATGCTCCCTCATCAGGAATATAGTATTCGCCTCTGGTCACTCCATCCCAAATAAACTATAGCAGAAATAGAACAGGCCCAGATACTGACACTGAAGGATTTCCATACAGAGAGATTTTTTTTTAATTGCAACTGTCTCATTTAGAAAGGAGATAATTGGAAGAAATAGGACACAGTTATACAAAATAATGAATGGTGTGTGGGACTCATTATAGACCCTTCCTACAAGGGCTAGGTTACACTAAATGAAATTGGAAGGCACCACAGTTAACAACTGATACAGGAAATATTTTTTCACATCACATATTTGTCACGAGGGAACCTGAGCTTGGAGCGCCTCCTCGCGGCAGGGTGGAACATCACCATTATCCTTGGCTGCGGCACCTCCTGCTGGCCATCCATGTCTCACCTTAGCCCTCCAGCCAAGTCACAACGTCTGAACCCCTTCCAGGGAAACAAAAGAGTTCCACTGAAAGTTCACAAAACTTCCCTACATGAATGAGCCTTCGGACCCCCTCTTGTGCTATTCCTCAACCCATTCTTTGGGGTCAGACTTCAGCCCTACCCAGGGCTCAATAATCGTTACATGTCCTTGCATGCCCCTTCCTCAGGGGCTGGTAGAAAGACCTAGACCCACCCCCGTACTTTGGGTTTCAGTACAAGGGACCTGTATTAAGCAACTAGGGTCTGCTTCTCCAGAAGTGCTGTTGTTTCCCTGGGTCACTTCCTATCTCTAAGCCCCTCGTGCTGCTTCCCTGCAGCCTGTGCTTAACACAGATTCCCTTTGGTTCTCGGGCCTCTCCAGCTTCTCCCTAGGTTTTCCCAGCTTCTCCTTTCTCTTATGAACTAGCCATTCTTCCACCTCTCTCAGGCTCCACTGAAGTGCTTTCACTGACCCTATCTCAAGGCCTCCCCCACAGGACCCTAACCTACTCCCTGTGGCTCCTGCAACCTGGCTTCTAGCTTGTTTAAGCCCCATCTCAGGGCTCCCTACCCCTGGATTCTGACCTGTTCTCTGTGGTCCCTCCCCTAGTAAGTTAACTCTTCATCCTTATAAAGTCCAGGTGCCTAACGATGCTTGCCTAGCTCTGCCTCCTCAGGTCAGGAGGTAATCAGTCAGTCAACAGCTACACTAATTGGCACTTAGCCCCCTTGTCTAACAGCTCATAGACTCATAGACTTTAAGGTCAGAAGGGACCATTATGATCATCTAGTCCAGTGGTTCCCAAACTGGGGTTCGTGAACCCCCATGTTACAGGGGGTTCTCAGGAAAAAATTCCCTAATGGCGGACAGAGCCGTCCCTTGGGACCCCAGACAGCAGCCCAGAGCCCCTGAACTTCCAAAAGCTAAGCAGATCAAAGTAAGTATATCTATCATACTGAGGAGATTTAAACTTCGAGACTCCTTATAAGAAATGGAAAGGGAGGTGGATATTTTTTGCTGTTTTTAAAATTAAATAGGCAGCTAGTATTGTTTTTAAAATTATTATGAAGAACAAGTTTAAGCTTTGTTGTAACGTGCGTTGTTTGCCTGGACTGCTCCAGACCTGAATACTTGTATAGGAGGAACGATTTGAGTTGGCTTCTTAAATACCTTCATGCTGTTTCACATCTGATACTCCTTGATGAAACATAGGAGCCTTGTCTTATAACAGGCTTATTCAAAGTGATACCAGCTATGAAAGTGAGATCTTGGAAGAGTGTTGCTGTTTTCATAATGTAATAAAAATACTGTAATTATAAATAATAATAAATAGTGTGTAGTAAGCATGTCATAAAAACAAATTGTATATTTCCAAGATCACTGCTTTTATAATTTATGCTCCGGTAAAGGAGAAAATCCCTGGAAATATTCATTTTTAGGAGGGGGTTCGCTAGACTTGACATTTTAGTGAAAGGGGTACACAGGTTGTTAAAGTTTGGGAACCACTGATCTAGTCTGACCTCCTGCACAATGCAGGCCACAGAATCTCACCCACCCACTCCTGCAATAATCCTCTCACCTATGTCTCAACTATCGAAGTCCTCAACTCATGGTTTAAAGACTTCAAGATACAGGGAATCCTCCAGCAAGTGACCCATGCCCCATGCTGCAGAGGTAGGCGAAAAAAACCCCAGGAGTAAACCCCATTACAGTATTATTAACCTGTGGAACTCAATGCCACAATATATCAGTAAGCTTAAGACCTTTGTAGGCTTACAAAAAAAGATTAATGAGAAAATCCACATTAAATAGGATGCAAACATGTTTTAGAATTAATATAAACCTTCTTGGTTCACACCACAAATTAGTGGTTGGTTTAGGAAGAAACTTCCCCCTGGGTCATGTTATTCTACAATTCTCTATTATAGGATTTCTTGAATCTTCCACTGAAGCATTTGGATCCGGCCACTGTCAGGATCAGGTTACAGGATTAGATGGATCACTGGTCTGCAGTATTTCTTCATAATCTGAATTGGGTACAGAATATATGAATCCCATCAGCTTTATGGCCATTCATTTTACAAACTAGCTCTCTCAGATAAATTGGGGTCTTCAGTGATGTTAGATTAGCAAGTTAAAAAAAAGTCATGGTAAATGCAGTGGAAAGTGAGAGGAGAAAAGTTTGACTCTCTAGAAGATGGAATTATATTGGTCCTTATCTGGACAAACAAAGGCTACATGATAATAGAAAGAGATAGACCTGATTTTTGTGCTTAATTATGAGTGATTTTATGTTTCCTTCTGTTTAGTGACTTCAAATGCTTTCTTAGCGAGTAAGGAAACAGAAACTGGAAACACATCTCCTAACTCCTATGTTTGCATGAAGCATTGCCCATCACATTCTTTCTTATCAGCTGTGAACAGAACCTGAAATACATCCTCGGTGACAGCCAAGAGCCAATGAAGAGACCCAGAGCATCATTCAGCAAGAAACAAACAAGTACTGGCACAAAGCCCGGGAACCTCCCCTGGGGATGGATAGTGCACTTGCCGGTACAGCACGACATCGACTTTCCTGGGTCAAGAGAGGACCTCTTCCAACCAAGCCGGGAAGTTTTTGTTGGCCCTGTGAAAGTATTTGAAAAGTGTGGGAGTCCAGTGGAAGACGATTAATTAAACAAAGGACCAATTTACCAAGGGTTGTGGTGGGTACTGCTCTAGGAATTATTTTGGGGATGTTATCAGAACCTCCGAGGCACTGGACCCAGAGCTGAAAACCCTGGCTACCTCCATACCCAATTAAACCATTTGATTTCTTTCTAAACCTGCCTCTCTCAAAGGAAACCAGTCTTTAGATTGATTTTGGCTGTAAGCTCTTTGGGGTAGGGACTATCTTTTTGTTCTGTTTGTACAGCACCTAGCACAGCGGGGTCCTGTCCACGACTGGGGCTCCTACTAATTACTGCAATATAAATAAACAATACATAATAAATAACCCAGCAGAGGAACAGAGGCCATCGCAGGAAATCACCCACCCTGGAATGCTAATCCAACACAAGTAGACGTGATCAAATCATTTTATGTGACATCTGGTGAGCAACTATGACAATTCGCACATATTGAGAAAACGTCCTACATTGTTATTACTTGGTGGTAGTGAATCTAATAGGCATACATAAAAGAAACATTGCTATATAGTGACTACTGGGTGAAGCTGCTAAAAAAACCTCATGCACAGAAGAAATGTGCTGGATGTTTCATAGGAGCATGAGTTTATGAGAGGTTTCCAGGGTTAACTGCCCTTGGCTGGGATGGAAATGCTAACAAGAAAAGCCCCTCTCATGGATTTCAGTACTTCTGTTTCCAAGCTCAACTTGAACTAAGAAGAGTATGAAGCTGCAATCCATTTGGAAAAATTTTACTCAGTATTCTAAACTGTTCACATACATTTTTGGGAAATCTCTTCCGACTAACATTAATTTTTTAATTCTCTATTTGCCAACTAGACAACCACCAGCCCAGTAACAATCCACAAAGAAAGAGGAAGTGGCTAGACATTCACAGTGTTATTATTAATATAATAATAATTTGTATTGCAGATCTAGGCGCATTATACAGTGTAATAGAGAGATCCTGCTCTTAAGAGTTGACAATCTACATCAGGGGCTCTCAAACTGGGGGTTGGGACCCCTCAGGGGGTCGTGAGGTTATTACATGGTGGGTTGCGAGCGGTCAGCCTCCACCCCAAACCCCGCTTTGCATCCAGCATTTATAATGATGTTAAATATATTAAAAAATGTTTTTAATTTATAAGGGGGGTCGCGCTCAGAGGTCAGAAGGGACCATTCTATGTGAAACGGGTCACCAGTCCAAAAGTTTGAGAACTACTGATCTACACAGATATGACAGACAAAGGAGGGGGACAAGGGATATAATGTACAAGCAGAATGATGATCTGCAAGCATCACTTTTTTTCAGGAAAAAGGTAGCTGGAGTTGCAGCAGTATTACATTTTCTAAAACTGTTGATGGGGGCTAACTGTAAGTTTAGGTGGTACTGCCCTGTGTTCAGTTACAAGTACAGTCTGAAGAGTTTATGTGAGGTTACACTTCTCCAATGTGAAAGCCTTAAGTAGAATAGAGACAGGCCAAAACTGGAGTTTCTAAACCTAATTCATTCCTACTGTAAAGGATGCTCAGATTCAAAATCCCAGATCTAAACCTGCCCTATGGCTTTTTTTCTGGGTTGGATCCAAAACTGGAAGGAGACCCATTTTTTGTTTCAAGTGCACACAAAATCTCACAGGAACAGACAACACTCTTGTGAGATTTCTGTGCAGGGATACTCAAATCACAGTTCTCAAACTCCCATATTAACATGGCTATGAATCTAAGCCTCTTCTAGAACATCTGTTGAGGTAAAGTTCAACTCAGCAACCAGTGTTTGAAGTGCTTATCCATACCAAACCTCCGAACCTTTTTCGACTTCCCCAATGCAAGCTGACTTGATTCCATGATCAGAAATGCTCACATTCACTGTGAGAGGAGACAGATGGAAGTTCAGTTCAGATAGGTGTTTGGGAGCAAGGGGGGGAAATCTTTGAAAAATACATTAACATTTCAACTCTCTCTCTCTTTTCTTGGTACTTTCTTTTTAGTCATTTTCTCTGCTCACAAACAGATTCTGATTTCCTGAAACTGTGTTTTTCATTTATAAGTATTTGCCATATCATTTGGACAAACCATTGTCAGCATGTGGCTTGTCTGCAGATCATTCAACTAGTCACAACCGGTTTCGTGGAGTGTTTGATTGGTCAACTAAGTCACCTGGTATTGTTTCTGTTCCTTGACTGGATGACAAACTTTTTAAACAGATGGATAATTAATGAAGAGCAAATAATGAATACTTCTGGAGGAACATGTGCGCCATTGTTTAGATCAGGGGTCGGCAACCTTTCAGAAGTGGTGTGCCGAGTCTTCATTTATTCACTCTAATTTAAGGTTTCGTGTGCCGGTAATACATTTTAACATTTTTAGAAGGTCTCTAAGTCTTTAATATATAACTAAACTATTGTTGTATATAAAGTAAATAAGGTTTTTAAGATGTTTAAGAAGCTTCATTTAAAATTAAATTAAAATGCAGAGCCCCCCAGACCGGTGGCCAGGACCTGGGCAGTGTGAGTGCCACTGAAAATCAGCTCGCATGCCATAGGTTGCCTACCTCTGGTTTAGATGCATGAAGAACAAGCCATTCCCAGACATCCTTGTGAACACAGACCCATTGTGATTGCAAATAGCAAATAAAATGGAGCATGAACATGGGCCAACCATTCACAAACACTGTTTCTGCAGTAACTGGCCAGCTTTAATGATGAACATCATAGAAATCCCTGTAAATACATGGATCTATGTATATACATAGGTCTATGTAAAAGAGGGATGAGCCAGTGCTTAAGGTACTTGAAAGGCACTAAAGAGACCTGGGTTTAATTCCTGGATTGGTCCCAGACTTTCTACGTGAAATTAGGCAAATTGCATAAGCCCTGGGTACTTCAGGTCTCCATCTGTAAAGTTGAGGCAATAACCCTTCCTTTCTCCCATCCTGTCTTCTCTCTTTAGATTGTAAACTCTTCAGGGCAGGGCCCGTCTCTTGCTATGAATATGCATATCACCTAGCACAACGGGGCCTTGATCTTGGCTAGGTCCACTACATGTTGCTCTAATACAAATAATAAAGAAGAAAAAAGTAAAGATCAATTAGCATTTTCTTTTGATGAACAGTAAGTGCCAGAGTCACTTTGCACCAAATGACTCTGATACCACATCAACTTGATTGTGAAAGCATTCATAATTACAGTCCACTGTTAGCTCTCTCTTCTTGGTATTACCTCCTGTTCCATTCCCACCATGGCAAGTGGGAGAAATTTAAAAGCTCCTTGGGATTCAGCTGTAATCTTCCTTCTGCCATCACTCCTTGCAATTTTAGCATAACTCATTCCAAACTCTCTAAGATAAGCTTTTATTTTGGCTCTGGTGGCAAAGACTCAAGAGTGATAAGTAGCTTTCCCACTCTTTCTGTCTTAATCCTCCTATTTACCAACCTGAAGATTCCTCAGCCTTGCTAATCTCTCTTGAGAGCACATAATCCTGATAAGAGATTTTCAAAGCAGGATAGAGTTAAATAAACAACTTGATTACTGCTATTTGGAACATTTGTCCTAATTTTGCACCTTATGCTCCTGCTCAGCCAGGGCTTGAATAGCAAAACATTTAGCTGGGAAATTCCCTTGATTTCAGCCCTCTCTATATATAATTATTTGCAGTAAGGGAGATTTAGATATTAGGAACAACTTTCTTACTATAAGGATAGTTAAGCACTAGAATAATCTTCCAAGAGAGGTTGCGGAATCACTATCATTGGAGGTTTTTAAGTCCACATTAGCCAAACAACTGTCAGGGATGGTCTAAGTCTACTTGGTCCTGCCTCAGGAAAGGTGGCTGAACTAGATGATCTCTCAAGGTTCCTTCCAGCCCTACATTTCTATGATTCTATTATTTTATTTTGACATGGAAAACTGTGATCCCACCCATTCTCCTCAACTTCATTCTCTGAATTAAGTCTACGCGAGACTTGTTTAGTAGCCCTACCCTGATTACTGTCCTAAGATCAAAAATGCAGTTAATGTGAAGGTCAACACGTTCTACCCACTTGGCCCTTTTCATTCCCATGTTCTCAGCCACCCTGACCACATCTGCAGCAGCTGTTCTTATTAATATTATAAGTAGCGTTTAGAGATCCCAAACAAGATTGGGGCATCGTCGTGCTAAGGGCTGTTTACACACATAGTAGGTGACAGTCCCCACCCTGAAGATTTTACAAGCTAAATGGGTAAGGGTGGCAGGAAAAGAACCGAGCTTTCCTGACTCCCAGTTCAACACCGTCTCTTCAGGACCACACTGTCTCTCTAGTGCTATTTTGGCACAAATTAATATAACTGAATCTACAATAATTTTTCCCCGGGAAGTAAAATCAAAGCAAAATGTTTTAATATGCATTATTTTCAGCACATTACAGTTAGCTTCTCTGAGCCACATGCTCGTACAGCTCCTACTCGGGTGCTTATGAAACCCCTCTCTGAAACACTTTGTCATGGAAACCCCCTGGGACCAGCCTTGATCATGAAATTTCCAGTAATTCCTAGTTTTAACTAACTCAAAAATATAAAGTGTCAGGTTGTGACGTGAAAGCAGAAGTCTGAATTGGGGGCTATATAGATAGGCACCACCCACTGAGGTACGACAGCTCCCAGACCTCCCCAGCTCAAGCATATTCACTGTGCTACTCTTTAGGAGAGCACAGCATGAATTCACCTCTGCAGCAAACCCACTCTGCCAACTGGTGCCGGGAAGGGCATAGTCATGGCCAATCTCTTCCGTGCTCCTGTTGGGGGTAGCTTGCACCTCAGGCAATGCTAGGAAGGAGCAGTCCCTGTTCTTGGAGGAGTGTAGGGACTGTAATTGTGCCTGGTCCCTGCATTGGAATATGCAAGTCTTCTTACACCTTCTCCACCTTACACATCCATGCATACGCCAGCCTCAAGCTGGTTCCAGAAGAACAGTGTGCTGCCAGGCCTAGCTGACACCAGGATCTGTAAGTCAACTAAACCTTTTCAAACAACAAAAGATGTTCAGGTTTGATTTGCATCAAGTGCTGGACAGGGATTTGGGTCGATTCTTTTGTCATCTATCAACACTGTTTTACCCATCCTTTCTGTTAGCCCATAGCATGCCCTTTAAACATGCAAGCTAAGTCTGGCAGGACACACCAGCTATACTTCTGAACGAACCTAGCATGTCTTCACATTCAACTCACTTCAGTGGAACCATCAGCAGCAAGCCAGGTTGTGCAGCTAAGCAACATTAGAAACATTGAAGAGCTCATTTCCATGTTCGCCACTCATTGGCTAGAAAACCGAGATCCAGAGGCAATGTTCCTCCTTCGGAGCCCAGGAAATAAGGCCATAATTAAAAATAGATGTAAGAAATGTAATAGAAATATGATCTTTTCACATTTCCAGATGTAAACCCAGCCATGACAATGCTTCCACTTGACTCCCGAGTTTCTGGGAGCGATTTCCTACATTTTTTTACCCCATGATAAGAAAACAGGATCTGACATCAAATCAGTGGCCCATATTTAACAGTGGACCATAGTAAATGCTTCCGAAAAAGGTGCTAGAATCTAAATAATGGACAATACTGGAATAACCCAGAAGAGAAGTTTCTTCTTAAACCTAGCAGTAAGGACCAGATTTTTAAAGGAATTTATCTGCAACTGGGGATCTTTTTATTAACTGCATATAAATGTCTAATCCTTTTTGCATCTCACTACGCTTGGGGCCGAATGAAATCTAGTGGTAATTAGCTCCACAGGAAAGCATCAGTGGTGTTTCTTAAAAAGTATTTCCTTTTATCAGTTTGGCATTTGTTGCCTTTCAATTTCATTGAATGGCCCTTTGTTCTTGTAATATGAGAACACAGACAACCTGTGGAACTCATTGCAATGGGATGTTGTGAAGGCCAAAAGCATAACTAGGTTCAAAAAAGAATTAGGCAAGTTCATGGAGGATAAGTCCATCAATGGTTATTTGCCAAGATAGTCAGGGATGCAACCCCATGCACCGGATATCCCTAAACCCTCAACTGCCATAAGTTGAGACTGGACGACAGGATGAATCCACTGGAAATTGCCCTGTTCTGTTCATTCCTTCTGAAGCATCTGGCATTGGCCACTGTCAGAAGACAGGATACTGGGCTGGATGGACCATTGGTATATAGATGTTCCCAATTAACCTTCTCTATGTGACTATATTTTCTCTCTCTACCATGCTCCTTCTTACACAGTACCTCTCTTCTTGAAACCAAACAATATCAATCTTTTTGATCTCTTTTCATGCAGAATTCTTGCCATACTTGTAATTATTTTTGTTGGCTGTCTTTGGACCCCTTCCAGTTCTGCTGTTTCTTTTGTAAAATAAGGATATCAGAACTGAACACAATATTCCAGGGGAAGGCTTTTCACTGATTTATTTAGTGGCATTCTAATATTTTCAGCATTATTTTCTAACATGTTCTTATCCTTTTTTGATATTTGTTTGCTTTTCCTGACCTCTGTTGCATATTCAGCAGAGGGCTTCCACAGACAGACCTAAGTCTTCTTCCTGGGTGGCTACAGTTAATTCATAGGCCAGAGTACTTCAAATTATTCCTTCCAATGTGCATTATAAGGCATCTTCTACACTTAATTTTGTCCACCATTGTATTGCTCATTCACTTAGCTTGGTTAGATCCCTCTGATATTCCTCAAGTCTTCTCTGGTCTTGACTAACCTAAACAATGTGGTGTCATTTGCAGATGTTGCCACCTTGTTCACCTCCTTTTCTAAATTCTTAATAAATATACGAAACAACTCCAGTCCCAGTAGAGAACCTTGGGGCACCCACCGTCAACCTTCTGCCCTGTTGAAAATTGACTAGTTTTCAGTCTCTTGTCTGGTTTCTGATTCATGGCAGTAACATGATGGTAAAGACATTGCCTCATAGCAGCCACAGAGGATGGCTGATAGGGTTTGGTGAATCCCTTCATGCAATTCCAGGGCTCATTTAAGGCTCCTAGAGCTTCACTGATGAGGAGGAGGAGGGAAAATGGTCACAATGGAGTAGCTGGGTAGAAGCAAGCATAATTGCTCTCGGCACTGGTGGAGGATACTATCTGCAGCACTTACTACTCTTGTACAACAAGCATAGCTTCTGCTCCACTGTTATCACCCTCCCGATGCTAACCAGTGCACAGGAATGAGTGCGTCTGTGACTTCCCACCTGCTCTACCCACAAGCACCTTTCGGTGGTGTATAGTGATGTCAGCAGTGCTCATGGATCTCACGGCGTAGATTCATAGATTCCAAGGCCAGACGGGACCACTGGGATCATCTAGTCTGATCTCCTGTATAACACAGGCCAGAGAACTTCCCCCAAATAATTCCTAGAGCAGATCACTTAGAAAAACATCCACTCTTGGTTTAAACATTTGTCAGTGATGGAGAATCTACCACGACCCTTGGTAAGTTGTTCCAATGGTTATTTACTCTCACCATTAAAAATTTACTCCCAATTTCCATTCTGAATTTGTGTAGCTTTGGATTGTGTTATAACTTTCTCTGATCGATTGAAGAGCCCATTGCTAAATATCCGTTCTCCATGTACGTATTTATAAGGATGCCGCCAGTGGGGAAGCACCATGGGAAAAGGGTTTCCTGCAACGTGGCCCTGTGCATCTTTGCTGAGCAACCTCACCAGCCAGGAAAGAACCACAGCCATATGCCCACATCCCTTTCAGGCCCTTGCCTCGGGCACGGATTATTATTCAAACACAACCACAAAACAAAGCTAGTCCCCTGAGCACAGCAGATTGCAGGGGCCCAGCAGCATCTCCTCTTACAACTCTCTCCATCCTGGAAAAAGACCCCGAAATTAAATCTCTGCCATCATGTGACAGGCAAGCAGCCCATAACCCTTTCCTGGCTCTTTCACCCTATCACAATCACCCATAATTTAACCCACCACAAGTAATTGTTAATATTGGTTTCTGAGGCCCCGATACATCTGATCTTACGGACGGGCTTAACTTTAAGTATGAGCCACCCCTTTGAAGCCAACAAGACAGCATAAAAATGTGCGTAAAATCAAGCCCATGTTAAATTCCCTGCTGAATCAGGACCCACATTGTTGTCTTCAAATTGTCAAAAATGCCACGAATCAATGACAGAGTGGCTGCCAACCACTAAGCGGTTTAAAGGGGTATTTGGAAGGGTTAAAGCATATCAGACCTTTTATTGAAAGACAACTGTGCACTGAGAATCAACATTAACAATACTTTTTATAATAACTGCATTCACCAACTTTCCTGTTCCGCTTAATACGCTGCCTGAGAGACAGCTTTGGTTTTGCTTCCTGCCAGACAAAAGGAGCGATAGCTAGAAAGAATTTGAACACCCATCCAATCTCAGTGTAATATCTTTTTAATCAAGAACAACAGGTTAATCCAAGCTTTTGAAATATAATAATCAGAGAACATTTTATATAGACACTTGATTCGTTCAAAAACTGGACGCGAAACTACATGATCCTATAAAGCTACAAAGATTTCTGATCAAAGCATAGCAGGTAAATCAAACCTGAAATGAATGGATTAGAAAAGAAAGGTTACTGTAATATTCTTTTTTATTAAGTAACACAGAAGCAGATTTCGTTGAATCTTGCTCTATAATTCCCATCTGGAAAAGCATTACTGTGGGAATGAACAGGTTTGAAGGGATGTCTTTTTTATGACATCTGTAAAGTAAAAAGCAACAATTGGAGCAGGCTTAATCCTTCATCCAACAGCAGGTACGTCGCATACAATCATAACGGTGCTGATGAAAGTCAGATACCCAGAATACACAACCTATTTGATTTGATAAGATTGTATTTATCCTCTGTTTTGTCTGCCATGTTCCTTCTACTCTTTGATCCTGCTTACATGGGGTTACAGCCAGGTGGATGGCTGGATGTAAAAAAAGTACATTTTTTTTTGTAGAGATACTTTTGTACATCCAGCCATCCACCTGGTTTATCCTTTATTAATACGTACGATTTATACAATGCCATCAGTGCCTATTGTACTTATACAGACAATAAAATAACAGGTCCGTGCTCCGAGATGCTTGCAGTCTACAAAGGCCCCATTCTGCTACCCTTATTCATGGCGAGTGGCACTTACTCATGAAATGAGTCCCACCAAGCTATGTCACATTGAGTAGGTTCCCACTGGAATCAGTAGGAATGCCCACAAAAGTACAGCTCATCACGAATAAGAGCTGCAGCCCCAGGCCTTAGACTTAAGGCATCAAGGGATGACAATAATTAAAGGATTCAGCTGAGTCTTATGGGAATGGTCCACTAGCCACTAAACAGTCAACTGGAGCCTTTCTGCAAACCTTAATGGGCACTGGATCAGGCACTATATGCAAAACTCAGCATTGGGAATGAAGCGGAGTCACTCTGGACAGAGGAATTTCTGAGTGCAAGGAGAGCAGCATCTAGTAAAGATTCGTCTTCCTCCATTTTTGGAGCCAATATGCTATTGACAGAATTATTTTTCTGGATCATAAGTACCCTCCCCTCAAACTTGAACAAAATGGTGTCTGGTGATATCAGCTATATTCCCGCACGTGCCTTGAACAATGCTCTACAGCGCTAACTATGTTCAGAGTTTTATTTTCCAGCTAACTAAAATCTGTCGTAAGGACATTTAGACTAAACAACAGCTCCTCACCCCAAAAAACCACCAACTTTTCAAACATTCATGGATTAGGCCCTGATTCAGCAGAGCACTTAAACATGTGTCTAACTTTAAGCACGTGGGCAGTCCCATTGACTTCAGTGGGACTGCTCAGGTTCTTACACGTGGTTAAATAGCTTACTGAATAAGGCCTTTATGCCTTGCACACTCCTGTGAGGTAGGCAAGTATCATCCCTGTTTTACAGGCAGGGAACGGAGGCAGGGAACAGTGAGAGTGACTTGCCCAGGATGATACACCATGTATATGACAGAGTTGGGAACAGCCAGATCTCCTGACTCCCAGTCTCATTAGAACCATTAGCCAATGCTCCCTCTCTTGTGTATAACTACTGCTCGAGAATGCGCAGGAGGCAGCCCCGCATGTGCAGTGTCCATAAGAAACTCATCTAGTAAGGGAACTGCCAAACGCATCAAGACCTTGGCTGACGGAGACAGGATAGGGAAGTGCTACCATCAACAAACTGGACGCACCCCTTGCTTCTGCAGGAGAACACAATGTTTATACGCGCCTCTGCATGCACGCACACAAATACACACAGAGCATGTATGCCATATATATATATACACACACTTTACAGACAAATAAAATAACATAACAGGTCCCTGCTCTGAGTTTGTATGAGCTTGCACAGTATGTGGCCTGGTCTACACTGAGCGGGGGAATCGATCTAAGTTACGCAACTTCAGGTACATGAATAACATAGCTACATGAATAACATAGCTGAAGTCAACATACTTAGATCCACTTACCACGGCATCTTCACTGTGGTAAGTTGACTGCTATCACTTCCCCGTCGACTCTACCTGCGCCTCTTGTGGCGGTGGAGTACAGAAGTCGACAGGAGAGCACTCGGGGGTCAATTTATCACGTCTAGACTAGACACGATAAATCGACCCCCGATGGATCAATTGCTGCCCGCCAATCCAGCGGGTAATGTAGACATACCTTGTGTATGACATACCCAAAGGCCTATATAAAATCTCAGTGGTCCCCAGCAGAAGCAAGGGGCTGATCCAGTGTGTTGATGGTCACATTTAGCTATCCTGTCTGCTTCAGCACATAATCACAATGGTGACTATATATCTTTATATTTTGTTGCCAATACAATGCATTTTATCAGCTCCCCATCCTTTGTAAAGCCTGGAAATGCTGCTGACCTTGCATAATCTTATATTTTTCTTCTTCTTACAACATATCAATTATGATTCTGGCACCTCTGGTCTCCTCATGAAACCAGTGAAGCATGAAATGCCTCCATGCAGAGTAACAGTTCATATTTTGTGCCTTATGTATTACTTTCCTGATTTTATTAATCTCGGCAGGAAAAAAAAATTATCCCACATAGCCCATAAGAACTAGTGTGCCAGCAAGAGGAAAAACAGCTAAGCCCTCCTGTCATAAATATGAAGGGAAGGGGGAGAGGGTCTGATGCAGTGCTATAAAATCCTCTTTCCAGTAAAGGGTTAAGAAATGCAGGTAGCCAGACTGACACCTGACCTGGCTGGCATCTGACCAATAAGGGGACAAGATACTTTCAAACTTTGGGACGGGGGAAGGTTTTTAGTGTGTCTTTTTGTCTGAGAGAGGGTGATCTTGGAAGACAGAAGGAACCTACAGAAAATCAAACCTCCCTTTTCTGAAGTAAGTTTAGATAGCATAGCGTATAGATTTCTGTTTATTTTTGCTTGGGGTATCCCCTGTGTTAGAAAGGGCAAAGGGGGGGGGGGGGTTATTCATGGTTTTCTGGAACTTTAAGGTTTTGTCCAGAGGGGGAAATCTCTCTGAGTTTGGAAATATAGTGTCCTGTAAAATAGTTACCATCCTGATTTTACAGAGATGATTTTACCTTCTTTATTTTTAATAAAATCCTTCTTTTAAGAAGCTGACTGTTTTCTATGGTGTTAAAACCCAGGGGGTGGGTTTTTAGATCACTGTGTAACCAATTGGTTGGGAGATTGTTCTCAAGCTTCCCCAGGAAAGGGGGTGTACGGCTTGAGGAGGTATTTTGTGGGGGAGGGAAGTTCAAGTGATTCCTTTCCTGGATTCCTGTTAGACATTTGATGGTGGCAGCGAGAAGCGTTTCTTGGGGTGCAGGGAATTTTGTACCTTGGGGGGTTTAACCTAAGCTGGTAAAAATAAGTTTAGGGGCTCTGAATGCGGGTCCCCACGTCTTTACCCTAGAGTTTAGAGTGGGGAGGGAACCCTGACACCTCCCATCTGCTGTTTGCCTGTAGGACTCTCTTGCAAACTAAGGCTACTTCCGCACCAACTTCCTAAACTGCACCCTGCTCAAAAGAGTGGCAAGTTATTTATTGATAGAAATGTTACAGGTGAGACATGTACGGCAGTTTTTGAAGCAGCACAGGAGAACTTGCTGAAACACTGCACATCTGCCCTGCTGAAAGAGAGGCAAGCCAGGTCTGTGAGGTGAGATGCGGCAAATGGGAAAGTATGTGGACTTGGTTCACCAGTGAGCTACTCCAGTTTCAGAGTGGTGTAGCTCCAGTTATACCCACTGTGAAGGGGTTCCACTCACTGCGGGTGCACCTCCTTGTGGCTGGGTCTGGGAATTAACTCTCACCCCATCTGGTACCCCCTTCTGTTAGTTGCTCGTGCTGTGACCCCTGTTTCTCTCAGTAACTCAGGGTACTCCCTCTTTGTTACTCACCCCTCTAGACAGGTCACAATATAATCCCCTCCTTCCAGGGTAACAACGTCCCACCAGAAAAGCTGTCCAGATGCTGTCTCAGATGGTCTTCTGTTCCAAGTCTTCAGGTCCTGTGCCAATTTCCCAGTGGCTGATAGGGGAACCCAAGCCCACTCATTACTCCAGCTTCTGGCCCAGGGACCCTATGACTAGCAGTCCAGGTCTACTCAATCTCCGACCCTGTTGTTGTTTCCCTGAGCTCCTTCCTACCCCACCTCTCTATCTTCTTGCTCATTTCTGGTTTGTCCCCAGAGATTTCTCTGCTCCCCATGGCTACTTCACCCTTCTCGGCCTCTTGCTGAATTCCCCAGTCCAGGGCATGACCCCA
The DNA here is from genome assembly GCA_033296515.1 of Macrochelys suwanniensis. NCBI lineage: Eukaryota > Metazoa > Chordata > Testudines > Chelydridae > Macrochelys > Macrochelys suwanniensis. Next base: position 20,327,612 of record CM065779.1, on the reverse strand, counting down.
GGGCTTACTCTCCCCCTGGATTTCCTCTTTGTCCCTGGCTAACTCCCTTTCCCTCTAGGGAGTGACTCCTGACCTCCTCCCTACAACGTCCTGCTCTCAGTTCCTGGTTTATAATCCTCTACCAGGTCCTCACCCAGCCAGGCTTCACCTGCAGTTAGTGTTTATCAGTCCGTGACTTCCCTCCAGGTTCATCATATAAGATTCATTGGCCTCGGCTAGCCCACATTAACCTGTTCAGGGCTTGTGTGGGGAGAGATACCCCATCACAACCCATATCAAACTGGAATAATGCAGTGATGAATCATGCCACAATCCAGGTCCTCAGTTAGTGTAAATAGGTGTAGGTCCATTGACTTCAGTGGAGCTATGCCAATGTCAGGGAGGCCAACTCTCATGATTTGATCACAAGTTGCATGATATTTGGAGGGTTTTTTAATACCCCAGTTCCTGGAGTCATGTGATAAGAGAATCAAAACAAAGTTTCTAGCTCTCCATGTTCCAAATAAAAGCTTGAAATCACGAACCCTAAAGACTCAAACCCAGGTGACAAAATTTATTATTTTTTAAAATCTCATGAGTTTGGGGTCTGAATCATAATTTTTGAATGCTTGGGTAGGCAATAGTAAAATTTATACCGCAGAGGATCTGGGTCCATATATATGTGTGGCTAGGAAAAAAAATAGCTCTATCTTTTTACCTATATTTTTAAGAGCCGATCGGTGTTGATGTCACGAATGTAAAGATGGCTTTATAATTAACTAGTGGCAAAATAAAATGCTGTATCGTCCACTCATTTTCGATAACAATGGCATTTAAAATAATAGAACCATGTGAGAAGGAAGAAACCATACCACAGATAGGACCAGATTCTGCCACCCTTAATCACACTGAATATCATTATTCACCCTCACTCATATCAATTACTTCACAAACGGTCTTGCTGATTTCAGCAAGGTTTCTCACTGAGTAAGATGCTACTCCGTCTGAGTAAGAGTTACAGCAGCCTTCATTTATATTCAGCAGGAGAGTATTTGATTTCACTGATAAAGAATTTGGGGAGTTATTTTTGTTTTGTTTTTGCAAATGCAATGCAAAATTATCCTGAAAATGACAGCCATGGGTTTTACACTAGATAATCCATTCTTTTTAAATGCCAGTCATTCGGACTGAACTGAGAAAATTAAGTATGACATTTTGAGATTCAGGAGCTGTGTTAAGCAGTTATGAAACTGCTGTAATTTACAACAAAGAATAAAGCTAACCTAAAAGACCTCAACACCAATTTGCTAAAACAAAACACCTCATTGGTCACTGAATAGCCAAAAAAAGAAAGAGGCTTCTCTGCACAAGAAACTTTATTAGCATTAACTTAATGAGAACTGATTAGTTCAAAATTGGTCTCATTACTACATCAATAGGTCCAAATTATTGCTATTTACAATGCTATGACTTCCTGTTTTCTGAGTACTATAAGAGCTATACAAGACAGGGACAACATTTCACCTGCGATACAAAACATTTAAACTGATATTTCAAAGGGATTTGGGTACCTAATTCCTAGTAAAATCATTCAGAACTGACCATCCAAACCCCTTAGGACAACTTTGAAAATCCCACCATAAATGTATTTGTACATTAAATCAGAACTAAATATTTGCCATGCATTTACTACTTAAAGTAGCTACTCACATCAAATTTCAATCGTCACTTAAAATGAAAGCACATTTTAAAATGCCTTGGCATTTTCTTGGAACACTTTATTTATAGCCTAATTCTACCCTTTTACTGAGTTCAGGGAGAGTTGTGCATATAGGTCCATATTCAGTACAGCACTTAAGTACGCGCATAATTTTAATCACATCCTTAAGGCCATCCCTTTTCAGCACGATACTTAAGCATAAGCTTGCGGTCTCAGATACATGCTTAAACTTAAGTGCATGCTTAAATGGTTTCCTGAATTTGGCCCAAAGGCTCTATGTTAAAATATCAATGCAAGGAAATTCAAAGTTAAAATGGAAAGTACATCATATTTCCATTATTTCTTTATCATAACAATGTATATTTTAAGCGTGTCACAGATGCTTCTTGTGGTTTTGGCTACTGGAGGAGGAGTTATAGTCAATGATTATTTTCAAGTTTTGTTCTAAACATCCGAGATTCTGAGAGGACCATTTGGGCATGGATGTCAGCAAATTACATTGATGCATTAAATAACAATCATTATTATTTGTGTATGTGTATGAACATTGAATGTCTGCTCCTAAAGTGATCGTTATCTAGTTCCGTTAATGTTACCCAGATTAAATAGTGAAGGAAATGTGTCTACCACACCAAGGCGGCATTAGAAGAGCAAATGCATGGAAAAGATATTGGCAGAAAGGCATTTGCTCTCAGAGGCGGCCCATCCATATAGGCGAACTAGGCGGTCGCCATGGGTGCCAAGTTAAATGGGGTGCCAAATTCGAGGGGAAAAAATCACATTAAAAAAAATGAAAAAAAATGAAAAAGATGAAAAAAAATACAAATAAAATAATGAAGATGTTATTATTTCAATTCCGGTGCGCATACGGAGGGAATATGAATTATAATTCATTTCTCTACATTTCTGAGAATTTATAAATATGTCAAATCTTTTATTTACTGCAAAAATAAATAATATTGTAGGGAAAAAAATTTCAATTTGTGACGTAGGGTTTTGATAAGCAATAACTCAGCCACAATGAAACACATCTGCCAGCGGCAAGAGCTGCAATGCTAGTGACACCTAACTCGAATATACATCAAGGTTGCATAGCCAGAAATTCATGTAGAGCAGAGATATTGCGAGTTGATACATGCCAAACAGTCATTTTAACACACGTCTCAGATAGATGGTTAAGAATCGAGTGAAAGTAAATGTGAATGTGGAAAATTGCGTTTCTTGGTGCCAAAGGATAAAGAAAAACATCTTTCAGCATTATAAATCCAAAATGTGAGTATCTTTAAGCATTATTAAATCTTAGCATTATTATCAGGCTGTATAATTATGAACTTTTCTTTGTTATAACTGTTTCACATGTAATAAATAAGGTCCATAAAAGAAAAGTAACAGCTTTAATGCTTAATAGACTACAAAAGTGATGACGTCACGCTCCAAGTGGGTAACCGTGAGGAAGGGGATTACTTTCCAAAAAAACAGTGTTGGGTTATAACATCGAAAAATGTCATTTTGTTTCCGGGTAAACACTGTAACTAACTATTTTAATCAGTAAGTGAGTGTATGTTACTAATCATTGAACCTTTAAGCAGTGAAAAGACATGTTGAGATGACTGCAATGTTTAAATCTCCAACCATGTGGTGTGTCAACCATTCTTAACGCTATAATGCTTGCAGTTGGGAGCACAGTACATAACAATATTCAAATGCCCCATGGCAGAAAGAGGAAAAAGAAAACCTCCAGGAGCTGAGTATCGTAAATGAAAGGCTGAGAAGGAAAAGGACCAAGCAAAACAGCAGGGATCCTTCCTGAAATATCTTCTGTTTAATCCAAATAAAGATGGAAGCAGTTCACAGCATCCAAATGAAGGAATTTTACTTGGAGAGGAGGTTAGCTCACATCCGCATGGAAGCAGTTTGGAACATCAAGATGATGGAAACTTACTTCTAGATGACGGCAGCTCACAGCATTGAAATGATATGGAAGTGGAGAAAAATTATTCACCTTCAGAGATACATGCAGAAATTGAAGTAAATGAAGTAGAAGGAAGAAACAATGAGGAAGTTACAAAAAAGTTACAGTATGGGGACCCAGCTTCATGGCCAAGATGTGATGACAGTGTGTGGCAAATTCTTGTGGAACATGGACCCGAACAAGTTCATGAATTTCCCTTCCCTAAGAATGGAAATAAAAGAAAATTCTCTGCTCAGCATTACAAGAGGAAACTCATTAATGGGGAAGAAATTCATCAAAACTGGTTACAATAGTCAGTGTCGAAGGACTCTATGTTTTGCTTTTGCTGCAAGTTGTTTAGAAATCAAGCAGTTGGTAATGGTACATCACTTACTGAAAATGGTTTGAAGGACTGGAAAAACATATCTTCAATTATCTCGACACATGAAAGAAGTACAGAACATTTGGAATGTTTTCAAATTTGGAAAGAACTTGAATTATGATTGAAAAAAGGAAAAACTATCAATGAAGAAAATGTATCTGTGATCAAGGAAAAAGAAGAATATCAACAACAAATATTAGAGCATCTGATTGCTTTAATGAGAGTTCTTGGTGGGCAAAATTTAGCATTCCATGGCCACGGTAGAAATGAAAATTAAACATTCCAGATAATGGAAACTTTTTAAAATTTGTTGAATACCTACTTTGTTTGATCCAGTCATGAAGGAGCATCTACGTAAAATAACTGATCATGAAACACAAGTTCATTACTTAGAAAAAAATATGCAGAATAAACTTTTTCAAATCCCAGCAAATGCCATTAAAAAGAAAATTGTAGAAGCTGCCCATTGTGCAAAATACGTTTCAATAATACTGGACTATACACCAGATGTGAGTCATGTTGAACAAATGACGATCATTCGTTTTGTGGATATGGAAAAGTCTGCAGATGAAGATAATATTGAAGTGCTCATAAAGGAACATTTTGGGGGTTTTGTACCACTGAAGGAGACGACTGGAGCATTTCTGACTGAAACTATTCTACAAGAGCTTGAAACAATGTCATTATCTGTTGAAAACTTACATGGCCAAGGCTATGATAATGGGAGTAATATGAAGGGTAAAGACAATGGTGCAAAGGAGAATGATGGAAATTAATTCTAGGGCCTTTTTCGTTCATTGCAGTGCACATTCTCTGAATCTGGTTGTCAATGATGCTGCTAGATTCTGTTTGGAAGCAAACAGTTTCTTTGACCTGGTGCAATGTGTTTATGTGTTTTTCTCAGGCTCAACACGCCGTTGGGAGATTCTGATTCGCCATGTGAATTCTCTAACTGTGAAACCACTTAGTAGACAAGATGGGAGAGTCGCATTGATGCTTTGAAGCCTCTTCGCTATGAACTTGGAACCATTTATGATGCCCTACTTGAAATTTCTGATAATACTACCTTTACTGGATCATCTGGCAATACGGCACGTTCAGATGCAGAAGCTCTTGCAAATGGCCTTTCCAAGTTCAAATTTGTGACTTCACACATTTTGTGGTATAATATCCTTTTCAAGATTAACCTCACTAGTAAGCAGCTTCAAGAAAAGAACTTGAACATACATTCTGCTATTCAAAAACTGCAGCAAACTAAAAATATTCTGGAGGAATTCAGAAGTGATGAAGGGTTCAAAAGAACACTGGTACATTCTCTCGAGCTTGCTGAAGAAATAGACTTTCCGACAGAATTTGAACCAGAGCCAGTTTGCATTCAGAAAAAAGAAACAGCAGTTTTCGTATGAAGGATGAGACACACCCATTCAGAACCCAAAACAAAGGTTCAAAGTGAATTTCTTGATACTGCTATTCATTGGGTTGATGAAAGATTTCAACAGATGCAGCCGCTAGAGTCAGTATTTGTCTTTCTATATGATATCCACATCTTGCAAAAGAAAACAGCAAAACAGATAAGAAAATTTAGTGTAAAACTGGAGTCGGCATTGACTCATGAAAATTCAAAAGACATTGATGGTACAGATTTGTGTAGTGAGCTTCAGGCTTTTTCAAGATGACTTAAGAAACATTCCACTTGTGAAGAAGTACTCAAGTTTGTTTGTGAAAATAAACTCTCAGAGAGTTTTCCAAACATTTTTATAGCTCTACGCCTTCTTTGCCAGTTTCCGTAGCTAGTGGGAAACATAGCTTCTCAAAGTTAAAATTGATAAAAAACATATCTGCATTCAACAATGGTGCAAAAGAGACTTGTTGGACTTGCCACAGTGTCAATAGAGCATGAAATAGCTGGAAAACTAGATCTAAAAGAACTAATGATAGAATTTTCAAAACTTAAAGCAAGAAAAGTCATGTTTTAAGAGTGTTTTTTATTCTGAGTGTTTTGTAAATACAGGTTAAAGTTCATTGAAGAGTTTTCTTATTTCTTTCTATATTGAATGTGGTGGTAATGGCAGTTAAAGCAGGATAGCGTAATGGCTGATTTTGGATTTGTAGTAATAAAAATTATAATTGGCATTTTTAATGCATTTTTATTTGAAATCAGACTGAAATATCACCTGTCATGTACAAATCTATTCTGAAAATTTTGTGTCTCTATTTTATCTGATCTCAGAAACATTGGTTGGAGAGACAGACGGACAAACCGAATAATTAAGCCTCTGTTTTAAAAAAAATGCTTAAACATTCAAAGGAAAAAAGGGGCAAAATGTTTCCCAGTTTACCAAAAACCCCAGCCTAGATCTGCCCTTGGAGCTTGGGGGTGGGGGCGCCGATTGCATGGTTCGCCTAGGGCGCCAGTTCTGGCATCTAGTTTAGGGCCGCCCCTCATTGCTCTGCAGTTAGGCCCTGATCCTGTAAATGCGTTGCACTTTACACACAAGAATAATCCCATTGACTTGAATGAAACAAACATCAGTGTCTGGTTTGGCCATCTCTTTTCAACTCAGAGCTGATTCTGGAATTGTTAAAATGGATATGCAATATATTTAGTATGTTTTTAAACTAAAACTGTATTTTTAAAGAAGTGAGTAAAACAAAACCTATGGTTAGCATCAGATGGCATCCTAGATGAAAAAATTCTCTCTCTCTCTCTCTCACACACACACACACACACACACACACACACACACACACACACACACACACACCACACTTACACTTCTTTTGCACTTTTTCTCCTGGTATAGCTTCTAATTCTTGCTGGCAGTTTTACAACACACCACTGGGGAGGGGGGGAAGCAGATCTATTTTGTACACAAATGTACCGTTCTGCCAACGGTTAAAATGCTGAAGTGTTTGTTTTATAAACATCCTCCACATTTTCCTGTAATTACTCATTTGCAGCAGGCACTAGACAGAAATCACGTCGCATGATTTTACATTGGGGCAAAATCTTTGCTAACTCGGGCCTCATAAATTTGATCACTTAATAATTTAGTGCTAAATGTCTTCTTTTAATGAAAGGAGAGTTAACATGATTATTATTAATGCTATTTTTAGTTAGTTTTAAATTATGTCATTATGATAAAACATTCTATTTAATTTTTTAATATTTCAACTCAAAATTAATCTTTTAAGTCTTTAATTCCAGCCAGTCTGCACAGAATTACAAGGTATTGTAACACCTATTGCAAGCGAATGTCTCTATAATGCACTTGACAATGGGAATACTAAAGTGATGTGCCAGTGCCGCAGTATATAGACCATGAGTTATAGATGATCTTGCAGTAGCATTCTGGTGTCCAAAACTCTCTGTAACAAGCTCTGAGTTTGCCCCAATTCTCAAGGAGCAAAACATGATAAAATCACACATAGGATATTAGGATAAATAAAGCAAGATAGGATTAGAAGTATTCATGCCCAAATACCCTGTTTCCGTTTTCTTTTCTTATAAGAACAGAGTTTTCAGAAAATAAAGATCAATCTCGTTCTTTATAAACCTTTAAATAAATAAATAAATAAATGGAGATATGCCAATCTCCTAGAACTGGAACGACCTTGAAAGGTCATCGAGTCCAGTCCCCTGCCTTCACTAGCAGGACCAAGTACTGTCCCCTGACAGATTTTTGCCCCAGATCCCTAAACGGCCCCCTCAAGGATTGAACTCACAACCCTGGGTTTAGCAGGCCAATGCTCAAACCACTGAGCTATCCCTCCCCCCCAATTCTCTACCCCCCGCCACTTCTCAATATAACGTGACCATGCAAAAGTAAACGTTGGTACTTCACTCATAGCTGAATGAGTTCTGTGAGCTGCCAGGTGTTGCAGACTATGCAGCTGACAACTTAAGACCACCATCTACTGGCTCTGTCCATAGCTGCAAAGGCTCTTGATCTAAATCCCAGCACAAGATGACCAAGATCTAAACCATTATGAACAGAGCGGTTTCTGGGTAAGTAAAATAGTACACCACCCCCCTTCCTCTGAAGAGAAGGGGCCATGCTGAGCTAAATGCTGAACTGCACCAAAGTTAGGGTGACCAGACAGCAAGTGTGAAAAATCGGGATGGGGGTGGGGGGTAATAGGAGCCTATATAAGAAAAACACCCAAAAATCGGGACTGTCCCTATAAAATCGGGACATCTGGTCACCCTAACCAAAGTTCCATTAAGCGCAGCTGAGGGGCTAGGTATGGGCAGCTTTATGCTGCCTTTGTGCTCCCACAATCCTCCAGGCCGTCATAGGCCGTTTCAACTTTCTGCATAATTAACACCAGCCTCAGGACTTCTCAACCTCACATCAGGCTCCAACAGCCCCTAAGCGGCCTTTCCGCAGTCAAGGATCACCAGAGCACAGTGGTGCTCAGGACACGGTTTCTTTCTCCCAGCTACACCCCCATAGACCAAGTCGGGGAAGGAGGGCCACTCAGGGCTAGATACACCAATTCTACACCCTCTGGGGATTCTGCCACGCCACGGAACTCATGTAGCCAATAAAGCCAACTGTCAGGCCACCTGGCACTCCAGTGATACAAAGCCATCTGAACAAGGCAGATGATCTGGCCAACTATATTCCATAAGTCCTTCTCATGCACACAGTACTATCCATTCATCAGATTGTTTACGCAGAACTTCCCTGTTCTCAGGCCCTCATTGTATTTACATAGACAGTCAAGTCAAGCATGTTAGTCTACGTGTCTTAACTATTCAATAGCTGAGGGAAGGACATTGTGCAGGTCCATGAGGGAACTGAACAACCCTTGCTGAAAGTTGCAGCCTGCAAGTACATCTTCTAACTGGCCAGTGTGGCAAAGAAGGAAGTCACGAATTAGTCATTAGAAGCACATCTGATGCGATTGAGCTTTACCCTAAACATGGAAAGGAAAGTCAAAGCCAGGGAGCTGGACTGTGGATCTGTAACGAGACAGGAATTGACTGTTTGAAGCTTGTTCTTGCCACCTAGTATGCCAGCTGGGGACGACATCATAGAATCACAGAACCATAGCATTAGAAGGGACCACAAGGGTCATCGAGGTTCCTTAAGAGAATTGGCCAAATGGGGTGCCTTGAGCTGAGAAGGTGGCTTGGTGGATTAAACACATCTTTAAGCAGGGGTAGATGTGGCATGTCTTGCACTGTAAGGAGCAGATTCAGCAAGGCGACTTGTCGCCCGGTATCAGGAAGGTGACGCTGGACAGGACTGGCTGCCCAGCCAGTTTGGGTGGTCTCGTGACACTTGTTGTTATACGCATTCAGCTGAATGTCTACTAGTCCTGTGTGAAAAGAGCGGAGCCACACCTGGGAACTACAGAACAGCGCAAGGCAAGGCCAGTTTCTTACTGTCTGCACATTGTTTCAGCGACCCTGCCTGGGGAGTGTGTATAGTGAGGGGGCTGAGAGCCATTGAACCAAACTGTAAACCCTGGATATGATGGAAACCACTTCAAGCCAGGGGGTGCGGCAGCCCCCTCCGCACCCCTAGTTCCACCACCTGTGTCCCCAGGTAGAACCAGCTAGTTGGCTGATCAGGTTGTTTCTTGTGTTTATTTTCAGTGAGGTCTTGCTAAGGTGTTCCTTGAAATTCGAGGTACGGACCAGTGTAACACCTAGATACACAGATTTGGGGCCGTGGTCCAGCCTGTGTCCATTCAGGAAGATGTTGAGCTGTTTGTTGGCCTTTGTAAGGTATGCCTGGAAGCTGCTGGAAACAGTCTTTTTGGTACTCAGTTTAACTCTCCATCTTTTGCCATAGTGGGCCGTCTTTTTCATGTCAGTGTTCAGGACTTCTTCTAGATGACTGGAATCCTGGTTCTGTACTGCCAGACAGATGTAATCTGCATAGATAAAATGGTGGTGGGAAGGTCCTTTGTAATAAGGTGGAAAAGTATCAGTGCTAGAATTGGGCCTGTGGTAGACCATGCTTTTGGGACCTCCAGGAACTGTCTTTTTGTCCAAATGAAACTTGTAACCATCAGCCTCTCAGCAACATTTCCCCAGCCATGACAACTCACTTTGGTAGGCCCAATGACAATTTGTTCAGTAGACCATATCATGTGATATGGAGCAGTAAGATCTAGGAATAGTGCACCTGTCTTCTGCCTGCTCTGGAAACCATTCTCGATGCAGGTGGTGAGTGGAAGCACTTTATCTCAGGTACTACAGTTTGGTCTGAAACCTATCTATACTCTAGATAGCATCAGTGATGGGAGTAATTCTTCGAAGGATAAGCCTTCCATGTAATTTGTACATGCATCTTAACAAAGAGATGGAGCAGTAGTTTTTTGCAAGTCTATAGTTTCTCTCCGGTTTTGGCAAGGCTATTACTTTCACTCTGTGCCAAATCAAGGTAGAAGGATAGCAAGCCATCATCTGCTAGTTTTTCCCAAGTTCTTCAGGAATTCAGGGGAGCTGTTATCAAGCCCCCAGATTTTACCTGTTTTCAATGTTTCAATTGCCTTTTCTATTTCATCTGCAGTAAAAAGGCTGGAAGTCTTTAATTTGGGGTATGCTCTGTTTGTATTGCTGCCATTTCTTCTTCAATTCTCCTTCCAACTTTTTGTCCTTATAGACCCGTGAGACATTTATCTCTGTTTGCAGAGATTGGGTAAGAGTGCTGTGCTGGAGGCTTCTGAGCAGCACCAAGCTTTCCAATTAGTGCCAATCCAGCTTTGCGGCTGGATCTTGGCATGTTTAGTTCTATGGTAACCTGCTCCCACCTCACTCTTCTAGACACGTTCAAGATGTCTAAAAGATGGGTGGCAATGTCTGGATCACTGCTCTCTTCGTATTGCTTGCACAGTCCTCATCAAGACAGAGAATGTAGGTCTGATAACAACCTCCTGTAACTGATTTGCTGTCAACTTTGTATAGCCTTTGTGAACCACATGTAAGCTTCGTCAGTAGAGATGGTGTGTGAGATAACAAATGTTGTAATGATCAGTGAGCCGCGGAACGCTGGGCCAGTTGTTAATGGCGCTGGCAGAAAGGGAGTCAGTATGTCTCTCCTGAAGGCAGATTCCATCTGTGTTTTGTTTGGAGGCTAACAACTGGAGAGTGGAATGTTTAGCAGCTGAGACACCTTCAACATGTAGCTGAAAGATTTTCAGGGATGAGCCAACGTGGGAAGGTTTCTTGATCACGGTTAAGATTGGTGAGATCACTTGAGAGCCCCTCCCAAGATCTAAAAGATTTGGACTGCTAGTTGCAGCGTTAGTTTCCCCTCCTGAAACAAGGTACCCACGAGGTATGCAACGAGAATGTAGTTGAATTATACCACAGTAATGCTACATGAGCCCATGTAAGCTAGGCAACTTGCTGCAAGTCTGGCATTTTTACCAGTGACCAGCGAATGACATATATGTGTACTATCAAAATCAGCTAGTTTCAGGCAGGAGGAATGAGGATTCACCAAGGCTGCTGATTCCTTTGGAATAATGTATTAGTTTAGTGGACACTCTCTTCACAGGTCATAGTCCCAGGTAAATCCCAGACTGGAGTTTTCTTCTCATCTGCTTGCATTGACATTTCTCCCGTGTGTATTTTTTCCACACTGACTGATATGCAAGGTTTTGGTTTTGCTGCTTTTAACATTTCCTCCAACACGTACAGCCTTCTGGATCTCTGAACGTGGATCTCCCTTGACACCCTTAACCTTTTTATTTTCCCAAGAACCAAGACACTGATAGACCTGTAAAAGTTCTCTCTCCTCACAATGACATTGGATTCCAATGGCCTTTAGGAACCATGATGTATTACTGAGGTATTCCCATTAGAGATCAGGCTCCAGCCACACATTTCGGTCCATATTTTTCAATCCCTGTCAGCCCCCACAAAATCAGTGCATTTGGGAAATACTCTGACAATAGGTGTGACCAGCAGTTGGCTCCAGAGATTAAAACAGCCTGATATTCTCTCACATTTAATCCTTTAGCCCAAGTGGTAGACGTGTGAGTTTTCAGTCTGCAAGGTCCCAAATTCAACCTCCATTGTCAACTCTGGTATCTGTAGGTATATGTGACCACTGGATCGAGGATTTTAGTCCAAACCATTATAGATGCAGAGGTCAAACATCACATATGATTGTGAATTCAAATCAGCCCAGATTTCAGTAGTGTTCATATCTAAGATATTGGTTTGTCCTCATCTCTAATCGGCATCAAACACACAGCTGCATGTTGTATTCTTTTCAGGGGGGGGAAATCCATTTACTTGGAGTGGAAATGGATGTCAATTCAGTGCTAACCTGTTTCATTTGGAAGGCTGTCCTATATTTAAATAAGAATGTGATTAGTCAATGTTTCTTTTTAATGGCACAAAAGGCACACAAGAGGGCCATATATTTACAGGTACTTAGTTTGGTGCCTAAAGATGCAGATCAGTACCTAGTAGGATTTCAAAGGCACCTAACGCCATTGAAATCACTAGGCATCGATCTGCATCATTTGAGACCTAAATATCTCTAAAAATCTGCCCCTAGATGATGATGATGGATCCCTGAATTAGGATTATAGGCTTAAAATTTGCTCTCCACAAATATTGCAAAGTACTGGGCCAAAGCATGTTGAAATTCAGGAGGGTGTTTCCATTGGCTTTAATTTGGGCCTATTGCCAGTTAACTTCAAATTACATTATTAAAACTTGTACTTGTAAAAGGAGAATCAGGCTCATTGTAGCTGTATACTGGCATAGCTCCACTGAAGTCATTTACACCAGAAGAGGATCTGGCCCAATAAATTTGTCATGTTTCAGTTTCATTTGTCTGTTATCTTCTCCAAAGGGGCGAAACAAGGAACTGCAATCTCAGCACCTTGTAGAATCACAGCCAGAAAACCCTATTCACATCGAATTCTGCAAGTGTGAAGAGCTATTCTCCTCCAAATCAAAATCAATTCTTACAATACCTCTCCAAAAGACGACTTCTCAGTCGGTGCTGTTTTCCTGCTAAAGATCCGCCCAGTGATGAATTTCACCCTACGTGTGCATGATAGATGGACAGTTTTGCACTTAAATTGAAAAAATAATCTGGTTGTCATTAGGTTCCAGAGGTATCAGCTCACTGAGATGGATTAAGTAGTTCAAACCTCGGTGTTTCCAATTGTCTCAGGCAGCATGACACTGGTTCCGTTTTACAGTGTTTTCTTTGCACCCACAAAGGGTAGGCACTCTTATAACAAGTGCCAAGAACTAGTGGCAGTGTGACTCTCTTGTTCAAATTTAGAATTTTACAGAACAATTCACACCACCCTAGTAGGATCAGCCAATGATTCCCTGGTAGGTCAGACAGGCGACAGGACTTACGGACAGCCAGCTCAGAGGGCCAGATTGTCAAAACTATCCACCGCCCACCCTGGGGCCACATGCTCAAAACTCCCTCAACTCCCAGCACCTCCTTCCGAGACAAATGGAAGCCCCTGGGTGCCATGCACTTTTGAAAGTCTGGCACTCCATTTAGGTGCATAAATGGGAGCTGATGGGTGTTGCGCTCTTTCGACAATCTGTCCCTGCTCATCGCCGCTGCACACTTTTTCAGACAGCTCAGACAGCATAATGATCGGCAACCTTATAAAAACTGAGGAGAGAGAAAATTAGACGGATCATTTTGGCCAACTTGCTGAGGCATTGCTGGCATCTACAGGTTCCTTAAACAAAACTGGGAGGAAGAGCATTAGCCTGCAGGAAACTGTCAAACGCCGCAACACTTGGGCATGATGTTGTCTTGATCAATAATTTTCCGAGCTGGTGATGCTGAGAATTACGCTGTTATTGCCCTGGGATTGGTCTGAAAGCACCAAAGCATTTGCTTTCTGCCTCTTTCTTGTAGCTACAGCAGCAACTTTTCTCTCTTTTTCTAAAGCACAGGTACAGCCTCATTCTACTGCACTTCACCTCTTGTTCTTCACAGCTCAGTACTAATCATCCGTCCATAATACAGTGCAGAATTGCCAGCCCCATTCTCATGATGTAGTTATTTCCAATTGGCACATGGGAGCATTCAGGATAGGAGGCATTACTCATAGCCAAGAGTACAGATGTTTCTAATTGCTTTCCATTACCAAGAATAACAGCTGTTTACATCTATCAGCAAATAATTCACAAGAGCTCCAGACTATTAAGATAACACACCCCACCTGGTCACCATCACAAGTTGTCAAGGCCAAGGTAGTGGCTGCCAGAATCCCCTTCTGCAGCTCTGTTCATCAAATGACAGCATGTGTCACCTTCAGATATCCTTATGCTACCCCACAAGCTCTGGCTTCTTGGTGGCCTGACATATCAAATGGACATATGGATTCTTCATGGCTTTGCAGTAAACGTTTTATGGTTCTATTGCAGCCAAGGGCGGCTGACATAGAGGAGCAAGGGACTTGCAAATAACCCAGTGAAAGAATTTCTACACTTTTAATGAATTAGTTAGCAAAAGAGTGTCTGCCTAAACAGGCTCTGCTACTGAACATTTCGCTTTCTTTAAGGTGCCCCACACAGCCTATAGATACTTTGGGTCCCTAGTATATTGTGCCACAGATTAGATCACATGCCGGCATAAAATGGTCAGCATGGGAACTTGGCCATTCATTCGTGTAGATTTTTCTATAGCTTGTGAAGGTATATATCAGTATATCTCATCTAATAATGATCCTACTCTACTTTTTGTTAAGACCTCTTGTCCAGTCCCTCTGCTAGCACAGCATTGTTTCCATTGCATCCTTCAATCCAGAATGTAAGCTTTTGGGAGCATGGACAGTCTTTTTGTTCTGTGTTTGTACAGGGCCTAGCACCATGGGATCCTGGCCCAGGACTAGGCTCATAGGCACTACTGCAATACAAATAATAACAAAAATAATTTTAGAATTACTCAGGAAATGGGCCTCCAGTTGTTCCACAATTTATTAGACTAATTGTTAAATATTTCCTGATCATTAAGGCCACACTTTAATTTGCTTTATATTTCTGTTTACGAATGTAGCTGTGTATATAGTATAATCGAATTATATGCCAAATCTATGCATAGGGGTTTTTTTTAATAGATTTTAAGGGTGGAAGGGACCATTATCTGACCTAAAGTTTGGCTGATCTTATTGTAGAAAAGAAAAGAAAAGAAAGAAAACAAAACAAAACGAAACAAAACGAAAACGAAACGAAAAGAAGACTTGTCTCCACCAGTCACTTCAGCCCATTTTTAAATTCTTTTCTAGATCTTTACATCATTCTGATGTTCCTAATTTGCTAGTAGATAACTTCCCAAGTAAATACCACCATTCCTTGAAAATGGCAAAAGTTACTAGCGCTCTGCAAATCTTTCATGGAAAGGTCTGGTCTACACTGAGGTTTTGCACCAATATAATTATTTGTTAGAGGTGTCATTTTTCCCCCTTACATGCCGGGACCCATGCGGCTGCATCTTTGCTGCTGCTATTGCCAAACTAGCTAGATTAAAGGTAACCTGGGTATGTCTGTCTGAGCTGCAATCACACCTCATCATAGGCTTTGTAGAAATCAAAAGCCATTGTATCTCCATTGGGAGAAAAGGATAACAGGAGCATCTGTCGCAATTGACATATGACACTACAGCCCTGTCATGGCAGGACAGCATAAAGAAGGAGCACATGGGCTTGCACTACCTTTATTATATTGTGACATTTACCTGTGAGACATTCAATAAAAATAGAACCATAGATTAACAAGACCTGGATTCTCTGCAGCACCTAGATCTGGTCAGTGCAGTGGAGGGGAAGGTGAGGGCACAGCCAGCCCGCTGAAGATGCCCCAGCCCTTCCATAAATTACAGCAGCCTCTGGGCTGCTCTAACCTACGCTGGCTAACAATAAATCCAAGAGACAGTATGCCAGTTGAGAAATGGCAGAGCACGGATACGTTCTGTTCTGTCCAAAAACCAAGCCCTCCCGTGCTCAACATGCCCGTTCCCATCCTTATGCTGGGGAAGGGGACAGTTGCTGTAGGAGCCTGTAATGCTGCTTTCTGCAAGCTGAGAGTTCCCCTATGATCACAAAAGTCTCGTCCAGCTAGTGGGGGACAAATTCCACTATTTGGTACTGTGTACGCCAAAGCAGGGGAGTCTGGGGCACTGAGTTCAAGTTTAATCACTTAGTCTGACCTCTGCATAACCAAAACCATAGAACGACATGCACTGTATTAAATTGCCATTTAGCTAGAACATGTGCTTTTTTATAACTGTGGAGCTATACACTGATCTGCATTCACTCCTGCTGGTGCAGGGAGGTACAAATCATAATTAAGCCTCACGGTGCCAGCCGGAGCCCCAGGAGCGGACAGGGACTCAACCCAGAAGTGGGGAGCAGTGTTATATTGCTGCCCTTGTTTGAATTGTATGTGCGTGTGTGTGAGAGAGACAGTGAGAGTATTTATTATGTATTTTAAGTGAAACACAATGGTAGAATAAATGATACAACAGAGAACTACAAATGTATGTAAGGACAACCTGGGCTATGCAACGTTCGTTTATCTGAAACTCTTAGCTGTCAAAAATATTCTCTTGTCCTGCAGAATCTGTTAACAACATTAAAAATTCCTTTGATTATCTGAAACGTCAAATACCCAAATGTACCCAGTGTCCCCATGACAGCTGGTTAATTGGGGCTGTATTGCATATGTTATTAAAGGAAGGTACTACGAGTAGTTCTCAATAGTGCACGTACTAGTGAAGTATGTTAAGATCAGATGATCACACACCATGAAAGAGACCTTAATAAGTCAGTTCTGAAACATGCTACTCTCTGCAGGGTACCTAGTTCATTCATGCTACCATGCTTGTCCTCCTTAAGAGCGGGGGCCGCTCCAGGCACCAGCGCAGCAAGTGCATGCCTGCGGCGGCAAATTGCGGGGGGGGGCGGCGCTCTTCCACGCCGGCGCCTCGGCCGGGGCTGTGGGGCCGCGGGCATGCCGCCCTCCCGACCGGCGCTCTGGCCGGGGCCACGGGCATGCCGCCCTCCCCGCCCGCGTTCCGGCTGGGGGAGCGGGGCTGCGGGCATGCCGTGCTCCCCATCAGCGCCCCAGCCAGGGCAGTGGGGCTGCGGGCATGCTGCCCTCGCTCCCCGCCGGCCAGGGAGAGCGGGGCCGCGGGCATTCCCCACTCGCTCCCCGCCAGCACTCCAAGTGGGAGAGGCGGTGCGGGGGGGGGGGGGGGGGGGGGTTTGGCGGGCGTCGGGGCAGTTGGTTTTTTTGTTCGGGTGAGCGGCGTTGGGGGGTTTGTTTTTTTTTTGTTTTGCTTGGGGCGGCAAAAATGTTAGAGCCGGCCCTGCTTAAGAGGCTTTTCCGTATAAGCGTCTACTACAGCTACCAGCTTGGGGAATCTCTTCTTTAGCTCAAGCAGTAGAGGCTGATGCTTTCGGTGCAGAATGTCCTAGCTTCTAAACCCATCTATGACCTAAGTAGGCTGTTACATTTATTAACTGTATCTCTGTTCTAAGAGAAACACAAAACTTCCAGACTCCTTACAAAAATGTTTGGGGAGGCAAGCTGAGGTTCACACGACAAAAAGATATTTTTATCTGAATCAAACCCACATGTGGGGGCAGGGGCTGAATTTAAAAACACATTTGAAGATTTTGAAACATACCCGGTGAGTTCTGCAAACCTCTGCTGAGCCAAAGGTCTATAAATGAACAGGAAAATAGGCAGCTAACTTTTGCACCCACCGCAAGCTCCCACAGAATCCATAGGAGTTCACAGTCCACAACTCAGTGCAGCTGGACTGCTGGACGGTGCTGGTGGTGATTTCCATGCGTTAGTGCATGCAGTTCCTCACCTCGGGAGTCAGTCCTGGGCACAGTCATACAGCTTGATCCAGGCATTTCCATCTTAACATACTTCCCTAGTACGTGCACTATTGAGAACTACTTGTCGTACCTTCTTTTAATAACATATGCAATACAGCCCGCACTGTCTTCCACTGGGATTACCCCAAGCTCCTTGAATCAATACGAACGGGCAGTCACGCAGGGGTAAGTCTATGCTGCAATAAAAATCCCACATCACGGAGTCTCAGAGCCTGGGTCAAGTGACTTGGGCTCAGACTGTGGGACTAAAAAGAGCAGGGTAGACGTTCAAGCTGGGGCCGGACCCCAGGCTCTGAGATCTCCCCCACCTTGCAGGGTCTCAGAGCCCGGGCTCCAGTCCAAGCCGAACACCTACAATGCAATTTAATAGCCCCACAGCCTGAACCCTGTGAGCCTGAGTCAGTGGGCCAGTCGTTTACTGCAGCCTAGACAGAGCGTAGACTGGCCAAGGAATACATCTGAAAAGTAATGCTCTTTTTGCAGCCTCGCTTTGGGTCTGTGATGGGGCAGCTGTTACGACGATCTCACGTTAGCCCTCGTCCTGCAAAGAAATGAACTCACAGGGCAATGGTCCCTCTAATTTTTGACAGGCCGTGTGCGCAAGAAAATTTCTTCTGTGCAAATTGTTGTGCTTCTGTGTAAATTTGTGTGTGCACGGTGTTTCGCCGTGTGCGTGGGGTTTAGGATCTGTGTGCGCACGCACACATGCACAGCTTAGAGGGAACAGTGTCACGGGGAACCTCACACCCCCAAGAGCCTTGGGGACTTAAGCAGGACTCATACCCAGACATAAGCACTCTGACTGGAAAGATCAGGTCGAAGTTATTTGCAAATATAAATGCAATGAGTGAAATGTCCTCCCTGGCCTGTTCACTGGGAGGGAGCATGCAATATCCAGGCCCCCAGTAAACAAGAAATGTCCTGGAACCAGCACGTGCTTTAAATTAGGCACAGGGGTAAGTACTCTTCTTCCTCCTGGCCTTCCCGCTGAAGGGCGTGTAATAATCTTGTTTTACTTTACAGTGTTCCTTTAAATGTGCCTGACAAGGTGTTAATAAACCCCTCTTAAGCAGAGATTTCAGAAACTGCTCCAGCCCTTTTTACTCCTCTCTATCCAGCCTCCCAGAGTTTGTGTGTCTAGCTGCTGTTGTCCTCGTCACTGACGTGTTTGTTATTTCAGGGCAGTGCTTCCTGCCCAGGGATTCCTGCCAACACGAGCAGAATGTCATTAGGAGAGGAGGCTGCTGTGAGCTGCCACAATCGTAGGGAATTTATCACGGCGAGCGATGAGCCTAATGGACTCCTTCACCAAATGACTTTGGATGCGCCAGAGTTTGGCAGGGGCTCTGAGAGCCAAACACAATGATTAAACTGAATACCCGTGTAATAGGAGCAGGGGAAAGGGACAGCACGTCAGTGCAAGCAGCCATCCCTCAAAAGCGCCATATCGGAAGCGGAGGAATTCACTCCAAGAGTCCAAATTGCCTGACAGACGGACAGAAAAATGGAGCTCCTGAGCTTTACTAATCCAGCAGCCTAGCAGGAAAGGTTAATATTCAGGGAATTTGACTGGAAGAATGAGCATGGACAGAAAGTGGAGACTCATCAAAGAGGCCTTAGAATTATTTGTAATCCTCTTTGCTCTTCCAAATTCTCTTCATTTCCTCCCTTCCCCACTTCTGGATTATGTTCCGGTACATAATTCCCCTGGTTAAACACATGGGGATAGATTTTCCTAAGAGCTCTGTTCCCAGTTAGGAACCTAAAGAAGGGGCAGATTTTCAAAAGTGTTTAGCACCGAGCAGCTCCCATTGAGGAAACACGTAGGATCAGTTGCTCAACAGAAAATCTGGCCACTTATTTTGGTGACTAAAGAGGAGCTGAAAACTTTTGAAAATCTGGCCTGGACCAACAGACACTACTTTGAAATTTTCTGGCTCCAGACACATGGTGCGCATGCATAAACCCTCAGGAGAATACAATAGGGACCATCACTCAAAGAACCTCTGTTTCCACATGCAAACAGGCTCTTGAATGTACAAAACCAGCAGATGTGTATCTAAGTGTACATTTACACCTGCAAATCCCGCACTTGTGAGGCAGCTACTTTGGTAAACTGGGATTTTCTTTGCCCAAAACCCAAATAAATTCATGAAATCACAAGCAGCCCTGACACAATCACTATGCTAGTGTCTCATGGACATATTAGCAAAGTAGAGATGGATGGATAATGAAATTCAGATATTCACTGTAGCAGGGAGAACACCTCTCATTGTGTGTTGCACACTGCTAAGCATGCTGCCAGCGCTCAATAATTACTACTACTAATATATATTTTTGTGCAGATCTAAGAGGAAAAATGGGATCAAATTCAAACTGGTCCAAATGCACGTCAACTGTCTTCACTTATGCCAGCAGTGAATTTGGCCTACAGTGGGAAGCAGACATGGTGCAAGGTTTCTACCCAAACTAGCATGTCATGGAGCTCAGCACATTCACAGAACAGACTCCAAACACTCTCCCATTTTATATCAATCTGGCACGTTCTTGGAGCTGGTCTTTGCTTTAGAATCAAGTCCGTGCGGGAGGGTGTAACGCACAGTTCTGGGTTTCGTTGGGCATGTGCCATTCATAGGCGAGGGCAGAAGCCCATTACTTCGGAATCTGCCTTCGAATTTTTCTCTTTTGTTTCTGAATTCAACACCACCTTTAACCTTTGGCTCTTTCCTCCTCATCCCCATTCTCTAGCTCATTTCATTGTTCTCCAGGCCTGTGGGGAAATGTTCCTCCGAAACGTGAAGGATTTAATTTGCTTTCGCAGTTCGTCGCGGAGATCAGATGATACAGGCTCATGTGCCAGTTCCAACTTGCTGAAAAATTGCTTTCCCACCTACCGAAAAGCTAGGTAAGCCACAGGCCTAGAGTGTTTTGTAGGAGATGGAGCCATGAGGAGAAGGAGAATGTAAAGGTTAAAGAAAAACCCCAGTGTTTTGCCCTTATTCCAACCTCCTTACTTGTTCCCCCACAAATGTTCTTGAATAGTGTAGTGGTTGTCAACTCTGTGGTACAATGCCAGCTGCCACCTGAACTGCCCTCATCCTCCATGTACTTAAAGTGCTCTAGTGTCAATTTTTAGGCTCACGGGGCTTATCCTTCCCACAGCAGGTCTCACATAGACGGAGCAGGGAAGTCCATTTTACTTAACGGAGGCTGGACGTCCGAGTTCCTGGCTTCTAGTGCCAGTTCTAGCTTGGACTCGCTGTGTGATCCTGGGCGAGCCATTTCACTAGAGCGGCCAACATCCAGCCCGAGGCTGACGGGAGATTTACATGGTGGTGAAGGAGGACCATGGAGTCGAAGGTAGATTTGGATTTTGCCTCCCTCCTCGCTTTGCCGGTGTTTATATCTCCCGTTTTGCTCTTCTCCTTTTGGTCTCTATCTCCGCTTTCATCTTGATTGCCCTGCCTCTGCCAGCAGTACACTTACTTACGGCCAGTGCACCCTTCTCCCTCATTCACTCCAACCACCAGCTCTCCCCCCTCTACCAGAAAAGCATGGCTAGGTTGAGGAGACTAGTTCTGACCAGAAGAGCACGTATTGAGCAGAGCAGCACACTCTCCTCTGGCTATGTGTATCTGGCCCAGGAGTGACTGAGGACTGGCACCATGGGGGGCTTTCCTACAGCCAGGAAGGTCAGGGAATATGGCATATCCCAGCACTCTATGTCTATTTTTCTACAAGTACTCCCCCCCCCCCCCCCCCCACACACACACTTTTCTCCTTTTTCTAACAGTTGGTAGCATGGTCGCTGTTCTGTTCCATTTGCTTTTCCCATTTCAGCATGGTAACACACCCTGGCTTGAACCTTCTCACTTGCCTGTACCACATCTTGCCTTCTTAACCTTAGTACCCTTTGCCTTTCTCTCTCTCCTCATCCTTCCTCGATGTCTCTTTTCCCCTTTTTGTCCACCCCCTCCAAGAACGGTCCCAGTTCTGTTCCCTCTGCAGAGACATCGCGTGGGAACTGGCCAGGGGAGTCTGTTGCTGTGCCGACAGTCCAGCACTCACAGTATTGCCAAGGCTCTGGTTTCAAATCACGACTCTGCTGCTATTTGTGGGGGGGAGGGAGGGTTTAAAGCCTCAGCTTCCAGAGCCATGTGATGAGGGAAGAATTTCAGCTTTCATTTTAAAGTAAAAAGTTTCTAGCCCTCGTGATTGCAAAGAGAAAATGGGAGCCCTAAAATGGCTCAAAAACCAAAAGGCAAATTAAAAAAAAAAATTGGGGGTGTTTTTTTTTGTAACTGCATGATTTTAATGCCAGTCTCATGATTTCGGAGGGCCTGATGCATGGCTTATGAAAGGCGGGGATTGACAATAGTGGGCATGCTCTGGGAGGGGAAAGGAAAGTAGATAGTTGGGGAATCTAGAATGCAGCAGGATCAGGAGAAGTCCTACTTCCTTTCTTCTAAATACAAATTTCTATGACAATCGTTTCTGCCTGAGCCTTCTGCTTTGCGTTCCCAGAGAAAGGCTCCCAAGGACAGTTCAGCCCTTCCCTGACCATACCATAATGTAGTGGTCACAGGAGCTGGGAAAGCCATTTAAAACCTCCATCGATCTGTAGGGAAACATTTAATTTATCCTTCCATTTTTTTAACTGGAATATGCAATGCCAGTGTTGACGTCGGGAAGATAGATAGATAAACCTAAATGCTATGTCTTGAAAGATGCCGGCACAATCAAAAACAATTCATCTTCTTGAAGCGAATGCGCTCTAATGGCGCACCATGGCACAGGCCATTCATCAAACCACATCTATCCATCATGCAGCACCAGACAAGGCGTTTGGCTGAGCTGCCACAATTGCTGGATGACAACGACCCCCCGAATCTACATAAGGTAGCTATCTAGGTAATTATTTATTTGCCCTAAAAGAGGGGAGCGGAAACGTTTCACAAATGCTATTGATGTCTTATGAAGACATCAAGAGGAGAATGCTTTCTTATCGGTCTTGTCTATTTTGATAAATAGGAGAGAAGCTTATCTTGCTGGTAGCTTGACAGTACACTCCTCTTTTTTAGCACGAAGATATAGGCGAGAGGCACGGCAAAGCTTTCAAACTGCAAACAGGCCGTAATCATTATGCCAGCAACCAGGACGCATAGGCGCCGACTCCGTGGGTGCTCCGGGGCTGGAGCACCCATGGGGAAAAATTGGTGGGTGCAGAGCACCCACCGGCAGCTCCCCGTCAACCCTGGGGCCTGCGCCTAGCTCCCTGCCAGCCCTGGGACCCACCGCAAACTCACCTCAGCACCGGGAGATGTTGCGGGGCCCCGCCCCCGACGCTGGGCGACATTGCGTCGGCGTCGGGGCCCCACAACATCACCCAGCGTCGGGGGCGGGGCCCCACAACGTCACCCGGCGTCGGGGGCGGGGCCCGGCGTCAGAGGGCGGGGCCCGGCCCCACAATGTCACCCGGCGTCGGGGGCGGGGCCCGGCGTCAGGGGGCGGGGCCCCACAGTGTCACCCGGCGTCGGGGGCGGGGACCAGCATCAGCCCCCACCGGCGCAACCGGAAGTCGGCGCCTGTGACCAGGAGTCCTTGCCTTCCACCTTTGAAGGCAAGAGGGGCTTCCATTGGCTTCTGAGGACTCTTATGATGTTATTATTTGTTTGCACTGCCACCCACAAGGTGCAAGGCACTTTAGTGAAAGGTCTATGCTCTAAGGCAGGGGTTGCCAACCTGCGGCTCCGGAGCCACATGCGGCTCTTCAGAAGTTAATATGCATCTCCTTGTACAGGCACCGACTCCGGGGCTGGAGCTAAGGGTGCCAACTTTCCAATGTGCCGGGGTAGGGGGGGGGAGCAGGCTCACTGCTCAACCCCTGGCTCTGCCACAGGCCCTGCCCCTACTCCACCCCTTCCCGTCCCCTCCCCTGAGCCTGCCGTACCCTCGCTCTTCCCCCTTCCCTCCAGAGCCTCCTGCATGCCATGAAATAGCTGATTGGGAAGTGTGAGGAGGGAGGGGGAGGCGCTGATCAGCAGGGCTGCTGGTGGGTGGGAGGCACTGGGAGCGGGGGGGGGGGGAAGCTGATGGGGGGCTGCTGACGTATTACTGTGGCTCTTTGGCAATGTACATTGGTAAATTCTGGCTCCTTCTCAGACTCAGGTTGGCCACCCCTGGTCTAAGATGGGCATGGTCCTAAAAGACAGGTGGATGGACCTGTAGATATAGATTAGGGGAAGGAGAACAACAAAGAGGAAGTGTTTATACAAGCCAACTAGGCAGGCAGAAAGGAAGAAGTTGGTCTCTAAGAGGGATTTAAACAGGAGAGTTAGGCTAATTTTTCCGAAGAAAAAATTAGCCATATGATTATATATCAATAATATTTACCAGCTTAACTTAATAATTGCATAGCACTTGTTAGCCATAGAGTTCTAAACTCTGTGAGTATTGCTGCATATTCTAATACTGCATATAGGAAATGCTAAGATCTTTCCAAGAAGTGAAGTGTGTGCGCACTTCCCGCAGATATCAATGGGAGTTGCACGCACATAAGCAAAGGTAACATTTGCCCCTTAGTATTGCATTCGTCATTATTACTATTGGTGCTGTGACAAACCACGGTGGCAGCACCATACAAATGCGTCAAGCAACTATTCCAGGGAGATCACATTCTAAGATGTCTGACAGAATGCAACAAGTGGATAAACAGGCAAGTGGAAGGGGCTCTGGTAACCATAAAATACCTTGTGCTCTACAGACATCTGTAAAAGAAACCGCATTAAATACATCGTAAACTGTATTGAGTTTTACTATTGGCTATATTATCCATCTATGCAGCATTTTGTGGAATAATTCCAGCTTAACTGCTAGGGGGCATTTTCTTTTTTCCAAAGATGCTGTTGTAACCATGGCATTTGGTCTGTACATTTGGTCAACGTATTTACTGACAATTTTCCAGAGGTGTTTAAATTTACATTTAAGAACGCACATGAAAATGTTCATACCTCAAAAGATGCAAAGAACACCTTCAAACTGAGTAATTCATTCCACCATTACATTGTGCTGGGTCTTTTAAGGGCCTGCATTGAAATGATCAAAGACTTCTCCTTGACTGTAAACTGTCAAAGAACACAGTGCTGAAAATGTGTATTCTTCCCATAAAATATCACGGCATATAATACAAAAGAGCACAGTGCTGGGCATACTGGATAGAGTATTTCACTATGAAAGGCACTGCACTTCAGAGGTATCCCTCACCATGACAAATGGAAGTCAAACATCTTCCATCCTCTCCTATGAATTACCTCCAAAAGCTCTTTAATGTGATTTCTGTACTGCCTGTCCCAAGGCGTTTCATGTAACATTGGGTGATCAGTCCCTTATGATGTTGATTTCCTTTCTTCTTTGCTCCCTTCTTGTAGGCAAGATGGCAGAAGTGAATTTTCAGGAGAGGAATCTGAAAGAAGCAGCGACTGGCTTTCTCTTCTGGTTGGGAAAGATATAGGGCCAGATCCTCACCTAGTGTAAATCAGCGTAGCTCCCCTGTAGTCAATGGAGTTATGAAGCTATGGCAATTTATACCAGCCGAAGATCTGTCCCATAGTCTTATAGCAAAGTTTTCCTAAAGCCATTTGAACTGTTTCGTTTCTTCTGTGCAGCATCAGAAAATCCACTAGCCATAGCTTATCCTTGCTTGGTATTTAACTCTTGAACCTTGGCCTGGAAAACCCAGCACATTTCTTCTGTTTGTTAAGAAAATGTAATGTCTGAAAAATGTTTCAGTCGGTGCGGGTAGAGGGTGTCTATTGAAGAAATCCCATTGTAGTTCCTGGGGCATGTCTGTTAAACATCTATTTTCTAAAGGGTGTCCTGGTACTTATTTTCCTTTAGAATATATCCTATGGCATTTCTATTTACACAGGAATAGCTCATAATCAAAGTAAGTTTCCCTACAAGTATCCCTAATGCCCAGTGGGAAGGCTGGGTTCCATTTTAAATGAACTGTCAAAGATTGGGAAACAGACGTTTAGGTCCTTTTCTACATAACAAGGATTTTCTCTAAATAGAAGTGAAAGATGAGCTCAAACCATAACCTCAGTGCACAACACCCACAAACTTGAGAATCTCAGATTCAAATTCCAACTTTCCAGCTCAGACCTATGCCTACAAAAACCCAAACCATATTTCATTCCCAAACTTTCAAAGGGGGAGAATTTAATTTTGGAACTCATTCAAAAATAAAATTAATAAAAGAAGTGTCCTTTGTGAATTCCCTCAAATTTCCTATGGTTGGCATCCCATCCATAGATATCCCAGAAACTTATATTCAGCTTTTAGATTTCATTTTTTAAAATTTAATTCAAAACTTAGATAAGGGCCCACCTTGAATCAGAGGTAGAATTCTTTGTAGGTGAGCAGTTCTCATATACCTAGAGATAGTTCTCCATCTTTTCCTCTGGCCAGAAAATAGAATACCCAGATGCCATGGTGATGATGATTTGGTTTTTTAGCAGTTTTAGCAGCATCTGTCTGTTTGGCAGATTCTACAGGAAGCTTTAGAAGTTGCCTAGACTACAGACCCTGTACAGCTAGCTCCTGGAGTGTTTTCCTTTTTAGAGATTTTTAATTTTATTTTTTGCAACAACAAGGCAGATCATGTGTATTTGTACATTCCACAAATAAACAGTCGGTTCCCTGACCTATCATGGCAATTGGTTAATTTGAATAAAAGTGAACTATAAGTTAACAACCAAGTTAGGTAAACAAAATGTCACGAATGTGTCTGTGATTACATACAGAATAAACAAGAACAGGCGACAATAAAATTGTCATCTAAACTGAATTTGTAACTATAAGATATAAAGGATACAATTAAACATGGATAATAAAATAATGCTTTGAACTTACTGTTCCTCCACAGATCTCAAAGTGCTTTACAAAGGTAAGTATTATTAGCCCTATTTTATTTCTCCAGACCTCCCAGTTCACTAGACCAAATTATGGACCAAATTCTCAGCTGGTGTGAATTGGAGTAATTCCATTGACTTTAACAGAGCTATACCAATTTTCACCAGCTCAGAATCTGGACAGCTACCTTCCTGATACATAGTGAACACATGAGCTGATCATGTGTGTAACCATGAGTTTGTAAAATGAGTGCTTCAAGGCAAATATCTTGACAATACTTAATACAAGAATTAAAGATTTAAAAATTAGGTGGCTTTTAGGTTCCTGATAATTAATAAGGTGTCCCCTGTTTTCAAAAGTGTGCTTTCTTCTTTATATCTCTTGGTCTGTTCTGGTAAGTTGCGCTCCTTTACATTTCTGGAATTCACTTATCAAACTGAAGTATATTTTTGAATTTGTTATCTCTGTGTTTATGATGTTCAGCATACAAAATAAAAAAAGAAATACTGAAAAATATTAAATAATTCCATGATATAAATCAATGGCACACCCTTCTTTTCTCCTTATACCATCTGAAAAGATATAGCAGAAATAGAAGAGCTCCACTGATGGTTAACAAAACAGACTGAAAAAAAAATCCAATTCTCAGGAGAAGAGTGAAATAAAAGATGATATTGATAGAGACTTTTGAAATAATCAATGAGAAGGCAAACTGAGAACTCCTATTTATCTTTTCTACATACATTAGAACAAGAGAGCATCCAATGAAAATGAAAGGCCACAAATTTGAACCTGATGAAAGAAAACAATTTTTTACTCAGTGCTAGTTACTTATCCTATGGAACTCATTGTTCATCAAAAAAGTTTTCAAAAAATTGAAATTAACTACCCTATAAGCTGGTCAGAAGAAAAAAACAGAAAAAATTTGAAAAATTTTCCTCTAAATATAGAAAATTCAAAAGTGTTCAGCCAGCTTTTATAGACAATGAAAACATCTTCAGACAGTTGCATTAGTCAGGATAAAACATTTGTATAAGGGATATAAAAGTTTCCCCTTTTGTCAGGGTATAAGCTTTAATTAGCTGATGGGGATAGAGATAAATTCCCTCATAAGCAGGTGGTTATTCCACAATTGTCCTAATACAGGATTTTTTGCCCCTATTTCTGAAGCATCTGGGGCCGGTCGCTGCCAAAGAAAGGACACTGGTCAGAATGAGCTACTCATTTGATCAGTGAGGCAATTCCTAAGAAAGGAGAAAACATGGATGAACAAAGGGTTAACTCAGACCTTGAGCATATAGAAATTATTAATAACCTGTTGGTTGGATTAGCGTGATCACTACTAGGCTTTACCTTGGCTGAGATCCATAGCCATCAGCTAGATCTGTTGCAAACTGCTAAGTCTAGTAGAAGGGAAGGGTAAGTCTTTAACTGAAGCAAGATTTATTGATGTTGGCAATGGTGGAACTGTCCATATGACAATCATGAAATGGGTGGAGTTCACCTTGTATCTTATGGATGCTCAGGGAGAAAATGATAGTTTGCTAGATTTTGTAGAATTTCTCCAGTTTCCATTGCTAGAAAGCATGGGTTACATTTCAAGAATAGCTAATCTTGGCACACAATTTTCATTTTAATAGGCAGCAGGTTTAAAACAAACAAAAGGAACTACTTCACACAACACACAGTCAACCTGTGGAACTCATTGCCAGAGGATGTTGTGAAGGCCAAAACTATAGCCAGATTCAAAAAATAATCTGATAAATTCATGGAGGATAGGTCCATCAATGGCTATTTGCCAAGATGGTCAGGGATGCAACCACATGCTCTGGGTGTCCCTAAGCCTCTGCCTGCCAGATGCTGGGACTGGACAACAGGGGATGGATTACTTGATGATTGCCCTGCCCTGTACATTTCCTTCAAAGCATCTAACATTGTCCAATGTTGGAAGACAAGATACTGGAGTATCTGGACCATTGATATGACCCACTGTGGCCATTCTTATGTTATGTGTTTCGGTCCTTAAGTGCACCGGGCCATATCTTGCTTTTGGTTTATACACAGAGTTTCCTCAACAATGACTGGTGGTACACCACACCCACACACCCACACCCACAGCTATGGATCTTATACAATGTTATTTGCCGGAACAGGGCAATTTACACTCTTAATCTGTGTTGACCATTACGTGTTTTTCTTGAACTATTTATGGAACATAAAGCCAAACAGTTTGGTATCATATAAAGATAATATTTGGGTTCAATTCAAATTATATATGAAGGTTTGCGTCTATTCTTCCTTTATCACAATTATCACACTCATTCCTACTAATTTCATTATTTTCCCAGGCTGAAACCAAATATATCACATTTCCCCTAAGGTCATTTTCTCCCAAAGTTTTAAGCAACTGAATATAGGGATTGCTAATGAAAGTACCATCTGAACCCTTAACTGTGGCTCTATGGTGATAACATAGTACTGCAATAAATATTGGCAGCTTTCCTGCATCCTTTCCATCCTGAACCTAATGGACAGCCGGATTGCAAAGTTTTCCAAGAGACCCTAAGTGGACCGTTCCCTAGAGCATCCCTGAACAGAGTCTCAGACGAATCAACCCACCTCCCAGGGACCACCCCTGCTTTGCTGCGAAAATCCAGCCTAGCTAATAGGAGCACATGATGTAAAATGCCAGTGCATGTCTGTGATTTACAATATGTCTAATGAGCAAATCCAATGAAGAGGTTTGTTGTCTACCATAAAACCAGATGGATGTAAGCAGTGATTAGAAGCAATTAACTCCATGCAGCACTAAATAACTTTCTGTCATTAACATACATTTTTCTCCACCCCATTAGAGGTACGGAAGTGAGCATAAGGTAAGGAACGCTCTATTTGAATTTCAGATATGCATGTACTTTGGTGGTGGTGAAGAAAAACCACAAATACGCAGTAAAAACAAAATACATATCAATACAGATATAGCAGGCCTATTGGGTACTTTGAAGCCCTCTTTGCAAATAGATTCTCATTTTCCAAAGACAATACTTCTCTTACTCATCCTGACACTACCATTATTCAAGACACCAACAATGGTTCCCCGACACTGGACTGTGAATGAATCCA
Source organism: Macrochelys suwanniensis (assembly GCA_033296515.1). NCBI lineage: Eukaryota > Metazoa > Chordata > Testudines > Chelydridae > Macrochelys > Macrochelys suwanniensis. Next base: position 20,297,675 of record CM065779.1, on the reverse strand, counting down.
GGAGCAAGAAAGTAGCTGATTATATTCTCCTTTCCACACTGGAATTTTGCTAATCAGCAGTGACGGGAAAGACAGTTAAGGAGGTATTCAGAATAGAGTCATGGCTGTGTGTACATGGGAGGCAAGTACTGTTTTGGGGACAGTAGCTCCAAAAGCGAAGATACATGATCCACTGAAACAGGAACCCCAACTCTGTTTATTGCTATGACACTTTTAATCCTTTATCTTAATGTAAAGGTCCTACCCTAGGCTATGTTTACACTGCAAATTAAGGTGTGTCTGCAGCCTGGGTACGTACATCCATCCTACTTTTAATCTGGCTAGAGCAGGAGAGAAGACCCAGCAGCATGGACCCCAGAGGAACCCACGTCTGTACCTAGAGTCCCCCGAGGGCTGGTACTGGGGTGGCTACCCTGTGCCAAAGCGTGCACCTTCCCATCCTTAGTAGCGCTGTTACCCATGCCAGCTAAAATAAAGCTAGTGCAGGAATGCCTACCCATGCTGCAATCACACCCTAGTCTGCAGTGCAGACATATCCTGAGTGTGTCTGTGGCCCCCTCGGTGGATGGGCCACAAAGGAAAGCCATCTGGTACTCCTCAGCGCAAACACAGTGAGTTTCACAGTTCAGCTACTAGAGGGCTGTGTTTTGGAGTTGAAGATCCTGGCTTTGAACCCTGCTCGTGACCAGACTACAGGTTGCTACATTAATAACCCTCGTCATCGCGAAACATACTGCAATTGTCTGCAGTTTGAGAGAGTCCTGCATGAGATTGCTTGTGTACTGAATTGTTGGAGTAACACTCCCCTGGGGGCCCTCATGAAGAGTAAATGTATATCTCAGAGACACAAGGCCGTCCCAAAGAGTAACAGGTTAAATGAATATAACACTGCGTTTTTTTAAAGCTTGACAGAGGTTGGCTATGGCTCTTAAAACAAATTTCTTCCCGAGTTCACAAAGGATGACCAAAACCCAGAGAAAATTATGGCTGAGATTTTATCTGCATTCGGCAAATTTCTATACTTATCTTCTATTCAGAATTGCCTGGACTACTCCACTATGGGAATATAGGAATTGCCATCAGAATAATGGCCAACATAGTCCAGTGACCCAGACAGTGGTCGGTACCAGATAGTTTGGAGGAAGTTGCAAGAAACCCCATAATGGCCAATTACAGACTAACCAGCCTATAGGAGAAGTTTCTTCCTAACCCCAAGCTGTTAGCAGTTGGTTTCTATCCATTCCTAACCACTAGTTTTTATGAGTGTGATTTTCAAAAGTACTCAATGATGGCATAACTCTGCTCTCCCTGAAGTTTATTAGCACTAACAATGCTTTGTATGTATACAGTGCTTTTTATTCATAATTCCCAAATGCACTTTGAAAAGGCAGATTTCCACCCCCCTTTCAAGAGATGTCTTTGGTGCAAAGACAAAAGGTTTCAGACCCCATGTGCTTAATGTTACGATCCATAATCCACATGTAAGCTCCTAAATCAGTTTGGCCTGATCTTCAAAAGCGTAAGGTTGTACAATTTTCCATATAAAACCAGGCCTTTTTGGTTCACTGAGTATAGTGTCCTGCCTCCTGCAATGGCTGATAGCATAACAACCCCATGATGCACCTCACTAATCACGTAATGCTGCTCTAGGGGTGATCAGGGGATTCCTTCAGGAGTCAGAAGTCCTGCAAGCAAGCAGTCAATTTGGTATCAGGAGAGATGGCAACACACCCTTACCAAAAGGCAACAAAGTCCGATGAAGTGTGTTATTTTCACAGACCTCAAACCCTGGTCTCATGCAGGATAGTCGAGCCAGACAGAGAACTTAGCAACAAAAAAAAAGTGTGAATTTCCTTTTGGTAAAAAGGCTCCTTTTGTGAAACGGTTGAAAAATGCAACTTTTATCCCACTGCCCATAACAAAGAAGAAGGGAAACTTCCTAAAGATCGCCCTGTGCTCATTTAAGCAATTGAGTGCTGCGGCGTAGAATGAAACATTGCAACGTAAAATACTGTTGCCCCAGTCCGTTAGAGCATGAATGCAGTATTGCATTTATAAAGGAGGAACCCAGGGTCTGCCTGCAAACGAGAAAGGTGATTTGGTTCCTACACACAGCAGTTGCCTACCCCAGCAAAGATAACTTCTCTAGCTACCATGGGAGCTCAGATGTTTTTTTGTTTTAAAAGAGAGTTTTGCTTGCTACGTGGATTTTTTGCGGACTCCCACAATTCTCTCGATCTTCCTTCGCTGGCTTTTTCTCCTTTTGAATATAAGGACACCGAAGAGAGGCGAGAGCGGTGCAAGAGGAGGGGGGAGAAGGAGGGAAGGTTGCTGTGTGGTGGTTTGTAACGAGCAAGATGTTAACTAATTCTACTTTTAATCTTCCCTTTTACTGCGAAGTGAGCCATTCAGGCATCACGTCTTCTGAATTTTCCTTGCCTCTTTCAGGGAAGCATATTGGGGCAGAGCTCGCCAGCTGTCTGCTGCCTTTGCCTTCTGCTACCATTATCCCGAGGCACCACCCCACCTTCTGGCCCTCCAGCTTGTGGTGGGGGGAACGAGGGGAGGGGGAAGTAGCTCATTCTTACACGCATATCACACCGGGGGGAAAAATGGAGTGAATCCAGATAAATATTCATACAGCTAGAATGAACACATGACAGAAGTAGGCAGCTAGATCTGTTCTGTCCATAGAAAGTGTGTATTTGCACAGAACTATATGTACACATACAAGAAGAGAATGTAATATTACAATATAAGTGTAAACTCTAGCTTACCTTGCAAGCTTAATCAAATCTTTGCCATTAAACGCTCCATTCAGAAATACAGACCTGCTTTCCCCAAGTCTCTGTAGGATTTTGAAATGCAAAAGCTCAGCCAAATCAGTTGAGTCAGGTTTGGAATGACTGTAGTTTCACGGCTTGTAGCTCCAAGTATTTACAGTAACGTGGAAATCAAAGCCCTCATGCCTTGTATGTGTGTAGGTGTAGCTGTTTGCAAAACATCCAGGATATAGAATGTAAGTGTGTGTCAACATCTATGCATGTGCAGATGGATTAAAGGGATGTGGAGCATGAATATTATACATATTTCTCCCGTATGCAAATATAAAAGGAGAAAGGACATTCAGTTAGATGTTGCAAAGGAATTAACAATTAAAGGGACATTTCTGTTTAATTTGATTTATCCTCAAATATGTTTCTCCTGGTTGGAGGTTAAATCTTTTCGCAGTGGCAGCTTTTTATGGAACCGGTTATATTCTGCTTTTTGTCTCAAGCTACCTTTTCTGTAACCCCTTACTCGTCAGGAGGAAACACAGGCTAGTTTCTCCCTGTCAACAGCACTGGCGCTATGTGCATTAAAAGGGCAGTTTTCTTATTAAAGGGCACCCAAAAAAGGCAACATCGAAGCACTATGTAAAAGATTGGGCTTCTTGCTAGAGCAGAACTCCAGGGTGCTCTATGTACGATTCCCGGCTTTAGATACGCCACTTTTGTGGCTTCCCCTAATTCCAGTTGCTCCTCTCCTTACTTTTGCCAATTCTGAGTCATGGGCCAAATTCCCTGCTGGTGTAAAACGCATGCCACTCCAATTTGTACCAGCAGAAAATTTGGCCTTTTTAATGTAGATGCTGCTGGTATTCACACAGCCGTTTATCTAGATTCTCCTTGGTCAGCAGGCCTGCCTTCCCCCAAACTTTGAGCAAGGGGTTGGACTAGATGACCTCCAGAGGTCTCTTCCAACCCTAATCTTCTATGAGTCACAGTCTTGGGTCTAAATCTTGCAAGGTGCTGAGTAGCCTGGCCCTGAATCAGGCCAGAGTGCTCAGCGCCTTACAGGATCGAGCCCTTCGAAGGTCACCAGGTTTCCCATAACACACAGCTCAAATCCCATCCAAGATTCTCTGTGAAAAATATCAGCAATTCAATCAGATGCAGTAAACACATCCCCTAGAAATCAGAAATTGCAGCAATGGGATCTGGATGAGGAGAGGGAACAGACTGTGATATGAATGAAAAACTGAGGTTAAAATCAGAAGACACCCCAAAATGTAGTATCCCTACTCTGAATCCCTTCCCGTTTGAAACTGGAGAGGGGGAGAAGATTTGGGCTTTGAACCCCTAAAGAGATGCAACAGTGACAATGTTTCCTGGCCAGTGCTATATGAACAACATGGGTGGTTTTCTATACAGTGTCTGGCTCATTCGGCCCCTCACTTGCCAGAGCAGGGCCAAGTGTGTCAGCCAGCATTCAGTGACAGAATTAAGGTCACTATTAAGTCTGCCTGTGATAATGGCATTACAGCTTGCCGAAAGACATGACCTGCTAGAAGATCCTCAAAAGTTTTTTCAGGCAAATTTGCCGGCAATTTTGGATGATCTGGGTAAGCTCTGAGCTGAGTATAGAAAGGTGTCTACTCTCGTCACAACCCTCGGCTACTTCCCTGTGGGAAAAAGTTCCTAAGGCGTTAGACCAGCTTCAGGAACGGGGCGTCAGTTGTGGGATTGTGAGGCGGAACGCATGGTCCACAGGGATGATACATGAAACAAGCCAACTAGCAAAATCTGAACCTGGATGGACCCAATGCACTGAAACCAAGAGGTGTCCACGGAATGCCACCGAGGCAAAGGCATTTCGCAAACTGTGTGCGCGATAGAGTTTTTAGGAGGTCCTTCTACAGCAGGAGATCCAACATCCTTGGTAAAAACTCAGCGCACCCTTTGGCAGTTGTCATCAACTCTTGGGGCGGTCTCTAGAGGGGCCTCAACTTCTCCTGACTGGCCCTCCTTAGTTTGCTCTCAGTCGAGTCAGTTCTTGGGCCCTCACCTTCAGTTCAGCCCAAGAAGTGAAGGGCTGGCAGGCTTGCCATCTCTTTCAGCCTCCTGGCAGTTTTCTTGGAGGCACCCTGGCACAGGGCTGTTGTCACCTTGCTATTCGAGGCCTTTCTGCCTCCCTTTCCTTCTCTGCGCTCTCCCCTTTATGGCAGGCCACGTTTCCTTGTTTTGGTTGCAGCTGTGGGTGCCTCCCGGCTCCACCCAGAGAAGGGGAAACTCCCTAAGAACAGCCATACTAGTTCAAACCAATGGTCCATGTAGCCCAGTATCCTGTCTCTGGCAGTGGCCAGTGCCAGATGCCCCTTCCCCCGAGGCCCTGCCCTCTCTCTGCCTCTTCCCACTCCCACTCTGCCCCCTCCCTCCAGGGTCTCCCATCTGCCATCAAACAGCTCATTGGCAGGTGGCTGGTGGGTGCCGAGCACCATTTTTTTTTCATGGATGCTTCAGCCCCGGAGCCCCCCCAGAGTCAGCACCAACGCCTGCCTCCATGACTGGCAGCTGCATGGGATTGTGATCAAGCTGCTTTCTTGTAAACAGGGAAGACTCTCCTCCTCTCTCTGTCTTCGGTCGCGTGTTTATAGACCCTCTGACAGCAGGTTCTGTTTCTATAGTACATTCCTGGCATCTGAATACTTTAAAAAGTCCAAATTCCAGCTGCTGGACTGGCTCGTTGCAATCACACCCAATACAGAAGCGACAAAGGGTCCTGTGGCACCTTATAGACTAACAGAGGTATTGAAGCATAAGCTTTCGTGGGTGAATACCCACTTCCTCGGATGCAAGCAGTGGGGTTTTTTCCACTGCTTGCATCCGAAGAAGTGGGTATTCACCCACGAAAGCTTATGCTTCAATACCTCTGTTAGTCTATAAGGTGCCACAGGACCCTTTGTCACTTCTACAGATCCAGACTAACACGGCTACCTCTCTGATACTTGAGACCCAATACAGATAGATAACTTCTTAGTCTCAAGAGCAAATCATACTAACCACAATGAAAGTGTGGGAGAAATGTTGCAGATTCTAGGAAGCCGGACTAACCATCAGTAAAGGAATATTCTCTACCAAAGATCTCATTTTTGAGCCACAAGATAAGTGCAGCAGAGAGGCAACAAAACTCAGAAGAAGTCAAAAGAGCCCAGGTGGGGATGTAAGTTCTGAAGCTGTGTGTAGAGGCCAGAACGACCATCTGGAAAGGATAAGCATGAAGAAGGTACTTGGTTCCAAGAAAACAAAGGAGAGTTACTGAGGCTGGAAGTTACGAGGGTCAAACAAAGTGAGAGAGGATCTTCATCACACAAGCAACATAAAGCCTGTAATAAAACAGCAAGATCTTGCCACCACAGACAGAAATCAATGCAATCAACTGCTAGAAAGGCAAAAAGAAGAGAGCGCTATGTAGATAAAATGAGGAGGGGTATGTACAGCATATCATTCCAATTAATCTATGCACCGCAGACAACAGATGCAATAACTAACACACAGGGAGGTGTGAGCAAAAATCTAGTTGATTCAGCTCCGTAACACCGGCTTCTGCCACTTGAGCTAAAGAAAATCTCTCCTAGCCAGTAGTAGTAGTAGTGTGCCCCTTATGCTGTCTGTGGGCCAGCCACTAGAGACATCACACACAGAGAAACCTGGCATGTTATACTGTCCAACTAGCCACTGGCTTTCAGAGTCTTCCCGGAATTAGAGAAAAAGGGATAAGGCATGAAAATATCTGAAATAAATCATTGTGTAGGTCAGTCCTGGGAACTATTCCAGAATTCTGTTTTCAATCCTGTGAGCTCATGTATTGTAAATGGATACTAATGAGAATGTTAATTGTTTCCATTTAGCTGTGGTAACGCTGCAAACTGCAGCCAGAAGTTCCAAATTTCTCACCTTATTCAAAAAGACAAAGATGTACCATTTTCCCTTGTGGTTGAAATGACATTGGTGGGAAGCCTCAATCACAGCCTGCTTTTTTGCATTTTTAAACACTAGCCACCCAAAGACCCGTTTGATGGCTCCTGTTCTTCAGAATGAGGGAGGAAGTAGCTAGGAACTAGCTAGGTCCCATTAAGATTCCGTCCATTTGATTTATCACTGGAACCAAAAACCAACCAACCAACCAACCCAAAGGCTGCTGACTATCGAACAACATGAGCAGCTCCTTCCAGGGACTGAACGCTTGGTCTCCACAACACTCCCAAATGCTGTTTCTTTTCATACATTTGAGGCTGACTTGTCCATTGGAAAGAACAACTCAGTGTTTTGGCTGAGATGGTCATAGCCCTGCTTGTCACTTCGGAAACCGGGGTTCAGATCCCCAACGGGGAGTCCGCACTTATCTGACTAACACGCCAGGGATTGAACCAGGGACCTCCACAGGTAAAAGTATGAGCTGCTACAGCTTGAGCTAAAAAGCCAGCCCTCCAGAGCTGGGGACTGTACATTTATATCCTCTGTGGATCACACGTAACACTCACTCACCAGTGGGTTACATCAGTATCTCCTGTTCAGCCAATATAAAACTATCGGAGCAGCAGTGTCCATTCCTCATGGTTTGTATGGTCTGGCACATTGGAAAAACATTCAATGCAAACTGAATAGTAGGTTAGCAGGTTCCGGATGTCCTTGGATAGGCCGAAGAAATTGTAAGAAATTTGAAATGTTATTTACATTGTTCAGACTGTTCAAAGCAACTATAAATATACGTTACCTGTCAACTTAAAATACAGTATCACAAATGAACTCTGAGAACACTAACCAGTTGCTGCCTTCATGCACCATAACAGGAAAAATACCACCGCTAAGTATCTCCATGTATTTACTGCTTCACCCCTTACCATAGGACTATCTTTGTTCCATGGAATTCTTAAAGTAACAGGCAATGAAGAGCCTTTTAAAAGAGGAATCACATTCTATGTGTACATAAAACTCGAGTTCTGGAATACAGCTCAGATACTGAATGCCATAAAACCCAGGGAAGGGTAAATACCGACTGCGTATACCGAAGCGTTCTGAGAGATCATGGATGAAGGGGAGGATACGTGTGTATGCAACGGGAAGGAGATCCTGTAAGTAGCATCACCAACTTGCTGGAAAAATTGAGGTCTGAATCATGGAATTCAAACCCATACAGAATCTTCTCAAAAACACTAGGAACTATAGGCTGTATATAAACTTTGAATAGAAGCACTGGTCCGGGTCCTCATGCATGGTTGAGCAGTGCTTCACAGAGCTAAGCATGAAGGCATAAACCTTTCTGATACTGATGCCATCTGGGCACCGGGCTGGTCCTGGGTATATGTTAGAGCAATCTAAAGACTGCTCTAATATACACCAGCTGCAAAAGCCCAATTAAAGCTGCTGGGACATAGATGAATACCCCTTGACCAAACTCAACTCAAATATCCCCTCACATCCAGAAGGAATCCTCCAGTGGCTGGCTACTCCAACCTAAGGCCTGCTTTGTGCTGGCACAACAATGCAAAGGAACCTCAACATACCACAGACATAGCAACCAGCTGTGAGCCTAATATTTGCTTTTGAATTCTGTGCTTATAGTAACATATCTGTGACTGTTTATATAGAGACATTACCGCTGCCAGCTGAATTGAACGCATGTGGCACTGCGGATAGGACCTAGTATTTTCTGCTGTAAGGACCTGATCCAAAGGCCACTGAAGTCAATGGAAAGACTTCTATTCGCTTCAATGGGCTTTGAATCAGGTACTGAAACATGTGGGTTGTCTGTCACTTGAGCTGAGGGGAAATCTCAGTTACATGTAGTAGCATCAAGCTTTCTAGTAATTAGAGAGCAATATAATCCCATGCGTGGGAACATTCCATCCAGGAGATAACAGCTGTATATCCAGACAAACAGCCAGTACTTTATGGGTCGGGGTGGGCAAACCTTTTGGCCTGAGGGCCACATCTGGGTATGGAAATTGTATGGCAGGCCATGAATGCTCACGAAATTAACAATTCAGAGATAGCCAAATAAACTTTATTTAATCAAGATACATTTTAGTGGAACTAAACGTAAAACCTTATTTACTATTATAAATATACCATCATCACAACGTATTACACTAATTAAACCAAACCTATCCCCTTTCCACGCCCACTCTCTCTAGCCTGGATTTGTCGGGCGCCAGCTTCCACGCACTGGAACCCACTGAGATTCATCCAGCCCCCTGCTCTCAGAAATCTCCTCCCACGTAGGCCCTGACAGCCCACAACTTTGAAAAGCGCCAATGCACGTTCCCTGGCCAATTACTCTTTGTTTTATCCTCAACAATGGAAAATTAACACTACTAAAACATGAGCGTCACCTAAGCCAACAGGTAGCAGGCTCGTGGCATGTTCCAGGCTCTGATGGCGCGGGAGGCATGTTTGGGTTGTGCAGCCGGAGTAACATGCGTGCCCTCACGCCCGTCACGCAGATCCTGAACACGCAGGAGCGCCGGACGGGCAGAGCGGGGCAAGCCCCCGACCCCACTCTCTGGTTGGAGCGCCGGAGCAGGGCAATGGAGCTCAAGAGCCAGATTAAAAGGTCTGACGGGCCGGACGCAGCCATAGTTTGCCCACCCGATATGGGTTAATTATTCAGAGCTGCATGCACCAACGTTTATGTGCATATGTGTAGGCATCCATCTTAGGTGTGTAAATGCCTATGCAACCCCAAACATGCATCACTGCATCAGAGCGTTTAGGCCCCTAAGCTGAGTACACACATGTTTGAGAGCGCTCCACTGATGAGCTGGCCTTGTATTATGGAGGTGAGCATCTAATTACCTGGGCAACCATAGGCTGATGCAGCACAAGTAAGTGTGTCAATAACTTTGTGAGGCAACATTGTTAGATAAAGGTCTAGACCAGGGGTGGGCAAATGTTTTGGCCCAAGGGCCACATCTGGGTATGGAAATTGTATGGCAGGCCATGAATGCTCACGAAATTGGCGTTGGGGTGCAGGAGGGGGTGAGGGCTCTGGCTGGGGGCGCAGGCTCTGGGGTGGGACCAGAAATGAGGAGTTCAGGGTGCGGGAGGGGGCTCCAGGCTGGGGCATGGGGGTGGGAGTGGGGGAGGGCTCTGGGGTGGGGTTGGGGTATGATGGATTTGGGGTGTAGAAGGGTGCTCCAGGTTGGGACCAAGGGATTTGGAGGGCAGGAGGGGGATCAGGGCTGGGGCAGGGGGTTGGGGCACAGGGGGGGGTGAGGGCTCTGGCTGGGGGTGCAGGCTCTGGAGTGGGGCCAGAAATTAGGAGTCCAGGGTTCGGAAGGGGGCTCCAGGCTGGGGCAGGGGGTTGGGGTGCGGGATGGTGTCAGGGGTGCAGGCTCCAGGCAGCGCTTAGCTCAAGCAGCTCCTGGAAGCAGCGGCATGTCCCCACTCTGGCTCCTAAGCAGAGGTGCGGCCAGGCGGCTCTGCACACTGTCCCATCCACAGGCGCCACCCCCACATCTCCCATTAGCCGCAGTTCCCCTAAACGTAGGAGCCGGAGAGGGGACATGCTTCTGCTTCCGGGAGCCTCGGCACATGCGCATGGAGCGGCCTCCAACCCTGCTCCCTGACTGGAGCATGGGAGCAGGGCAAGTCCCAGACCCCGCTCCCCAGCGGGAGCTTGAGAGCCAGATTAAACCGGCTGGAGAGCTGGATGTGGCCCACGGACTGCAGTTTGCCTACCCCTGGTCTAGACTCTTCTAAAGACAGAGCTAGAAGAAATGCTGTCACAGTGCACGCTGGGAACTCTTACTGTTTACAGGTACAGTGAATGACTGAAAGGGACAAAGGAAAAGAGATGGTAACCCAGTGGTGTTCACACTCCTCCAAATACTGAGTAAAAACTACATCGCACAAACCTCTTGTGGGGCGAGCCCTGCGCGGATACAAGATGTATATTCGCAGCTGCAGATATCCGCAGATATACATCGGATCCCCCACACACAGCAGCGTGCATCTCCAAGCGGCTCGCACGCTCCCGGACAGCACACACTAGTGTGACCAGGGACAGCTATAATCATAATGATAATATATGGAGATATGCCTATCTCATAGAACTGGAAGGACCTTGAAAGGTCATCGAGTCCAGTCCCCTGCCTTCACTAGCAGGACCAAGTACTGTCCTTTGACAAATTTTTTTGCCCCGGATCCCTAAGTGGCCCCCTCAAGGATTGAACTCACAACCCTGGGTTTAGCAGGCCAATGCTCAAATCACTGAGGTAGCCCTCCCGCCAAAGGGAGGTTACCTGTGGGACTGGTGCCTGCCCCAGTGGGTGGGGCTGAGGGCGGGGTTAAGGGAGGTACAGCCACGCTGGAGGAGCTGCCGGCGTGAGGCGCTGGGTCCTGCAAGCGGCAACCCAACATGCTGCTGCTTTTGCCACTGCTGTAAAACCCTGCAACCCTGCAGATATCTGGTCTATATCTGCGGATATAAATCTTGTATCCACGCAGGGCTTCACTGGCTGGCAATTCTACATCCTGTCCTATGACTCAGTATAGTTTTACATGCATCAGAAATAATCAACACAGGCGCCCATTGTCTTCTGTGGGCCAGATTTTATCCCCTTTACTCACGTTAAGTAATACCTTACTCTGTGGGCAGCCCCATTGAAAGGAATCTGCAGAGTCAACTACTCACTGCGAATAAAGGTAACAGAATTTGACCCTGTGGGAGAAGAAAGCTGAAATAATGACATTTTCCATCAACGTTTGTATTATGGTAGCACCTAGGAGCCCGTCATGAACCAAGACCCCATTGTGTCAGGTGCTGTACAAAACACAGAACAGAAAGACGATCCTGGTTTTCAGAAATTCAATGCGATGGTAACACTCTACTTAGCTATGGGGAAGGAATACCAAGGAGAGCATAAACTCGCTGTAGAGAACGTGAACAATCAAAATAGAGAATAAAGTCCTAATGTCTCTTGGAGAGCCAAGGATATGTTAGGAAAAATCTATCAGCATTGAGATTTACTGGTGCCATGAACTAGGACTGCACTGCCTGCTACATCTGCAGCTGATCATTTAACAGAAAAAAACCACAGTCATCACAGATGCAAAAGATTACTGAACTGAAATGGAAATGCAGCGAACAAAGCATCCCCATATAGGCATCCTCATTAGAAATTGGATTATAATGATGTCTTTGGAATAATTGACAGTGAGGACTGTCTGGAACTTTTGAATTCATTGATATCAATCTGAAATTAAAAGATTTCAGGAAAAAGGTTTAAATGATTCCACTAGTATGCGTGCGTGGTGATGCTAATTAGGCTGTTACCTAACTGGCAAACCGCAAAGCCCTGCACTTTTAGTCGGGAATTGCTATTTGCTTTAGAAATCAGCTCTGAAAGGGATTGTGTAATTGCAAACAAGTTGTGCAGAATAAATAAGCCATTATTGTAATGAGGCCATTTCTTACTGAGGATATTTTTAAAAGACAAATTACAGACCATTACTTCATGCCAGACCAATATCTTGTATCTGTCACCTGCTTTTAGATTTTGAGCTAGTTTGCATTCTGCCTGACTTGTTTTACACACGATACTGTATGGACACCAGGCTTTCCCTGAAACTGTAATGGCATTAACTGATAGCTGACACATAATTGTGTGCAACTGAATATGAACATTTACTCTTAGTACTCCATGGCTGCCGCAGTTACTTTGGAGATGCAGGGTCAAATTCTCTGCTGGCGTAAATGGATATGTAGCGGGGTGGCTACCCCACTCCTGCCTGGAGGGGCTTAAAACAGCCTAGGAGAGAGCTGTGGCTGGGGGCAAGTAGCTCCCAGGCTGAGTGGGGGAAGTAGGCACAGCTGGGGCCACGCCCCAAACAGACCACAGCTGGCCCTTATATAAGGGCCCTGAGCCAGGAGCTCAGAAAATCTCCCTCTAGCTTCTGAGGGAGAAGGATCTAGCTGCCTGGGAACAAAGGGTTCTGGGAGTGAAGTAGGGCTGGGGAAAGGCCAGAGGAGCTGGGGAGCTCCAGGCCAGCAACTCCCCAGGCTGCAGGGCCTTGTCCAAGGCCCACCGAGGCACTGTGTGGCAGGGAAAGGCAGCAGGTCCAAACCTCCCTTGCCTATGATGACTGGCTAACACAGACTGCAGTCTGCCCAGGGAATGGGGGCTTGAGGATGACTGGCAGTAACTCATAGGCTGAGGCAAGGTGGGGATAGTGAGTGGGGTTCCCCTGGGAGGGGAGACCCAGTGACTGAGGGGAGGTACTGTCAGGGAGCAGCACCCCAGACAAAAGGGCACCGGGGTCCGGGAGGGACATGGGGTCCAGCAGCAAGCGGGACACCGATCAACAGAGGGCGCTCCGGAGGCTGGCAACGCTAATTCCCTGGACGACCAGCAGGAGGCGCCGCTGGGTGAGTCCCGCGCCGCTGGGTGAGTCCCGCACCGTTACAGGATGAAACTCCACTAAAGTCAATGGTGCTGTACCCTTTTACGTCAGCAGACAACTTGTACATAATTGTATGCTACATATTTTGAAAGTTGCTGGCCTTGCTTTTACTATTTCACGTTTAAAACACTTCAGGTATAAACCACCTTGGTTTTCTAGACTTGAAAATGAGTGTTGCATATATAGCATATTTTCACTCAGCACTTACCTATTTCCACACCTTTCTTTAGCTATGTATCTTTTTAACCCTCTGTTTCTTTCTGGCTACCAGTGACAAGAAGGCAAGCAACTCTATCTGCATTAGTATGTATTTTGGCATCTGAATTTGACCAGAGTATTTATTTCTGAATTGTTCAACTACCCAATTATACGAGTTACACTCACTGAGCCATATTCAGAACCACATCATCTGTTTACACGCAGTTCTCATCCTTGTTACACAGCCTCACCACCTGGACAAGTTTCTTCATTTTTATTACCATCGTGTCATCGACAAGGACTCCATCATGCTAGGCGCTGTACAAATAAAACAAAAGGCTGGTCCCTGCCCCAAAGAGCTTACAATAGAATCAGAAGACAGACAACAGATGGCTACAGACAGACCAATGGGGAATGGAGAAAACAGTGAGACAATATTGGTGAGCATGACAAGCCGTGGTATCAGTGCACCAGAACCCGAACTGTTTTAGAGGTTTTTGTAAGCATTGCAGCAAAGGAGAGTTTTAAGCAGGAATTTCACAGAGAATAATGAGGCAGCGTTGTGCACGTTATGGGGAGCTCCTCATGAAGAATAATACGGGAGAAAGGATGAAGGTACTTGTTTGAACATTTAAACAAGTGGATGATGGAGGCTGGCATCCTAGGCCAATCCTTAATTAGTACAATGCTGTTGCTATAGGTGGCATAAAGCCAGGCAAAGGAAGACTCATCTAGCACCCAGGACGACTAGGGTAAAAGCTGGAAAAGGACTGGAGTCTACAAAGCAACAGCAATCCACAGATTTGGGGGGGGGAACACAACCCTGAATTCTTCAGATTTATGTTTTTCCCCCTCTTGTGAGTATTACTGAATATCATCATATTTAAATTCCACAAGACACAACCAGGAAAGGTCATACCACTGAAAAAAACCTGAAAGAGGGTGAGAGTAATCAGATCGTGTGGTTGCTCAATAAAGCCCTGAGCCTGCAAAGATTTATGTCCTTGTTCCACTTTACACATGGGACTAGTCCCAATATTACTCACATGCATGACGTTACGCACGTGCACAAATCTTGGCAGGACTGAGGCCTTCTTGAGTAACCATATGATCTTACCACATGGGCACATCTTGATGTTCTCTTCCTTTTTTAATTCCTATGGTGCATTTTCTAGGACCGTAAATCCAACTGAAAATTAGTAGTAAACCAGAGAGAAAATACTTCCTCTTTCCTCACTACACTCGCTAGGCTCCATTCCTACCCTCTTGCACTTCTCTCTTTTCCTTCATTTCTCCTCTTCCACCCCCACTCCCAGCCCTCCTTTTCTTCCAGGTCCCCTTTTCACACATCAATCCCCAACTCTGGTAAAAGAGAATCCAGGAAACACTAGCTGCTCTTCGCGCTTGACCCATAAGTGCTTTTAACTTTCATTTGCCAAGAGAGGACACCTAGGAGAGGTTTCATCCACCTCATTGATGTTTGCAAATAAGAAGCGATTGCTATAAAACAGCACTTTCCTAAGAACCATGCTATCTAAAGGTTGAGCAGTGCTGATGCTAAAGTGTAGTGAAAAGTATTGCCATTTATTTCCAGTCAAACTGATTGCTTGCTGTCTTACGGGACATTAAAGATCTTTTCTGTACTGCTGCATAGGTAAACGAACTCTGTTGAGGTATAGCAGCCTTCTGAATTTTAGAAACAGCAGGGTGAACTCATTTTTAGTGCAACTCCACTGAAATCAATTGAGTCATATACAGAATAAATCCCTCCTGTCTCTATTCACCACCCTGTGGTGAGTGAAATTCCACCACAATGCAGAAGGAAACTTAAGGGGCTACACCGGGGGCTGCGAGCAAACCAGGTGTTTAAACAACCTATATGAACTGCAGCAAGGATCTTTAACTGGTTCTTCTTAGACTAGGGCCCAAGGCCACAATTAGAACTGGTCAAAAAAACAAATTTAGAAATTCATACTTTTTATTTTTGTGTACATTTTTCCCAAACTTTTACAGGTTTTTGAAAAATGAAAATGAATGTAAGCTTTTGATGAAAAGCTGAACAAAACATTCTGAAATCAGAAATGTTTGAAAGAAAATGTCCATTTTGTCAAAAAAGCTATTTTTTTTTATACCTACCAAAAAAGGTTCAAATGAAAAATTCTCAACTCACTCTGGCTACTATGAAGGGAAAACAGGGATGAGAAGAGGGAAAGGCCACAGATCTGCATTTATGTGACTGTTATCCAGGGCTGGCCTTACCATGAGGCAAACTGAGGCAGCCGCCTCAGGTGCCAGACTGAGGGGGGGCACCACTAGGACCCAGAGTGTAGAAAATTGTGTCTGCTGCTGGTGCATATGTATTCTCTCTGCTCGAGATGCACAGAGATGGTGGAGTGCTGTGCTGGAGGAAGGCGGGCACAAGAGACATAACAGGCAGGCAGGAGAAAAGGTGAGAGGGAATAACAGAAAGCAGCAGAAGCTGCAGGCAGAGAGAGGAGGAGGAGCCTCTTATGTACCTCTCTAGCACCCCAGGAGCCTGGACTGATTAACACCAGCTTCTCAGGGAGCTTCCTGTTTCCTGCTGCTTCCCTGAACCCACTTGAGGAGAACTGAAATAGTAGGAGCCAGTTAGGCCCTTAAGACGCTGATATCTTCCCTCACTCAGGCCCTGCTACCAGCCTGCTTATTTGTCCCCTTCAATTGAGTGTTGAGAGCCACTATAGCTGGCACAGAACAGCAGTCATGAGTGAAAGAAGAAAATGCCCCTCTGGGGCAGCATTCAGAAAAAGAAAGAAAAGCTTCCTTTACTTTCTATCTAGGCAGGAAGGAGCTCTCCTGAGATACGCAGACACAAATGTTCACGGTGAGCCTTCCAGCCCAGTGAGGATGTGAGTGGTGAGGAGATGCCTGATCTTCCAGTTAGTCAGAGTGCAGGTGACCTGGCAGCTACTGCAGCATCCATATCTCCATCTCAAATGGATGTAACCATGTACATTCCTGAAGAAAAGTGTAGATCAGAGAAGAGTGTGGTGGAGACGCAAGAGACAGCTGCTGCTGAGTTTAGTTGCTTAAGTCTAGATGATCCAGGACTGTGGACCCACTTGAGCAGTAGCCTGAGGGACTTCCTGGTACTGCATGGGCCACAGCAAGTGAAAAACTTCATGTTCCCCAAGGACAATGAAAATAGAAGTTTCCATCCAGCACATTACTGGCGTGAAATCCCCAATGGTGACAAAGTGGAGAGGCCATGGCTTATGTACTCAAAACCCCAGAATGCTGCGTACTGTTTTTGTTTCAAACTCTTCCAGTCTAATGTTCCAGCCACATTGGGTTCTACAGGAACAAAGGACTGGAAAAATCTGGCTAGAAATCTGGCATGCCATGAGAAGGCAGCAAATCACCAGAGAGCATTCCATAGGTGGAAAGAGCTTGAGATGAGACTGCGGTTAAAGGCCACCATAGATGATCAGCATCAAGAGAAGACTGCATCAGAGTCTCTTTACTGGCAAAATGTTCTGAAAAGGCTCATTGCCATTGTGAGAATGCTTGCTACCCAAAACCTAGCACTGTGTGGCACTTCAGATCAGCTGTATGTGCCAAACAATGGAAACTTCCTTAAAATTGTGGAGTTGAGGGCTGAGTTGATGCTGTATTCCAGGAGCATCTAAGAAGGGTCACCACCCAAGAAATGTACACACACCACTACCTTGGAAAGACAATTCAAAATGAGATCATAGTTACTGGCAACAAAAGTCAAACAGAAGATTGTGGCAGATCTGAAGTCAGAAAGATATTACTGTTATTCTGGAAGATACGGGAATTGCAATAGCTGACATGAGAGGTCAGGGCTATGATAATGGTGCCAACATAAGAGGAAAGAACAGAGGAGTGCAGACACAGATCCAAGAGTTAAACCCTTGAGCTTTTTTTGCCCCATGCAGTTCTCATTCATTGAACTTAGTGGTCAGTGATGCAGCATCAGCTTCTAGTGAGGCTGCTGAATTTTTTCATGTAATTCAAAGCATCTATGTATTTTTCTCTGCATCAACTCATCAATGGCAAATTTTGAAGCAACATCTGGGAACAGCCTCTCTGACACTGAAACCACTGAGTGTCACACAATGAGGAAGTCGAGTGGGGGCGATAAAGAGATGATGCCATAGTTGCCATTATGGAGGATAATGCTATGACAGGAACTGTTTGTGGGAGAACAGTGGCAGAGGGAAATGGAATCACCAGAAACATACATAACTTCAAATTTCTGTGTGGCTTCGTGTTGTGGCATGACATACTGTTTGAAATAAATGTTGTAAGCAAGAGACTCCAAGGTGTTGACCTTGATATATCTGGAGCAATGGAACAACTGGACAAAGCAGTCATACCTATAGTCTTATCAGTCAGATGAGGGATTTCAAAACATTCTGAAGAGTGCACAGAAGTTGGCACTTCACACTGAACCTGTTTTCCCACCCATTCAAGAATACAAGAGTCACCAAAGAAGAAGACATTTTGATTACGAGGCACGGGATAATCCCATAAGAGACCCCAAACAACAATTCACAGTTGAATTCTTTAACCAGGTGCTAGATTGTGCAATACAGTCAGTTGAACGTTTCATGCAGCTCAAGGAACACAGCAGTATATTTCGGATGTTGTGTGATATTCCAAAACTCCTCACTATACCTGAAGAAGACCTACACCAGCAATGCAGGGCACTAGAGACAGTGTTGACACATGATGACATGTGCGATATTGATGCGAGTGATTTAGGAGATGAACTGAAAGCCCTTTCAAGATACATTTCAGAGGATCAACTCCAAAGGCTGTTCTGGAATATATGTGCACAAATAAGATGACCACTCTCTTTCCAAATGCTTTTGTTGCTCTGCGTATACTTCTAACACTTCCTGTAACAGTTGCCAGTGGAGAATGCAGCTTCTCCAAGCTGAAGTTAATAAAAACACATCACTCCACAATGACACAGGAGAGGCTGGTCGGCCTTGCAACCATCTCAATAGAGCATGAGCTGGCCCAGACAGTGGACCTTCAGGAAGCAGTTCAAATCTTTGCAACCAAGAAGGCACTGAAAGCACCACTTTAATTATTCAAACAGATAAAAATGCCATCAGTGTTTACTATGCAGACAAGAAAAGTTACATTTGCTGTTCAGGCGTTTGAAAGTTAAGCGTTACTTACAATTTTTGAACAAGGCATTTTAAGTTGTTAATTCTCCTCTATTGGGGTAGGGAGCAGAGCCGTACCATGAGAGGAATAGAACAGGGAGAAGGCAGAATTGAGACCTTTCAAAGTTTTGGCCCGAGCGAGGGGGCATGGGGGCATCATTTGAGCTCCCCGCCACAGGTGCCAAAATGTTGTGGGCCGGCCCTGATGTTATCCCCCAACAACCTCCATAATTTGTGTGGAGGATCTTGTTGATCGAGTGGAATAGCAATTGAGGCAGTGGGAGCAGGTCACAGCATCACCACATCCTGGCCTCTGTTTGAGGAAGCAGATTTCATCTCACCAAACATCCCATGCATAGAGCCCAAATAATCAGGCTTTGTGTAGGTGGAGTGAATTTCACCCTGTGGTCCATAATAATAGCTCTTTAAAGCGTCAAAAATCTGCTTGTCAGTACTTCAGTAGTTTGATATTTAAGGTGGCTCCTGAATGCTGGGATTTTTTTAAGGCCACAAAATACATTATGGTCAATTGATCCAAAAATAGGCACCCCAAATTGGGCTCCACATTGTCAAAACTGTTGAACGCAAGGTCAATGGGAGATGTTGGGTGCTCAGCACTTTCAAAAATCAAGCCAGTTATTTATATGCCTATATCAGCATTTAGGACCTTCACTTTAGGCTTGCATCTTCTAGTGCTTCAAATCAGCCTGATTTTAAAGATTTCAAGTGACAGAGCTTCCACCACTTCCCTTCCTCAGCATAACAGAGAGCTTCCCAGAGCCATATTTGTACATTTGAGAAATGGTTTGATTTCGATTTAAAAGGATTCAACTGTACTGTTGTGCTAGCCTATGCTACAAGCTCACACACAAATCCTGTAATTGCATTCTGTTCCTAATGAGCATGTGCCATCACCTGACCCAAAAACCATCCATGCAATTAAATTACACGTGCATTTTTTCCACACATGCCTCGGCAAATATTTTCAAAGGATTTTAGGTTCCTCCTGTTCTGGGTGCCTTCCTCGCCAGATGTGAAAGGGGCCCAATTTTCAGAGGATGGGTGCTCAGCACTGTTCTAAAACTAGCCCCCTTTGAGAGAGCTCATTGGGAACTCAGAAACTGATGCACCCAAACTCACTAGCTGCTTCTGAAAACATTCCCCGCGAGGTCGAAACAATTCTTACTGTCCTTTATGGTGTTCGTTCTTCCCTCCAGAGTGTTTCTAAATATCCAACGTTTTAAGCAGTGTTAAAATGCTAGGTCACATGCTTGAAATGGATGTCCAAATGCAGTTTAATAACCAGTTCCAATACTAGACATCTCAGAGGAATAAACTGATCTTTTTAAAAGGCCATCTCGGTAGTCAACACTGTCCGCAAACGTACTGCGACATGCAGTGCTCCATGTATTTCCCATTGTGAATACAAATGCTGAATGTTTCACTACTGCTATGTGAGCATTGAAAGAGTGAGGGCAAGGGGATGGGGGAAGTCAACTTTTCTAAAAAGCTGCCATCTTTTGATTTCTTATTTGTCTTGAGCAATATGAAACATTGCACCGTTATCTTCTAATGGCTGTGAACCGAGTTATTAAATAAATGACTCCATGCAGGGTAGAAGTGGGCCATGACATGCAGCTATTTGCACGCACAATGCAAATTCAGCTGGATGGATGGAGCTGGCATAGTGCATCCTCGTCAGGAAATTTGTTAGCCTTGTTCGGCTGCTCTCTGAGATTATCTCTGTTATTCAAGCCCAGCCTCGTGCTAAACCAGGGCTCTGAAGCCACTGATGGGGGGGGGGGGGAAAACTAATGGGAAAATAGTGCAGAAAGTGTATATTTCTAAATGCAGGTTCATAGCTACAATGTGTGTGCTGCTGTCTGGGAGAGAAGGGATAAGAGAGGATTCTTGTTATTTAAACAGGGTCAGGTGATTGATTTGGTGTAAGTATAAACACTGACGTGTTTCACTGTTAACATTTGCAGCTCAAATTATCCTGTTAACATTAATAATAATAATACTCTATTAGTACAGTACCACTAAAGCCATAAGACCAGGGCCCCATTATGGGAGGCCCTGTACAGAATAAGAGACAGCCTCTGCTTCAGAGAAGCTCAAGTCTATATAGACAAGACAGTCAAAGGGTGGGAGAAAAGAAGTATTATTATCCCTATTGTACTGATGGGGAACAGAGTCACTAAGTGGCCTACCCAAAGTCAGGCAGAAAGTTTGGGGCAGATCTGGGAACCAACTGCAGATCTCTTCAATCCTAGTCTAGTTCCCTACCCACAAGACCATCCCAGAACAGTGAAACAGTAGAGGCATGGACACACAATAAACCACTGAAGTCGCCCTAGATAAGATTGCAGTTTAAGAACTCTTTCCAGAAGTATTAATGGCAGGAAGTTGGCTGTTCTCTGAGTCTAGTCCTTTGCATCCCGAGAAGAGTTCAGGTTTGCCTGACTGTGCCATGAGGAAACAAGCCCAGACTGCTTAGAGTTCACTCACCATTACTGCAATACGCTGGAATTCTGCAGAGTGTTGTATTCTGAATACTTCAGCCTGGGCTTTAGCTTGCACCAATAATATTAGTTGCCACTTTATTCTTTCATGGTGTTTCCTGAATTCCAAAATCTTCTGGGTTTCTCCACCAAAACTATGTACTTCATAGAGTGAGAATTTGCTACTTGAGAAAGGATTTAGATTGGCAGCCCTGAAGACAAACATCCTCTATAATACAATGCGAATGTGAGACACAGACATGTAATCTTCCTCATGCTACCCCATTCCGTGTGCCTCAATCCCAGCTCAAGGGAATACCTGAAGAGGATAGTTCAGTCTTCACGCTCATTGAAACCTTGGCCTCCTCATCAAGACAAAGTGTTATGATGGTTTTTGTTTTATTTTTTGCTAAGCAGGCATGTAAGCATTGGAAACAGGGGCGAAATTACCAGATTGATTCCAGAAACATCATCAAATGGTGAAACATTTTGGTGACTACCAACTAGGGCTGGAGTTGAACTGGTGACTTAGACTTTAAA
Organism: Macrochelys suwanniensis; assembly: GCA_033296515.1. Lineage (NCBI taxonomy): Eukaryota > Metazoa > Chordata > Testudines > Chelydridae > Macrochelys > Macrochelys suwanniensis. The sequence continues at coordinate 20,276,024 of CM065779.1, read as the reverse complement.
AAGGCTGCATTTCCCACTACCGATCTTTTGGTAATCCAGTTCCCACATGATAACGTCTTGTAATTTTACCAAGAACGTGCAGGCCTAAACACACACACACAAGTTTGTAGAAGCCAAAAGAACTTTGGCACAACAAAGAGAGGTGGTTGTCAACAAAAGCAGATGGTCAAAGAATTGGGCAAACACTACTAGTTTCATAAATGAAGTTTTTGCTTTTGTAAATGCCACACTTCGTTAACCAGCTTCCAGACAAGATGATAGAAGTAGCCAGTTGGAAACAAGCTTTCTGCCAGGATTCTGTGTTTTTATGACAAAACTAAAAGTCCACAGATGGAACAACTCAAAGCTCATTCTTAAACAGGTTGGTCCCCCCCTTCTTCCCCAACTCTCTAAACAACAACAACATATTGCGTTGAATAGAAGCAACAACTATAAAAAAATAGGGGAGATCGGTAATTTTGTTGCTATAGTTTCACTGTGAGGACATCTGTATTTTTCCAAGGGTGGCCTTCCCTTCCCTCCAGTATTCATCTTGTCCCTCAGCATGCTTCATCCAAAGCCTTGCAGGGAGTTACCCTCCGCCATTTCAATCATTCTTCTCTCATTCTTTTGTGAAATCCTGGCTCTGTTGATAGCAAAACTCCCTCTGAAGTCAATGGGGACAGGATTTCACCCAGTGCCTGCGGGCCCAACCCTCCTTCCCTCCATGGTCAGCATGGCCCTTTACTCTCCAACAGGCCTGATGGGACCCAGATGAGGAGAAGTGCTGTTGGTCAGAACGACACTCATTCTGCAGCACATCAGGTTGGTTGCTATTCTCCTGATGAGTGAGCCGCACATGCCTCTGAGGTGGCCAGCTACTCATTTGTGGAAACCAACTTCCCGGCCGAAGTCGTTGAGCAAAAAAAACGGAAATCAGGACAAAAGGCTTCCCGACCAAGCATCGGTCGGGACGCGGGACAAATGAAAAATCGGGACGGTCCCGATTTTATCGGGACGTCTGGTCACCCTCGGTGACCCCTTTAAAGCAAAATAACACCGCACTTAAAACCAGCACATAGTATTCCTCACGTTTCCTCAAAGAATAGGAAAAAAATTTCACATTTTTATGAAAGTTCACGTTTCCTACTAAAAGCCTTCTTGTGGTTGGAAAAAACCCATCCTCACTGGCTATTTAAAACCCACTGAAGGGTTACGAATAGGGTGACCAGACAGCAAATGTGAAAAATCGGGACGGGGGGTAATAGGAGCCTATATAAGAAAAAGACCCCAAAATCAGGACTGTCCCTATAGAATTGGGACATCTGGTCACCCTAGTTGCGCAGGGCCAGGTCTGGTGTAAAAATCTGCATAGCCCCATTGATGTCTGGTTTCAAATACTATTATAATTACCATAAAATTATAGTCAGCTTCTGTTGTTGAAATAAATCCATTTAATGCAGCAGCATTTATTTCAACAAGAGAAAAACGTTTATTTGCAGATTAAAAGAAACAGAACAAGCAACATTTACATCAACTGTGGAATGGGTTTAGACAAAGACTTACTCCACTTCCTGTAGCTCCTTATAAGTAGAGCAATCCCTACTCAACATACATGGCAAGGTGTGAAATAAAATACTTGATTTCTATTTGCCTTTTATAGGTCATTATTGTCGGGCTGCAATTAAAACCAGTGGCTCTGAAGTGCTTCATACCTAGTGCTATAAGCGTGTTTAACAAACCTAATCAGAAATACCGTAAAGCCTTCAGAATTTTTCACCTGGGAATGTCAATTTCTTGGAAGGAAAAAAAATGGCCTTGTTATTGGAGATTTCCCCCCCCCCACCCTATTATTGATGGGTTTTTTGACCGCTTTTACATTTGTCATAAAATCTGTCTGTGAAATTCAAAGAGACTTACTCAAACATAGATGTAGCAAATTGAGGTGTTATCCTCTATACTTCACACACATAAAACTTCCACTGGAGTGAGTCTTATGAAATGCAGGATCAGTGATTGTGATGGAGAATTACTTGTCAGTGTACATTGTTGTTGTTGTTTTAATTGTGTGATCTGTAGAGCAAGAGATGGATAGTCCTTTATGTGTAAGCAACACCCCTCCTATAGGGGGTGCTGGCATAATACACACTTATATTATTATTTACCCACTGGATGAGTTTTGATATACATTAAGTATTAGGGCCAAATTATCACAGGTATTTAGGCACCTAACTTGCATTGAAATCAACAGCAATTAGGCACCTAAGTGACTTTAAAAATCTGGCCCTGAGTGCCTATCAAACTTTTAGCACTGCATACATCAATTAACAAAAACAGCATTACTCCTGATTCACGCAGGCGTAACCTGAGTCCAGTCCCTTTGTTCAATGCTTTCCAATGAGATTGCTCACGGAGCATAAAATTAAGTGTGTATGTAAACCTTTGCAGAACTGGGGCCTGAACAGACAAAGGATAGCGAAAAGGAAGTGTTGTTCCCTTTTTAACAGAGGGGGAATACAGAAATAAAACGACTCGCCCAAAGTCACATAGGGCAGCTATTGCAGAACAAGGATGTGAACTCAGATCTCAAGTCTCAGTTCATGGCTTTCACCACAAGACCATCTTCCCACCACTCTACTCCCTCCTCTGATCCTTTCTCCCATTCCCCTACCTCTCTGCTCCACTACCAGAATATCTACTTTTAAATCACTCAGTTCCTGGGATAGTTTTCATTGAGAATCAGTGTGTTAGGTTGGGTTGGGGGGTTGTTTGGTTTTTTTAAGCTACCAAATGCAAATGTGTAGGGGGAAAAAAAAACATTTCCCCACAGACAGTAACTGCAGAACAAATTCAGTTAGAGTATCTTTTCTTTGCATAAAGCATTTATTACGATGCTGAGTGAAGTGCTCATTAGCCATCGTGAATGCTATAAATGGTGGAGGTTAGTTCACTGAAAGCCTGACCTTTCTGAATATCATGCCTTTAAAAAACTTCTCCTATTGTCTGCAGCATTTGAAGATCTGGCTAATTGGGAGCCAGTCTCTCTCTTTCTTTTTTTAAAAGAACAAACAACTGTGTCAGAGGCAGAACTGTGATGACAGTAAATGTCACTGTAAATTGTAAGCGACATTAACTCAGTGGACATGCTGAATTTCCCACTGGTGTGCAACAAACTGAGCCATTGTTATTGCAGTATCCTTGCAAGCGGTGATCTCCAAAGTTCAATAGTTGTTCATGGTAAGTTGAGGAACCCTCATTTAGACATGGGCTCTTACCCTTTGGCCCAGCAGCAGCTTAATTGTTTACCACGATGCATAATGAAGATGTTTAACAAATTAGCCATGTAACACACAAAGCAAAGGCGTTTACATTGTAGTTGTAATTTATGACCAATACCCTACTGTACCCTTCCGAGGAACCCAGATTAAAATTAAGGATGGACCAGGTCCGCGTACACAGCTTATACTTTCCTCGAGCAGAATGTACTGAGGCTGAACATTGATCCAAGTACCCTGAAATTTTGGAAAGTTCAGAATCAGGATTGTTCATATATATGCAGAAAGCAGAAATTCAGATCTAGAATTTTGTTTCTGGGTCATCTCTAGTACAATTACATGTTAACAGTGACCAGCTTGGACCCAAGAAAACCTCTTCCAGTTTAAAAAGCTACATGCTCTGGAAACAGTCGATATTCTGCTCAATTATTCCTTGGGCAATAGTTTTAGACTTAAAGTCACCTCTTAAGCACACAAATTTGGTATTTACTTATTGTAAACAAGAATTTTAAAAGTAATTAACAATAAATCCACAATGAAGTTGCAAGGTGGAAATTCTTGCAAGATAGCAAGAAATTTCAATTATCTCATTCATTTTATATATGCTTTCTATTTATTCATTTTCATTGTTTCATTACTTGTTATCTTCCATCCATTTATGTGACATTTCCAAATGATCTTGCATGATTCAACTTTTAAATTTACTGTAATTTGAATATATACACACACACACAAGATAAATTAATTTCTTCATTAGTAGATTGTTCTTAATACTAATTAATATATTTATACTGATGTAAACGTGTATGGTGCTTCATGATAAGGGGCCAGATCCTCAGATGTAGTCCTTTGTCTTGAAAAAAGACAAAATGGAATTTCAAATTGTCACTAAAAAAGGCACTTTATTTTCAAACTAACTTCAATGAAGATTGAATTTTTGTGATGTTACCTAGAAAGAAAATGAGCCTCCACACCTATATTGAGTAACACACTTCTATTATATGTATTGCATCCTATTTGCGATCTTGTTTTGCTTCTTTCCTTTTGCATGCATGGCACAAATTACTATCATGATTATGCATTGTTTTTACAGCACCATAGGTATGTACATCACTTTACAGGCACAAAATATATCAAGGTCCCATCCTGAGGAGCACATACTCTCAAGTAGACATTACAAAGTGATGGATGACAAACTATGGGCAGAAGAAGTGCTTTATTACTAGTATGGTGGCATCTAGAAGATCCAATTCTGGGACTGTAGAAGCGACAAAGGGTCCTGTGGCACCTTATAGACTAACAGAGATATTGGAGCATAAGCTTTCGTGGGTGAATACCCACTTCTTCGGATGCAAGCAGTGCATCCGACAAAGTGGGTATTCACCCACGAAAGCTTATGCTCCAATACCTCTGTTAGTCTATAAGGTGCCACAGGACCCTTTGTCGCTTCTACAGATCCAGACTAACATGGCTACCCCTCTGATAATTCAGGGACTGAGACCCCACTGGGTAATCATTGTCTACACACACCAAAAACATGGTCTTTGCCCCTAAGAGCTTACAACCTAAGTGTAAGACGCGACAACACGTGGATAGAACAAACAGAGAGGGGAGCACAAAGCAACGATAAGTGTAATAAGCAGCAGTCATGGCACACCAGCTGCTCGCCGACACTGAGGGTTTTGCAGGCATCAGGGCAGGAGCGAGAAGGGATAAGAGGATGACGAGGGTTACAACTCAGAAGAGAGGTGCGGGTAGGTGTCTGAGTTTTTTATTTCATTCTTGTATTTCACGCTAACAATAAAATATAATTTTCAAATGAAAAAATAAACAAGAATGGGCAGAAGTCTTGAAAATGAGCTTAGAGAAACCTCTGTGTGTGTTAAAGCGACAAACCCTGGACAGGGGCATGCAGAAGGGGGGCAAGCAGAGGCACGTGCCCCCGCCCCAGTAATCGGCAGAGGCACAGAACTCCTCTGTCCCCAGGGCCGTGGTGGGAGCGGAGAGCTTCTGGGGCATGGAACGTACCCCTCCAAAAGTGATCAGATTTTTATCCCTGCGCAAGCCCCTGACCCTGGATTGTTTAAAGCTCCCGCTGCTTCCTGCCGTATGGGTTCCCATTAAAGATACTCTGAAGAGCAGCGCCACCCAGAAGGAGCTCGAGGATGGATTGTGCAAGGGGAAGTCTCCTTGCACTCTTCCCTCACATACTGCCACTACCCCCATTCTCCATATGCACCCAGGCTAGGGCCAGCCACAATCTGGCCTTGCACATATTTCCCAGTGTACGCACAACTGAAGTCGGTGGGCATTTATGTATAATTCGATTTTTACTGGTAAATGTCGGTAAACATCCATTTCCCCCATACACACACAAAATGAAACATATTTCTATCAATGATAACAGAAATGTACAGATAAGCAAAGTCAGAAAAATGCTTCTGGAGAACTAATTGGGGTTTGATTTAAGGATATTTGCTCCGTTTATCTTGACATGGAATGTTGACAATTTGTGTTTTAATGGTTAACAAGCTTAAACTTTTGGGATTTCAACACCTGCTCTCATTCACATAATTATTGTCTGGTTGACCGTCCCCAATTTCCCACAACTGTGAACATTTATATAGATAAAAACCTAAAAGATGCTTAAAATAAAAAGACACATTATCAGCCAAAATTATACACAAATAAAATTGAATTCTGTCAAGCCTATGTAAAATGAACCATGGCCACCTACATACGGACAATGTGGTTGGCTCTGAGGACCAATGCAAGACCTTCAGCACCAGTAGCTGGATTCTATTGACTTTAATGGTGCTGGATCAGATGCCAAAAGCATAAATTTCTATTTGAGCTAAGGAATGAATCCAGTGGGAAATATCAGGATCTTATCCTCTGTGGGGTCAACCACTAGCAGAAGAATTCATTCCAAGCAACAAGGAAAGACTCCCATTGACTTCAAGGGGCTTTGGATCAAGGCCTAAAAGCGTTTCCACACATAAATGCAGACAGAACAGATTACTGGAGTCCTTTTTCTGCTCTGTAAATCTTTGAGCACAATTTTTGCTATATAAATACTATTCGTGTCAGCCACCACTATGAAATGCAGCTGTTTCTGATGTGGAATGTGAAATCACAGCTCACAGCAACCCGACAAAAGAGTTGAAGGACAAAGAAAAAGGCAATAGTCCGTGACATCTGCAGGGAGGATTTGAGGGAAGCAGAATGTGATTCATTTCATTCATTACTAGCCTTCAGTCAAAACCTCTTCATAATCTTCTAGGCCAAGGAAAAACCTGGAGTCCAATAGATCAGTGTAACACAGCTCCAGTGTCCTTTCTGGATTTGCTGCTGGCTTTGGAGACGTTAACCTGATTTACCCACACAATTGGCACGCGATGCATGCCCATATGTGGTGGGAGCAGCCATATCCCACATGCCCACAGGAGAAGAGAAAGTGCCTTTGTTTCAAGGACACTAAGCAGAGCAGAAAGCAACTACGCACGAATCGAAAGGGGAGCTTTTGGAGCGATCTGTGAAGTGCACAAGTTTCATCAGTACATGCTTCCGATAGGCCATCGCTCGCTCGTGCCCCTCTTTGGGCCCGACATGGATATTCTTCTGCTCAGCTTCTAGCGGAATGCAAAGGCTGGCTCTTTTATTATTCACCCTCTGAGAGCTTCCCTTAGAGTTCCTCTGCCATCAAGCACTTGAAGACCTTTTCCAGATGAAATTTCTATTTTGGAGAAAAAGAAAACACACCTGTCATAGACTTAAAAGAAAGTAAAATATACCTGGGTAGATCCACACTGGCTCAGCATCTGGGCAATGAATAAAACATTAGGCAAATGAATAGCGCTTCTCCCCTACCATTCCCGATTAAAGCTGCTACCAGTCAATTCTGGATGCATATTATAGCACTCTGCCGCTTTTATGCTGCTTCGGCTTCATGTTGCACAGACAGCCTGATCCAGCACCCACGGGAGTCAACAGGAGTCTATCCGATCCAGTCCTGATTTTGGAGCGTATACCAGAGTTACATTTAGTGGCAGGTGTTGGATTGTGCCACTGACGAGAAGGCAAATCTTTTTTCTTGTGTCAGAGACTGTGTTGCTGACCTGAAGATGGTGTGTGCTTTTATTTATTTGGTGATCTTTCTGTTTAACGTCTTAAACTTAATGTAAGCAGGGCTGGCTCTACCTTTTTTGCAGCCCCAAGCGGCAAAGCAACAAAAAAAAAAGCAGCCGCCGAAGAAGCAGAAGTCAAGAAGCTGCTGCCAAACTGCCGCCGAAGATGCCGGAGTGCCACCCCAAAAACTCCCTAAGTGCCGCCCCTTCTGATTTGCCGCCCCAGGCACAAGCTTCCTTAGCTGGTGCCTAGAGCTGGCCTTGAATGTAAGGAGCTCAAACTCCCTATTTGGCTGTAGACCACAGCTTTGTAGGATCTTTTCTTGCCCTAGTGAGGAGAAGGATTTGGGGACGGACCAGGATAAAGGCTGCAGGACCAAGGGACTAGAGGGAAGATACAGCAACTTTTGTACAGAAGGGAGGATGGTCTTGTGAAGGCACTGAACTGGTAGTCAGAAGATCTGTGTCCAATTTCTGGCTCTATCGGCTTTCCTGAGTGACACGGGGCAGGTCATTTAATCTCTCTGGGCCTCATCTGTAAAATGGAGACAGCAGTACTTCCTTGGTCCGTCTCCTTTATGTAGAATATAACCTTTTCAGAGCAGAGGCTATTTCTTCCTGTGTGTTTGTACAGCATCTAGCACAACGGCCTAGGGGGACTTGCGTGACTACGGTAACACAAAGTGTAACATCTACTGCAGCTGTGAGGCTGCCTGGGTGGTTACAGAGCAGCTCTGCAGCTGCTCCCAGAGCCAGGCGAGAAGAAAATGCCACACCCTGACCCCAGACTACGCAGAGGTCACAGATCTGGGCCTCTCCCCCTAAACATTCCCCTTCCTCTCCACACATCTTTCTCCGTCTCGCTTCCTAGAGCAAAGCCATTTCTTTTCGTGTGGACCTAATTCCGACAGGAGCTCTCCCGAGTTGAGCCTCTTTATTAATCTTGGAGAAAATTAAAAGCAGAGAGCAAGGAAAGAGGAGAGGGGAAGGTACGTTCAGATCGTCACGGCAAGGTCAGAGTCTAATATGCTATGAAACTGTTAACAAAGAAACTTAAATTTAAAATGCCCCTGGGGGGGAATAAGGTACATTCCCTTCCCTTCTGCCTGCCTCCTTTCCCTGCATCTCCCCTCTCATCTCTGCAGTGAATCCGGACAGGGCTGCTTCAGACAGCATTGCCCAAGCTGCAGCTGGCCCCCAGATCATGAGGAGTCCACCAGCGCTAATGCCGCCTTTACTGCTCATGCTGCAGAACTGCCTCACATGGAGCGTGAGCTGCTTCCTACTGCCTGAGAGCGCTCTGGGGATTGCAACCCGAGAGCATCCTAGGGAGCCAACAAGCCCCTCCCCTTTATCCCAGCTCCACTTGGGGGTGACTAAAGGTTTCCCCCTCCTTGTATTTAACTGGAAACCTGCATTTGCCATTCCGCCCCCACAACAGCTAGAGCCGTTCTGGGAGCATGATGGGTTCTGTCCCCACTTCACCATGCCACGGACTCGGCCCTTCCCACGCCTCCCTGCTCCCAATACACGCAGTGTGCAAGGCACAGAGGTTTGCTGCATGTGAAGGGAGACCAGGAATTATTCAAAGAAATAACACTGGGAGCGGTTCTAAAGACCAACTACATCCAAGAAAGCTGTGACCTGCTCTCAGACAACTCTCAGGGGGAAATCACCACACAAAATATTCCCTCAGCTCTATCCATACAGCACCCTAGTATAATTGTGTGGATCATTACTATTGCAGTAGTTTCTAAAAGCCTCAATTGAGATCGGGGCCCTTGTGTGCTAGGAGCTGTACAAACACATAGTAAGGCACAGACCCTGCCCTGAAGTACACCAAAGAGTATGTGTACACTGCAAAAAACACCACACCAACCACAGCGAGTTTTACAGCCTGAGTCAACTGATTGGGCTCGCACGATGGAGCTAAAAATAGCGGTATAGACATTCCTACTTGGGCTCTGAAACCTCGGGAGGAGGATGGGTCTCAGAGCCCAGGCTCCAGCCTAAGCAGGAACGTCTACACTGCTATTTTTAGCAGTTGACCCGGGCTCTGAAACTCGCTGCCATGAGGTTTTTACTTTGGGGGTGGGAGGGGTTGTTTACAGGACAGGACAAAGAGTGGGAGGGGAAATAGCAGCACGGGTAGGTGAAGTCCCAAGGTGTCACAGCAGGGCAGTGGCAGAGCCAGGAATAGCACACGAGTCTCCCAAGTCCCAGCCTAGTGCCCGATCTACTCCATCACACTGCCCCTCCACACATCAATCCGAATTCTGCCTTCAGTGAGGCCTCAAAGACGTGACCTCAATATAAACGGGGGCAAAACGTGGCCTGAAGTAAATATTTACACTTGTCCAAGCTCTTTGTGCAGGACCTATGTACTCCTGTATGCATGGACAAAGCCTAGCTTATTGCAGGTGCTAACGGTAAGTCTGAGAAGGGTCACAGGAAGGCTGGTGGCTGCCTGGGACTTCTGAGACCACTGTGACTATTAACTTATCTAATAAGGCCCAATTCAGCAAAGCACCTAACCACATGCTTTGGTTCATCCCTATTCAGCATTATGACCAAGTACACGCTTAAAGTCCTTTGCGGAATAAGGTCCTATGGACAAAATTTTCAAAAGCACCTAAGTGACATGAGCCTAAGTCTCATTTTCAAAAGTGACACGGGCACTTGGTGTGGTCCAAAAACCAGGTGCCTAAATCCCATTGTCTTTCAGTGGGAATTAGGAGCCTCATCTCCTGAAGCACTTTTAAAAATCTCTCCATTAGCCTTAGGCTTCTAAATACCTATGTCACTTTTCAAAATGAGTCTTTGGCCCCTTAATCACTTAGGAGCCTTTGAGAACTTTAGCCTAATTCTTTACGGATACCTTGTGTTCTCCTTCATCCTACAGCATGTTGTCTAAATCCTGCGCTTTAGTGACAATTCCGTATTGCTTCTTTCGACAGAGTTTAGTCCAATGGGGTTCTGATCCCTGATGGGAGTCCTAGATGCTACAGCCACACATTAGTTTTGCTTGTGCAACGTTCTTTGGAACCAGGGCCCCTTACATCACCCTACACTCGAGATCTGAAACGGATAAATACTTTCCTGTGAATCCGTATCTGCTCTCTGCGCGATTAATCATCTTACATCAGGAACAGCCTGCGAAGGTGAAGCACTCTATTCTTTATATTCAGATGATAGTGTCATCATGAAATGTCACCTTCTACCTAAGACATTATAATTTGTTGACACAAAGGACTGAACAAACTTGATGCCTGCCCTGTTCGAGTATTAAATGAGCTCAGATAGGGTATAACTAAAACACTCAGGCCCATTAAGCAAGGCCATTTAAACGGTCCATAAGCCCATGCCTATGGACGTATATTAGTTGATCATTTCAACCCTGTGACCATTTGGAAGAAAGTATACCTGAGCACAAAGGGAGTACTCCATGTTCTAAATATGCTCCTATTTCCTCTAACACAGCAGCATGTCAACACTGCATTATACACACACACCACATATTTGATTCGGATTTATTTTGAGTAATCAAGAAGAGACGATTGACAGATTTATCCTCATTAAAAAAAAAATCACTCCCAAACCTGACAATCACACAGGGCCAGGCTGCGATTTCTGACAAAGGACAACGCGTTTGAGTAACTGCTCAGCAATGGAAGTAAAGACGTCACCCATGAATCATCCCACTTCTGTTGCTCACATGACTAACTGCTCACCAGTGGCAGTAAGGGATTCGCAATCTGATTATTCACTTAATACCAGAGATTTCTCCTCCCCCCCCATTCCTTCCAAACCAACAAGCACCAACGTTCTGGCTTTTCTCAGATACACCTTTCTAAATAAAATCAGTTGCTTCTCTAGACCTCATGGACGGCAAGTTGTACAAGAAGGGCTTTCTCATCATCTGAAAAGAGCTCTCCAGAAGTCCCCCCAAAATGGCCCTAGTTAGCTTCCTCCAGAGGTCAACGTTTCTTGAAAGCAGATCTCTAAACAGAACTTGTCAGCTGGTCTACATTGCTAAATCAGCAGGCTGGAGTTTCCTTCCTTCCTTTCAGGATTCTTAGTACAATAAAAACAAGATAACCAGTAGCCTGATCTGGGCAGGTGCTGAGCACCCGAAACTCCCACTGAAGTCAATGGAAGTTGAGGGTGTTCAGCACCTCTAAGGATTAGGCCCCTGAATCAATGGTGTACAGCAATGAGCTTTTCTGCATGAAAAATAAAGACATGTACACATAAGTACCCGCTGCTTGCATTTGCAATTACACATTATGTAGGCATGATATGCATTTTGCCAGCACATCTCATGAGCTAACCTTTGCAAATGTAGCCCAACTTGAGGATCTGTTCAAACGTCTCCTTTTCTTTTCAGTAGCCATCCCTTTTTGTCCCATCAAATGTCTGGAGATTTAATCAGGAATTTGTCTATGGGAAGGGGCCTTTCAACATATTGTCGATTAGCTGTTTGTAATGAAGTGTTAAAACAGCTGCCTTAACGCACACAAAACTTTTATGTGATTTAGTTTAAATTATAAACTGCGGGCTGCGTGATCCCCAGCCTGGGAGGGAGAATAAATGGATTCTAGTCCTGCACCTCTGCCACTGATCTCTTGTGTGACTTTGAATGGGTCACTTCACCTCTCTTTTTCCCCTTCCACCCTTTTTCTGTCTTCTCCCTTTGGACTGTAGGATTTTTGCTGTAGGGCTGCCTCTGTCCTGAGCTTGTTCTGAAGATCTCAAAGCACTACTGTAATAGAAATAATAAGCTGATCCTTTCCACCTGGCCTCCCATTTTCTCCAAAAGGTTTGGAACAATTTTTTATCATCGTCATAAATACCAGAACCTCGCCGTTATATCATGCAATGTCTTTAGTCTCAAAGCTGCAGCCTTTTGGAGAGAAGTCCTGTGTTTGATGTTCATCTCTACAAAGCATGTTTACAGAGACATTACTGGTTCATTTGATGTCTTGGGCTTTCTTTTCATTTTGCCTGAGGCCAAGATCAGGTCAAGTGGACAAACCCTAGACAGAAACGAGGCATCTCTGAAGCATCTATTAGCCAAGTGCAGGCTTACGGCAGGAAGGAAGGAAAGGAAAAAGAAGCTCTCTAATGAGAACTTTTCCTTCCAGTCCTTTGATTAAATACAGCAACCAGAATGGTAAAAGGGACAGAAATGTTCACCACGGGTCTGAAATGCAGCCTGCATAGTCAGGCAAAACAATTTTGGCTGATTGAATACGTGAACACGCATTACATTTTATATGAATAAGGCAGGGGGGAGAGAAATGAGCGAGAATTCAGAACAGGCAGGCGTAACACTGCCATGGTGTTGCTGAGTTTTTACAGCGGTTACCTCTGAAAAAGCTGTATGCACAGTCTATTGAGCATTGTGGCCAGAACTCCCAGTTTCAAGGTCTCTATGTCACAGATGGTTTATCTGGAGAAAAATGATAATGGCGGCAAACTGCATGGGTTATCGCTGTTAATGTGAGCAAGGAAAGGATACACTGAGAATAATGAAAACATCGCTCTCATTGTCATGGTGCAAATTCCAAATAAAATAAAGTGCTTACTGAATGCTGAGCAGAGATCATTACCATATAATTAACTGTTATGATTTTCAGGACCTGGTGCAAATGGCTCCAATGAAAAAAAAGTTGTTGTGAGATCCTGCAGCATGCATGTCTTTTTATATGAGAATTGCAGCCAATGTTCTCCAAGAAAGGAAAGGATGGGTGATGGTGGGTTCCCGAGGGGCTCCTGGAATTCCTTTTAAACCATCTTTCAGTGCCCCTGGAGACCCTCTGAAAAACAGCACTCAGCGTGGTCTGGTGGAGGTCCAGATGGCACTTTGTAAAATAATGATGATCTGACTTTTTAAATGTCTATCACTGGAGTCTTATGTGTACGTGGAGCTGTAGCCACATGCATTAGTGCACCTGGAAATGAATGCATTATAAATGGGACATTCTTCCTCCCTCTCCCCCCGGAAACGAGTTATGTATTTTCATTGCTTCCTTTAAGAGATTGGAATTCTAGGTTTAGTCTGAAAAGTATTCATTTGTGCCGGTGGCACTAAACATTGTATAGCAGTCGATGAGCTAATTTCTTCACTGGCTTAACAACCTTCAGCCAGTCATTTCCCCAATCTGTGCCTCTGCTTTCCCTCCCACTGTTTGTCTATATATATATATATATATATATATATATATATATATATATATATATATATATATATATATATATATATATATATATATATATATATATATACACACACACACACACACAGTGCCTAGCACCACAGGGCACCAATTTCAGTTGGAGATAATAAATTGTATTAACAATAAATTCTATTACTAATGTATTAAACTGAGTGCATTTATAAATACTTCAGTAATAGTATGAACCAAATCTGCCCTCAGATCCACATGCTAGACCTGTTGATGCAGGAAGTGATAACCTGCTATAGCAAGTTCCAATTTTTTTTCCAGATTTTATATTCCCTGCAGTATGTTTCTTTACTGTTGTGCATATATGTATAGATGGGGTTAAATATCTGTGGTGATGCTAGAATGTAATTCAGGGTTATGGAATGAGATGATTTTAGAAGGGAAATATGAACAGGAATGGAACAAATTAGAACCCCCCGAAGCTTTGCTTAATTTGGAAGGTACTGACATGGGGAGCTAACATTTCCCCATGTTATTTTTCATGCTCACATCACATGCCGCTGTACTTCTGCATTTCAGCTGAAGTTGGAACAGCTTCATCCTGATGAAGAACTGTGGGGTGGGGGGGTGGAGAAAACTTTGAAATCTCAAACATTTTCACAGGATGGCAAAACCGTTTCCCGCCCAGCTCTCGTCGGACACTTGGAAGTGCCAAAACATTTCTACGAAAGCTACAGCCACCATATTGTGAAACAAAATGGAAGCAGAAAGTACCAGAAATCTCACAAGCAAGCCTGGTCGTGCAAGATTTCCAGCCTGCTGTTACAGACTGGAGATGTCTGGATCAAGTAAGCATCTAAATTCTGAGGTGCTAATTCCACCAAGCCCAAACACCAAACCTTCACCCAGCACCAAATTTAAATGACATTGCTTATTAAGACTCTATCTAGCAGCTGCCATATGTCCCTCCTTTGGGGGCGGAGCTCCTTGCAATACGGAAATCACTGAAATCAGGGGAAGGTTTCCACTCACTTCAACGGGTGTTGGATTGGGCCCAGACATCCATAATGGTGGGACCCACCATCTCCTGTGAACATGCACCATTTTCTCTTGTTCTATTGAATTTTACTTTGCGACACCAGCAGCTCTTTCCATAACGGCAGTTAGATACAGAAAAGACCCAAAAAGCTATTGAGTCACATGGCCAACCAAAGGGTTAAATTCAATCTTGTACCTTTAAAATGAACTTGGAGATAAGATTTCACGGCCTGTGTGCTGTCAGCTAGGATACATTTTTGAGTCACATACTGCTGTTTGCAGTATATAATTGAAAAAATGATTTTGGATAGACATTTAAATGCTTCAGTGACATTTCTTTCACTTGACCAACAACATTTATAAAGACAATACTTTTTAAAGACTTGTTGCCACGGGTTTCCCTGCCTCGCCTCCGAAGTTAACTTCCTTGGTTGAACAGAATTTGAATGATGTTTGTTTCTTCATAAAGAAAAGTTCCCACTGAACATTTAAAGGCAAATTGACATTAAACGTCTTAATATTGTCCCAAATCATGCACGTGTGGATAAAGGGTATATTTCACCTATTTCTTTGGCTGTCTGAGAGGAAGGCACGAGGTGGCCATTATGAAATTATCACACAGATTGCTTGCATAGTGACTAATGTGATTTCGCCTTATTTAGAAGTCGACAGATGTTTAATATTGTCTCTTCTGTTTCGCCTGATTTGAGTCATGCTTGAGCCACGGAAACAGCTGATGCTGCTCAGCCCGACACAGGCTGATTCTATTTGTTCCATAGGACGTTAAGGCATGACAGGGAAAAGAAGCTCTGGAATCCCAGCAATTCTGTATATTGCTACATTTCAGAATGGGGGTTATTGGAGGAACAAAGCCACCAATCTGCCCATCTGATGCGGTGCCCACTAGGAATATAGGGCAACGGGGCAAGAGGAGAGGAAATTCTGTACTAAACGACCACTAGATCATTGCTACCAACTGTTGATTAGTTAATGTTGTAAAGTACCTTGAAGATTCAAACAAATTCAAAGCAAGACAAATTCAAATTAGAAATAAAGCACAAATTGTTAATAGCGAGGTTGGTTAGCCACTGGATCAAATTCCCTAGGGGAGCCTGGTAGAGTCTCCATCTCTTGACGTCTTCAGGGCAAGACTGGAAAATATACTTTAGTCAAACACAAGTCAGGGGGCTCAACACAGGGATAACTGGGCGAAATTCCCTGCCTGTGATACACAGGAGGTCAGACAAGGTGATCTAATGGTCCCTTCCGGCCTTAAAACCTGTGAATCTATGAAGATTTAAAATAACTAGAATTGCTAACTGGCTCAAACAATGAAGCCCTCTCTCAGATTGGATTCAGGCAAACCTCACAAGATGTGGCATATTACTACCCAGCAGCTGTACTAGCATCATCTTTGCCATCACATCTCAAGGAGATGTGAACTAAAAGCTCCAGCAGCATAACTCACTTTGGGCTAGTTTTTGCTAGGGTCACCAGACGTCCCGATAAAATCAGGACTGTCCCGATTTTTCTTCTTTTGTCCCGCGTCCCGACGCCATTTGTCCCGATATTCGGGCTTCTACAGGTTTTTTGTTTTGTTTTTTTCACTCAACAAATCCAGCGGGAGGTTTATTTCCCACCACCCCCCACCCCACCCCCCGGACAAGTCCCGATTTTTGGGTCCTTCCATCTGGTCACCCTAGTTTTTGCTTGGAGTTCCCCAGAATTATTTTACACATGCTGTGCCCGTGTCTATATTTGGAGAAACTGCACTCTGCTTGTTAACATTTCTCCACTGCCCATTGGTCTTCCAAATTATTCCCTCTGCATTTACCAACAAATCTCATTGTGGCCCAAGGGACAGAACCCAGTGGAGGGGCAGGTGTAGCAAAAAGTTCACTCCTCAGGGTTCCCTATGTAGCATCTGCCAGAGATGGTAGCTGACCAACGCTTGCAGAAACCCCAAAGGAAAGCAAGTTGAATCATTCTACATTAGAATCTGCCTAGGGATGCAGCTAGCAGATCAAGCAGCTGTGGGGAGGTCCAATTTATGCTTTCTTTTTCCAGGTGGGGTGCATTTGTCCCTGTATAGCTGAACAGCACGTGTTTTTCCATGACCATAGCTCTGTATATATTTGATCTCTTCCCACCTAATTGGATCGCAGCTCATATCTAAAAGTAGGAGCTGGTGAAAGTAATTGTTTTCTTACACAGCTAGTGTTTTCTTACACAGTTTTCATTGCCTCATTTTTACTCCGCGTGAGTAAGTTTTTCATGGCTCCTGGACAAAACAGCAGGTCCCAGCACTTAAACAAACAAAAGCTAGTTTGCATCATCATGATAGACCCCAGAACTTGGCCTCGATTCAGGAAAGCATCCCCATTCAGGAAAGCACTAAAGCACATGCTTCATTTTATACGTGCATTTAATGTTAATGGGACTGCAGCGCGAATTAATCATAGGCTTACAGTCGCGACCCATGTTTGCATGTCTCATGTTAAAGGTGCCTGGTTTTCCAGTACTGGATTCAACTTTCATAATGCCCAGGTATCAGGATGGGACTTGAGTCAGCTATTGCAACCTTGTCGACTGAATTCTTGGCATAAAGCGAGCTCTTCTAGCATCAGCTAAGGCTCCTCTGTCTGTCTGTTACAGCCGAACAAAAATGATTTATAGTCTCTCTGAGCTATTTGGTTTAAGCCTCTCCAACTCAAGTATGATACTTGCTGGGACACAGTCTTAGGTTTCTTATAGCACTCTGACTGGCAATCACATCTGTACCTGAGCCTCGAGGGACTCTCTTGGCTGAGCTGTCCACCTTGGCCAATAGCGGAGGGCTCTGAAATTTCTCAATTGAAACATTTGAAAGTTAATGAACCCTTGTAATACAAGGCTCCCACCGCTCCCACATTCTTTTTATTAGCGCTGCAATGGCAGATGCAATAGGAAATGCAGGGGTGGAAATTCTTGACATCCTTCTTTGAAAGCCTGACTACCGTTGGGCCTGTCGTTTCAAAGCATTTTAAGACACTGGGCCAGATTCTTAGCTGGTGTAAATCAGCACTGAAATCAACAGAGCTGTGCCCACCTGACACCAGCTGAGAATCTGGCCCATTTCATTTATTTTATTAAGATGTTTCCTAATTCAAATAAATGTGGGCTTTGATTCTAAAAAAAAGCATGTTGGCATTCTTGTCTTTGACCAGATTAGAATTCAGAATCTTTATGCTGCAGGTTTTACTTCTACTCTTCCAAAGGAGATCTTTTGATTTTGCAGGTAAAGCCTCAGCCAGGGGATTTAACATTTCACCATCATCATTTTTAACATTTAGATTGCAGTAGCCCCTAGAAAGCAACCAGACTGGGTGCCCCATAGGGTTAGGCACTTCGATGCAGACTCTGAGCTTTGCCTCTCTGCTAGAAAAGCCAACATGCATGCATGTTGTGAGTTGTGATACAAACACCTGTTCACTACACTGGTGCCGCTATCGGCTGTCAGATGGCAATTCCTCTCAGCCACCGCTAATATGGTGAGATTCAAACTTGTGACCTAGAGGTGAAAGGCTCCTTATGTCACTATCAACCCCCTCAATTAGAGGAAAACAGTACGCATTTTGTGTCAGTTACATTTTTAAAAAAATCCAGTGTGCAGGCCGGATACGTTACATACAGTACAGCTCATTCACCGATGGATTTTCATTCGCAGGGGAGAAAAAGGAACCATGCACCATCTCACTGGAAAATACAGAGTGCGACTAAAGTAACCTGTGAGTGAGCTGATTGTAAGGCAAAACATCACTGTTGGGTTTAAAGCAATTCCAGGATGCTGCTTCTTGTCAGATTTTGACACGCTCAAAATCAAATATATTCTCACATTAAAAACAGTAGACCCAACTGTGGCCCCCTGGGGGTTGCTCTAACTTATGCCAGGGGCCATTTTACCTACCCAGCACCCAGAATCCTGGCAGTGCAAAGAAAGCATAAAGCCACGTTTGCCTCCCTTCCTCCTGTGCTGTGTGTTTGAGTGGCACTTCTCGGGAGATGCAGCACAGACTCTTATCCCAGTAGCGGGAGCCAAGCTGACACTCCTTGCAAGAAGGGGGTGAGTATGGGCCTCGGGCTCATTCCCTTTGCATGCGGTGGGAGGTTTGCTCCATGTTTCTTGCTCAGCTTCTCAGCACAGCCAATTAACTTTGTCTGGTTTTATAATGTTTTCCCACTGTTCTGTGTCACCAAAACATGACCAGGCATGGGTAATCCAGAGAGAATTTAGGGACTGGTGAATCAGCTGATAAAACTGTAGTCAATGTATACTGAGGTTCAAGTTCTTTTAACTGAAAGATATCAGAGGGGTAGCCGTGTTAGTCTGGATCTGTAGAAGCGACAAAGAGTTCTGTGGCACCTTATAGACTAACAGACGTATTGGAGCATAAGCTTTCGTGGGTGCATCTGAAGAAGTGGGTATTCACCCACGAAAGCTTATGCTCCAATACGTCTGTTAGTCTATAAGGTGCCACAGAACTCTTTGTCGCTTTAACTGAAAGAGTTCTTTTAAATATTGTGAAAGTCATTCCAACTATGGGGGGGAGGGAGAAAGAGAGAGAAGGTGTCTTGAACTTCTGCGCTTTTCACCTACCCACTCGAATAAAAATTTATACAGCGAATAGTAAAAATAGAACCTAAATAAATAGCAGATGTGTGTGCTGGGACTCATAAATTATTTGAACAAGTGAATGAAGGAGTGCATGAATTAGAACATGTCAGGCAGTGAATATATGGGTGCGTTAATGGGTGATATACAGCACCCGATCAGCAGCGATGACAAAACTTGTCGTTTCAGCGGCTAAGAGCCAGCACAGGAAAACCATGTGGGGAGAAAGATGGGGTGCACTGATAAAGGGCCCTCATTAAATTTAACATGTAAGAAAAGTAGTAAAAAAAAAAAGGTCCTTATCTGGAATGGGAAATGGATGGCATGTCTAGAGGAAATAATGTAACCAAAAAGTTACAGGTACTTCTAATGGGGTCAGCATCGCAATTAAAAATAAAGCATTAAAAGCTTCAAAAGTGGCAATGTGGATTTGTTCCTCAGAAAAAAATATTACAAAAGGGCAGCTGAGATCTTTGATGGTCCTGTGGGAATCTGCAATATATTGGTGCCATGATGGGGGGCAGGGGCGGGGGATAGCTCAGTGGTTTGAGCATTGGCCTGCTAAACCCAGGGTTGTGAGTTCAATCTTTGAGGGGGCCATTTAGGGATCTGGGGCAAAAATTGGGAATTGGTCCTGCTTTGAGCAGGGGGTTGGACTAGATGACCTCCTAAGGTCCCTTCCAACCCTGAGATTCTATGATCTAAGACGTCCTAAAAATGACAGCGTTGTAGGTACTGAGAGGGTCAGCTATGTCAATGCAAAGGAAGCAGTTGTTTTAATCACAGAGGAATCTCATTCTCAACTATACAGAATGTTTCTCCATATAGGACAGCCATCACTGGATTCACCACAGCTAAGACACTATTCTCAAGAGACAATTAGAGCAGAAATAGCAGAGGTTTGCAGGGCGGGAGTGAAAGGTGTTATCAGAGCTAAGCAGTGGACCTTGGCCAGCTCTGGCCAGTTTCCTTAGTTCAAGTCTATACCACTCACAAACACACAACACTGTAAATTATTGTACTTACGCCCAGACACTTTATATGGGGAGTATAGACTGTATTATAGGAAATTAAGCAAGCACTGGAAAACAAACATACTTTTAGGAAACAATCTTGCACTGGTAAGGAATGGATTAGATGCACTCACCAGTCTTATATGGCCCCTCTGCCCTCACCATCTTTAATCTAATTGACCTCAAAACACCCCTGTGAAGTAGGGAAGAACTATCATTCTTTTGCAGATGGGGAATTGAGGCACCGAGTGAATGAATGACTTGACCAATGTCACACAGAAAGTCTGTAGCAGAGTAGGGAATTGAAGCAAGGTCTTTCAGGTCATAAGCTGGCACCCTAATCACTGGACCATCATTGCCGTCTGATATGCTCCTCTTCCTTTCTTCTCTAATTACCCAAAATTAACAAAAGACAAAGAAAAAAAGACAACAGAAGGCTTAACAATGAATAAATATAAAAGATAAGGAGGATTCACAAGGACTCGCATGTATTACTTCCACTCTGGTTCCAGGAGGATTTGTCCAGCAGTAAATCTGATTGTACTATCCATTATTTAAAATATCTTATGACTTTAACTCCATTTATTGGTTAGCAAATCATTCAGTCTTAGGCACTTACGTGACCCTGATCACCATACTATCTGTGCACCTCCCAACTATTCTCGTGATACATCTCTGAGGTAAGGAACTACTGTTACCCCCCACTTTGTAATTGGGAAACTGAGGCCCGGGGATTAAATGACTTGTCCAAGGTTACAGAGGCTGTCTATGGCAGAACAGGAATTGAACCAAAGTTTCCAGAATCCCAGTCCACAAGGACACCGTTCCTCTCCATAACCTCCTGGGATCATAGAAATGTAGGGCTGGAAGGGATCCTGAGAGGTCGTCTAGTCCAGCCCCCTGCGCTGAGTCAGGAGCTAGTTAACCTACACCATCCTTGACAGGTGTTTGCCCAACCCATTCGTAAAAATCTCAACTGATGGGGATTGCACAGCTTTCCTTGGAAGCTTATTCCAGAACTTAACTACCCTTAGAGTTAGAAACCTTCCTGAATTTCTTCAACTGTATTAGTTATTCACTGACTGTGCAAATATTGGCTATTTGACATTTGTGCCATAAGGCTCATTTGGCCACATGGTATTGTTTCGGCTCCTTTGAATGAATGACTGAAACAACAAAAGAACAGCAATTAACAAATGACAAATTTCCTGCATGAATTTTCAGATCCACAAACATTTGTGCGGCCAGTGGTGACATTTTCAGAATTTATGAAAATGCCCAACCATTGTCTAATGACAGTAAAATAGAACTCAGAATTTACTCGCTAAAATAGTCAGTTTTTTAAAAACTATACAGCAAACCCCACAAAAAGTAACTTATTTTTCAGAAGACAAGTCCTGTTCTTTTTCTGATGGGTGGGTTTTTTTTCAAATGGCAGATGTTGGGCTTTAGAGATAGCTGGGGTGAACCGACTGATCTGGACTCTGCCACCAAATTACTTTGTAACCATGGGCAAGTCACTAAAATAGATCAGTAAAATAGGGATATGTGAAATGCTTTGAGATTTATAATGCAAAAATGCTAAGTATCTTTGTGGCTATTCTTTATCAGGCTGTGAGAGCGAAAAAAAGATTCCCATCGAGTTATCTTTATCTCAGCATTACTACTACAACACACTTGCATGTCCCACTCACTTGTTTATCTAACACTGCACACAGTTTTTAACTGAGTCCTTGGTCCTTGGAGAACAGTATTACACCATATTAGGGCACTAGAATATTTTCACTTTAGATAACTGCCCTTTTCCTTCTCATACAGGGGCACACGAGAGCAAAGTACGCAGAGGGGCTCCCTTCCGTTCCCACAACTGTGACCACCTTTAATTTAGTTTTTTGGGGGAAATATTTTCTAAGCCTGCATTTGGGGTTGGGAATGGGGGAGGGGAACAGAATCTGGCGAACAGCTGGGGCCCATCACTTTTCATTGCAGGTCTTGGAGAGATGTGGTTGACAGAGTGATGCACAGAGGCTGTCCCAGTTAATGACTTCACCATTCTCCATCATTATCCCCATCATTAGGAAATTAGGAGGACAGAAGGTATTTACTGTAAACCTGCCACCTCCCAAGGAGAGATAAATAGAAACTGATAAATGGGATCTTCTGGTGCTGTTCGTCTATTAACCTTCTGCTTCCCAGTTTAGGCGTACGCACGCTATCCTGCCATTAATATCCAGTAATTGGCATTGCAGTGGGCAATACAATCATGCCTTTAGTATGTGCTTCTTTCATGTCACATGCATGTGCAAGCGTACAAACTAGGTTAATAACGAAGCTTTGCTAAACAGTCCAGTGGGAAAGGATACTAGGCAGTTGATTCCAGACCAAATGCTGATTCTCCAAGAGTTAATCAGACCCTAACCTTTGCAGAGTGATACATTTCCACACCTGTGCGTGCGTGCGTGCGCACACACACACACACACACACAAACCTTAAGAGCTGCAATTTTCTCTCATGCCCAGATCAGCTTCCCTGGAAGAAATAAGCATTTGCCCTTAGCCTCCCTGTCCTTAGCCAACATTCACCAACTGATCAGTATTTGATCAGTCTGGGAAAAGGAATCGGGGGCGGGGGGGGGGATCAGGGAGAAGGACCAAAGTCTGTCTGAGCGACATGATGTGAAACCCCACGGAGGCAGGTTCTGTAGCAACTCAGCTCCATCAGCCCTACTCGGAATGCTGCCGAAGGGAGATGGATGCAGCCCCTCCAGGGGAACGAGTGAGACACTTTGCAACGTCATTCGCTGTCACCGCGGGGCGAAATGTTTCCCTAATTATTTAGAAGCACACGAAGGAAAATAGTGAGAGGCAAATCTGAACCTTATTTTATCTACTCACTTTTCTGCGGCGCTCAGTATCATAACAGCACATTACACACCTTAAACCAGCTTAACCTCACAACACCCCTGCAATGTAGGGAAAGTGATCTTACAATGAGGAAACTGAGACACAGCCACACAGGCAATAAGCCCAGATCTCCTGAGTCCCTAATCAAGTGCCTTAAACAAACATAAGGGATGAAATCTTGGTTCTATTGAAGTCAATGGAAAACTTTCTCTGAATTCAATGGAACCAAGATTTCACCCAAGAACTCCCTTCCTTTCTTACACACACACACACACACACACACACACACACACACACACACACAAACAAACACACACCAGTCCTTTCCTCTACACCAGTCATCCCTTTATTTAGATAGCCAGGCCTCTTAAGGTCTTCTCACCGGGCTTCCACTGGCACTTGAACCTATGTCACTTCAGCACTTTTGAAAATGTTACCTAATGATTTCTGGTCTCTGGTATTGAAATTTCACTATTTTTTCCAGCCCCCATCTCCTTACAATTTCTTTCCAACCTACAGCACAGCCTTCACGAGGGCAATTCAGGGGCAAAGCCAGGTAACTAGAAATCAAACACAGCTGCAAACACACAAACACACACACACACACTGCACACTTTTGTAGCTGCATTTCGAAGTGTGAAGGAGTCAAGTGCAAGGCTCATGGAGCTTCTGACCAAAGCCCACCTAGCCAATGGAAAGACACTCCCACTTTCTGGGAGTCAGTTGGATTTTCGTGAAATTCAGGAAAAATGCAAGGCCTGTTCCTGAATAAATGAGACAGTAGGCTTCCTAGGATGGTATAGGCTGGAGTGCTGGTTTCAATGTCCTATACTGCATGAATTTCTCTGCTGTAGTTGTGTGTGTGTGTGTGTGTGTGTGTGTGTGTGTGTGTGTGTGTGTGTGTGTGTGTGTGTGTGTGTGTGTGTGTGTGTGTGTGAGAGAGAGAGAGAGAGAGAGAGAGCGAGCGCCCTTAGGTCTCAATCCTGCACACACTTATACACCTGATTAACTTTACTACTGGGAGTAACTCCAATTATTTCAACAGGACTACTCATGGTAGTAAAGTTAAGCAGGCGTGTAAGCGTATGCTGGAACAGGGCTCGACTATGAAGAGCTGTTCTTTACCAGATATGCTCAGAGTAAGATACTACTCAGTCTGAGTAAGGGTGGCTGATCTTAAGTTTTCTTACCATTTGTATGATGCAAACAAAGTATTAACCTATTTTTTGGAATAAAGTTTTCTTTACAGCAAATTTCTTAAAACAGCAATAAACATAAAGTAAGACCACTTCTCAACTGCTATTTATGCAAACCACATGTTTAGCAACAGAGATGTATATATTATAACCTACCTGACAAGCATATGCTATAATTAAAGTTGAATTTCAAGATCTATTTTAACAACCTCTCTCATTTGGATTTACCAAAGGACAATTTATTTATTGTGAAGTCGGAGCAAAAGCGATTACATGGATTTTGATCCACCCACGCATGAAAAAAAACAAAAAACATTTTTTCCTCAATTGATCCAATCTCAAAGTGTTTGCTGACATCACTGAAAAAACAGATGACACTTGAAGCAAACTACATTTTCAGGGTGGGGCCATTCCAGGGGCACAACCGGCAGTGCTGACAGCTCTCACTATTTTGTCTCAAGTTTCATATTATTTGATGTTCTTCTTAAAGCCCCAGCTCTGGAAGTCATCAGAATATCAGCTTTTATGTATTTATTTTTAAAGTAAGCTGCTAGCCCTTGTGGTTGCAGAGAAAAGCTAGAAAACCCAACCCAAGTACAATCCAAAGGCTCAAAAACCGGAAGTAGAATAGGCTCAAAGAACCCAACACTTTTTTAAAATCCCATTATTTTTTTCAGCTAATCACAAGCCTGAGGGACACGTGATTTTTGAATACTGGGGGCTAGCAATATTGCACTGGAGACTATGTGGGCGAATAAGTACAGCCACCACCTTGGCTTTACCTGCTCAGCAAAGAGACAGAGAACTTCATTCTCTAGTGCGATCAATTGGCACTTTTCATAAGCAGGGTATTCACGGATATTAAAAAATAAATAAAAAGAGAGAGAGAGCGCACCCATCATTAGACTAGACTTCAGAGCAGGTGAGGATTGAAATCTAATGCTAACGACCAGAAACTCCTCTCCGCACTTGTGGAGCAAGAATAGACACTTTGCTGTGAAAAAAGTAAGCTTTCCCCTTCTCTCATTTACACTGCTGTAAATCTGGAGTGACTCTACTGACCCACCATAACCAAGACCAGAATTTGGCCCGATGCAATTCAGGAAAAGAAAATGTAGGCATCACATAGATTTAAAAAAACGAGCTATGTTGGGAATCTCCCTTCGGGATCGTATACCAAATGAAATCATCATCAGAGAACGCAGCGGTGTGAAATTATTGTCGTGGAAAGCAGACATAACAAGATGCGATGGGCGGGCCACACAGCACGGCATGGATAACAGGTGGATCGCAATCATTGCTGAGTGGTACCCGCGAGAACAGAAAAGACCCCCTGGTCGGCCTCCAAGAAGATGGGAAGATGACATCGTTAAACGTTTCGGACGAACGTGGAGAAGAAAGGCAAGAGTGCGAGAAGAATGGCAGACGCGTTGTGATCGGCGCAGTCTTAACGACAGCTGAAGTCCGATCGATCCAGGTGATATAGTTCCAATAAGTTGTTTTGTTGAGGTCACGGCTGAATACTCACCATCAGACTCCAAATTAACAAGACAGTCCTAGCAATTTTTTTATTTCCCACGTATAAGCCGTCAGTTCAAATAGTCATCACTTCTCATATTCATCCCCATTTATACAAGACACAAGGAAGCCTAGGCTGGGAGAATGAAATTCACCCCGCTTGCACAGACCGCGAACACAGAAAATCTGGGGGGGATGAAAACCACCCCATCCCCACCTAGGGCAGGTGAGCAGGGGTATTGTGCAGTACCTCCTTCCCTTCCCATAAGCACACCCACAGCAACTACCCTAGCCTACGGGGTGGAAGAGTTGCTTCCCGTCTGCACAACTGTAAGGCGTTAGGACGATCGGATGCATGTAAATGTAGTTCTAGACACCCCCTTCTGTGGCCCTTAGGGTGACTAGACAGCAAGTGTGAAAAATTGGGACAGGAAGTGGGGGGTAATAGGAGACTATACAAGAAAGACCCAAAAATCGGGACTGTCCCTATAAAATTGGGACATCTGGTCACCCTAGTGGCCCTCCGCTTTCGTAGTGACTTATTGGTGCCTGGCACGGAGTGCCTTTCTGTGTCAGGCAGGGCATGCACTGCTTTGAGCAGGGGGTTGGACTAGATGACCTCCTGAGGTCCCTTCCAACCCTGAGATTCTATGATTCTATGACTCTGTCCCTGGTGTCCCACCCAGCCCCTATGCAGGTCACAAGTGGGATTGGGCCTCTGCACCAAAGGTAAATGCCACGTGTGCTATTTCTATCTATGCCAACATGTGCGTATAATTGATTTTTAGGACACAAATGAAAATGGGACGCCAACGTGTAACAACGGGAATGTAAGTATTCATTGCCATCTGTCTAAGCAACTGGCGGTGTCCACCAGATACGGCGATAGCCGACTAACGGCTGCAGCTGCAAAAAAAAAAGCAGAATTCGTGTTTCAGCAACTGTTGTTCACCTGAAATTTTACAGTTTTAATTGGCAAGCTGAGGAAGCTGTCAACAATCAGCACCAGCAGCTCTGCCAGCCATGCGGGCGGTACTGTCTGCCAGAAACTCTGTTCTAATTGTCCCCAGATTTTTGTTGGTTGGTTTCCTTGCCCCGCATTACAATTCTAACTTCAAACCTTCCTAATGCTCGCCATCATCACCAGCTACTGGTCTAATTCTGTCAAGACAAAAGGAAGGACTGACTGAGTTTCCTTCTCTTCTTCCACATGTTCCAATTCAGAAGGTGGGTTTTTTCTTAGCTTTCCATTGCCTATTTTCCCATCTGTAAAATGGGGATGGATGATACATCTCTACCGCCTACAGGTGTCGTAAGTCTCATCTCACTAACGGCTGCATATCACAAAGCCCTCTGATGCATGTGTGTAACCACAGGTGCCGGAGACGGAAGGGCCACATGGCTGTTGCCCCCTCACAACATAAACAGGAAGGCCCGGGCCTCCCCCCCATACACTTTTGAGAACCTCACCGGAGCTGAGTGGCGTAACGGCAGTCCCCCTTCCCTGCTGGCCTGACGGAGGGCCAGCTGGGCCAAATTTGAGTGAGTGGCATTGTGACCTGGCGCACAGAGTCGCAACACCACTCAAATTCAGCCCGTTTTGGTTGCTTCCCTCCCCCACGGCCACTTTTTCGCAGTCTGTACGGAGCCCTCATGTTAATTCAGGTGGCCATTTAATTCTCAAAGTTAATAGCTGAATAGATGGTACCGAGCTCTTCAAAACATGAACCTGCTGTTGTGCTTATTGGGGCAGGAAATCCTGGGAGAACAGCGGCTGTCATGAGATTTCCAGCACTTCTGTTTCCTCTTGACAATATTGCACAAACAGTGTTTCTTGTAGTATTTTGGTACTTCTGCTCATGGTGCTAGACAGAACCCAAAGCTCAGGAGCATGAAAAAAAACAGGGACAATATTGGAAGGCACATTTTTCTGGGTAAGATTCTTAGGGAGAATTTGTCAAAAAAAAAATTTACTTCAATGGGAACAGAGTTAGGCTATTTTTGAAAATTCCCCGTGTACTTCTTAAGTGATGTATCCTTTAAAAATAGCTCTAGCGCATAAATGATCTTAGTTAATACTCTGGACATTCCCTTTAAATGGCAGCTTGCTATAGCTCTGAAAGGTACTAAATGAGTTCAGCACTGTTCAGCTGAGCTCACTGTAACCCCTACATTTCAAATATTCCTGTAGAAGAGATTAAACTATGCAATGCATATTAGAACTGCACACGTCCAGCAGTAAATGAAATGGTCTAACGCCTTTGCATGGAATCCCCAACTCCAATCATAAAGAATTAATTGAAATCATTTTACATGGATGAAGAACTTTTCTTCGCTATTGGAGTGAGGCTCTGGGGTCATGTGCTAGATGCTATGGCCAAAGAGATCAGTGAAGGTAGCACAGTCACACGGCTTAGTGGGAAAGATGTTAAATGCAAATCACTGCTTTGAAATCCAGCTACCACCCCCACCCCCCCCAGACAATGCGACCAACCTGTGTTCAAACTACCCCCTCAACAAGCAGAATAAAGGGGTTAGGATGGAGCAGGAGATGATAGCTAACAATCTCAACCATCTTTCAATCCACCAATGTAAGAGGAATAAACAAGTCCCCATTTCTTTCCTCAAGGGCCTGCTATTGCCAGGACTTCACATCCATCTTTTTACATACAGATTTATAAACCTGGCGGAGTTAATTCAGGATTTATGAATGACTGTATGCCAAACTGGAGTCATAATACAACCCTGACATTGGGAGGATGCGTAGGACAGAGCTGCAGATCTCTCCTTAGAGTCTTAGAACACACACACACACACACACACACGCACGACTTTTAAACTGGAAAATAATGGTAATAAGAGAAAATTCTGGTTATTGACATGGACGATTTGACGAACAGGTTTTGAGGATAGTCCGTCATTATTTAGATCAATGCAGCGTGAGTGTGAAATAGATGTAGAAAGCTACTCAGTTAGATGGGCAATCGTTTAATGCTACCCCACACTGGGGAAAGAGAATGCACAAGGCGCAGGACAGCTGAGCACAGCAACTGGCCTACCTGCAGTTTTACAACAGGTGTGTGGCTTAGAGCCCGGATCTCTTAAATCTGAGTCCTGGGCTTTAACCACTAGGCAATCTCGCCTCTCTTTTAAACACAGGGGCAGACAAGACAATAAAACATCACTATTATACCGTTCCCAGGCTCTTCTTATCACAGCAATTCCCTGAGCCTCTGAGCATGTTACAGGACATTAACCCTTTAGTTACTGTACTAAACTATATCGATGTGCAGCACACACCTCCAACTCCATTTACCCTTCATATTGGGTCACTAATTGTTCCCAGCACCTTTGCGCTCTGCTCATCTTCCATACCGAATAGCTCAGGCAGGGAGGGGCATACTCCACAGAAGGAGTTTAACCCTTTGCTCCCCACAAATTGGATATATTCACCCCATCACAGGCCAGTTCAGTATGAAGCTGTTCGGAGACTGACCTGCCCCAAAGGTAGGAAAAAATTGCCGGGAAGCCAGCACACGTGGCATGAAAAGGGAAAGGCAGCACCATTGATAAGATGTGGTTTTCATGCCTGTTCGTTCTAAACCATCTGGATAGGAGTTTCTTTGTTTGGCACCTGATGTGAATAAGGCCAGGCCAGTTTGGCGCCTCTGGAACTCTAGCAATTTACACTTTTAATCTACCTGCACGGCTTTCGAGACTTGCAATTGCAGCAACCAAGTCCCTTCCCGCCGCACTCAAAATGAATCCACGGGACACCTTTTCTCAAGTTATCAGATGTAGCTTAATTTTTCCTCATTATTTTTCCTTGTCACACAGCTCTGCGCCTCCAGGTGCCATCCAGCATAGGCCGTGGATACACTGAAATAACACAGGCAAGGCTGTTTTCCAAGTTCTCGCAGCCTGCTCAGAGGCAGGAGGTATCAGAAACCTCACTAGAAAGCCTGGCCCAGCGTGACTTACAGAGGTTCAGAGACACCTCTGGTTGCTTATCCAAACTGAAGCACCGCGGGCCTGATTTTCTGAGCTTCCACTGATTGAGCAGCAAGCCTTGAACTTCTGCAGGTTTGGCCCTCGCTAGCATGTGCTTATTAAATACCCACTCTGAGAATGAAAAGAAACATCACTGCCAAAAATCTGATGCATTTCCTGGAATGATTATGGTAGAGGATTTAGGTACACAGTGCAGTCTAGACCTCAACTGGTCATTGTTTTGAACAAAGCGTTAGTGCAAAGGCCAGAGAATATACCTAAGTCTTCAGAGAGCTGGGATCTTAAAGTTTTCCCCCAATGTTCATACACCCAAGTTCAAGGTCCCCAGTTCTTATTCCAAGAGGTCAGTTTCTGCTTTCCTGCGGTGAAATTCCTCATAACTCTTATGCACCACTTGTGTCTCACTTTAGCTGTCAACAGAAGCAGGGCAGATGCTGAGTGCTGGCCCTCTGCACCTGGGTGAATTTCACCCCGCCTGACAACAAACAGCAGCAGATGCCGAAGAACCCAGGCTGACATTTTGCAAGTATATACATAATGGGTTAAGATTTTCAAGCCACCTAAGAGATTTGCATGCTGGTTTGCCATTCAAATGAAAGGGAATCAGGCATCTGCATCTAGCAATGTGGCCTCGTCGCTTATAAATCAGGAGCCATCTAATCAAGATTTCTGTTTTAACCGACATACCTGCGAGCAGGAGTCTTGTCAGTTTTCATTCCTTACTGGCCCCAGGGATACAGGTGCCCCAGAGAGCAAAGAGATGGGGGTGGCATGATACATACGTACGGGGGTCACATGTGTATCCTTTAATTACACCAGAGCCAGCATGTTGGGCTTGTGGTTGGGTCGTGTGCTGCTGCAACTCTCATTCTGGAAACATTAATAATAAAAAAAATCTACTCTCAGGGGGAAATAAAGGTCTTGATAATGGACAGCATCTGCTCTGAGCTCCCATGCAAGTCAAGGAGAGTGCCCTGTGCAGAGGCCTTGCAGGACAACCCTAATAAATGCAACCCTTAGGACAGAGCGTTCGGACCCTGCAAAGCAAGATGTGCCGGGGGCTCCATGAAGCTCACAGGGACTTTGCTATTGCTACTGCTGTTGATTTTACTAGGTAGGCGCTCAGACGCTATGGTGATGGGCAGCAGCATAGGAGGGCAGAACTAGAGCACTGCCACTCTTAATGTTACACCTTCAAACCCGAGGCTTGTGCAAGTGTGTTAAACCCAGCACTGACCTTTGCTGAAGTTCAGGCAAGCTGGGTCCTCTGGGCAGCTGGCTCCACACACACTCTTCTGAGCCTGGGAGCCTCCAGCAAACACAAGCTGCTACCAGCGCCTTGCCCTGTTCTTAAAGGGGCAGCTCATTTCGAGGCTTGAAAAAAACCCACCTAGGAATAAACAATATATCCAAACAACACTCAACACAATGTGGTATAATACAAGGTCATTTCTGCAATGTTTGTTCTGGAATCCTCATTCTAACAAAGTCCAGAGTGAGGGAAACAATCCCAAATGGACATTCCCAATTTGGGAATATGTCCAACGAGTCATAATTCTATCATCATCTGCTTTTTTTATCATGCTTTTTTTAAACTGCATATTTGAAATGCTATTGAGAAAGCAAATCAACTAAAAAGTGGTATCATTATAGTTCGTATTAGAAAGAGAGAACGCAACAGTTCCATCTAGATTTGGAATCCGGTCACTACCCAGGTAAGGTGACCAAACAGCAAATGTGAAAAATCAGGACACGGGGTGGGGGGTAATAGGAGCCTATATAAGAAAAAGACCCAAAGATCGGGACTGTCCCTATAAAATTGGGACATCTGGTCATGTTATACCCAGGCGAAGTGTGTGGGATGGAGGTGGGGGGAAGTAAGAACGCTTTTTATATGCATATTTGTATTAAGATCATATCAGCCCCATGCAATAGACCATAAGAACAACGGGCGTCATTATGGAACATCACGTCAAAGGGCTGTGTTGCAGCGGATGCCCCGAGGTCTCTCAAGGATGGGTTGAAGATGAGCTGAGGTGTGCCAAGCTTCAGTGCACTTCAATGCACCTCCAACACTCAGGCACGGATTGAAACAGAAAGGACTGGGAGCCTTTGTCTAACTCCCTCATTACCAGTTTTTAGGCTACTGTTAAAAAAACAAACAAACAAACAAAAAAACACTGGGAACTAATACAGATGACTAAGGGCTGGATCCTTCCCCCATGAAGTCAATGGGCATTTGACATCCAAAGGATAAGATCAGACTTGAAATTAAAGCAATACCGAGCGAAGAGATTCAGATTGTGCCACCAACACACACACAACCCCTGTCCCTGGTGCCCAAGTGTCACAATGCATGTGGTATGTAACATGGCTCACAATAAGAAGGGTTAAGGATAGACTTTCACCTCTTACTTACTTTGTTTGGTTTCAGGAAATTATGTTTATATCATAATAATAATAATCTGCAAGCAGGGGGCAGCTTGCATCAATGTTCCAATTCAGCAAGATGCTTAAGCGTGTGTCTAATTTTTTAGTATGTTAAGTTGTCCCATTGAAATCAATAGGGGATAAACATGTGCTTTAAATTAGGCACATGCTTAAGTACCTAGTTTAACTGGGGCCTAGGAGGCAAAACAATGAGATCTGGTCTGGGGAAAATACATCTGGAGAAAATAAGGAGGGGAAAGTGCTATGGAAAAGGACCAATTAGGAGACAACTAATTAGATAGGAGATTACAGCAAAAAGAATCCCAGTGAAATTTGGGGCTGCAGCAAGTCACAATGTAGCGGGATGGTACAGCAGTCTCTTTCTATGGAAATGTGGTTCATAGAGTCCTGAAATTCTGTCCATTGCTGGGTACCTCAGCAAGGGCTTGATCCTGCTTCACTGAAGTCGATGGGAGAGTCGCATTCATAAAGAAAGAGGTTGATAAACTGGAGGAATTCCCAGAAGAGCAACAACAAAATGAATAGTGGGTCGGGGGGGGGGGGGGGGGGGAATGACTGATGAGGAAAAATTAAAATGCCCCAATTTTCAGACGTGTCCAATGGTTTTAGCTCCTTCCATTTTTGGGTGCCCAACTTAAGACAACATAAAGGTATTTCTAGAGGGGTGGGGTGCGGTGCACTATCTGAAAACCAGGACCCTTTAGGGCAGTGGTTTTCAACCTTTTTTTTATTTGCAGACTCCTAAAAAATTTCAAATGGAGACGCATAGTCTTTTGGAAATCTTAGCAATAGTCTGAGGACCCCTAGGGGTCTGCAGACCACAGGCTGAAAACCACTGCTTTTGGCTATCTCAAGTTGAGCACCCTACAACTGAAGCACCCAAAATGACTGAATATTTGGGCCTAGATGTCCTGGCAAAGCCATGACAAAGAGGGGACATGGTAACAGTCTACAAGTGTCTGAAGCCCGAGGCTGGAGAGGAATTATTTAGAGTGATATGGGGATCTAACTAAAAGAAACGAGATGAAATTAAGAAGGGTAAAATTCAGGATGATGAATATCATGAAAAACTACCGGAGAGAGAGCTCTATTGAAGTGTGGAAGCGTGTCCTGGGGAAGCAGTGGAAACCCATTGTTTTGACATTAAAAGTCAGTCTGGACAAAACCCTGGAGAATATTCTTCTAGAAAACAGGCCCTTAGGGGCAGAGAGGTGGATCTGGACTAGATGACCGAATAGCTCTTTTCCATCTCTGGTTCTATGAGGCTGCTGTATGTCTCAGGGGACCTGGTGATCACCTTTAGGTCGCTGGTTCATATACAGCTCAGCTTGCTGTTTATTGGAAGCCATTACTACCGAATAGCTGTTCGGCAGCCAGTGTGAAATGAGGGGGTGGTCTCAGGCCAGTTCCTAGTGGACAAGCGCCCATATCACAAAGCCACTAGCATAATGGCAATAACTTGGCCAGGAGACTCGGCAGTAAACCAGCCGAACGCACGTAGAGAATGAACTACTCCCGTGCCTCTTGGGACAGTTCTAGTTCAGAGTGGAGCAGAGGGGGCCACTAGCATGGGGAAAGTTTGTACGTCTGCTGCCTGCACTGTACCTTATCTTGGAGAACGTCAGTCTGCAGTGTTGGCAGGCCAGCCCCCTGTCACGCCACAAATGCTGTCAATCTCTTCAGCGAGCAGTGAGTGTTATCTAGGGCTCTCTGCTCAGGGTCTCTCTGGCACCCTGTTCTTGAAACTTTGATCCCACTCCTGTCCCTGCACTTGCATTGTTTTTCTGTGCCCTGTTCATTTTAGCCCAGTTTCTCCCCTCTGAGTGAAGGCGTGGCCACCGGTGTCCCACTGGGTGGAACCTCCTCTTGGGGTCCTTTCCTTCTCAAATGGAGGTTAAGCAGGTAGCAGCTCTCATCAGCACTTCACCATGTTTTTAAATAGTAATACTGATGATGATAGCAGTGTGTACAGTGGCTGTAATTAAAGGCATTTTCCAAAAGAGCAG
Organism: Macrochelys suwanniensis; assembly: GCA_033296515.1. NCBI lineage: Eukaryota > Metazoa > Chordata > Testudines > Chelydridae > Macrochelys > Macrochelys suwanniensis. The sequence goes on along the minus strand of CM065779.1, from coordinate 20,241,667 downwards.
GGGGTTGGTGGACCCTTCCAAAAGCATTGCTTGGTGGTGACGTGGAGTTAAAACATTTCCTCTGCATCATTTCTTCCTGGAGTAGTGTACAGGCTCTGGTGCACTGGAGCAGAACGCTATCAGAAGTTCACGTGGATCCAAAAGTTTTCAGCCGAGCAGATGAAGGAGGTCAAAATATGACTCGGCTGGCCAGGCTCTCGGGTGCAAGCCAAGCTGTCTGATTGGCTGCAGGGCTGCAGGACCATCTTGCCTTTCTGGCAGGCAGGAGGCACTTTCCGTTTTGATGTGAAATACAGAGACATAAGTGTGGGAGGGGAAAAGAAAAGACAATACAAAGTACGGACATGTGAAACTGGGGGGAGGGGAGAAGGCTGGATAATCAAATGCTGCACGTTAGGCAGAATGTTTCCTTTTAACCGCCAACACTTCCATTCTGCATTTCAGGGCTTGACACATCGAGCTGAAACTGGCTAGAGTTCTTCTTTTCCTTCCTCCTCATTTCTGGCCAATCCCTTCCAAAAATACAGTGCTTTAACTGAAGCCACCATCACCCCCATTTCTTTAGGATCCGGTCCACGTTGGGTCACTGTTTTCCTCATTTAACTGCCTTCACTCCACATTTAAGTAAAAGGCTGTGAATTACAAGCAGGGTAAATTGCCAGATTGAATGAATTTAGACTCTCTAGTGGAAATGATACTATTACCAACTTCGCCCCTGAACATCCACAGATGTGAGAGGAATGGAAACCTTCCTAAAAGCTGCTGGGTAAAGGTTTGCTGTTTGCATTTGGGAAGTCAAGTAGAGAAACAACTGTACTTACAGCTGCCTTTTCTGATTAAAGGCAAAAATCAACTGAAAATAATCTTCAGAAAGAGAGATCCTCCCACATCTGTAGGTGGAAGTGGAGAGGGATGTGGGCTAACTATCGGGTGGGGAGGATAAAATGCTTTGTATTTATTTGCTGCATGCTATCAAGAAGCTGTCTGAAATTCAGTGGATTGTCTCGTCTCTTTTTACCAGGAAAAGCTTATGTCCAGTGGAAAAAGGGAAAAGTGGAAGAAAGGGATGCTTAAATGGATGCATTTTATACTGTTCATGAGCCTCCCTGCATTTTGTTTTTCCTTGCCTGTCGTAACAGGAATGTTGTGCACCGCTGTGCCGTTAGCATTTCTACACAGCCAGTGGGTCAGTAAGGACTCAGGAGTGTGCCATTTGCGGATAAATTAAACATTAAGGCACACTCTACAGCATGGCAAAATGCTTAGGCAAAAAAACAACAACACCTTATAAAAAGGTCTTACAGAATTGAATAGAAAACGGAGAGCTTTGTTTAGTGTGTTTTGGAACCATCGTAGAAAATGTAATTTAAAAAAATAATCATATTCCTGCTCTAGAATTCTATAGGATGGCTCCAAAATCCTACCAAAGAGATTTCATTTTCTATTACATTCTGTAGGTTTTTAAGGTGCTTTCTACAGAAACCTTTTAAATTACTATAGGACCCTATTGATTCCGTCATTGTAAATTCTCTGGGATTTTTCTATAAGGATAGAAGCAACTTAAGATCCCGCTCCTATTGAAGTCAGTATCCCTATTGCGTGGCCTCCTTCGTCTAGTAAGGACAGTTAAGGGCCCAACTGTGTGAACCTCTAGAAATGTGAGAAAAGGAAAGTTTCAGTTTTACACGGAGAAAATGGGAGAATAATGTTACATTGGAACAACACTTTGGCCTATATTATTACTAATAGAAGCACACCAAAATAGTGTATGTGAAGCACTAAAGTTTTGAAATTCTCTGATTCATTTGATTTAAGTGGAATTGAATGGAGTAAGGACTATTCACATGAGAAAGGGTTTGTAGGACTAGGAATTTATTTTGTGAAATTAGGGAATACGGTATCCTTTATGGGGACGATTTTCAAACACACCTAGAGGACATTAGGAGCAGAACTTCTCATTGAAAGTCAGCAAAGCTTGTGCTCCTAAGTTCCTTAAACATGTCGGAAAATTTCGCTCTATAGGTTCTCAAATCTACTTAGTAGTGGAATGCTATGTTTTAATACTCTTTTTAAAAAGACATGTGATTTCATGGACATAAAGAGGAATGTAGGGGAGCACCCAGATTCTCTCTTCTTTGCTAATTAACAATGAGACTAACAGGCTTATTTCAATTTTTATCCCAGAAATAAAAGAACAAACACTACAAGCCAAACCTCTGGTCCCACTGAAGTATGTGGCAGAACCCTGCTGACTTCACTAAGATCAGGATTTGGCCCTAAACATACACAAAAAGCCTTTTTACCAATTGGACACTAATTGGTTCTGTTCAGATTGAGAAAATCCATAACTGAGCTTTTTAATTCCCCTACCTCTCCTCCCCTATAGTCAACAAAGACCCCGGATGAGACTTTGGCGCGCTCGCGCGCACACACACACACACACACAAAGAGACTTCTTCATAGCTAGAGCCAGACTATCGCTTTAAGGCTGGTCTGACAACAAGTTTCCTCGTAAAACAAAAGCTAAGAAACGAGAATGCTGTCACGATGCTACCGAGTGAGATTCACCTCAGGTGAAGTGGCTGAATTTTCCACTCAAGTAGCTCTTCCACAAACAGATCCTTGGACAGAAATTGAGTTTTGTACACGCTTAGCGCATGGCTACTCCATGACAAACATCAGTGCATTCAAGGTGGGAGTCCTGAATGTTTTCCAGGTGGTGTTACAGGTAAGACTACTAGTAACGAGACTGGTCTTTCGTGTCATGACAGCTGAAGGCAACGTACATTTTCCAGAAGGCCTGGATCTGGAAAACCAGCTTCAATTAGAGTCAATGGGAATTACACATACATATCAAGAGGAGTTTAGATCTCCCAGGCCCCATATACAGCACTCAGCTAAAAAAGAGATGATCACAGTGGCTTAGAAGGAATTATTACAGGTTACTGGGATATTAATACGTAGTTTGCAAATATAGTTCTGAATCGCAATTTTTGGAATTTTCATTCCACAGGAAATTTCATTCCAATTCAGGATGAAAAACAAGTGTCTAAAAAGGTCAGAATTTCCCACAGAAGAGAAATTCCATGTTCTGACCAGCTCTAGAGATTAATCTGTTAGTCAAGGGGGAATTGTATCTAATAATTCACTGCAGGCCAGATCTCCAGCTGGTTTAAATCAGGACTGCTTCATTGAAGTCAATGGAGCTTGGCTGATTTACACCAGTTGAGGAACTGGCCCAGAGGTTCCCTCACACTCACAGATGGTAATAAGAGGCCAACTCAACCTTAGACCTAGTTTTGTCATCATGAAACTCCACTTTCCACCCCTTAAAAATAAATGCCACAGAATGAAATGTAACCCCCTGCAGAGGGATACTTAATGTTCTCTCTGCCACCCCTGCAATGAGGCTCTTTTCGGTCTCTAACCCTTGACATCACAGCCAACGTGATTTCTTTTTCAGGCATCGGAGTGCGGCCTTGCTGCTGTAGTTTCAGAAAGGAGCCATTGCACTTGCTTACCTTGAGATTTGCCTCCCCAAGAACAACAGATGGGATTGAAGGCCCTAAACTCATATGCTGAATGGAGACGCAGGAAGACAAAGTTCCCCGTCTCAGAATTCCCTCCTGGGCATTAGAGCTTTGGAGAAAATGAAGCTGAGATTCCACAGAGGAAGTATGCTCCCATTGTCAGGATACTAGCCCAGGACTCAGAAACGCAGTTTCAATTCTCTGCTCTGTGTGTGGCCTTGTCACTTCTAGCCCCTTGTCACAATGGAGGCAGAGAGACTTAGCACTGCCTGCCCTCACAGGAGTGCGATGAGGAGGCACATGTTGAATATTGTGAGGCACTTAGATCCTAATGGTAATGGGGCCGGGGGCCATACAGCTACTTTATATAGATAGATAGATCCCAATCATCTCTCCCTTTGCTTTTGGTTCTGAAGAACAAAGAGCTCATTGAGGTTTGGCACAACCCCCCTGGTCCATCTCTAGCATTCAGAGCAGACCTGGAGAGCCCTCTCCCCTCACCCACAAGTGGTTTTTGAGAATGAGGTGGCTCCTTTTGGAAGCAAATTCTAAACAGGTGGAGAAAGGAAGCGGGACGACAACAGCAGGTGCAGAGAGCAGCAGGGGGGGGACTCACCACTTGCTACACCACGTGACATTAAATCACACCCTGTTCCCTCCTCCCCTCAGACCAGGGTCCCCCATTTTCCCCCCGTGCCAGGAGCTCTGTGAACCCCCATTCATCCCTTTCTTATTCATACCTTCCTTTCCCTCTGTGTCCTCTCTTCCTGATTTCCCCCATTCACCCCATATCAGGGGCCTCCATTCTTCCCCTATGCCAGCGGTTGTGTGTGCCCCCCACTCCACCTTTGCCCCCACACCAGCGTGCCCCTCACAGGTTCTATGTGCCCCCTCACTCCCCCTGCCCCCAATGCCAGCGGCAGTGTATGCTCCCCATTCCTCCCATGTCAGGGTCCCCCATTTTCCTCACCAGGCCAGTGGCTGTGTGCACACCCCCTCATTCCCCTCTTCCCATCCTCTCCCTCCACCAGGGGTCACGTGTGTAGTTTGCACAGGTATAAATGGCTATACACAAGGAACAGTGCCACATTGGAGAATCAAGCCCAGTAAAAGTTTCTGGAGAAAGGGATTTATTCATAGCAAGGTGAATCGATCACCATATGGCAGAAAGGTATGGGAACCCAGACAGGAACGGATGAACATCTCCATTGCTTTCAGTAAAGCCGAGCTTTCCCAGTGTTAAAACATTACGGAAAATCAGTTAAAACACTTGTACAGAAGCTAGGCTACCCGACAGGCTGATCCTGCAACCCTGATGCACATGAGGGAGTCCCACCCACACCTGGGAGAGGACTCACTGCAGTGGAGAATTCTGACTTGGTAGCATTCTCCAGACACTTTGCAGCGATGTGGATACAAAGGGCCAGTTTTTAAAGGTGTACAAGCATCGAAGGATGGAGGTTGACACCGAGTAGGCTTTATAGAAGTGCCTAAGCAGGTTGATTTCACTGGGAGTTGTGCACCCAGCTGCTTTTGAAAATCCCAGGAAGTGCTAATCTGCATCTTTTGGGGTCTAAATACCTTTAACAATCTGTCCCAAAGGTGGATAGGGACTCAGCAGACCCAAGCTCAGTTCACAGCTCAGCCACTGACTTCCAGTGTAACATTGGACAAATGACTTAATTTACCCTGTGCCTCTCTAAAATGGGGCTCCTACTTCCTGACCTCACCGTCCTTACCTCACTACATGAATGACTGTGAGCAGCTCAGATACTACAGTGTGCAGGGTACATAAGTAGACAGTACACAGCAATGGAGTGTCAGGCCCCATGCATACGTTCGAAAATAGAGTTTCCAAAGAGTCAGTTTAACAGGAGAACAAGACACTTGCATTTCATATTCCCTGAAAATCAGTGGCTTGCTGTCTGCGCATGTAACGTATACATCGCGTTTCCCAGGACCGGCTGTGTCCCTGGGAGGATTCTGTCTGGTCCCCGAACACACATGGAGGCTGCCATTTTACAGAACAAAATGGTGTCCTCCACACACTGTACATGGAGGACACCATTTTGCATGCACATGTAGAACCGCATGCCCAGCTAAAAATGTCACAGCACCCCACTGCTGTGAACTTTGGTCAGAGTAGCTTTGAAGTCCTTGGTAGATCCTTCCAGACAGGAGTGAAACGTTAGCTGGTTGTTTTTGTCCACAACCAATGAGTCCTTGCAGGGCAAACAGGACATGAGCAATTCATAAAAGAGCAAGCCATGGAATTGGGGGGTTCCCCTGCGGTCTCCCAGTCACTCTCTACTGCAAAATCCTACATGGCAGCTGGTTTATAACTTGCTCACTGGCAAGTGACTGGGAACCCAGCAGAGATCAGAATTCTGATTAAGAGTTTAAAATTCTTGGAAATAAGTACAGTGAATATTAAATAAGAAAAAGGAAACCTGTATCTACAGCATGTTAAAACAGAAGCAGAATAGAGTGAGGTGAAGAGAAAAATAAAGTTACTTATCGTCCTGCCCTGCCCAATATCCCTGATTTTGATAGAGGTCACTCATTTTAGTTCCCCATCTTCCACTCAAATTTGGTGTCCCCTCACTTTTATTGTTGAAAATGGTTTACGTCAGAAACAAATAATCAGGTTATAGAAAGATTTATTTGCAACACCAAGTGCTTTAATCCGACAGCACTGGAAGTTTCCTGCCCTAACAGAGTTTTTCATGTCTCTCTTTTCAAGCCCCACATTTGGGCTTTGGCAGATTGAGGGGTATGTTTCTCACCGAGGGTCCCTCAAATGTCAAGGCAGAGAGAACCTTTCTTGGGCACGACACAGCTGGCCATCTAGTGGGAAAGAAGGAAAACTGCCGGGCAGTTTGAGGCACTTTCTTTTTTTAAACTTCTTGCCAAAGTCCCAATCAAAGAGAAAGCAAAGTTAGAATGATCTGACGCTAAAATAAGAACTGTGTTATTCTTTTCTAAGCTGACCAGAAGCCAACGCATGGAACGCAGTGCTCAGAGATGCCGCAGAAACTACACACTCATAATTGTAAACGTGTGTCTACTTTATTAAAATGAACTCAAGTTTCAAATACCGTTATGGATATTCATTTGTATTTCATTAGCGCGCCGAGGCCCCATCTAAGATTAAGCCCCGTTGTGCAAGGCACTGTAGAAACATATCACAAAGAGACAGTCCCTGCCCCAATCTAAATCGATAAAACAGACAAAGGCAGGGAGGAGAAACAGAGGCACAGGGAGGTGAACTGATTTGCCCAAGGTCACACAGCAGATCAGTTTCAGAGCTGGGGATAGCCCTCAGGTCTCCTGATTCCCAGTCCAGTGCCCTGTCCAGGTTCCTAGCTTCCACTGATTTCAATGGAAGTTAGGAGCCTAAATATATTTGTAGCTCTCGGCTTAATTGTCTATATATAAATGAAATGGCCTCTATTACTTTTATATTCATCAGTGTATGGGGTTGATTCTCTTTTCATGTACAACTATGTTACACCGGCATAATTCCATTGACTTCACTGGAGTGTATCTGGATTTACACCGGTGTAACGCAGGGCAGATTCTAGCTGTATATATTTATTCCCCCTTGTAACGATGCGAGACTCACCGGTGCGGTGCCACCTGCCAGTTGCCTTGGGAATTAGCTCTTCACCAGCTTCGGAGTGCCCTCTGCTGGCCGGTGTCTCACCTGCCACTGGCCCCCCTGTCCCTCCCGGACCCCGGTGCCCCTTTGCCTTGGGGTGCTGCCCCCTGCCATACCCCACGCTTTGGGTCTCCCCTCCCAAGGGAACCCCCAACCCTCTAAACCCACCTTGCCTCAGTGGCTACTGCCAGTCGTCATCTAGCCCCCCACTCATGGGGGCAGACTGCAGACTGTCATGGCCACTCATCATTGGCAGGGGGTTAGGACTTGCTGCCTTTGCCTATCCCTGGGCTGCCCCTCTGCACCCCCCAGTACCTCCAGAGGCCTTCACCAAGGCCTACCGCATTGCCAGGCTGGAGCTCCCCAGCTCCTTTTGCCCTTTTCCCCTGCTCTGCTCTGCTTCAGGTACCTTGCTCGCAGACAACTAGCCCTTTTCCCTCCAGGGCTGGAGAGAGACTCCTTCAGTTGCTGGCTCACAGCCCTCTTATAAGGGCCAGCTGTGGCCTGATTGGGGCGTGGCCCCAGCTGTGGCTGCTTCCCCAATCAGCCTATCACAGCCTCAGCCCTCTCCAGGGCTGCTTTTAACCCCCTGTTCTTCAGGAGTGGGGCAGCTGCCCCACTACACCCCTATAGCTTTCCTGTGCATACCACACAGTACCTATACCTCTTTGCTAGGGCGGGAGAGGAAGGGTAGAAAAAGCAAATACAGACAAAGTCCTGACTCTAGGCTTGTAATTCCTGGTTAAAACCCCGTGCGGGGCTGTATCAGTTCTAGAGCAAATCAGACCATTTTGGTAAGATTTTAAAAAGCAAACAAAACAGTGAGCCAGAGCCTCAGCCCCATTAAGTCTGTTTGGCCTGTCTCGGTGCCATAACGCAGATTCAAAATGTGCATACGTGGCCAGCTGAGAGATCCCCTTCCGCAGGGCAATTCTCCAGAGGAATAGAGCCTCCACCACCCTCCCTTGCACCTACAGCAGACCAGGCACAGCTGGATTGCTGCTGCACTTTGGGGATCCCCCAGGACGGCTCAGAAGGCCCAGGTCTAGCTTTTGCTCGGGTCCGTCCAAATACTGTTATACCCCGGCGCAGTCCATTGGGGGAAGATCAGAACTCGGCTGCATCACACACAGGCCTAGCCCCTGCTCCTGGACTATTCCTAGCAGAAGCCGTCCCATTCACTCTGTCCAGGCCGCTCCAGAACTTTTCGGACCAGGGCAGGCTGCAGCAGGCCCTTTCCAGCTGCGAGATGAAGCTGATGTGGACCGGTGATCAAATTATGGGCTCCATGTGAGTGGCGTCACTGGGTCCACTTTAGCACCCTCCAGGCGGCAGTGCCCACTAGCTTGTGAACAAACTGGATTGAATCTAAGAGGATCATGTAGCCATCTCTAGTCTCTCCCTCCCCCCTTCGGTTGGTGGCGTCAGACAACAGTGCCAACATGGGACAGGCACGGTGCATGACAGCGAGTTTCTCCATGTTCCTTGCTTTGCTCCTTGACTGTCTTAATTGTGAAGGCGATCTTGAAAAGCAGAGGCTATAGACAGGACGCTCATCGCAGCCTCTAATATCTGCAGCTGCTGGATCTACTGAGCCCGGCATCTCCTCAGGCCAGAGCTGCAAATCTTGACTCATCTCCCACGCCACCATCTGAAGCAGCAGGTGGTGAGTTGGTGGGCTTCTGCTCTGCACACGATGGAATGACTGTACAAGCAGTGCATAACCAGCAGGGGGGTTTCCAGGTAGTCCAAAAAGTACTTAGCCAGTACTTGGCAACTGCAAGGCAGCCGCTGACGGGAGTCTATATGCCATCTGACAGCTTGCTCAGGATGCAGGCAAGGTGGGGAGCTGTAATGACGCCGGCATCAGCCAAGTCAGACTACTCATCTACCAGTTATAGGAAAACCTTTTCAGTAGGAGCAAACAGATGAGGGGTCACTATCCTTGGCAGACAGGCATATAGCAGATGCTGCAGAGTCGCGCGTGCATCTCTGAAATAAGCAAGCACACCACACCCGGAGTCTTGTCCTCAAGACCAAAGAGCGTTCACGAGTGACAGGGACAGAGAAGTTCCTCCACAAATTGGAGATGGCGAATCGCAAACCCCTTGTCCTTCCCCGCCGGAAGGCAATACTTGGTAAGGTGGAAGGGGGCATTATGTGTGAGCAAGAAGGATATGTGGCTTGGTGGAATCTGCCACAGGCTTGGATAATTCAGATAAGCGGCCAAATCCTTTATAAACGCCATGTCACTACATTTATATGTAGTTTGACTATGTAGAGGCAGCTGGTTTGCTTTGTACTTTTGCAGGTAATTTGGCTATGTTACTATTGGGATTTGCATTTTTTTTAAAAAAGTGATAACCTTTGTGTGGGTCGTAAGAGGCAGTAATGTTCTGAGGGTGGGGTCCTGGTGGGAAACGGAATGGTTTATCTGCTGCCATGTCATAAAAACAACTATTATGCCCTCAGATTTAATTTTGCTCTGGCTGTCCCCCTTCTCCTCCCAACCCCAAAGGTACTGGTTCCTCATCTTCTTTTCACCACTCACATATATTTCTTCTCTCCCTGAATATTTTCTTTACCTGGAGAAAAATATATGACTATTATCTTCTCTCCCTTGGCCTCCAGCCTGTCCTACAATTTACCGTCCAGGAAATAAAAGTCAAGGAGAGAGACCACATTGTTGTTCGTCTCTTTCATCATAACATTTCAAAGAAAGACCTGAGTTCTATTTCAAACCATACACTAGCTGAAGTTTGACATTCTAGTTCTTGGAACACCAGTGATCTCTCAAAAGCAGCAATGGGAATGGATAACATTTGGCTCCTGGTAAATCTTCTCAGAGCGTAGCATTCGCAATCTGGATGGATTACAAAGTAAAGAGAATTTGCATTGTTATTGCTAGCCAAGCTTGCTGGCATCAAGCCCCACCAATGGACTTTGTTCATAAGCCATCAAGTCAATGGTAGTTTTGGAACAATGACATTATTTGAATGACAACATTCATGATGGCACCGCTGACGTAAATGAATACAAATGCATCTCACAGAAACATTAGGAAACGAGCAATGATATTGTTTCAGTCATCATTACCAGTAAACAGCTGACTCTGGGAACTTGTAGCATTTAGCAAAATGACTAGGTCATGTCTACATTTGTTATGTTTCTTATGCAATAGGAGCAGTGCCCCGCTGAACATTAATGCTGACAATTGGCTCGAACCAATTTTCTAAGAAAACCTTCACGCGGGTACATTTTCAGTATTTATGCAACTTTTAGGCTGGGGGGAGGGGTAGGTTGCTAAGTAAAAATGTCATGCACCCCAATATATTAGATGAGGTGAATGCAAAACAAGATTTACTTTTATTTTTGCCTTCGAGAATTAATTTTCCAGATAAATACCGATCTATACAAATAGCTCTTTTTTTCTTAGCCGAAGGATATCTTGTTCAGAGTCAGAAAATCTGGGCTTGACCATTAGGGTTGCTGGGCTTCTGGTTTTCAGCGGGATGCCCAGTCGAAAAGGGGCGCTGGCGGCTCCGGTCGGCACTGCTGACTGGGCCGTTAAAAGTCCGGTCAGCAGCGCAGCGGGGCTAAGGCAGGCTCCCTGAGCTCCGGCTCCGCAGCTCACATGCGGCGCCTGCAGACACAAAGCTGCCTGGCCGCTCCTGCTCCTAGGAGCCGGGCCGGACATGCCGGCCGCTTCCGGGAGCCGCGCGGAGCCATGGCAGGCAGGGAGCCTGTCTTAGCCCTGCTGCGCTGCTGACTGGGAGCCACCTGAGGTAGGTGCTGCCTGGCTGAAGCCTGGACCCCGCACCCCAACCCCAGCCCTGAGCCCCCTCCCGGAGCCCACACCCCCTCTGCACCCCAACCATGAGCCCCCTCTGGCACCCCAAATCCCTCACCCACCCCAGAGCCCGCACCCCCAGCGGGAGCCCTCACCCCATCCCTCTGCCCCAGCCCAGTGAAAGCGAGTGAGGCTGTGGGAGAGCAAGTGACGGAGGGAGGGCAGATGGAGTGAATGGGGGGCCGGGCTTCGGAGAAGGGGCGGGGTAGAGGCGGGGCAAGGGTGGTCGGTTTTGTGCCATTCGACAATTGGCAACCCTACTGACCATGTATTGAGCATGCACAGAGATCGGGGTTACATGCTGAGGGGCCGGGCGCAACTTGCATTCTGTAACTCTAGGTGTCACACCAAACTTAGGCCCTCTTGAAACTGACCCTCTTCCTCCAAATTCACTCATCATACTAAGGGCACTACTGACAAAGAATGTCATTGTAAAAGAGAAGGGTGCTTTTTGGTTTGTGTTTAATGGCGGAGAGTGAGGCAACACTGTTAATTAAGTACCAGTAAAAGGCGTTGGCCGGCTGCCCTGGAGACTAAAGTTTTCCATCATCTGAAAAGCACAACATGGGTACAATGTCAGTGACCCAGTCTTTCACTACAGGACACAACTCTGAGGGCTAAAAGAGTCTAGTAGCTGTGCTCATTCCATCTTTGGTCTCTGCGGAGGCTACCAGTAACTGTTCCGATTGTGACCGAGGTTTTGGTGAAGAAGACCACTACAAACCGAGATGATCTGCTCATTTCACAGAGATCACCAAAAAGCCACCAGGTTCTCCACTTTCAATTCCTCTCTGGCTCCAGTTCTTATCGAGAATCCCAATCCACCACGTTCCTCATCCTGATATCGGGTCATATCATTCTATAGATTTTTAAGCAGCTCTCCTCTTTGAAGTTACCAGGAAGCTCTGCCTGAGTATTAATGGCAAAAGGATCATAGCTCCCGACTGTGAACCCTGTTCTCATATTAGTGAGCAGTTACTTACCCAAACAGTGCCATGAAAGCCAATGAGACGACACGGGTGAGTAACTTATCCAACATGAGTACAATGTTTACAATTGAGCCTAATTATTACTAAAAGCCAGCCAGGCAGACCAAGGATCTGATCCAGTATGAAAATTTGACAAACAAAATCAGATAATAGATGGATACATTAGCTTCTTTGAGCACTTCCTAAAAACACCAAAAATGCTCAAAGAAAGGAGCCCAAGAAGTGTGTACAATCCATTATGGGAGATCAAGTCCAATAAGCTGACAGTTTTTGCATTTCCATTCATGGTTTAAATAATTTTAAAACTCCAGAAAGAAAGAAAAATCTTCCAGGATTCTGTGCATTCGTTTCAGTTTGATACGCTAAGCCTTTTGCCTGGTTAAATATGCATTTCAAAAACCCCATAGAGCAGCAGGACTCTCCTGGCTAGAGAGAATGAGAGTGATTCCTTTTAATGAGATGGTTATGTTTTCCCAAACATGTAAATGAATTTTTGTAGGGAAAAAGAGACGCAGGCCTGGCCATTCATAAAAGAGTGATATTTGGAATGATTTGCTCTCCTCACTGTCTCTCATTTGTTTTCCATTGCAAAATCTGATGTGGCAGCCTGTTTAAAACTTGCTTATTGGGAAGAGGTCATAAACTGGACAGAACCCCGAAGAGATCAGAGTTCTGATTAAAAGTTTAACAACCTGAAATATTGAATATGAATCTAGGAGACAAAAGCATACCTCTGAGAAGGGCCTGTCTTAGGAAAGTACTGTGACTTTGTAACTTTACAGGAAGCTGATGAATTGCAAAATTTGTTAACAGAGAAAAATGGTAAAAGGAATTCCTGATTTGGTGATCAAGAAATATTTAATATTATTATTATGAATCACAACAGCATGTAGAAGCCACCTTTGGGATCAGGCCCCATTGTGCTTTGAGCTGTACAAATACATAGGAAGGGACAGTCCCTGCCTTCAAGAGCTTATAGTCAAATGAGACGTGACAAATCAAGGCAGTATGATCATCTCCATTCTACCAAAGAGGAACTGAGAGACAGAGAAAGTGAACGACTTGTCCAAGCTCACAGAGGAAGTCTGGGGCCCATGCCACCAAGCATCTGAGCACCTCACTATCATAAATGGATTTTAGCCTGAGAACCACCCTGTGCAATATCCCCATTTTACAGATGGAGAACTGAGAAACAGATTAAGTGATTTCCCTAAATGCATATAGTAAGTCTATGACTAAGCCAGGCACTGATTTCACGAGAACCAGCCTAGTGCCTTATTCGCCAGGCCAGCCTTTCAAGCCTTTAGTAAGCCTACTTTAAGGCCCCGGTTCTGATCACTTGCTAGTGTAAATTAGAACGAATTCCACTCAAGTCAATGGAATTGCATACATTTAAAACCAGCCTTCACTGACATTAGAATTGGAACGAAGAGCCAAATCCTCGGCTGGTGTAAATCAGGATAGCTCAACTGGCTTCAGTGGCGGTACAGTGATTTTACATCAACCGAGGATCTGGTCTTCGGCGTGTAACCACATTTTCAAAGGGCTTGAAAGGATGGTCTGTAACTCTCATATAAAAATGAGACACTAGACTTGTGAACTCCGTTCTCAGCTCCGGCATGGACTTTCTATTTGACTTCTACCAAGGGTCTCCCAGCCTCAGTCTCCCCAACCGTAAGATCAAACTAATGCTGTATCTACCTCACAGGGGTGTGAGACGGTTCATTTACTGCAGCTCTAAAGTGTTTTGAGATCCCTGGGTGGGAGAGGCTATAGAAATGCAAACTGCTAGGACACAAAACTGACAGTAACCTCTCACTGAAAAACTAAGGGCTAGATTTTTAAAAGAGCTCAGCACCCATTTAGGCACCCAGACAGGAAGCCAGATTTTTGTAAGAGCTCAGCTCTCCTTTTGGTACCCACATGGCTAGCTATTCCCTGGGGGGAGTGGCTGGGTGCTGAGCAAATTTGAAAACCTGGCCTGGGTTGTGGGTGCTGCTGAGGACATGTGTAAATCAGACCTTAAGTTCTGGTGCATTCTGTGTCAGGGGAGAGGGCTTTGTCCCTGAACAGCTGACTCCATCAATGCATGCAGAATGGTAACCGTGGAATAATTATTGACTCTGCAAAGAGCTTACAGGAGAGCTTAATCTGTCAAGCTTCTCTTATTCATTAGAGCATTGAGCTCCTCTAACCCATAGCATGGCAAATCAATCTCATAATCCAGGTGGGTCTCTGCTAAGATTTTCATGAAGCACAAGATGTCTACTCAGTGCAGTTAATTCCCCCTTCACTTACATACAACTAGTCCTTGCTGTAGCTTCTATGCTATATCACTGTTACTTTGTAGTCTTGTACGGAGGTTAGAACACAGGATTGAAAACAAGGACTCCTGAGTACTAGTCCCTGACTTAATATGCCACATTGGGTAAATCACCTACCTTCCCAATGCCTCAGTTTATCTGTCCATAAAAATGGGCATAAAGATACCTATTGGTATGTTGTGAGGTTTAATTATATTTAGTAAAGCCGTTTAAAATTGTCAAGAGCTATATTTATTATTTTTAAAGCGCCAACGAGCCACTAACAACCACAGTGGAGCAATGACAATGCTCCCTGGCATATAAGACACAGCTAGAAGTTTGCTTTTGGCCCCAGGCCTCACTTGAAAGAGTCCAAAGGTTGCTAAAAAGCATACAGCAGTCTCTCCATATTGGGTGCACAACAGTATTTTGTGTTCATAGAATCATAGAATCTCTGGGTTGGAAGGGACCTCAGGAGGTCATCTAGTCCAACCCCCTGCTCAAAGCAGGACCAACCCCAACTAAATCATCCCAGCCAGGGCTTTGTCAAGCCTGACCTTAAAAACCTCTAAGGAAGGAGATTCCACCACTTCCCTAGGTAACCCATTCCAGTGCTTCACCACCCTACTAGTGAAAAAGTTTTTCCTAATATCCAACCTAAACCTCCCCGTCTGCAACTTGAGACCATTACTCCTTGTTCTGTCATCTTCTACCACTGAGAACAGTCTAGATCCATCCTCTTTGGAACCCCCTTTCAGGTAGTTAAAAGCAGCTATCAAATCCCCCCTCACTCTTCTCTTCTGCAGGCTAAACAATCCCAGTTCCCTCAGCCACTCCTCATAAGTCATGTGCTCCAGCCCCCTAATCATTTTTGTTGCCCTCCGCTGGACTCTTTCCAATTTATCCACATCCTTCTTGTAGTGTTACACTTGGGGAGCCAAACTCGGTCCTGATTTTGCACCCCATGTAAGCCCATTCCGGGGGCAGAATCCGGCCTGGGCAGTTAACGGACTTTAACAGACCATTACAGTTATAAATCAGGGCCACCCTTTTAACAGAGTCTGTTATAAAAGAGGAAGAACCATACTGCAGAGCATTGTAGGAGTGATGTGCATAAATGATGCAAAAGCAAAGGAAGTAAACGCTTCTCTTTTTCCTTCTGTGCTTAGATGTGTTTGATTGTCTTCTGGCTAGGGTGTCTCACACACACAGACACACACAGTCTTGCTCTCCTCACTGCACTCTCTGGCAAAATGTAACAGGAAGGGAAAAGTGACAAGCGTATAAGAAAATGAAGATCTCATTCTGTTTGAATATTACATTAACCCCCAAGCACCGCGGCTTCATTTGTCAGCTTTTTCAGAGCTCTCCATCTCCCCAGCACCCCTGACCTGGTTGGTCTGATTATGAATGATCAATGCGCACATTTGCTGTGAAACTCTTTGCACATATCTAGACCCTCGGCCTTTAGTCACTCATGCAGATAATAACGGCAGTTCGAGTCACTTGCCCATAACTCCAAGCTTCATTAAACAGAGGGGATGTCACCAAAAGTCCCTTTAACTGTCTTTCATGGCTCCGCAAGGGAAAAACTGACAGTGCTGAGAAATGGGATTTGGGGTCTAAAAAACAAAACAATGATTTGGATATTCCACTGAACGCTTGTAGTTGGCTTGTGCCTCTGTGCTGGAATCTACTCATTTAGCGAAGGCTGGGGGAGCGGCAAGCCCTGCTTAGCATCCTCTGATTGAGAGTTTGCACAAAAGCATGCCTGAGGTCAGTTTCAGCTTCAAAGGAAATAGTTCCATGGAATTGATCAGGTATTAGATAGGGAATGGTCTCTTGCCACTCTCAGTCATTCGTAATGTACACAGTTCATTGTCAGAATGCCGTACCCAAGGTTAGTTTTCTGGGCATAGGACCGCTGTCCATTTGAGAGCCCTCCGGTGAAGACTCAGCTAGAAACTCACTTCCACTCAGCATAATGTGAGGCTTTTTAGATTTTATCTGCTGCTTTACAGGCTAAAGATTAACTTGTTCCTTTGTCGTTCCAGGCAGTGGCGGGGGTAGAAGTGACTAGCACTACCCAGAGGGAGATGAAGTCAAAGAAGTCAACTGAGCTTTCCAAAGGTCCCGGCTGGCTGCGGCTGAGCAGAACACACACGGTGCATTTAGGACTCAGTTTCGATCTTAGAAGTGACCTTTAAGGGCCAGACACTGCCCTCCATCTGCACATAACACTATTCAAGCCCCGCAGAACACTCCCACCCATCACAGGTAGTATATTCGCACCTGGGCTTGGACAGCTTCTGCACATGGATTGTGAAACCACCAAGCCTGAAATACTGAATTCAATTCTCGGTGCCTCCAGACCAGAAAGAGGTTGAGGAGTTGGAAGGAGCTGAGAGAAGAGCAACGAAAAATGATCCGGCAGCTAAAGAAACGGGCATGAGGACATATAAAAACAAGCAAAATGGGTACATTTAGATTGCAGCAGTGGCTAGATGCCCCAAATGAGGTCAGTGCCCTAATGTGTTAGGAGCTGTACAGCCAGCAAGCAACAGCCCCTTCCTCAACAACCTTACAAGCTAAGGAAACAACACAGAGGTATTATTATCCCCATTTTACAGACAGAGAACTGAGGCACAACAAAATGAAGTGACTTTTGCCTAAAGTCTGACAGGAAACCAGTGGCAGAGGTAGAGATTAAACACCACGCCCCCGAGTCCCAGTCCAGAGTTTTAGCCCCAAGACCAGGACTCTCTAGCATGGCTAGAACAATGGCTAATTGAGGACACCATAACGGTCTACAAATGTTTGAGGGGTGTACACACCAGTGAGGAAGAGGAATTATTTAGAGTGGTACAAGGGAGTATAGTTAGGAATAATGGGCTGAAATTAACAAAAGAGAAATCTGGGCTGACTCTGAAGGAAAACTTCCGGACAGTAAAACCAATTCTGTTAAGTAGAGCAGTCTCTCAAGGCAAGTGGTGGAAGGTTCAACTCTTGGGATATTTAAAACCGAACACCAGGCAATACAGTGTACAGAACAATCTTGCGGGGTCTCAGGACAGTCCAGACAGGGGCGGCTCCAGGCACCAGCGCAGCAACCGCGTGCCTGGGGCGGCAAGCCGCAGGGGGGCGCGGCCCTCTTCCCCGCCAGCGCCCCGGCCGGGGGAGCGGGGCCACTGGCATGCCGCCCTCCCTGCTGGCACTCCGGCTGGGAGAGGCGGTGGGGGTTGTTTCGGCAGGCATTGAGGGGGGTTGGGTTTTTTTGTTTGGGGGGGTGGCATTTGGGGGTTGTTGTTTTGGGGGGGTTTTTTGCTTGGGGCGGCAAAAATGTTAGAGTCGGCCCTGGGTCCAGATGACCTCATAACTTTATCTTCTATTGCTCCGTGAACTGCCTGCTGCTCACCCAGTTCTTCCTCCTGCGACTTCCATCCTCAGGGCCCCACTCCCAGACTCCCTGTGTGTCTTGTGGCAGCAACGGCAGTCAGCTGAGCTGGGCACCAGAGCCTGGGGCTGCAAACTGACCAATCTGGAGGCACCCTCCAGCAGGAGATCCAGTGGATCATTGCTTAATCTGTCAGGGTTAGGTGGGGTTTGAGCGCAAGGCACGGAGGGTGAAATTTACTTAGCCCTTTAGAGGCCAGGGAAGATCCACCTCGTGCCCATCAGTGCTGCATGCCAGTGCTCCACAGAGGAGAGGGTTTGAGGAAGGCCAGAGAAAGGGCAAGGAAAGGGTTGTTGAGTCCTTGATTACACACATCTAGTGGCCACAGTCCTCTGTGTAAAGGGATTGCTGTCTCTGTTCCAGCCAACAGCCTGGAGTAGCAGCAGATGCCCCATGCCATCTCTGTGGGTTGGGAGTGGATCCGACCCATCCTTCTCTGCACATTTCCCCCACATAATGAAGCTCTCTATGAATGTATCATTCCAGCTGAGGGGTATAGAATCTGCTTTAGGCTGTGATTTATATTGAAGTACAGATTTATTGTAAGATACAGAGCTCCCCGTAATGGTGTCTCTCTCGCTATTGGAAGTTATAGGATGTTTTTCCTTGGGTGCAGTCCGTCCTGTTTGTTGCACAGAGGTGGTTGCGCCCGCAAGCATGCGAGCTGCTCCCCAGAAAAACCTAAAGGTACCACTTCAAAATGGGGGTGAACTCAAATTACAAAGTTTGGAACCAGATCCAGTTTTTGAAAAAGCTAGCAGTTAATTATAAATAAAAAAGGGCCATTTGCAATATTAGCACCTAAAGGCACCAGTCAAAAGCAGGGCCCCATTGTGCTAGACTAGTAGGTACAAACCATACTAAGGCCAGATCTAAACTACCCGCCCGATTCGGCGGGTAGCAATCGATCTTTTGGGGATCGATTTTTCGCGTCTCATGTAGACGCGATAAATCAATCCCAGAACGCGCTCCCGTCGACTCCGGTAATCCACCCCGACGCGAGGAGGAAGCGGAATCGACAGAGGAGTGGCAGCCTTCGACTTTGCAGCGTCCTCACGGCGAGGTAAGTCGAGCGAGGTACGTCGACTTCAGCTACGTTATTCACATAGCTGAAGTTGCGTACCATACATCGACACCCCCCTACCCCCCCCGTAGTGTAGACCAGCCCTAAGAAACTGTTTCTCCCATAAAAAGCTTACAATCTAAATAAATAAAACTGGCGGATTCCCTATCATTGCTAATTTTAAAATCAATATTGGATTTTTTAAAAAAAGATAAGCTGTAGTTCAAACAGGAATTATTTGGGGGAAGTTCTCTGGCCTGTGTTATACAGCAGGTCAGACTAGATAGTCATAGAGGTCCTTTCTGGCCTTGGAATCTATGAACATGCAAAAATAATTACTCAAAACAATTGGGCTTTGATATAAATTGCCCTGAGAATGGAGATCAGAGCTTTACAACATATTAAAGGTGGGATTGGCATGTTTTTGATCTAGAATTTAAAGAGAAAGTGGCACTGAGAGCGCTGAGGTAGGCAAAAGGTTTGGGCAGCCAACGTTGCCTTTATTTGAATGTGGTGTGAGTTTTGGTTGTATAAAGGGTGCTATAGTTTCCCTAATATCATTTCAAAGGAGTGAATGTGCTGCCAGCCTGCAAGAAGATGCACAAGCACAAAACCATCAGGTTTCAGAAATGCAACTGGTCAAAGATTTTTGTCTGAATTTTTTTTTTTGACAAAAAATGACCTTTGCACAAAAATGGAAATTTCTGCACGAAATGTCCATTTTCAATGACATTTTTCAGGTTTTCTTTCAGAAACCAACCCTTCCTCCCCCAAAATCTATTGAGGAAAAATATAAATGAAAACAAAACCTTTTTCATTGAAAATTTTCCACAGGAACAAAGAGTCTTGCTCCGCCAGCTCTATTCACCAATTTAAAAAGGCAAGAACTGGATATTTTTTAAAACAGACAGGTGCACCCGGTAAAGTTAAAACTGTTTTCATATCACCTGATGTACATGAACTAAACTGTCTACAGGGCAAAGTCAGAGTTATTCTATCATGTATGTAACAATTCTGAATGTTTCCTCTAGGCATAAGTGGTGCAGTCTCCAATCAGTTCCATCAGTGTAAATCCAGAGTAAATTATTATCTCCATTGAGGAGGAGAGCGGCACTGGTCCTTTTAGGGTCAGATCAAAACCCCACTGATGTCTATGGAAAGACTCCTACCGCTTTCAATGGGCTTTGGATCAGGCCCGTAGGGTCTCTGCACTGGTAGACATTCCCAAAGAGAGGCCCTCACTCTGCAAATCTCCCAGACCGGCAACTCCCATCCAACTAAAAGGATGCTCCATAAGGCGTGCTTGAAGAATTGGGCCCATAATGTGCTCGGTCCAAACAGAAGCAACATCCATTTGGGAGCTCCCTTCTCTGGGATTCTCCAGACAGAATGGGAACTGGCCTTTACACATATCCTCTTCCTTAGTACACGGTAAGGGCTACGGTCTTTAAAACAACCAGGCAAATACTGAACTCCTCACGCATGCTAGACTCCGATATTCTTATTCACGTGGATTAGTTAGTACTTAGGCTCCTAAAACACCTTTGAGGATCTAGGCCTATCTCCCACTGACTGAAACCAAGCTGCTCTTTCAATGGGACTACTTGAGAAACAAGGCACTACTCCACATGAGCAAGGGTATCAGAGTTTAGCCTTCAGTCTTATTGGGCCGAACTCCCATTAACTTCAATGGGAGTTTGGCCTGAATAAAGACAGAGTGAGGACTTCAGGATGCGGCCCCAACAGATTTAACAATGTGGCAATGAATGCACAAAAAGCATCTGTCAATGCTTCTTGTTCCTTCCATCTAACTGGTCTGTCTATTCCACCTTTGAACCACACTTCTGCCTGCTTTATCCGAGAGCATCCCACCCCACGTCAGCCGCTTTGTCTCGGTAAAGTTATTAACTTCGTTTCTTTTCCCCTTTTGGTTATGTGCGCCCACAGAGTGACAGAGTCTGGAGGACCAGTCGAGCGGGGACTCTCCAGGAAGGCTTTCTGGTTTAACCCATCACTTGCCGGGGTGATAGAAAGCGTAGCCTCTGGATGACAGAACAGCTCTACTAGCTCAGCATGTTTATTCATCCTATGTATTTTTCTGAGGTCTCTGAGGGTACAGCAGTGATTCTCAGAGCCCGGGTCAGCTGACTCAGGCTCATGCACCAGAGCTAAAAATAGCAGTGTAGCCATTCCTGCTCTGGTTGGAGTCTGGGCTCTGAGACCCACCCACTTTGCTGGGGGGTTTTGCAGTGTAGACGTACCCTTAGTTAAGCCACACCTGGTTCCCATTCCCAAGCTCATATCGCGGCACAACTATGACAACTTGGTTTTAACATAGTGATGGCAATAATAATGCCTACCACTTACAGGCTTTTATTCAGGCCAGCAGTTCCATATACACTTAACTTTATGGGTAGTGTATTAAATTGCTCCCGTAGGAATGTGCTACTTATGGTGTACTACTTACCGCTGCCAGTCCTGGTGCTCTGAGCAGCATGGTAAGGGGGCGGGGAGCGAGGGGGTTGGGTAGGGGGTCCCGGGGGGGCAGTCAGGGAACAGGGGGGATTGGATAGGCGTGGGAGCCCAGGAGGCCTGTCAGGGGTGTGGATAGGAGTCGGGGCAGTCAGGGGACAGGGAGCAGTGGGGGTTGGGGTCCCAGGGGGTGGAGTCCTGGGGGAGGCAGTTAGGGGATGGAGGGGTCCAGGGAGGGGGCGGTCAGGGGACAAGGAGCAGGGGGGGTTGGATGGGTTGGGGGTTCTGAGAGTGGCAGTCAGGGGGCAGGAAGTGGGAAGGGGCGTATAGGGGGCGGGGGGGCCAGGCTGTTTGGGGAGGCACAGCCTTCCCTACCCGGCCCTCCATATAGTTTCAGAACCCCAATGTGGCCCCCAGGCCAAAAAGTTTGCCCACCCTTGTTCTACAACATAAACCCAGGTGCAGGCCTCCTGGGGCAGAAAGTCTGTTGGGAGGAAGTGGTTGTAGGAGAAAATGACCCTAACTCCCCTCTGCTTGGCTAGGGAACAGAATGAGTCAGAACAGCCCCAAGACAGGGCATCGTCAGCCGGTCCAGGGCATGGGCCAGGGCACCAAGGAGATGCAGCGTTGGCACATCCCATCAGTGACGCCTGCTGCATTGTTCCTATTAAACTTCAGCCAAAACTTAAAATCCCACCCACACACACTTCCACAGAACACCCCGCGTGGCAGCAGCAGTAAGATGTATATTAACTCTTCCCGGGGCCAATTCTGGTGAATTTGACCCATCGACTATGATGGGCTTTGTTTATCTGCTTCTCCTCTGCACTGGAGTGTTTGATGTATGAACATTCAGAGGATGGCTTGCGATGATCGTTTCATTATCTGGTTGTTTTAATCCCCTCCTCCCGCCCCTTGCAATTTTTTTTTTTAAAAGTTTGAGCCACAGCAGAAAGTCACTGGGGATCCATTCAGCGCTCTAGCAAAAGACTATAACCGTGCGGTACAGACTGCCTGCACCAGAGACTCCCTGAAGCCGTGCTTACGTTTGCTCCTTCTCCCATGGAAACGAGTGAGTATACCTCCAAGGCCTGATTCTCCCTTGCTCTGTGCCGTGTGCAATCCTTTCCACCTGCGTAAAGTGCGTGCAAATCCTCCCCATTCCGATTAGCAGCATTTCACCCTCATTTTCCCACACAAGGTACAACAGAGCAACGGTGAATCATATTCCCCAGAGTCTAACAACCCCAACCACCAGTGCTTTTAAACACCAACGTTTAGGGCCAATTCAACAGAGCTATCCTGATTTACACCCGCTGAGGATCTAGCCCTATACGGCTAACAGTCCGAAGAAGGACGATGAAAGATCAGAATCAGCTCCCTCGATTTTACTAATCTACCTTAGCTTTCTTTTTTATATTGACAGCCAAATCCTCATCTGGTGTAAATCAACAGAGCTCCGCTGACTTCAGCAGAGCTCCATCGATATACAAAAGGATCTAGCACACACAGTACAATATTGTCACTAATTTTCAACTGGATATGTTCAGGCTGTGCTTTTATTGCAACAAAAACTCCATGTTGCATCCCCTGCGGGTGTCAAATAACATAATTCCATTAAAGTCAATGGCACGACACTGAAATGCACCCGCAGAGGAGCCGGCGGTCACCATAAGAAAGAAAGGTTATCCGGTAGATTACAATTTTCTGACCTTGCTAATCATGCTTCATTGTGGTAAATTCGAAGAAAATCCACTTGCATCAAAGTTACACCGGTGTAAAATCAGTGTGCTATCAGAAGCTGGCACATGCTCTTTGTCGTTGTCCTTCCTTGTGTATTAAAGAAACAGCTTTGCTGACCGAGTACGAAATTAAGGCTCTCGTGCTGGTACACACCATACTGTGTCCACCCAGAGATTTAAAGGGACATTTTACAGTTTGGAAATATGAATTCAGCCATGTGATTTAGGAAAAGAACGTATTGGCCAAGTTGTCCCCAGGACCAATACACTTTTATTGAAGGGAGAAAGAAAAGAATCTTGGGAAAGAGCAGCAATAAATACAATGTGTTCTTGTTCTTTAAGGGAATGAGATCTGAACATTCGGCTGGACGTGCGGACTGAACCCCGACACCTGCTGGACCTAATGGACTCTGAAATGTTGTTTCAGAATTAATCAAGTCATTTAAAATCATAGCTGTAGTCTCCATTGGCTACTCCTGCGTGCATAAATGTGCTGATCCCGATACTAATCCATGTCGGGTGACTTGAGCAATCTATCACCATAATTGCCGTTTTAGGGCTGCACATTGGAGCTAAAATAACCAGATGCAAAGGAGATGGCCGTATCATACTCTCAAGATGGATCTTCAAAGTTCAAGGAGAGTTCAAGCATGGAAGAGGCAATAGAAGGGGGTCAAGTGTAAGGAGATTGTTCATGTTCAAGAGGAATTAACTTTACAAATATATTGTTTCTGAGGTGGTAATTGTCCCATCTTACAGCTATTCATACCTCATTTAATCTTTGCATTCTTCTCAGCCATTAGAGTGATTCTCCCTCATTGAAATAAATTTGATTTTGACAAAATATTCTGTTTTCAAACTGCAGCTAATTTTCCCAAGATTTTTTTTTTTTGCTTTAAATCATTTATTTTAAAAGACACACCGTCCAAATTCAGCTCTGTGATCGGCCCTGACAATGCTAGGCATTTAACCCACATGCCCAAGCCTGCAGTCACATCAGTGAACTGAAATATTTCCTTTCCGGGATCAGTCAGTTAGAAAGTCAAATGGACTGAAGACAAGGTGGTAAATGCAGCATCCAAGAGAACGTAACAGAGAGCTGCCATTGGAGCTAACCGAGGGCCAGTTCTCCAGCTAAAAACACTGCTTAGCGGTTTGTAAGCCAAACGCTCTATTGGTGTAAATTGGCATAGCTCCATTGATGTCAATGGACTTTCACCACATGACACTAGCGGAGAATTTGGCCCTATATCCTCAGAGTACTGTGCCAACATTAACAAACTAAGCCCTTCAATGGTTAGTGAAGTATGATTATGCTGGCTTTACAGATGGGTAAACTGAGGCACAGGGCGGTCACATGATTTACCCAAGGCCCCACAGCAAGTCAGTGACACATATGAGATCACCCTCTCGCCACCTTTAGCAGGGGAGGCTTTCAGAGCCTACACATACCTTCTCTCCCCTTAGAGAGGGATTAGAATCTGTGCCACTTATGGTGCCGAGGGGCTGACCGATTGCCTATCTTTAGGGATCAGTGGGGAAAATTCCCATTGGGCCAAAGTGGCATGCGGTCTGGTGGGTTTTTCAGCTTCCTCGCACCCTCCTACAGGCTCAACTGGGTTGGGAACAGTATGATTCGAGATTCATAGAATGCCGTTATGATTACTGACTTGTGACCGGTGTCCGGCGCAGGGAAAGGGTAAAAGAGCCACCTCCCAGAGGTAAAGGAGACCCAGGACTGCACAGCTGGGCTTTGCACTCATGGGGCAGAGGGGCTTGAAATCTTCGCAGACTGAGATTCACACACACACACACACACACACACACACACACACACACACCCTTAAAGAAGAGGTTTCACAACAGAAGTGAGTCTGGGCAGTAGACCAGGGAGAGTCTGCCCCTGCTTTGTGGTTAATGCCCCATAAGCCACACTGGAACCAATTAACGAGAGTGGGGGCTGAGCACTGGAGTGCCCCTCCCCAAGGTATAATTAATTCAAGTTGCAGTCTGCCATGTCAACCCAGCCCATGTGTCTGTCAGTCATTCGTCGGCTCGCCCCGGTCAATAGGATTCAGGAGCCCCTGGCTCCCAGACATGTGTCTGTCCAAGCCAGCCCCATGCTGTGCCCAATCCATTAGGCCACACGCCCTGCTGCCTCGCTCATCTGCTAGAGTATTTGCCTTCTGAAGTAGAGAACACACACGCTTATTGCCCGGGAAGACAAATAAACCTCATAAGCCTCACCTTGGATAATCAGCCTAGACCCCAGAGGCCAGATCTTCAGCTGGGCCCTGAACCAGCAAAGCACTTAAGCAAGCGCATACCTCTGTGTGGGACTGTTCATTTGCTTAAACCACCGGAGCGGCTCGCATGCTTAAAAGGTAGGCACACACTTAAGTGTTTTGCTAGACGGGGCCCTGGGGAAATTGACGTCACTTCACACCATCCGAGAACCTGGCCCCAGATGCCTGAACAAGCTTTTGGAGTAGGCAAAACTGGGCGGAAAACCTTGTGAGAACAAAGTCTCTTCTGACACGTCTAGCTCTTCCTTCTTCCATTCCGGGTGGGAATATCCCAAGGAGGAGCTTTCTCACAGAGCATCAGGGCTGCGTTCCTAAACAGCTCCCCTACTTCTTAAAAAGAAATGTTGCTTTGTTCAGAGTTTTGAGTGAACATTCAGGTGTTTTATGTTCCCTCGAGCCAGCTGCCCCACTCAGGGCCCAACCCACATTCCTTTAAAAATCAATGAGAATCTTTCTATGCACTTTGGCTCAGGCTCTTTGAGTCAGATCTCACAGTGTGAAATCCCAGCCCCACTGAAGTCAATGGCAAAACTTCCACGATATCCTTACAGCTGAGCAGAGTCTGAAAAACAAACCACCCCTGTTTGTGCCAGTTTTCGCTGTGCGTTTGTTGACAGTGGAAATCCTACTCGACAGGAAATCCTGACGTGATTAGCAGGTCGGAGACATGAAGTCACACATCTCTGACGAGAGACCCCCCTTATAAAAGTTGCTGGTTTATCTCATCTGTGAAGTTCTATAGTGAGGCTTCTCTGAGAAAGTTCCAGGTCTGATGTTAAGGCCAAGCAAAGTCCACAGCGACAGCAGAGAAAACTCATCCAATTTTAATGGGAGCAGAGATGAATTGCCATAAGCAGGCCTAGAGAATGAACAACTGAGGTTGCTGCAAAAAAATAAAGCTCTGTTTTTGTGAGCTTTGCGCTGCCAAATGAGTCAGAAAGAGTAACGCGGTGGCTGAGGTAATATTTTTTATTGGACCAACTTCTGTTGGTGAGAGAGACAGAAGGTGGTCCAATCAAAGATATTACCTCACCCACCTTGTCTCTCTCATATCCTGGGACCAACACGGCTACAACAACACTGAAATCAGCAAGAGTAAAACAATCCTACCTGTACTGAATCTAGGGATGCCAACCCTCCTGGATTAGCCAGGAGTCTCCTGGAACCAGTCTCCATCTCCCGGTGACTATTAAAGGCAGTCCAGGAGATTTTAATAGGCCAGAGTCCGGTTTGCAGCACAGTGGGTCTAAGGCAGGCTCCCTACCTGCCCTGGCTCCGCACGGCTCGTGGAAGCGACCACCATGTGTGGCTCCTAGGCGCAGGCGCGGCCACGGGGGCTCCGCGTGCTGCCCCCGCCCCGAGCGCTGACTCTGCAGCTCCCATGGACCCAGAACCTTGGCCAGTTGAAGCTGCGGGGCGGTGCCTGCAGGCAGGAGCAGAGCTCAGAGCCTCCTGGCCGCCTCTGAGCCCGATATGCCAGTCGCTTCTGGGAGCCGCCCAAGTTAAGCGCCGCCCGGCAGGAGCCTGCACCCCTCACCCCCTCCCGCACCTCAACTCCCTGCCCCAGGCCTGAGACCGCTCCTATACCAAACACCCTCCCGGAGCCTGCACCCCAAACACCTCCTGCACCCCAACCCACTGCCCCAGCCCGGAGCCCCCTCCTGCACCCCAAACCCCTCGTCCTCAGCTCCACCCCAGAGCCAGCACACCCAGCCAGAGCCCTCACCCCCTCCCACACCCGAACCCCCTGCCCCAGCCCTGAGACCCCTCCTATGCCAAACACCCTCCCAGAGCCTGCACCCCAAACCCCTGCTGCACCCCAACCCCCCTGCCCCATCCCTGAGCCCTCTCCCACACCCAAACACCCTCCCAGAGCCCACACCCCCTCCCACACCCCAACCCCCCTGCCCCATCCCTGAGCCCTCTCCCACACCCAAACACCCTCCCAGAGCCTGCACCCCTCACCCCCTCCTGCACCTCAACTCCCTGCCCCAGCCCGCAGCCCCCTCCTGCACCCCAAAGCCCTTGTTCCCATCCCCATCCCAGAGCCAGCACCCCCAGCCAGAGCCCTCACCCCCTCCCACACCCCAACCTCCTGTCCCAGCCCTGAGCTCCCTTCCACATCCAAACTCCCTCCCAGAGCCCACACCCCCTCCCACACCCCAATCCCCAGCCCCAGCCCTGAGACCCCTCCCACACCCAAACTCCCTCCCAGAGCCCTCACCCCCTCCCACACCACAATCCCCTGCCCCAGCCCTGAGACCCCTCCCACACCCAAACTCCCTCCCAGAGTCCACACCCCCTCCCACACCCCAATCCCCTGCCCCAGCCCGGTGAAAGTGAGTGAGGGTGGGGGACAGTGAGCGATGGAAGGAGGGGGGATGGAGTGAGTGGGGGTGGGGCCTCGGAGAAAGAGCAGGGCAGAGACATGGCCTTGGGAAGAGGCAGGGCAAGGGTGTTCGGATTTGTGCGATTGGAAAGTTGGCAACCCTAATTGCATCCATGTTAGAAAATAACAACTAGAATGCACCTCAGTAGACTTGTAAAAGAAAAGAGCTAAACAGCACCGGAAAGCAAAAGGCATTTTGTTAAGCCACAGGGCAAGTGCAGTAGGAAGTTTTCAGCTCCTCATCAATAGAGCCCTGCACGGATACAAAATGTGAATCCGCATCTGATCAGCGATCCGCAAACATGATACAAAGTGGATATCCACAGATTTGAAGGGCTCTCGATATAAAATTTGGATCTGTACCCATCCGCAATCAGCAAACATAGTCTGTAGATATCCACAACCGCAGATATGAAGCAGATATCCACAGATTTGCAGGGCTCTACTCATCTGCACTGATTTAAGTAATTTCCTTTTCTGATGTGCTTCTCTTCTAAGTCATCAGATGAACCCATGAATCATATCTTCCCCTTTCCTGCTTCAAACTGCATCCTTAAAGTATGATTTCAGCTTATTGTGAAATTATTACCAGACCTAAGCATTACTACTGGCATCTAATAAGTCATATGTACAACCAAGAGAGCAAACACACACACACCATTGTTTCTATATGGCTATGTCCTAACAGAGACCTGCTGCAAGCCTGCGATTTAAACTTGTTCTCATTACAATTCATACAGCCAAAGGGCCAGATCCTCAGCTGATGTTAATCAGCATAGCTTCTCTGAAGTCAACAGAACTATGCTAATTTGCACCAGCTGAGGCCCTGTTGGTTTGAGTTCCAACAATGGTGTCACAGAGAGTTGTGTGTTATGAGATATAGCTTTATAAGATCTATATGCAGCTGGCAAGCTTCAGAGAACCTGCAGAGGCAGAAGTTTATTATTACTGATGATAATTAAGGGGATAAAATATTTATTATTAACATATAGTGGGCATATATCAGACCTGATTCTGATCTCGCTTATACTGGTATAAACCAAGAATAATTTATTTGTAATCAGAGGAGCTATAGCCAGGTAAACCATGTGAGATCAGAATCAGGCCCTGAATCAGGTAATTATTCAACACCATATCCCAAACATTTCATTTATTACAGGCGGGGTGATAGTGTCCCTCATTATTAAGGTTGCCCAACATTTTCCATTATAAGACCCTGTTTTTGGTTACTTATATATTTGCCTGACTATAACTGAAATTTTCCATGCTGTGCATCTGCAACAAGCTAACTTTTTATTATTATTATTATTATTATTTTAGCCAAAACAGTTCATCTATTTCCAAGAATGAGGAAAGGAAAAAATACATTGTTTTGCATATGTGAAAAAATTCTGGTGACCTTTTCTTTGAGCAGCTCTATTCTTTCGAGACTTGAAATTTGGCAGGAGGGCCTCTGCGTCAGGGATGCACCTTTTGCTGTCCCTGTGAAAATCCAACCAAATCTGGCCAAGTTCTAAGAAGAAACTGAAAAATCAAAATCTGCACATGCTCAATAGAGACTTTTTCAATTTAAGCAGCTAAAATTCCATCTTCACTGAGCATGCTCAAGGCAACCCTAATGCTGGCATTTTCCTTTTCAGTGGTTGACTTTGCAACCTCAATAATGGTCCTTTAACATGGGGGAGGGTTGTGTCTAATTTTCAAAGGAGCTCAATTCACATTTAAGCACCAAAATAAGAGGTGAGAATTTCAAATTTTCTTTTGGAAGTCGGATCATAAATGTCAACATAATGGGAGCTGTTGGGTGCCGGCCTCTTTTGAAAATCTGTGGGTGCTGAGCGCTTAAAAATCTGACTGGTAGGGAAATGATTTACCACCAATTTACTCCAGGTGGTAACTTGCTACACTGGAATACAACTAGAGTAAGGAAGTCGGGAATCAGGCCCCTAGATTTACGCCCACCCACATATTACATATACATTCATATAGATATTAAATGACAAGTGAACTAATGAGGGTCCCAACTTGAACATGCTCATTTCACTCATGACACAAACAAATGCCCTGAAATCCCTTGGGCTGAACAAACGTTCTGTATCTTTGCTTTCACGATAGCCCACTTCTAAAAAAAACTCATCTGCAAATTGTAATTTTTTTCCATCTTTCATCAATATCAGCAAAAGCACAGCTCTCTCTCTCTCCCTTTTTCTTATTCAGGATATCAGGCAGATAGGAGTTATCAGTAAAGGTCATCCTCAATTTCTGTACAGAAATGATCTGTCTCCGGTATGTAATAAACATTTATCCATGCCTTTATTAGCTATATTGGATCTGACAGGTCTGTTAAACCATTTTCTTTCATTTTGCTAGGTCATGACGGTTAATGCTGCTAAAAAATCTCATCACTGCTTTTGATCACTGTATTGTCTTCCCTGTATTATCAGGATTTTGTAAAGGTAAGCACTGGCTGGAATGACCTATTAAAGTTACAGCCCGCTGAGTTCCTGTTTTTTTTTTTTCCTCACCACAATAAAAAAGCGAAGGAGTGCAAAGCATAAATTCTACTTTCGGGGTTATATTTAGTTGGGCAGTTGACATTTAGTAGAGCAGTCACTTTAAGCCCATGCTTTGCATTGGTTTCACTCCATCTTTTTTTCACATCCCTGAGCTCACGCCACAGAAAATGAGCCCAATTAATGGGACCAGGCACCCGGTAGTGACGTCTGATTGAACCCTTTCCATGCTGGCAGCAGCTTTAAACTACTTGCTGGCATTTACACAGCTCTTTCCATCCAATGGTCGACAGGCATTTTACACACATTAATTCTCACAACACTCCTGTGGGACTGCTGAAAATTAGTATTTCCATAACACAGACGAAGAAACTGAGGCACTGATTCAGGAACCTATCCCTAGTCAGCAAAGCACTTAAGCAAGTGCTTAACTTTAAGCACATACTTAAGTTTTATTGACCTCCCACTTCTGTGCTGTAAGCACTAGACCAAACTTCCTCTCAGCTTAAAATTGTAATGTGCTCCTGACATATTTGCACAGTGCTGTCTCCTGAGTCTTTGCCTGATTAGGTGCTTATATCACGCTAATCACCCTGGTATCAGAGTGCAGGAAACATTTTAATATTTGCTATTTCTATTAGTATTTCAGAATATCAAATGGAAAATGCACCACTAGGCCAATGGTTTCTACTGTTTTCTGCGAGTCAGGTCCAGTTCCCATGAAAGCCATTAACTTCAGTGGTGCAGGATCAAGCCCTTAGTGCTCTGACCCTACAGGCCAAATCCTACCCTGATTGCCACTGCAGCCAATGAGGTGGAATTTAATCTTGGTGTTGTCTCATTGAAACCAAAGATGGTTTGTCAGGAATGAAGTTTGCTGGATAATTTGATGTTTGCCTCTATTTATGTGGCAATCTTGGCACATGCTTTGGATGCCTGTTCTTTAACATCATGTCAGTCTTGAGCGCTGCCTTTTATTGCCTGCGTGACATGGGTGGCACTCAACCATGGCTCTTTCATTTAATCTGACTTCCCTTTCAGGGTTGCCCACATTCCGGTTTTTCAAAACCGGACACTACGGGTGGGTAGAAGTCAGGGTAGGACCCTGTGTCCTGGTGGTACATATCCACATTCCAGTTCGAACGGCTCTGAGCTGGTGGTTGTGATATGCCATCATTCCCAAGGGCCTTTGCTGCTTACTTAAAGTCAATATGTAGCATGTTTTGTTGTGGAGTAACCAGGAATGGTCAGGGGCTGGCGCACTGCTAAGTAACGTGAAGGGCTAGAAAGTGGACGTCTGTGTGGACAACATACTGACGATGGCAGTAAATTCTCCACGTCTCTGGGGTTTCTTATTCAGTTACACGCTTTCAACAGGATGCGGGAGCGTGAAAGAAAAGTTACCCTTTCCTTACTATCAATAGTGGGGCCTACAGCCCTCACCTGAGATTGGAGCCCCATTGTGCTAGGCACTGTATAGACACAGAGTGAGACACAGTCCCTTTCCCCAATAGCTCACAGTCTGTCACAGTTTGTCAGTTTAGACAAACTTGGGAGGGGAAGCAGTTGGGAAGAGACTTGTATTAGATCGCACAACCGGCTACTGACAGACCAAGGTCTCATAGCTCCCATGCAGATGCCCTATCCACAAGATCACACTGCCTCTGCCCTCAGAGGGACCATGCCCTAATGATGGACTGTTTCCCAAATGTCTTTCACTGGCTGCCCATACTCCTGGAGTTCCTGCAGAGCCCCAAAATGTTTCTCTCGTGTGCAAGGGCTGCCACCATGTCAGGGGCAAGGCAGCGCTTCCACACAGTCTCTAGTCTCCTCAGAGTGGTTCTCCCCAGCTCACTTCAGATTGACTCCCCTTTGCACCACGCAGTGAAGGAAAGCACTCGGGCCTAAGACAACCCGTCTGGTAGATCCATGGGTCTCACACCACACACTGTCACGCATATCAGGAAAGTGGGCTTAAAATCAACCCAAAACGTGACAGGGAGCCAGCATAAGGCACTTGAGAGCAGAGTGAAATGTGCACGGTGTCAGCGGGCAGCAGCAAGAGACCTACGGTTTTCTCAGGAAAGCCATATCAGTATTGCAGAAGCCTACCCTTGAGATTAGAAAACTACGGGCATTCGGCTGACAGTGAAGACAATCCAGGTCCCACCAGTTTAACATGAGCTCTGGTACTGCATAAAGGGAACAGGGTTGCCCGGGGTCCAGTTTTTGACCGGAAAGAATGGTTGAAAGGGGACCTGTGAAGTGTCCAGTCAGTACTGCTGACTGGACACCAAAAGTCTGGTTACTGCAGTAACCACAATCGGCCTCCACTTCCAGGAGGGCAGAAAGAGCAGGAGGAGGAGGGATCCTGACAGCAAGTGGCGTTTGAGGAGTGGAGCCGGCACCCAGGCTCGCCCCCTGTGACAGCCCGTCCCCCCTTCTCAGGGCTTGGCTACACTTGCAAGTAAGAGCACATTAAAGCAGCCCCGGGCACCCTAACTCCGGAGGTGTCCACACCGGCAAGGCACGTAGAGCGCCTGGACTCCGCGGCCGGAGCGCTCCTGGTAATCCACCTCCACGAGAAGCATAACGCTTGCTCCGCCCCAGCTGAAACGCGCGGGCGTCAGTGTGGACGAGGTGTTGCATTACTGCGCTGTGATTGGCTTCCAGAAACGTCCCATAATCCCCTGAAGTCAAGTGGCCACACTCGTCATTGTTTTGACCTCGGCTTAAGGCATGCGGATATCCCCTTTCAAAGCTCTGTTTCTGACAGCCGGCTGCTTATCTGATCCGGGACAAAGCAACCATTAGTGTGGATTGCTGCTGCTGTGAGTGTATGAGAGAGAGCGAGAGCGAGAGAGGCGGTGGGAGGGGGGTCTGCTGCTGTCTGAACTTACAAGACAGCATGTTGACATGCTCTCAACCCCCTAGAACACACTGTCTCTCCCCCCACATACACACAACACACTTCCTGTCACACTCCACCACTACCCCCATTTAAAAAGCACGTTGCAGCCACTTGCACACTGGGGAGGGATAGCTCAGTGGTTTGAGCACTGGCCTACTAAGCCCAGGGTTGTAAGTTCAATCCTTGAGGGGGCCATTTAGGAATCTTGCACACTGCAATAGCTCCCACAATGCACTGCTCTCAGTGGCGTTGCAAGAGCTGCTAATGAGGCCACGCCAGTGCGCTTTCAGCTGACAGTGTGAACACACGGCAGCGTTTTCCCTGCTGCACTCTCCCAAGGTGGGTTTAACTCCCAGCGCTCTACATCTGTAAGTGTAGCCAAGCCCTCCGCCTCCCAGGGCCCCAGTGCTCTCTGGCCCCTCACTCCAGGGACCGCCTCCCCCCTGCTGATTGGGCAGGTTCCGCGTCAGCTCCTCCCAGCCTAGCTTTGCAGGCAGTATGAGAGTCCCGGGGGGCAGCGAATGATTTTGGGGGGATGGAGCGACAGGGGTGGGGGGAAGTGAGTGACGGGGTGTGGGGGGGCATGTAGTGTCTGGTTTTGAAAAACTGGAATGTGGGTAACCCTGAAAGGGCAGTCAGCTTAAATGAAAGAGCCATGGTTGAGTGCCACCCACATCATGCAGGTAATAAAAGGCAGCCCTCAAGACTGACATGATGTTACAGAACAGGCTTCCAAAGCATGTGCCGAGATTGCCACATAAATAGAGGCAAACGTCAAATTATCCAGCAAACTTCATTCCCGATGAACCGTCTTTGGTTTCAATGAGACACCACCAAGATTACATTTCACCCACTGTGTACTGTACAGGAACATAGGGAACAGTGATCCGTCTAGTCGAGTATCCCATCACCAACACCGGCGAGAACGGACTGCTTCAGAAGGCACAAGGAACCACATAATGGCTGCCCGCAGGGGAAGCTTCTTCCTGACCCCAAGCAGTGAGTAGTCATCTTATGCCCAGATGCATGAAAGTTTATATTCCTGGAATGCTGCTGGCCTGTTCTTGGCCCACTTTCCACCCCCAAGTCTCTTCCACGGCATAGTTTTATTCTTCAACATAAAGCTTAGGCAAAACATCAAAACCAAAAGCATTTCTGCCCCCCCTGAGCTACAGTTCCCACAGGCTTTTCTGAAAGTTGAAAGGAAGACACAGCCTATCTTCGAATCTCCCTGCTTCGGGGCCTACTGCAGGAGCTGGTTTCCACCTACAGCGTCTCTCAGCGGGGCTCTCCCAGCCCTTATGGGGATCACCGGATCTTTTCTCAGCTGAGTCGGACCAGGGCCAGCCCTCCCTGTTCAGTTTAAGAGGAACAAGCCACCCCTGTTAAAATCCCTTATAACATAAATAATTTATAAATGATGAATTCATAGTGTGGTGTATTGACTTTGTCGGAGTTATGGCAATATACAGCAGTTAAGGATCTGTAGCCAAGGCCTAATCAATTTCCTAAATCCTGTTAAGTGCTTGATCTCAATAATATAATGTGGCAAGGCGTTCCTCGGGCTAATTTTGCATTGTATAAAGAAACATTTCCTTTTTTTCACTCATACATTTGCCACCTTTTCATTTCAACGCGTGTCTTCTTGTTCTAGTATTATAGGCCAGGCTCTCTTCAGACTTATCTCGGCTTTGACCTGGTACTGCACCACCGAGTTCAGAAGAAATAATCCTAATTTACACTGGCATGTATGAAGAGAGAATCCAGTCCAAGGTTTCTCTCTTTCTCATAGAGTCGGCAGAAGCCCACAGCAAAAATTCACAGTCTCCCCAATGACATATAGGTCGAATAAATTAATCTGTGTGGGTGTGCCTCTCCAAGTGCTGGGTTTGTTCTTGTTTACAGTAATCTGCGATACATGCACACAGAACTAGTGGAGGCCCTCTTTTCTGTATAAAAGGAATGATATCCTTACACTGAACTGAGAGTGGACACACACACACACACACACACACCCTCCACTTCAGTAAGCCCCAGTGAAATGCAGATGCTCCTATGCTGGTTTCGGATGAGGTCTGCTTTGTGAATGCTGAAAATCCCACAACTTTCAACAAAGGAAGATCAAGGGTGTTAACCTTGATGCCCCTGCTCACTTAACCCACACCTCGCCCCATGTACCCGCATTTGGAAAAAGGGGCCTCTTCCCTGGCTCCAAATGGCCACCCAGCATAAAGATCTAGCCATAATAATTCATGCTCAGGCTTCCAATGGTTCGGCCTGGAGGTGGAGATTGGCTCAGATACGATTATCCCTTTCCCCAGACTAAGTTACGAACACAGACAATAGATGCATGGACCAATAGGTGCACTCTGACCTTGATGGTTCAGACCACCAGGCTGTTGAACAAGAGTCAGGACCCCTGTGGTCATGGGAATCTCCGGCTTGTGCTCAACGCTCCAAGATGCTGTTTATTAGTGAACGTCGCCTCAGCAATCTTAAAATCGCCTCAGGTGCGTGGTATGTACACGACGATATTTCTTCATCATAGCCACTAATGTCCAGACATTCAAAGAGCTCCCTTCTGCTGTTACACCTACCCCAGGGTTCAGCTGATGGAGAAAGATCTGCTGACCAATACTTCTAATAATATAAATGGCTAAACCCTACTTCCATTGAAGTCTAAGGTGTTTTTCTATTGATTTCAATGGGATCTGGATTTGGCACAAGATCCCCAATTCACCACTTTGGTTTATTCTTATTCAATCTAGAGGTTTTCAGGATGGGGGCGGAG
The DNA here is from genome assembly GCA_033296515.1 of Macrochelys suwanniensis. Lineage (NCBI taxonomy): Eukaryota > Metazoa > Chordata > Testudines > Chelydridae > Macrochelys > Macrochelys suwanniensis. The sequence continues at coordinate 20,205,693 of CM065779.1, read as the reverse complement.
GGAGGATGGGATTTGAATAAACCGCCCCATCCTAAACCAGAACTCATCCGGTAGCCAATTTAGCTCAATGTATCATCGTCTCCTCTCTGCGCATAGTTTTCTATTTACAAATCAAAACTGGGTTAAAAAAAGAATACAATATAAATGAATTCTGAAGGATAACCCCTCCAGGAAGGCAGGGGATTCCCGCTGCACTATTCATGGTAGCCTATTTTGCCAAAAAGATAAGGCTAGCCATTAAAATCCAATAAATTACTGGACTTGCCAAGTTTGTTTGTTGTGCCTTTAAAAATGATATATTCTAACACTATCTGACATATACTAGACTATTTTAGATGTGGGAGTAAATATGGGGGATGGGGGGAAATCCAGATCACGTAACGAGTAGTTAACGGTTACTATATAGAGAGCAACTCAAATATTATCTAGTCTGTATTATTTTGCGGATTTGCAGAGGAAGAAAAACTATTGATCTACTAGCAAGTTTACGGCAACCTTGAAATAAAATTCTATTCAAAAGCTAGAGAGGCCTAGCTCAGCTTAACAGTTAAATCGTTTACTCCCAGGCAAAACAAAAAATCCTGCCCTGAAGCCATTATCAGCATGATCCTCTATTTGAAGTCTTGCAGAACATTCAAGGAACAGCCCTTGTGGTTTGGCCAAAGGGAAACAATGCACTCAGTGGCTTTATACAGACCAAGGAAAGTGGAGACTCCTAGTATGAGAATATTAAATTACAGCTTTTTGCAACAGGGGGCACAATTGTTAGTGGGCCCCCTCCCACTTATGGCCAAGCTCTGCTCTTCCCTGCAGTGAGCGTTCATTGTCATCCCTGATATTTGCATGCTTTGATAATAATATGATTGTCAAGATAATAGCAGGGAAGTTTCAGTAGAAACTCAATTTTCAAAAGCCAGCTGTGCACAGCCCTGATCGCTCTTCCTAAGAAGGTGCCTTCAAAAAGCAAAATTAAACACTGCTCATAAGAAAAAAGTCATTACACCAATAAAAAGGGGGTCGGGGGTGGAAAACAATTTCCCGGAGAAATTATTTTCATGTAAGTTTAAAACTTTTCTCTTTTTTTTTTTTGCCTCAAGCATTTTAGTCAGTGCAAGCAAACAACACACACACACAGGTCTTAAATCAGAGAATAATTACCTTTGTGATGTTTATTGATTGCATTGATCTAGTGGAGACAGTTTGGGTGTCTCCCTGCCCCCCTTTCTCCCTCCCCTTCCCTTCCCCTCTCTCTCTTTGCATGACACAACCATTCAATAGCTCAAATGAGGTGGGATATAATGTGATTTTTGGAAAGAATAGACGTATTGTTGAAGTCTGTGAAATCTGTATTTCTTAGGGTTTGGGGAAACTTGCTCTTTTGTCCACACAAAATAACAGTGCTTTAAAAAAAAAATCCTCTCTCTGTGTCACACACACACTCACCCACTTTTGCTCTCCCCCGCCCCCCTTGTGCTTTCTTGAGCTAGCAACACTAAAGAGTCTGTAGGGGCAGACATATCGGGCCAGATCCTCAGCTGGTGTAAAGCAGCATATCTCCACCGAAGTCAGGGAAGCTACAGCAATTCACAGCCGCTGAGGATCTGGCCTGTTGTCACTGCATAGGTGTGTACTGCCTCCTGTTCCATGCGTGACCAGAAGCATAGTCTTTCTCTGTTTAAATAATGAGACGAAATATATCCTCAGTCCAGTACCGTACAGTTCACTTTCCATCACTTGAGACAGGGGAGTAGTTAGAAATTTTGCTCTTGTAATCAATAGATAACTTTCCACTTGTGGATTCTATTGACAGAAGTCAGTTAACCACCCTGGCCCTGAAGATGTTTTTCTCTTACCCTTCCCCAAAAGAAAGGGAGAATGGATTCTAACATGTAGTGTGACCCAAATCTATAACAGATTCCTAGGGCCTAATCCTATCACTTACCCCAGTTTTAGACTGGTGTATGCCATTGACATCAATGATGATTTCCAGAGGTGTGAGATGAGAATCTAGACCCTTGGCCTTACTTTATGAGCTTGAGTGACCAAAAATTCCATAGATAAAGCAAAGCAGCCACTGTCTTGATAACACATGATTTTGCTGAGGGTTACCAACTATTGCCTCATTTACTGGAGGTACCCATAACACATTGACTGCAGCTGGAACAGAGAGAAATAATTGCCATTGGCTATTGCGACCTGCAGGAGAACAACGGGAAAGTGGCCTGACCAACTTTTATTTTCCTCTCAGTCCTTGAACAGTGTTAGACGGAATCCTGTGGGTGAGAGTGAATGGGTTGTAAAAGGAGGTGAACTGTGAGGTTGGCACAGTAAAGGGGTAGTGTGTTAATGTGGCATACTGGGGCATTGCTGAAAGAGGACAGAGTTAAGGTTACATGGGCAGCCTTAACTCTGCATTTTCTGGTTTGCAGACGTTTGAGCTTTGCTCAGCTCAACATTCTGCAAAGGGAGTGACATACAACCAAGCAATATTAACTCTGCGTTAACATAGGGGCTTTTTTTTTTTTTTTGGCCATTGACTTAGTTTCATACAGGGCAGTTTACAGACCACAATGAGTTCACAGAATTCTGCTAATATGGTTCTAGGTCACTGTCATTCAAATCAAGCTACAACATTGCATTCTGGGATCTGTAGTCTCCACAAGCTGAACCTTTGTATTAAGGACAAAGAAAGAAGCCACATTTTACTCTCAATTACAGGGTATATATCCACCCCTGCAGGTTCTCTGGATTTTCAGCAACACAACAGAGGACAGAATTTGCCCCAAGGCTGTTTGTAATGTGCTCCATTTTATGCAAATTGGTGCAGCCCTGAAGCTACTTATAGGATCACATTGGCAACCTTCGAACTCACCTGGGTAAATATGTCACTGTTTCTGGTCGACTGTTTTGTTGTTCCATTGCTTTGTTTGTTTGTTTTTAAATACACTGCAGTGAGGTTTATCCCGTCTGGGACTGTGACACAACTGTTTCCATGTTCAGAGCAGAGAATATTCCAGGTGACAAGCTGCCTTATTTCATAAATTATCTGCATTTCATTTCCATTTCCCCCCCTCCTCCCAGTTTTAGGCTCGCTGCTTCACTTTGTTCAAAATTAAACTGAGTCAGTCACAGAAGTAAATCCAAGCCCCAATTAAAAACAAACATACATACAACTTGTTGCCTGTGTTCCAGGCCTTGCACAAAACCTAACCACCTACACATAACTGCTGACAGAGACAGGCTAGAACCTCAGCTGCTAGAAATCAGCATAGCTCCACTGAAGTCCATTTACAGCACCTGAGGCTCTGGCCCATAGTTTTCAGCAGCACAGTTCCGTACACTCATTTTCTTATATTTTCATGCTCCCTCTGTCCTTTTAACTTCACTAATTTTGCTATCAGACTTTGATCCCTTCCAGCCTGTAACCCGTCCATCCCATTCAATTTTTTTTTATATTGAATCCCTCCCACTGATGTGGATTTTCAATGCAGTAGGGAGGACATAATACATCTCCCTCTGTAGTTCTGACTCATTTTTGAGAAGCTCATTGATGGATTGCGGTGGTTACAGAATGATTAGGTGACCAATGACTTCTCTCATGTGAGTCAGTCCACAAAACGCAGCTACTTCTGGTGTGGCAGGAAGCAAGATGTTTCAAAAACATTTGTAGTAAAACTAATGTAACTGATATAACCATGTTACAGGCTCTCATGGCTATTCAGGAATTTGTATGAAAATGTAAAATATTATTTTTATTGTAATAGAAATGTGAAATATTTAATCTCTTTTTAGTAACCTTGGGGGAAATGACACTGCAAAGTTGTCTTTTTTTTTTTTTTGTATATTATTTTGGGAATTGAGAATTGTAGAGATTATAAAATGTATGCAGGAGACTGACCCCAGAAAATACCTCAATGAAAATAAACATTTTGGGTTATTAAAAAAAAAAAAAAAAAAGGAAGCAGCCACCCAATACATCTTAGCTAAAGACTGTGGAGTAAACACTCTTCCCCATGAAAAGCACCACAGAGCCTGATACCTCACTCAGTTTTAAGGTATCCTCCAAAAAAAAAAACAACAACCCATAGTGTACATTTCAGGGTTTTGTAAAGGGAAAAATGCTCTACTTACAGTCCTGCAGGCTGGGAATGTGCTGCTTTATTTTCCTACACAGCAAACAGATGGTGGAAACCACCCACCAACTCAACAGGAAGTAGAGGAGGGGGTGGATCATAGAGTTAACCCTTTGATTACCACTTTATTACACCTAGGGTTTGTTGAGTCTCTTTCCACTTTCACAGTGGTGAGCAGAGTCACACCACTTACAAGAATGGAGTGATGCTGTTGTGAGATGAGGATCAGGCTCACTGGTTCTACCTTGGAAAGATAAAAGGATCAGGGAGCCCAGCCAGGATCTGAACCTGCTGTTCCAGGGAGTCCAGAAATCAAGGTGCGTTATAGCTCTAGCAGGAGAATTGCAATGACCGAGACATCAACCACACTAAAATTTTCCAAACGCTTCCCATGACCCTTGCTGTTAATTATGCCTTAAGGAGCAATAACACTGAAAACAGTTTAATCAGCCCAGGCCAGGTTTTCAAAGCACAGGGCCAGCAATGAAGCTCTATTGAAGCTAATTGACCTACACTAACTGAGGACCTGTCCTATGGCTTCTTGATTGCTCATGAACAGCAGCTTTGCATTTCCAAATGCAATTGTTACATTCTCACTTACACACTCCCCTCACATTTTTGTCTCCAAACTGAGCACAAAGCAGGAGCAGCTAGAATTTAGCTAGGCAAAACCTACCATGTGTGCACCTAGATTATGATGAACAAAAATGGTCTACATAAGCTTGTGCAGTGTAGTTATTTATAAAGCAAAAGACAAAGTGACCATAAAGCATCACCGTTTCAGTTATACTGGCAGTAGCTTTCTGCACTCACTTTGCACAGCTGCAAATACCTATACAAGGTACAAGAAAGCAAAGGATCAAAGCTGGCATGGACCGAGTCGCCAGGCACAGCTGGAGCATGATTTGCGGCCTTTGGATAAAAATGTTTCCCTTAAGGTTTAGATTCTCCACAGTATCTGTGGAATGAGCTGATTACTACCACTGTAACAGCAGCTGAGGACAAGGAGCAGCAAAATTGGCTAATTTAATAAATATCAAATCAATAAATATCAAAACAAAAACAGGAGGAGAAAACAACATTGCAGGTAGAGCGGTGAGTCATTTTTCAAGCAAAACATTTTTCTGCAAAAATGCAGCTTCAGCCTCACCAAAACATGTTGATTTCATTGAATTGTTTGTTCTGAAGAAAACCCCCAAAGATCTGAAAAATGAAAGTGTTTTGTTTTGCCTTTTCCAGAATGAAATGTTTTGATTTTTTTTTACTTGCAACCTATGTGGAGATTTTCTTTGTTTTTTGTTTTTTTATTTTAAAATGCTCAAAATCAAAACAAAATGGTTTGTTTGACCTGAAACAATTTTTTTCCCCACTTTTTAATATGCCCAAAAATTCCAATTAAAAAAAGTTTTGGTTGAACCTGAAATGCTTTTTTCTCCCCCAATTTTTTGGAATTGCCAGCGAACTGAAAAATCCATTATTTACCCCACTCTAATAAAAAGGTCGCCTAGTATTGTCATCTTCACAGAGATTTGAAGAGCTTTCTGCCCCAATCGCTCATCAGCTCCCCCTACTGGTTGATCTTCACTGTCGTCACATAGAGTCATATTATTTGTATTGTCACAGCGCCTTTGCACCCTAGGCCTGGAGCTAGGCACTGTACAAACACCAAACAAAGAGCATACAAAGGAACAGAGAGGTAAAAAAAGACACTTTTGCATGCTCCTCCAACTATACCCTGCAATACTATGAAGTTTTTTTTAATAGAAATGCTGTTAGTGAAATAAACCCACCAATGTACAAAAAGATAAATGCAAGAGAAAATTAACCCATTGGTGGTACAGACACATCAGATAGAGACTCTTGGGGGCTGGTTCATCACAGTGTTATACAAGCATAAAACTGGAGAAGTAACTCCATTAAAATTAATGGAATTCCACTAGCCTAAAAGGCAGTGAAGAATCAGGCCCTTGATAGTCACCAGTGTTAAAACGTGTGTCTTAAAAGAAGGCATCCATTTAAATTAAAGGATTATGTTAACCAAACAAAGCTCATGTGTGTGCACTGATTTCCGTGTAGGTGAAAAAGCATTTGAAGTTTAGGGTGACCAGATGTCCCGATTTTATAGGGACAGTCCCGATTTTGGGGTCTTTTTCTTATATAGGCTCCTATTACCCCCTGTCCCGACTTTTCACACTTGCTGTCTGGTCACTCTGTTGAAGTTAGAGCTCTTGAAAGAGGAGCCTAGAAGCATCTTCAGTCAGCTAGGACCAGCAGCTTTTCATAACAGGTAACGGGAAGAGTCAAGTGTATTTTAGCACAATTAACACCAAGAGCTAGATTCTCAGATGAAATCAATGGAGGACTGTGCAAATTTACACTAGCTGAGAAATGGGTTATACATACAGCTGTAGATGTTGATTCATACACACAGCCTCTCTCTCTTTCTGGGTCTGTGCTGATTTGAGTTTTGAATCCTTGACGCGTCATTCCCTTGTTTTTGAGAAGCTGAAAGCTAAGGGAACTGTACCTTGCAGAAGGAAATCGGTTAATGGAGAATTAAGAGGTTTGTAAAAGAGCATAATAGTGTGCTGATGTGGCACAAAAAATCACGTGTATAGCCATAAAAATAGAGTCCCCTTATACAGTGTGTAGAAGAAGATAATTTTACTGGCAATTTTTTCTTAAGCAAATAAGAATGCATGTTGCTGGCTGCAACGCAATCTGAAAGGCCAGCATGCGGCCTCTCTCCCAGACACAAGTTTATCCTGAAGCTAGCAGAGTTGTTTCTCAGAGAGGTGCAGTATGGGACAGAGAAGGGGGGGGAACCCTTTCTTTATACTTGTGCTGCTCTGAATGTGGACCATCTGTGCCCCCAGCTGGAGTGCTGGAGATGGTCTGGCACTTGAACCACACCATATTTACAGATCTAAACACAAATGGCTACTGCCTGATTGTTTCATGATTCATTAGTCAGACAAGCTCTCCTCTCCCGCCAGCACAGCTGTTACAGAGTAAACCTTTGTCACTTAATAGGCCTGATTATTACTTTCCATCAAAGGTATTGATCTGTGTCAGCTCTACTTAAGGGAAAGGGGGAGAAGAAAAAGGGGGGGACCACAATGTGTCAGGAAGACAAGAAAAAGCGGGGAGACAATGACATTTGTTGTGACTAGCAACACCGGGCAAAACTCTGAGTCTCTCCTGGATGTACTGTATTCATTTGCCAGAGCGACAGTGTTACTCATGGAGATGAAATGTCTCTCGGGATGTGGCATTCCTTGCACCACATCAGACCGCTGCAGTCACGCCATACAGCCGTGCACAGAACTGGGGAGTGAAATACACAATGTGAATTAGCAAAAAATAGAAATCAAGGAACGAACTCAGCCACCAGAAGGTGAAAACACAGACCCAATGCTCTCTCTCTCGGAAACTCTAGAATCACTTTGGGCTGGACCCCCAGCTGAGGCTACTCACCAGAGCTCCATCCATTGAAATCAACGGAGCTATGCCAGTCTACACCAGCTGAAGAACCGGCCCTTTTTGTTTAGCAAATGAACTCAGGATATGACACAGTCTGCTACATAATTGTGATGCAGAGTATGTGTATCCACAGCTTGAGAGCTCCTAGTTGCTCCAGTAGCAGTCTGACAAACTGCCATGAAAAAGATTGCAGTGTTATTGCAAACTCCCCGGCTCTGTTCACAGAATGATGTTGTAATGCCCAGACTGGTGCTTTCATTGCTTCTCTTCCTGCTTGATTTTTTTTGCCGCCCCCCGCTATGCTAACCAGGGCACCCCCTGCTTTGGGAAGTAGCTAAGTAGATCATTGCAGAGGGGTGCAGCCAGTGGGACTGGATCAAACGAAGAAATGGGTAGAGAGCTTTCAGAAAAGGCGAGCTCTACCCTTTAGCGTTGCCATTGTTCTTCAGTACAAATCAGACAGCTAACCTGGGTGGGCCAAACTCCGCAGTCCTCGCTCAGACAAAACCACCATGGAAGTCACCAGCCGTTGAGCTTGGGCCAGGAGTAGCAAGCAAAGGCTGCGAGGGTTGGCTTTCATTAGTACCATGTAATTGCCCTGTGCCTCAGTTCTCCATCCATAAAATGGGGGTGACGATTATTTACCTTCTCCCACCTTTTGTCTGTGTAGCCATAAACTCGTCTTGTGAGCTCTTCGGGGTGGGAACCAGCTCTCACTGTCTGCTTTTCCAATGCCTAGCGCAATGAAATCCCAATCTCAACTGGAACCGCTAGGCCACCGAGTCTCTGCCTGGCCTTTGCGCCCCCAGACCAGGTAGCAACCAGGTGTCGGGATCACAACCAGCCTGTCCTTTCCTTTTTGCTAAATGGGAGGAGGGTCCTGGCTAGATGGAAAGGGACCCTCCCGGTAGAGCCAATACGGAAAAGGGGGTCTTGCTGTGGAGAAGGTTGCAAACCTTGGCTCTAGATGCTACTCTCATACTAACAGTAGCAAGTGAAGTTATCCCTCAAAGAAGAGACCATGTTGTGATAGAATCCCGCAGGGATGATGGCGTATGTCGTGTCTCTCTTCGCCGGCACACAATACCCAAAGAATCGTTGCCCGCTTCCGACAGACCAATGGCACATCGCTAAGGAGATCGCTGGGACCGTTTCACATAACTGCAGCCCTCTCTTTCACCACTGGATGGCACCACCCCAACATGCTTCCCCGCGCCGCCCCAGCGGCGTTCCTCGGTATGTCACTCTTCATGCCCAGGCCATGCTCTGCCAGCTCTGATGGGGAGGGTCACTTATCTAAGTGAGCTAGGCAACTAACGCCCCTTGATTTCAATGGCAGGTCAGAGCCTAACCTACTTAAGTCCTTTGGAAAATCCTACTGGCGGAGGTGCCAACCTTGCGCCAAGATTTTTAGGCAAATTTATGAAAAAAAGTTAGGAATTAGGGAGATTGTTTGGACCTCCTTCTCCCCCCTTCCCTGTCTAGGGACAAGTGGGGGGGCTGGGTCCCTGATCCCCATTCGTTGTGCCCGTGGACCCTCACCCAGAGAAAAGGGGAGGATCAGCACTAGGACAGCTGCCCTCCTGTGCAGCTTAGGGCCTCAGTTACCTTGGCCAGGACCAGGTCTGGATGATCTTCCTCCTGTTCTCTCTCCTCTGTCACATTCCTTCTCTCCTCCACCGCCGCCGCCTCCTGCCCCTCCGGCACCATCTCCCCGGCAGACTGTGCAGCAAGGCAAGCCACGATTGTCAGTAGGGTGGGGGCGCTAGATTCACCTCCCAAGCCACTGGCCACATGGTCCACTCCAACTGCCCTGGGTGGATCCTCCTGAAGCATATGGACATAGTCCAGGAGGGAACTGGAGCACAATACTCAGCCTGTGGCATGGGTGGTGAACCCAGCAGTGCCCCCAACCCTTTCAAAATTGCCCCAGGCTTGCCTCCTAGGAGACCCTCACTGCACAGTCTGCGTTCATGCCACGGGGGAGTGGAGAAATACACCTCCTGTGTCCGCAGCGTTGTTTGCGGGGTCCAAGTGACACACGCTACATAGCATATCAAATTTTGCAAGCACGCATACATATCTATATTGCGTGTGTGCATGTATGTGTGCTTGCAAAATTTGTAGATTTAAATTAGTAATTTTTTAATATCATGTAAAAATGAGGAGGATTAGGGATAATTAGGGAGGGTCAGCATCTTCTCACTATCTGCCTCTTTAGGCACCTAAATACCTTTGCACAGCTGGCCCATTACGTGTGAGACTGAAAATACCAACGCATGTCACATACAGCAGCCATCCGATTTAAATGGCACACTATCACAACCAAACTGGCCCAATTTCAACCAGCAACGAAGGGCACTGTGTCCCATCTCCAGGCCTCTGAGGCATCCCAACCCCCAGCATCACTGATCTTGCCTCTGGATTCAACTGGTAATAAAGCCCTACGCATGTGCTTAAAAGTCAATTGAGAAGAGCAAAACATGTGAATTTTGCTACTGCAAGGTTCAGCTCTTAGCGATGCTTTGAAAATAACTTCAGGGGCAAGTGAAGATATTGCAAACTGATTAGTCTGGAGGATGTTCTTTCTGGGTGAAATCCACTCCTCCTGCCCACAGTTTAATCTCCTAAGGTCGGTGCAGAAAAGCAGCCTTTTAGACCTTCCTGCGATTGAAGAGCCTACGGACAATACTGTAAGGAATGGTTCTCATACACCAAACCTTGCCATAGTTTAGACCGGTGCAAATCAGTACACAACAGCCCTAGAGTACATGCCGTGTTGCACCTGGAATCCAAGTCAATACATGGACAGAAAGGCTTAGAAATCTATAAGCCAATGGTAAATATTTAACAAGGGAAACTCCCCCTCCTTTCTGCTCTCCTCACAAATACAGCACATTAGGCTGATTGCCCTATTTTAAAGCAAAAAAATGTATTCCCATAGGATCCCCTTCTTCCTCCTACAGGATCCGCTTCCTCCCACCCCTCCCCGCACAACTCAAGCTTGGTCTGTAAATGCAGGTAGCTATTCTTCAAACCAGATCAGATATTTCAATTGAAGAAGCAGTTTAGAAGCAGCACTGGTGTTCGTTAAAGGCAAAGCAATGTTGAAAGGAGTATGGAGAGAGAAGAATCTTAATTTTAACCCCAATCAGAAACATTTCTATAAACACATGAATGAGAAAAGGGGAGAGAGATTCAAGGGCCCAGATCCTCGGCTGGTATAAATCAACCTATGGAGTTCTGCCAATTTACACCAGCTGAGGATCTGGAGAATGCATCAAGGGATCTATGTCAAGGAATTAAAGTTGTTAAAGGCCAGAGACTTGTTGACAGATATGGCATAAGATTTTCTATAACAACCCGACTCCTGCCCAGAGCCCTTGGGAAAACCGTATCTATCTGTGTGTGTTGGCTAATCAGATTGGGTCCATGCCTGTTTTAAGACACATCCCAACCATCTACTGAAACATGCCAAGCAATGCCCCACACAGTTTGCTGTGAAGGAGAACATTGCAGCACGAGACACCAAACAAAAGTCGTGGCATGCAGGATCTATTGGGAAGTGTCGCTTGGCAATACTCCATGTGCCCAGCCTCCGCCGAGGGACGGGAATTGTATCCCTGCCAGGAAATTAGGAGGCAAAGCAGCAGAAGCAGCGGCCACAGCAGACAGGAGCAGAAGGGATCCATCAAACCCTAGAGACACGCTTGCTCTCTTCCCCCCCATGCACCACGACAAATAGTACGAGGGGAAGAAATATAGAAGCCGAGGAATGGCCCAAACCAGCACCACACAGCACATCTACAGAGGACGTTTGGCACCAGCAGGAAATGGCCTGGGATGGGTGGAGTAAGTTTTAGTTGAATTAATTTATCTTCGTTGCATTGACTCCGATAGGAGATCAAGAACAGAGGAGAATTGTTTAGAGCAGTAGTTCTCAAACTTGTGTACTGGTGACCCCTTTCACATAGCAAACCTCTGAGTGTGACCCCCCTTATCAATTAAAAACACTTTTTTATGTATTTAGCACCATTATAAATGCTGGAGGCAAAGCAGGGTTTAGGGTGGAGGCTGACAGCTCACGATCCCCCCCATGTAATAACCTCATGACCCCCTGAGGGGTCCCAAGCCCCAGTTTGAGAACCCCTGATTTAGAGTGGCACAAGAGGTAAAAAAAAATTTTAAAAGGGAGGAGGTACATTTCTGCTGAATATCCAGGGAACTCTTCTCTCTAGTGAGAACCAATAGCCTCACAAGGGAAGAGGGGTCACTTAAAAGTGGACTGGAGAAAACATTAGTGCTAGGAACAAGCCTACAATGGGAGGGAGAATAGTTTAATGACCTGATAGGGCTTTGCCATCTCTGATTCCTACGATCCTATTCGATGGTTCCATGTTTGATTTTGCTACTTGGTGGAAGGAATTTAGCAGAATCGAGCAAATAGAGGGTAAAGAGGGTCGCCTTGATACAGAGCCTTCCTTCTATTTATCCCTTTGTCTGAAATCTCCAGTTGACCCTTTTACTATGGGTTGGTGTTTCGTGCTTTTTTAATATATATACTCCCATACTTAAAAATAAAACTGTAGCCTTCCAAAATGTCCTTTCCAGGACTTGCTGACAGGATGATTTTACTAATGATCCATGGGAACAAGTTACCCTTTGAGCTATTGCAACTGCTGCTAATCAGCTTCTTTATGTCCTTTGAAGAAGGTGCTGTTGAAACACCAGATCTGAGTCTTCTTCCCATTTAGCTTGGCGTAAATCAGGAGCAATTTCATTCAAGCCAATGCAGTTACACCTGCGTGAGACCTGAATCAGGCCCCAGTGAGGTAAATGTTATCCCCATGAAGCCCTGCGATGTACAGTATTACGCATTATAAGAGAAACCAATTCTCAAGCTTCGGGGCATAAGATGATCACCAGCTAAGGTCAGGTAAGAAACTTCCACTGTGATACTGAGTCCAGGTCTACACTAGGGGGTGGGATCGACCTAAGATACACAACTTCAGCTATGGAAATAGCGTAGCTGAAGTCGACATACTTAGATCGACTTACCTCGGTGTCCTCACGATGGCGAGTCGACCGCTGCCGCTCCCCCGTCGACTCCACTTCCGCCTCTCGCGGTGGTGGAGTTCCGGAGTCGACGGGCAGAGTGCTCGGGGATCAATTTCTCGCGCCTACACTAGATGCGAGAAATCGATCCCCGATAGATCGATCACTACCCGCCGATCCGGCGGGTAGTGTAGACCTCCCCTGAATTACATAAGTAGGTACAGTATGTGTGAATTGCATCTTGGTCTCTGCATCACCTGGTATTGGTGCTTGCTGGAGACAGGATGCCAGACTGGATGGACTGTGTCTATTCCAGCACGGGAGTTCCTCCATTCTTTTGTTCATGCTTTTAAAATGTACTCTTATGTCAGTCTGAATGTGTACAATCCGTCCAGCGCTTCTCTAGTTCTAAAGCATGGCCCTGCGTATCCCAAGTTACACGGTGGGCCTGGTTAGTCTCTCACTCACATCACTTTTATACTGGTTTAGGAATGGAGTTGATGTGACTTCTGATTTACACCAACGTGACTGAGACGAGAATCAGGCTTAATGGGCAGCTAATATAAATCAGCAACACTGCATTGAAGTCAATGTTTACACAAGGGGGGATCTTGCTCGAAGTATTCAACCCCTTCCCAACCATAACTTTTCCCTCTTCACCTGCCACGTCAGAGGCGTGTCTGTAACAGCCCAATGTTTGTCATGATGGCTTGTAAAATACACTTCCTGATGGCTGCCTGCGAAACATTTCTCTAGTGCCCTTCTAAGCTGGACGGTGTTACCACATTGTGCATGTAAGGAGGAACTAGAACATGCATGAAGCAGTGCAATATTGATTCTGAGCCTCCATTATTAATGAAGGCAAAACATCAAATGAGAAAATGAACCTATTCATAGTGACATAGGCCTCTCCCCATCTGACCCCACACAGCACAACCTAAGCAGGGCACTGACTAAGAGCGACCATCTCCCGTTTGCAAGCTACTCCTGAAAAGTCCAGGCCGATCCCCTGAGAGTTGTTCTTATAGCTGGTGTTCTCTTTGCCAGGTTGTGCTAATAAGCGGGGCGGGGGGGCAGGGCCAGCTCTCTCATACAGGCAGAACAGGCGGTCGCCTCAGGCGGCAAAAACGTTTCACGACTCTTGGCTGCGTGAGCGGCTGCCGCCTGCAAAGGGGGCCAATAGTTCCCAGTTTGCCTAAGGCAGTGAGCACCCTGGGGCCAGCTCTGAAAAGACTCCTCCTGGGGAGCAGTAGGAGGGAGAGGGGAAAACAAAGAGCTTTCCTGTCATCGCCCAATCTAAGGCGAGGGAGAGGGATGATGGAGGCTGCGGCCGTACCCAATGTACTTCCTCAGGACGGTCTTTCCATATATTTTGCAGCAGGTATAAATCACTGTGGTCCTGTGTCAGGTTCCTTCTGTGTGCCTTGTGAAGTACTGCTCTTTGCAAATGAACTGTGTCGTCGGCTAAGACATCTTCCCTGCAAGGGGGCGGGGGGAAGGGAACGCATCAGGTCAAACGATTGATTACGGTTTTGAATTACAGGGGGCTATTGATTTTTCATTAAACACCATGTACTGCTGCAAAGGGGAAAAAAAAGGTAATTCATTGATCAGAGCTGCAGGCCATGTTCACTTATTGGCTTCCTGCCACATCCCATTATTCCCAGTTCTAAATGTATATCGAAGTCAGTTTATTCTAATCATTGCCTCCTGTCACCAGAAATGTCTCTCAGTAACTATTAGTTTAATCATCCCTTTCGTACAATGGTAATGAGTGATAATATCCAACATTATGGCAGATTCATGAATATTATTCATTGTATTACAGTGTTGCATTGCACAATGCTATAGTTAAGGGTCTGGCAGCATCTCCATTATAAACCCCCAGACCTAAGGGGGGAGGGGTTATAAATCACTTGCAAAAATTGGCTCATGGCATAAATGAGGCACAGAGGGTATGGCAGTCCAGGAGATAATTTTTTTAACTGCTTTCTAAAAAATCATTTGGGGCCATTATTTCGTTGCAGTCAATGAATGGGGGAGAATAGGGGAAAAAAGATGACATTTGTCAGTTCAAGCTGCTTTTTCCACTAGATTACAATGCCCTCGCTTCAAAACAGTATGAACTCGCAGTTACGTTTCTGGCCTGGGATTCAAGAGATCTGAGTTCAGTGATTAGCTCTGGCTCAGACTTCCTGTGTGACCTTGGGCAAATCAGTGAATCGCTCCGTGCCTCAGTTTCCCCATCTGTAAAAAGGAGATTGTGATACTTGACCTCCTTTGTAAAGCCCTTTGACACCCCCGGGCGAAATGTAATACACGAGTTGGGTAATAATGATTTATACCGTATTGGGAGGATATATTTTCAAAATACCCGTGGTGGCTCAGCCGTCCTGATTAAATCTTTTAGAGCAATTGCCAGGAATTGTGGGGCAAAATGGGGACAATAAATAATCTTTCCTTTTCCCCGCCTGACTGTCTTATCTATTTAATTGCAAGCTGGTCAGGGCTGGGGTACAGTCTCCATGTGTTCGTACAGTGCCTCGCACAGGGGAGCCTAAATCCTGGCTGTGTGCAGAAGTTTGTTCTTAAATCATATAGGGCCACATTATGAGGGCCCTGGTTTTTAGTCAATACTTGCTCAGTAAGGTTTTAGAAAAAACGCTATACTGCCTCAAGGCTCCAGCCCAGAGGTTTAGAAGGAATCAGGTCAAATTCAGCTCTCGCTTACACCAATGCAACCCCATGGACTTTAGTGGTTTCAAGTCACAATGCCGTCACTGGGGTTCTATTGGGCAAACAGAGCAGAATCTGAACCCTCATTTTCAAAGCTATATTATCCCACGCTGCAGATTTGTTTAGCTGAGTAACCTGTCTCTCACTACAATGATACCCAGACAAACAGGATATGTAGGATCCAGAGCTGCATACTGGAGATACAAATCAACAAGACCAGACGCTCCCCGCCCAATGCCTCGCAGCAGGAGAGATCAGCAGAGGGGGACCGTGCTGTACAATATACTTAGGGCATACAAAATACCTGTATTAAAAAAATCCAATAAATACTTTCTTTTAAAAGTAGCATTCCTCTGACAGTGACAAAGAGTCCTGTGGCACCTCATAGACTAACAGACGTACTGGAGCATAAGCTTTCGTAGGTGAATACCCACTTCGTCGGATGCAAACAGATTTGTCCTCTGACAGTGATATGAAAAGAGTCAAAGAAGAAGCTGAGAAAATAAAAAAGAACCCGTACAAATGAAGATATAGCAAAGTACATTTTGCAAATAATAGTTTCTAGGTTATTTTCATGACTCACGATGATCACCAGCTTTGTTGTGATGGTCTGTATGCCCCCCACTAGAAAGTCTCCTTGACAGTTTCTTTGCTGTCCTGGACTATCGCCGGCCCCCTTTTTGATTATCTATATGGTGGCAGCATATGTTTCCCTGATTCATCCATTCCTGTAAATCAACATATTCTGCAGGCAGACCAAAATAGGTACAGTAGAAACATCACACACAGGGCAATAAACATAAGACAGATTTATTTACACCAATATACAAAAGCATTAAGAACAGAACAGACCCATTACCGAAGAAAACATGGAAACAAAACAGATGAGCACTAAACTCAAAACTGAACCCTAACGCTAATTAGTCAGACTGCGGTGAGTTAAATGCTCCTCCTGTCACCAGTGCTCACATACGGCTAGCACCTAAATAAGGGAGGATCTGAGCCTTGGATTCCCCCCCGCTGTTAGAACTCCAAGGCAGGGGCCTGCTCCTCCTTCCATTCACGCCAATGGCAAAACTTGCTTTCACCTCCTCAGCTGCAGAAGCCCGGGGCTTTTCCAGAGTAACGCCTGCCCCAGAGAGAACTCAGAGAGAACAATCCGCTCCCCGCACTACAGTCCACTCTGAGAAGCAGGCAAAACTTCAGCCTACTCTGCCTGAAAGCAAATCCTCAGTTGCTTGCCTCCACAGCTTTTCCTAATATGGCTGCCCGGGCCCATCCTTCCCACACCGTTTGGGTATTCCTAACCAAAAAAAATGTACAACAGGAAATGAAATACAGAAAAGATGCATACAAACCATTAGGATGAAACACTGCTGCTCATCAGCTCTCTCACCGTCAACATTGCTCCTAGGGAGGATAGGGGGTCTTGTTTTTTTCTAGACACCCGTCTGCACAGGTGTGTTGTGTGATCACACGTCATCGGGGTAGGGAGTGAGAGCTCTCAGAACATTCAGACTTGGAAGCAGTGGTTAAGGCAGATTAAAACAGCCAGGGGAGCTCTCAAAACACCCAACAAGGCACAGGAACAGCTATGTAGCAGCACTGCTTTGCCAGTCCTGGAAGATGCTGGGGAGCTCCCCTCTGCTTTTGGATCTCTTCTAGCTTAGCCCCTGGCTGGAAGTGAATCTCAGATACAGACAAAGCCAGTATTTCACGCGCTTGCTTAGGGTAACAGCTCATGTTTTCCCTGTGCATTGAGCCTTTAACACTATGTTTCTCAGTGCATTGCCTCTCCCAGAAGCCAAGAACTCCATGGAAGCCACTTACAGTACGTTGCTAAGGAGAAGATGGAGCTGCTGGTTTTCTGCTTTGGGGCCCAACTGCATGTACTTGGGAGGTGAATCAGGGCTCAGAGTCACCATCTGGTAGGAAAAGAAACAGCAAATTTCAGCCCCAACCCAGCTGAGGTTAAAGTTCCCTAAACTCCACTGGTTGTTCTGTGGGTATGGAGCTATAAAGGTTTCTGCAAATAGCACCTACAGGAGGTGGTGGACGAGCCCTGCATTTTGGTGTTGGCTTGGACTTCAGGTCGGTGCCCGCAGTGAATGGATTTTGCCAAGGAAAAGGGAAGGATGGGGAAAACAGCCAAAAGAGATATTCGGAGACTGGGGAATCTGGAGGGAGGTGGGCGTGACGGGTTGGATCACAGAAACCCCCTTGGGAATTGCCACCCGATGTGCTGAGACTACCTCTGAGCTCGTTTTCCCTGGCAGCTTGGGACTTCAGTGCCCTGCCTGGTTTGAGCCAGACATGCTAACCTGCTACAAACACAGACCCTGGTCTGAACCACGTCCCCCAAAAACTGCAGGCTTAACTGAAAACAGCTTAAGAAGTGTTTCTGTCTCCAACACTCAGGTACCCAACTCTTATATGGCCCTCAATACCATAGCGTCTGAGTGCCTCACAATCTTTAATGGATTTAGCCTCACCACCCAGCTGTGAAGTAGGGTAGTGCTATTGTGCCCATCTTACAGATGGGAAATGGAGGCACAGAGAGACTAACTGACCTAGTCACAGTCATGCCGGAAGTTTAAAGCACAGCAGAGACTTTAACCCAGATCTCTGACATCCCAGACTAGCTTTCCAACCACAGGGCCACCCTTCATCTCATTTACGCAAGAGAACTTTGCCCAGGTGTTAAGAAATGTACTTGATTTGCCAGGATTTCTCTATCTTGTTCCTAGAGAACAGGGCTGTAGATCTGATACTTTTCGCTAGCACTACATTTATTTAACATTTTAAAAAGTTGTAAAGGAATCAAAGTTTTTGCTGCTATGTTGGCTTGGTTGCCTCCCAAACAAGCGTCTACTCACATCAGCTGGGGTCATTTGAAACCGGGCTGGACAAAGCAGTCGAAGTAGTGCCACAAAGAAAAATCCTGTACTGGCAAGGTCTTTTCTCTCTTTAATGTCTATACTTCATGCCAAGTAAGTAATGCTAATTTCACATAATTGATAAGGGACAGAAATTCTTTGTGAAACTGCAACGTCCCCCTGCCCTCACCGCTGCTGCCGCTGCCCCCCAAAAAATCCCAGGATAGCAAGGTTTCTTATTTTACAGTAATTTTTTTAAGTGTCCCCTGACAAAGCACACAATGATATCTGCTTATTGGCCTTGGGTCAGATTCTCAGCTGGTATAAACTGATTTAGTTCCATGGATTTCACCAATTTACACTAGCTGCGGATCCGGCGCCTTATCTCTTTGCATCACTGTCGTTATTAACACAATTCCTTCCCTACTGCCTTTGTTATGACCAAAACATGTTATTGTTCAATCATGCTGAGCTCAAGTGGCACCGTAGCTCCATAAATATGCATGCGCTTGTTAGGAGCACAACTACTTAAATAGTTAAAGTGCTGTAAATATAAGTCCAACAGCTGCTGTAATTTACAGTTCAAGGTAAAAACGAATAGCTGATGTAAATTGTATCAGTGCACTATCAACGTAAAGCAATGGGGCACAATATATTACTGGGTGACCTGAGCACTTCACATAGATCTTGATACCATCCCCATTTTGACACCAATCAGTTCAAAAGATAAAATACAGTTTGTCAAGGAATAATTTTAACACTGCATAAAACAGCTCATACCCGCAGGAAACGCTCATCCTCTCTGCAGTCAGGATTGAGTATTACAGACAACCAAGCATAAAACAAGTGGTGTCCTTTTCTAAAGGAAAATGCCTATCAGCATAGGCCCCGATACGGCATAACATTTAAGTGTGATTGTAACTTTAAGCACATGAGAAGGGCCTTTGATTTGAATAAAACTACTCAATGCTTGAAGTTTTGCACGTATGTAAGTGCTTGGTTTTAGCATGCCCCAGGGATTCAGCATGATCCAGCAGTCCCTTACTCATATGGAGTAGTCCTTACTTGCCTTTGTAGTTCTATTGGCTTCAATGATATTACTTATTTGAGTAAAGGTTTAGGTCCATACATCATTTAGCCCCAAACTTCACCCCAGATATTATATCTTCACTCAAATTAAATAGAAGTAAAACAGCAACCTCTATCTGACCACTCAGTAGTTAATCCTCACGGACAGCTCTTACTGTTACCATTTGGTTTTTCCTAGTCTACCTGTATATTGCCCTAGTGTATCTGAGATTCTATATGCATGTCATCCTGGTCCCATTCTCAGAAAGCTGTTTACTTTGCATGTTTTGGATCAATAAAATTGTTATATTATATATATTTCAGCAAACAAATCTCTCTCCAGCCACAAAGATTTATACTCCACACGAGGGAAGGGGAGCAGCGTGTGAGAGGAAATTTGGCACTGAATATTATGCAATAATACATTGCGCATTCAAGAGGATGTTCGTGATTTTGGTTCCTTGAAGGGAAAATACCTGTGCCTTTGTTACTGCAGCATTCCCTGGAAAGGAAAGGTTTCCATCTGACCTCTGCTTCCAGGAAAATGGGATACTACTAGAGCCTTTCAATTCCTTGACTCTTTTGCATAGCTTTAGCCCCTTGTCACTCCGCTGTTTCTCACTTTAAACCCAACTTTGTCTCTGTTCCAGCTAAGGCCCCAATCCAGCAAAGCCCTTCAGCATGTGCTTAGCTTTAAATTACTCAACTCAATGAGACTATAGACATGCTTAAATTTAAGCATGTGCTTAAGAGTTTTGCTTGCTCATGACCTAAATCACTGCACAGGATACTCCTGTGGGTGATTTAGACTTCAGTTCAGCAGGGCACTAAAGTATGTGCCTGGCTTTAAGCATGTAAGTAGTTGCATTAAAGTTAGGCATGTGCTTAAGAACCTGGCTGAATGAGGGTCTTATATTAGAAGTATTGAAGCATGACATTGAGTCTCTGTTGATGCTGGTTGATGCCTATCCACATTCATTCTCTAATGTTATCTGTATGCTGTAGTCGTTGTTACAAGGGTGGGTGATAATAGGTCTTGAGTTATATGGGATCATGGAGACCAGTCTCCACCAGTATTCTGAAAAGCAGGGCTAGTCCCCTTCCACATTTGAGCCAGCAGCACAACCAGAATTTTGCTAAGGAGGGGCCCCTGGGACCTGCCTGCCCACCCTAAATTTGAGAGGTGTTGCAACCTGGCATATGGGGTCGAATGCCACTCAGATTTGGCCCGGCCACCCCTCCGTCATGCTGTGCCAATTTGGGAACTTCACTCCTTGACCCCTGGACTCTACCAAAAATTTTACAAACCTGGAGCCTATGTGAATGATTCCCATGGCTAGTCCAATTGTCTTACTCAAACACCAGTAGTCAGAGGCAGACCTATCCTCAGAGACAAGGCTCAGAGTGGGAGGTGGGGAGGACACGGACACATTCTGCCATGCTATAGTGAGCTGACCCCGTGAGATGTGATCAGAACATCCGTAAAAAAATTAAAGAGGCTAAAAACTTTCAATCATGATTCAACTCTGCTGTTCAGCTGATCATGTATATGTAGGTATTAAATGCAATTTTGCAAGTACATCTGTCGCACTTAGACACAATGAGTTAGCCTGTAATTAGAAGGTATGTGACCTCACCAGATTTAATTGGAGAATACCTACCTCTCCTCCATTTCCCAAATAAGAGCAGGCATTAAAGGAGAGGTTCAAAATGTCAGCTGGTAGAATGCACACAATACCTGTCGTAATGGCAATCAGTTCATCATCAGGACTTTGTCAATGGCTTGTGTACAAACACAGGAGACAGATACCAAATTATAGCAAAACACCATCTATCACAGGGTGGGAAGAACACAAAATGCAAAAATCAGACCCATTGTGAGTGGCTATAATAGGAGTAGAGTTGCACCAGATCTGAATTTGGCCCGTCATTGTATAAATACATACTTGCAAGTTAACATATGACACAATAAACGATATAAAAAAAACAATACAAGGAAAAGCTGCTTTTGTTCAGTGATAACATAGAACATTTTTTGAAATGGATGTAGAAATCCACTTTCCAAAACAAAAGCCAAGCAAGACTTACGAACCCCATACTTGCTTAAGAACTACTTCTGAATTCTTTATGAGCTAATGGAACAAGGATGACAATGGTGCATCTCCACTAAATCTACTGACATTGCACCAGGTTAACTAAGGCAGATTTGGTCTAATGTCTATATCATACCCAGCTTTGGGCACCGAAGCTCAGTGAATGCAATAAGGTACATGTACCATAGATATGGTTGTTGCTGATGGTTTCAGCCATGGACCTCAGTCTTGCAAAGGGATCCATGCAGGTGAACTGTACTCCCACAAGGAGTCCTGCTGAGATTTTCAAAGCAGTGCAAAGGAAGACGGAATTTTAATGACCTATATATGGCTAAATCCCCTGTCCTGCTTTGAACATCTCTACCATTGAGAGTCCATCTGTGACGAACTAGGACTGTTGTTAAGGTTTCCCTGAGTACTGTGTGGGTGCCTCGGTTTCCCCTATGCAGTGCTTGAGTATCTAGGTGGTGGGACAATGGTGCATGATTGTTACAAAGCCCTAGAAGGCAGGGGTGGGCAGAGGCCTGGACACAGAGAATGGCCCTGTCTCCTGGCAACAGATGGCCCGGCCCCTCCCCTGCAAAGGTGAGAGATGAAGGTGTTGGAACAAAGGGATCAGGTGACCTCCTGGCCTGGGAAGGAGACAAAGGGGGAGGAGGGGCTGGAGAGTTTCAGTTTGGAACTGGCTGGAGAGGAGGGGAGAGAGGGAGACAGGGTCTGGCCTCCCTGCCTCCGTTTGGAGCTGTGGGGTGAAATGCAGGGACCCCCGAGCTGGGGTCTAAGCTCCCTGCCCCCTGAAGGGCCCGACTGAGGGGTCCTGGATGTACTGACAAGCTCTGGTTGGACTGTGTTCCTGGCATCTCTAATAAACCTTCTGTTCTACTGGCTGGCTGAGACTCCCAGTGAATCCGGGGAAGAGGGGTGCAGGGCCGGACTCCCCCACACTCCGTGACACCATCCTTATGGATACTTTAGTGGGATTGAGTCCATAGGATCGGACCTAAATAGGGTTTAGGGACTTAAATATGTAGCAGGGTAAACAAAAAAGTTAGCATTTTATACAGCAAAAAAATCCTGCTATTTGCAATGTGCTAGATATCTCTGTATCTCCAATTTCTGGTAGAGATTACGACAAAAGATGTATTTCTTTCAGGGCAGATGATCATTCTAGTTTTGTTCACTTGCATCTTTGCAAGGCAGATGCTGATCCTTTGGATAGTCCAGTCTCTACATTCTACCATGCCCACTGGATTGGAGCTGAAAAGTTTGTTTGATTGGGAGGAAGGACAATTTCTAGGATCCTAATGTCCCACTTTGGAAAAATGCAGTGTTTTAAAACTCTCTTTGTTATTCCAGGCAGTTTCATCCATTACACTATATGCTTCATCCATCAGAGGTGGTACTAAATCAGTACCAGCAGCAATATGCAGGTTTGCTCTATAGAAAACTGTATTTTGTTAATGGCATCTAAGTGTGTGGTTACAGGACTAATCTGTTGACCAAATTACTAGTGTTTGATAACACAAGAAAATATGATTGTAAGGGATGGGATAAATGATGTTGGCTATGGATCCATAGCACAATCATTGCCAAATGTTATTCTGTATATGAGTACGCTTTCTTTGTCTGAACTCCAATTTTTTAAATTTCAGAATATCCTAATTTCAGTTTTATCCCCCCAAAATTAACTTCCTATGGGAATGAATTCTGATCATCCAAAAATTGAGGCTGTCTGTATTTTTTGGATGCCCCCAAGGCCATTCAGAAAGTGAGGTTTCTGGGGAGATATAGATATAACAGATAGCAGGCAACAGGTGTACCGTAAAATATTGCCCAAGGTTATTAAGAATTGTCAGACTGAAGCAACTGTCCAAAGGCTGAAGCACAATAGGCATGCGTCTTTACGTAAGGGCATTTTCCCCTTTTTAAAACTTTCTGTAGTGGCTTCGAGTGGTTCCTCAGAGGGAGGCCACTCCATTGCACTACGCCGCCTACTGGCTGATAATCCCCTGTCAATTGGCTAGCACGGTATGTGTCTGTAACAATTCTAGGGCCCTGGCCCCTTGGGGTGGCACAGGGCAATTAGCAGTCTTTAGCCCAGCTCCCTGGCTAGAGCAGACAGCAAATAGGCCCAGGCCCTCTGAATGAGGCAGAGCAATAGCAGTCTATAAAGCAGCTCCCTGGCTGGGGCAGACAGCAAACCAGTGCAGGCTGTCAAGCCTCAGGTGGGTAAATTGTCACCCCAGGGGTGGAGTGGTGGCGGGGGTGGGAAATGAGAAAGCAGCAATGACCCTCGGTCCTATTGTGCTACTCACTGTATTAACTCCTAACATGGAGATGAAGATCTTACAATCTAAGCATTATCCAAGAGACAACAGATGGAATAAACTGAAGTCTTTATGCTTATTACAAGTGAATAACAACTTCAATGCATTAAGATGGCTGCCCTTGTGGAAGATACCGGGGCCACCTGTCAGCTTCTCTTGCCTGTGAGAGGAGTAAATTGGTTGGCTTCTCTCCTCAGGAGGTGTCAGCTTGGTCTGCCAGCTTCCTTCTCTTGGGTGAAAGACATCTGGGAAGATGATCCACTCCATTCTCCAGAAAGCAACCAGCTTCTCGGCCCCAGCCAGAGACACTGGAGGAGAAAAAAGTAGAGCCGGTCAAAATACAGAATATCCGTTCGGTGGGAAATGCCACAATTTTGAAATTTGGTTTCATCCCAATTCAAGACAAAAAAATGGAACTCTTAAAATTGTTCATGAAACGATATTTTGTTTTATATTTTCTTTGGCCTTATTGAAGCATTTCATTGTGGCTTTATTGTTTCAATTAATGTAATTAGTGAAAACAATAAAGTTGAAATTAAACATTGGGACTTGACTGAAATGAAATGTTTCGATAATTGATAGCTTCCCAGGAAACATTTTGATTCTGTCAAGTCAGCATTCTCCAGTGGGAAACTGTTCTGTTAGTATCAGAGGGGTAGCCGTGTTAGTCTGGATCTGTAGAAGCGACAAAGGGTCCTGTGGCACCTTATAGACCAACAGAGGTATTTGAGCATAAGCTTTCATGGGTGAATACCCACTTCGTCGCATAGGAGCCGACTTCTGTCAGCTCCGCTGGGTGCGTCGGGGGCGGGGCCCCGCAACGTCTCCCGGCGTCCGGTGCAAGGTAAGTGCTCCAGTAACGGGTGCGGGGCTGGCGGGGAGCTGCCGGTGGGTGCTGAGCACCCACCAATTTTTCCCCGTGGGTGCTCCAGCCCCGGAGCACCCACGGAGTCAGCGCCTATGCTTCGTCGGAGGCAAGCAGTGGAAATGTGGACTGCTGGAAATTTCCACTGCTTGCATCCGACGAAGTGGGTATTCACCCACGAAAGCTTATGCTCCAATACCTCTGTTAGTCTATAAGGTGCCACAGGACCCTTTGTTCTGTTAGTAAATTTTTGACCAGCTCTAGAAAAAAAGGTCCTTTAGCAAAATACTTAGAGAAGTACCCAACATGCTGACTAACCTCTTCAAGGAAAGAACAATAGCAAAAACCTAATTTTCTCTTGTGCTCAACTCTGCACCAGTGTGGTTGCAAAAATCCAAGGTGAGGATATGTCTGTACTATATGTATGTGTGTGATACACACGATGCACAAATTTAATTATGTTCCAGCAATATTGTGCAACAGTTTACATCGAGAATACAGCCTTAAAACGTACAATATATAAACTGTTCTGCAGTGGGGCTGTGCACTGTTGAAGAACTGGCACGTTCCACTCCAGCGCTGACGGCATGCCTATGACAGGAAAAGCAATACAGATTAGAAATATAAACAGATAAAAATAAAGCTCACTTTGGCATGAAAAGCACTACATAAATATGTGATGCTAACGTAGCGTTCTTTTACACTTCGGCTCCAGAGGTGAAAACGTAAACCTAAAAGCCCAACTGCAAGATGTAAATTATACCGTAAAATTGGTACAGTATGCTCAGTACAGTTTATATTTGAGACCGCTATAAACGGAACATCAGCCAAAATATTTTCAGTCATAAAACCAGCAAGATGGCAAATACGTCCACTTTCCTTTTACACAGCTTTCCACTACTGCCTTATTGATTCCACAGATTCAGACAGATTAGGGAAACTGGATGTTTAAAAGATCTATCTGGTTAGGCTATGCTACCCTTAACCTTTCACTAGCACATTGCAGTAGATTACATAGACACCTGAGGTCGTGATCCAAAAACCCCTGCAGTCAGTGGACGTTTATCCATTGACTTCAATGGGTTTTGGTTCAAGTCCTAAAAAACGAGGGTCTTTGACTATAATTTACACCAGCTGGGGATCTGCCCTGGAAAACAGAAGGAACACTTTTCAGAGTGCTAGTCAATTTCAGTCATTTTATGTTTGGGTGAAAATGTTAAATCCCAAAAATAAATACTCAGGAACTTGAGTCTTTTGTCCTGCCTAGACTGGATAACAGTACGTGCTGCATGGCATGTCAATGAGGAGCAGTATTTCATGCAGCTGCCCAAGCTGAGGGTAGGACAGGGTTAATAGTGCCTTTATACACTGATGGCTACTCAAGAAGCAGTGATCATTGCAGAAGCAGTTTCTGGGTTTGGTCAAAAACCAAAGGCTCCTGGAAAATAGAGAAAACAAAGAAGAAAGTTTGAAAACTTGGTTAACTTATCACTTTAATATTGAAGTTTGTTTTGTTTTCACATGTTGGAAAATAAGTTGATCATTGACTTTATAGGCTAATTTGGCTTCTGTTCACTTCTGCATGAAAAAGTACCGACAGTACATTTAACTTTAGTGTTGTTTCTTAAAAAAATCATCAGACAGGATATGCTCCTGTATTTGCAGGTATGCAGTAGAACCAAGTAGAAGGAAACTCAGGCAAAAATGACCATGTTAGTTCACAGGGAAAGAGAATGAAAGTGTGGAATTATTAAATGAGTTACAATGTGAAAATTGCTATTCCAGTGATGGTGAACCTCTGCTTCGTAATGAAGTTGTTCTGTGGAAAACAAGGGACTGCATCTCCACTGTACCTCATATTGTTTATGCTGGGGGGAACCTGCATAACTGCTTTATATGTGGTGGATGACCTATTTCAGATGGACAACAGGGAGCATAAGCAAATCAGATGTGTGGGAAGCCAAAAGCTCAAACAAAATGAAGTACACTGGGTAGGTATTAACAAAGAGCAAAGCAACGTGGCTGTGGAATAGAATTTCTCTGTCAGCATTATTCTTTAGCCTTAACTCAAAGAACCGGAAACTCCTGAGAGCTGGCCAAAGCTGAAGTCTCCCTGTGGCTGTAGCAAAGCACGTTCCTCAGTTCATTGGCTCTGTACTAGATCAGTTCTGTCCTTCATGCCTATCTTGGTATAACGTATCTGGCATCTCCATTTGGCTGCTGAGGTTCCAATCTATTTCCTTCTGCCCTCAGCACAGGTCTGTCTCTCCTTGGCAGCCCAAATCCTTATAATCGAGGGGCTCTGCCCATGGCATTCACTCTCTGCGTCCTGATTAGTTCATGCTGCCAGCAACAGATTGGTCCTCTCCGGATCCTTCATGGTCCCATTTGGCTTCTACTTCACAGGACTGGAAGCATGGGATGAGCTCGGGAAATGTATCAGGATCCTTTCCTGATCCTCCTTGGTTCTTTCCCAAAGACAAAATGGAGGGGGAGGAGTGAGTAGGTTGCTACAATATGCTAGATTTCTATTCAGAGTATAATAGGGACACTGACCCCACCCTCTGGCCAGAGCTTCAGGGATGTATCCAGGCCAATGAAAGAGCGAGAGAGAGATGTGCTGACTAAGGTTCCCAGCAGAGGTAAAATATGATTCCCAGTGCAAACTGAGCGGCTTCTAATAAAAAGGACTGTTACAAGCCACCCAGCATTTGGTAGATGAGATTGATGAGACAAATAAAAAAGCAGAGCAGAGGTGCGGTAGGTGGCTTATTACACCATTTGCATAACAAAAGGGAGGTGGGCAAGAGGCCTTGGGGACCTCCAAAACAATTAAACCTCTCTCTGTGCTCATAAACAAGTAGGCCTGGCTGCTGCATGAGCTGTGCGCGAGCCTGCAGGCATGGCAAGCACCTCTTCGCAAGCTGGCACAGTGCTTCTTCCAAGGCGTTGCATGCAAGAGCTGCAAAATGTGCAAGCAAAACACAGAGCTATTTTAAACCAAAGGGGGGTGGGGCGGGAAATGTGCCGTGTGTGTAAGGAGGGAGCCGAGACTAGCGTTGCTCCGGCACATGGCTAAAGACTGGAAGAGTACATCATTTCTTTAAACTCATCTTGCATTCAGCCAGCTGCATATAAATTTCCCTCGATCTCATCAAGCTCTCACTGTTTGGCCTCCTCTGACGGATATTGGCTCATCATACTTAATCTAGGGTGAAATTTCCTCGTCTGAGCTAAATTACTCGCAGCCATCAAGGGAAGCGATATTTATTTTTCGTGGGGCTAATGACCTGTCCCCCAGACCCACCCACTGATGGTTATTTACTAGGGCCCAGATGCTTGAGCTCAAAATGAGTGCTAATGTCAGCAGGTGCCATCCCTCATTCAGCGCTCTGATTGAATTGGAGCAATCCCATTGACATTGACTCTGTGACTTTTAAGGCCATTACCCTCAGCAAGAGATGAACCTCTTATCATTGCTCCGACACTGACAGCTGATTAGCAACAAATTACAAGCCGGAAGAACCTAAGACTTTGGTGGCTGTAGGTGGGGCAGAGGGAGAAAGGAGCAGGAGAAGGTGCGGTAACAGGGAATACGAGAGGAGTGGGAAGGGAGAGAAGCAATGAGAAAAGGATGCATCTCTTTGTGGCCTGTATATGCTTTAACCAAATACATAGGGCCTAATCCAAAGCCCCTCCAGGTCAATGGAAGACTGTCAGTGAGTTCAATAGGCTATAGATCAGACCCAGAGTTATCGTTCTTTAACACGACAGAACAAAGGAGAATCCTTCCCTTTTGTCAGTGTGAAAGGGACACTGGAGACAGATCATCAGCAGGTGTAAATTGTCATAGGGCTCGGACATAGGGGTACAGCATCAGCTGGTCCTAGGTATTCAGCAACAGAGATTACCCTAGTGTTTATTCACGGGCTCTACCGGATGGAACAAATTCTGAGGAGGAGAGTAGAAGCCGTTTGAGAAGGAAAGGCCACTGCAATGTATCAGGAGCCACTGGGGTTAATCCTGGCTCTGCCCACGACGCATCCCGCGTAGCTTTGGACAAGTCACTTCACCTCCCTGCCTCAGTTTCCCCACTAGGTAGTGTGATCAGTAATTATGGTATTGTTATTACTATTGTCTGAGCTGTGGACATACGGAGGCCACTATTACAGTTGTCCCAACTGCTGTCACGCATCGATGTCTGAAACACAAAACGTATTTCTTAAGCAGAAATGGAACCGTGATGTCTCAGACATTTCACTGCGTCATAATTGTTGGCAAGTATTGACTTTTTCATGATGTTCCCTGTATTTTCCATGTATTTTGTCAAAGTAGGAAAGGCAATAAGTAATACTCCCTAATAATGTACACTTCTGGTCAGGGACCATCTTTTCTTGCTGTATCTTGTACAGTGCCTAGAACTCTTCAAGGCTCTATTATTTTCATGTCAAATGTCAGAAAAACTTTTAAAAGGTTTCAAACCAAACCTGCAATTTTGCTTCGACTGTTTGGTTTCTAAGGCGTGGCTTGACACTAGATGGAAAACCTATTGATCTCAGCCATTTTTGACTAATAGTGCAATGGTCTCATAGTTTAGCTCAACAGACCCCCCTCAACTCACGTGTGTGTCCATGTGCACAAATGCGTGTGCACACACACAGACACACTCATGTTATCCATCACAGAAATGCAGCAGCAGTTCAACAACACACAGCTACCAGTTCACATCCGAAGCTACCACACATACCAGTTTACACCCGAAAGCGAGCAATACATGTTAAATTAAGACTGTTGGAGATAATTATGCTCATTAGAGTTTTACCCAGTGTAGTAATAATTGTACATAACTTCATTATAAGATATATTGTGTCCATGTAAGTCAAAGGAAATGCTATTGACTCCAATTATATTGTAAAAATGACGCCAGTAGAAAGACTTTGCACCACGGAGATGCTTGTTGCTTAGCATTTCTTTATGAGTGGGCTCCCTTATGTTAGGAAGCTCACAAGCCATTGAGCGCCTCGCATATTTAAAAGAAAAGTCACTGTGAGAAAATAAATGGGGAAAGTACTTGAGAGGCTGAAGAGCACAGTGGATTAGTGTCTTGTCTTTTACCACTAGCAATGTGGGTTAAAATCTTGATTAGGTCACATGTGCAACTAACTGAGGTGTGTCACCCGAGACCCTAATGAACTTTTGTTCACATCACAAACCCTCTGTGCAATCCACAGGGCCAGATTCTGAACTCAGTTATCCTGTCACATAATCAGGTAACCCCATACAAATCAATGGAGTTACACTGGTGTAACTGAGATCCAAATTTGGCCCACAGTCTCTGCTCAAGCTGGCCCAGGAGTAGGCATAAGTGTTGCAGGTAAGATTTGGATGTGTTGGTGAAGCTGTATGGGGAAATCTCATACAACACCTGCCTTCCACTAACTAATCCGTCACTTCTGTGATTAGCAAAGTAAGTGTCTATCACCTTTCCTGATCCATACCATTCACCATGACGACGATCCGTGTACTGAGCTCACAAGTTCAAGTTAGCAGGGCACCAGAATGGAATGGCTTGATAAACTTTTCAGGACATTTCAATAGCCAGTGTAACAAGCAACTGAACTGCCGTTCTGCTTAAATCAGGGGTCTCAAATTCATGGCCCGCGGGCCATCTGCGACCCACGAACCTCTCCAATGTTGCCCGCAGGACTCCAGCAGTTTTGGGGCCGGGTCTCTCCCTTGGCCCCACCTGCCGCCCCCGGGTGCTCTCCCTGGGGCCCCGGCGATTTACAATGGCCCAGGGCCCCACTCACCACCGGCAGCGCAGCAGAGCTAAGCAGCATTTGCCTGCTCGCTCCAGTGGCTGCCGGGCCCTCCCTGCGGCCCCGAGGCAGGGCTGTGCTTCCATGCCAGCCCCCATCCCGAGCGCCCCTGAGGCCAATGGGGGAGGGGGCTGAAGGGGAGGCTTCAATGGTAATTATGGTAGTTATCTGAACATAGTTATTGCCACACTGGATTAGAACAGTGGTAGATAGACCAATATCATCTAGACCAGGGATCTCAAACTCAATTTGGCTCTGGGAGGGAGTTTGGGGGCAGGAGGGAGTGTGTGGGAAGGCTCTGGGAGGGAGTTTGGGGGCTGGGTGGTGGGTGCAGGCTCTGGGAGGGAGTTTGGGGGTGGGAGGGAGTTTGGGGATTGGTGGGGTGCCGGCTCTGGGAGGGAGTTTGGGGGGTGGAGTGTGTGGGGAGGGGGTCCAGGCTCTGGGAGGAAGTTTGGGGGTGGGAGGGGGTGTGTGGGAAGGGGGAGGGGTGCAGGCTCTGGGAGGGAGTTTGGGGGCTGGGGGGGCTGGCTCTGGGAGGGATTTTGGGGGCTGGGGGGGGATGGCTCTGGAAGGGATACTGAGGGAGAATTTCAAAAGCCTTGAAAGGTCATAGAAGCACAAGTCCCCTCCTCCATTCAACCCAAATATTCCCTTTCTTAATTTCATCCCATTGCTACTAATTATGCCAACGTTTATCACAGTAAATCATTCTTCACCCTGCTTCATGTTTATGCTTTTCAAATATTTATAGGCTTATCATACCCTCACTTAGTTTTTTCTAGAGCTTATTGACAGTTTTCCAACAGAAAATGTCATTTCAGTGAAATCAAAAAATTTCGCAGAAACGTGTCCATTTTAACAAAATTTTGTTTTGCAAACAAAAACAAAAACAGAATTATGTTCCAATGGGTCAAAACATTCCATTTCAAGCTTTTCAGAATGGAACATTTCAATTTTCCCTTTCAAAATGAGTTTTCATTTAAATTCTTTTATTTTATAATAAATAAAAAAGTCAAAGTTGCAATGAAGCATTTTGATCAATCCGAAACTAAATTTTTTACAATTTCATTTGGTGGGAATTTTTTTGGTTTTGTTTCATGTCAGAATGCAAATAAAAAAAAAATCTCGAAATTGTGGCGTTTCCCATGAAATGGAAAATCTGGTTCCCGTACAGCTCTAGTTATAACTTTGCCAAAAAAAGCCCTTAGTACAGGCCTGCACAACATGCGGCCCGGGCTTACTGTGCGGCCCGCGGGGCAGAGGGGGTGAGTAGGTGGGCTCACTGTGCGGCCCATGGGGGGGTGAGTAGGCAAGCGGCAGGGTAGTTAATTATACTACCTTAGGGGCCCGCTATAACATATTACCAAGGTTCAATACAAAGTCTCATGAAAGTTATACAAAAATGCATAATGCAGAGATTTATCTACAACTCCATTGATTGACTGTTGTGTGCAGTAATATAGTGACCCCTGGGGGGGTGGAGAGGGGTGTGATGGTGGGGTTGAGCGGGGAAGGGGCGGGTCCTATTTTACTGCTGTGATCTGGTCATCCTATGCGCGCTGTTTCTTTCCCCCTCTACAGGCTTCCACACCCCAGCGCTGGGGAAGGAGGGGTTTTTTCTGCGGGGGCGTGTTTCCGCAGGGGCAGGGGGTTTCGGCCCTCAGTTGTTTTCTTTGGAGTAATATGGCCCTCGCCACTTTACAAGTTGTGCAGGCCTGCCTTAGTACAAACAAAACTTACTTAGTACAGTAATAATATTAATGCTTAGTGCTTATATTACACTTTACAGTATCCAGATATTGCATACGGATATCCTGTATTTCCCCTTCTTAAAAAAAATGCTTCCAAATATGCCTGGTCTGCAAAACAAGCTGGCCTTTGAGATACCCATGTACAAAATGGGAAATAATTGCCTAGGAAGGAGTACTGCGGAAAGAGATCTGGGGGTCATAGTGGATCACAAGCTACATACGAGTCAGCAGTGTAACTCTGTTGCAAAAAAAAGCGAACATCATTCTGGGACGTATTAGCAGGAATATTGTAAGCAAGACACGAGAAGTCATTCTTCCGCTCTACTCCACTCTGATTAGGCCTCAACTGGAGTGTTGCGTCCAGTTCTGGGCACCACATTTCAGGAAGGATGTGGACAAATTGGAGAGAGTCCAGAGAAGAGCAATAAAAATGATTAAACATGACCTATGAGGGAAGATTGAAAAAATTGGATTTGTTTAGTCTGGAAAAGAGAAAACTGAGAGGGGACGTGATAACTAATAGTTTTCAAGTATGTAAAAGGTTGTTACAAGGATGAGGAAGAAAAATTGTTTTTCTTAACCTCTGAGGATAGGACAAGAAGCAATGGGTTTAAATTGTAGCACGGGTGGTTTAGGTTGCACATTAGGAAAAACTTCCTAACTCTCAGGGTGGTTAAACACTGGCATAAATTGTCCAGGGAGGTTGTGGAATCTCCATCATTGGAGATTTTTAAGAGCAGGTTAGACAAACACCTGTCAGGAATGGTGTCCTGCCATGAGTGCAGGGGACTGGCCTAGATGAGCTCTCGAGGTCCCTTCCTGTTCTATGATTCTATGCCTCAGATACGCTGACAACTCAGTAAAATCGCCTCTGATCTCAGGCTGCTAAGCAGCAGCAGGAAAGAAGGAATGATTGAGTGTTTGACTGACTCCAGGAGCTGCACAGTTGCCGGGGTGGGCTTGTAAGAATAAGCATCTAAACAGGCTAATGTTCCCCTCATCGTCCTGATTGGTCAATTTGGATGACATATTTTGGGCATCTCTGCTTTCTCAGTGACTGCAACTTGTTCACCATCCACAAATCCCCATCTGCATCTACAGATGGTCCACTTTTTTTTTTCTTTTCTTCACTGTGTGTAACAGCTCTTTGGGGGTGCAGAGAGGAGAGACAGAGATGCAGTTTTACAGTGTACAGCTACACAAGCCAGGTAGGCATTAAAATCTATTGGAAAAGGTACAGCCACATGCTGAATTTATAATACCATGTTTATTCTACGCTGGCAAAATGTACTTCCCCGTTCAACCTCACACATGCATCACAAGTGAACTGCAGCATTTAAACCCTGACGTACAGTAGGTCTGGGAAGGAAAAAAAAACTGCTGAAGTTTGAACGGCATCATCTTCATTTTTAATTGTGCTGTTTATGTATAAAACTGTAGCCAATAAAATGTTTCCTTTGTTCTGTGCTATCCCACTTACCACAACAACACCGTATTGTCTACTTCTTGAGGCACCACAGGGCTTTACCAATGCTGAGTACATTAGCCAGCATCCTGAAGATCTAAAAGTGTCACCGTAGAACCAAGCTTCAGTTTTATTTGAGCTGCAGCATACCCGTATGTTTTTATGCATTCCCTGTTCTGACTTGCCAAACTTCCACCCTCTCTGCATTCAAATCCCCATTCACATCTTCTGTGATGTCTACAAGTAGTGTGTGCGTGTTTGTTTGGGGGGGTGGGGGGAGGCTGACTCAGCACCAGTTTACTCCAGTTTTATGCTGGTGCAGCTCTGCTGAAATTAATAGAGTTACACCTCTGTAAAAGTGGTCTAATGCAGTGGTGAATCTGGCCCCAAAACGGAGAACAGTGGATGAATTAGGAAGCCCAAAAGGACTTTCCAGATAGGACTGAAAATTGCCGTCCTGCCCATGTCTAGTCACCGAGGATCCCATGGCACTTTTCATTCGAGTAGGGGAATTAATTCAGGTTACCTGGCCACATTCCACCTCAGCAAGTAATAACATTCCACCTATATAATTTCACTTGCTGTTTCATTTAGGTACAGTATTTTTCATGTCTAGTCCTAGCCAGTTATATAGCAGTGCTGTGGACTAATAAACGGTTTCCTGTTTTCCCCCAGAGGTGGTTAAATTTCAGTGAAAGATTAAACTCTCTCTGTGACTAATTTTTATGGAAGTTTGTTTACATTTTAATGCACTTTGGGATGCAAGTTGCTACTACATATAAAAATAAGATAATGCTATTGCCCGGCTCAAGGCCGGCTCCAGGCACCAGCTTTCCAAGCTGGTGCTTGGGGCGGCATCGAGAATGGGGCGGCAGTGTGAGTCCCGCGGCGGCAATTCAGCGGCAGTTCCGCTCTTCCCGCTGCCAAATTGCCGCCGCGGGACTCGGACTACCGCCCTATTCTCACCTGCCGTGGCGACAATTCGGCGGCAGATCTGCCGCTCTTCCCTTGCCGCCGCAGACTGGGACTGCCTGCGTCGGGGGGAGGGTCCCGCCCCCGACGCAAGCAGATGTCAGGGGCGGGGCCCCGCTACGTCTGCCTGCGTTGGGGGCGGGGCCGCGGCAACTGCTTGGGGCAGCAAAATTGGGAGAGCTGCCCCTGGCCCAGCTCTACTCCTTCCTTTCTCCATGGCTTGGCCTAAATTTTCAAAAGTGACCTGTGATTTTTGGTGACCCAACTTGAAATAATTTGATGAGACCTAATTTTTAGGAACAACTGACTATCCATTCTCTGAAAAGCAAGCCCCTGGAAGGCTTTTCCAGTTGGACCCCAAAAATGAGGCACTCAAAATTACTAATCATTTTTGAAAATGTAGGCCCTTGTATTTTAAACTCTGCACTTCTATTTTGAATAGGGTGCATCTGATTGTTGTGATTCACTGAGTTTTGCAGCCTGCTGCCTATCCTTGGTTTAAGATTTAATGTGTTGGCAATTTCTATTCCCTGAAATGTGGAGGAGAAAGCCCCATACATGAAGAACATTAAGATAGAATAGCCAATTGTGTCATCTTCATAATTTTGCTCCAAACTTCTTGCATAACTATTTTCAGAACATTCAAACAACTTTTTACTCTTTCAATGACAAAAAATAACTTCTCAAATGTGCTGAGGGATTTTTATTACCTTTTTATTTCCTGAAGAATGATGTGCAGGAGGGAAATACTGTTACACGGCTTGGAAAATATTGCCTGTTTAAGGGCAAAGGTTATCACACTGGATGACGTGCAGTCTCTTAGAAAGCCATTGATAAATGCGGATTTTTTTTTAAAATAGCCACTTCCATACTAGTTGAATTGCTGGAAGCCCTGTGTTGCACCTAATTACAGCACAGATTATGCCCAAGATTTTTAAAAATGGAGGTGAAACTCTAGTCTCATTGAAATCAATGACAAAACTCCCCTTGATCTCAATGGAGCAAGATTTCATGCTGGGTGTCTAATGTAGGCTCCTGGCTTCTTATCTAAGCACCTAGATGAATGATCTGATTTTGAAAAGTTCTGCGCTACCAGCAGCTTCCAATGATTTTTAAGAATTAGGTCACTTATTTAAGTGCCTGAATATGGATTTAATAAGCTAACTTGAGTGCTCAGATTTGACAGTCCGGGGTGAAGTTTTGTACCTCTGAGTGCATATCAGAGGACACTGTATTTCCTTCATCTTTCAAAGATGTAGGCTTTGCTTCTTCTCTATTCCAGCAAAGCTGCACAATACCATCGCCAGAGATGGCAGTGAGAGTTGTGCATGTTAAAAATGTACTGATGTCCTACTGCTTCTGAGTGCCTCCCTGATCCCTTTGAGCAAAGCATCTACAGCAGAACTTTATCATATAAACCTAGGTTATACCAAGGCGAGCAGGGTACTAAACATTCACTGGTTAATATTGTTTTACATGAAAAATACTGCACTTTTTGTCTTAATTTTAAAAGTGGACCGGAACACATCTTTACTTTTTGTTTGGTTTATTGACTGTTTTAAAATCAATTCTTGTTTCTATTTTTATTCAGTCCTACCAAGAACATTAAAAATAAAGAATATTTACAGTAGCTATGTTAATGGCCCAGATCCTCAGCTAGTGTAAAATATGCAAAGATATATATAATTATTGACATACATGGAGCTACACTGATTTACAGTAGCTGAGGATTTGGCCCATTATATTTTAAATACGACTAGTCCTCAAGAGGCCAATCAGCAACAAAATCTCCTTGTTTTTTTTAAAATCATCTGATCATAAGAATGATGTAAAACCTATTAGTTAAATTCACAGTACTGATCTATCCACTATAGACAAATGCTGATTAGCCAAAGACATTTTTCCTTATAATTAGATTCGTACTTTACATATGAAAAGGGAATGTGGTGTGTTTGCAATGCCCTATATGCCCTAATGTGCCAGTGCTAACTGGTACCTATTTGTCCCAAACTGGCTGCCTTTTCTTGATAGCTATAACGCTAGAAAACACAACCCCAACAACTTCTGAGCTACTAATAGAGCGCCCTGTTCTGATTGTAACACTGCATTATTCAAAATAATGTAATGAAATCCCAGGAAACATCAGATGCAGCAGGTACATGAAGATAATTTTGTTTTTATAACCAATTTCAGGCAGATAAATACTAGAATCCTTTCCAATTTTCCCCCCATGAAACTGAAGTGTCACTGAGATTTACAGCACCCTCAAGTTCTCTTTTCAGAGGAACATTCATTTACATAAACAGATAATCCCAGATAAAAATTTCCATTAGACAAAGGTGAAATGGATCAATTTTCTCTGCCAAGACAAATCTTAAATCTTGAACAGATAGGGTCATTATTACACCAGGCCCATTTCAGAAATAATGTATTTAAAAAAAAAAATCAGCCGATAGCAGCCATTTCCAGCTTTCCAATTATCCTTAAGAAAAGCTTATTCTGTGGACAATAAAGCACATTACTGCACAATATGATACAGTCCATAAAGATCACAATGTTTTATGAAAGGTTAAAGAAAGCTCAGCACATTTAGGGGAATGTCATAACCCACAAAGACTTTCAAGACTTAACCGAATCCATATGCACACGCTGTGCAAATATTGTGCTACGGAATGCAGTGTTCCCTTTTCGGTATCAAAACAGTGGACTACGCAGCATACGCCACACTGGCTCTGGCGTGAAATCAGGTACTCACGTGAAGATAAAAGGAAAGGGAATGAAGGCACCAGCAGACTCTCTTCCTTCTCCAGGGAAGGAGCTAATTCACCCATACCTGCTTTATGTGCTGGGGAGAAAGAGACGGTCTCTCATGAATACCCACCAATCCATGTCAGTCCACTTGCCCTCACTGTCAAGATCAGATTGCTACCCCAACAATTTATGCACCCAGCTGCGCTAACATGTACTAGGAGCAATGGGAAATACAGGGCAGCCTCTTCTTGTCTATTTCCCGTTGTGGTACCCTCCCTGCTAGCCCACTAGTTCACATGGCAGGATGGAAAGTGGGCTTCCCAACCCAGGATAGTGCTGCGTTATACCATGATGTGAAGACAAGCCCAGCTTACATAGTTCTGCCTGGACAATTCAGAAGGGCAGGCTGGCAGGAGCAGAACTCTAGAGAAATACACTCCTCACTC
Source organism: Macrochelys suwanniensis (assembly GCA_033296515.1). Lineage (NCBI taxonomy): Eukaryota > Metazoa > Chordata > Testudines > Chelydridae > Macrochelys > Macrochelys suwanniensis. The sequence continues at coordinate 20,167,853 of CM065779.1, read as the reverse complement.
ATCGAAGACACATCATTCTAAAGTGCAGCACAAGATTCCCAGAGCCCCTGGGAATAGAGTTTATGATGGGTGACAGCAATAAGAGGAATGAGCTGGAAATCACTGTCTAACAGATGCAGCCATCAAAGCAAAAACAAGCAGCAACCTAGTTGACTCATGTTTTCTTTGAAGAGGAAACATTTCCTTGCCAGCTAACTGCTACGTATAGACATCACCCTAGGAACAACAGCTCTGAGCACATGGATAATACTGGATTGAGTGAAACCATGCCAGTTGTAAGAAGCATTGCTCAGACAGCAATAGATAATATATTTGATTTGTTTTTATACCAATCAATGCTAGGTCCCAACCCTGCAGAGTGAGTGCTCTCCACTCCCAATGAATTAGCAAGAACCGAGCATATACACGAGATCAGGGCCCCTAGAGATCAGTATGCACTAGGTTTGAGATGGGCAGTCACACACAAAGAGCTGAGAATCCTCGTCTGAAAACTAGCTTTATTAAACTAAGGAAAACTGAAATGACATGGAAAGAGAGAGAAGAAATCAATGACCTACTCCTGTTGACTTACTCTAATCCTTCTTTTGCTGTTGCACTGCAGACGGTAGCATAATGCAAGCAGTTCCATCTGAGGTGAAATTCACCCCTTTGCAAAAGGCAGCACAAGGTCTATGCAACACCAAAGGCCGATTTAAGCCAAGAGGGTTTAGGTCTTGTGTTGACCAGGTGTGAATTTATTTTGTCCTCCCGTCCAGGTATAATCACCGTCATCATCATGCTGAAGAGGAAGAGCTGCATCTGAAGTCTCAGAGAAAAACAAGGGGCTAAAACAAGTGGTGAATAAATGTCTATAAATCCATATGGGGAACACACATCTTCCCCTTTCCAGATGCCCGCCTTTTGTCTCATCCCTCCTCTAACAGATCTCTGTGCAAATGGAGTTCCACGGAGTACAGGAGAGCAGGGGAATGGAAGGGAGTGGGGGAAGCTACTCTCCTCCGTGCCATTCCCTTGCAAAGCCTGGGGATTTCGGCATAGTAAACCAGACGGGAAATAGTACAACTCAGACATGTATTAACTCTCTCTGGGCACCCTTGGTCCAGCCACAGGACAGGAGCCATGTCGCCAGGGGAAGGCAGTTAGAGGAGCAGCAACCATTCCTGCAGCATGCCCACAATCCTTCTGCCCCCGGATCATGCAGATTTGAGGCTGGGGAGGGCACGGCATCCAAAATATGCCACCCCTCCAACCACAGGGGATGGTTCAAGGAAACTCCACTGACTCTTTCACTGCCATAAGCTCAGCCCCTCTTGCGGGTTCTTCCATGGATCACTCCATTAGGAAGTTGACTAAGACCCGCGCAGATTCATTTCACGTAAGACGCTCAACAGCCATCAAATGGTAACAATTTACAGTCATTACTGACCTAGCCTGACTTTGAGCCTGCAGCCTAAAGATGATAGGCTCTCTATTTTTATACAAAAAGAACAGGATTACTTGCGGCACCTTTAGAGACTAACAAATTGATTTCAGCATAAGCTTTCGTGGGCTACAGCTCACTTCATCAGACGCATGGAATGGAACACACAGTAAGCAGATATTTATACATTCAGAGAAACATGAAAAGGTGGAAGTACCTATACCAACTCTAAGAGGGCTAGGTTCTGTGCTCACTTCTACAGGTGTAAATACAGAGTAACTCCACTGACTTCAGTGGGATTATTCCAGATTTACATCATCATAACTGACTGCAAAATTTGACCTATGTATGTAGTTAGCTGACAGCTAGGTCAGCTTTTGCTTTTTGTTCAGTTTATTCTGAATGATAAGCTCTCCTGAATGAAACTTTGTCACCGTGTCACCGGGTAATGTATGAAATTAGAGCTGGTAAAGGAAAAATATTTGCCTTGAAAAATTGGCCTTCTTTATAAACCAAAACTTTTTGGGAAAACCTGTTGACTTTTTCATATTTTTTCAGTTTTCAAAACATTGTGACTTTTTAATCAAAATTAATGGCAAAAAATTTTCCAAAATGTTTTGTTTACCAAAAAGCTGGTTTTAAGTAAATGAAAAATTTCAGAAATACTGGGGAAAACATTTGAAAATTGGTCCATTTTGTTCCCTGCAACTTTGAAATTTCAAAAAAAAAATTGCATTTTTTTTCATTTTTCAACTAGATTGATGAGAAACACTCTTTGAAATCTCTGAGTGAAACCCACACACTGAGGGGGCATTACAACTGGAAAAACAACCAACAAGAGGGGGTAAGAAAGTGGAAGATAAAGCAGAACCTTTCTTCTGTGTCTTACACCGTCCTGTTGGTTGCTTTCCCTGCAGTAAGTTCACCCATCCTTCAGCCTCCTCAGCACTTATCCGCACGTTCATTCATGCTGACTTAGCCCAGGGCTACACTAGGGAGGGGGGGGTCGATCTACGATATGCAGCTTCAGCTACGTGAATAGCGTAGCTGAAGTCGGCGTATCGTAATCGACTTACCTGGCCATGAGGACGGCGGCGAGTCGATCGCTGCTGCTCCCCCGTCGACTCCGCTTCCACCTTTCGATGAGGTGGATTTCCAGAGCCGACGGGGAGCGCTTTCGGGGATCGATTAATCGCGTCTAAACGAGACGCAAAAAATCGATCCCCGAAAGATCGATTGCTACCCGCCGATCCGGCGGGTAGTGAAGACAAGCCCTTAGTAACATGTAATGGATAGGCCGGGGGCAATTCTACTGACACACTGCCACAGTGATGATCAGTAGGACAGATAATGTATTTATCTTCACAGCACCCTTGTGGTGAAAAGTAGTTATCCAAATTTTACAGACAAGGAACTGAGGCACAGAGAGGCTAAGGCCCTTAAGCTTGCCAACTTTCTGACTGCAGAACACCAAGCATCCTTGCCTTGCCCCATGCCCCCCCCCACCCCTTCTCCAAGGCCCACCTCCGCTCACTCCATTCCCTCCTCCCTTGCTCTCCCCCACCCTTGCTCACTCTCTCATTTTCACCAGGCTGGGGAAGGGGATTGCGGTGCAGGAGGTGGGAGTGAGGGCTCTGGTGTGGGGCCAGGGATGAGGGGCTTGGGGTGCAGGAGAGAGCTCCGGGATGAGGCCGAGGGGTTCAGAGTGTGCGATGGTGTGCAGGCTCTGGGAGGGGTTTGGGTGCAGGAGGGGGCTCAGGGCTGGGGCAGAGGATTGGGGTGCGGGAGGGGGTGAGGGGTGCAGGCTCCAGGTGGCATTCACCTCAGGCGGCTCTCGGCAGCATCCAACATGTCTGGCTCCTCGGCGGAGGCGCTGCCAGGGGGCTCTGCGTGCTGTCTGCACACGCAGGCGCCACCCCGACAGCTCCCATTGGCCACAGTTCCCAGTCAATGGGAGCTGATGTTTGGGGTGGGGACAGCATCATAGGCACCGACTCTGTGGGTGCTCCGGGGCTGGAGCACCCATGGGGAAAAATTGGTGGGTGCAGAGCACCCACCGGCAGCTCCCCGCCAACCCCGGGGCCCATGCCTAGCTCCCTGCCAGCCCTGGGACCCACGGCAACTCACCTCAGCACCGGGAGACGTTGCGGGGCCCCGCCCCCGACGTTGGGCGACGTTGCGTCAGCGTCGGGGGCGGGACCCCGCAACGTCACCCGGCGTCGGGGGCGGGGCCCTGCAACGTCACCCGGCGTCGGGGCCCAGCGTCGGGGGCGGGGCCCCGCAGCGTCACCCGGCGTCAGGGGCGGGGCCCGACGTCAGCCCCCACCGGCGCCACCGGAAGTCGGCGCCTCTGGGCAGCATGTGGTAGTCCCCATGGTTGCCCCTGCTCCTAGGAGCTGGACATGCTGGCTGCTTCTACGAGCCATGTAAAGCCAGAGCAGACGGACCCTGCCTTAGCCCCACTGCACCGCCGACCGGACTTTTAGACACCCGGTCAGCAGTGCTGACCGGAGCCACCAGAGTTCCTTTATGACTGGGCGTTCTGGCCAAAAACCAGATGCCTGACAACCCTAACCCAGATCCTAGAGTCTACGGTATTGATTTCAGTGGAAACTAGGAGCTTAAATACCTTGGCGGACCTGGGCCTAACTGACTTGCTCACAGTCACACGCATTTGAACCCAGGTCACCCAGACACTACACTAGTGCCCTAACCATTAGAATATTCTTCCCCTCTGAATGTATGCCCTCTAAACTCAGTCTTTGAAGCATATCAGCTTAATTCTCTGACCAAAAAAATATATCAAGTTTTTAGCCAATGCAGCTACAGAAGAGGGAGCTGGATTCTATTCTGCTACATCAATACAACATTTCAGCTGAGTTTGGATTGTAGGGTCTTTAACTAGGACTGCAAAAGTCACACCAAAAAGTCCAGCTTGATTATCAAGTCCCCAGAGAGCGTGTGCAGAGCTGGTAGGTACACAAAGCATCTTTTGGTGTGTAAGCTAAGCACATTTGTTCTGAAACTCACTGAGAGATGGAAAATATGGAGCTTCACTCTTTTTTTTTTTAAACACACGCTTTTCACCATATAAAGGTACTTCAATTAACTAATTTGAAACTTTTCTGTGAATAAACAGTTATTATTTCAGTAGCTAGAATATCAGTCATAACATCTAACGATGTGGAGATTGTTGCCTTATAAAATTCACAGCTGGGTAGCTACATGGCTCAAGGCAAATCCTATTTTAAAACCCAGTGTTTTAGAAAGGGGGATGTTTATTAAAACATTCTGTCTATTAAAAATATATGATGCATCATTGGTCATTCCATGTGATGCGATGCCAGCCCTTTTCTTAGGCAGTCCACTTGGGATGATATCTGTAAGCCTGGCAAGCTTGTGTGACAAGTCCACATCCTGATAATTTACTAGTCCATCAAAACAGAAATAAACACATTCCAAAACCAGAAAGTAAATCACCAGTACCCCTCCCACAATGTGCCCCTAAACCTCTGTTCATGTGCAGTAGCCACAGTTGGTCTCTCTGCCGCTGTCAAAGGTTGACATTCAAAAAGGTGATAATTGCTTGATCTCCTCATGTCAGAAGTGATGTGGAATAATAATGCAGCCATGGATTTTTCTAGATGTGGTTCAGAGGAAACACAATGTTAAATCATTCTTTTACTCATTCCATAGGTATTTTGCATCCACTTACAGGCTACGGTGCACAGAGCTTGGGGAATGTAAGAGGTTGAACTGCGCGGCCAAACACAAATCAAAAATCACAACCCATCCATCTATCCTATGCCCACCGTGTGGTATTTGCGCATCTCCCTTTGGCATCCCTTATTAAACATAAATATACAACAGTAATGATTCAAACCACTGTGGGACATTTTCTGCCCCTGTGACTCACATTGGTGAGCAATCACACACATGTATAGGCCCACTGGAGTCACCCATATGAACAACTGCTCATCAATACAGGGGCATTCACAATCTGGCTCTGCTGTGGTAACATTGTTTTAAACTATGGTGTTTAGGACCATTGCTTTAGAAAACGATCACATCCTTTTTTAATAAGGGGTGCACATTAGTAGTCATCTTTCCTGATATGGTCCAGCATCTGTAGGAATTGCCTGCTCCCATCTAAAGATGTTGCTGCTGACTACTCAGAAGCCTCTTGTTGAAAGCAGCACCAAATCATAGTCAAGTGGAAGCAACATACATGAAAAAAATACCACATCATGGGAAAGAACTCAAGATACAGTGCTGCTATTTAAAGATCTGGCCAGGCTGCAGGCCACTTGCCCTCTCCCCGCCACCCCTCACCCGTTCATTTTGGGGAACTAGAAATGTCACGGAAAAATCTCAATTTTCTTTTGTCTTTAAATGTAAGTTCCTAGCTCTTTTCGTTGTGAGATGATCTCTTAGATTGTGAACTAGTTATTGCAGGAAGCTATAGCTCACTTGGTGGGATCGTCTGGGGATACCTCACTAAATCAATGCCTTGCCCATTGCCGGGGCCTCAGGCACCGGTGCACCTCATTCCCTGTTATTCTTTGACCATGGCACACACTAGTTTAGTTTTTAAAGAGCTGTGATACTTTGGTCTAATTCTGGTTGTTGGGTTTGGTGTGGAGGTGGCCGGGTGGTATTGGTGGCCTGTGATATACAGGCCATCAGACTAGTTTATCTGGTGATCCCTTCCAACCTTTAACACTATGACTCCACAAAATTTGTCACTAAAGAACATTTCTACAGAACACAGGTTATTCACAGTCCCCCTGACAGTCTCCCAGGGTAGCCTTCGAGATTCATGAAACTCATGGCCACAAGTCCTACTGGTTTGTAGGAAACCTCAGATCAGCTCATACCTGTGAGCAGCGGTGCTGTGTGGGTTGCTGTGTTTGCTACCACGGTCAACACAAGCTCCCTCCCACAGTGATCAGCCTTGTGTTGAATTGACTCATCTGCCGAACAGCCAGCATGGCCTGTGAAGATTAAAGGGGACATATCAACAGTGTGAGAGGCAACGTGGTCTAGTGAACTACGGCTGGGCTAGTAGCAAAGAGACTGCTGTCTTCTGATAACAGATCAGACAATGACTTGCTGTGTGGCCTTTGCCATCTCACTAATGGCCAAATTTTCAGAAGTGCTGAGCACCCACAAAGCCCATCAGAAGTCAATAGGAGCTGCAGGTGCTCAGCACATCTGAAAATCAGGCCCACTGAGTACGAAACTCCAGATCTGAATGGTCTTTGCTACCTTGCCTTTGTTTTAAGGGAAAATATTGTGTTTGAACAGGCGGCTGCGTTTTAAAAAATACCTGGCAAAATGGCTTTGGACAGCTTTTAATAAAAATGACTTCCCAAGTTTGTTAGGTTGGTGTACAATGTAATTAGGTTTGATTTGCTTTTCAGGTGCTGGGGCCAGAGCATGGAGTGGTGTTAAAAGACAACAAAGTTGTTGAAACTTCAGTGGAATGTTGTATTTCCAACTTTAGCTTGTGTTCGCATGAATTTAATTCTCATCACACTTGCCAGAACGACAGGCCTGGAACCTGAAATCCTCTATTAAACCACAAAGCAAGTACAGCACCAGAAGGAGCAGGGCCCACGCTGTCCCACCAATATCCCTCAACCCTTGAGCTGGAGAGGACCACCTCTACGGATGAGAGAGAGGTAGCTCTGTCTTTAGGCTAGTTCATTCCTTGGCCTTTTTTATTGAGGCTGCCACCAGCGGTGTCAACTCTGGTGGTGATTTTTGCGACGAAGACACTTCCTTAGTGGGAAATGAACTGAGACTCCTTTCACTAGGATACTCAACAGCCATCAGATGATGATGGTTTGTGATCATTAGTAACTACAGCCCTGCTTCAGCACCTCCCGCGCTGCAGCTGTGCAGGGAGCCCCTGTCAGACTGGGTCCTGGGACATGTATGGAGGGCTTGCAGTATATGGTTTTGACCTTGTTTTAAGCATCTCATATTCTTTTGCACCAAATGGCCACCATCTCCCATTACTTTGCATGGGACTGAAGCCACAGGCTGCCCTAAGTCAAGATGGTCACCGTTTCCCTGTAGTCTTTGCCTATGAAAACGAGGATGCTCTTAGTCAAGGTGGCCACTATCTGCCATTGCTTTCAATGGTACTGAAGCTAGGATGACGAAGATGGATGACCAGTGGACTCTGTAAGTTAGGAAACTGCACTGGAAACCGTGAAGAGGCAGGGAAATGTTAAAAGCAGGCAAGAGAAACTGAGGGCACTTTGGAATAGAGGGAGCAGAAGGCCAGATAGATTCTCATATGGCATTGCAGGCATTGATGCCTGCTAGCAGTTTATCAGCATTAGCCACCCGAAATGGAATAAGGTGTTGATGGGGCCATGGCTTTGTCCCCCTGCACCTCCACAACTTAGGGTCATGCTGGTCACTTAGGGGGGAGGGGTAGCTCAGTGGTTGGAGCATTGGCCTGCTAAACCCAGGGTTGTGAGTTCAATCCTTGAGGGGGCCATTTGGGGATCTGGGGCAAAAATTGGGGATTGGTCCTGCTTTGAGCAGGGGGTTGGACTAGATGACCTCCTAAGGTCCCTTCCAACCCTGATATTCTATGATTCTATGGTCAAGCACATAATGGAGCACTCACATACTGAACCTGTTAATATGGTGACAGAGAGGATGCAAATGAGTTTCCCAGAAGCAACTCTACCTGTGTCCACTAGAATATCTCTTGTGGTACCCACTACAGCACAGCCCCTCAAGTGAGCCTCTGGCTGCAAAAGCCTATCTACTGAATAATTTTCCAGGAACATACTTTTTCCCTCAAAAAACCCCCCAAAAAACTAGGTAATACTTCACCATTAAGGACCTCAGTGTAATGTTCAACAAAATAAATCTGACCCCACTGTAATCCCAGTGTACAGCCACGTGACAAAACTTGGATAAAATGAGCCATATTAACACAGGACAAATGTTCCCAAAATGTCATCCTTCCACAATTATTTTAAAATTATTTCAAATTAAAGTGCAATTCTGGGCAGAAAAGCTACCCGATGAAAGGGAGACCATGCTACCGGGCATCGCTGTTCCCTATTTGTCTTCCAAGTTCTATATATTTACTCAGCTTATGTACAAAAACAATTTTTTTAAACTACTGTCAGCACGGCAGAGTCAATACAGCAGCAACAAAGCAAGCTGTTCTGCCTCATGCCTCATCAACATTTCTCACATTCTGTATCAAAACACAGCACATTAGCAAATTCAGCTGCCCTTCAAAATTTCAGCTCTGTTCAGGAGGAAGCATCTGTGCCTCTTCAGCTCCTTGTGCAGCTGACCCAGCAAAAGAGTTTGGCTTGCCAGGGATGGCCATATACTCACATCTAATGGCTCTCTATGGCTTATGGTTGCAGAGCTGACTGCGAGGGGTTGAGCTCTCCTCTCTTTCCATCATTCCACGATATCTACTCCTCACTCCAGTTACCCACTCAAAATCCACGGCAGCACAGCTCTACGGCGTTTACTCTTAGCTCTAAGCTGCAGCAATTCATTTGTGCCACTTGTGTATGAGATCAAAGATGTTAGAAATGGAAAAGACACACCTGAATTTTTTGTACTATTGCTTCTGGAATGTCAATAAGAAGCAAGTCAATACATAATAATAATAGTGATTCCTTCCTCTGGGCTTCCCGGTGCATTCTGTTTGCACTATACCATATATCTTACTTAATCTACAAGTTCTTCAAGGCAGCACCAGCCTGTATTTTTTGTTTTGAATCACTCAAGCACATTATGGGCACTTAAAGAATACATAAATGATAAATTAATAAGCAAAACATCGTCTCCATATGCCCACCCCCAACAGATCACAGGATCTGAGAACACAAGATAGAATGTATTAATTGGTCCAAATGACCAACTTCATTTAAAATGCACAGACACCAAAATGAAAAATTTCTGCACACAGACTTGTCTCTATAGTTCCTTTGATCTTGAACTTCTAATGCAGTTTAACATAAGCCTCCATCACTACTACCACACACAAAAATCTTAGAGTAAATCAGAAGTGTTCACAAATTAATAAACAATTCCAGGATAATTCACAAATAATATATGGTTATTCATCAGCAGTGCAAACACTTTCCCTATAGCTTAAGGGTGACTTAAACATGGGACCATATATAAAGTTAGGTTCTGGATCAGGATTTCCCCACAGGTCAAGGGAGTGGTTAAATTTTGGCTCAGCATTTTATAAAAGGACCAGCCACAAAGATCAAAACTAGATCCACATCTGGATTTGACTCTTCAGTCTGGGGTTGTTAGAGCCAGAGGCATTTGGGTTCAGGCCCATCTCTAGAATCTCTCAGAAGATCTGCTAAAGTATGGATGAGTGCTCCATGCTCTAGAATCCTTTGGGATAAGAGGCAATAAATAATTGCAGAATATATTATTAGCTATCATTCAGCATCAATTAGCATTTGTGAGGTTCTCAAATCGAGGAATTCCAGAACTGTAAGATGCAAAAGAGTCCATTAAATAGGCACACAATGTAGGTGTAGGAAAGGGATACATTTCTCTCTCTGTACTATTAACCTTCCTCCAGCACCTGAAAACTGCTAGACATGCTGCATTAAAGGGACACCTGTTTCAGTTCACTATTGCAAACTACTGCCGGGCTTTCCCTCTTGGCTATTGTCTCCAGAATATCATTGCTTGCTCCTGGAGGAGTCATGCCAGTGTATTCCACATCTAAAGACGCACAGCAAATGGAATTAAGGAAACGAGACCTGTTGGATGATCCAGGTCGTCTCCCTTCAAGCGCAGGATGCACTCCTCTGATAAAGGACATATCAGATATTAAACAGGTCAGGCTTGAAGAAGCCAGCATTAAATGAATACAAATGCCAGCTAATCAGGGCTTAAATCAGAATTTTGCAGACCAGAGTTAGGGGCCTATGCTGCACATGAAAAATAGGGTGGGATTTTCAGGACCCTAAAGGAGTTAGACACCCAACTCCTCTCGAATGTCAATACGAATTAGGCACCCAAAGCTAGATTCACAAAAATATTGGGATACCTAAAGATGCACAGGCACCTAGTGGGATTTTTCAAAAGCAGTGAATGAGGTTAGGTGCCTAACCTGATTGGGTGCTATAGGCACCTATCTGCACCTATAAATACCTCAATACCTTTGAAAATCCTGCCCTCATTTCCCTGAGTCTCCACTGAAAATCCCAGCCTGACTTGTCGTGTTTAGGAGGGGTGGTTTTTTAACAAGGTTGTTTTGCACAGTTATGATGTCTTAGTAAGACTCCCTCCCTACAGCACTTTGCTATTAAACTTTGGACCTAGTGAATAGGTCCAAAGTGGCTGGGGTTGTTTTTTGCAAGAATGATCAGGTTTGCATATTAGGGAACAGAAAAATTTGAGAGTACCCAGCACCAAAATTATTCTATCAACCAAAGCCAATTTCTGAGTCATCCCCCAGCCCCTACAGTTTCATCCTCGCTGTAAATAACTAAACTTAAAGCCATTAAACTGAAGAAATTAAGTCTTTACAGTCAAAACATTTTATCTAGAAATGTTTCCTATGGTGTTGTGATGTCCAGCTGTTGTTTTTATATACAAAAGGTTTGTAAACATGAAAAAACCACACCACCACAATTCAAGACACCACAGAAAACACGTAAACAAAACAGTTCTGATTCTGTTCCCATTTAATTCACAGGGATTTTTGGTGTTGACTTCAGTGGGAGCAGGAGCAGGCCCACTGTTTGGTTCAAAAATGTGATTCTTTTTATTATTAAGCAGATGTCCTTTTCTCAAACCGTATGTTTAACATGAATAATGCAACTCCTTTATTTTTGTATATAGCACATACTTAGTCCACCCTTGTCAATAAATTCCAGTCCTTTTAGTGCTGGATTCTGCTATGCGCAGATCTGGCAGCCTAGCATGGATGGAAAAGATGCTGCTAGGTTGGAGGAAAATCATAAACCGCGCAGAAAAGGTGCTTTTTATCATGTGTGTAGTGCTTTTGTGTGGACTGCAATCTCTCACACAATAGGAAAGAGCCAAAATTCCGTCCTTACTCTTGCTATTAGCAGCTGTCCTCTTATCACCATAGAGAATTTATCGCACCACTGACAGATGCTGAGATTCAGACGCTTGAACTGAAAGCCAAAAACCAAGAAATTCAGTGTGTCAAAGAAAGACATGTCAGAGGAAGCAAGTGACGCCCACCAAGCAAAGGTCTTAAAAATCCTGAGTCCTTCTTAATAGGAGAAGATTGTCTTAAACTCACACATTAACAGAGACAGGATACGTGGTTTCAAAGTTACCAGAATTTGCAAGTGGGGGGGTGAAACATATGATGTTCCCAAGGATTCCTATTATTTTTCTACCCTTAAGCCTCTTCCCTCTTGCAAGGCTCTGAATCCTAGTTTCATATACAGTATAAAACTACATTACATTCTGGCTAATCAAGAGAGCGAATGTCAGAGGATATAACCCTGTTTCAGATGACTTTGTTTCAGACAGTCAAGGGTGTATTTTTGCACAGTTACATACACTTGCATGTCTTCTTTCCACCCACATTACACACACATACAGAATCCACACGTATCATAAACAAAGTATACACTTGTATATCACTTACATTCTATACATAAAGCATCAATTCAATACACATACACATGAGCCGTGTACATAAATGTGCATTAATTCCCTGAAAAGAGTTGCATGCATTTATATACAGGCAAACAGAAGTAGGAATTTTTGACACAATGTGACAGAAAGACAGCTCTTTTCTGTAAGCATTCTGACCCAGAAAATGAAAGATCCCTGATATTTTCAACCAAACTGCCATTTTTATATTCACAAACAAGGATGGCCCAACTACAGATTTCACTCCTGTGCGCTGAAGGGCTCTTGTGTGAATCTCGAAGCAAAGCAGACGTCTCCACTAATCCTAAGAAAATTCCATCAATGGATAAAAACAATCCAATAGCCCTTGCCTTGCACATACACAATTTACTGTCTAAGAGCCTCACGCTGCACCCATTACAATTAACAAGAGTTTTGCCATTGAGTTCAAGGGGAACACGACAAAGCACCAAATCAAGACTATTGCGTATCTAGGAGAATTTGTACAGAACCTTTTCTTTTTAACATGCTGGACCAGATCCTGACATCAGTTACACCAGCGTAAATGGAGCTACTGAGATCAGATTCGGACTCACTGATGTATCTTGCATCATTAATTGCAAACCCACTGAACTGGTTCCCAACAGAGCTTGTGAATAAGACTCAACTCTGACTGTTAAAGAAAAATATTAAGCCTGATTCTACAGTGACAGAGTGACATCTGCAGGAAGATTTTAGAAGGAGCCATTATACGGATCCTCGTGTACAACTCTTCATTCGCTTGAGTTTTCTACACAGGTAACAAAAATCAAACAATTATCTTGGACTTCAGTTATTATCTAATAAGCTTCCTGTTTCATAACTTCTGTGGCCAGAAAATCAGAATGCAGCTAAAAACTCATTCCCCCACTGTGCTGCGATAAGATGCAATGTAAAGAAATAAAATGAAAAAATTTATAATGCTTTTAATAATTAGATTATTAAAAGTTAGGGAAAAATTGTGAAAATTTCAATTATTTTCATTCCACGGATTTCAAAAGTGAATGATTTTTTTTATTAAAAATTTTCCTGAACGTTTTAATGAAATGTTTCCTCTTTCTTCACTGCTTTATCCATTTTTCTACAGAAAATGGGTGCAAAAGACAAGTTATAAAACATACATTGATTAAATTATTTAATTTAACAAGATACCGCTACTAAATTCCTCACTGTTCTGTAGCTCTGTTCCTTAAGACTGGAGAATTATTATAAATGTATGAGTAGTATTAGCCAAAATAACACAAAGCAGATAAAAAGTACAGAAAACAAAATAAAAATTGTTAGATGATATTTACAATACAAAAACTGAACATGGGAAATAACTCTGAAGAGACAATAAACCAGTTCAATTAATTCAAGGTCTTATCACAATTTTGTTACAAAGCCAAACTTCCCTAGATCTATAATAGTCCGGGGAAGTGATTTTGGTATTGAAATGAAGCTATAGTTCCTTAAATCCCTTATCTCAAATCAATCTTATCTGCCAATGGAATTATGGGACTGCCCAAGGGGAGTTTAACCGAACAATTCAGACAAGTTAACTTAATTATCAAGGAATGTCAACTCATTTTAAAGTTATCTTGCCTAGGTGATATTCACAGCAAAGCTGTGTCACGGATGAACACAAGGCAATCACATATTAAACCCAAAACAAAATATGCAGGTAATTATTTTGAAGGTATTCTAATTTCTCTGGAATTTCATCAGTGGCTGTTATGCCACTTTGACCAAAGATTTAAATAGTGGTAAAATCTTTAGCTTACAAGCTAATTCAAAGCTTCTTCCTTTTTTTATCTAAGAAGCTGCTAATTCTCTTGACCACAAAATCTGTGTGAATTTTAGGCTGCTTTCTTTGAAACACTGAGGGCTTCTTTTGGTAACTTACATAGTTCTAAGTTAGTGTAATGAGTTTCTTCAGCCTCAGCACTGTCAACTGAATTACTGATTCAATGTAGTTTCTAGACAACTAAGACTAAATTTGTTAGCGAAATGCAAGTACACATCACACAGTTTAGCCATTCAGGGGTACGTACTTTCTGAGAAGCATTTAGCTTAACATAACCAAGTTGTCACTTGGATAACAACACATGTATCCAAGTCATCTTTCTCCTATCAGTAGGAACTGACATGAAGGTGGGCTCTCCAGCTCTACTTCACAGTTGCAATGACTGTTTTAAGATAAGAGTTCATTCAGGTGACTGACTAAAGGTGACATGATAGCTGTATTCTTCTCCTCTTTCCAGATTTTGCAGCAGTCTTCCTAACCAGAAATTTAAAAGATTGAGTTAATGTCAGCTACATGACTATTTGTTACCCAGTAGAGGGCACTCTCCCTGACCAGGTGATTGCAGTCCCCTTGACCAGATGGTTTGGCTTCAGGGAGCGAGGTGTGGAACAACACATTTTTATACATCTTTTGCTTGCCCAGTTCCTCTTCTTGGCAAAGCCAATGTGGACCAAAAAAAAAAAGTTGCCCATGTTTCAGATGAAGACTTGAAATGCCTAATGAGGATGAGAGTTATGTTCCTTCTCATCATCCTGTGATGAAATGAGCCATGTCTTTTATGACTTCTTAACACTTTTTGTGTCTGGGAAATTCCAGTATCTTTGTGCAAAACATCTTGTGCTGTACCAATTTGTGTACAACATGCTGGGCTGGCTATAAACTGAACCCCAAGTGACTTAGCTCTGGACAGCAACCTACTTCCACAAGTAATTTCATCACCTGGCTACTCCCTGGGTACCAAGTGGACGCAATGGCTACTGTAGAGATTTGTTTTCCATCCTAAATGTGACTGGTTAGTACTATAACGCTCTTGGCCCTACAGTCAGATCTGCAGATGTGTACCTGTGTAAATCCACTTTCAGGACTGGAGTCTGTGTGCACCTTCTTCTAAAAATCTTTGAAACTGACCTCGTAATTCCTGTTTCCAAAGGGATATACAAGCTGCAGAGCATTAAATGTGAGAAAACCAGCAGACTGAACCTAAGATCAAGAACAAAGCCCAGGAAACGGACAACTCAGATGCCAATCAAAGAAGCAGAAAAACATGTTTTTTGGAGGGTAAAGCACATTTACAAGGTTAAACAAAAGGGCTCCATAACATTACTATGTAGAGTGAGTGAAAATGGCAAGAGATGAATAATACTGGAATAAAATACAGGAGTATTTATAGAGTGACCACTTTTTTCTCAACTCACATCATCAGGTTACTGGCCTTGACTTTTTCTAAAACATTTCTGTTCCAAGCTGAGCAACAGCTGGTGAAGTAGGAATCTATTAGTGGCCAGGGGGCAGGGAAGCCAAGTGGAAAGGGGAAAGAAGCAGAGAAGAGGAGCAGCAAACTCTTAAACACATGCTTAACTGTAAGTGCCATTAAGACTCAATATAGCTAATTGACTTTATTGGAACTTAAGTTAATGCTTAAAATTAAACATGTGCTTAATGTTTTTGCTGAATTGGGGCCCCTATGACCAAGTCTTATGGGTGTATTGCGTATTAGGGTCCTAAGAAAATATGGCTCCAGAACAGTTGGTAGGTAAAGAATCACAACCTGGCGAAACAACTGCTGTTCATGGTGACATGAAGAACCAGTAGCCATGTCATCAGAAGCAGGGGGAAGATGAGGCAGTTTCAGACCATTCACATAAGACATTTAGTGCATGATTGATTACTAGAAACTTACAAGAGTTGTTGTGTGGCTGGAACTGATTAACTAGTGGAACCAAATGATATAACATGGAAAAGTATAAAATTTGGGGCTTATATAGTGCAGCTGGCTATATAATACCTTTGTAATTTATAAGGCTACAGCATCTGGCTCCTTGCTGTCATTAGATTTCAAGTAGCCAGAATCCCGAGTCTTATTTCACAGCACAAATTTCTCTGCCGTGGGAAAATCTTTAAAACTTGCAAAGACATTCTGGTGAAGTATTTTTCACATATTTTCTCAGAAAAGTCAAAAGGAGACAAGGAGACTGTAAGAAAACAGCAACGCATGTTATGGGAAAGAATTATTGTCCATTCTCTTAATTTTAGAGTTATGATTATGGGACCAGATTCTTAGAGGGGTTAAGTCTGCACAGTTCTTTTGAAATCGGTGGATCTACGCTGATTTACTGCGGCTCACAATCTGACCCATGAACCTTTTGAAAAAATGAGGCAAAGTGATCCTTTAGAAGATTTCTATTTATTGCAAGACTTTTGCCTTGGTCATTGTTCATTTAATACAGTGTACACTGGAGCAAAGGAAATACTAATACTGCTAAACATTTTCAATATTTACTCTAATTAACCAATACAGGCAGCGCAAGTATGAAAGGCTTCATTCTACAATGTGCTGAGTGACACGTCCGATTAAATACTTTACATCATCAACTCTCATTGACTTCAGTGGGAGCTGATGGCACTCAACTCCTCGCTGCATCAGGTCCATAGTTTGGAAAGACTGGCAGTTTGGTGCCCACTGCAACTTGGTCTGTGTTGAAGTCTCACTGTTCATGTTCGTAAAACTGCTACAGCACGTACATGTTTGAGTGTTTGCAAGAGCGTGGGTAAACCTTTTTCTCTGTTAAATAAAATATTTTCTCAACTAAACAGCACTACAGGCTAATGTCTACTGATGTCTAGTAAATGTTCTGTATAGATTGAAGGGAATTACTATTGTAATTTTTAAAATAAGCATTTTTTTTAAATGGCTACTTAAAGAAACTTACCCCATTTTGACAAAAAAATGCAACTACTTCTAATTTCATACATCTGAAAAGTGAAAATATACCTATTTTTACATATTGGAAGAGTCACCCCTGTGCAGAGGATTCACTTGAGGACTATGCACTACATATATCCAATCTTGAGGACTTCAGTAGTGCATTGGCCTTGTACTGGTCCCTTGCACAGAGGTGAATTTCATTCACCAAGAATGGCTCTGGTCTAGCAAATTTCTTTTTGAAACATATTGTGAAATTTTTAATTAATTTACCTTATTCATCATAAAAATTCACTATATGCCATTGTTATTCTTGTATAAAGCATTTAAAGCATGTATTACTGATCAATAGAGTATATTGTTACCAGTAAAAATTGAGACAGGGTGAACCGAAAGAGGCTGATCCCTCAAATAAGTAGACACATGTAACTTTACTTACGTGAGTAGTCCCACTGACTTCAGTGGAACTACTGATGTAAGTGACGTTACGCACGTTTGAAGGACTGAGGCCTACATCTGAATATTGGCATTATCATCTCTCCACAGCGTTACCAATAGGTCTCTCCCTCTACAGGCACACTCCTTTCCTTCTGCCTGCAAACCTCTTCATTGGCTTCTTCCTCCTCCACTACATGCATGACAACCACTCTTTGCTCAAAGAACGAGGAGTACTTGTGGCACGTTGGAGACTAGCAAATTTAGCAATGCCCCTCTGCCATGTACATTGGCCAAACCGGACAGTCTCTACGCAAAAGAATAAATAGACACAAATCTGACATCAGGAATCATAACATTCAAAAACCAGTAGGAGAACACTTCAATCTCTCCGGTCACTCAATAACAGACCTAAAAGTGGCAATTCTTCAACAAAAAAACTTCAAAAACAGACTCCACCTAGAAACTGCAGAACTGGAATTAATTTGCAAACTGGATACCATTAAATTAGGCTTGAATAAAGACTGGGAGTGGCTGGGTCATTACACAAACTGATATCTATTTCCCCATGCTAAGTTTTCCCCTACTGTTACTCACACCTTCTTGTCAACTGTTTGAATGGGCCATCCTGATTATCACTACAAAAGTTTTTTTTCCTCCTGCTGATAATAGCCCACCTTAATTGATTAGTCTCTTAGAGTTGGTATGGCAACCCCGTCTTTTCATGTTCTCTGTGTGTGTGTGTGTGTGTGTGTATGTATATATATATATATATATATATATATATATACACACACACACACACACCGTCCAACTGTATGTTCCACTCTATGCATCTGATGAAGTGGGTTTTAGTCCATGAAAGCTTATGACCAAATAAATTTGTTAGTCTCTAAGGTGCCACAAGTACTCCTCGTTCTTTTTGCAGATACAGACTAACACGGCTACCACTCTGATTCTTTGCTCACTATCCCCTTTTCCCTTGTATTACAACCACCTTTCCATGGCCACCCCACGACACCGATTCCTGCTGGAGGAATGGAAAGGGGGCAACTTACTGAAAAAATGAAATGGACAGCAGAGCTCAGACTGTAATTCCCCAACTGTGGCTGCCAAACCTGCTAAGCTTTCCCTATAGGAGCATGAATAGACATTTGCCTGGGGCTTCTTCCCACTGAACTAAGGTAGTCAACAGAAATGTGCAAGGAGAGCTGAATGCAACTGCACAGGGAATGGTACTGAGGGGTGAAAGGAGGTAAAGGAAGAGGCGACAAGTCACTGTGAGGGCTGGAACACTATCCCCTATTACAGCCCGATCCTAGTCAACTGAAATCAAAGGCAAAACTCCTATTCACAAAGGGAGTAAGAAAGGGTCCTAAATGCCTATGAATCTATACACACTAATCATGCAAGAGAAATCAATATTGGATTATGTGCTGCTAGTGATATTTTACCAAATGAATACAGAATCCATTCTTTGGCAGGCTACTGACAAATTCAGGGATGGGCAAATTTTTTGGCTCGAGGGCCGCGCCTGCCAAAGAATGGATTCTGTATTCATTTGGTAAAATATCACTAGCAGCACATAATCCAATATTGATTTCTCTTCCATGATTAGTGGGTATAGAAATTGTATGGCAGGCCATGAATGCTCACAAAATTGGGGTTGGGGTGCGGGAGGGGGTGAGGGCTCTGGCTGGTGGTTCAGGCTCTGGGGTGGGGCCAGAAATGAGTTCAGGGTGCGGAAAGGGGCTCCGGGCTGGGGCAGGGGAGGGGGGGTGAAGGCTCTGGTTGGGGGTGAGGGCTCTGGAGTGGGGCTGGGGATGAGGGGTTTGGGGTGCAGGAGGGTGTTCTGAGCTAGAATCGAGCTGTTTGGAGGGTGGGAGGGGGATCAGGGCTGGGTCAGGGGGTTGGTTCAGGGCTGTAGGCTCCAAGAGGTGCTTACCTCAAGCGGCTCCCAGAAGCAACGGCGTGTCCACCTTCCAGCTCCTACGCGGAGACGTGGCCAGGTGGCTCTGCTGCGCGCTGCCCCATCTGCAGGCACCACCCCTGCAGCTCCCATTGCTCATGGTTCCTGGCCAATGGGAGCTGTGGGGGCAGTGTTTGGGGCAGGGGCAGCGTACAGAGCAGAGCCCCGTGGCTGCCCCTACACATAGGAGCCAGAGAGGGGACATGCCGCTGCTTCTAGGAGCCATGCAGAGGCCTGAGCCTGCTCCCTGGCTGGAGCGGGGCAAACCCCAGACCTCACTCCCCAGCGGGCGTTCAAGGGCTGGATTAAAATTGCTGGCGGGCCAGATTCGGCCCATAGGCCGTAGTTTGCCCACCCTTGGACTAAGTCATAACAAGTGATGCAACATGCCTGGTAAGCGAAAGTATTGCTGTAGTTTTAATGGAGCCGTCTGGTAATCTCATTTTTGTTTTTTTAATAAATATTTGTTTTTAAATGTGCTAGAGAATCAAATCCATAACACTATTTGAACTTTACACGGGGAGTTTGTAAACCCAAGAAACTAAAATTAACCACTCTCGTACACCACAGAAGATTACAGTCGACACTAGACAGAACAAGGCTGCCAAACCACCAGATAATAGTAAGCTTCCTAAAAGAAACATGACGTTATGAAGGCTATCGTGCCAGAGAGGCCAGCCCAAGAACCTACAGCCCATACTCCTTGCAGACTTTGGGGAAGGGGAGGAAACTTGCTTCCTAGGCCAAGATCCCGCGAGTTCCTTTATCTTACACGAGTATTAACTGAATCAGAGGATTCAATATGGTCCTAAGGAATTAAGTACCACATTTTAAATATAGCGCCTGATCCAGAAAAACCTTCATATTGGCAGGTTTGAAGCCCACAGTGGTGCTGCTGACATGAGCAGAACTCCTTACCCAAATGAAAACATTCAAAGGTCAGCAGCACATTTTGAAGACGGCTACAGTTGCGTACAGTACTAAATATGTAAACTCAGGATTATGTCACAATTTCCTGTTATACCGTAACCTCCCTGCACCCTGGCTGGATTTTTCACACATCTACCATAACTGCAGGGGTTGCCTATCGCCGCTCTTCCCCCTGGACACCCACCCGCAGAGCAGGCGGACTCTCTGCTTCCCTTTTCAATGCGCCTCTGGCTGGATCCTTGTCACCAAGGCGCACCGGCGGCAGGAGACAGCAGGAGAACATTGGCCCCAGGCTCCCCCCATGCTCTCAGCCAGCTGCACTAGACTCCCCCATCCCAGCCCCCCAAGGCACCCCGTTGTCCCAGCTCCCCCGTTCAGCAGCAGCCCCTGGGGCAGACATGCCAAACCCACCCCAAAAAATGCAGAAACTGGGCTTGTTTTGGGCTTGTGAGTTGCTTGTTGGCTAGTTTTTGGCTTGCAGCTTGTTGCTGCTTTTTTTTTCCTTCAGGTCCCGGCAAGGGGGGGGGCAAGCAGGGGCAAGGGGAGACAAGGGGGCAGAGTCTGGGGTGCACAGGGGGCCCACCACAGTCCCAGCCTGCAGGCTGGTGGGGGGGGGGGGATCTAGTCCCATAGCGTGCTGGGGTACTCAGAGATTAGCTTGATTACTGGCTTATAGTGCGGGGGGGGGGGGGGGGGGCTCCTTTACCCGGTGCCCTGGAGCCCGGCTCCCCCCGCGGGCAGCTGGCGGGGGAGGCAGTGGGAGGTAGAGGATGCCCGGGGCGGGGGGGGGGGGGCGCTCCCCGCCCACACAGCGCCCCCTGCTGGCGCGCTAGAGCGGGCGGGGAGGGGGGGGAGTTGCAGCGTCTCCCCATCGAGCTCCCCCAACCCGCCGCCTTCAGTCCCCCAGGCTGCGCCCGCGCGCACATGCGTCGGTTGAGCTGCAGACGTCACAAGCTTGCGACTCCACCCACCCTTCTGCCGCGGGAGGTCGGGCCCCCGCCGGGGCTGAGAGGGGCGCGCGCGCACGCGGAGGCCGGCCCTGGGGCGCGTCGCGCAGTGAGTGCGACAGCCGCGCGCGGGGCTGGTGGCACGAGGGGCAGCGGGGCCGGAGCCGGCCGGCCGGCGAGGAAGCGGGGAACCCGCGCGGGGTTGTGGAGCAGCTGCCGCCCCCGCCCTCCTCCTCCTCCTCCTCCTCCTCCTCCGGGATGTGCGGCCCGGCCCCGGCCGGTGAGCGGCGGCGGCGGCTCCTCTCCCGGCCCCTCGGGCTCTGCCAGGGCGGGGACCCTGCAGCCCCCCCGCCCCCCGGGCTGAGGAGCGGGAGGCAAAGGCGGGACCCGGCTGTACCATGGCCCCGAGCTCGGGGGGGGGCCCGAACCTCGCTAAATACAGTGACACGGGGTGGGGGGGCACATGCGTCTCGCCGGGCCTGGCTGCCCCGCCCCGCCCCGCCCCGGGGGGCGCCACCGGCCGCTTCCGGGGCGGGGCCCGGCCGGGTTGAGCAGCGCCGCGGCCCCGGCGAGGGCAGGAGCGCGGGGGCGGGGGGGGTCGCTAATGTCGCGCTCCCCCCGCCCCCCCTTACGCCGGGGCCAGGCCCGGCCCAGGGAGCCCGCTCGCTGTGTCCGCGCCTGAGGGAGAAGCCTCGGGCCGGATCGTGTCCCGGGCGGCCGGGGTGGGGGATTTTGGCTCCTTCTCCGCGGGAGGGGCCTTGCGCCCCTGGGCGTCCCCCTGCCCCCTGGGGACGGACAGACACGTGCCAGCGCCAGAGACGCGTAGTTAGAGGGGCGCTTCCGTGCCCGCTTCCCACGCCTTCTCTCAGTGCAGCTGGTGAGAAAATTGTGCCTGGCCCTTCACAGCCAACACTACAGGGAGGGGAAGGGCTCGGAAAGGGGCAGTTCCTGACTCTAGAAAGGCGTCACTGTAGCTGCCACCTTTTGCGGCCACTGAATTTGTTTCTACCTGTGACATAAGCCATAATAAGGGATCCAAATGTTTTGTTTTTCAGGCACATCGTAGCAGAGATCAGATGCCTGCAGCATAATTAGATATTCTGTTCAGTCTTGCCTGAGCTGTTGCCATGCATCAGAAGCTTTTGAAGAGTGCCCATTACATCGAGCTAGGAAGCTACCAGTACTGGCCTGTTCTGGTACCTCGGGGAATCCGCTTGTATACCTACGAGCAGATTCCTGTGTTCCTTAAGGACAATCCTTATATTACAGATGGCTACAGGGCTTATCTCCCTTCGAGGCTGTGTTTAAAAAGGTAACATACGTTGATTGGGATGTTAAAAAGCAAGATGCGTGCTTTTGCTAAACCTTTGAACATTTGCTAAAATAATGATTATCAGTTCCACTCATCACTTTCTGAATATCTGCTATTGTATTTTTTTCTTTTAGTCTGTTCATTTTATCCAATGAGACAGTAAACATCTGGAGTCACTTACTGGGGTTTTTCCTTTTCTTCACTCTGGGCATATATGACATGACTTCTGTATTACCTTCAGCGAGTGCCTCTAGAGAAGACTTTGTTATCTGTTCTATTTGCCTCTTCTGCTTTCAAGTAAGTCCTTTCATGAACTAGTTTTGAAAAACATACTGGAGTTGTTTTAAATGTTTGTCATTTTTCATCATTTTCAGGATCATAATTATTTAGTTCAACCTTGATAGACTTGACCGATGTAGCGAAGAAAGCTCTGTCAACAGAAAGGGAAATTTAAAATACGTAGTTATGGTTTTGGAAGAACAGCTGAACTATCAGTACATCAGGGTTTGGGGTAGAAAATTAGTCTCTAAAAAGCCTGTCTTAAACCTTCAGCAGTTTTATCACCTATACTTCAAAACATATCCACACAGAGGTTTAGTGGTAGTACTTGGCTATACAGTGTGGCAGACCAGAACTTGATTTCAACCAGGCTAGAGAAGTCTGGATTTAAAATGTGGGTGGGGGGCACCTTTTCAGTGAACATCTTCTGAAGAGTGTTGAGTGTCCTCAACTCCTGTTGGATTCGGGCTCCTAAGTAATTACATTTCACTTGTTTGGATTCATTTGTGACTGTCATTGGCTAATGGCCAATAGAATGTTTCCTAGTTCATTGCTTCCCAGTTCAGCGGGAACTTAATATAGCATTCCAGTTTTATACTCCAGGTTTCTCAATAGTGGCCCCTCCTGATTATATGTAAGCTGTGTTGATGAGCCTTGCTTGGTGGGGAAGAGGAAGCACCTATCTAGTTGCTGTAGTAACAGTGAAGTATACAGGAATTTTGTCCATTTTACTGTTTCCATTACAAAATGTTTTGGCAAATGAAAATTTTGGACAATTATTGCACTGAGAGAGATCCTTCCATGGATCCCTGATCCTTAACTGCTTAGTTCTCAATGTTTCATGCTGCAGGTTACACATAAGGGCCCCATAGACTATTGATGATATATGCAGATCTAGTTTGGCAAATACTGTCCTAGTAGTGAGATCAGCAGCAGTGAAACCTGTCAGATTCTAGTTAATTTCACCCTGCTCTATCAGATAGGCAAAGGCACAGACTCCATCCTCCTAGGGATGAAGAAATATTTTTCCTCACCAGCCCAAAGGAAAGGTGTGTGGACTGAGGTGTGGCAGAGAGAGACACTCCCACATTTGAAGCTGCTGGGAAGGAAAGGGTATCAGTCACCTACTTGCCAAAATCCTTATGAAATATGGGCTCCCTAATGGGCAAGGAATGGAGAGAAAGACCAGCACTTTCTTGCTCTTCCCATCAGCTATGGTTTGAACTGGGTGACTAGGAAGGGTTCTGTCCAATTACCCAGTTAGTGACTCCCTCTTTGTAGACATCTCTGTGTAGTAGGTGACTAGTAAATTTTTCAAACCATGGTTGTTGAAGACCACTGAGGAAGTACGGTCACACTCTCTCTTCCTGAAAAGAATTCTTTTAGAAAGAATAAAGAAGGGACAAATACTGTTCCCAGCATACAGCATAAGTGGACTGCACACTGAAAAGTCTGGGGTGATGGAATCCTCTCTTCAATTTGTAGAATGGCATTAGACCTGGATACCCCAGAAGCTTCCCACTTCTTTCCCTCCTCATCCCTACATGTGGTGGTTTGGCCAGTGGATGCACTAGGTGCACACCCAAACCATCTCTCTGCATAGGAGCTCCTGCAGAACCATGCACTCCCGTGTGCAGACTCACCCTATTGACTTGCATATCTTCCTGCTCCCTCTCTTCAGCAAAATCTCATTGGTTGCACTGCCAATCAGGCCTTTTGTGCCCACCCAAGCTGGGTAGGATTTTTCCCTTAGCGTCTGTTGATCCTTCTCTGAGTAGCTTGGTTTGGTCAGCTGGCTATTTCATCATTGGTAGGAAGCATGATTTCCTGACATCCAGTAGCAGTGTGAAAAATATATAAGCATCAGAAGGTTAAGTCTAGGCTTGACAGCTTCATAGACCGAGCCCAATGCTTTTTTTTAATTTAATTTCATGTAGCCATAAACTAGGCTTTGAAGAAATTAATGTGGATTTGTTTGAACATTTGTACAGGTCTGTATGCTTTGCTCAGTAGGATATCATCTTTTCTGTTGCCATCGCTCAGAGAAGACTAGCCGTCGATGGATGGCATTAGATTATGCAGGAATTTCCATTGGGATCCTGGGCTGCTACGTATCAGGAGTGTTTTATGCATTCTACTGTAATAATGTAAGTTTTACATACATTGCATTATGTGCTTTTTATGCAATAAAGTGAACACTTCATATCTGACCTGTATGGCCTCACCCAGCTGGTTTCTCACAGCCCAGGCAGGAAGTTAGTTGCACAACATGCAAGGAGTGCAGAATTAATTAAGTAGTGATGGGAACTGGAGTCCTTTCAAATATTAGTGTACCTTTCCCATGAAAAGTGATTGATTGAATTTTGAGCACTGATCTGTTATAGAAGGTCCTTAAAACCTGGATTTTATTGCTTCCAGAATTGTTGAACACAGCAAGTTGGCTCAGACATGAGCACACGATCAAAAATAATTCAACCTTACTGGCCTGCTAGCTGATCCGTTATTTGAATTTGTTGTCTGGCTTACGTTTGGCAAAAACAAGGTTGGTTTTCTACCTGCCACAAATTGCTCTTTCTTACTGGAAATAAATTTGGGTTTTTGGAAGGCATCCTGGAATGCAGCTGCCCCCTGAAGGCACAGTTTTTTTGCAGCTCATCAAGTTACGCCACAGCCTGCCTTCTCTTCATCATCCGTTTGTATGTGCATAGGGAAGGGGAAAGTAGCTTCCCACCAAAACCTTATATTGTCTTATCCATTTGGTAATAAAGAATACATGTAAAGTATCTGAATCCAGCAGTAGAACCAATTCCAACCTGTCAGACTAGTGCAGGAGCAAACTTAAAACGCATTTTAGGGAACACAGTAGCTTATGCTGTTTTGTATATGGTGAAAAGTGTGTGGACAAAACAATGGTTAGCCTTCTCTACATTTGATTTCTATTTAATTTTGTAGATTTTCTGCCAAGGGTGTTAATTATCTTCACACCTACCCAAAGAAGAAAATACATTTATTTTATTTTCTCCTTTTCTGCAGTACTGGCGTCAGGTATACTTGATCACTGTGCTTGCTATGATCCTTGCAGTATTCTTTGCTCAGATTCATCCCAGCTACCTCACTCAACAGTGGCACAGACTGCGTTCTGTCATCTTTTGCTCTGTCTCTGGATATGGAGTCATTCCTACTATCCACTGGGTTTGGCTCAATGGAGGAGTTGGTGCATCTATTGTGCAGGTAAGCTGAGAAGCAGACACAGTTCCTCTGCTTTTCTGCTGTCTCCCCATTTTTGGAATAGAAGCATGGTTAAAAAACTGATAGCGTTTAACTGGATTTACCTAATGCAGAGCTTCAAATATTAAACTCAAGATGTGAAACTAAAAACAAGATGCAGCAAATAAATCTGTTTACAACATACTATTTAAACCTGCCTTGTGAGAAGAAAAAAATAGGGAACAACTGTGACCTTAGACACACACCTCTGGGACACAACAACCTGTGTGGGGTCAGCATATTGCCTGCCTCCAGATGGGTGCAGTAAAGTCAGCATATTGGAAAGTAGTAGTCTGGGTCAGGTAGCACTGGTGCAGATTCTCTATTGCCTTCACCCCCCTGAAATAAAGTGGTGGAGGTAGGGGTCAGATTCTGACTCTAGTCTTCTCCTGGGGCAAAGCCCCTTACTTGGAGTTTGTGGCAAAGCCAGAAATGAGCCTTGTATACACACATGTAACTAAGTGACCCACAGATTATTCATATTTTATGAAGTTACTAATGTTAGTCATTATAAACCAGCTAGAAAAGTAATCTGTTGTAAAGGTTACCCAACCCTGAAAAGCAAAGAGTATGGCAGGGTGAAAGAGGGAAATATATACCTGTCTTATGGTAAAACAGGAGTTGTAGTAATAATATAATGAACTAAATCTGTGCAGGTTCTTATACTGGCACTTTAATGGACTTTAGACTAGGGCTGTACTTTTAAAAAAAAAATTTTTATACTTACTAGCAGTAAGTATTGCCTGGGTATTCAAAGTACTTCTGTGCATAAGTCCATGTTACGGATCTTGTTCCCGTACATCTAAAAATAGAAAGCTTTGTTTTTGGCAGCAAGATACTGTGGTAATGGGGACTTCAAAAAAAAAAAAAAGAAAAAAAAAAACTAATATATAGGTTGCTTTCCGCTTAACAGTTTCATCCCTTTTTCCCATCTGGTGTTTAGTAGCCTTATGAGATCATGTGTGCTAAGTTATGCTTCACATGGTCAAAGATTCCAAGATGATTTAGTAATGTTTCTTCCCTTCCCCTCTCCCCCCCCCCCGCCACCTTTTACTATGTCCCTACCTTCAAAAGGAACTTACGGGGCATTGATTGATCCAACTTTCTTTCATTAGTCAAACATTTTTAATGCATTCTTACTGATGGAAATGCTTCAGTGTAGAGTTGTGGGAACCAGCCTAAGGAAATCTGTTCTTAGGCACAGTGTGAATGTATTAAAAAAGAGGGCATCGCCTATTGTGGAATTTCACCTTTGCACAGAGAAAACAGAGGGGGGGTTGGTTTCAAGCACAAAGGTGGGGCTAAGCTTTAACCTCTTCTGTCTCAGGTTTTGATACTTCTTACAGATTTGAAGTTTGTTAACATTCATGTAAATAAAGTAATGAGATTAAAGCTTTGTCCTTGCAAAGCATGCAGTGCACTTGCTAGACAAATGTTATGAGGTAGATGTTCATAATCTAATACTAAGCATTAAAGCTTCTTCATTTTCTTTTGCAGGAGTTTGCTCCTCGAGTAATTGTGATGTACTTGATTGCTGCTGTAGCTTTTCTCTTTTACATTTCCAAAGTTCCAGAAAGATACTTCCCAGGTATGATTATCTTTTGCGTTGTGCTTAGGTGGTTATACTTTCTTTAGATGCCCTTCCAGAATCGTGTGTGTTTTGAATTGTCATTAAAAAACAAGGGTGAACATGTCCTACATTAAGCAGCCATATCTGTGTTGTATACTGTACTCTCTGTATGCATTTGCTGCACTCATGCTAGTAGCGTCTCTGAGCCTGCAGGAATTTAGCTAAATCATAATCTAGTGGCAAGACATGTTAAGGAGGGGAGGAAATCATTAACACTTGTATAAAATTGGAAAATATACCAATAATAAATCATATAAAAGTGTCAGTATCCCAACAATCTCAATTTAACCTCTAAAGGGTCTTGGAGCCTTACCTGTACTATATATGATTTCTTGGTATTGCAGCACACTTGGTCAACAGTTCATCCACTTATGGCAGGTGGTTATTATTATTATCCTACCAAAATGAAATGGGATTTGTGAGGCTAACTCGCTTAGGCTCCTTGGAAAATCCCAGCTCCAGAGCTTGTCCCCCCGCCAGTGCTGATCACACTCAGCTCTCACTGACTGCTGGCTATCATTTTCCCCAGTTCTAAAAGGGGAATAATTACCTGTCTGTGAAGTGCTTTGAGATCCTTTGATAAATAGTGCTCTGTAAGTATAAAAAGCTGTGAGGTTATAGTGTTTTCCAGCTAGGATGAGTGTTGGTACTAGACTAAGACAATCAAAGGATTAATGTGCACTGACTGCTCTGATTTTTAAGGCAAAAATATCAAATTACACCTACAGGTAAATTACTTGTCCCATTGTTTTATTTAGTAAGCGTATGTCCCATAAACTACTGCTGTAGAACCTAAACCCCAGCTGGAGAGTAGACTCACCACTGGTGCATTCCCTTGAGGCTGGGCATGGCGTGGCATAGCAGGCTCTCCTTCCCTTGTGTCCCTTGTCGATAGCCACTCTGGCATTGAGGTGGTCTCCCTTGGGACTCTGGCCTGGTCACCTTCAGTCTCACCCTTTCAAGGGTAAACAAAGAATCCGATTAACAGAAACATAACTCTTTGCCTCCCCCCAAACTCTGCAAGGTTGTCCTCCTGCTCTTGTGCAGAGCAGCGTGTCCCAGGACTTTCTTCCTGGAGGCTTGGCTCCAAATAATAGTTCTCCTTTTTGTGTCAGGGTGTTTCCTGGTGGACTGGTAGGGGAACCCAGGCCCTCCACCTCCTCTGGGTTCCAGTCCAGAGCTCTTGTGGCAAGCAGCTGTGATCTTCTTCAGCTGCCTTACTAGACTTTGTACCTTGGCCTTCCTTCAGATCCTTTCTCACAGCCCCCCAGCATACTGTGTGTCTGCCTCTTTAGGCCTTTCCTCCACTCTCTAGCAGCCAGAGAACAACTGCAGAGGTTTTTTTCCCCCCTTCTCTCCCTGAAGCCTTCTTCTCATCTTGACTTCCTCCCTTTATGCTTACCACCCAGCTGTGCTTCATCTTCACTTGGGCCTAGCCCATCTTCCAGGTGCAACCAAGTGCACTAATTGCTGTCTGTCTCCAGTTAACTATCATTACCTGTGTGGGATACATACTCTATCACAATTCCCAATCAGGACTGGAGTTCAGTTGTGTTAGATACTATACATAAATAATGGAAAGTACATCCCTATCCCAAAGAGCATACTATACGTGTATAACAAGAAATGGGTGGCTATGACAAACAGATGAAGGGCGCACACAATAACAGTAAGACAATTATGATTAGAATACTGAGCAGCACATCAGCTGTCTACTCAAGATGGAGTGTTTTATAGGCATCACAGGAGGAGGGAGATTTAAAGGAAAATAATGTTGTGGATTTTTACAGAGGTCCATTCACAGAGAAAAGATCTTGGGTGTGGCCAAATGGCACATTTCATTAAAGGGAATGTGGTATTTATTGTAGAGAATACCACTGTAATATAAATAGAAATAAAATGGTGATTTATTTAAGTTAACCATTTGCTATAAATTCCCATGTAGAGATTCAACTTTGGAAAACATTTTAATTGTACCAATGACAGCTTCCCTAGTGTAGTATTGTATTGAGTACCAGGCTCCAATATAACTTTTTAATTAAAGTTAGTGAAAGGACCTTATTAGTTTCTGTGGGGGTTGAATTGGGCCCTGGAGGAGCCTGGTAGCTAGTGAGCATCTACTTTTTTGCTTCTTCTCTAGTCCTTGGGCTAAGTCCTTGGGGTTCAGTTAGCTCACTTTACTAACTTTAGTAGGTCTGGGTATTAAATGCCAGTCGAGTCCAGATTTTCCAATTAGATGGGCTCCTTCGTTTGCACATGTGTATCATGCATGCTTAAAAACCCAGTGTGCCCATGCGCATTGTGTATCTGTACACATGTGGCAATTGCTTATGGACACTGGGGTTTATAGCCACCCATGTAGCTGCACTGATCCAAACCCCTCATGTAAATGTTGGGTACTAGTGTAAACTGGCTCTTGCATTGTCTCTCCACTAAGGGTTTGCACCAGTAGCCAAAAACATGAGTATAGACAAGCTCTTGTATGCTTAAATGGTCAGACTGGCCTGCAGATACATAATCTGAGCATACACTTAATGCACTTGCATATATTTTCCATTTAAAGCTGGCCCAGAGGTATACAGTACTTTCCCTTCAATGCATGCATGTTTATCAGAAATTATGCAAATGCATGAGAGCTTCAACCTCCAGGCTAGAGTTGCTACTGCAGTAGTTATGTTGAATATTATAACGTAGACAATCTCTTTGCTTTTTCCAAAAGGACAATTAAACTACCTCGGCTCTAGTCACCAAGTATGGCATATCCTTGCAGTAGTAATGTTGTATTGGTGGCATCAATCTACAGTGTATATCATGCAATACAGACACAGCAAGCCCTGTCCTGACTACAGTACACATTTATGAATGAAGGTATGGCAGTCCTATATGCATGGAGACATGAAGATATAGTGGGTGTGGGGTTTGATCATCTTGCTTTGAGCCTTTGTGGCACAAGGTTCAGTTTGCCTTCTTTCCTCATTTGTGCTAATGCTCCAGAACAGAACTGCGGGGTAGCGCTTTTTATCCATGAAAGATACATCACTTGAAGAGTTATATGGAATAGTCTCCTAGGCACAGCTGAAGTGCCAGATAAGATGCTCCAGGCAAAACTGGAGAGCTGGTGGATGTTCAACATCATTTGTAGATGTAGATGTAGGGGAAGCTGACACTACGACCAGACTCCACAACTGAATATATATATTCAGTCCAGATTATCTGCTTGCTTACACTAGTATAAATTGGGCCAAACTCCATTATAGCCAGCGGGTTACGTAGTTGTTAAACTAGGATAAGCCAGAGGAGACTCAGATCAGTCCATCACATCCTAGTTACAGGGACGCTAACTACCATTTAGATCCAAACTTTGATTTACAATCTGATAGTAAAAGTCCTGCATGTTTTTACTAGTGAAAATTCAGGCTATAATTTTGATAAATTGTCATAACGTCTCAATTTGTTTTTATTTTCTTGATATTTAATATTCTGCAATACTACACATTTACTCTGCCTGTTGCTTAGATTTTTACTGTACAGTATATTACTTTTTTTCATTAAATTGCCTCTTCCTTATTTTTCTCCAAAACTTGTAACAACACACCCACACTTTCTGCTTTCTCCCCTAAAGAATAAAAGCAAATGTGTAATAGCACAGGTAGACGTAAAAGCAAAGAGACTACACAAGGCACAGATATGCTCTGACATGATGATGTACTATAGATGCTGCAAGTAAGAAAAGACAGCCAGGTTAAATGGAGCTCCATTCAAAGCAGAGGAAGACTTAGTGGTTTTCAAATGTGGAAAGTACAAAATTGGCAAAGGCACTTAAAGTGCTAGAAGGATATAGCTAACCAGTGAAAACTATAAATAGAAAACATTTTAGAGTCCTCTGGAACATGACTGAATTGTCTTACCTGTAATCTATCTATAATTGCACTTAAGTTTGTAAGATTGGTAAAGGACGGCATTTGTCTGCACTGTCGATACTAAGACTCTTCTAGAATACTTGCTCACCCCAGACTCTAATGCTAGATATTGCTATTGAAATTTTAGAGGAAAATATACTTCCATTGCATTTTTTTGTCCTTGCTGTCTGACATGATTTCTCTACATGAAGAAATCCCAGCTGTCTGTCCAACATGAAATTTCTCCATATGAAGAAACAGTAATTTTATTTAACAATTTGGTGTTGAGACAAATTCTGCCACCTTTACTCACAGAGTAACATCTTACTCCTTCAATAGCCACTCTGAAATCAGTGGGGATATGCACAGAGTAAGGTGCTACCCTGTGAGAGAGAAGATGGCAGAATGGGCTGTCACTGACACCCTTCTTTTCACTCCATTTTGTTAATTCCCCCAACATTTGTCCATCCTTTTGTTTAAAAAGTCGATGTTTGTAGTCTGATGAAACTTGTCTCCCGCTATCTTTTCAGAATTCTCTTACTGCAACAGAAGTTCTGACTATGAATGTCTAATCCTTAGTTGCATGCTGATTTCCGAAACCATGCACTGAGGCAGCTGCTCTCTATTACCTGGTGGACTGTTTCTACTTGCTGGGATGGCATACCAACAGAGGTGTTTTTGAGACGACTGCTTAGGTCTTCAAAATGACTCCTGTTCGCCTCAACCACTGTACATTCTGCAGTGAAGCAGAGAACTGTGCAGGTCTTCCTATAGAGAGGTTATGTAATCTGACCATGTAAAAACAGGATATGAATAATTACATTCCTTCTTCTGACTGGTAAAACATGAAAGGCAGCGATGTGTACTCTTGGTGAACAGCTAAATGACTCTCGATTTGGATTTCACTTTCAGACTTCATTAAAGAGTATACTGAAGAAATGTGTTCTAAACAGCATGCTTCTAAAGCTCCTATGATAAATTGCTTCGTGGGACCTGGTCTTAGACCTTTTCAAATCCATACAGTGTGGTGTACCTTCTAGACTTACTGTCTAATTGTTGTATTCATTGTTGTTATATTTAAATCTGAATTCAGTGGGTTCGTACTTTTTTTTTTATACAGAATTTTTTTTATTTTTGTAAGATCAAAATGTATGCTCTCCCTACACTCCGTTTAATCATCAGTAACTTTAAAATTAATTCATTCATTTGAAATGGACAGTGTCACTAATTTGTGCCATTGATTTTCCAGGTTTCTCTCAAGAACTTAAGTGACTTCTGTCATTTTGAAAATTTTACTCTTGACATATTATAAAGAATATCCAGCAACTGTAGGCTTAAGTTTATTAACCAGTTGTGGTCACTAGACTGGAGCATTACACTTAATGTACATTGCAGGAGTTTATACCAGCAATTGGCCCTGTATTAGACTGGTATAAATAATCCAAAGTAACTCCACAAAAATAATCCAGATCTAAAGAGCAAATATGGCCTGATTAATATGAATAAATGCATCAGTGTTCTTTTAGCACTGCGTAGTCTATCTTATTTAAACATGTCTGTTACCATACGTTTTCTATAGCTATTAATAAAAGAAGACTCAGTATTTGCCTCTAGATTAGTCTGTCTCAGTCTGAATCCTGGTTTTAAAAATTGCAGTTTATTTTAAATTTATTTTGCCTTGAAAAACTTTTAAAAAATAATTTTACATGTCAATATAGAAAGTGTCTGGATTCCTTAATGCCAACAAGATACCTTAAGCTCCTGAACAATTGTGTTGGTCTGTTGCA
This sequence comes from Macrochelys suwanniensis, assembly GCA_033296515.1. Lineage (NCBI taxonomy): Eukaryota > Metazoa > Chordata > Testudines > Chelydridae > Macrochelys > Macrochelys suwanniensis. The sequence goes on along the minus strand of CM065779.1, from coordinate 20,134,589 downwards.
GGGACTGAAAGATCTTTATTTTATTATATAGATTTCAATGTACATGGTCTCTGAAGCTGGTTGGAAACTTTGTTTTTGAATGGAATTAAAATCTTAAATAGCTTCTGGAGGGCAATTGCTTGTGTTTACATTCACTTGAACAGTTGCATTAAATGCTGCTGGCTAATATGATAAATGTTAGAATCAGTGTTTCTCTCAAGTTTCTTCTACGCCAGTAACCAGTATGTTGGCAGATCTGATTACAACTCAGTAGCAGTCCAACGTGAGACTGACGTGTATGTCCATTGTCAGGGAATCACAGTTGTAATCATGTCCTCTAACGCAGTAGTTACTTCAGTGTGGATGGGATGACGTTCTAAAGGAAATGACCCTGTGCCAGGCACCTGTTTTCTTTATGTTGAAGTCCCTGTTTTGGGAATGACTATCCAGGGTCATGCTTAGAATCAATAGAAACATTTAGCCTAGTGGCTGATGCATGATCTCTAAAAATGCCAGCTACATATTTGGCTACAACTTTTCTTGATCAACTTAGTAGCCATTCTGAGAACTACTGAATGTGGCCTTGAAGAAAACCACCTTGGCCAGAGAAAAGGTATATCACCAGTCAGCGGGCTAAAAAGAAATATAACCAATGGCCCATGCTGGAATGCCTAAAGCTGTGTAACGTACACAGACTGTTATAAGCCTTTCCTAGATAGGGGTTCCATCAAATGGGTTGGGGAGGGTAGGAGAATGGGAGCGAAGTGAAGAAACAAGTTCCTCTTGTTTTATTTTGCTCTTAGCTTCAAGTAGCTAAGCCTGTTTTTTAATACTTGTACAATGGAATTGTTTGGTAATGGAGGTAGAAGGAAAGTACTTACTTGAATTTCAAAGGAGGTGTTTGGAAATGGCCATGTTGTGGATGGAGATGGTGACTTATTACAGTAGACACAGCTCTATTGTAAAGCCTTTGAACACCTACTTATGCTTGTGACTGAGAATTCTGGGCACTGTAACTTTTGTACTAGTATGTTTGAGTATGTATTTATTGTAAAATTATAGATTGTTGACGAGTCTAACCATGCAGAGTTCCTTTGAGTTCTAACGTAAATTAGTTTCAAAATGATTTGTTAGCATTTAATACTGATGGATTACCTCCCAAACCTCAGCCTTTCAGTGTGAATACTTGACCTTATTTATTTATTTTTTAAAAACTTGTCTGCAAAACAAGTTTAAAGTGCACTAATTATTACTACTGAAGCCTGACTAGAAACTTGCAAATGAAAAAAGCCTGCTCTAACAAACTTCATGTAAAATGTAAACGATTTGCAATTGTCTGTGGTGGTGGATGCATTTTTATTTCTGTAGGTTGCTAGTTCATTTTTTAAAACTAATCATCTTTATATAACTATTGTAGCATTTTTCAACCACTGGAAAAGGAAATTCAATGTCATGGTGTGTTTCAGTTACATAGAGTGCAATTTATCAAGCTGCATGACAATGTGTATTATGTGAATACCTAAGCTGTAAATAAATTTGGGTTTACTGAATGTGTACTTAATCTTATACACAAGAGTCATGTCTCATTAAAGTGAAGTGGAGTGCCAAAACCTCGTTTCTACAATGCAGTTGGGTATCTTGAAAACTTAAAATATGAGGATAATGTAAAATTAAACTTCATATCAAAATGAATGACAGGGGTACTGGTCTAATTGCCTTATTCATTCTAATACCTCCTTTAAAAAAGATTTAAATGAAACTGTCAGAGAATTTCCAGGCTGCTACCCCAAAATGCTGATGAACTCAATGGTCTTACTACAGCATTAAGGTCCAGTTTGCTCCAGAGTAGACAAGGCCTTGTTTGAGCCATAAGAGCTCTGATCATTCCACTTTATGGAAACCTCCCAAATTTTGATTCTTGGCACCCGCATAACCTGGAAAGTTTGTCTTCTCCCCCTTCCATGCCTCCCCACTGATTCCTAAATGTGTCTTGGACTGACCAAAATGATTTGATCACATCCTAAAACAGTAACTGCAGTGATTCGGGAGGTGGGGTATCTGATGTTCATGTCAAGCACTGAAAAAAGGTACCATTTCTTTTCACTTCCAATCCCAGCTGTCAACTACTTTCAACAAGACAAAAGGATCTGAATGTTCTTCTACAATGTTACGATTTTATGAGTGTACTACCACAAAGCAATCTGAGCCATTATTTATTGTGGGTCGAATTGGCACCTCAATTGGAATTTGGGGATGGGCAGCGAGGGAACAGAAAATTTCTTACCAATAATTTCCTTTCTGCTAGCAGCATCTCCCGTAATTCTGGATGCTGGGACTGCTCTCCTCTCTCTGAAGCTTCACGGCAGCAGTTCAGCATTTTGGCTCCACATGCTCTGGCCATGCCTCCTCTGCTCTCGCTTGCCACCAGATGAGTTATTCTGAGGACCTTGCTAGAGGACATCTGGTCTTCATGGAAGCTGGAGTGGGGATTCCAGTTTCAGCTCTATGAGATCCAAGAACCAAGGTCTCCTTGACCAACGATGAGTTAAATGAATTACCATGGCCTGTTCTCATCTTATTTTCTGGACCACCTTCCCCCAATATTGGAACGGGTGGAAATGCATAAAGTAGGTCCTGTGGCCAATTGTGTGATAGGGCATCTGCCCCCATGGGTCTAGGATCTGTCTCCCATGTGAAGGCGAGGAAGCAGCCTCATAGGCTATAAGCTGCAAACAGCTGCTTCCCTGCCTTTGAGATCCTATATTTAGAGCCCTGTGGGTACCGGCATCCAGTCCGCAAAAATGATCCGTGGATATTCGTAGATCTAAAGCTGATATCCACAGATTTGCAGGGCTCTAATGATATGTTACAGTAAGCAGAGGAACAGAATAGAAAATTGAAATCAGCTGTAGAGAATCTGCAAAAATGAGAAATGCTGTCCCCTATTCTAAATCTTGATGGACAACAATAGGCTTTAGATACTTGAAGGATGGGGACAGCAATGCAAAAAAGTGGCCCTAGCAAAATTAAAAGATGGAACCTGAGATGATTGGAATAGAGGGTGGAATGGGGACATGTGGAATGACCCAGACCAACAGTCATCCAAGTGCCACTGCACCACAGCTACCATTGTATGAGGAGAGCCGGCTTCTGGAAAAACCAAAGCCAAAACCCAGAGCGGCTCCTGTATGAATGGGAGAAGTAAGTGCAGAGGGAAAAGAATCATCAAATGATTCGACTAGGTTGGTAGATAAGGTGGATGAGGAAACAGTCCGGTTAACAGAGCACCTTGAGAGATAGAGGCTGCGACTCGTTGGATGAAAGAGAATATAGAAATAAAATGAGAGTGAGCTGGTTAACCCCTAGAATGGATGCATTAACGCGTGGGAGTTGCCCAGAAATGATCACCTGCAGCAGGGAAGGGCATTCCTGCAATCTGTTTGGCACGGACACTGGGGGAACAAGTTCATGTTTTGCAGGAGCAGGTAGCAACCCCCACTCTCCTCTCAAAGCCAGGATAAAAACCAGAGCTCCTGGTTCCCAACCCCTCCCCCCCTCCTCTCTAGCCCATGCAACCGCACTTCCCTCAGAGCTAATATAGCCTCAAATATTATATCCTCTTTCAGTTTGCTAAACTCACTGCTGCTGCCTTTACTTAAAACCGACCTCACAAAGTTAATAAATCTCCCTTGGCTTCTGTCTCCTTCCCTACATTGCCTTCTCCTCACTTCGTGATCCGTGGATATTCGTAGATCTAAAGCTGATATCCACAGATTTGCAGGGCTCTAATGATATGTTACAGTAAGCAGAGGCACAGAATAGAAAATTGAAATCAGCTGTAGAGAATCTGCAAAAACGAGAAATGCTGTCCCCTATTCTAAATCTTGATGGACAACAATAGGCTTTAGATACTTGAAGGATGGGGACAGCAATGCAAAAAAGTGGCCCTAGCAAAATTAAAAGATGAAACCTGGGATGATTGGAATAGAGGGTGGAATGGGGACATGTGGAATGACCCAGACCAACAGTCATCCAAGGGCCACTGCACCACAGCTACCACTGTATGAGGAGAGCCGGCTTCTGAAAAACCAAAGCCAAAACCGGGGGGGGGGGGGCGCTCAGTGGTTTGAGCATTGGCCTGCTAAACCCAGGGTTGTGAGTTTAAACCTGGAGGGGACCATTTAGGGATCTGGGGCAAAAATTGGGGATTGGTCCTGCTTTGAGCAGGGGGTTGGACTAGATGACCTCCTAAGGTCCCTTCCAACCCTGATATTCTATGATTCTGCCCTCCCTTTGTTTTTAAAAGTTATAGCTATTACAGAAGCCCCGCCATCACAGAAAGAAACTGAGCAACTGAGAAAAAGAAACAGAAAACCAAATCATCATGATGCTTAAGGTGGTAACTTGACTTAAATAAATCCAATAAATGAATTATTTTAACCCTTCAAGCATGCAACAGCTGAAAGGACTAAGTTTCTTGAAGATACGGTTGCTAAGCAACAGAAATTCTAGCTCTGCTTCTAATTAATCCTAGCCACTAATATTTGAAACATGGGTTTTCCTTGTTTCTAAATAGTAGCATTTCTAAGATAAAAGTATATAAAGTAATGGAAAGGGACTAAATTAAGACAAAGTAGGAAAATAATTATTTTTATCAATTCTTATTACAAGTTTTAAACAAAAGGTAATATCTTGGTTAACTAAATGTTTAACCCTTTTGTTTACCTTTTTATTTTCTAAAATGCATTGCCTTAATAACTAACGCCTTACGGTTCATCTTTAATTGTTAGTTTGTCCTGCATGTTTGATGTATGCTAGGTCATGTGACTTTTTTGTTTTTATTTCGTTGCAACACAAGTCAATTTGATATTCATAATTATAAAAAAGATCTTTTTGGTATAAGTGGTACCATACTATTTTAATATTATAGTCTGGTTATAGCCATCATAATACCAATTTTTTTTTTGTTGCAAAGCTCACAAAGGCCTTAGTTGTAAATATATGTACATATACTTCTGCCTTAACAAATAATGCGATTGCAAACAAAAAGGGTTCTCTTATTCATCAAAGGCTTTTTGTTCAAACAAAAAAACTGTAGGGGAGAAACCAACATTAATGCAAAGGTAACATTGACAAAATGTTAATTTCTTTTGGGGGGGGGTTGGATAAACTTATTTGCACCTTTACTAAATATTAAAATACAGTTATAAGAATCTTACAGCAAAAATGACAAAAATATAACCATATACATTATATCTCGTTATGTTGCAAAATGTTAAAGCTAACCAAACAATTTCTATAGGCTTCCACCTTGGTCTCCCAAACAAAACCAAATATCATGAAAGTTTAATACCCTCGAAGTGTTTGCATAGACTTGCATTTAAATTTCATTTTCCTTTAATTTTTATAGTGATTTTGTTTGTTTTGTTAAAGAGAAGTAGTGGTGGTTAAAGTTTGTGCTTTCAAATATTAACAGAAGTTTAACTGGTATAACAAGCAAAGTAATTCTAAAAAAGCTTTGGTAAAAATTATTTTACAGTACTAACTCTTGCAAAAGCAGAGTGCTCAGTGGGGGAGAGCAATATACCTGCTCACAGAGAATTGTGAGCATTTATTTTCGCAGTCAAATACTATTCATTATGAAAAACGAGTAAGGCTGTTGCATGATTAAAACAATTAATCGTGCTGTTAAACAATAATAGAATACCATTTATTTAAATATTTTTGGATGTTTTCTACATTTTCTACAATGTCAGACTTTAGAGCCTACAAGTCCAATCAGTCCTACTTCTTGTTCAGCTAGTCACTCAAACAGGTTTGTTTACACTTGCAGAAGATAATGCTGCCTGCTTCTTGTTTACAATGTCACCTGAAAGTGAGAACAGGTGTTTGCATAGCACTGTTGTAGCCGGCGCCACAAGATATTTACATGCCAGATGCACTAAAGATTATGTCCCTTGATGCTTCAGCCACCATTCTAGAGGACATGCGTCCATGCTGATGATGGGTTCTGCTCGATAACGATCCAAAGCAATGCGGACCAACATGTTCATTTTCATCATCTGAATCAGATGCCACCCTCAGAAGGTTGATTTTCTTTTTTTGGTGGTTTGGGTTCTGTAGTTTCTGCATCGGAGTGTTACTCTTTTAAGACTTCTGAAAGCATGCTCCACACCTCATCCCTCTTAGATTTTGGAAGGCACTTGAGATTCTTAAACCTTGGGTCGAGTGCTGTAGCTATCCTTAGAAATCTCACATTGGTATCTTCTTTGCGTTTTGTCAAATTTGCAGTGAAAGTTCTTAAAACGAACATGGGCTGGGTCATCATCCGAGACTGCAATAACATGAAATATATGGCAGGATGCGGGTAAAACAGAGCAGGAGACATACGATTCTCCCACAAGGAGTTCAGTCACAAATTTAATTAACGCATTATTTTTTTAACGAGCGTCATCAGCATGGAAGCACGTCCTTTGGAATGATCGCCGAAGCATGAAGAGGCATGTGAATCTTTAGCGCATCTGGCACATAAATTTCTTCCGACGCCAGCTACAACGCCTGTTCTCACTTTCAGGTGACATTGTACATAAGAAGCGGGCAGCATTATCTCCCGTAAATGTAAACAAACTTGTTTCTCTTAGCAATTGGCTGAACAAGAAGTAGGACTGAGTGGACTTGTAGGCTCTAATGTTTTACATTGTTTTGTTTTTGAGTGAAGTTATGTAACAAAAAAACTACTTGTAAGTTGCACTTTCATGATAAAGAGATTCACGACAGTACTTGTATGAGGGGAATTGAAAAATATTATTTCTTTGGTTTATCATTTTGACAGTGCAAATATTTGTAATCAAAAATAATATACAGTGAGCACTGTGCACTTGGGTTGTAACTGAAATAGATATATTTGAAAATGTAGAAAAACATCCAAATATATTTACTAAATTTCAATTGGTATTTTATTAACAGTGCGATTAATAGCGATTAATTTTTTTCAGTTAATCGTGTGAGTTAACTGGGATTAATTTACAGCCCTAAAAACTAGTAATGCACGTATTAAGGAAGTAAAAATTATTGTCTATGCAAAAACAGATAAAAAGAGGTATATTTGTGCTAAAGAATTGGGAAAATCAGTACAAATGCTTAGCTCGTGTTATAAATGATTTGGTCCTTATTACACTGTTGATAAACTAAATTAATCTGTGTATAAATTAGAGTTACTAAAAACAAGAGAAATGTAACAAACAAAAAATTGATCATGTTAACTATCTTAAGTGATTTAAAGGTGCATTTGACAGACCGAGACACCAGAAGATATCCGTACACAGTGAAGAAACCCCAGGCATTGGAAGAAGAAAAGATAAAGTGCTTTATAAATAACAGACTGGTCGACTACACTTCCATCTACAATATATGGACAGTTGAGTATGCAATTGCCTATAGGGACATTATAGAAACCTCTAGCTGGGCCAGGGCTGTTATTTAAAATATATATTATTAAGCAAATGGACTTCAGGTACCTGGGGTTTTACATCTTTCTCACTGAAATATGGCTGAATTTGGTTACTGTGTAAAAGCGTATATATCATTGCTGTATACTTTAATTAATATACCAGCATCTTATCAGGAATATGCACAAGACTCAAGGGTTGGGCAAAAGAACATTCTGCAGTCTGGCATCTTTCAAAATAGGAGACTCCAAAATCTAGATGGAATAATTTGTTACATTTCAAGATTATTTAAAGCTGGACTATCCATTTTGAACAGGGGTAATGTGTGTATGTATATATATATATATATATATATATATATATATATATATATATATAGACATATAGACACACCACTATATACCACATTAACTATTTTGACCATCAGGCAGCGGAAACGCTCTCTAAACCTACAATTCATGGTATTAAGGGCCTGGCTATTGAGAAACATTACACCATTTACAACGAGCATGCCATTGCTAACTTGTTTAATCAAACACCAGTAAAAGTTAAACTAATTACAACAAGCAGTATGAAGGCAAGGGAAAAACTGGGTTGGTAAAGAAATTATTGGTACTGCTTATGGGAGTTACATGATACCTACCCTAGCCATTTTAGTCCCATTCATAATTTGAGGTTAATGGCACTGCATCCTAATTGAGGGACGTTATTCAAAACAATCTTGTGCGGTTTCATGTACATTTCTTTTACAGTATCACTATCAATAGGGGATCCGGACACAGCAATATTAGATAATTTGGTTACTGCCTATTTAGTAGGTCACCTGAAAGACGACATCTGCAAGAAACAACTAGATCTACATCAACTACTGGCATCTTTGTGTATCACACAACGTGTTGGGGTTGGTCCTGCTGTTGGGATTGGTCCTGCTTTGAGCAGGGGGTTGGACTAGATGACCTCCTGAGGTCCCTTCCAACCCTGAGATTCTATGATGCTAGCCTGAAGAGCACTGCACGCTGCTTGTTATGCCATGGATTTTTTTCACATCGCTACTCCATTGATCACAATGGTTCAGCCCAGTACAATGTGACAGAGAGGGTAACCGCTCCTATCTTCTGCCTGGTGAAGCTTACGAGATGGTGACAACCATCAGTAAGGGTCATCTATAATATGAATGGACAGTCGTGTAGTGACTACACAAAATTTAGATCTGAAGGCCTCACTTGTAATGTCAGTGCCGTAAAACTAATAGGAATATGCTGCTTTGTGGGTTACCAGACTAAAAGGGCTAAATTACAACAGCAGACTGGGAAAGAATTAGTTTTGACCATTAATAAAGCTGTGGTAATGGAGGAAATTTAAAAATATATAATGATAGCATTAGCAATATGCACTTATTATTCCAGATATCCTTATAGAATGCATACCATCCTTATATCTATGGGTATTATCATCTACTATAGCAATTATATACCACTATATCTATCCTACACATACTGACATCAGACTACACCTCTCAACTAAAGTCCTGGACCTAACATTCCCAGGCCCACTCTATGGGACTAAGAACTGGAAAAAGGAAGTCCACAAGTCATTGGTCTGCACATTGCCTCGTATGGACGCATGGGGTATAAACATATGGATATGTAAAGTTAAATGGCCAAGATACAGTGTTTAGCCCACTGGGTCATTTTCACTTCATACACTATGCTTTTCTGTAATGATAGAGATACATCCTCCCCATAAAAAGACAAAGAGGAGGGGAAATGAAGGCCCTGCTGGATCCCCAGGAATGGCTAACAGTATGAACTAAAGTCGGCCTTGTCAGACTATCAGCTACCCAAGTAAGCACATTTCTGACCTGAGGATGGTACAGGGACACACAGACCCCTCTTAAAGATCATGAGGGGATGACTGGAAAATGGATGAGGATGTTTTGTTCAAACTAGCAGGTACGAGATATAAGGGTGGGAGCTAACAACGCATGGAGCGTGATACGTAACTTGTTTGTATCAATGTATAAAAGGAGAAGCTAGAGGAGGGGCTACTTTGTATTGGCCTAGGGGACAACATTATGTCACATGAGCCATTATGTTGTCGCGGGCATACACATGTTTGTGTATCTGTAACCATTGAGCCAGGGCACTAGGACTTGCCTTGACCGTAAACTTGGCCAAGCGGCTTTGCCACCGAACCAAACCTGTGGTCTTTCTTTCTGATTAATATCAAGGTCTGCTGAATCAACAGGCTGCACCCTCTGCTAGTGCAGCTAACCCCCGAGCTCCAGGACCAGCAGCACTAACCTCATCAGTCAGCACCTGGAGCCGTTGACCATGCACCTGCTAAGCCAGTCTGCCTTTTGGTTCAGATCTTCATGTGGATCACTCTGAGGGTAAAGAAGAACTGTTCTACCCTCCTCATTTCCACTGCTTCCACATGTTGCCTGATCTATTATGCATTAATTACATGATTACTTAAAAATTCCCAATTAACATTTGGAGGTTTCATTGGTTCTCGTCCCAAGACCAGGCCCAGTATTATTAGAATTCCTGTTTAGCTGGGAACCCCAATTGCAACACTCACATTTGATTAACACAGTTAGCAAAGTTACAAACACTCCCAGCAAAGGAGGTTGACAATATAGACTGAGCTGAGCATCCATATACTCACCACTATCCCTTGCAGAACAACCTCAAGTGTTAGTGATCACCTGCCACCTTATTATCATCAGCAGCAGCAACGGTAGTCATCCTGGCATCTCCTCAAGGATACAGGCCTGGATACAGCTCTTACAATGTGTTATACTGATGCCAGTATGCCTAATGCATATTCAGTAGGGGTTTCGGCCCCTTTTCCTTATTTGTAGTTCCTCACCCTACTAATGTTGGGATGCTCTTCTCCTTTTACCTCAATTTTAACATATACGGCATTGATTACCATGGCATTCTTGTGGTTAGACATCTGCTGACATCCCTAATTTAAAATACACCAAACTGGTATAAACTAGTATTTTGTGGTTACATGTCAGCAGTTTAGTCATTGCATCATTCTATTTTGTGATATCTTATGATCTAGAGTTAGTTTTGATTAGCTACTTTGCTAAGGCTTTTTGGGCTTTATGCCTTCATTGGTTTAGCTGAACTATTTCTTACAGGCCTTGAGGCTGGTAGGTTCATTGCATTAGTGCCTCAACTTATACCTATACACTTAGCCCAGGGCTACACTAGGGAGCGGGGTTGATCTACAATACGCAACTTCAGCTACGTGAATACCGTAGCTGAAGTCGGCGTATCCTTGATCGACTTACCTGGCCGTGAGGACAGCAGCGAGTCGATCGCTGCCGCTCCCACGTCGACTCCGCTTCCGCCTTTCACGGAGGTGGATTTCCGGAGTCGACGAGGAGCGCTTTCGGGGATTGACTAATCGCGTCTAAACGAGATGCGAAAAATTGATCCCCGATAGATCGATTGCTATCTGCCGATCCGGCAGGTAGTGAAGACAAGCCCTTAGACCTACAGCCTACACACATGTAGTGTCAGATTTCTTGTTCCTCTTGGTTGTTTAAAAAGGCTTCCATAGTCATGTTATGTCTGAATGAACCAGGAAGTGGTTCGGCGGCAGGGGGAGGTAGGGGAGGGGGAAGAGTGGGGCTGGAACCTACACACAGCTCAGCTGATCACTCTCAGCTGCAGTTTTATGCTGTGAGCCTGATCCCCCTTGGCGGTTTATGTAAAACGTGCATGCTTTACTGTCCGTGAGGATCTTGACTGTATTGTTCTTGATTAAAGGGAGAAAGTGGTCGTATGTATTTTGGACTGCCCTTAGCTCCAGTAAGTTTATGGGCAGGTTGGAGTTCGCTGGGGACCAGCGGCCTTGAATCGTATTATTGAATAGATGTGCCCCGCAACCTATTAGGGAAGCGTCTGTCGTGATGGTCATGGTTGGAGTTCTTTATTGGAAAGGTACTCCTGAGCAGACATTCATTGGTTGTGTCCACCAAGTTAACGAGTCTTTCACCGTGCGTGGCATTGTGAGGCGTCTGTTGTTGAGTGTGTGTTTGTGCGGTATATATACTGTTAGAAGCCAGGCCTGCAAACATCTCACGTGGAGTCTAGCATGTTTTACAACAAACGTCGCTGCTGGCATATGTCCCAAGAGTTGCAAGCATGTTCTGGCAGATGTTTATGGGCTGTCCATCACCACTGAAATTAGGCTGACTACAGTGAGGAAGCATAGGGGTAATATTGCTGTGAAACAATCGAGGTAGGCTCCTATGAATTCCAACTTTTGGACCAGTGAGGACTTCTGTACATTTATTCGCACCCGTAGTCCGTGAACAGGATTATCGTGCTCTGCGTGGTGTTTATTCCTTTTTGCTGCATTGGTGCCCTTATAAAGGCAGTCATCTAAGTATGGAAATATCATCACTCCTTGCCTGTAGAGGTGAGCTGTAACAACAGCAAGAACTTTGGAAAAAACCCTTGGGGCAGTGGAAAGGGTAGTACTCTGTATTGGAAATGCTGTTTCCCTAGGGTGAAGCTTGGGAATCTTCTGTGTGATGGATGAATGGTAATATGAAAATAAGCATCCTGAAGGTCGAGGGCCGAGAGTCAATCTCCCTTCTCTAATGCCGGAATAATAGTGGTTAGAGTCATCATTCTGAAACACTGTGTTCTCACGAATTTGAGTTTTTGTAAATCCAGGATGGGTCTCTACCCACCGGTCTTTTTCTGAATTAGAAAGTAATGTGAATAAAAACCTCTCCCCTAGTGTTGCACTGGTACAGGTTCCACGGCACCTAATTGTACAAGGTGGTTTATTTCCTGTTGTAATAGGTGCTCGTGAGAGGGGTTCCCGAAGGGGAGTGGGTAGGAGGAATAGAAAGTAAAAGGGATGGAGTTGCCCTTCTGCATAGTCTCTAAAACCCATTTGTCTGTCGTGATGGTGTTCCAGACGGGTAGTATGGAGACAGGCACAGGCGCCGACTTCCGGCGGCGCCGGTGGGGGCTGACGCCCGACGCCGGGCCCCGTCCCCGACGCCGGGTGACATTGCGGGGCCCCGCCCCCGACGCCAATGCAACATCGCCCAGCGTCGGGGGCGGGGCCCCGCAACGTCTCCCAGTGCTGAGGTGAGTTGCCGTGGGTCCCGGGGCTGGCAGGGAGCTAGGCACGGGCCTCAGGGTTGGTGGGGAGCAGCCGGTGGGTGCTCTGCACCCACCAATTTTTCCCCGTGGATGCTCCAGCCCCGGAGCACCCACGGAGTCGGCGCCTATGGAGACAGGTGGTCTCTGAATGGTTGGGGGACTGTTTCTGATTCCGGAGTCAGAGAGTGTGGAGATCTCAAGCCCTCAACCACACCTTCAAAATGATTGTCCTAGAGATGGATGGTTGAAAGGTCAAAGGCTGATCTTGGCTCTGCTGACATCTGTTCTGTCTTTGTTTACGGGGTTGGTCATACTGTCTTTGGGGCTGAGAGTATGGGGTAGCCCGGAATCTCTGGTTGTAAAACCTGCCTTGTTTCTTTTTGTTTGCAGGTACGTAAATGCCCAGGGTTTTTAAGGTCGCCTTGGAGTCCTTTAAGGTGTGTAAGAACCAGGAGTGCAAGTAGGGAGGTACCGTCCAGTACGCAGTACCAGCAAGAAATTTGTAGCAGGTATGGGGTACCGGAAAGACTGGGGGCTGCGCTCTGCTCCTTAAAGGAGCAGAACGCAGCTAGGGAGGGCATTCATTCTTTATATGCCTTTAACAGCACAATACATATGCTAACAAACTTAAACAAAGGCTTTGTATTGTGCTGTTACGTTGGTCAGGTGTCCTCAAGAGGGGAGGGGATGGAAGATGTTTAAACAGTGTTTTTTATTCTCTCTCCCCCCATTGGTCTAAATTATCCATGACATTCATACTGCATCACATCAAGTCCAAATCATTAGACGAATGCCTTTGCTTGCATTGACCAGAGGATGTTTGGATTCTGAGGTCAGCCCAATTCTGCATCAGGAATCAGGTGTTGTCCCCAGTGTACAAATAATTCTTTTTTGCAGACAAACTAGTCTAACATGCATTTTGTTAACTGGAACTGGAGCAGCAAAACAAAGAAAACAAAAGCCTCATTTTTAAGCTTTGTCGGTGAGAGAACTATAAGTGAAGATTATAATGCCGGACACTGACGGCCTTAAACCAGCTGCCTCAGGAATCTGCAAAGAACTTTGCTGAAAATATGTTCATCTTGGCAATGGAGCTACGACTTATCACACATCTGCCCACCTTTATTCGAATGAAGCTCCTTCTGATCTGACAGCTCAGGCATTGTCAGTTTCATCCAGAACAATTTATAAACTTGAAACATAATCCTGTAAACCCTTAATCATTTGATCAATCCCATTGAAGACAATGGGATTATTTGCATGACTATGGACCACTTTTGTGGACTGATAAGAGTTTCAGGAGTCTGTTCCTATAAAGGAAGTTGAATCTCCCATTGAAATGCAAAGTTTGGGTACAATACCATAATGCAGTTTAGGATACAGTTCTACTTAAAATTTGTCTATTAATAAGTCATACATATGCTGAAATGGCTCCTCACCCAACTCCCATATTCCATATAAACAGACTGAAATACTACATATGTGAGTAGTTAAGCATGTTGATGTTTGTATATACAAAGGGGAGTGTCAGAGGAGATGGCAGGAGTCGCATGGAGGGTCACGTGGGGAGGTCATGTGCCCCCCCTTGTGTCCCTCCCATGAGTGCAGTACCAGCAAGAAATGATTTCTACTTGCACCACTGGTAAGGACACATCAGTTTTGTCAGCAAATAGTTTTTGACCTGCAAAGAGTAAGTCCTCAACCGTTGCCTGGACCTCCCTTGGGAATCCAGAGATATGGAGCCAGGATGCACGGCACATGACCACGGATGTGGCGATAGATCGTGCTGCCATGTCTGCAGAGTCAAGGGAGATGAGACACCCCTCGGAAATGTTCACCTTATATTGTTCTGTATTTTCATCTGGAAAATTTTCAATAAATTCTGACATTTTGGAGAAGAGATTGTGTGTATATTTAGCCTGCAGGGCTGCAGAGTTAGCTATGCGGAACTGAAGTGTAGCTGAGGAATAGGCTTTCCACCTGAAAAGGTCTAGCTTTTTCCAATACTTATCGTATGGGGTCATTCGGGACTGGTGTTTCTCCCTTTGATTGACCGCCTCCACCACTAAGGAGTTTGGTGCAGGGCGTGTGAATAAAAATTCAGCTCCTTTTGCTGACTCAGTGTTTTTTGTGAGACCTCTTACACAAGAGTGGTGCAATAGCTGGAGTCTGCTAGATGATTTTCGCAGGCTCCATAATAGCATCATTTCTCAGCAGGGCTATCTTTCCCGATGGGATGCCTGCAGTATGTCCGTGAGCTTATGTTAAGCTTCTGGTAGCTGTGCCAACAAAATGTCTAGGGATTCAGCAATCCTTTTGAAGAGGTCCTGAAAGGATTTGAAATCATCCCCTGTAGTAGGGGGTGGTGGCATTATGGTTTTGTCTGGCAACGAAGATGAGAGGTGGAGTAGGCCGTGAAGCGTCACATTCGGCTGTGTCCTCAGGTTCCTCAGTATCTTCCTCTTGTGTTTCCGAGGGCACCTGGACAGTTGGTGAAGGGACCGGGCGGTTCTGGATGTAGGTGGGCTAGAGGCCCTGCGGTTTTGGGCCCTATACATTGCCCATGGATCCCAGTATGACCAGTTAGGTTTGAATGGTATGGGGGGTGGTGACCATACCATCCTCGTATATTTGCGGGTAGTGGGTGATGAGATGGTCCTGGCTTGGGTGAGGAGTGTATAGTACTGCATCATCCTCTTTTTTCTCATCGCTGGAGATAAGAGGGGCTGATCTGCAGGGAGTAGTCAACTGGCTTTGTACCAATATGGATGGGGTACCCTCGGTGCCGAGTAAAGGAGATTCAGGCGTTGAGGTCACTAACAGGTCCGCATGCCTCATGAATTGCTACGGTACTGTAGACGGCGTGGTGGACAGCCCAGGAGCCTGAGTTGAACCTGCCAGTGCTGAGGATTTAGAGCTGTGCGGCATGAGTACAGCAGGTGGAGCCATTGTACCGCTCGGTGCCGAGATCTTCAGTTCCGTGGGTGCCGAGTCGGAAGGCTTCACTTTAGCGTATGAAACTCCATGAGAGCCTGCCTGCACAGGGTCTTTAGCTCATCGGGAACTCTGTGCCGTCGGTACCGGGGCAGATTTTTTCAGTAGGCGATCACTTTTAGGTGACTCTCGGTGTGGGGATGTCTGACCGCTTTTTTGTAGCCTTTCTAGGAGCAGGCTCCTTGGCAGCCATTGTTGGAGCAGAACCCGTCAGAGGCTGCCGTTGGCAACTGTTGGCCATGCGGTGACCTGGACTCAGGGTTGGAGGTTGGTCTGAGGGATTTCTCCATCATGAGGCGCTTCAGTTGGAGATCCCTGGCTTTTCTTGTCCTGGCTGTCAGCTTTCTGCAGTGTGGGCACTTTTGAGTAACGTGCGTCTCGACGAGGCAGCAGACACCCGGAGCGTGGCCGTCAGAGACCAGTATGGAGACTCTGCAAGTCAGGCATTGTTTAAAACCAGGTGAGCTGGCCCTTCATGAGAGAGTTGGTCCCTTAGAGAAAAAGCAGGGGTAAACCCGGTTTGAGACTACGGTTATACACCTGCCGGAGAGACGGGGAATTTTTTTTTTAATGAAATTAAAGAAATTAGGGTAGGGCCAGGGGAAAGGGAAGCTGACTACAACTAAGCCAACGCTACCACTATGAATGATCTACTATGTAACTGCTCGGTGCGGCGTGAGACGGCTGCTGCGCGTGCATGGCCCAACCAGGCACTGCTGCCACAAATCTCTGATTATAAGCACAGGGCATCAAGACACCTAATGTGGAGCACCCACAGGGACACTCCTCGAAGTAGAGTTCGGTACCAATAATGGTCCTGGCCATGAGTAACCCTCAGAAGTCTGCGGTGGCACAGTCTGGTGGAGATACGCCTCTGCTAGATCTACTGAATTCAAGAAATCCCCATCCTTCTTCCCCCTTCTCCCTCCCCTCCCCCAGACAGGGATGACACTAGAGAAGCCAGGGTCTCTATCCGAAATTTAGTTTTCTTCATCCACTGCTTGAGTCTTTTGAGTTTGGGAATGACGGACTCTCCCTGTGTGTTTCTGCACAACGAAAAAGACGGAACAGAACCCAGAGAACCTCTCTTCTGAGGAAACACTATCGCTCCCGTATCCAGCTGGTGAGATTTTTGTGATGGGATGGAGCCCTCAGGTTGAGGGAGTATCCCTGGCTATTTCCAAAACACATTCCTCTAGGAAATGGGAAATTCCGCCCCCTACCATCGGTTCTAGGCAGATGCCTATGTGTTCTTTGTCATTAAGTGCATTTTGGTCTCTCTTGACTATCCCACAAGATCTCGATTCCGCTGTTTTCCCTTGGGGAATCTGTTGTCCCTTTGCTGGTACCTCTGTGAGGATGAGGCACAAAAAGAGCGCCGTTGTCTGAAAGTTGGTCTGTACTCTCTCCTGGGGGCACTTTGTGAGGCAGGGAGAGACTGTCTGGATTTTGGTGCAGCCAGTCATCACCTTCTCCAGTTTTTCTCCAAAAAGGAGGGAACCTGCAAATTTGGCCAAGAACTGGACCTGCTTTGAGTAAGCGTCCACCTTCCAGAGATGGTGCCATAGGTGGTGCCTGGCTAGTGAGCTGGAAGCAATGACTTGGCCTGAGAACCTCACTGCATCGCCTGAGGCATCAGTTACAAATACTCTTGCAAGGGAGGGCTTCCTTTAAAATGGAACCAAAGTCAGGGCAATCTGTGTCCTTGTGAGCTTTGAGAACTTCCAGCCAGGCGAGAGATGCTCCTGCAAAGCAGGTATCTGTCAGGGTGATGGAGGAGGCTTTAAAGTCCTTTTTGTAAGTGGCCGCCTCCATTTTTCTATCCGTGGGATCCTTAGGATAGAACTTTCCCTCTGAGGGAACAACCATCGCTGGCGAGGGACACTACAGTGGTGTCTACCTTTGGTATCTCAGCAATGGAGCCCTCTGGTTCTTGAATGTTTTAGAGGCTGAGGTTGCTCTAGTTAATGCACTCGCCCTTGTCAGGCTTGTTCCATTCACCCCTAATCGCTCCCTTGAAGGAGTATTGCAGCCTCAGGGGAGAAGTGAGCGGAGAAATTTACTCCGAGGCTTACTCTCAGAAACCTGCTCAGGTTGGATTCAAATCACGGAAACCTTGTTCAGCTTGACATTTCTCAGAGGCGGGAAAGAAAACCCACCGTTGCAGCATTACCCCTCCCCCCATTTCCCCTTGTTTGGCTTCAAAGCCAGATAGCTCACCTTCCTCAGTGGAGGAGGGGGAGGCAGAGGACTCATCTCCAAGATATTATGTGCTTTTCTTCCCCACCCCCACCCCTTCTGATTTTATTAAACCTTTGTGCGTGCTTTGGGCATGTAGAAGCTCTATGGTGGCTTTGGTGAGGCCTTTTGTGGATTGCCTTCCTTAGGGCCTGGAGCCCTCTCGAGAGGTCTGTCTCTGAAACCTCCCCCCGGGTCCCATTCCTCCTCCTCGTCAGAACCTCTTAGGCAGCTTGGAGAGGAGGGGGGCTGATTAGAACCCCTGCTTCTTTCCTCAGGGTGCTCAGGTTAAGATTTGGGAAAGGAGAGGGTTTGTAGCCCTGTGTGCTTCCCCTCTCTGTTCTGCAGGGGTCCCCTGGGGCTTACCCCTGATTTGACTGGTCAGGGTCTTCACTTTCAGAGCCTCTCCCTGCTCTGCACTGGGGTTCCTGGTCCATTTTTCCCAGCTGGAGTTGTGGCTGTGGTGGTGGCTAGGGGACGCCCACCTGTCTGACGCGTAGCCCTAGGATCTGACAGTGTTAGGGACGGCAGGCTAGGCACAACTCATCACTGCCCAGCCTGGGAAGGCTGCCTCAAAATAGAGCACGGCTTGGACTTAACCTTGGGCGCTCTTCCATGCTTGCAAGGGACAGAGGAGCTGGCAGGGAAATGCTGCAGTGGAGGCTCAGAAAGGGTTAAACCCCTATGGGGTTAACCAGCTGAGGGAGGAGGAGAACACCAGCTCCCTGCTGCCCAAAAGCTGCACAGAAACCACTCAAATGTCTAAATAAGGGTAGGAGCAACAGAAACTGCCACCATCTGCTGTTACAGAGGCAGAGAATCTGGTGGCAAGTGGTAACTTGCCTGGGAGCCAAATGATCTGCCTCCATGAAGCTGCAACAAGATTAGAGTATCTCAGACATCCAGAATTGAGACCCTAGCCTGCAGAAAGAACAAGAACAGCCATTCTGGATCAGACCAATAGTCCATGTAGCCCAATATCCTGTCATCTGACAGTGGCCAATGCCAGGTGCTTCAGAGGAAGTGAGCAGAGAAAGCAATCATCAAGCAATCCATCCTCTGTTGTCCACTCCCTGCTTCTGGCAATCAGAGGTGTTAGGGACACCAAGCATGGGGTGGCATCCCTAACCATAGATGGACCTATCCTCTACCAACTTATCTAACTCTAATTTCACTGAGCTTGTGTAACACTGACAGAGCCCGGTCGTCGGTGGGCAGGATAAACCAGGGACCTCTGGAGCTTGGCGCATGAGCCTCTATCGCATGAGCTAAAAGCCACCTGGCTGTTAGCTAAGGCTGTAGAGCAAACTCATTAATCTCTCTCGCTAAGTGGTCTCAGTGCCGCTAGATGGGACACACCGCCACACCCGGAAGGTGCGTGGGTAACACTTGCACTCTGGTGCTTCTCAAATGCTAAAGTCTAAACTATGGCAATTCATGCTGCTTTTGAGTTCCTGGATTTCTGGGTCCCTCCCAAGAAATTCTGTCAAAATTAATCATCAATACCTCATGAAGGTATTGATAATGGTGCTCTACCACAGATGTTAAAAATGCTTTAAAGAAACTTTAGTTAGAGCTTCGGGCCCAACCGTCTTAGCTGTGAGGCGCATTTAATTCAGACGGACACCAGCATTCATCTTTCAAGACCCATCACCACATTCAGAGGACCTCTTCAAGCAGTCAGCTTCCTCTCAGGTCTCCATCGACACGGTAACTCTAACAGTGGGCCTTAGAGAGCTCTCTTTAGAGAGAGGTTTTCCCCTGTGGCTCAGAGGCCAAGGCAATCTTTATTACTAACAAATGGTTGTTAGAAACTCAAAAAGTCCAGCTTGTGCAATTTTAAAGAATCCCCATTTCACTGTTACATGAAGTTGCCCCCTATCTAAAAGTGGTCCAAGGTCAGGGGGCTAATCCTTAGCAGTTTTTCATTCCCAAAAGGAGGAAAACCTTCAGCCCCTTCTTGATCTATAGACACTTGATCAAATTCTAAGAAACACTGCATGGTTTCATTGGCTACCAATATTAATTCCCTCTCTTTCCAGGAGCAGATTGGGTCAGTCAAACCGATGGATCTCAGTAACATTTCAATATGAAGTAATTGCAGGAGCTTTTGGATTACAGGTTTGTGTTGGACAGGGATCACTTCCAATACAAGGTCCTAGTCGATGCAAAGGGCACAGGTACGTACATTGTGCTTAATCCCAGACACAGGAGGGCCTGGCCCATGTCACAACCTGAATGAAACCAGTTCAGCACAAATAAAGGGAGTTCAGCTGTGATGTTACTCTTACCTTCCTCAGTGAGACAGTCCCTCCTTCTCTGCTAAGCACGGTTCATGTTAGAACAGGGGCATAGTTTCCCCTCTCTTCTTGGATGCATTGTTACAGGAAATCAAACTACCGTAGGCTTAGCAGAGACCATAAAAGTGAAACTCCCATAATAGTGTTGTTACCATGTATTCTTGCGGTAAGTGTAGCCTACGTCAAGATATTGCGTATGAAAATGGGTGGGTTTGGGGCTAGAGCAGAACAATTGCTCACATATATTTCTCTACTTGATTCTTTCATGAATCCTAAGCAACTTCAACAGTAATTATACTATCTCCTTGTGTGTTGCATACCCAGGCTGTGTGTTTGCGCGCATGTGAATTTTAGCACTTGCAAAAGATGTCAGACTGATTGTCCTGGAGATTTAAATACTGTAATTAGCTGTAGCACAGGCATCAGAGTAAGCTCCCACACACACGGTCCCCCCAAAAATGCTTACATCTTTAACTAAAAAGACCACTGTCATAGTTCTCAGCATCCCCTTCCAGCAAGACCTGTGTTGCAACAATCCCACCCCATTTCCTTCCGGCCAAATCAGACTCAGTTCTGTCCCTTTCTGGAGCTATAAACAGAGAGTCCAGCAAAACAATCTTCACACCTGACATAAACCAAAATAGTTTCCTGCCCCGCCTGGGCTCAATGCTCAGTCCTTCACCCTTCTCCCAGAAAGCTGGCTCTCCGGTTTCCTCCCCTCAGAGTCCACACTTAGCCAACACACAACGGGTACCCACTGCTTCCCACCAGGGACAGCCCTCCTGCTTTGGGTCTGACCTAGCTCAGTTTCAGCCCTCCCAGAGGAGCCAGCCAGACAACCAGCCTCTCTCAGCTCCCTTTGCTGTCTGCTGCTTCTCCTGGGAACTTGGCCTCACTCCACCCAAGGAGCAAACCCTCTTGTGTGCAATCCACCCAGCCGAGCCTACTAATGAACCCATCTAAACCCCAGCTAAATCAATATCCTGGGGGTAAGGGAGGCAGCTCAGCTGGCACAAATGTGGCTGGGGCTGACCCATGCCCTTAAAGGGACAGCCAACCTGCAACAACCACCTAAGAAGAATGAGCGGTTTCCTGTGCCTATTCAATCACTGGGTGCTGTGCTGAGACTGCTAAAGAAGGTCCCAAGTGTTTAACAAGGCCATAACCAGCCAACCAGCTGTTGGTAACTTTCACTCAAAAGCAGGATTTGAAAAGGGACCTACAGATGAAAAAAAATCTCATTAGCCGCCTATTTAACAAAGCTTCTTTTATGGATGTACATCATTTTTTGAGACTAAGTCTCTGAATCAAGTGATGGACAGAACACCCAGCCAAATCACCACTAATACGAGGTACTCACCACCAATTACTAATATTGGTTTCTTCCCTTTTCACTTTACTTTTACATTTGGTTTGAATCGGGGTAACATTAATATTTTCATTCGTCTTCAATAAAGCCCTACTCTTACCCCGTCTGCTCTGGGGTTTTAGTAGATTGGCCCAGAGTAGTTGTATCCTAAGAAATGGTTAGACAATCAATTGCAGGGCAGAATCTGTATAATGAGCATATAGACAGTATTTAGAATTCTAGCCAGTAACGGAAATTGCAAATGTTTGGCTTCCCTATTAGGAATCTGAATGTTCACATCTGAAAATCTTCTGCAGGAAGGAGTCAAGTAAAGATTTGCATTCATGGAATTATAAAAGAATGTGTAATCCACTGGGATTTATTGCTTTAAGGGAAAGCGGATTATTAGGCAGCAGATACGATAAATAATAAGAAAAAAAATAAATTCAAACAAAATGAACTAGGGACCAAAATCAAGTCTGTAGCAGTGAAAAGGTAAAACGCCGTAAAACTCAATTAGTGATTAAATGGAGAACGTTAACTGCAGCTCATCAGGAATATGATATTACACAATTAGTTGTTTAAGGAGGTCTGCAAAATCACTCATATTTGATTATTTTTTAATAACAATCGCAAGTATTTTATGATGTACATCAATTTCACAGAAAAATTAAAGTTCTCTGTTTTAGTGGTACACAAAAAAGCTTTAGAAACTTCAAGTCTAACAAGAAATGGAAGTGTAATTCAGGAAAGTGCACTTACAGCTGTATGCCAGCAATTTAAAAATAGCTTGTATGCTGTTTACT
Source organism: Macrochelys suwanniensis (assembly GCA_033296515.1). Lineage (NCBI taxonomy): Eukaryota > Metazoa > Chordata > Testudines > Chelydridae > Macrochelys > Macrochelys suwanniensis. Next base: position 20,112,332 of record CM065779.1, on the reverse strand, counting down.
ATTAGAGGATGCCCTAGTCACACAAACAAGTAGTACTGTAGAAAGAAGTACTGAAAGAAGTACTGTAGAAAAATAACTGGGCATCTGCCCCCTGGCATTTTTCTCATGTCTCCCTGGCATTTTTAGTGGCTTTTGTTCATATTCTGTTCCAGTCACATGAAAATGATTGTGGCTGCAATGATATTAAAAAAAAAAATCACATTAACTCCGAGATATGTAATGTGTGAGTGCATGTGTATATTTATATATATAAAAATACACCATATAGTATAAAAATCTCCAGATTAACAAATAGAGTTTTTCTCACAGCAGCAAATATATCCATTTATTTTCACAGTGGGTATCTCATCTTACTAACTGGAACTTGTTAACAATGAAAAGGTATTTCCGTAAGCGTGGGACACACTAAACGAGGCCCAGCTCTGGTATTGTGCAAGCCAGTAAAAAAACAATGCAGATCTCCCAAATCTGACGCTTTGGGGTTTGCAGAGAAGCTAGACTTATTTTCAATGACTCTTGCCCTTAGCCATGTAGGGCTTATTAGTACCTTCTGACAAGATGTGCAATCTTAGAAAATCCACTCAACGCTTGTTTAGACGAACAGCTAGTGCATTGCAAGCTGGGGTGTAAATCTACATCGTGCTAGCGTGATGTGCACTGATGGACTGTGTGGATTGCTATCGTGGCACTACGCTCCCTAATGTGCTTGGATCTGCTACAGTTTGAAAGTAGTTGATTTGTGAAGATCTCCTGTGCTGCCTTTTATATTCTAGAGGGAAGGATCAAACCCTAAAATGATACTCCCTGCTGGGTAACGGGGGGAAAAAAAGACAATTCCCTACCTTTCTATCATTGTCTTATACGGCATCGTGGTACTTATCATAGTATGTTTTTTCCGGTATTTGGTCATGATATTATAATCCTTGTTAAAATATATACATGCATACACACAGAGTACAGGCAAAGGTATATTATTTTCCCCAGTGACACCAGTTACTTTGTTTTCATTAATAGATCTTCATGGAAATTAAACTCAACGTCAATATCTCCACAGGCCAAGTCTACTGCACAGCCAACCAGGCAAAGCCAGGTTTGTAAGGCAAGCTAATATAGTCTCTCTTCACCACCGCCACCAAAAAAACATTGTAACTACAGAAACGTATTAAAAATAAGTCATTTCTGAAAAAGATCTGCTATATAAATAGAGTACATAAATCAAGGTATATTAAGGCCATTAGGAAGGAAAGACTGTTGACCATAATAATGAAAGGCCAGAGAAATGTGCCAAATTTGGAATTACTTGGTTTTATAGTATTTTTGTCTCCCTTGGTTATTCATTACTGAGTCTCATTTCATCTAACCCTATACCTTCCTTCTGCTGTGAGAAGAAAAAGAAAAAAGAAAACATTTAAAATATTCTCCAATTTAAACATGTTTCAGGATAAAAGTCTTAGAAAAGAAATCCAATTGGGATGACAGTGATCTGCCTTCTACGCTCATTTTAACTGATAATCCAGGACAGGCGTTATTTTAGGGCTTGTCTACACTACCCGCCCAATTCGGCAGGTAGCAATCGATCTTTTGGGGATTGATTTATCGCATCTAATCTAGACGCGATAAATCGATCCCAGAACACGCTCCCATCGACTCCGGTAATCCACCCCGACACGAGGAGGAAGCGGAATCGACGGGGGAGCGGCAGCCTTCGACTTTGCAGCGTCCACACCGTGAGGTAAGTCGAGGGAGGTACGTCGACTTCAGCTACGTTATTCACGTAGCTGAAGTTGCGTACCTTACATTGATGCCCCCCCCCGTAGTTGGACCAGGCCTTTACCATAACCTTTTGGGGGGCCCAATGTTCCCCCCATTTTAGTCAAAGGCAAACTCCCTTACACTTAAAAGAGCCAGAGTTAAGAATCCCTTTGTGCAGACTTTTAAATTCAGAGGTATAATTCCTGTGTGTGAGATATATCTAAGACTAAAAAATGAATTTTCCAATTTCAGACAAATGTTTGGCAAGTAGTTAAGATCATTCTACACAAACGAAAGCAATGACCATAGTGTTCTAGACATGATTGACTATAATCTCCCAGCCCACATTACAGGCTTTACCCTCCATGAGTAATCTGATCATCTGTTCACTTTTGGAATGAATATCTTCCAACTACTAATTAGGTAGGTGCGTAAAATTTCAATAAAGAGCTACGTAAAAGCAGTTTGGTGGGTTTTTTGCAAATCAGTGTTAACCTGAGAGCCAGAAAAAAAACCACAAGCTCAACATTTGCTTCTTGGCACAAGAATAGGAAAGAATAATAGAGATAGAGCCTAAAAGAACTGGAATATTCAGATGCAGATAGAAGTTAGACAGTTAAAAATGGGTTTCTCAAAGTTAAACATTTTAGCACGAGAAGGACATCCCTAATTCAACAAGACTTTGTATCTGAATTTCATCTCTTTTGTCAGAATAAAGGAAAAAGAGAGGAAGAGACAGAGATAAAGACTCATGTACGTATCTTATTTCTCATGTCTAGGACCAGACAGGAATACTTTAGCTACAGATGGTTACTAGTCAATCCAAAAAAAGCAGTCAAATAAAATTGAATAAAGCCATCAAAGGAGAGCAGCAATTTGTTTTAAGAAGTCCCCTTTTTCTTTTTGTGCTTGAAAAGATCCAGACTCCTCTGGAAAATCTATGGAGGAGTCTGCACCTACCTGTATTTTTCTTAATAAAACTTTAAGAAATTTGTTAATCTAGATGTTTAGCAAATCCACAGTGTGTGTGCAGGGGGCGGGGGGGGGGAAGGGTAGGAAGGGAACACTCACTGCATCTGTATATACAATTCATTCATCCATTGATTTGTCTCAAATAATTTAAAATTGGCTTTTTGTGCAAAATGTCAATATTCAGAGCAAGATATACCATGTTGAAATAAACACAGAAGACCCGATTCCTTCCATCTTATGTCATTTACACCTGTGAAAAATGAGTGTGAAATGGGTGTAAAATACCATCATTCTGATTTCTGTTCACTTTGCAACAGGTGTAAGTGACTAGACACAAGGTACAAGACAGTGGAGATTGAGGCCCATATATAGTGAGTATATACTTTTATAACAGAACTAAATCACGTATTCACCAAGTGGATTAGCATCACCAGCCCATCAGGACACACTGTGTACTATACATTTTTAGCAATCTCATGTGCACCTATTGGCTTAGAGGTACTTTGTAGCAGGAAGTGGGTCCTGTCTGTAAGGCCTTGTGGTGTGAAATGCAGTTTACTGACAGAATAGTAATCAGCATCTACAAGCTACCTGCTGCTTACTGCTTCTCTTCTGAAACTCGGTGGTTGCACGGTATAGCTTCTTCATAGCTCAGTGCATTTAGCAGAGACTCATAAAATAGACTAAGTACAATATAGAGTTGTCAGAACTTGAATATTATCTGACAATTTCATAGTTGTTGTTTAAGAACAGTCTCTAAGGTATACACAGATTTTGTTTGGAATAAAAATCCAAGAGAAAGAAGTGGTATTTTCAGATGCAAACCCGAATTAATAATTGAATAAAACAGATTTGTAGTCTTTACGTGTTTGCACTTGCTGCCAATTTTACTGATGATCTGATATACGCCTGCTGTGCTAGACATGGCATCCAGGTAAACCAGCCCCTCTTGTGTCAAGCGTACTGTGTAGTCTTCAAAGTGCTGCAAATGCTGGCTGTATCCCAGCTACTTTGTTACCCATCATTTTATCTAGCAAACCAATATATTCTCTAGATCTTTAGTTTTAACTCTAGACTTTCATTTTGCTATTTTACATTAATGGCACTTGCTGTAAAAAAATTAATGTTCAGGCACACAAAAACTGCCTTTCATCTCTACTTGTGCACCAGTTCTCAAGTCACCACCATGCTCTGAAATCTCGAGACACACAATCCTTTGAGTAGGTTTCTTTGTTAGGATTAGAAAAGAGCTTTCATTTAGAAGGTGGAGACTGAAGAATTTCCAGCCGATCATGGATATCAGCGCATACATATGATCTCAGGTCTCAGAGAGAGTCAAAGGTTTGTATCATAGAAGGATCCCATTCCATCAGACTAACTGGATGCATCATGGCAGACCTTCTTCCATGGTTTTCTCCCCTTGCACTGCCTATGAGTGGGAAGGCCATGCAAACGTGCAGAACAGTATATTTCATGGCTACAAAGTCAGTGGCTGAAACAATAGCTCACATCTGATTCCTCTTCTGCGCTGGAAATGTCCTGTCCTATTGAAATGCTTCCTCCTTTTCCTGGGTGTTTTGTATGATACAAAAACACATGATTTTAAATTTTTGGGGAGAGCTGGGCATGCAGAACCGAGGCTGAATAAACTACGAAAAATCTGTCAATTCAACCAGATGGATTATTACACTATTTAAAGACAAAAGTTAAATAGTGCAGAGAATGAGAAATAATCTGGCGGGAGCATTTACTGTTTGGAAGGAAATGGAGCTGCCCCAAATGGATCTAACTCTAATGCTGGTTGCTGCTGGGCCTGCTGTGGTGTTACACTCTGCACAACCAGTTCTGTGAAGGGCACTGCCCCAAAGTCATCTGTTTTTAGCCCATCACCACTGTGAACAGCCCCATGCAGGGAGCTCTGTCTAGGTCTACCAGGCACTACTATATTATGGTCCCCACGGTTGTCACCAAGTCCTTGATGTTGCGGGTTCCGTATCAAGTCTGGTGGGTGGAAAGGTTTGGCTCCAAAGGGGTCCAGCAGATTCTCGTCCGCTTGCAAAGGGTTGCCTCGATCTTTGCTGTCAGTCAATGCAACACTTATGTTTTCCTTGGAGTCCGAGATCGTTAGGAATTCGTTGCTGCTTTGGGAGTCCCTGCGGCCTGTTTTTTTGTGCCTGCGGGCTCTCTCTGGGGTGCGGTAGCTGGGTTTCAAAGCCTTCTTGGTGCTGGTCGGCGTGCCATGGTGGCGCTTCCCATTGCTTTTGGGCACCTCCTGTTTCATGCGTCTTTGCCGGGAGGAGAGTTTCTGCAGGTTCCGCTGCTGCTTCACCTTCTGTTGCTGCTGGCTCCCTGTAATCTCCTCAAAGGGGACGAGCCCAAAGAGGTCCTCTCTGCTTTCATTGCTCTTTGGGGTGGAAAGAGGCTGGAAAGGGGTGCAGCCAAAAATATCCACACTTCGGGGAGAAGTAGGGGAGGTTTGGGTCTTAGCTCCTACAACCAGGCCATCTGGCTGGGACACCTTCTTGCTGAATGGGGCTTTGGTGAAGACATCAAAGTCATCCTGCTCTTGCCTCAGGCCGAGAAAAGCAGGCTGAGGAGAGAAATCTGCGTCACTCTTTTCTCTTGGCTGAGGTTGCTGAGTCTTAACAGCAAAGAAGGGGACAGCGCCAAACACATCAAATTCTTGGCCAGGGCTCACTTTGGCCACAGTACTTGGTAACTCAGTCAAGGAAGAGAGCGCTACATTGGGTTCTCTGTCTTCACGACTGTCACCCACCTCTCTGTATCTACCGCAAGGGATCCCTTCCATGGGCTTTCCCTTAGTGCGATCGGAATCGGAATCAGAACTCTGCTTTTCTTCCTCCTCTTCCTCCGCCTCATCTTCAGAGTCCATAAGGAGTGGCCGATGGCCGAAGTTCTCAGGTTCTGTATCATTGTCATCATTAAAGTCTCCATGCTCCCCCTGTAAGACATCTTCATCCTCCTGCTCTTCATCTTCCTCACTGCTCTTGGGAGAAGGAGGATCAGATTCAAAGTCACTCTCTGACTCATCACCTCCTTTCTGCACTTGTCCCCCTGCAGTTTTTCTTCCTGGATGGTGCTCTCGAGAGGCTTGACTTGATTTTTCAGACTTGTTTGGGCTTTCTACATTTTCTTGACTGCTGGCTGAGTTGTCAATTGCCTTTCCGGGAGAACCTGCAGGGCCAAAAAAAATATAAAACATAACTTTAAATTCACTTTTTTTTAAAAAAACGCTCTTATTTCACATACACCATATAGACATGTAGAAGGGTGCAGGTGCATTCAGATGTGCCTCTTTTGCCATTATTCACAGAAAAGAGACTGAAGGTCCACAGAGTTGATCTGATGTTAATGAAACAGGTAAACTGTCAAACCTTTGTGCCCTTAGGTTACTTCTAATACACCTGGCCTGTGGGAACAACAGTTTCTCTCTTTTGACAGCTCTTGGTATCAATCTTCAAAAGATAAGGCCAGCTGTTCAGGTGTGCACAACGCAGCTCCTACTGAGAATGATGGGAACTGCTGGGTGATGAGCTCTTTGAAAATTTTCCATTTATTTAAGCTGCCTAAGTGGGAGCCAGTGGGGGTCCTGAACTTTTGAAAATGTAGTCTGTCAAGCTTGTAGATCAATTAATGGAAAAAAAAAATCTACTAGTGTGAGCTAGTCACATTTTATCTAATTTGTCCAGTTTCTGAACACCATGTAACAAACATGCCTTACTACCAATCACAAATTGGAAGGCAATGCAGTTTTATGACAGCATCTGAATTTGAAGACGCTTCTTCATTTCTGGAAGACAAATGTGGACACCGTCTTACTGGCTGCAATACTGATACAGGACTGCAGTACAAAGTGATCGCTACTGCAGCACCCTCCATCTGTGGACAACTTAGCTATGCTTGGACTGTGAAAACAAATGGTAAAAAAATATAATGCAAAGAATGGAGATCGCTTAGTTCATATACAATTCCTTCAAAAAGGCTATCCACGTGAGGTCCCAAAGGATTAAATGAGACTGGTTTAAATGTCTCCAGAAAGTCATTTTCATTTGACCTTGTCTGTACTACACATTTTTGTGCCTATTTCCAACACTGGTGCACCAGTGCAAGCACTAGTACAGCCCAGGCACGGGTATTGTTTTCAGCATGGTATCAGAAACCCAGCTCTACAGCACAGTATTGGAAAGGCCAGAGAGGGGCCTACATTAGCCCTCTCGCTGGGTATGGCATATTGTTGTGCAGATGCTATATTACTAGGGCCCCCTATGCCCATAATGTTGCAATCCATAGTGGAGCTGACTACACCAGCTGCTACCAATATTTTGAGTGCAGTGTTTACCTAGGCCTGATCACAGGAGGTCTAATTCAGTGGTTCTTAACCAGGGATCCAGGGCCCACTGGGGGGGCCGCAAACAGGTTTCAGGGGGTCCGCCAAACAGGGCCAGTGTTAGACTTGCTGGGGCCCAGGGCAGAGAGTCGAAGCCCTGACATGTGGGGCTGAAACCCGGGGCCTTGAACCCTGGCACCTGAGGCTGAAGTCAAAGCCTGAGCAACTTAGCTTTGCAGGGGCCCCTGTGGTGGGGGAGCCCTAGGCAATAGCCTGGCTTGCTACCCCCTAATGCCGGCTCTGGAGTTTATATGCAGAAAAAAGTTGTTGTGGCACAGGTGGGCGATGGAGTTTTTAGAACATGTTGGAGGGGGCCTCAAAGAAAAGGGTTGAGAACCCCTCATCTAATTGACACGGGGGAGATTTTTAAAAGGCAAAAATGCCAGCCAGGCACCTAACTGCCTTTGAGACAGTTAAGCTAGGTGCCTGCCATTTGTGCCTTCAAAAATCTCCATGGTGCTTAAAATGGTTGCAGCGGTGGGTGATCTGTCTACATTAGGACTCAGTATTGTTAATGCCAGCAAGGCTGAATGGGTGGTAGCAAAAGTAGGAAATTCTGGAAACATTTCTTTGACATATACGTCCCAAGTACTTATCTTGCTGTTTCAAACTGGGTGTAGTCCAAAAAATCATGCTCTAAACGGACATTGTGAGGTCCCATAGTAATTTTCTCCCATTAAACAGTTTACAAATCATTTAAAGGATCTTTAAAAAAAAAAGAAAAAAAAAAAGTCAACTTGGGGTCTGAAAAAAATCGGTCTGTTCTTGCTCGGACATCCTCCTCCTACCTGATTAAGATTCTGCAATTAGAATGTAGCTGACAATTCCACTTTCGATGAACGATGCACAATAGAGATACAATCTACTCTTTCATAGGTACATTGGCTTGGTAATGTTAGACGTAGTCAAAACTTGTTCATGCCAGTAAAGTAAGCAGACATGACAGCATATCAGTCCCCGAGGGTACGTCTATACTTACCCGCTGCTTCGGCGGCGAGCAATCGATCTTCTGGGATCGATTTATCGCGTCTCGTCTAGACGCGATAAATCGAACCAGGAAGTGCTCGTAATCCTGCTCCGCGGAGTAGGCGGAGTCAACGGGGGAGCCTGCGCGCCGCGGGTGGACCCCCGGTAAGTACCTTTTCATTTGAACTAAGATACTTCGACTTCAGCTACGTTATTCACGTGGCTGAAGTTGCGTATCTTAGTTTGAAGCGGGGGGTTAGTGTGGACCAGCCCTGAGTGTCGAAAAGAAGGAAGAGTCACAAAAGAAGGAATTTTTGCACAGGAAGAGTCACTTTGGGGTAATTACTCTCAAGCTTTAGAGACTGGATATTGTATGTTGTGAGGGTGTCTCTTACTTTGAAGTTTCCAAATTTTGAGTTTCAGTAACATAGGTGGGAGAAAACAGTAATACGGCAACAAACTGTTACAATCAACCGAAAAAAGGCTTTTCACGTCAATTCAATATAGTATACCTGCACTTGTCAACTGTCCCATTCTTCTCCCTAGAACATAGATCACATTGTAGCTGCATCCCTTAAGAGCATATCACACAACACTATAATGGTAGTAATAAGGGTGCTGATTAGTGTCGTTGCTTGAGCTCTCAAAGGGTGAAAGTCACCTTTTCCTGCACATAGTCTGAGTAAGGCGGCTTTGTGTGAAGAAATACACAGATGAAGAGGAGGTGGGGGAATTCAGCACACCAGCAAGCCACATGGCTACAATACAGTCCCAGTATTTTTGATACAGCACCACGCGTAGGGTGAACTATTGGTGAATGTGCCAACCCAGTGGTCTCTCTGGATCAGCATCTGTATAAGCATATGCAGATTACCTATGAAAAGGCCAGCAAAAACAGATGCTTGAGCAGTACCACTTATATTTACAAAAAGACATAGCTGTTATGAAACACCGTTTTGTAGCTTTATTTTAAAAGGTCACATCTCTTCCCTCCTCTCCAGAAGCACATTTTAAAAGCTATGATCTAATTTCTCACCCACTACAATACTTTGGCCCTGGTTCAGCAAAGCACTTAAGCACATGCTTAATGTTAAGCACGTGCTTAAGTGCCTTGCTGAATCAGGGTCTTACTGCCTAGGCTGTTCATGTTCTTGGTAAAACACTGATGCACTAGAAAGAATAAAAGTACAAATACAAAATCAAGTCTTAATAGCATAAAGGGGATAAGTTAAAGGATCTTTCTTCAGTCTCCATGGAATAGAGATTATGGGTCCTGTTTCAGTTGTACAGGATAGCAGGTTTGCAGAGACAGATCAGAGAATATTCTCCCCACTCCAGAAAAAGGTTGTACTTGAGGTAGTAGAGGCTCAAGTCTAATTACTTGGAATACTTTTGTTAATTATGAGGCCAAAATAGTGTCTATAGAGCTTGTAAACAAAAGGAGGGGGGAAATAGAACAGGCAGCTCATCTTTATTTAGGCTCTATCTGAATAGCACAAAATGACCTCTTTCATTAAATGATTTTTTCTATAATGGAATCCGAGTTTTATGTTGAGGCAGATGAAGCACCAAACTGTTATATAAGAGAGCTGGAATCTATTCCTGGTTCTGTCACTGGCCTGCTGGGTGGCCTTGGGAAAGTCACTTCACCTCAGTTTCACCATCTGTAAAATGGGAATGATATTGATCAGGTCGTCAGTATTTTGTAAAGCCCTTTGAGATCTATGGATGAAATGTGCTATACAAGAGCTAGATATTCTAACAAGTTATGTTATTAATCTGACGTGCTATTGAGTGTAGTAAACCACAAGCAGAGCTCTTAATCACCTGCAGGGGTGGAACAGAGCCCTGCTAGAGCTCCACTCCTGCCGGGGGTTAGATTTGCTCCACCAGAACTTCAGAGCTTCCCTGTTGCAGAAATTAGGAGTGCCACTGGAGTTTAGCTTCAGCGCCCTTTTCTGCTGACTCAGCCAGCCTGTAACTGATGGAACACAGGTAACCTGAACCCCTGATTTTACATAGGTATCATGTGTCCCTTGAGACCTTTGTAAAATTCAGAGTTCAATTATACTAATCATATTTTAGTATCTTACAGGTGTCTTAGACATCACCTTTCATCCTAAAGGACATTAGAAAAGTTTACTCACACACACAGTATGGAGAATATTTATACCTTTGTAGATAAATTTCATTTCACCAACAGGAGATTGCTTAATGAATACAGGTCTCATGTTTATAGTATCACACCAAAGTAAATCAATTTATTTACTGAAAATGCTATACTTCCTGACGTCTCAGATCCTCACTCTTACTGAAGCACACCCCTGATTATCTTTAATGACTTCGGTTTTTTAACTACAAAAAAAGGACTGAATCTCTCCTAGCAGCAGCTGTTTTATTACTGGGTTTTGCTGTCCTACAAGAGAAAATATAAACCTACACTCTTGTACTGGCCTTTACTTTTGGCTTTATTCGTTATTTACAGCGGTGCTATGATGAGCAAGGTGCTTTCCAAACACAAGTCCCTGATCTAAGACCTCAAATCTAAGGCCAGACAAGTAAACAGAGATTGAGAAAAGAGAATAGGCAGTTTATATGCCAGTTAACTAGAGCACTGGTTCTCAACCAGGGGCCTGGGGCCCGTGAGCTGATTTTAGGGGGTCCACCAAGCAGGGCTGTCATTCGACTTGCTGGGGCCCAGGGTAGAAAGACAAAGCCTCACCGCATGGGGCTGAAGCAACTTAGCTTTGCATGTCCCCCTGTGGCGAGCGACCCAGAGCAATGGCCCTGATTGCTGCTCCCTAATGCTGGCCCTGGCTTTTATATGCCTAAAAAGAGTTGTTGTGGCATAGGCCGGCCATGGAGTTTTATAGCACATTGGGGGTTGGCTTAGAAAGAAAAAGGTTGAGAACCCCTGAACTAGAATCATCATATGCACCATCACACAAATGTGTCTTTAAGAGGGACTTGAATGTGGACAGGATCAAGTCTTTGCATATGAGCTCAGAGAGCTCATATGAAGCATAGAGGGTCACATGGAAGACCGCACAGAGAGACTTGTGCAAAAAGCTAACAAATGAGTGAAGAGCATGGGTGGAGAAGAAGGGATGAGGGGCAATACAAAGCTTGACAAGGAAAGATTAGTAGGGAGGACCAGAATTACAGAGAGCTTTGAAGGTAGTTGATGAGAAGCTTAAGTTGGATGCAATAATGGGTAGGCAGCCAATGGAAGGATTTGGAAAAGGGGGATGGTTACATTGATTAAACTGAGGGGCAAGGAGGAGGGGATGAGTGTCTCTTCTAATGTGAGCAATAAAGGGAAGTAAGCCACTACTGTATTCCACTCCAGAGAGTAAAAAAAGCAACTGCTAACACCTCCCAGCAGAGCATTGCTACACTGAAGTGCTTCATAGTCAGCAGGAAGGAAGAGGGATGGGTGGTATGGAAACAAAATTACTTGTTGGCAAAAGAGTTAAAAATACAGAAGGGCAAATACTTCTCTTCCCTCACCTACACTCCCCTCCTCCCCGATATAACTCCATTCTTACAGCATTTAATACATTTTAAAGTTGAATATAAAAAAGACTTTAAAAGGCATGTTTATTTTTAAATTGAAATATTTTGAATTTATAAAAAGACTTCTTACAACTGACATGCAATCACCTCCTTCAGCGATGGGCCAAATTTGTAATCCCCAGCCCAAGGCACTGTTTCTACAAATACAATTGTAGCATAGTAGGGGGGAAAATCAGCCTAAAGGCAAAAGATCTCATGCAGCTCTTCAGTTTAGAGAGTGTCAAGGGTAGGATTTTGGACCTGAGTTTAACAGTGTCTAGATGAGGCGTGGTCAACAGCAGGCACTAGCCAGTAGCAAGGGCTGCATAGTTATAGGTCTGCTCCCAGAAGCAGCAATGTGTACTCTACCGTATATCCCCTTGCTCCTCCCTCAAAGACACACAGGATAGAATCTCTGCTTCCTGTCACTGCATCCGACAAGAAAACATTTAGTTCTGTGTTCCAAAGACTGTTCATAAAGTGAATGATGGGTATACAAACTCAAAACTTTTGTCAGTAGAAATCTGAGGGAAACCAGATACACATTTAAGCACTTCTTTCCAATTCAACTGGCCCGACCACATTACATCTATGCTCCATGGACTGCTTCCCAGTTCAGTTTAATTCATAAGGTCATACGTGGTTTGGGTCCTGTACAACTTGAACAGCATCCCCTTCCTATGTCTCATCATCTCAGTTGAAGCTCTTTTGCTGACCGTGCGATGATGTTTTCATGCAGGGAGTTGAGGCTGGTTAATTTCAGGAGAGTCCCTAGCATGGAATCCACTTCTTCTGGGTGAATCACAAGAGATCACTTTTATCGACCTTCAGAGCATGGAACAAAACATATTTTTGATCAAGCATTTGCTCAACTAACTGATAATCACTAGTTGATTTGTGGTTAATTGAAATGGTTTATGCTGCAGGGGGCTATTTGTACTGTCCACTGTGGGCGGTTTAAGTCAGTAAGATTCAGTAATATACCCATATGCAAGTCATTAATGCATAAAAATAAATCAGTAAGTTACATCACGGTCAACACCCAACGTAAGTTATAAGTAGAACATCTATGTACTGTTAAAGCAATTAACCTCTGTAGTACTGCACTTGACCCGGAAAGTCCTCAGCTAAGAAAAATTTACATATACTTTAATGACAGTTGTGCTTGAGAAAGGACTAAAGGATTGGGCCCTCTCTCTTCATTAAAAAAAATCAGCACCCCTAGAATATAAGTAACTGAAGATTGTTCACAGTACAGGCAAATTTGCATGCTTTTTTTTTCTTTTCTTAAATGATGAATTGGTTAGTCTGAGCAAAAAGTTTGTCACTAACTGGTAAAGCTTCTGCTGTTGGCTTACAGTTTATTCCTTTGACACTCAAGCAAAATGCAACTTTATCACTCCAAGCAAGGTCAATATTATGTTTTGATGGTTAATGGTCTATTTCTGGCAGGATGTAGAAGTTTACTGGACTATCTTGTTGTATTCTATGAAAAAAGAATAACGGAATAGTTTGCCCAGCGTCATAAGAAGAATTTAGAAGTAATGTATGTTTTTTGTATGGATTTAAGAACAAAATTACCAGAAACATCAGGTGATTATAGCTTTGGACTGTTTGTTTGCTTCTGGTGTTAAATTGCTTCTTATCTGTTCTTAGTTTAAATAGTACACATTTGGTCTACTGTTAAATTAAAATCTGGATTATTTGACTGGATACTTTAGATTTCCCAAAGGTATAGCCTTCATGTTGGACTTGATAACCCCATGTCTTCCAAATCCTGACATTTCCAATATTTGTTGAGACACTGTAATTGTTAACATGAATGTGATTAGTTTGCAAAATGAAAATAACCTAAATCTATCTGATTTAGGGTAGACATTAGCAACATTAGGTTCCGAAAGACAAACCTGTTTTTAAAATATTAGTACCACTGTAAGTGTATACTATGCTTTTTTGTATATGCCTACACACACCTATTTCTGTATGAAGAGAGTTGAACACTTGTAACATCTAAACGGTTCAATTTCTGATTAACTGAAAATTTGGTACACTGAAAATATCTAAATATCACATACTGGTCTTTAGTCTCATCTTCATGCTCTCACCCTGATGATGCTAGGAGACTAACCATTTGCAAACTGCATTTGAAAGGACAAAGAGAAACTGTGAGGGCTGTGTTTGACCCTTTGGAGAATATACTGTGGCAACATTTAACCCATATTATGGTGCATGTTTACTTTTCAATGGGAAACATTGCCAAGACCAAACACGTGTAATAAAAGACTTGGGGCATGAGCCAGTGCCCATTATAATCAATGGTGCTGGATTTGATCTATACAGTTTAAGAGTCCTAGCCCACTAGGTCAACTTCACTTTTGCTGACCTACATTAACATCCTAAAGCCTACTTTTCCAATATGTGGACAATTCCTGTAGAGGAATGGGCTTGAGAATGGAGAAAAGGGAGAAGAAATTGGTTGGGAAATAATTTTGTTTATTTGAACTTGCTTGCTATATCTTCTGCAAAGAGGTCTTATTTTAACTATACCTGAAGTGGTTAGGTGGTTGGTTGTTTGTTTAGCGGGATGAACATTTGCTGTTATTGGGCCTGATCACCCAAGCACCTCTTCTTTTCAACATAGCCTTTATCAACATTTTTCTTTCAGCCGTAATAAAGCCAAGAGCGCTTTGAGAGATTTGGGAACAGCTTAATAGCTAGGGTGACCAGACAGCAAATGTAAAAAATCAGGACAGGGGGTGGGGGTAATAGGAGCCTATATAAGAAAAAGCTCCCAAAATCGGGACTGTCCCTATAAAATCAGGACATCTGGTCACCCTATTAATAGCTGACATAAAATATTTAGTTTTCATATTTAGAGCATTCTGCAAACAGTCAGTATATGACTAACTGTTCCATTGCCAATCAGTTTTGGTGCCTCCATTCCTTGTAATGGCATAGGAATAGGCAGGCCTATTGGGGCTAAGTGGGACTAATCACATGAGTAGTGTTACTTACAGACATGTTTCCAGGATCAGCTAAATAAAGGGGTTGTGTTTGCCTGAGATTGTTATAGGGGGTCCTTAGCCATTGTTAGCATCCACACGTCACTAATGGTAATACTAAAGAAATAGATCTAAAGATCTGCACAGAGACACAATAAGGATCAGGGCAGAGCATGGAACAGGAAGAATAAATTGCTAGGACTAGTGTTATTTAAGTGCTTTCTTATTTATTTTAAGTGTCTGATGAATTAGGTGGGAACAGTAAAAGACTTCAATCCTATCAATCTATTGAACAGAGGCTACATATGAGAGGCTATTTCAGAATAAAGATTATGCTATATCAGCACTGAAGTAGGTAGATCACACAAAAAATAATGACATACATTTATATAAGAGACCATTAGTTTTTTATCGAGTCCCTTGCTTGTATATAGTAGTAAGTATAGCAGTTTTAACCAACCAGACCATCTCCTGTCCAAGCTTTTTGAGAACATGAACATAACTGTAAAGTCCTAAATCCATATGTAGGTACCTAAATAAGTGGCTTGGTTCTTGAAAGTTCTGAGCACTGATGAGCTCCCATGACGTCCGTGGTTACAGGCATACTTTGAAGACTGCCAAGTCATTTCCTAGTCTGATTGTTCCTATCCTACATAATATAAGGGAGAGCCCACTTAAATTCTAAAACCAGAACCGTGTAAGCGTGGGGATTAGAATCAAAGCTCTGTCTCCTCAACTAGTACTATAACTCAGAATTCTCACACAGAAGTGCACTTGAAAGACCCTTGTTCCTCCCTTGTTCCCCTTTCAACCTCCCATTCAAAATGATTTTAACAAAGCAGCAGCCACGCTGACTCATTTTTAGTTCTCACTCTGCCATGGTCTAATGTGAACTGCTGCAGTTTAAAATTGGTGACAAAAAGCCTAAAAATATAGGAAACAACCCAAGAATAGAGAATAAGAAACTATGTGGGGGATTTGTTTCTTTAAACTTGCAAGATCTCGTCTAACCACAGCTGTGTGTCAGCATTCTGTTACCATTTATTGACAGTAACGAACAGTGAGATCAAGTTTGGGTGTCTTGGATGTAAATCTGAAGCTTACAAGACATAGCTTGCAAAGAAGCATGGGTGAGAGATGTCTGTTAATTCTCATCCTTATCAAAACCATCCTCAATATTACCCACTCGATCTGGAATTTTAGAATAATCCGATTTACAAAATATTCTCCCCCAGGATAGTTAATTATTTCATAGCTTTAGGATTGGGTTGTCCTTGCTCCTTATCTGGATGTGACTATTAGCAATTAAAAAGTTACCTCTGATTACTAGACGACTTAGAATAACTTCTAACTTTCATTTGAGTAACACTTCTGCCCTAAACTGCTTACTTCTCATACTTTGCTTACAAGCCACAAAAGTATGTTTTCCTTGTTTGTATGCACAGATGTTTTTTGTTTAGATCTAGAAATAAGTTGCCTCTCTGCACCCTTCCTAGGGTACTTGTAAGCGCATACAACCAGTTTATGGGGGTTAATTTGGAATATTTATTTAATGACTCAGCAATATAAGGCCAAAAGTCATTCCACTTCTATTAATAGCAGACCTCAATTTCTTTTTTGTTACGTGCAGGTAAAACAGTGAAAAATGATTTCCTAGAGGAAGAAGCACAATGTTTTTATTCAAAACCTGAGATTAATTTCCTGACATACTCCCCACTGAAACTGAAGGATACTTATTAGAATCATACAAAAGCAAATCCAGCAACCCTCTTTCCCCCCCTAATTTCAGTGAAAAGATTCACATTTTGCTTTGTATGATTTTCATCAGCTTTGATGAGGAAAATATGATACATTATGGATGTATTAAACTTCTGCAACTTCTAAATCATATGCTGAGATAATATAGTTATAGACAGGGTAAGCCTGGTTTTCCTCTCACTTACACTGGTTTTACAATGGTGTCTCCATTGACTTCAGTGAAATTGCTCCAGATTTAAATCAGTTTAAGAAAGGGGAGAATCAAGCCCTTTGGGGGGTAAAAGGAAGAGAAAGCCCATCAGAAGGTAACAGCAATTTCCGCAGAAATAAGAGTTTTCTTTACTTTTTTTATACACCAAAAATACACAATGAAACATGTCCAAGAGAAAATCCTTTTTAAGCAACCATTGTTTTTGAGATCACGAAGAAATCCCCATACATATTGAATATATTCTTGATCACTTTGAAACATATTATTTGAACCCAAAAGGACCAATAAAAATGAATTGCCCAAGGTAGTCTTTCAATCAACATACATTATTTCTGAACAGGAAGATCCAAAATTCCTAGGGTTCTCTCCTCACCCAAAATTCCCTCAGGGTTCTCTCCTCTGTTTCGCCTCACCCTCCACCCATGCCTCCAACAATATGCAGGAACGTTGCTGATTTCTTGATATGGAGAGAAGAACTGAATTACTAGATTTTGTAATGAAACAAAAAAAAACCCCGAATATAACAAAAATTAAAAAGATGGGCTAGGCACAATAAGTTAAAAAAATCTTTAGTAAGTGGGAGCAAAAGTTGTAATAAAAGCTTGCTATTGGTAAAGCCTCTATGACTAGAATTCAAAAGGGCCTCGAAAGAGGAAAATAGTGAATGTTAGATGTTCTTGATGGCAGATATTTCTCCCTCTTCTCCATTCTGTTGGGAATGCATGGCTAATCTATAGTATATAGTTGGGACATCATTGGTCATATGTCCTTGCATTTTAGAAAAAAGCATGCATCTTACCCTACTTACTTGTTTACAGTACAAAGTCACAGCATAATAAAAAGTATGATTAACAGTCTTTGCTGAAAAAAGCCATAGTCTAAAATATACTAGGTGTATATTACAGTGCTAGACTTAACTGGATTCATCATTGCTTGAAGAAGCTTCCACCACTTCCACTACCACTGCACACATTATGATTATGCACAGCTCAAACATGCTTTTAGGGAATGATCATACTCCCACTTGAAATAAACAATAACATTCCTGGTGACTTTATGGTCAGAGTCACAGTTGGTTAAATTAATGAGCACTAAATTCAACCTTAAACAAGTAAAAATAAATATCCAAATACAAAGCCCCTGTATTGTTAATAATTTGCAGAAGTTTAAACATTACATAGAAATCTTCCTCCATCAATAACAGTAAAACTATTTTCAACCCCAAAAATAGAAATTGTCAAACTATACTTCATTTACCAAAAATTTTAAATGTATCAAAATAAATGCTCAAAGGGGAAAAAATGAGTTCTTTGTTAATGACATTTTAATGTCAGAATGCACTTTAAAATCAACCTGGCAGAAGATTTCATTTTTTTAAAATAATCTTCTCAAACTGTAAACTGCTGCAATGAAATTTTCAAATATATATTTATAAAAGCTGAAGAAATATGCAGTAACATCTGTTTGCAATGTACTGCTCAGATTGCTACACTTCTAATCAGGTTTGCATCTTGTAGGAGACAATTGTTCTTTACTCAAATGCAAGGCAGGTGGAACATCTTTAATCATATAAGAAGATCCTAATCTTCAAGGAAATTTTCTGTTCTGATGTTCTTTTTCTAGACATCCGATTATAAGAGGATGAATGGCTTGTAACAACTGCAGTAATTACATGCCTTCTGCTGGTTCATCATTTTAGGGGCTGGAGGGCGGAAGAGTGGGGCATAAGGGCCTTGCGCTTTCTTTGAATTGGTAACATACTGCTGCCATCATTTCACAGCAATTTGCCACATGTCAGGCCCCAGGATTACTGGGACGTTTCAACTAAATCTGCACTATTTCTTTGACGACCAGCAGAGCAGCAGCTGCTGAATATTGTAATAGATTTACGCTGCTTGCTGCTGTTTTCAAGACAAAACTGGAAATTAAAACAAACATTTGTTTCTTAGAATGTGTTTTTCCCCCATTCACTATACATCTGTGAAGGACTTTAAACTTATGACCTCTTTGATGGTTTTTAGTGGGACCCCTCTTATATCATGTGTGGCAAATTGCCGGCACTACTATGATGGGTCCCGCGCTCTCTCCTTGTAGGGGAGTTTCAGGGCACCATTTCTTGCCCCTGAACTGGGGTATCAGCTGTCCCACTAGTATCCCAGGGAAGGGGAGTGGAGAGGGAGGGACCCGGGCCCGCCTTCTACTCCAGGTCTCAGCCCAGGGGCCCTAGGATAGCAGGTAAACCACTTGTACTAGTGATACTTTCCCCATGGCTCCTTCCCTCTCCTGCTTGTGGGGCTTCCTGCCTTCCCTCTGCACAAGCCAGGTGTCCCTTTACCTAGGGTCTTGGTCTTCTTAGCCCGTCACAGCACTTCTCCAAACTCTCCTCTGCTTTCCTCCAAACTGCTCTCTGCTCCACCACCAATCCACTCTGCTATAACTCCTCCAAACTGCACTCTGGTCCAACTCCAAACCACTCTGGTCCAGCTCCTTTCCCCTCCTCCCCTATCTGCCTGAAGCAGGGGTTTTATTAGGTTCCTGAGAGGGCCTTAATTGACTGCAGGTGCTCCAATTAACCTGCAGCCACCCTCCCTAGTCTCCAGGAAGCCACGCCTTAATTAGCCTAGGGCTTATATATTTCCCCTCTCACACTCTACTACTGCTCCCTGGCCCTCCTGTATCACACATGCAACATGAGTGGACTTACATAATGCATGATCCTGATGTACTGATCTATTTTAATGATAGTAGAAAACCTACTTCATTGTTTACTATTAAAGGATGCCTAGTTATGCAGTCTCCAAAGGATCTCTGCTCATCCCCAAAAAGGAAAGGGGACCACACAACAAAATGAGTGACAGGAGTATACTTGAGTCATTTCAAGAGCAAAGCAATCAGTGTTGTCCTGGATCATCAACTTGTCACAGATCATGAATTCTCACTGTAGTAGGAAACTGACAGCCATCGTTTAATAAAGAAAGATTACTGCAATATAAGCTATGCTTTTTTTTTTTTTTTGGTCAAAGTCCACAATATTAAGTGCAAGGTTTTTAAAAAAGATTTTTTTCCCCCTAAAGTGAATTATTCCATGAACTCACTGTTATTCTTACTGTGAAGTGGACCACTGCTTAGTAGATGATCATTTAGCCAGAGATACTGGCATGAGTTAGCTGCATCATCTACCAGGCAACTCAAAGGTACCAAAGCATGTTTTGCATGCAGCTGGAGAACTGTGCAATCATATTTGATATTTATATAGGGAATCAGGTGTTTTATGCAAATTTGCCCCATTGATTCAACTATACTCCATATTTCTTCTGCCTAAATTTCAGTGAATTGTGCCTCACATTTACAAATCAAAATCTATAGTAATCTGTGTGTTATAGTAAAAATATGACAGGGAAAAACTTACCACAGGAGTTGCCATGGTCTAAAATCATGCCTATAGATTTAAAACCATACATCATCCATTATTCTTGATTACCACAGTCTGAGGACTGGGACACTACCACTATAGTTTACCAGTTCAAAATTAAATTTTCAGGGAAAGCTAGATGATATTTCTGGTAAAAATATAAGTGAGTTTCATTAGAGATGCTTTGCAGTAGTAAAGAAATGAACACTCTGCTTTTTTTATTTTTTACCAAAAGCTAGAAAATACAACTTGATTCAGAGAATAATTCCAGCCCCTGGGAGCCTGAAAAAATATATTTTTTTAAAGTCTTCAAGTTCCTGGGAATTGTATGGATCCAGTTTAGCTATTCTTAAAAGACAGACCAAAATGTCCTATGACTGCAAGGAGTACAGTACAAGGCAGTTAATTATCTCTAACATTACCATTGAGTACCATTCCGAATAGAATAAATTTATAACAACTAAAACACTCTACCAGAAGTTAACATACAAAGGACCAATTTGTCTGTAGAATTCAGAACTCTTTCATAAGCTGTACCAAACTGTGCCATCCATCACAAGACATTATACACTGCTTTGAGATTTGACAGACTGTGGTGTAGATATGCTGTCAAGAATTTAGGGAAAAAATAACTGTCACCTTGTAAAGAAAGGACGTATTTTCAGGCTTCTGTATTTGCGAAATAGCACTGATTCATGTCTAATACCTCAACGTTGAAGAAATTAACCTAATAAAGCCACTTGTGAAAGCTGTGTTTATAGTACCCACATGAGGTTTAGTAGGGAGAGTCCCCCCAGGATTAACGTAACACAACACTAAAACTATTTACAAAGCTACATTTTATTTTAAAGGGACGAAGCTGAAGCTATGGACAGCGAGCGGTTCCAACCTGTACCAAGCAGCAGTGAGAAGGAACTGGAGAGGCGGTCAGTCTGTCCTGCCCTTTATCCCCTTAGTCAGAGGCACTAAGTGAGCCAGGGAGCAGGCGCGGATCAATGGACACTACTTTCAAATTCTCCGGCTCCAGACACATTGTGAGAGTGTGTAACCCGCAGTGGACTACAATAGGGACCATCACTCGAAGAACATTGACATTTGTTGCCGTTTTTTCAGTAGAAGACCCCAACATAGGCCATGCCCCCGACTGCTGTAGTGCAAGAATTTTTACAACCAACAGCTAGAGAAGATCTTTTATAAGTCGCCTCTTACTTTTCAGCCTCAACTGATCCAGGATTGTAAACATTTTTTTTTTAAATGGCGATACCTTTTTGTAAGTTTTATAAATGGAAAAAGAGTAAGAGTATATAGTTTCTCTCTCTAGATCTCCCCAGATCTTCCATTTCATGGACTCACACTTATCCTAACTATGTAAATAGAAAAAAAAGTGGTTTTTTTTTTCCATTATATGATTTAGTAAATTCAGTTTAATTATCTGAAGGTTATAGGCACAGCAGGCTGAGAAGCAGTAGCAGAGTAAAAGCATCAGAAAGTTGTGTCAGAAGTTAAGGGACTATTAAACATTTCCAGTCCTAAAAGTATCTCAGTGCAGGATACCTTTGCTTGCTGAGTGTATCAAGATCAGGAAAGTAAAACAGTGACATTGAGTTGGGTGGCCATCACTCAAAGGGAACCATTTTGTTCCTTATTTCACATTAATTCAGCCTTGCCTATAAGGCAAAGAAGAGTCTTTGCAGATCCTGCATAATGCAAATCCTGCAGACTCTAGTTCTATGGAGAACACACAGTCCTTAGGACAGGCTTGAGACCTGAGAAATGCTAGAACTCTTTAGGTGATTGAAGGTGGTAATTTAGAGCTTGCTGAGCAGATATAATGGAAGAAAACTCTGAGAATGTAGTAATGTGAGCAGAACCAGTTTAAGGCAGCCTGACAAGGAAAAAGTTGATAGAGAATGAGGACAGAACTAACAGCCTAGCTCTTAATGAGGATCACAGTAGAGAACAGAACGCCAATTATTATTCTGTTCACACCTGGCAATGCATGGTCAGAAAGGGCCTAAGTGTTAGATCACACAAGGAGATTCACAGAAATGCAAACTGAAAGAAGAAAAGGGAACGTGGCTGGAAAAAAAAATACACAAGATTGGAGACAACGTGAAATCGGAGCACATTAGATGAACCATTACTGTGGATATGGACAGTCAGAAAAATCACATGAAGAGGACATTTTTAACTCAACATACCCACAACTTTGAGCATCTTTAAGTTGCACCTTATTTTACTCATTGCTGGCTCCACAGTAATATAAAGTAACAAAAGATTTTTTTAAACGTTATGGAGGAGTGCCCTAGATTCTATTCTACCTCATGCATTAAAATTGCATGAGGTAGAATGAAGTTCTTATTGCAGAATTTTTTAATAACTGGCAAGTTTGTAAGCGATAGAGCACAACTTGGTTTTTAGATCCCAGAGTTCACAGTACAGTCAGAAAATCTGTCTCTATAAAGAAAGAGTTATAAAGTCTCAGTGTCATAAGTGTGACTGTAACCAGACTTAAAGCTAAGCTCTTTATCCCTCTACTGTTGCACCTGGAGGTTCTAATAAAATAGAGGAACAACAAAAATAAAAGACAAAGGCTGGTGGCTGAAAACAATAGAGGAAAGTAGCAATACTCTTGTGTGACCTAAATGACTAATTTCCTTAATAGGAGTGTGTGTTTTTTAACCTGACACAGGTTGTATTAAATCTAATACATCATGCATATGCAATTTTTGAAATGTAAATGCATCAATGCATTTGGGTGCTAGATTAGATTTAAACTTCAAGACATTCATGATAACATTAGAAAAATTGTCCTCTATTCAATCAACCACAAGGCTGATGATTCCAATTTGCACTGGTTTGGTCATATAACTGAACAAGCTTCCTTTGAGAGAGAGATATTTAAATAAGAGGTAGTGATGTTACATATGTAACTTGCCTGGGTGAGAAATGAAAGGTACAGAACCAAAGGGATCTTCAGAAGGATGGTTCTGTGGAGCAGAATGTGGCTCCACATTCTTATCTGAGGATGCTCTCCTCTCCACGAGCCTGTCTGTAAAAATAAATGAAACAGAACAAAAAATAAAATAAAATAAAAATGGCAGTTCTTATGCCAAATTAATGATACGTTTAATAGATTTGTGTTTGTTTTGGAAGGATAATATCCTCTCCTTGTACCCTGACAGCTATCCCATTTTCGAAGGCCATCTGCAAGAGTTCATTCTTGTTTTACTTCTCCGCTCCCACCCGAAGTAAAGTGTGGCAGATGATGAAAATGTATTAAAACCCAAAACCAAAGGGCCTTACCATAGTCAAATTTACTCTGAGCAGCATTTGTAAGAGATTAATTTTCATTCTGTTCCGTTTAGGTTCTAATATCACAATACACACCATGGTATTCAAGGACCAAAGTCAGATGCCTTGTTACTTTTTTTTTTTTTGGGGGGGCGGGGGGGTGTCTAAAATCAGTTTTAAAAAAATTCACCAACTTCCCTAAAGGTAAAGATTTTCTGCTAGAACCACAATCAAGGACATGGATGCTGGTGGGATTACTAATTTCTTTTAAATTATGGGATTGTACTAATGATTGCAATACTGAGTTTCACCAAATCGAAACAAGTATAGGTATGTTTTGTATGCTCTTTATTCTCTAGTGTTCTGGTCTGTTTTAGAATCAGATACATACAGTAGTCAACATTACAAGAATAATGCAACAAAAAATTGGGAACGTAGTCTTCTCGTTTATTAGCCTAGAGTTCCAAAGGTCATCAATGATAAGACAAGAAGGTAACCCAAGTGACTGGAATTCTGTCAGCAGATCTTGGTGCACTATTGCTCAAGAGTCCTGGAACCATTTCCAAGCAGTTACCCAACAGTAAACAGATAGTCATAGCTGATCATTCTGTGGGTATGTCCCATATCCTCAATTGCCCACAGCGCCTCTCCATCTAGCTAAACTCCATTTTTTGATTCAAAGGAAGAAGGGCTGGAGGGCAGGTGAGCAAGGATCTGCAGAAAGTATACATTCAAATAAAGAAAAAGTTATCAGTAACCAGAGTTAATATAAATTACCCTTGTGGTATTCCATCGTAGATTAACAAGTCGTTGCAATTCCCAGGTGGATGAGTAATGAGTGTGTAATTGGACAGATATTGGATAAATGATTTGACAGAGTGAGCATATTGTCTAGCTCCAGTATTTTGAGAGAGTATTACTGAGCCAGATACAAACTGAAAGCATTATAAATCTGAGGGAGACAAGATAAAGAGGTGGCCACAGTCCTCCTAAAATGGTTCATAAGCCCTTCTGGCAAATTCCCACACAAAAGTTGCAGAAGGTGGTGGTTCAACTGTGTTGATTACAGGTGTGTCACTTATAGCAGTACCCAGTCTCAAGACTTCATGTGGATCTCTGTGTAGGGGAAGGAGAGGGTGGCAACATCACTGTATCAGACCCGAGCAGGTTCTTGAGTCATATGTGCACTCAACTTGCTCTCAGTTGCACCAGCTCATCTGTGCACCAAGTCCTGCAAGGTGCCAGTTTGTGTGGGTGCTCATCTATCAGATTGTTGTATTAAAAACCTGTCAATTTCTGCTCTCTTACGGCAAATCCTGAATGTCTGAGTCATGGAAGACTTCCTGGTCAGTTAAAGTTTCAAAAATGGCATTCAGCAGAGGCCATAGTAATAAGCACTGTCAAATTAAAGCATAGAATAAGACAGGTGTGTGGGTAGGCTCTAAAAAGCATTGTTTCTTCCCACCATCACACCCATATGTATAGGGTCAGTCTGAGGAATTTGATTAGTTGTTCTTTTGTATACTCTACTTATACAGCCTAAAATTAACTGCTTAACTCATACACTTTGCCTCCCAGCCCATGATGAGCAGACGACCTCCAATGTTTTCCATGTCTCCCACAGCCATCTTTACAATTGTTCCTACATGAACCTTATCCAGGTAACATCTTCTCTGATCTGGTCTGTATGGACCTTTCTTACTTCAAAGCGCCAATTAAATGAACTGACTATTCACAGAGTCTGAGGACCAGCTGGAGACAGCTGATAGAGAAGAAAAAAATTATTTTCCTCCACCCTTTGTTTGCTGCTTGTTTTAGGTAGTGAGGTCATCAGGACAAGGACTGCCTCTTACTGCATATCTGGACAGAGCCTACTGCATTGTGGCATAATACAAGTTTAATGTAAAATGTGCATGTGGAAGGCTTTAGATACCATCATCCCTAGGCTCCTGCTGTAGGCAAAATGGAGACCAGCAATTTTTTCTCACGTTATTTTTCCACAGAAAAGACCTCAGAATATGGATGGGAAGGAGGGAGATTAGTTGTCTGAAAACCTTCTACCCATCAGATTCAAAATAAAAAGTTGGAATTCTTAGCTCTCTGGGAACATCAGCTGATTCAGAAGATGAAGCTAATGGGATCCAGGAAAGTTTTCACTGACTTGGTACTCCTTGCATTCCACACCCAAAACTGCCCCTATTAAATTGTTTCTGCTGAGGCTGGTTTTCAATCTGTGTCCCATTACAGTTATACTGCTGCTGGTAGCAAAAAGGGGCTTTTGCCAAAAAAAAAAAAAAAAAAAAAAGCCGGAAAAACTGATTTTAAGTTCTGGTCCTGGTTTCCAAACGTATCGGCTCTTGTGGATAAAAAAAATAAAAATCTGAACTTCAAACAGGCAGATCCAGCCATTAGTGCTGAAATTTCAGAGGGAGACAAAAATCTGTGTTTTCTCAGTGTAGCTTCTGAGGATCGACTGACAAGCTGAGAGAGAGAAGCGACAGATCACCCTTAAGCAATGCATCATAATTTATATCCTGTTTGTTTCTGTAAGTACATTAACTGTTGGAAGGAGCTTATTACATGGGTGAAGTTAATTTAAGGCCAAAAATGGCTTGGTAAATAGAAGTGTGCATAAAAAGCATAAATGAGTAAGCCTTCCTTCTCGATTGATCTAACCTTTGGTGTTGATGTCACAGTGACTTGCCTCCCTCCGATTTGTAAATTTACTGGTAACAACAAGGAGCCCAAGGAAGGAAGGGTGACGAAGAAGCTTAAATCTTGCTGGGATTTAAAAGTTTGTCCAGTTTCCTGATTAAGGCCAGGGCAGAAGAAGGCTGACTCCATAGTTTCTTGATGCTCAAAAAGGACCCTCACCATGTGGAGCAAGCAAAGTTACTTTGCATGTGATAGCCTGGAACTGAGGGATAAAAAGCTTGCATGAGCTTTCACTGAGTGTCAATGATTGAGGCAATTAAGACTATTAGCACACTCATATATGAAGACTTATTTGTCCTTCAGCATAGATGATTAGGCTTCAGAGGAAAATTATTAGTTTCTTTAATGCCAATGGACAATGCAACAGATTCCACACAAGTGCCACAATCCAAACAAAACTTGCATCTTGTCATAAGATGCACACCTCTTTAATAACCAGCTCTCTCTAGTTCTTTTACCTTGAACCAATATGAGAGCATAAAACAGAATAAAATTGGGAAAATGACTATACAGAAAAAACATTTTCAAAAAATGGTTAATTTGCTTAAGACATGGACTGGATGGTTCCTCAACACAGCTGGAGATAAAATAAATTGAGGGCAGTTGGGCCCATGGGCCTTCCATACATTTCTCTAGAAGGCTTGCAACCATAGGTCCATATGCACACTTGTTTGAAGTGATTTTGGGTCTCAAAAATAATATGATTCAGAATGGATCTGAAGAGGAATTCTGTTTAGGAGACTGGGCAGTTTTCAGTCCCAGACCCATAGGTTCCAGTTTAAGAGTACTTGAGCTTAGAAAGCAATAACACAGCAATAGTAAAATTTGCCAAATTTGGAAGAGTATGCTTTATTTATTTATTTACACTAGGAACAAAAACTTCAGCAAAGACTTCAGGAGCCAAGATAACAGAAAATCATAGTCAGCCGAGATGACCGTTTACTATTGTTACCCATATTCCAGTGAGTGTTTTACTTCAGCTCCAATGTGTAGTACTACATCTGAGTGTTTAGTCGGTAAAGAAACCATTTAGTCATAATGCAATTCTATAATTTTCAGAAACCCATTGCAATCACTCATGTCTGGCCTTTGCAGCTTCAATTACATTTTTAAAACCACGACCATGGACAAGGAAACCATGCAGAAAAAAAGCCAATAGCTAATGGAATACTAATTTTGAAAAAAATGTTTTTACTCAAGAGTTTTCACTCAGCTCCATCCACCGGTTAATTGTCAAGTGACTTTGCCTCTGTGAAAGTAAGATCTTTTCCACAGCATATATAAAATATCAAGTTTATTAATCTTCTGCAGTGAACATGGAGAACAAAAAGCTTAACCATCATAGCATCAAGAACTTTAGTTCTCTGTGCATACTCTACTATGTATGCAGATAATAGTTTAACCAGTTTATATGAGAGATTGTATAGCAGAATGTGTCCACATTAAGATGAAGATGCTGATAGCTGCAGATAAATCATATACCCTAAAAACCTTGACTTTTGAGACCCCAAAGGGAGAACCTAGGAAACTTGTTTAATTAATAGTGTATAATGGCGGACAACACTTTAAATATTTTTAATGTATATCTAAATTGTGACATGACATAAATTAGGCTTTTAGAAAGTAAAAACAAGGATCAACATTTTGTGATATGCCAGCCCAGTGAAACTGAAAGCAAATGGAAAAGTTTATTTCAAAAGACTATATAATAGCTTATAACGTATGTCAATTATTGGGCTAAGCAGTGCAGCAATGAAATTTTCTTCTCTGAATTCTCATTCTTCCGTCCTTATTCCCTCAGAACGAAAAAGCAAAAATAAACCTAGAAAATTTACACATTCTGTGATAAATAGTGGCTCTCTCTTGAAAAAACTGATGTCCTCTCCTGTTGATAAGAATTTGGTGATTTTATGAAAAGAGCAGTGATATATATTTAAATACATCTGCACAATGTCAAAACCATTTTAGCAAGTATAATCTCATTAATGTACAAATAATTAAAAACAGAATTATGTAAATTATCTCTGTAGAGATGTATGCCTGTACATTTACCACTTTTGCCACTTTAACTGTATAGTGGTAAACATTTGTGCTCTGATTTTAGAAGATTACTATAGGTATTACAGAACATACATTTAAAACAAGACTGCTAACTGTCAACACTCAAAATCCACAGGCTAATATTTAATAGAAGTATTTTGTCTACTATTGCCTTAATATCAGGGATCTCTTTTGTGACAGGACATCAATAATTATAATGAGAAATTCATTAAGGAAATCCTCATTGTCAGAGTGAAGACTGTGGAAATTTGTGATCTATAGTAGGGCTTTCCACTGAAGCTTTTAAACTGGACTCAAGCCAAAGGTGAGGGAAAAAAACTACTGCACCCCCTGTAGTATACTAAACCAGCCTGCCACCTAGTGTATTATTTGTCCAACCACAGCAAGTTATGTCTCAACATTTTCCTAGGCAGCACTGTCTTGTGGTTAAAAAAAACTGAGTAAGGAAACCTGAGTTTCTACTCTTGGCTCTAACAATAATTCATTGAATGACCTAGGGAAATCACTTAACCCTATCTATAAATGGAGTTATTACCTAGTTCAGATATGTAATGTGATATTAGGTGATGTTTGAAAAAGGTGTTGGTTTTTTTTTAAATATACAGTGCTACATACATGCTAAGTACTAAAAACTGAATAAATGGAACAGTGCTCAGATACGTAATTTTACAGACATGCGAAGTGTTAGTGGATTACTGATCATATCATGAGCCTCTTGTACAACAGTAAAGTCACTTTACAGACTCAGGTAGGGGAAAAACAAGATATGCCAGCACTCATTGTTTGTTTTGTCAGTTATACTAGCAGGGTATAATACAAACATTGGACAATGGAAGTAACCAGTAACTGTTAAAGGAGAATCGGCAGAGAACATACAAGAGATTGTAGAGTACAAGACATCATTAGTTTATTTTCTTCATATAATTCTCTTGTAGAAGCTCAGTATACTTGAGGAAATAAGGAACCACTCAAACAAACGTTGGCATTCAGATAACATGAAGTCTAATGTCTACTATGCTCTTTTACTACATATTCCCCCCGACTTAACAGTAAAGAGCAAAAGAGGAGAAAAAATTGTGTGGTTTCAAGCACTCCCATTTTTACAAGGACTGCGTTCCAAGAAACGTCATAAGGCTACACAAATTCAATGGCAAGCATTATATATAACGAACGCAATATTAACGGGAGCCACCAACCATGTAAAAGTTGTTCTAATTCTTGTCATTGTTACAATAATGCTTCCTTTTTATGCCATCACTTTACAGTCCCACCTTGCTCACTGTGATGCTGGAAGAAAGAAACCGCTGGCCATGACTACGCTAGCGAGCTTATAGTGGCACAGCTGTACTGACGGAGGTGTGCCACTGTAAGATCGCTTGTGCAGCTGCTCAATGCTGACAGGAGAAAGCTCTCCCGTCAACATAATTACACTACCTCTAACGAGCAGCAATCGTTATGTCGACGGGAGAGCATCTCCCGCCGACACAGTGCTGTCCACACCGGCGCTTCTGTCAGTGTACTTGTATTGCCCCGGGCTGTATTTTTTTCACACCCCGGAGCAACATAAGCTATACCAGAGATGGGCAAACTACAGCCCACATCCAACCCGCAGGACCGCCCTGCTCGGCTCCTGAGCTTCCGGATGGGGAGGCTAGCCCCCGGCCCCTCCCCTGCTGCTCCCCCTCCCCCACAACCTCAGCTTGCCACGGGCTCTGAGCTCCTGCCAGGCAGTGCGGCTGGCTCCAGCATGGTAAGGGGGTGGGGGTTGGATAAGGGGCAGAGGATCTCAGGGGACAGGGAGCGGTTGGATGGGGTGGAAGTTTGGGGGGGGACGGGACAGTCAGGGGGCAGGGGGAATTGAATGCGGGGGGGGTTGAATAGGAGGTGGGGTCCCGGGAGGGGGTGGTCAGGGCACAAGGAGCAGGGGGGGTGTTGGATGGGTCGGCGGTTCTGAGAGGGGCAGTCAGGGGGTAGAAAGTGGGAGGGGGCGGGGGCCCCGCCAGGCGGTTTCAGGAGGCACAGCCTTCCCTATCCAGTCCTCCATATAGTTTCGCAACCCTGTTGTGGCCCTCGGGCCAAAAAGTTTGCCTACCCCTGAGCTATACCGTCAAAAGTGCTAGTGTAGATGTAAACTTAATCTTGCACTGAGAATACCACCAGTCACCTCACTACATAGCATCATAAGCTCTCTATCAGGTGTATATAAAGACATTACATAACTTCAGGGCCTCTGGAGACAACGGTGTTAGAATTTCCTGATGAGATAACCTTATGCAACGTTCACTAGCATTTACAGGAAGAAATCAACCTCCTGAAACCTGCAAAGGAAGCGGCTTTGCATGAAAATAGCATTACTTTAGGATTTCTATTTTGCTGGAATTTTAGAATATGATCATAGTCTATGAAGAAAATTTTTATAATCTTAATCTCTGACAATCTTATTTTCCCGTTTTAGAATCTGTTTAAGTTGTCAATTTTTCTACATCTTTCGCCAAACTGAACAAAACTTTGGGTATGCTAAGTATAGCTAACCATTCTCAGTAAGCACATTTGCTGGATGGCAGCTAGTACATTAGTCATGAAGCCACTTAAAATATTTTTCTGGTCAGTATATTTTGTTTTCTTTACATCTATTGGAAATGTGGCTCAAGAATACTCAGTGAAGCCAGATGAAGGACATACTCAGGACATTTAGCATAATTATGGTTAGCAAAGTGGTTAGGACTTATGGGAATGGACAGTGCTATGCTGACCTTTCACATTTAAACAAACTTTCTCCTGTGGAGTATTATTTTGATTTCCAAATCTTCCAAGGGTCCTTTTGAAGGAACTATGCTTAAGATTTTAAACACAATTACTGGAAAGACAATAGTCTCAAGTTCAAAAAAATATATATATATTTTTTTTAAAAGAATGGTTACTTTCAACTAGGTCAATCTTCATTTCCCAAACATTAACAAGAACAACTTTGTTTTACTGGAAATAATTCATTTTTGCAATGCTACTTTGACATGTCTTAGAAAAGTGGTACAAATAAACCACATTTGTGCAACACTACAGTAAGTTTTTGGTTCTGCACTATTTTAGACTGACTTCTTGAACCTAAATGGTAGAAAAATGATTTAATGTATGTTCTTTAATATTCTTACATTTACTTTGCTTGTTGGCATTCCACATTCTCACAGCAAGCTTACCAAAAAAAAAAAAAAGTCACTTGGAAAAATTAAGCCACCAGAAATGTGAAAGAAGCTAGCTCTGTTAAAATTATTTTTCCATTAATTCCCCACTAGCTATTTTGTTGCATTTTTACTAGTGAGAAATCTGATCCTAGCTGTCAAATTATTATATCTGTAACTTTGAAGTCAACCTCATGTTTTGCTACATGCTACAGGTCTTTTTAAAAAACAGATCTAGTCTGCCTTAAAATTATATTTGAAAATAGTATCCTGATGAATACCAATAAGTTGACTAAAGAAAGTGATTTCAAGTAAAAACATTGAGATATCTGACTTAAAGAGGAAAAAAGTTTATTCAACTATTGCCATGTCAGAACAATAAAGCAGCCCTTACATGTAGCCACTCATCAAAGGACATTACAAAACATTAACATAATGTAATAGACCAATTTTTCTTTGAGGCATTTTCAAAGGGCATTTAGACCAACAGAACCTTCTGTTCTGATGTGCAGGAAAACAGAGCTGCAAATGGAATAATGCAAGCAGCTAAATTGTCTCATTTATCTGAACACCATACTACTGATATTTAGAATTCTTGACAATCAAGGAGATGTGAGAAATATTTAAGAGTTAAAGATTATATCAATAGCTGCTAATGCTAAACAGTGAATTTCCACTGCACACAATGTTTTCCAAATGGAAAGAAGAGTGAAAAGGCGGACCTAGTTCTGCCCTCAAATGCTCAGAAAGAATTTTCTGTACAACAGACTGCATGGCCCTTAAAAAGGACAGTCTTTGGCACTGTGGAGTGTACCTACAGAGCCCTTATTTACTGTGAAGCGAAATAAGCCTTCAAGCGTCCCTTACTTGATCTCAGAAGGTCAAATTCCCTGTCCAGTAGCTCCTCCTCTGTTAGCTTGGAGAAATTGTCCTCTCCAAATGGGTTCCAGCCTGACATATCAGGTGGGTTACTGATGTTCTGCCTTGGGTAACTGGAAACTGCCTCTGCATCAGGAACGGCTGACCTGTGAAGCCAATTTGGGGAAGCAGATAAAGAAACATTTCAGCCTACTGATGTAAAATTAAGCATATCAGAATTTCGTCATTTCAGAGGTCTTTGAATATTTGTTCTTACACACAATGTGACAGCTTCCCAGTGAGATAGTTTAGCAATAATTTAGAGTTTTGTTCCACCTTATTTAATATTGTTGTAAGTAATTCACTTCAATTCACTTGTGTTTTACTTTGAGTTTTTTTTCTCTATTCATTCTAAGCATGGCCAAATCGCAAATACCTTCTAATGTAAACGTGATCTGAAATAGGAAAGGTGGTGTATCTATTTGTTTCTGTGTTATATTAAAAAATAGCCAAAATGTTTATTTCTGCTTTTTTTTAAGTGGGTGGGGGGAGAAATATTGGGAATGTCAAAATCTGTTTTCCCTGTTTTTTTGTTGTTTTTTGGGGGGAGAAAACATATCTGTAGATTGGGAGCTGCTGGTCCTTAATTGAAGGGGGTGGGGCTATTGACTAAAAGGTTCCCCTCCCTCAATTATTTTTAGAGTTAACTAAGTTAAATAAGTGTTAACAAGAAAAAATAATTTTAAACAAAATAAAGTCACTTTCTCTTTAATCATGTTTTTCCTTTCTTCGAATCTTAATACTGTCGGTTCTTTGGTTTTCATAAAAAAGGAGGGATATACAACATGTCACTTCTAATGAATGTGGTTTTAAAAACTTTTCAGGCATATATATCTCAGCTGCAAAAAAAAAAAAGGCATAAACCCATTTCCTTTGGAGATCACTTTCAAGGAACAAAGAAGAATGATTAGTATGTGAATGTCTAAGGCAGGTGTAGGCAACCTATGGCACGCGTGCCAAAGGCAGCACACGAGCTGATTTTCTGTGGCACAGTCCTGGCCACCGGTCCGGTGGGCTCTGCATTTTAATTTAATTTTAAGTGAAGCTTCTTAAACATTTTTAAAATAGTTTAGTTATATATTATAGATTTATAGAAAGAGACCTTCTAAAAACATTAAAATGTATTACTGGCACATGAAACCTTAAATTCGAGTGAATAAATGAAGACTCGGCACACCACTTCTGAAAGGTTGCCGACCCCTCGTCTAAGGGAATGTTTACACTAGGAACACTACAGTGGCACACCTACAGTACTGAAGCTGCACCACTATAGTTCTGTAGCATACACAGACAGTACCACAATGGAAGAGGTTCTTAACCCCATCTCTCAGAGGCAATAGCTATGTCGACGGTATCTACACTGGAGCTTAGGTTGGTTTAACTACATCACACAGGGCATGACATTTTTCACAGTTAAAGCAGACATAACTTTACCGTGTAGACCAGGCCTAATTATATATGTAAATATACATTCATTCTTTCCAGTTCTTAAGAACTGGAAACACAAAATTTTCCCCTAGCCTCTTGATTTACATCTCCTAACCCCTTCTACGTGCCCACCCCCAAGCTTTTGCAATTTATATAAAAACTATGATCCGACATCCGATGCAGGCTGAAAAAATTCAACTCGAATTTAAAAATTAAAAAGCTAAGAGAAAAAATGGTGACAACCCAATTCCCTTTGGGGTTGGGAATATCACCGGCAAAAGTAGCCAAAACAGAAATAAACTAGTCTTTGGCTTTAGATGAACACTTATGACAATGGGACTAACTGACGTGGCCTGCCACCAGCAGGCAGGCAAAACCCAATTATCCATGGACAGTTAAATAGGAATTATGGGAAAGATCTAAACTCTGACTAAAATTATACTAAAAAAGCATGATGTACTTAGGAGCCTTGTCTGAATGTTTGGAGAAGAAGCGATTACTTCCTTACAGTAACTCTGAGTTCAAAATGTTTTGTCCCTATGGGTGCTCTGCATAGGATGTGTGCGCGTTCACACTCTCAATCAGAGACTGCCAACTAGTGCCTGCACAGAGCAGTGCCTTATGCTTCAAATGAGGGCATAAAAGGAGGCGCAAGGCCACTGCAACTCAGTTCCTTCTTGAAACTCCACAGTAGAGGGGAAGGAGGACAGGAGGTGAAGCACCCATAGGGACAAAACCTCTTGAAGAACTCAAGTTACTGTAAGACAAGTAACCTCTCCCTCTTCAAGTATGTGCCTCTATGAGTGCTCCACTGTAGCAAATCCCCAAGCAGTAACTATGAGGTGGTGGGTGCTAAGGAGGTAAATCCAAGGTAGTTCAAATGATTGCATCACCAAAGGTAGTGTCATTGCTAGAAGCAGGTAAGATGGCATAATGCTGGTCAAAAGTAGGGAAAGATGACCAAGTTGCAGTTCAGCAGATTTCTGTTATAGGAACATCCTTCAGTAGAGCTATAGATCCAGACTGCACTCTAGTGGAATGAGCTGTTACTCGTGTCAGGAGTCATCTGAGGTGCAGCCTCACATGGGTAATTACAAATACGGAGGCGGACATGTGACCCAATAGCTCTAGACAAGGCTTTAAGGTTGTTTGTAGGCTGAAATGCAGTGTTGAGATTAACTGGATAGGATGGGAAATCTTTCCTTGGGTAGATAGGCTCTTGCTATTGTGGAGTCTAAAGTGGTCTCTCTAAAAAGTCTATTCTTTGTACCAGAAATAGTATGGATTTCCTAAAACGGCTCAGATTACAATTAGGGTAATGCCTTGCCCACCGATGACTGGACCTCCTCAGGTGACCTGTCTTAGAGCAGCCAGTTGTCCAAGTACAGGAATATCGAGCTGATAGAGAAGCTGCTACTGCTGAGAGGATCCTTGTGAGAAGGGTCTCTGAGGAGGGACGGGTAAGGGGGAGTGAGAGGGAGGAGAGTGAACATGGATGGAATAACCACCTCTGATGACCTCCAGTATCCACTTGTCTGAGGTAAGGAGTTCCCAGGCAGGTAAGTAGTGGGACAGAGTCTCCAAAAGTAGTGGGACATGGGGGAGTAACTGCACAAGAGAGGATCCAGTGGAATGGGATGCTCGATGCTCTCAACAGAGCTGTCAAAATCACCTCTTAGAAAGAGCAGTAGAGGTGTGTGTGTGGGGGGGGGGGGGTTTCCCTCATTTTTTGCTGTTTGTATCTTCCTAAGAAGATGGAATGGACTGGATCTTTGAGGAGTTTAGGATATACTAAACAATCTTTTTATTGTAGGAGCCTAAATCCCCAGTGACTGCAAAACTGCCCTGGAATCCTTGAGTATGAAGAAAGAAGAGTCCATATTCTCACTGAAGAGAATGGGTCCTTCTAAAGGGAGAGACTCTCCAGATGCCTCTCCAGAGAGGAGAGACCTCTCTCAGAAGATCTGAGGCCTGGAGCCAGGATGCTCTTCTCATGACCACAGCTGTGGCTATGGAACTGGAGATGTGTTGGTGGCATCTAGGGTAGCCTGCATAGAGACTTTTGTGACTAATTAGCCTTCCAAGATGGACTGAAATTGATCTCTCTGGTCTTGTGGCGGGTGTCCAGTAAAATTAGTAAATTTTGAGTATGTGATAAAGTCTTATTTTGCCCTGAAGGCCTGACAATTGACAATATGAAATTGAAGAGCAGAAGACGAGTAGCTCTTCCTGCCCAGCAAGTCCAGCCACTTGATCCCTTGTCCACTGGAGAAGGTCTAGAGTGAGCTTGATGGCTCCTTTCGTTGGCTGTATCCACCACCAGGAATTAGGGCTGGGATGGGAAAAGAAGTGTTCTATTCCAATTGATGAGATAAAATAAATCTTATCTGCCCTCCTACAGGTGGGTGGAATTGTGGCAGGTGTCTGCCACAGGGTGCATGCAAGAGAGAGAAATTAATAGGCAGGGCAATCTTTCCTTGGGGATTGATATTCCAAATATCCACCAAGGAATGATGCGACTCTTGGACTTCCTCTAGCAGGATTTGGAGAGAGCCCACCAGCCACTGCATGAAGTCCTGGAAGGTCTTAATGTCACCAGCATAGGAAGGCGCTGATGGTATTACCACCTGGTCCAGAAATGAAGAGGACCTGACTGAAGGAGGAGAGATCCCCTCAGCCTGAGGTTCTTGTTCCTCCTATGTATCATCCGGTACCGAAAAAGTGAGGGAATTGTCTGTTGGTACCCATGGACAGTTATCCGTACCTACCCATACCTTCTTTTTTCTTGGGGATAAAAGAAGAGTTCTCAATGATAATCAGATTCTCTAGGCCTACAATGTCTGGTAGGTTCCCCCAAATCCTCTTCATTAGAGGGACTCATAGAAGTGTCGTGGTACAGTACATGGAAGAATTCCTGTACCAAGATCTCTGAGTCTGACCAATCCTCTCCTGAGCAACAAATGGAACCTCAAGGTAACATAGCCAGTTCTAAAGGCTGGCGACTTAGGCGAGTCTCAACTTGCGGCTGTCTGAATGGAACCAGGGAAGGAGCTCTGATAGATCTCAACAGGGGAGACTCAGGCTCATCAGAAATTATAAGTCACCCCCCCACCCCACCCCCCCACCCCCAAAAAAAAAAAATTCTAGGAGCTGAAGGCCTCTGATAGCCTATAATAAAGACTTGGGCCGGTACCAGAGGCGGAAATGCCTACCGGTGAGATGGAGATTGTTGCAGTACCGAGGAAGCTGCAGGGTCTTCAACCATCTGCGAACTGAGGTAACAGCCCTGTGTATTCAGCAGTGCCATGAAGGATCAGGTGATGCCACTGCAGTAGGTGCTCTGGAGCTAGAGGGCTTGTCTATATGGGGCTTCTTATGTGGTACAAAAACCTCGGTCCTGGACTCAGAGATTCAGCCGTACCCTCTGAGGGACATGAAGTCTCCTGAGAGTGGGTCATACAGGATGACCTAGCTCTTTTCGTCATCTGCCTGGCTCGGGAGGTGCGCTGCTTTTCCTTTGAAATCGTCATTTCTGGAGCTGCAGACGAAGCTCCAATAGTGGCCAAAGCCGCCAGCAATGTTGAGGCCAACATACAGGAGGAGGGAGCAGACCCTCTGGAACTTGAGTACATTTCATTAGGCAGGAGTTTTAGTCTAGCGTCCCTGTCTTTTTGGACCTGTCTTTGAATCCCAGACACACTTTACACTTTGAGGGAATGTAAGAGTCCCCCAAACACCGCAGGCAACTCAAGGTGTCTGTCACTGCAGGGAAAAGTCCTGTGGCAGGTCTGGTAGGGCTTAAACACTTAACTGTAACAGATTGTGCTCCGGCACAAATGAAAAGTCCAAGAAGAGGAAGGGGGAACACCCCCTCTCTCTCAGGAGCACAAACGTGCTAAAAAAATAGAAAGGGGGATAGTTATTTTATCTGTTTACTTAATTAAGGATTTCACAACATGAAAAAAATGGCAGAAACCTGAAGGCAGCAGAACACTCCATTTTGAGCTGCGGCAATGAAGAGGAAGCTGAGTGGTAGCAGGCTCATGCCTCCTTTTATTCTCTCATTTGATGCATGATGCACAGCTCTGAGCAGAAGCAGCCATGTGGACACTAATTTGCAGTTTCCAATCAAGAGCACATGCACATCCTAAGGTGGAGCATCCATAGGCACGAACTTAAAGACCCAACTTATTCCAGAGAGGAGGAAGAGCAACACCAGCAGAACCCAAAAAGACTAAGCTGAAGGAGTGCCAAGAAGAAAAACTGCCCCAGAAGGGGCTGGAGGAGAGGCAGTCACTTTGGGGAAAAAGGTATTGAGGTTGGGGCACCAACTGGGACTTGCACTGCTAAGAAACTGAACTTGCCTGACAGGTAAGAGAACTATGTAGACTTTGGTTGTAGATGATAAACTAAATACTGACACACGTCTTTAGTAAGGTCTGCTACATTCTCGCTGGTGTCCGTTTTCTACCCGCATCCTATCTGTGGTGGTCAGATCATCTTCGCCCATCAGACAATGCCTTGGTGATATTTGGAGCGGTGAGATTTGGGACTTATCTGGAGGGCCACATCACCTTAGTGATCTCCCGCTGAACTCCCTGGGGCTCGTGAGAAGCATCTGGTTCACAGAAGCCGATCAAACCTCAGGCCATGGTTACTCCTGAGTTCTAACAGCATACCCTAGCTGTCCTGGATGCAGACTATGCCTGTTTATCTGATATGGTCTCTGTGGATTCCTGCTACTCGTCAGGAGGAAAATGTTGCCTGTCATCTGAATGTTGCCTTCAGCTACTGAGTCTCAAGTATGATCTTATATCTGTGGAGAGGGCTCCCATATGGTGTCAAATTCAGCCTAATTTAACACAACCCCCATCCACATCTGACCATAACAGCTCTCTGTTACCCTTCAATCTATGTCCGTTTGGTTCAGAAAACTGATTTAACAAAATCACAGCTTTGTAAGTAAACTGAAAATATTTTAAGAACATAAGAATGGCTGTACTGGGTCAGACCAAAGGTCCATCCAGCCCAGTATCCTGTCCACCGACAGTGGCCAATGCCAGGTGACCCGGAGTGAGTGGACCTAACAGGTAATGATCAAGTGATCTCTCTCCTGCCATCCATCACCCCTCTCTGACAAACAGAGGCTAAGGACACCATTCCTTACCCATCCTGGTTAATAGCCATTAATGGACTTCATCTCCCTGAATTTATCCAGTTTTCTTTTAAACCCTGTAATAGTCCTAGCCTTCACAGCCTCCTCAGGCAAGGATTTCCACAGGTTGACTGTGCGCTTGTGAAGAACTTCCTTTTATGTGTTTTAAACCTGCTGCCCACTAAGTTCATTGGGTGGCCCCTAGTTCTTCTATTATGGGAACAAGTAAATAACTTTTCCTTATTCACTTCCTCGACACCACACAATTTTATATACCTCTATCATATCCCCCTTTAGTCTCCTCTTTTCCAAGCTAAAAAGTCCTAGCCTCTTTAATCTCTCCTCATATGGGACCCGCTCCAGACCCCTAATCATTTTAGTTGCCCTTCTCTGAACCTTTTCTAATGCCAGTATATCCTTTTTGAGATGAGGAGACCACATTTGTACGCAGTATTCAAGATGTGGGCGCACTATGGATTTGTATAAGGGCAATAAGATATTCTCTGTCTTATTCTCTATCCCTTTAATGATTCCTAACATCCTGTTTGCTTTTTTGACTGCCGCTGCACACTGCATGGACGTCTTCAGAGAACTATCCACGATGACTCCAAGATCTTTTTCCTGATTAGTTGTAGCTAAATTAGCCCCCATCATATTGTATGTATAGTTGTGGTTATTTTTTCCTATGTGCATTACTTTACATTTATCCACATTAAATTTAATTTGCCATTTTGTTGCCCAATCATTTAGTTTTGTAAGATCTTTTTGAAGTTCTTCGCAGTCTGCTTTGGTCTTAACTATCTTGAGCAGCTTAGTATCATCTGCAAACTTTGCCACCTCACTGTTTACCTGCAGCCTCATTCATATTTCTATCATAACAAACTTAAGAAATGAAGCTGATTTTTTTAATTATCTTTTCCTTCCAATGCATAGTGAACAAAGTAAAAAAGTTTACATCATGTGCAGCTAAAGTTGAGGCCTGAAAACTGAAAGAAACTTAAGCCATAGCTTGTGTTGTGGGGTGCACAACATTCAACAACAAACCATGACATACTCACACCTTGAAGCAGCATATGAAAAGGTTTTAATCCTGCCTAGAGATAGCAGAATGATAAATGGCAGCAGGGTGTCAAGTTCAATACCTGAGCAACTTAGCCCATGACCAACCAAGGCAGGAAGTGAGGTTAGTCCAGAAGCAAGCAGCTATGAGAGGTGTGTTCGGTTAGTAGCAGAACCTGAACTGATTTGTAAGTCAAAGTAACCAGAGAAGTACCCCACCCCACCCCAATATAAATAGCATCAAGTTGAATGCAGATTGTAGGACACATTTTAAATACATTTCAGAATGGTGAAGGAAGCATAAGCTCTGAGAAAGGACCAGCTAAGTATTTATACAGTGCCCATCACAACGGGACTGAGTCAATTAGGGCCTACGGCACTACTGTCTCAACAACATGCGTACTTGCCTATTGGCGGTATAAGGAGAATCCATCACTGCTCCAACATGAGCTGGAAGTGATGCAGAGTAGGAAATTAAGGCTGGTGAGAACTCTTGAGGAGAGGTAAGATACTCAGGAGACTGTGGCTGTTGAGGTTGCTGTTGATGTTGCTGTGCAAGGATCCGCTGATGTAAGAGAGCTTGCTGGTATTGTTGCACCTGAGGAAGATACTCACCATTATAAAGTAACCAGAATTCATGCGGCCATTCAACCGGCCACTTTCATTTTGCTTCTTGTACAGTATCTAGACTTGCAATATGACTCTCTCATCATAGTTTCCAATGTTGTTGTAGCTGTATTGGTCCCAAGATATGAGACACGAAGTGGGTGAGGTAATATCTTTTACTGGACCAAATTCTGTTGGTGGAGGGGACAAGATTTCGAACTTCACAGTGCTCTTCACCTTCTCCAGACATGAGGAAGAGCTCTGTGAAGCTTGAAAGCTTATCCCCTCCACCAACAGAAGCTGGTCCGATAAAAGATACTACCTCACCCACCTTGTCTGAAAGTAATATACGAGGAGGAAGACAAAAGACATCAGGCTATGGCAAAGCCAAAGTTATGTATTCCTGCTGAAACTGCAGGAAACTAATATTAGAGCATTTATACTACTAATAAAATTGCTGGTTTAATAAATCACTCATTGAAACATATGAGTTGGAGGAGGGAGAAAAAACAAAATATATAATGTTTCCATTGCTACTAATTTTTTTTTTTTTTAATTACACACTTTCAATATATTGAGGGCACTGTATGGAAGCACAGAGGAGTCCTTACAATGCTGTACTGTATGCGCTCCCAACAAGTTATGTTTTACTATATCCATTAAAGGTTGAAATGCTAGTAATGTTCATTTTAGTAATCGTGGTGTAAATTATCCTTGCAAAAATTATAGTTGCCCACATACCCAGATAAATCTATTTTGATGCAGAAGTAAAATCTCTGATTATGTTAGAGATGAGAAAAAAAGTGTACTAATTAGATTGGGCTAACTGTTTTTCCATGACTACACTGCAAAGCTGGAGTAAACTGACAATATTATATCTATTAATAAAAACATTTAAAATTAGTTTAACCATAAGTCTAATGAAATAGAACCTGACTACAAAGGTGGTTTTAAGTCCAGAGGGAATGCATACCCCAAAGAAATAAGAAAAGACCAAACCACCTACAAAAGCTCTCTCTAAAGCAGGAAAATTCTGAGCTTAAAGTTTCCACCATGGTGTACCTACATACTGCAGAACACGTACTATGTAAGAACATTTACTCTTTAATGAAATGATACATCAAATGGTAAATAAAGGAAACATTTTAACTTAACACTGATATTTTTTGATGTTAGTTAACTCGAGTCTTTAGGTATATTTTAAAAAACGCATTCAAGAATATTTCATATAAACAAACTTCAGTCAATGTAACATATACTTGATTTCAAATGCTTTATCATAAGCAAGTGAAACATTCTCTCTCTGCTCTGGTGCCCATCCTATATTTTATGGCATACTCAGAATATTTACTTATGAACAAATATAAAAAGTAAAAACAGGAAAATGAGATGTTGCATAATAGTATGGATGGAGTGGCCAAGTTAACATTACTGAGAAATGTAAGGTTCTAATAGTAATGTTAATTCAGCCACGTTTGTGCCTACAATTGTCACCATTAAAATATTTACTGGCAAAGGCAAGCAAAATTAACGTAGGTTATGCAATACTTCAGTATCTACTTGCAAAAGCAAAATTATAAATATTTTAAATGGTGACTACTGTAGTGCTTTATTTTCTATTTCTGTCTTTAAGGACCAGACTTCCATAATTGTGTTCAAAATGAGTGTTCAGTTAATATGACTGCATGCAACTGCAGAAGCTACATGTACTGTTAGCCAATTGTGTCTACAATTGTGGTAAGTACCAGTACAACGGGGCCTGAAAGGGAGCTGTTGGATATTCAGCGCTTGAAATATTCAGGCCACTTAAGAACCCAATGTTAAGCAACCACTTTTGAAAGTCTTGGCCTGAAAAGTTCCTTTCAAATATTGGATTTTATTGTGTTTTAAATTTTCTACCAACCTTTAGATGTTGAACATCTGCCTATATTCTTGTAACAATCAAATATCTCTCAGGCTAGTAAATAACTACTCAGCAGTGTTTCAGGCAGTGTGCATTAATTGTAACCCAGTATTAAAACAAATCTACACATTCTTTAAATTGTGCTCATTATAAAATCAGCACAGATATGAACAGAGAAACATGTCAAAATGTGCTATTTTGTTAGCACTGAAATCTGTAGGGAAATGTTGAGAAACATATTAGATGATTCACTGCCCAATATTTAAGATGTCTATTGCAGCTCAGACACCTATTAAGACTACTATACATTGCAATTAATCTTTATAGCATACTAACTAATCAAAGAAAGAATAATAGCATCTACAGGCAACATACCATGGCAGGATACTGGGATGGGGAAGGTTGCTGTTGGTACATAGATTGCATCATAAGTTGCTGTTGGACCATTTGTTGGTGCATTGCTTGTTGATACTACATTTAGAAAGAAAGAGATATTTCTGAAAAAATTAACCAAAACAACTCAATGAGTAATGATTTTAAACAGCTTCTTTAAAAAATGCATCTATATGCATCAGCAGCATTTTCAATAAAGGAGAGCCACGGTTAAATAAGAGTAACACGCTATCAACAATTGGTGCATTTAAAAACACGTCGTTCTGGTACTACAAGATATAAAAACTGGGCCAGTATTTAGTCTATTTTGCAAGTGAACACTTACATGAAAACTCAATGGTCTACCTTAAAAAGCACAGAGTCGGGGGGGGGGGGGGGGGGGGGGGGAGAATGATATATTATGGTGTCAAACCTGGTTGCTCTTTTAGATTCCCTCTCAGATGGTTATTAATTGCATCACTCACCCTCAAGTGTGATTTAGGCACCATCCCGTACAAGTAAAATGATCCTCAAGAAATTTAGGCAGCCATACTCAACAGAACACAAGTTTAAGTAAGTCTTTTAAGGATACACAGTGTCAACAGAAGAGCTGGAGCAATACAGAATCAATCACCAAAAGGGAGCACCTTTGCTGACCATGGTCAAAAAAGGGATCATGTTTGCAAGGTAGTATTTACGGGGGATCCAACAAGAAGGGGATCTGTCTTCTGCTCTCACTGCTGCTACCCTCCAGAGTCAGAAAAACCTCAACAGCTATGGGAATTTTACACTGACTAGGCAAAACCAGAGAATAAGAATCCTATAAAGATGCCATCTATGGAGAACAACCTATTACTGACAGTTGTTGCCAGCATCATGTTGTTTTCCTAGCTTGTTGGAATGCAAGGGTGTCTCACACAACATACCACTTACACCTAGTGCTAAGTCAAAA
This sequence comes from Macrochelys suwanniensis, assembly GCA_033296515.1. NCBI lineage: Eukaryota > Metazoa > Chordata > Testudines > Chelydridae > Macrochelys > Macrochelys suwanniensis. The sequence continues at coordinate 20,068,657 of CM065779.1, read as the reverse complement.
TCCAGCTAGGATCCAAAGTTCAAGCAGCCGGAAGAAATAGCAACTGGTTAGCATGTAGAATGTAGCTATAAAGAGTGTTATGCAACAGATGTAGGACAAAGGGGAAATAAGACAGCCCACTTTGCTCTCTGCCTGAAAAAGGCAGAACAACCTGTAGTAGTAGAAAAGTTTAAATTTGCATGTGTAATTGAAATATAGAATCTAAAAAGTGGGCTTACTCACACTTAATTCTTTTTAAACATGGCATTTTCCTTAAGTAAAATAAACCTGTACCTGTTGCATGTAAGCATCCTGAAGTAATTGTTGCTGTTGCTGCTGGTGATGTAAGTGGTGCAGTTGCTGTAATCTCCAGTCCCCCTGCTGCAGTTGCTGCAGTACCCTATTTTGTTGTGGAGGGTGCTGATTGGTCCCTTGAGGCAAGATCTCTTGTCCATTTCCTGGTCTTATGGTTCCTATAACATTTTTAAAGAACGTTATTAACTCACGTATTTCTGAAGTCTATTGGCAGAATTGTCAGTAACAGTCATTTTTATTTTAACACTCTTACTGCAAACAGTTTTCTAAGTGAGTATACAGTTACTGCGGTACTACATCATCACTCAAGGGTGTGAAAAATCCAGATTATATGAACCCTAGCCCCCCATGTAAACAGCACTATGTTGGCCAGAGGGCTTCTCCTGCCGAAACAGCTCTTGCCTCTCCTGTCAGCTTACGGCATCTTCACCAGAAGTCTTCACTAATTCAAGTGTGTAGCACAGACCAGCCCTAAGAGTTTCCTTGACCAGTTGGGAAATGGAAACCTTAGAAGAGATATCTTGCAGAATTCTCACTCTAAGATTTCATGCCTCCAGCCTGAGTCATGTGGGAAACTCCTTTTGCTCTTATGATTTGACTCTATGGCCTTTGTCAGCTGGTTCGAGGGCTCTTCTCTACTGAGAATGCTCAGAGGTCCCAAAACATTCTAGTGAGTGGGAACTTGAAATTGAAACAGACAGCTCCCTTTATTCCATTTGTATCCTTCTGACTCTTTAATGCAATGAATGTACCTTGATGCATAACTCATCCATTTAGGAAAATATGTATTTGCTTGTTGTGGATCACTCCACACGCTGGCAAGTTGGGCACATGAAGTCTTCATGCATCAAGGTAAACCTAATTCCTCACACATTATAGTTGCTTAAGATTTTAAAAAAATAGCTAGGGAAAAAAATGTTTTTGTATCTTCAGCGATTCAGAGCATATTAACACAAACGTTTGCAATATACTACACATACACACACACGGCCAGATTCTCCAATCCACAGAGTCCTCTTTATGCAGCCTTTATTAGGTAAGTAGTTACTAATGTACTATACACTATTGTTGAAGTAAGATGAAGTTAGAAAGCTCATGCACTGTGTAATATTCTAGGCCAGTGGTATAAACTTGTGTCCTGGGGCCACTTGTGACCAAAGCTTTAAGCAGTGGTCCTTGAGAGCAACCGGGTTAAGAAAATAATTACAAATTGAAAATATATTCTCGTAAGTATTGCCACTTTTCAAATTAAGCACCAGAATCAGTCTTATTACTGTGGGGGTGCACAGCCACCATCTGTTGCGGCTGCTCATGAGTTCCCCTACTGGCCATTTACTGCTTTGCAGGAGAAAAAGGAAATCTGACCTACCTATCTACAGGACAGGAGCCCTATGGAGAGTCGGATAGGAGTTTGACTGCCTTTGCCTGTGCCTAGGAGAGTGTAGCCAAGAATGGTTCCCCTCCCTCACACAGCTATGTGGGAGAGTCCAGGATATAGGAAAAAGCAGAAGTTGAGAACCAACCACCTATTACATATCCCTGATTCTTTGCACCAGTTAGAGAAATCGGAAGGTTGTTTTCCCTTGTGCCACATAATTGCTATCCAGCCACTCCCTGCATCACTATCTGTAGAGAGGGTGGTGAAGGAGCAATATATACTGGAGATTCCCACACTGGGGTACTTTCAGGTAATTTCTGTTCCCTTTACCACAGGGATCAGAACAACAAAAACCATGGTGGTGTAAGGAAAGGTTTGAATGCAGGCTCCACAAGCCTTAGGAAGATTAAACTGAAGTTCCCAGGCAGTAGGAGGGTCTCTGACCAGTGGGAGAGTGTGTGTGTAATATCCCTTTGGGGGTGACAACACTAAGCAATACTGTACAGGCAGATGTAAACTTGGATTGCTGCTAGGTGGGTCTCAGAGATGAATAAAAGGCCAGACTGTTTTAAGTTCAGTAAGTAGTTGAGGATCTTCAGTAGAGAGGCCTGGATGAGGTCCAGACAATGCTGGGCTGCTTGCAACAAGAACGTCTCCCGTTTAAATGAATGTGTTTTTCTGGTAGAGGCTTTCCTGCTCTGTATCAGGATTTTCTGGACCTGAAGGGAGCAGTCTCTGTCCATGGTACTCAACCAGCTAACAGCTATGCTGTCTTTGGGAGGCTGCAGTGGCTTCTGGATTGGGCAGAGTATCTGGTTGTGAGGCTGCAGATCAGCTTCAGTCTGGGAGCTGAATCAAAGGCTGGATGGACATTAGTAATCAATCTTTAAGTCAGAACTGCCTCAACCAGTACAGAACTACAAATAATTCTTCATTTGTCCCGTTCAATCTTGGAAATCATGCAGGGGGATCTGGAGAATTGGAAAGGCACGTAAGAGGCCTTGGTACCACTACAGAAGGAAGGTTCCCCATAAGCCCAGGCTCATGCTCCCTCTAGAACAAAAGTTCTGGCACTTGGTGTTGACATCAGTGGCGAACAAGTCTATCACCAGGGTCCCCAAGTCTCATCTCTATGATGGATCTATGCAAAAATCACTGATGAGTGGCAACCAACTGTCTGCTCAGGACGTCTGCCAGGTTGTTTCTGTCATCTCAGTTATCTGGTGTTGATGGCACAACATTTAGAGCTTGATAGCTGCCAATCCAGGCAGAGGAAAGACGAATGTGTGCTTTCTTGATTGTTTATGTTGCGGGGGGTGCTATTAGTCAGGATCTGCACTGTGGAGTTTTGAAAAAAAGATAGGAAGGCCATTAGGGCTACCCAGATGGTTCAGACATTGAACCCAGAGGTAGCTGTTGTGATCAAAGTGACTCTCACAGACTTTGGATTTCTAACGTTAAAAACAATGGAAAAATAGATAATATTTAAGTCCTTCAACTTGAGTGAATTACCTTTTTGCACACAGTTACTGAATTCACCAGGAACTGATACTTTTACTGGTGTTGCTGAGCTCTGAATAGATAGCACATTAGAAGTGGCGGTGCTTGAATTGGCCTTTGGTCTTTGTCGTGGTGCAATCGAGGTTTCTGTTGGTCCAACAGCATCTGTTATTCTATAATGAAAAATTTTCCAAAGACATTTCAATGTAAACAACTATTTTTCAGCTTTATTCAAGATACCCTTAAGCCCATCTTCTAATTGTTTAGTAATATCTTAGCCCCATTTTGCATACCTTTAAATGTTGATTTCTAAAAATATTGAAGACATTGAAAAACCTCTGATCTTACTTTTGGAGAACAAGCATAAAAACCTGCCCACTAATTCATAAACACTCTCAAATGTCCATAGATACCACAAGAGGGGGCCCATGCAACAACATTTCCAAGGAGACTAAGGTAACTGAACACCATTAATATTCATTCTTCCTTAGTGCAAGTGTTCTGTTTTAACTTGAGACATATATTGATCATAGCTTAATGACAGAGTGCAACTGTTTAAGAGTTTGAGCAAAGTACTGTGATTGCACCATGATGATCATTCTCAGAATATTCCAGAAACTCAACACTGTGATATAGAAAAAAGTAGGAGATGATAAAAGATTGTTTTTTAAAGCAAGAAATCGTTCTCTTTTCATGGTAGTCTAAAATCTACAGACTCTAGCGTGTCAGTCATTTCCAGCTCTATTTCGCTATTAGGGACTATTAAAGCACTTATAGCAATGCAATACTCTGCCAGAGCATGAGTAAAATTTTCCAAAAGTGCCAAACTGACTTAGGAGCAGGCCGTAACTGCATTTCAAAAGCTACTTAGGCACACAGGAAGCTAAGTCAAGTCAACCAGGAGCTTTTGAAAAGTTATCCTATCAATATGTGCCCCTATCACTAATCTGTCAAAAGAAACCAATGCTAAAAAGAGACATTTTATCATAATAAAATATTCTCAAAAGCTGGTCCCTGATGAGGGATAGAGCTTCAGTTTGGAAGCAGGGAGACACGTGAAAAATGCATACATGCCTTTAGAAAAATATATTTCAATAACCTATGTACATGTGACCTACACAGGAAGAACCACCGAGTTTGTGACTTTCTGCTTCTTGATGATGTACACGTGTTTTGTGAATCAATTTTTCCTCCTCAAAAGAGGCTTTTGCCTTTTTTAAAAACACATTAAAAATTCAGGGCTTCTTTAACTTGTTACTCTGTTGAAGACAACGTATGTCTCGTATGTCATCACAAATACCAATGAAGTCAAATATGAGCAATTGAGAACAGAAGGGATTTTTAATCAGACAAACTCTGAATTTGGTTTCTTGTTTGTTAAAATTTGTTGGGAGAAATTCTCTGTTAAAGATTCAAATCTCCAACCCTTCAACTAAAGGAGTGAGAAAGCTCCAATTCCAGTGCACTGAATCACTAAGAACACCTCCAGCAAAAAAAACAGAAAAGTCAAGACTTGGAATTCCTGATATTTTAAGGTACAAAAACAAAATCTTTAAACCTTTGTGTGTTATAAAGCTGCAAGAGACTAAAACTCTTTTTTTTCCTTTGCAGTCCCCTTAAGACTCAGTCAGGGATGTTCGCATAAAAATTAGTTTAGCTAAAGGTTTTAACAAGTTGTTTACACTTTGTATGTTTTCCATTTTTAACCATCTTTTATTGAATACTTTATTCATGTTAATATTGGATCAAGAAAAAGTGAATGAAGACAAGGGCATTTGCATTCAAAAACAGAGATCCTACCTGATGAGAAAAATGTTGGCAGATTGAACCCATTAAGAGACATTGTACAATTAGACGCAGGACAATTGGTTGTTTGTGCGGTAAACCCAGATAGATTTCAAATACTGAGCTGCCTGTAAACGTTTATTTGGGGCTTATTAAAATTACTCAGACTGCTAAAAACATTGACCTTTAAAAAAATTCATATACACACAAGTCCTGGGTATCAGGGTGAGCTTTAGCATATTAACCAAAACATACAAGAAAACTGCAGGTGCATAAAATTGCTATATCTTCATCAGACTCCACAAAGTTCTACATGATTTTGCTCACCTGGCTTTTATTTGGCTTTTTCTAGCAGCTGCCTCACTAGCTGTCATGGGTTCAGGAAGAGTTGAAGGGACAGGAGAATTCTTCGGAAAAAACACATGTGAATTAAAATATAAAATCCTGAAAGTCGTTACAAATTGAAGAGGAATACTGTGGCTTCCTGGGGGATCTTAATTTATAAATAAAGTATCAGACAGTGCTTTGTCTCAATATTGTGGTTAAACACACATTGTCAGATTAAATGTATTAAAAACATTTCCTTGCCTATGTTATAAAGAGATTGTGACTGCACCGCATATTCTTCACAGTGATGTTATGATAGCTTTATGGAATAATTAATATACATTTTGTATATTAATCGTGTGAAGTGTCACTGGAAAAGTTATGATTTGCTGATCATCATATTTGTATGCATGTATCTTTTTTTATCTGAAGTTATGAATATTGACTATATCTGTATTTCAAATGTAGTTACACCTGGGCAACGCCCACTAGACAAGATGCTTTCAGTCTTCTAGATAGTGGGTGGGGAAGGGCTTATTCAGGGCAATTAGGAAAAAACAATAGGCTTTAGGAGTAGCTTATCTCCCACCTGGTGAGCCTTCCTGTGAATGCTCCAAACAGCCTGTAAGTAATGGCTGCTACGATTCTACAAGGACATATGATCAGATCACATGATGCTGGACTCCATCTTGGGATGTCAGTATTTTTCCACAGACTGGTCTGGGAGCCAAGCTTTGAAACAAAGGGTTCCCACCATATGCTAAAACTATATAAGGCAGGGAGTGACATCATCTGTGGTTCTTCACTCCCCACACAAGACAACTCCTGGAAACACCTGAGGAACAAAGACTGAACTGGGGGAAGTGCTGGACCCAGGCTAAAGGGATTTCTAGCCTGTGAATGAAACACCTGGGGATTACAAACTGTAAAGTAAGTGCAGCTTGCCCCTTAAGAACCTGCAGCCTGCTTGTATCATCTCTAGGGTAAGAATCCACTAATTCATATCCAATCTATCTAGTATATTAAGCTTAGTTTGTTTTTTTGTTTATTTGCCAGGTAATCTGCTTTGATCTGTTTGCTATCCCTTATAATTACTTAATCTATCTTTTGCAGTTAATAAACTTGTTTTTGCTTTATCTTAATTGGAGTGAAGTGTATGGAAATCACAGCTCAAAGGGCAAAGGCTGTTGCATATTCCTCTCCACACTGAAGGAGGGGGAAAAATTTTATGAGTTTACGCTGTAGAGTTCCCTGTGCAGCACAAGACAGTATCATTTTGGGTATATACGCCAAAGGGGGTGCGTGCCCGGGGAGCTGGGAGTTGCCTTGGCTGTACCCTTCCTATGCAGGGGCTGGTCAGACAGCCTGCATGTAACTGCAGCTGGGTGTGTCCCTACCTGTATGAATGCTGGCGAAAGTGCAGGCGGGAGGGCTTTGCAGCTTGTCACAGCAGTACAGTATGAGAGGGAGCACAGGCTAGTGGGTCAGGGGGCTCAGTGGTACCCCAGTTCCAAGTGGAACCCTGGGGAGAACCCGTCACAGAGATTATTAATTGCCATTTAAAAAAATAATTGACAATTATATAGACTGCTTTTTACTCTCTCATCTTGAATAGAAGTCAGCTAAGTCAGTTTAACTTTCAGGCTCATGTACTAGCACAACGCTATTATGTTTGGGTTCCACAGAGCGCAGAGAATATTTGTTTTAAAATGTTTCCTTCGGAGTTTTGAAACACATTCATGGAAACTTTTATTTTCTCCATATGCTTTATAAAAGGTTTTTTTTTTGGTTTTGTTTTTTTAAAATACAACCTACATTTGGATAAAATTTGACACTATTCCTTTAGAAAGGAAGAAAGGTGTCCCACCCCAAAATGGTGGCTCAGACCGCCTCATGAGCAGAAAAGAAGGCACTTCTTGTTCCCAAAGGTGGTGAAGAGATCCACCTTCAGCAGATCCCATTTTAGGAATATGTTTTGGAGGACTTGAAAGTCTAGTTCCTATTCATAGTTCTGTGCCAAGCATCCACTGAAAACATTGGCTGTGGTGTTCTGAATGCCCAGGAGGTAGACCACCAACATTTAGATCTAATGAGCTATGCATGATTTCCATAGTATGCTGATATAGATCATGCAAGACACACTGTCCAGCATGACCCGACTGATTTGCCTCTGAGAGGCAGGAAATGGCAGCAGACATTCCTGAACTCCAACACATTGATATGGAGATTGGTTTCCTGAATTGTCCATCTGCTCTGAGTCATGAGAGCATTGAGATGAGCTTCCTATCCTAACAGTGATGCCTCTGTTAAAGGTAGTGATGGAGTTGGGCAACAGAAGGGAATGCCCATCCAGATGTTGAGTTTATCTTTCCACCAATCCAGGAAGCTTCTCAATTGCAGAGGAACCTGTTTGTCCAAGGCGTGCCTACTAGAAAAGAGGTCATTCTGAACCAGCCTTGAAAGCAATGGAGACGTAACCATGTGTGTTCGGTCACAAAACTGCAAGCTGTCATGTGTCCATATAGTAGTCCAAGGACTTCCCTGAATTGTCTGTACCAGACTTGATAAGGTTGTGAACATGTCTAAGGGAAGGTAGGCCCTGGCTGTCAACAAGTTCAATGAAGCCCCTATAAACTATCATCTTTATGAAGGTTAACGTGAATTTCCTTACTTTCAGCTGAAGACCCAACTCCTGGAACAGAGCAAAGGCTGTCTGGGTGGAAGATAGCACAGCTTCATAAGAATGGCCCTCAAGTAGCCAGTCATCCAGGTCCTACTACTAACAGCTAACTATACTAACCAATCTTATCAAGCAACTATAAGAAGAATACACAATAGCCACGGCAAGCTCCAGGCAAGCACACTAGAGCTCCCTCTCCAGCTGAGGCTGTAGAAAAGGAACTAAGGGTGGTTCACTCAAGCATCCCTATATAGCCTCAAAACCTGGTATGAGGAGGTATAGGGCACATACACAGGCCAAACAGGCACATTTAGTGGAAAAATCTCTGATCAAAGGGCTCAAGAGGCATATGCGCAACTGGAGCAGAGCACCAATATGGACACTTCAAGAAGAATGCTTGGTTTTGAAATAATTATTCCATCCTTATAACATTACTAGTTACATCCTCTCAACCTTAACTCCATCTTAAATGTAGTTTGTGTCTGGGAATTAGAGATTTTATATCTTTCCCCCAAATGCTAGAGAAATATATAAATAGCCTGAGGGTGAAGGGGGCTGAGGAGAAAATCTCAGGCTATTCCATTTTCCCTTGTAGGTAGGTAAGATCCTGCCAAGGCTGGAAATGGCTACGGATAGTTAATAATACAAAGTTACGTCAGAAAGCTCTGTTCAAAATTATCAGTTCCTTTTGTCCTCATTACGTAATGTAGTAACTCTCAAATTTGAACTTACTGCGAGAAAATCGACAGAGCAGGAACAATTTAAGATGTATTTTATATTAACTCAGAGACCTAGCCAAATAAAAAGTGTGGAAAGTACAGTTCACTGAAAGTACCATTACACTTTGATATAGTTTAACAGGATGTGTCAGAAGCTATTTTCCATTCTGTCTTTATTTATTAGTGCTATCCAGAAAATTCTAAAGCAGTTTTTCTTTTTTTGTTTTAGTTTAACAAGCTAAAAATTCTGTCAACCCAGAATCTATTTGAAATGTATCAGATCCAGAACTTTCAGCACAGGGACAGACTCTTATAAAGAAAAAAAGTTAACATTAGACATGTTCTCACTTGATTTGATATAGAAATGATAACTCCTTTGGACAATATTGAGGGACACATACTAAATCTATCAAAAGATGTGAAAAATACAAGACTACTTACATTTATATTGGACAATGGACATTCCTTTTTGGCAAGTTTAAAGGCAAAATAAGATACTTGAAAGATATCGGGTCTCCGTTCTTGATCTGGTTCAAGCATGTACCCTGTAAAAGTGGATTGATTAAAATTTCTCTAATAGCAATTAAAGAAAATTTGCCTATGACATACTATAGATGAGAGTAAAGGAGAATTAAACTAATTTACTAATTGATTTAGAATTTACTCATTTCAAAAAGTGGTTTTTACTTCTTTCAGACAAGTACTGAGTTAGAAACTGTCTATTACCAAGAGTATGCGGTTTATACTGTATGTTTTACTCTTTTCATTGAATGGAAGAGTAGAAAATTTGCATTACCAGTCCTGAAGCTCAACTGAATCAGTTAAACAGCAGATTTGTAAGGACTGCTAGGAATGCTATAAAACAAACTACAAAGTGTTACACTAATAAGTTTAAAAAAAAAAAAAAGTAGTTTGTATTTTAGGAAACCTGAGTCTCTCCACCAGCTAGATCAGAGTTATGTCTTCAAAACCTTCTTCTCCATTATGAGAATGAAAACAACTCAGGAGTACCAGCCTTCTTGAAAAGCATTTTTCGGAGACACGGTAACGTAAAACAGTGTGCCAACTAAAGGCATCACAGCTGGGCTGATGCGTAAATGTCACCATATTTGGAACCAGCAATTTTTTTATTTGAGGACCCATGCAAAAAACCACACACACCACTCAAAACATAACCAAGTTATGTTTTTTGAACTGACACACTGCCAGCCATGTCATGACAATATTATTCTATATGAATGTTAAAATGATTAGATGCAGACTGAGTTTAAAAAAATAAAAAAGTGGATTTTAGACCAGCACCAATCCATGCGTCAGTTACAGAAACAGCATTATTCAAAACAAACTTAGTGTTAACCAATAATTCATTATGAAGTACACTCAATTTAATCCAGCGGTTCTCAAACTGTGGGTCAGGACCCCAAAGTAGGTCACGACCCCGTTTTAATGGGGTCACCAGGGCTGGCGTTAGGACGTACTGGGGCTCGGGGCCCAAGCCCCAGAACTTCAGCCCTGGGCAGCAGAGGTCAGGTTTCAACTTCAGCCCCGGGGGGGAGGTGGGGCTCAGGTTACAGGCTCAACGCCCAGGGCTGAAGCCCTTGGCCTTCAGCCCCACTACCCAGGGCAGCAGGACTCAGGCTTCAGTACCCCTTCATGGGGACATGTAGTAATTTTTGTTGTCAGAAGAGGGGTCATGGTGCAATGAAGTTTGAGAACCACTGATTTAATCAGTAAACTACCACAAATAGTTAGGTTCACTAGAGAGAGTAATGGCATGTAACTAACTAGTTTTGAATGCAATGCATTCAATATAATATAAATATGGAAACACCTAATGCACTGAAGAATTAAGCATCCATCCATCCATCCTACATTTTTAAGCAAGGAAAAGTTCACATATGAAGGAAAAACATTTCAGTAAAAGTTCAATTTCGATCTTCCAAAGTGTTCTACATAGAGCGAGAGAGAAAAGTATTTCATACTCAAAATGCTCAGTGTTTTGAGATTTTAAAAATAAATCACTTATTTAATTAAGAGAAAAAACACGAGCAAGCAAACATTTCCATAACTGCACAGCAGCTTACCTTTTACACATTACAAAGAAATGCAGCTAGGAAACCAAAGAGTTATGTTTAAAAGTAGGGCTCTTACACTAAACAGTAATTGGGTTCTTAAATTTCATTTTGTAAGTTTAGCCATGCCTGAAATTCTACACACTGCATCTTTTACTTTTACTTTGCTTCAATTTGCCATTGAAAATGATAATCACAAAGAATAACCAGACAAAAGTATAAGCCTGATTTTGGATACAGTGATATTTAAAAGGCACTAAGCTAGTTGTGTCCCATCTGTGACCTAGGTGCCAGTTGTTGGCCTCGAGGGTGACTCCATTAAGAAAAAAATGATTTTTGACTACAAGTGAAAAATGTGTTCCTAAACAAGTGCCATTTTAAAAAACAAAGTGTTCAAAACAGACCCATCACTTCAGGGAGGAGGCAGGGGGCACTGTCTCATGCTACTTCCCTTACAACAGCTCTGAGGTGGGAGTGCTCTGAGCTCCTGCTGCAGTTCTAACTCCTTCATCACATCACCGAGGAAAGAGAAATTCTGGCTGCTCCAAGGTCTGCTTCCCTGTGGAAGCCCCAGAAAGGGCAGGGTAAGAGCTTCACTAGCTCTGCCTGAGCGTAAGGGCGCACTAAGCAAAATACCACTCTCCCCTCTCATTCAGGGCAGGCCAGGAGAAGTTGAGAAACAACACCTTGTTACAGTTCCCCAATTCTTTGCCCTGGGAAATGCCTCAACTTATGTCAGCTGGCTGTGGTCCCTAAGGGACAATATGCCAACTGGGCACAGCCCAAGTGTTCACTGCAACTCAAGTGTCCACCCGAACCTCCCACATGCCCCCTTTCCAGGAGCTATGCCTCCCTCTCTGCAGGAGCTAGAGCAGGTGTAGAGCTAGCAGACTTCCCTACATCAGGGTAAACCCTGAACAGGGCGATGAGAACAATGCAGAGAATCAGCCCCAAAATACTGATTGTAGACCTCTGACCATTCTGAAATACATTTGGCCCTCAGGATTAAGAGATTGGCCACTACCGTAGTAAAGGATTAGCAAATTTCACCCTAAAAAGGAGGTCTAGCTTCATTTCACATGTTTGCAATAATTGAAGAGCTTACTCAAAAAGGCTTGGGAAATACAATTTAAACAAGATGGCAAGAACAGTATCAGATAGGATGGAAAAGTTGCAGCGTCACCACCAGCATGATCCTAGCCTGGTGCAAACTTACTGGAAATGATGGCATCAGAAGCACCCGAGAAAGAACAGTTTCAGGCATTGCAAGTAGTGCGTGTGTGTGTGGGGAGGAGGGGGGGGGGGGGGGGGAGGAGAAATCAGGACCTCAATTCCATTAAGTTTCCCTAGCTAACAGAAGTACAACTCCTCACTTAACGTTGTAGTTATGTTCCTGAAAACTGCGACTTAAAGCGAAACGATGTTAAGCGAATCAAATTTCCCCATAAGAATTAATGTAAATGTTAGGGTTAGGTTCCAAGGAATTTTATTTCACCACACAAGACAGACAGACTCACATATACACAGTATAAGTTTTAAACAAACAATTTAATACTGGTACACAGCGATGATGATTGTGAAGCTTGGTTGAGGTGGTGAAGTCAGAGGGTGGGATATTTCCCAGGGAATGCCTTACTGCTAAATGATGAACTAGCAGTTGGCTGAGCCCTCAAGGTTAAATCGTTGTTAATGTAGCCTCACACTCTACAAGGCAGCATGAATGGAGGAGAGAGAGAGAGAGAGATGCGCATTTCCCCTTTAAGTATGCTGACCCCACTCTAAGTACACTGCCTTGTTAAGTAGATCAGCAAGCCGAGACCACAGCTGCTGCCAGGAAGCTCTCTCTGTCCTGAGCCCTGTCCTGTCCCACCCCTGCTCTATGGAAGATGGGGTAAGCGGGGTGCAGGAGCAGGGGGACACCCTGACATTAGCTCCCCATCTTCCTCCTTTCCCCCCCGCACAGCAAGCAGGAGGCTTGGGGAGCAGCTACAAGGCAGAGGGTAGGAGCAGCACATGGCAGTGGGGGGAGGGACAGCTGAACTGCCAGCAACTGAGAGCCTGCTGAGCGGCTGCCGCACAGGGAACTTAGGGGAAAGGGGAGCTGATAGGGGGGCTGACGGTCCACCCTGGTTCCAAGGCCCCACCAGCTAGCTCCAACGGGCTGCTCTTTCTGCAAGCAGTGGACAAAGCAGGTAGCTGCTAAACAATGTTATAAGGGAGCATTGCACAACTTTAAACAAGCATGTTCCTTAATTGATCAGCAATGTAACAACGAAACAACGTTAACCAGGATGACTTTAAGTGAGGAGTTACTGTAATATGCTGCAGCTAGGAGAAACTGTGTGCAGCCCTCCTCTGAAAGAGATATATGTCACAACAAAGCTTTTGACAAACAGGTTAAGAAGATAGATGGCTAGGGCTCAGAAGATTTGGAGGCATATTTGGACTCATCCTGGATTTTAGTGTCCTGCTAAATACATGACAAAATCACCCGTAGTCTTGTGTGAACCAAAACTACAGGACAAGTTACAGTCTACTAAAGTACACCTTGGTCAGAAATTTGCCAGTGAAATCAGTATACTGAGCATTTAATAAGTTGCCAAATACAGAGACAATTATAAAAATAGAAGAACCTTTCTTAGATTCTGAACACAAAATTCATAGCAAGAGCATTTCAGAAAAAAAAGAATAATTGGCATCAGTCCAGGCTTTATCAAACAGTTTTGGGGTAATAGCTTTACTGACAACCTGGGAAACCAACTGAAACATGGCAACATTGATTCTAGGAATCAAGGAAGGTCATAAGAATAAAGAACTAAATAGATCTGATTTGAAAGAGTGGTTGCATCAAATTAAATGCAACTTTCAAGCGAGAGATTCTTCCTCATCTCTGGTGTGCACAGCCAGGTTTCTGGAGTTAATTCTGATGAGTGTTCTGTTGCTATTTTTGATTACTTTTCTCCAGGTAGAAAGCAAATCAACAGAAATTAAAGACTGGTCTAGATGGACAACATTATCTAGAACACATCTTGCTTTATCTACAAAGAAGGCAGCACTGTTTTTGTTCTTACAAAGTTGTGTGTAGAGGTATTTTTCAAGTACGTAGACATCATACCTTTAGAGTAATTAATGATTTGAAAAAAAAAAAAATTCCCAGAATTTTAAAATTGTGTGTGTTTTTCTGTCCATGGTAGCTTCTTCACTAAATTGATTAGAGCAATATAAGGCTATATTTGGGAGCACTGCAAGGAAGCGCAGGGAAAATTCTGTGCTATATCTCAGCATGGTTTTATGGGTATATGCAGAATTTTGCTATTAACAGTGTGTTCTATAAACACTTCTTAAAAAGAAATGCATTTCTTGCTCCTTGCTGCAAAAGTATCCTTGCAAATATTGCATAAGTATCCTTTCAAAACATAAGTTTTTTCCAGCCTATCTGCGGTTGTCATTTTAAGATAGCTCAGGTGTAAACTCACAATTCTTCACAAAGCGGTGGTAGCTCAGAACTGATTATTTTAAAAAGATTGGCACAGTTAACTAGTTTTACTGAAGACACTATATTACTTAAGTTCTTACACCATGACCAATGTTGAAAGTTTTACAGATATAGTTAGTTGTCCTACCAAACATTTTTTGGGGGGAGGGGCCCTCAATGTAAGTTTTCAGCAAGGAGGAGAAGCGAAGCTGTAAACAAGTGAAGAGATCTGTAGGGAAGGTCTTGAGGAAGGTGAAAGATCTCAGATGGGGATGCCTTTTTAAGGAAAAATTTTAATATTTTATATTACCTAATGGATTCATGGATCACTGATTAGCATACGCTTCTTACACTGCTCGCATGGCTTGAAGCCCGGGGACCAAGGTATGCCCTGTCCCTAGACCAAGTCCCTCCAGGGACTATCTATACTACACTTAACCACTAAGCCCAGGTCTACACTTGAGGGAGAGGAGGGTAAAAAATTGATCTAAGATACGCAACTTCAGCCATGAGAATAGTGTAGCTGAAGTCGGCGTACTTAGACCAACATAGCGCCGTGAAGACGCCGCTGAGTCGACTGCCGATGCTCCCCCGTCAACTCCGCCTGCGCCTCTCGCAGCGGTGGAGTACAGGAGTCGACGGGAGAGTGTTCGGGGATTGATTTATCGCATCTAGTCTAGACGCGACTAGACGCAATAAATCAACCCCCGATAGATCTATTACTACCCGCCAATCCGGTGGGTAGTGTAGACCTGCCCTAAGAATTGCTAGAAGCTACTAAAACTGCTACTATTTACAGGTATATACAAGAAAAAACTAGAAGAACCACTGGTCAGGACCGCTTGCTAGGCAAAGGGTGTGTTCCAGCACCGTCACTGGTGGTAAGAAGGAGCTGAAGGGGGAGGGGGCACCCCTTATACTGGCGCATATGCACGTGACTCCAGAGGGCGCCAGAGCCAGCCCGTATGGATATCACTGGGGGGAAAACTACCAGTGCAGGGGGCGAGCACACATCCCTACATGGAATGGACACGAGCAAGCACTCGAAGAACTAAAAGGAAACTGGTTTTTATTCTTCATCAGAGCAGACAATTTTCTTTTTCAAAACATTTCCTCAATGCAATAATCCCCCTTTCCTCCCCAGCAAAACCACAGATTTACTTTGATTTCTCAGACAGTGAAGATATGGACTCTTCTGAACTTAGGACAAAGGTCTAAAAGTGGTGTCAGGGCGAGGCTAAATTATGCTCAACCAAACCTTCAAATTCACTGATTTAAAGGACATTAACTATAAGTGCATATTGCAGGTAGGGAAGGTCACTAGTAGTAAGGTCTAATAAACTCACACAAAACAATTTTAAGTGCTGCCCAGCTACTTACTTATCAAACAATGTACATTATGGGTATATCGGGAATTGTCTGGAATGGTAAAATTTCCGTCACAAATAGCAACCTGACTCTCCCCAAAGGGAAGTGTGAAGAAACAAAGTTTATACAGCAAGCAGCCAAGTGCCTATAAAAAAAAAGAAAAAGAAAAAAAAGTAGTGTCACTGAAAAGTCTAGATGGCAATAAACTAGTGTAAAAAGTGAGGCTAGATTTAACAAATAACTGAAATGCTGGTCACTACTGATGCCTGCATAGACATTGAACGTGGTAGCATTTTGAGTTAACACTCCATTGACATAACTTGGGATGTAAGCAATGAAGTGATATGAAGCAGTTCTACAAGTGCTTTTTGTCCCACCAACATCTAGATGCCAGACAGCTACAAAGCTGTTAACTTAAAGAAATTCAGAGAGGAAATTTATGTCTGTTTTTGAATTTTTTTAAAAAAAATCTTTTTAATACAGATGAATAGTTCCAATATGTGTTTATACAAAGAAATTGCACGTGTAGAACCACCATCTAATCTGACAAATAAGAGTCCTTGAACTCATGTTATTTTCCCATAAACTTTTTGATGTAATCTACTCAAGATGCACCTGTTTGGCATGTATAAGAAAAGTAATCATTGAGTTGTTCTCCCATTTCAGTAATCTGAAAAAGTTCTTAATTCCTCATTAGGTGTTTCATACATTGACAATATTTCACACAGTAATCAGTTTTACCCTTGCTTCTTATCCTCAGTGCTTTTAGTAATTAAAAAAGTGTTGTAGCACTGTTGGTCCCAAGATATTGGAGACACAAGGTGGGGGAGGTAATATCTTTTATCAGATCAACTTCTGTTGGTGAAAGAGACATGCTTTCAAACTACACAGAGTTCTTCTTCCAGTCTGGGAAAGATACTCAGAGCATCGCAGCTAAATACTAGGTGGAAAAGATCGTTTAGCATAAGCAGTTAACACATATTGTAAGAGACTACTCAAAGTAAAGTGACCCGTGAACACCTCTGCAGTCATAGGACAAAAAAATAGGTTACAGATTGTTGTAATACGCCATAAATCCAGTGTCTTTATTAGGACCATGATTTCTAGTGTCTAGCAAGATTATGAATTTAAGCTCCCAGGCTCATCTTTCGAAAGCGTTATGCAGGTTCTCTTTGAGAACAAGGACTGAGAGATAAGATATGGAATGATTGTTTTGTGAAAAGTGTTGGCCCATGAATGTTATGTTTTTGTCTTATCACTTTTCTCAGAGATCATTCGAGAGAGTAATGACTGTCTGGTTTTACCCACACAGTTGTTACTGGGGCATTTAGTGCACTGGATGAGGTACACCTCATTGCCATAGGCATGTGTAGGACACATGGATCTTAAAATGTATGTTATGGTGGGTAATGATCATCCTAGTAGCAGAGTTAACTCTGCAGGCTTTGCATCTGTTATGGCAGGGCCAGTGCCATTTTGAATTGACGTGTCCTGGTCTGTGGGAAGCTTGCTTCTGTTGATGAGATTGTTGAGTCTGGGAGGTTCTTTTAAGGCCAGAAAAGAGGGTTCAGAAAAGATTTTTCAGGATGTGGTCCCCCATCAAGTATGGATTGTAATTGTTTAATGATACCCTATATGGGTATCATCATGTGTGGGTGAAACCAGACAAATCACTACGCTCTCAAATGAACTCACACAGACCTATAACTGAAGAGGTGTTAACGTGCCCACTTCTCCTTGAACCGTCTCTTAGGCCTGGTCTACACTACAGAGTTAGGCAGCTTACCTTCACCTTACCTAATAAGGATGTACACTAAAATTTAACTCCCACTGATATAAGTCACCCACTACATCAACTTGATAACTTCACCTCTGTGAGAGCTGTAGTGCTTAGGTTGACATAGTTAGGGCAACACAGCGTTCATGCAGACACTAGATTTACATAATAATGTAAATATTGGGCCGTGCGTCCCTGGACAGGGTGGGGCTGCAGCTGCGAGCCCCGCATGGCCGACAGCTCAGGCTGTCAGCCCCACAGCCCCAGCTGTCAGTACCCCACAATGCCCTACACAGCAAAGTCAGTGGAAGCACTCCTGGTGAGGACACACCACCGACAGAGCGCATAGTGTGGACATGAAACGCCCCAGTAATTACTGTGGTGGCTATATGTCGACTTAACTTAGGTTGACTTAATTTTGTAGTGTAGACTTGCCCTTAGAATGTGCGTTAACTACTTATGTTAAACAAAATCTTTTCCACCTTGTATTTAGCTCCAACGCTCTGGATACACACTGCGATAAAGAACCCGTGGCACCAAATCTCAGAGCCGGGTCTCGCCTCATCACAGGATTTCAAGGCCCAGATTCCAGCCTGAGCTCAAATAGCTACACTGCAAATTTTATAACCCCACAGCCCAACTCAGCTGACCTAGGCTAGCTGTGGCCTCTGCATCTCTTTCCCAAACCTGAAGAACTCTCCATAGCTCATAAGCTTGTCTCTTTCACCAATAGAGGTTAGTACAATAAAAGAGATTACCTCATTCACCTTGTTTCTTTAGCAATTAAAAGATGTTTAACAAACAGTACCAGCCATTCATTACAGATATTTATTTTTGTATTGCATACCTTAATTTTCTCATTGTTACTTTTCTCCTTGCACTCAAATTATGTCTAGCTAGTTATTACTGAACTTTGCATTCTGATTATATATAGTGTAATAATCAGCAAATATAGCACTGTTCATCTTTAATGCACTCTTCAAATATTTACTAAACATCAGTCATTAGTGATAATGAAATCTTATTTTTCACACTGAACCAAACATCACTGACATGGCTGAATGCATAGGAGCTGGACAGCTATTCAGTCTGCCGTACTTAAATCATACTATAAACAGGTTTCTATTGAAGTCATTGTTAACAACTGAACAGAAGTCAGGAAAATACGAATCTTGCCTACATTTTGCACTAGTAGGCTAAAGAAAAAAGCAAAAACTTATCTACATAATAAGTCCCCTTTTATAGTACATCACATAGGCCAATAATTTTCCGTAGGAAAAGAAAACCATTCTCTACAGCTATTTCTCTTTATCACCATTTCCCACACACTACTTCTGCTGCAAGAAGCCACACCTTATTCGCTCACTGCAAAGCCTTTACTTTGCATTTTCTGATACGTTAATGTCCCTTTTATCAATTTTTTACTTTTAATAAAGCAGAACAACTCTACAAGAATTAGACCGCCTTTTATATTCCTTACCCAGATATCTGCCTTGGTAGTAACTGGTTTTCCTCCATAAAGATTGATCATTTCAGGAGCTCTGTATGACAGTGTTGTATACCTAGCAGAAAATAAGTAAAGTGGAGCTGAGATGAAATGGGAGATTTGCAGTATACCTTTATTAGCCACCATTCATAAACTATAAAGACTAATCATTTTTAATATGGATAATTATTCTCTACAGATTACTTACACACTATGTAAAATAGTAAGTTATTGCAGCATTCCTGTCAACAACAAATGATGCTGTGTGGATTGATTACTGACCATCTATGGGGACAATGGCAGTAGACATGTTGCTCATAGGTCAGCTCAAGTTTTTGTTTTATGGAAAGAATCTTTTGCTGTTTTTCTATACTCTTAGAAGAATTACACCAAGTTACAACTATTGCAAATCAAATACACCAAGTTTATGAACACAAAAAAGTTTGTGTAAGGTATCAACTGGAACACCTGATTTTAATAAAATCAGGGAAATGATAAACATTTAATTCTTGTTATAGATTATTTTCAGAAGCAGCTAAGAAAAACTATTCCCAAATTACACCTTAGATTGTGGCATTTTAACTTCTCTCATTTTTTTAGTATTTTGTTCACACAATTCTAAAGGTATTACACATTAACAGATCAGTCTCCTGTTGAAGTTCGTAGCAACATGAAGCTAATGCTGGAAATATTGAGCATGGAAAGAGAAAGATGGAGCTAGAAAAGCCAAGAGTGATTTTTTTCAGAGCAGGACGTCCACTTCTATTTTTTGGTAACTTTTCTGGATAAATATTGCACTCAAAGCCAAACCCAGATACTGAAGTTACATCTTTGAACTGATTCTTGCCAGTTAAAAACAAAGCATATTCCAGGGCTATTGAGTCTCATATTTGCAAATAAGTGTGTTTATAAAATGTAACATATCATTCCCAAATGTATGTATTTTAAGTAGTAGTTTCAAAAAGGTGTACATTTATTTTCCACTTAAGTCCTGAATAATACATAGTTACTCTTCAGCACCAACTATCTTTAGCAGGCAAAAAAATAAACAAATTTTAAACTTGAACACATGCACAATTTCTCCAATTAAACAGAGTGGAAATAGCATGGATGTTACTGGATCCATAATTAGGCTAGATCTAGACCTTAGTAAGTTAGCATGAACCCTTTTTCCAGCATCAGCAATCATGCTGGCTGATTGAGCCTGTTCTTATTAGTTGTCTTTCAATAGCACCCAGATGTCTCAACACAGGATCAGGGCTTCACTGTGCTAACAAACTTGCACTCTGAATCTAAGGTGTTACAATTCTGCAATTAACGAAGTGTTGGTACAATAGTTCACTTGTATGCTGTAAACTGCAGGTCGGGGCCTAAATAGGAATAAAGCGAGGCTTAGAACACAGCAGGTTATTAGGGGGAAAGAGCTGAGACAGTAACAGTAACACAAGGTTGCATATATTCTAAGTGAAATGTATTACCTGGAGGCGTCAAACTTTTTGTAATTAAAGTGAATATACGAACAGAGTGTTAAATTTTGCAGAAATTGTCTGTAGGTTAACTGAAATAGCATCAACATTACCAGGTATTCCTACAATCTTGCTATACCTATTTTAGGTATTGGCATAGCCCCGATCACCACTAAGGAAGTGGAAAAAACATTCCTGTTGTTAACAGAAGTTGTGCACTTAAATCAACCACCCTGAACACTAATTTTTTCCTAGCTAGGCTCTTATGTTTTCATTAATGTATATAACATATAATAAGTTCTGTGCTGCTAAGAAAATTAATTGGTGCTTACGAAAAGCCATTTAAGTTAACTTACTTTTTAATTTCTTCTTCAACTACATTAACACCATCTTTCTGAGGATTAAGGAATTTGTTAGTGGCACTGCCAAAGTCACAAAGGACATAGTTTCCATTGTCATTCAACAAAATATTCTCTACCTTAAAAGGAAAAATGAAACATGAAACAATCAGGTAAACTGACAAACTGAAAAATGAAAAACAATGTAGTGTCCAATTTTACAGAAAGCAGCTAAGTCTTCCCTCTAATTTTCAGTTAGTGTTGACAAACCTGCCATGTACTAATATTCTGAAAATTCAAAAGAAATTTAGCATCAATAGTAAAACAATAACTTCATCATTACCTCATTAGGTCATCAGTAGTGCCAAAATCTATTCTACAAGAATGTGATGCCTAACCCACCTAACATTTTTCATTTAATCTTCTGGGTACAATTCTGCAGACAGACTTTGTTCCCCTCCCCCTATATAAGTGGGCAGCTTTTGCACACTATGAGATGTCTTCCACATTACAAGTCATCTTTTGACAGCTGCTCAATAGCAGCAAACATTTCAGCTCATTACCTTTTACTGGAACTCTTACCTTCAAGTCCCGGTGAACTATTGGGGTTTTGCAGTGATGCAACCTGGCAACAGCTTCACAGGTGTCACAAAATATCCTCAGCACTTCTGGCTCAGTAAAGCCTGTGTGAAGTCTCTGATTCATCTGATTCACAACTTGCCCCGCTACAGTAGAAACATAACTTTGTAAAAGTAACAACTCTTTTTAACGATCTTTCAAAATGTTGAGTGGCTTTTAATCTAATAAAGTTTGTGTTTCTATTTAAAATGTTACCTATATGCACTATAGCCAATCAAAATTGTTCAACCTCTTGTCAAAAAATTAAACAAGTTTTTAATCAACCACTCTTGCTGTTTTTCAAACAGGGCTAATACACCACCGCCCCACCCCCACTCCCAGTACATCTACAGAACAGGCAGAGTTAGCTACCCTTAATTTTATTAATTCCTAATAAGAATCCACTGCTCCAAACAGAAGGTAATTCAGTGTCCAATCCCACTCAATGGTGGCAAAAGGCATTTTTGGAATTGAAATCTGAAACCTCCCCACACGAACACACTTGCTGACCTTCGCCAAATCATTCCAAAGCTGAAAAGACACAAACTACAAAAGTTGTTATAATTTGCAAGTATAGAAAAATGAACCACCATTATGCAGATGTCACTACTGCAATATTTGACATCTGACATCGCTTCTTCACCTGCCTAAACCAAAACTAGTTGATAAATATAGGGAAAGTATGTCCTAAGAATTAGAGTTATATTAGGGAGGCAAAATTACAAGAAAGAAATCTGTTTTTGTCCCTCCTCTATTGGATTCACTGTCCTAGACAGGAGTCCTAATTCATGAGAAGTAAACATTCATTATCACTCAACCACCAGTTGAGTGGTTAGTAATAAAAGTACCAGCGCAAAGAGTATCACAATGACAAACGGTTATAGGACACGTTCTAGCTCAACTTAAAACTATGGGGCTGCATGCAGGAATCAATAGGTGAAAGTTCTCTGGTCTGTTTATTTATACAGAAGGTCAGACTAGATGATCATAATGCTTCCTTCTGTCCTTAACATTTATGACCCAGTGACAAAAGCGACCACTGAGTAACTGTGCCAGAAATTAGAATTAATCAGATTAGGAAGATACAATGGAGACTATTCAATAGTCTTTGAATTCAAGATTTCCATATGCAGAAGGAATAAGTCTCTCTAACACAAAATTTTATTTTTATAAATTTACGTCTTTATCCTGAAAAGCATGGACAGCCGACAGATCTGTTGTCCAAGAACTGCTTTTTTCTATTTCAGAAAGAATATATTGACCAAATCACAAGCATTGCAGGATTTTTTCAGAGAGGATTTATGTTTCTCCCTCTACTATGTTACATATCTCTGGCAGAATGAGCACCAAATTCTCAGAGGAAGTTCTTGGATTACTGGTAATCTCTGGTGATCACGGAGTCATTCCTAGCACTATGTTCCATTAAAGTGGAAAAAATAAAGACTGGTTTCCCAGAGACAACTCCCTTGTAAAAGGATCTCACAGAGAGCAAAAGAGAAAACATCTATTATCCTCAGTGCAGGCAGACATACTGGAAGGAAGGTGTAGTTAGTTCAGCAAGTGTGCCAGCAGGGAGAGGTTTCAGAAAGAAAAGACCGTCTCCATTAGCTCGATTCAGACACCAATACCTATTATGACTTCAAAGCAGTGGATCAAATAAATACATTTATGCTCTCCATTAATTAGTAGCTTAATTTTCTACTCCATCTATACTGCAATCAATTCAAAAACTGCTGTTTCTAAATGCAAGTTTAAATTGCTCACCATATTATTGTCATGTTATACTTAGAGTCCTTCGTTTTCAGTTATTTAATTTTTCCTGGGAATTTATCTGTTTATTAATACAATGACAAAAACAGGTGAAAATTGGAGGAAGAAACTATTAATTTTTCTGGACAAATATCAGGGTTTATTTTGGTGGACAGAAGGATGTGGGGAAAGTATTCAGCAGATGAATGCTTTGATGAATGGAATTCAATGTGGTTTGCCACAGAACTAAAACAGAACTCAAAACACAATGCCAACTGTGAGTTTAAGAAAACAATACATCTCTAATCCCAAAATAAAACTTTTCATTTGAATAAACAGTTTACTGTTGTAGACTTAGAACTATTAGCCTATAAATATTTACTTTAGTAATTGGGCCACACCTTTTGCAGTGCATACACTCAACTTCATCAGGGTTTTTTGTTTGTTTGTTTTAAACTTTTGAATACTTCCTTGTGTTCTGAAATGTATTCTGATACAGATTTTCCCCACTTTAGTGTGTCAGAGCTTTAAACCGTTATCTGCTAACAGCTTGAAATGTGTACATAGTGGGCATGAGATTCATTAGTACGATATGCACTTCAGGAGCTTGAACGAATGCCTGTTCATTTATTGTGTGCATCTTCTAAACTAATACATAACCTTACTTCAACAGGCACCTCTGTGTAAATGCAGACTAATGTATTATCGTAATACATGCATCTCATGCAATGTATTGTATTTTCCCAATAAAACAAGCTATATTATATATGAATGAATGATACAAACATAGGGTGAACATCAGAAAAAAACAAACGAATAATACTTTTTGTAAAACCCGGGGGGTTTATTTTATTTATTTATTTTTGGTAAAAATCAGTTTAAACTGAAAATGAAGGGGCTTAGTTATACTACACATAGAATACCATCTTTTATGAGATTATGAGCCTTACTTTCAGATGCTAGGAAAGTGTAGCTCCCACTAGTTTCAAAACCACACTTCTTAGAACATAAGAATGGCCCTACTGGGTCAGACCAAAGGTCCACCTAGCCCAGTTCTCTGTCTTCTGACAGTGGCCAGTGCCAGGTGCCCCTGAGGGAATGAACAAAACAGGTAATCATCATCAAGTGATCCTTCCCCTGTTGCTCATTCCCAGCTTTTGGCAAACAGGGGGGAAAAAATCAAGTAGTATCAGTTTAGTTAACTTACATTAATATGATGCAAGTGGACAAGCCATACATTTTTAAGATTTTACCTACTGAAATTTAGATTTTTAAATCTCAGAAGTGTGCAAAATCAAAATACTACTCAAAATTCGAGCAGAATTGAGTCAATTTTTACATAAACTACAATCTATACTTATACTATATAAACATATGTTTAAAAGACACATTAAAACTGTTTGCAGAGTAGTTGTAGGTAGCTGTGTTGGTCCAAGAATATTAGAGGGAACAAAGTGGATGAGCTGTGTGGAGCTTGAAAGCTTGTCGCTTTCACCAACAGAAGTTGGTCTAATAAAAGATATTACCTCACCCACTATTAAAACTGAAAAGTCAAGCATTCAAAAGTCCTGTTTATGCACTGAATGAGGCAGAGGCAAGGGCCTGAGCAAGGGAAGTATGTGATCATGTAATTAAAGCCTGTGTCCATTGATGCATTTTGATAAACAGAAGCTGCACATATAGCAACCTGAATTCTACTGTTTTTGTAATCTGGGCATAGCTTTCTAGAAGGTTACACATCAGGCAGTTCACAGAAGGCCAACTGACAAAAACTTCACTCACTCACTGCTTCTACTGGCAGTGCAGACAAAGGCCAAACACCCTCAAAGGGAAGGCACCTGAAGCATTTTAAGCCCCTAATGCACAGGCTTATGCAGAACATTTTATTTTCACATGGAGCAGACACAGTTACTTTGAAATCCCAAGCATTTCTCCAGATTCACCATAACTGGACCCTAAAACTTCTCAAAATTTTAGCTAAACTACTGGAATAAATTTCTATATAAAAAAGGGGGAATAAACACAATCTATACTAGTAAATTTAAGAAACTAGATATTTGAAAAAGAGGGACTGATTCTGAAGCCTTCTGAAGCCACTTGTATTGCCTAAAACAAAAAGAACTGTTAAAGATCAGGACATGAGAGACCATTATTTGGACCTCCATGGCCTCCACTGAATAAACAGATTTAAAACAATTTAAGGGATCAGGATGGTGAGACAGCATGTAGCCTTTACAGTTCATTATCTGGAGCAGCAGTTTCATGAATGAAAAGATATTCAGTTTTGTAAAGTCTTCATTCCCAAATCAATATACAAATATATTTTGAGATTTGTGAGAGAGAACAGGGACACTCAACATATTTATGTAAAAATTTAATTTTTTCCCCTCTTTTCTGGTCAGACCTTGATATAAAGCAGTGTAGGAGGAGCTTTTCAATATTCCCAGATTCATTCTTTCTGGCACTTAAGAACAAAATCAAGTGTGATGGTGTTTTCAGTGGTCTTGACCTTAATTAGGAAGATAATAAATGTGGTCTTTGCCAAAACACGTCACATCTTAGGACATGAGCATTCTTAAAGTTAGAGTCTAGGGTTTACTTATATTCATAACAAATAAGAAATCCAACAGTAGTTTACTTACCTCGACAATATTCCATTAAGATGAGCACCTCCCACACATTGTCACTAACAGAATTAACAGCACAGTCCAAATAGCCTACAATGTTCTTGTGCCCAGAGAGTTCTTTCTGAAACCGAAAACAAAAAGAAACATCACATTTTGAATAATTAACGTTTAAATAAACTCTAGAAAGTATAAAGATACGTCCATATAGAAGACTGGACAATTCTTGGGATATGGAGTCTTTCATCTCTACACCATGCTTGAAATGTCCCAGGTAAACGTTGAAAAGCATTCTAGTAGCTAATTAGGAGCTTGTGTCAAGTGAGTAGGTTTCAACTACAATTCCCAGGGGACAGGTGCCCACATCAAAGAAAATATTAGCAGTCAACCCCATCTTAGACTCAGCTACGCACCAAGGATCAAACAGAGCATAAACATAATTCCTCCACATGGGCAGGACAGTGTGAACACTCTTGGATTGTCACTATTTATGCTGCGCCCATGTAGGTAGTCAGGTTCAATTTACAGTGCTGTCAGTTTGGCAACTTTATAAACACTAAGCTCATTTCAAAAGAAAAATGTTCTCTGTTAATTTCATCATTAAGCCAAACTCAAAAATGTTAAGATTTTGCAGCTATAATCATAATACACTGCAAACATTCATGGACTGTGTGTTACATTAAAAAGGACTAATGGAAAATAAGTCAAAATTCAGGCAACTTGATCCATGCCTACTACAAAGTTAACACATGGTCAGTTTCCAGAGCTGTCACAGTCCTTGCTTCTAAGACTACTAGTGGAAAGTTATGAGAGCTTTCCCTCACAAAAGGATGTGAGAGTTGCACCACATGAGCATTCACTCAGTGCAGGAGCTTCTTTTTATAATTAGAGGCAAAGAGCTCCACCTCTAATGTACCCCACCAGAGAAAGACCTGATCAGGGAACCATTAATTAGTGTCCAAAACCAGCTCATACTATGACAACATTCTCTTTTCCAGCTAGTTAAGTAGCCAAAAGCAGTGTATACTGGACATTTCCCAGTCATACCTTCATAGGTTCCGAGGCCAGCTGGGTCTATTGCAGTCATCTAGGATGACCTCCCATATAACATAGGCTGCATAACTTCCCCAAAGTAATTCCTAGAGCATATGTTTTAGAAAAAGATCCCATCTTGATTTAAAAATGGTCAGTGACAAAGAATCCACTACGACCCTCGATAAGTTATTCACTATTAAAAATGTACACCTTATTCTCAGTCTAAATTTGTCTAGCTTCAACTTCCAGCCATTGGATCATGCTATATCTTTGTCCGCTAGATTGAAGAGCCCATTATTAAGTATTTATTCCTCATATAGGTACTTACAAATATATCACTTCTTAACCTTCTTTGTTAAGCTAAATAGATTGATTCTTTGAGGCAGATTCTCTCATCCTTTAATCATTCTCATGACTCTTTTCTGAACCCTCTCCAATTTTTCAATATTCTTCTTGAATTGTGGGCCTCAGAATTGGACACAGCATTCTTGCAGCAGTCACACCAGTGGCAAATACAGAGGTGAAATTAACTCTATTCCTACTCGAGATTACCCGGTTTATGCATCCAAGGATCACATTAGCTTTTCTGACCACAGCGTTGCAGTGGGAGCCCATGTTCAGCTGATTATCCACCATGACCCTCAAATATTTTTAGTCACTGCTTCCCAGGATAGAGTTCCCCATTTTGTAAGCCTGCTCTAAATGTTTTGTTCCTAGATGTGTGCATTTAGTTATATTAAAACACACGTTTCCGCATGCTCAATTTACCAAGCAATCCAGACCACTCTGTATCAGTGACCTGTCCTCTGCGTTATTTATCGCTCCCTCAATTGTGGGTCATCTGAAAACTATCAGTAAAGATTTTGTTTTCTTCCAGGTCACTGATAAATATATGCTAAATAGCATAGGGCTAAGAACCAATCCGTGAAGGACCCCCTCTAGAATCTCACACCTGCTTGATGATGATTCCCCATTTAGTTACATTCTGAGACCTATCAGTTAGCCAACTTTAAATCTATTTAATGGGTGCTATGTTAATTTTTTCTCTCTCTCGTTGTTTAATCAAAATGTCATGTGGTACCCAGACAAATGCCTCACAGAAGGCAAAGTATATCACATCAACACTATTTCCTTTATCAAACATCTTTTTTTTTAATGAGATTAGCAATCAAGTTACTTTGACAAGATCTATTTTCCATGAACCTATATTGATTGGCATTAATTATATTACCCTCCTTTAATTCTTTATTAATCAAGTTCCATATCAGGTGCTCCATTATCTTGCCTGGGATCAATGTCAGACTGGCAGGTCTATAATTACCCTTGTCATCCTGTTTACCCATTTTAAGTATTGGCATAACATTAGCTTTCTTCCGCTCTTCTGGAACTTCCCCCTTGTTCCAAGACTTACTGAAAATCAACATTACCAGTCCAGTTCCAGTAAGCTCCTCAGTTAGCTCTTAAAACTCTAGGGTGCAAGTTATCTGGACCTGCTGATTTAAAAATCTTTAATAGTGGTTATTCAATATGGTCCTGAGACACAAGTGGAATGGAAAGTGTTTTCTCATATGAGACAACATCATCTGTTTTTTCCTCAAATGCAGAATAGAAATATGAATTGAACACTTTTTCCTTTTCTGCACTATTTATAATTCTACCATTGGCCTCTAAAAATGGACCAACGTCATTGTCAGGATTTTTTTTGTATCGAATATACTTTTTTAAAAAAAATCATTGTCCTTACCTCTGCTAGATTTCTCCTGGTGTTCCTTTGCTTCCCTGATAAATTTTCTACAAATTCTAGCTTATATTGATAGCAATCAACATCTCCTTTCTTCCATCTATTTTTTAAAATGTATAGCTGTTTTCACTTCCCCTCTAAACCAGGTCAGGTTTCTAACCAATACTGCCTTCTTCCTTGACTGTGGCTTTTGGATCATTTAGTAAAGCATTCTTAAACAACTTCCAATTATCATTCACAGGGATAGTTTTCCTTTATAAAAGAATTAAGACCCTTGCCTCCCCATAGATATATGGAGAACATGGTGGCATTGTCAGAATCAAGAGAACTTTTTGAAATACTAGTCTTTAACAATCACTTTGATCAGGATCACTTGACATGCTCTAAGGATCTTTAAGAGTTGTTCAGTACATTTGAAAGAGATCTGTTGCTCACCAGAAAGAAACATTAGATCAAAGCCATGAACCCGTGAATATGCAGCCATACACAATATGCTTCATGTATTAGATGCTGCTCAGAATGGACATGATAAAATTATAGTAAGGGCAGCACATGTGGATGTTGTGCCTTTTGCAGAGATACTGCCCCGGTTGTTGTAGCCTAGTACAGGACTGATATGGGTTCTAAAAGCTTTTTTTAACTGATTTAAAAAAAATTAAATCAAGAACTTCTGCATCCTGCATGTTTGCTTCGCATCTAGCTTTGTTATTTCTTTGGTTTAAGTTCAACTATGAGCCAAATCTTTAAAATTTAAGAGACAATTAAGTAGTTGTTTCCCAGGTAAGTATTTATAGACCGCGATCAAATCTTTCTCTGGCACTGAAGCCCAGTCCACTAACTCCAAGTACATAAAACAAGGATCTCAGCCACAATTCCACATGCCATCAAGACCCAAGACTTTCGTATTAAAAAGTGGGGCCATGAAAAGGAAATAAACAGCATGGATACTAAGCAGTGATGCAAGTACAGTGGTACGGTCCGGTACGCCATAGCAGTAAGATATTTATAGCTGGTACAGCGTATTGGAAAGACACAGGAGGAGCCCACTCAGCTGCATCTCCTGAGTCCTCCTGCCTGGGGTCTGTACAGCAGAAGTCTGCAGCGCAGCGGGAAGAGGACAGAGCCCCCTCTCCCCAGGTAATGTGGGATGGATGTGGGCCGTGAGAAGGGGATGGGGAGAGCGCAGGGGCCCCAGGCTGGGGGCGGGGAGGAGTCACCTGGGGAGGTCACATGCCCCCCCTTTGTGTCCCTCCATGAGTGCAGCATACCGGCAAAAAATGATTTCTACTTGCACCACTGATACCAAGTGAGGGCACATAACCAAGCAGACACACCCTTCATATTATATCTCTCGTGTCTAGAGCAGGGGTCTCCAAACTTTAGGAGACGAGGGCCACGTTAGATTTTTAAAGGGGCTTCGCGGGCCAGCTTTAGGCTCTGCCGCCGAAGTGCCGTCGAGGCAGCGGCAGCAATTGGTTGGGGTGCGGGGCCCCGCCGCCGAAATACTGCTGAGGCAGCGGCAGCATTTGAGCTGCCGCCAAAATGCCGCCAAGGCGGCAGCAATTGGTTGGGGGGCCGGACAAATTGAAGCCACGGGCCAGATCCAGCCCCTGGGCCGTAGTTTGGAGACCCCTGGTCTAGAGTATGAGCTGGCGTAAAAAAGTGTACCATCTTACTTAAGACATCTGCTCATTGCATATAGTTTCAAATATGAAGTTCTTACTGCTTTCGTCTCCTGTATAAACTTCAAAACTAACAGATTAAACCAGGTTAAGGTTTGGGGTTTTTTTGCACATCAGAATGGTTTACCAGGTTCCAATCAGTTACACCTATACAACCACATTGCAGACTAGAACACATTTGACACAGAAAGACTAACTGTGGAAACCTACACTGTCATTTTTACCATCACTTTTAGAGAATTATACTTTAGAACAGTTTTAATGTTACTTGTTACACGTAACACTAATTGCTATGGGGAACTGTGATTTTGAGGTTTGGAAAAAAGGCGGTCCACGAGAGGATCTCTTTCACATGATTCACAAGGTAAAAAATGTAAAAGGATAAAAGTGATATGCTGTCTTACTGTTACTGTCTTTTTTTGGGGGGGTGAGGGTAGTGTTCATATTCTCTTATGCATGTAAGAGTTTGTCTTATTAGACAAGTGCAGTAAATTTGCAAGTTATGTTCTCAAACCTTTTAACTAGGAGTCAGAAGGTTGAAGAGCCTGAATACATTAGCAACAGCTTTCAGGAAACAATAGTGTTCAAGGAAGAAATTCTAACATAGGCTATTGGAGTACAAATAGAGATACTAGTACTGATATTGCTAAAAATGGAGTTTTAATACTGCAGGGTTGGGTCCTAAGGCATTTGCACATTGGCCTTGGCTTGCTGCATTAACACCAGCAAAAGTGTCTGGCACTTCACCTTCACAAATCAGTTACTTCAGATATTATCCTGAATCAGAGATCAAGATTTTTACCCACCTCTTCATTCAGTATTTATTATATATTTATCTTTTCAGTGCATCTCAGCATCAGCCACAAATGCACCAATCATCTTTGAGAAGGGGTTCACAAGAGTTTCTATTCAGTTCTATGCCCTGACCAGCTAAGAGTAACTAAAGCACAATTCACACTCCATCTTCTAGAAGTAGAGGATATCTACATTCCTAATCTCACCTCTCTAGGAAAGTAAAACTGAAAAAATTTCCATTTTAATCTATGCCTGCTACATACCATCAAATAGTTGCTTTACTTACCATAATTGTTATTTCTCTTTTGCAAATGTTGAGGTCAGGCACGTTATTAACATACATTCGTTTCAATGCACAGCGTACTCCACCATGGGTACGCACCAGGAACACAGTGGAAAAGCCACCTGAGGAAAAAAAATTACAGAAAAGTCAGACCACTTGAGTTTCCGTTATTCCTTTAAAAATGTATTAAACCATGATAAAACGATTTTTTTAGAACATTTTTTTTAATCAAGTAGGAAATCACTGACACTTTGGTCCTCTTGTAATTGTATTTAATTGTTAGTTAACGATTTAAGGCTCCTATAATATGTTATGCAGTGCTATCGCCTGAAAAATGTTCATTTCACATTAATGTTAGTCTCAACTGCTGCAACTTGTAACTGCTGCCATCTGCAAGTGACAATAATGAAACTTTTGAGAGGTTTAATCCAGGATGAACAGAGCCATGTTTTATATTTTTAATTCTATACTTGTTCACAATTTTTAAAGCTTTATAGGGCAAATTCACCCCATCCTTCATCAAGTAAACAGCCTAAACTCAAGTTCGGGAAATTCTTTTGGCATCCTAGAAAGGTAGGCGGTAGGCAAAGTAGTTGGAGAACTGTAAAGATAAAGCCTTTAAAAAAGGTCACAAACTTGAAAAAGACATTTGCTAATTGAATTTTTCCACACAATGCAAGTGACAATTTACACTTAATCTGCTTTTACTCTGTTGATCCCCTTGGCAACACATATGTACATATCTGAGAATGAAATTAAACTCTCCCTTCATTAGTCAAGTCAGCCCCTATCTAAAAGCAACACCATCAATACGAAATGCACATTTCAGTTTTAAGTATTATACACACACCAGTCATCCCTGCCAATTTTTGTGTATTTTTGTTTTTTCTCCTCGCCTTGCTAGAAGAACCATACAAACAATAGGAAAAAACACCTGTACAGGGAAAACAGTGAAACTGCATATACACAAAGTGCTTTCAAATGCACTAAACCAACAACAAACCCTTTTCTCTCTCTAATCTTCATTACAGTAATCTTGGGGGCTATTTGTAACACTAGTAGATTTGAAAAATGTTCAAAAGTGTGATTTTCAAGTCTGTGGTGTCTTAAAGTCCACATCTGTCCCACACTTCTAGGCAAACTGTCTCAACTCAGCAAAATCATGTCAATCAGGGCTCTCCATAACTCACTGCAATCTGATCATGAGTCTGAATACTCATCTGGGAATTATGACTCAACAATGCAGAAAATGAAAGGTTATAAACAAGGATGTAAATGCACAAATAAAAATGAAATGCTTGACAACCATTTCTCCTATTTAAAAAGCCATACATTTTTTTAAATTACTGTAATATAATCCAGAAATTAATCCACCATTTAAGAGATATAATGGCTCTCTTGATAATTTGCATTGAAAAACGGAGAGGGTAATCATGTATGACAACATCCTTAAAAACTTTCTGGCAAATAGTTTTTAGAAGTTCTCTAGAAGCATTAGTATGGGCCTCTCAAAAAATACAAACAAAGGTATTTTGAGATACTGAAACTGTCATTGCAAATGTACGGTAACATTTATGCTCTACTTCACTATTTTACCAAAAAATATAAAATTCAAGGTGAGGCAATTTAAAATCATTTAAGTTCTTTAGGTATGTGGTGTTTGGAGTGTTTTTTCTTTTTTTAAGATAATCATGATTTAAATCCAGTTGAGACTTTGTAAAATGCATGTGAAAATGTGTGCTATAATGAAACAACACATGGTGGTTTTTTTAAATGCCTGAGGGCATCTTATTTGATTTTTACAAAACTGTTAGACAAAAATAAAATATTGAAAGTTAAGGCTTTGATCCTGCAAGCACTTAAGCAGAGAGGTAATTTGTCACATAAGCAGTCCCACTGACTTCAACAGGACTACTCAAATGCTTGAAAGCAAAGCATGTACGTGTAAACATTTGTAGTGTAGGAGTTGAAAATTTTTATTAAGAAATTTTCACTTAGTAGCAAAATATCCATCACTCCAAACCAAACTGCTTCTCTGTTAAAAATTATTTAACACTGTCAATACATTAAAGATGTGATTTTTTATTTTATTTTTTTTGGTTACACAGGCTAAATTTTTCAAAAATAACCTCAAATTCAGCTCCTACACATGGGATTTTTCCACCTAAATGACTTTAAAGAGCACAAGTCCAAATTGCTTCAATTGCAAGCCCTGATGGAGAGTATAGCCTAGTAGTCTAAACATTTCAACTGTGGCTTGGGGAAGTCTGATGTATCAGAAAGTGGTGTCAGATACAAATTGTGTGAGATATTTGCTTGTCAATTTTGTGTTTGAGTTTGTGGTGTTCTTACAGAAAATATGTTAATGAGGCTTTGGACTTGTACTTAAGATTCTCCTCTGTGCTGAAAAAGACAACACTTTAGTAGGAAAAACCCTCCAAAATATGAAATTCTACTATGAGGAAATAAAACACTTTACTTTCATCTGATTTTATAGTCTGAAATGGCTCAAGAACTAGCAACACAACATTTCAATAAAACAATAAAAAATTTCAGTCATGATTTTTAGTCACCTGGATCAGATGTGAACAGGTGGAAGTAACTGGCATGTAGTACCTGAAGACTCAGGTAATTATATTTTTTGCCATTAAGTAGCAAGATGATCTAGTATTTAAAGCATGAGACTGAGTCAGGAGAGTTGATTCTATTCCTATCTTTGTCACTGAGTTGCTGTATGACCTTAGACAAGCCAGGCTCATGCCCCAGTTTTCCCATCTGTAAAATACCCTCCAATATCAAGCACATTTAGAGCCTCTGATGAAAGGTGCTATGAAAGTATTAACTGCAAACAAAACTAGGAAGTAGCTAAAATATTTACAGTAAATATGTGAAGTGGACTTCTACAATACTGAGGATATTAACTAGAAACCAAGATGAAATTTTGCCCCTCACTTCACCCAGATTCCTACAGACAGGATGAAAACCATCAACACTGTTTTGCTGGCTAGAGGCTGCCTAGACTTTTGTAGCTGTATTAAAAAAAACATGAAACAGAAACGCTTCTTAGGATAGTTTCAATAAAGAATCTCCTTTCTACGTTTAGAAAAGATATGGGGAGAAAGTTACTCTCCAGAAAAACAAGGCATTTATTCTTTAACGTACAAAAAAGTATCTTCAGAAGTACCTAGTTAAGGAGTTTCTACTTTTCAGTAGGTCTCCTGAGCAAATCATCTTTGAGCACTACTACTGGTCTAATTTTGAAGGCAAGTCTTAATGAATGTTTAGATTGTGGTTGTGAACTGCCAAAATGGCAGCAGTAGGAAAAGACTGTAGCCCCACAAGCCCTTCTGCTTCCCATTACCTATATCCAAACAGAAACCTCTTCAGATACACACACAGTGCTGAGACCAGGAAAAGAGAGACTGGGGAAGGCTACCATCAACCCACCAGACTTGGCCTCATTGGGAGCTTACCTGCTCTTAGGAGCCTCAAATGCTCGGCATGAGCATTAATAGGTTACTTTTGACATTTTTGGTGGCAGTGATAGCGCTCACCAGACTGTTTTGGTGAAAGTCCATTTTAGCCTTGCCGGGAGCCTGCAATAGCAGCTTTGAGATGCGTGAACATTGATCTCAGTTGGGAGTTAGCTCAGATGCCCAGTAATTTAAATGTCAACTCTGTTAACCACCTTTCTGCTGATAAAAACATGTTAGGGGGAAAAAAGGGGAGGAATCACATCTACAAGTGTTAATTTGTGGACTGCCTGCAAGGAGTGGGAGAAGGGGGAAGGGGAGTCTCAAAACCCCACACCTCCAGGGGGCTCCTCTTTCCCTCTGTTCCTATGAGAAATGCAACACAGCTTCTTCCCACTTCACTGGAACCTGATCTGCAGTAGGAACTCAAAGGTCCCCTCACTGCCAGTACAGTTTACAGCAGCTACACTACTCACAGGCTCTCAGTTACCAGATTCTCTAACCCCAGTCCCTCCAGTCCTAAAGAGGCATGGGAGGGGACAAGATTCTCAGAGCTGAACTGTTCTGAGGAATGTCTAGAAGTATGTGTATGTGCTTCAGAGGGTGTCCCTCAGTTACAGACAACCCTATCATTCTCCTGAAACGTATCTCAAACACAGAGACCAAAAGGAGCTAGGGTGCCCCGTTTAAAGTCTTCCATCTGAAATTCCAAGGACTCAGAGCTTCGAGTCCTCTGTTGTTACGTGGATCAGACTATGTATTGTGAAAGCATACAAGACATCGGAGATTCTGGTTCCAGAAAGAATAAGGGCACACTACACGTGATCCCTGGTGACCTTATGGGCAGAAAGAGCTAATGCATCCATAGCAGAAGTCTGTAAGATAGTTCCCTGGTCAAATGCTATCACTTTTATTAAGCACTACAAGGTGGACTTCCTGTCCTCTGCAGAGGCATCCTTTGGCAAGAAGGTGCTGCAGGTTGTGACTTGGAAATGATTTTGCCTTTTGAGCAAATATTATAGATGGGGAGGGATTCCATTTTCCTTTTTTTGACCTTTTCCTATAATTCTCAGAGCCCCTCTGACACCTACAGTGTGGCACTTCTCTTCAGTGGGATACTGTGGCCTTGGACAGAATGAAGGTAGAACCACTTCTTTGGAAGCAATGAAAGAAGAGTTCACCTTCAGGATAAACAATTCTGGAGTTCTGAGCACTGCCTCATTCTCAGGGACAGGGATGACACCAGAGAGATTAGGGTCTCCATACGGAACTTAGTTTTCTTTAGCTACCTGTTGACCCTTTTGAGATCTAGAACGGCTCGGATTTGCCCTACACACTTCTGAACAATAAAGAAAATGGAGTGGAAGCTTGAGAATCTTTCTTCTGAGGGAATGTTCCCTATTACTCCCATACAGGAGGTAAGAAATCTCCTTCTGGATTAGGATGTGCTTTACAGGGTTGTTTGAAATGGAATCCATTACTCAAGGGATTATCCCGGGCTCAATATCTCCCTGACCCACTGGGGGGGGGGGAGGGGGGGGGGGAGCGAGAATTTGCTCAAAGGATTACTCTTGGGCTTTTGTTCAGACCGAGTCTGAATCACAGATTCAACCTTGTTAAACATGGCCTCGAACCTTCGCTGAGTCTTTCCTCAGTCCTGATCGGAGTGTCAGCCCAGCAATTCACCATCCTCTGTGAAAGAGGGCAAGGGAGGAGAAGTCAGAGGACTCATAACTCCGAGATCTTTTACACTTTCTTCCCCTATTTTACTCTGATTTTTCAGCTTCTTTAGCTCGCTTAGAGATCATACAAGCTCTCTAGGGGCTTTGATAAGGCCTGTTGGAGCTAGTCATACTGAGAGCCTTAAGTGCTTTTGTGAGATCTCTGAGTCCTTGTTTACTGGGACTCAGCCAAGAGATAGGAAAGGGGAAAAGCTCCTAGAGCCCGTCTGGCCAAACTGGGAAGGAAGGGGGTGCTTACGAGTCCTGCTTCTTTTCCCCTGGCACTCAGGACCCATTTTAGAACGTACGGCAGGGGAAGATTTTTGGACTCTGCAAGTCTGCCTTTCAGGGAACACTTGGGACTTGCCCGAGTCAATTGACTGGGGTCCTCCTCATCCTTAGAGACTCTCCCGGCTTTGCCCACAGACTCCTTGTCCATTTTCCCCCAATGTTGAAGTCGCAGCTGTTCTGGTGCATAGAGGATCCCACAAGTCTGTCTGACTCATAGCCCCAGGACCTAGCAGAGTTAGGTTCAGAAGGCTGGATGCAGGTTGGGCACAACTCATTGTCTGGCGAGCATTGGATTTCATTCAGTGTGTTTTAGGTGGCTCTGCCAAACCTGCACGGTGCAGAGGAACCAGGAGGGAGGCACAGCAGCTGAGATTCCAAGGGCATTCCAACACTCAGCTAAAAACTGACCTGGGAAGAGATCACTACTCACCACTGCCCTAAATTTTCACAAGAAAGCCCCCCTTAGGCAGAAGTGAAGGCAGGAGCTGCACGCTGCCATGGAGGCAGAGAAACTGGAAGCAAGCAGGAGCTGAGGGCAAGTGGCCAGACCATGCGGCTGCAAACCTTTCATGCGCCTCTGAGCTGCAGAGAGGCGAGCAGCCCAGACATCAAGAATTATGGGAGACGCTGCTGGGTTGCAGACACAATCAGTTTAATTCACTAACAACTGATATTTCCTTTAATAAATCAATTATTGTTGAGATCAATCTATGAAGCTTAACTAACAGAAGGTTATGGAGTGATTTCAGCCCTAACTATGAATACCTACAGGGGAAACAGAAATTTGATAATGGGCTCTTCAGTTTAGCAGACAACAGTATAACAAGAGACAAAGGGTGGAAGATGGAGAAATGTAGATTATAAGAAAAATTTTAACAGTCAGGGTAATTAACCATTGGCACAATTTACTAAGGACTATGGTGGAGTCCCCATCACTGGCAACTTTTAAATCATGATTTGATTATTTTTTTAAACATATGCTCTTCTAGCTGAAACAGGAATTATTTTAGGGAAGTTCCATGTTATGCAGATGGTCAGACTAGATAACAGTGGGCCCTTCCTGCCTTATAAACTATCAAATTATTAGGAATTCCTTACAACAGCATCAGCAGTTATATCAGCTGGGATAAAATATTACAAGGGCTATGGGCTGATTAGCAGTTGGGCTCAAGTTCTCTCACTGTTCAAGATGAGGAAAAAAAACACCCAAGGAAATTCCCCAGTCTTTCACTTCCAGATTCTCGTGAATTAGCTCACTGCTACTGGATGAGTCCAGATATACCGAAATTTTAAAAAGGCAAAGTTATTTCTATTCACATTATATTTTGTAAAACCCTTTGTTAAGCCACCTCAAGCTTTATATTTAATCTACGCAGCAGTATCTCTTGAAAGTCAAACTGGAAGTTGCCTATAATATTTTGTTTTTCTTATGGCGAACTTATCTGTTTACCATATTGATTTCTAACCCCTTTAGAAACAAATGCAACTGAAAATTCTTATCTTATCTCTACCCCCCAGTGAAACTATCACGAACAGTGTCTCTATCAAGAGAGAAAGGCCAAGAAACAACGCTGTGAGGAAGTTTTAGGGTTTTAGGGTCATGTATAAGGAGAAAGTTCCTTGATCCTCCAGATTTATTTTCTAGGCATAAATAGATCTCTATGTATTATGAGTGTACTATTACTAGTTTCTGGAGTGTTAGTCTTGAAATCTGATAGCTAGCTGATCTAGGGCTCAGAAACACCAAATCCCACTTGGCTATGAAGAGCCACCACCACAGCTACAGTAAAAGTCAAACACCCAAGATAAATCAAACCAAACATATTTATAAGTAGGTTTTATTGACTTCATTTTAGTAGGTCTACAAAGTTGCAACACACACTAAATTGTGAACTGAGTTAAGAGTCTATAGTGATTGAGCTTAAACATACCATACACAGTTTTTCCTATAAAAAATTTAAAAATTACCATTTTGTTATTTGGACACTAAATAATTTAAGCCATAAAATTATTTTAAGTTATTTATATAATGAGATTGATAAAACAAAACTAGATCTTTATAGTGTTTGTTACTATATGAATCCTGTATATACCCACACAGATTTTACCCACTTCTCATTGCAGCACACCTCAAAAAGCTGGGGGTGGGGGAGGCAAGGAGAAAACAAGGGAGAGATCACTACTCTGCTGTGCTGCCTTTTATAGAGCGCTCTAACCCAGTGATTCTCAACTAGGGGACCTCAGGCAGGTTTCAGAGGGGCCTCCAAGCAGGGCCAGCATTAGACTCCATGAATTTATCTAGTTCTTTTTTGAACCCTGTTATAGTCTTGGCCTTCACAACATCCTCTGGCAAGGAGTTCTACTGGTTGACTGTGTTTGTTCGTTTTAAACCTGCTGCCTATTAATTTCATTTGGTGGCCCCTAGTTAAAGCCTATGAGATGAATAACACCAGTACCAACAATGGGCCAGAGCCAAAACATTCTACACTGGCATGATCTATTTAACAGTGCTGTTAAATACAAAACAAGTTCCATGGTACAACATGCTCTCTAACTGGATAGAATAATACACCTATGCACTGGAGAGGGAAGAGATTTTTCTACAGGCAGCTTTTAGTATGGCCAACAAGAGCTGTGTAATTTGAATACATTCACAGTAATGTTTGGTAAACCTACCCCTACTTGGGAAAATCCATTTTTTAAAAGTCTCAAATTCAGAAAAGAATATATTAGCCATGCTACTTGTAACAGATCATTTACTGGGCTCACCCATACGCAACAGACTCAGGAAGCAGCAGTTATGAACTAAGGGTAAAATTCTCAAAAGCATTTAATTCACTTGGGTGGCCCATTAAGTACTTGTGAAAATTTTACCCAAAGTCTTTGATTGAGCTTACATCCATGGTGACAGGATGAATTTTCAAAGCAATTACATTTCTTATTATATATAAGACTGATGAATGTGACTGTAAGAATATTTTTCAGATAAACTAATTCCTGCATTTTATTCCTCTTTATTATTTTGTGAAACTAATATTTAAAAACAACCTTCCTTCTCTGACCCAACACACCAGTATTTTCAAATCTGTACCCATTTATTGGGCATTAACATTTCACAAATTTATCTCTGGCCTTTTTTTAGCTGAATACCCACTCATTTCCATTTAATATCTCCCCTTGTCTATTTGTTTCAAGCTTATTAAAAAAAAACTCTCTATTTCTATGTGCTAGGAATAGAGGACAAGATTTTCAAGAATTTAGTTGCCCAACCTGACACCTTAAGGAGACCTGATTTTCAGAAAGTGCTACACACCAACTCCTGAAAATCAAGCACTTTATAAATTGCCTCCACCTGAGTATAAAAAAAAGTTTAAGAATCCCAAGTTACCATTCACTTTAAGGTATCTTGGCCAGACCAACTAAAGCAAGCTCTTCTAAAGCACATTTGACATCATAACCAAACCTGTAGTGTTGTGTCATGTAAATTCAAAGTATGTATCACACAGACCTATGCCACTGTACGCTACCAAAATGTTTCAGCGACATTTAGTGAGGCCAATCAGCATTAGCATTTTGCTCCTTCCTGATGAATTACATAGAAGAAACATCTGTACTTCTATTTTTGATTTGCCAACCCATGACCAGCAGCAGCAGATCCGTATACGCTTACATGCACAGCTCCACAAGAAAGTGAGAAAAGATTAAATCCAAGTAAGTTTGCAATGATGCTTACAACCGATATATCCATGAATTTTTATAATATCCCACAATTGTATATTTCAAGAATTTAACTATCAAGCTTCATCAGGATTTTTCCACATGACATCCCTGAACAGGAGAAAGTTCAGTCATTTTATATTAATTTTAACTTTAAAGTTACAAGAATTTCAAACCTTTGAAAAGACTATCTTGTTAACTCAGCATCTACCATTCCAAAGAAAAAATATTAAAAAACTGAATTTTGCATCCACAGTAAAAGGCTTTTTCCTTCTCAACTAGGATAAATGAAGTGGCCTCTAAGGGACATATTCAACACATTGTTATAAACTTTCCCAAACAATTCATTTCTGAAGTAGAATGTCTAAAAGTATGAACACTAACCAAAATAAAAGTTTGGACTGAGGTCTATCAATCATAACTATAGCACTGCTTTCACTAGCTGCCTTTTTTCTACTCATTAAAAGCAAGACCCAAATTTCTCTATTACAAATAATTCACGGACTCCATTGTTTAAAGCACTAAAATACTTCGGTTCTTTTAACAAAGAAGTGTGGTAATGAAGTACCATAATTAGTAATGCAAGGTTAACAGATTGCCTTCACTGCCAGTAATAGCCTAGCTGAGTATACAGATTCAAATAACCCATTTTCACCTATACATTTTGGATTCATATTATACAAGAGAGACTTGTCACTTCAAGAATAAAACATCTGAACAGTCTTAGAAATGAGTTAAGATAAAAGTCAATCAAGTTTATGAGTGGTCATGAATCACAATCATTTTGGCTTCAACTTTTTTTTTCTTTTTTTTATAATAAAGAGTCAGCTTTTACAGCTCTTTATGACTGGGTGCTATGAAACTGAACTCATAAGCAGGTATCAAGATTTACTTGTAATTAAACATATTATCAATTATGCATTTTGGGGCTAGAGGTACTATAGTGTTCTGCAACATAGATCTGCATCCATCCTCTCACAAAGGGGAAACATACTGATAGAAAGCAGACTTAGTCCTGAATTTTAGAGACATTAATCTGGCCTGCCCCCAATCTGGTTAGAGACAGAGTAGTCATTTCAGTATTATATGGACGCCCTGGAGAAAGCAACCTTTCAAATCTAGACCAATATATTGTACAAAACATCCTTAAACATTTTGCTCCTGACATGTCTGTTGCACAAACACAAATTGCTCTTAAAATGCTGGAACCTAAATCCCTGCATTACATCTTCCCAAAATGGGGACACCAGACTACATCTCCAAATTATGCAAAAGAAAGACTTGATGTGGGTTTACATTTAGGATGAGTAGTCTGACCACCTGTCTGAATATTTTATACATCTCATCCCTTACTATACCAATGCACTTAAATCTGCAGTGTTTCCTTTATATTCCAACGTGATGTTGATTTAAAGATGCATTCAAATAAAATGCAACAGTGTCTTCTCTCCTCTGAGGAAATTCAATGCAGAAAACAAATTTTGAACTCAACGTTATATTTGTACACAACAAGAAAATTTAAAAAGTTATGCTTAGTGGTCATGTACAAAAATTCTGAAATGTGTTGTGACAAAGCTCCAACCTTGTCTCAGTGGGTCCCGTGCTTCCTGGCGGATTACGCTAGCCTCAGAGTTCTCACTGTGACCCTCCATATAGCCCTTCTCTCTCTAGAGCCAAGGGTCACAGCCTACTGAGCCATTTTCATCATAAGCCAGCAAGGGAGGTGAGGAGAAGCAACCCTCCCTTGCAGTCTCTGTTGTCTCACAGTCTCAGTGATTAACCGGGGAAAGTGGGGGAGAGGGAGGAGCCCAGGGCCACCCTCTACTCCAGGCTCCAGCCCAGGGACCCTAATAGTAGCAGCTATTGGTAGCTGACTTTTTGGAAACAGGACAAGTACAATTCCCTGGGCCACTTCTCCGCAGCAGCTCCCACTTCCTCAACCTCTATTTCACCCTTACCGCAAGGCCTCCTTACTTGTGCCTGATGGGGTTTATACTGCTCGTGTTCTCCAGCAGCACAGCTTCCTCCTTCAGCTCCTGACACGCCCCCCCACCTGACTAACTGGAAGGCTTTTAACTAGTTTCAGCCAGCTCCTGATTGGCTTCAGGTGTCCCAATCAACCTAGCTGTCTTCACTGCTTTCTGGAAGGACCTTAATTGGCCCCAGGTGTCTTAACTGACCTGGAGCAACTGCCATTTGCTTACCCTGGTAACAGGGATTTGTTTAGCCTGGGGCTAATGTATCTGTCTCCCACTACTTTCCTATAGCCATCTGGCCTTGCCCTGTCACAGTATATTTGGAATACACAAAAAGAAACTTCTCAATTAATTCTTTATAAAAAGCACTCACTCAAACAAGACTTCCTACAACTGAATTTCTTATCTAACAAATAAAAAGGTCATGTGTACAGGACAGGAAAAATTCATGTTTCAGTTTAATCTCATTTATACTAATTGTTGATGTTATTTGTGATGCCATTAGATAAACTCAAACATGATTAAACTGACTAAGAGGGAAAGCTAGAAGTGCCTCCACTAATTTCCAATGAGAGGTCTTCCAATAAAAATCCATCATTGCTTACAAATGTCATAACTACATACTATGAACTGGATGCCAAAAGAAAGTTTGCACAAGCCATCTGTAATTCAAAAGCTTCTCGTAACATTCTACCTCGGTATTTTTAGGTAAAACGTACAGCAATTTTGTAGTAACCCAATTTTGAAAGATCTGCAGACAATGAAAGTGTAAGGAAATTATGCAAGACCTATCAGGAGATTTCAGACACTTATGTTTTCAAAATGAGGGTAACTGATCCTTCTCTCGGCCTTTTATTCACAGAAACTGTCTTAACAGCTTTTTCATTTCCTTTATATTTAAAAAAGATTATGCTATTGATTGGTTTGAGGGATGAATTTTTTCCCCCATATGCAATTAAGCATATCTTTTAGTCAACAGATAAAGTAGTGCAAGTGCAAGCTCACCCCTCACATTCCCACCACTCTGTTAATTGCAACAATCACCAACTGCTAATTGCATCATTTAATAGTGCTGTGGTTTTAGAATATCTAACTGGCCTAAGCTAGTTCTTCTGTATAAAACAAAGAGCTCTTAAGTACGTTCAAGAAACATTCATTTTCGGATGCCAGCAAACATTTGATAGTTACAGAAGCGTTTAAAAACAAAAGGTTTTTCTCTACAGATACAAACATTAGTCACTGACATGTTCCATTCTAAGGAATATACTTCTAGTTCTGCCTTGTGAATTTCTATTTGCTGTTTTATTAACCAGAGGGACGTCTTTACTATTAAAGATAAAAATCTTTTTACCAAGAACCAGTTATCTAAGGGATTATGTTAACAATGTAATCTAGTCCAGAAGAGTTAGTGATGGAAACAGGAATTTAATCGGATTTTAACTAGTCTGATGTCAAGTCTCATACGTATTCAGGGCTCAAACGTTGGAACGTATCTAACTACAACGCAACCATAACTTGTGCAGAGAAGCAGTAGCATACTGGATCACCCTGAGGCTTTGGCCACCTATACTGTCTCCCCTCTTTTAGGAGCCTTGCCCTTAGGACTGTTCTCTTCTCAAAAAGTGTGTGCTGCAAAACCCGGTAGGCTGCTGTGACAGATATTGCAATCCCATGTGATATCGCTGGGGCCCATATTTTTCTAAATGTAGGTATCACTGCAGGCCAAGGATTGTATGCAACTCCAGGGGGCAGGGTTGCCACAATTCCTCCAGGAACCAAAAAAGTGGGGGCATTAAGGTAAATCACTTAGGTTGTAAACACCACTAAGTAGGTACCACCCACTAGGGAAGATTGCATATAGTGGTTCAAACTGGGTTTTCTAGAGACCAACAGACAAAGAAAGG
This sequence comes from Macrochelys suwanniensis, assembly GCA_033296515.1. NCBI lineage: Eukaryota > Metazoa > Chordata > Testudines > Chelydridae > Macrochelys > Macrochelys suwanniensis. The sequence continues at coordinate 20,024,383 of CM065779.1, read as the reverse complement.
GCTTCCATCATAAGACGGCTGTGCTTAAACTGACTCCGAGCAGGTCTACATTTTAAAAACTGCAGTGGCACAACTGCACTGGTGCAGCTCAGCGGCTGTAGCACTTTGATTTTTCACACCCCTCAGTGACATAGTTATACCGATGTAAGTTTATAGTGTAGACCTGGCCTTTCTGATCTGGTAAACAGACAAGATTTTCTGTCCAAGGGGCCCCCCTAAGTCCTACAGGAGGGTTGATAAGTCTTTCAATGGATGACTCTGGGTGCATTTAAATTTAGTGTGCATTGAAATCTGTTTTCTTTGTAATGCTTTTTGCTTGATTAGAAAGAACCATGTAGTAACTTGTAACTGGGGGCAGGCAACGTACTATTCACAGCCCTCAGAGAAAGCAAAGCACAGGCATGGTAACTTTAGGAAACTGGCTTGCTGGGACTACCACAGTGTAAAGCAGGGAGCTGTGAGGCCTTAAAACCCCCACTCACATAGAGAGATACTAGAGGAGTTACTTCAGTACTGCTTGGAGGGATTGCACAGCTGATGTCAAGTGAGACAGAGCATGGTACAGAAGAGATGAAGGCAGCTTTGGAGGCCACTGGTGAGACCGGGAGGGAATCTAATACATCTATGTTGATATGAACTACATACCTTTTAGTCTGCGTCAGAATCATCCACACAGGGCAGTTAGAGCACAACATTTTGGTGCATTCTGCTATTCACAATCCCATGGCCTGCACTGCGACAGTGCAGACATAGCCTTAGATTCTCTCCTCTCTGTGGGCTACTATCATGTCAAACATCATGAACACATTAGGAGTGGTAGCTACATCAAAGAGGCAAAGGAAATGTGCTGGAAGTGCTATTATCCCAAGGTAAAATACAGGTTTCACCCATGGGATCAATAAATAAGGATTATAGGAAGCAGCATTCAGAGCTACAGAAACTAGGGAAAGCCTCAAATTTATGGCTGCCGAAGTGTATGCAAGTGTCCTTGCATTGGACCTGAACTTTTCTGGGAACTTACAGAATACACCAAATCAGACTCTGCTCTGTTCCAGACTTTTTTGTAACCAGGAATAGAATGGAAGAGAGGCTCTGATCATCACCCTTCTCCACAGCAGATAATGAATACCTTCAGACCGATCGTGATTCTTTCCTAGGCTGAATTATGACAGAATGAGTCTACATCCTGGGACCTTTTCTAAGGACTATCCCCTTCAGGGAAGTCTCCCAAAGCTCACTCATCTAATATGGAAACTGAACAATACTCCGCAAACTGGGGGAAAAGTCAGATCACAGAGGAGGGGATTTCAGTCCAAATTAGGCTGACAGAGTCCTGCAGACTTCTTGAAAGACAGTTCTATTTTCCCCTCAAGCAACTGTTCTCTCCCAATGGATTTTCCTGATTAACCCCAAGGAGACTGTTTGGACTAGTATTTTTTCCTATACTGTCTGGCAAGGGCAAGTGACTTTTTACCATCTTGTATACCTGCTCCCTAATAACTTACCACTTGAATACCTTGACGCTGCCATCGTGGCAGGGAAACAAAGTGTTCAGCTACAGCAAAATGGCAAATTCTGTGGCATCTTGGAAATGTACCACTTTCCACAGCAACAGAAGAGAGAAGTCCACAGGGCCTTGACTGAAATAAACGGGGCAAGTTTATACCTCTCAGAGCTACTGTTTCAGACTGAATGCAGAATAAAGCAGATACCACTGCATCTGTTTATCTTTGAAATGATCATGGCTATCCATACATTTTTTTAAATGAAACTCTGAAAAGTCTGACTTTCCTTTAGATCGTTCAGGTGCAAGGAACAAAACTGAACACAGTCCCAATCCCATATGTGAGTGCTGTTACACCTGAAGCAATTGGGGGAGGCATGTACGGACTGAAACCTGCTTACAACTGCAAAATGGGTAGGATCCACCATGTATAGGACAGCAGGTGAAAGCAAAGAAATTGCTCTGTCCTACTATTTAAGCACTGGTGAATAAAAATGCCTAAATCTGGAAGTTCTGCAAAACTAAAATACCATGGAAAGAATAATGAATTTTAGAATCCTGACTAAGTCAAAAGTACTGGCAGAATAAGGTTAAGAAATATAGTTCGGCCATACATGGGATAAACAAAATTTTAGAAAACAGATTTAACTAATCTGCTATTAAAACTGTATCTTAGAAGCATTTTATTGTAGATTATCTAGTTTGCAAATTTCATCAGGGTGGTGGGTCATTTGTAATTAATTTTACTTCTAAATTCCATGCTGTGGAGTTTGAAGCCTTTTAACAAAGCTTACCAAACACACCACGCCCAATAGGTAAATCTCAGCTGGAGATAACCAGTAGCTGAATTAACAAATGAGGTCAAGTCCTCACTTGAGTGGAAAGTCTTTGTGTAACCAGAAATTCAGTTCCCATGGAAATGTGATTTGTAGAACAAGGCAGATAAAAATCAGATTGTAATTTAAATATTTTATTTAAATCAGACGTATTTTAAATACTTTTTTCTTTAAAAAAAAAACTATTTTACTTTAATTTTGGAATTATGACAACCTATGTTAAGGATTAAACTAACAGCAATCTATTAAAATAATTTAAATTAAAAAATATTCGAGTAGTACATGTTGGCTGCAAAAGTTTTAAAGAAAATCAAACCAATGAACAGTAGAAATTTGGAGCCAGAGTTTGCTGACGTTCTAAACCAGCTTTTGACACCAACAGCTTCTTCTGCAGGTGAAGAAAGACTATTTTCTTCATTTAAATATATTCAAAGTTAAATTGGAAGCTGAAAAAGCAGAAATGCTTGTTTTCCCTTTTCCAATCTATAAATATAAACAAGATCTGAGAGGATGAGATCTACCTGTTCTAAAGTCTTACTTTTGTTTAATAAAACAGTTTTAAATTGCAAAACATGTTTTTATCAAAACTTACATAAGAAACGAGATCCAGCATAATTACGGTAGTTTTACTTAATATTTTAAAATGCAGCTTGTATAAATTTTAGCCAAATTCCATTTCCAATCCAAATGCAGCTTAATACAAAACATAAGTAAAAAAATAATCTAGTAAATAAGAAATGAATCATTCACAATTTTCCAACATAAGTAAACATTAATCCAAATAAAGCTACGTTTAGCTTTTTTAAAAAAGTGTGTAGATATAACTTATCCTCTTGGTTAGCAAAATAAATACCAAATTTAGTGTAAGTCTATATTTAGCTACAAACCATCATGTTTTAATTATTACCAATAAAAATTACAAATGCAAAATAAGATTAAATTGATCATTTAAATCAAGGTTTCCTGCTTGCCAATTTAAATCATGATTACAATCATTTTAAAATCAATCCACTCTGTACTATAGAATTGACCATTTTGTTCACTACCAGTGTGTGTCTTCTGATAACACAAATCCATCAATCCAGTGTCAAAATTAAATTAGTCCTTGCTATCAACCTTTCCAGAAGTAGCACAACTAACTGGGTGACACCACACTGTACTCACATCTGCAGTACATGCCAGTGTTTCCCAGAACAACTTCTCAAACTAGATTGCATAAGGTATCCAGCTGAAGTCTCAGAAGGAGTGGTCTCAGCCTAGTAATATTTGTTTCCCCATACATCATGGCACAAGGCCAACAGACTGTGTCCTGTGGAATGCAGGCTTCTGAATATCAGGTAGATTTGGAAGGATCACAGTGGCTCAACTTTTTGTTGAATACTTCCAATAGGAACATCAAGTTCATAAAACAGATTTCACCACATTACTTTTTTTCAGATAGGTTGAGAGAGTCTATCTACAAACTGTCTTGTCGAAGGTATCAGAATCTCAGAGAGTCATGGTTTTTAGTCTCAAAGGATATTAATCCAGATGGATTTGGGGAGGGAGAGGCCCTGGTCATAGGACATCTCTGGATTTACAAGAAAAATCTGTTTGGCCAATTTTTGTGCACCCAGTATTATGGGAGTGAAAAAATAGCTACAGATTGGCCAATCTGCAGACTCAAGCAGACAACTCGGCATCACTTAACCCTACGCATTTGATTCAAATGCATCTTCACAGCTATAAGATGCAGAGACTTAAAAATCTGACAGCCTATTGAACCTAGAGTTTACATGCCAGGGAGCTACAAATGCATCAAACAGATCAGATTCGGTGTACGGGATGGATATTTAATAGCTCTTGACTCAGCTTTGCCACATGAATTCCTGAAAGCAGTGTAGCTATGTGAAACGATTCCCAATTTTTATCACTCTTCTATTCTCTAGGTCAGGGGTCTCAAACTCAAATGACCACGAGGGCCACATGAGGATTAGTAGATTGGCCCGAGGGCTGCATTACTGACACCTACCCCCCCCCCCGCATGCCGCCCTTGGCCACGCTCCCACTCCACCCCTTCCATGAGGCCCCGCCCCTTCACTGAAATCCCCACCCCAACTCTGCCCCCTCCCTGCCCCCAGGGGGTGCAGGAGGAGCGGAGGGTGTGGCAGGAGGCTCAGGGAAGGGGGTCGGGGTGCAGGAAGGGTGCAGGGTGTGGCAGGGGGCTCGGTGCAGGAGGGGTGCAGGGTGTGGCAGGGGGCTCAGGACAGGGAGTCGGGGTGCAGGAGGGGTGCGGCTCTGGCCTGGCATGCACTGGGGGCAGGTTCCCTGCCTGCCTGCCCTGCCCCCATGCTGCTCTGGGAAGAGGCTGGAACATAGGGGAGGTGGGGCACAGGGGTCTGTGTTATTGTTGCGTCCAGGCACCGCCCCCAGCAGCTCCCATTGGCCGCAGTTCCCCGTTCCTAGCCAATGGGAGCTTCTGGGGGCGGTGCCTGGATGCAACAGTGACACAGATCCCTGTGCCCCCCCTCCTCCAGGTTCCAGGAGCTTGCCGGAGCAGCGCAGGGGCAGGGCGGCCAGGCAGGAGCCTGCCCTGCCCCCAGCGCACGTTGGGTTGGAGCCGCTGTACGTAAACCCTGGGGGGGGCCGCAGAAAATAATCCTGCGGGCCGCGTGTTTGAGACCCCTGCTCTAGGTAATAGTTTTGTAAGCCACTGGCAAAAGTGTGCTATAACTCCCTGTAGTGACTGGTCCATAAAGAGGAAACAGCCTACTATTGCTCCCAGTTATTCCTTTAACTCAAGTGGCATAGGTTTGTTCTGTGAATCTAGAGGTCCTAGATTCCATCCCTGCTGATGGGCCATGCAGAGAAACAGTATAATTACATGTGGTAGAATTATTGTTTTTTCAAAAAAAATTTTAAATACCAAGGAAATTACAAAAAACAAATCATGTAAAAGGAACCTTAAGGTTGCAAAGTTAAGCACTCAAAAGACAGGAAGTGAAAGAATTAAAGTTTCATGTACAACCTTAACTTAGCCTCACTACACATCTACATTACAATATGTCTTCAAGTTCTCATTCTATATCAGCACAGTAACTAAGGGCTTGTACTCACTACCAATTACGTCGGTATAACTTCCATGCTCAGAGGTGTGACTGAGCCACCACCCACCAAGTGACATAAGTTACACTGACCTAAGCGCCAGTGTGGACAGTGCAAAAACATGAGATCACTGCTCGCTCCCAAGCAACTGTACAGTGTAACTTATTACAATCTCTTCCATTCCACCTGTATTTTGAAGGTGATTGGTCAGTTTCACCACTGATCCCTGATCTTGTAATCATCACACTGCTGCTCCTAAAAGTTAAGGGTAGGGATGTGGGGTGATTGAGACCAAGGGCAGAGGTGGACCAAAAACCATCATGGCAAAATCTCAGACACTTAACCAAGAGACGAATAGGGGACAGTATGGAACCCTCTAAAAAACCAAAAAACACAGTCAGGGATAGAATGCCCCTCTTCTCTTCACCCTGTCCACTTGCTGAAAAGGGAGAATGGAGACAAAGCCTTACCCATACACAGACCAGACCAGGAACTCAAAGTTTACTTACACTCAGCATAAGGAAGAGATGAAAGATCGGGTGAACTTTCCCTTTCCAGCAACCAAGAGAAAGACTGGAGTGTATATGCCATGTATCAGAGAATTGCCCCTGAAAGCAACTGGGAACTGAATCCTATCACCAGTCATTTAACCTCTAGATAGTAGCTATATATAAATATTTCAGGCAGTGTTAACAGTCTTTTCAAGCAACTACTAAATTAAGTTGTATTGACATATTGTATACACACAGATACAACTGATGCAGAGGGAAAAAAACCTGACGTTTCATAATAGATTTACAGAGACTCCAGCAATAATTCCTAGTGTGCCATCTGAAACAAACTCAGAGTATTTCTCTAGTAGACTGAGGCAGGCAAGTGTCCAAATTGTCAGGGTTTTTTTAAAACTTTGAATTATAAGACTATCATGATCCATATGTGCCAACAAGCAAGAAATACAGAAGAAACAGTCTAAAGTCCATAAAACTTATTAGAGATAAAGATCTAAGTTAAGGATTTAAAGAAAGCTAACAAAAAGTTTAAACAATGAGGGAAAGATTGAAAAAAGGTTAAAATAAATTAAGAAAAATATATAAACAGAACAGTCAGGAGCCCAGATACAAGACTTAAAATACTGCCCCACCCACTGAGTAATATTCTCTTCCGTCAAAAATCATAATTAGAGTACACATATGCCTGAATGACCAAGTAATTCTTAAAAATAATAATTAGAGTACACTTCTCAATTTGACTTTTTGGGTCTGGATGCTTCTCTCCCTGCAAGTAAGTCTCCATAATTTAATTTTGGACAAACTGGTGTTCTAGTTTGTACTCACCAAACTAGGCAAGAGGAAGGACGGTCTTGTAGCCAAGTGCAGGAGGTCTAACTAGATGATCATAATGGTCCCTTCTGACCTTAAAGTCTATGAGTCTAATTCAGTTCCTTATCCATAAAATGGTCATACAATAGAACCTCAAGTTATGAACACGTGAGTTACAAACTGACCAGTCAACCACACATCTCATTTGGAATCGGAAGACAAAAAAAAAAAAAAAAGGCAAATACTGTACAGTACTGTGTTAAATGTAAACTACTAAAAAAAAGTAAAGGGAAAGTAGCATATTTCTTCTGCATAGTAATGTTTCAAAGCTGTATTAAGTCAATGTTCAGATGTAAACATTTGAAAGAACCATAAAATTTTGTTCCGAGTTACGAACATTTCATAGTTATGAACAACCTCCATTCCAGACATGTTCATAACTCTGAGGTTCTCCTGTACTACTCCCTCCTTACTTCATGTAAGGTGTTGTAAGGATAAACTGATCAATGCCTAGGAGGAGCTCAGATATGATAAGGGCCACATAAGTACACGTGAAATCACCACCACTGATTAGAAAGGGATTAGTCTGAGATGTTGACTTTTTTTCCCACTGTTGAACATATAGTGTGTTGTAAACACTGATTCATTCAGCAACAAAAAATGAAGGCTTGCCTACCCACAGACTTGGTGCATGACAAGCCAGGATGGGAATGTACATTGCACGAGCTTGCTGCACACTAACTGCATATGCTCCGGCAGCATATCAAAGTGCACTACAGAACTTTTAATGCACAGTAGCAGGGTCCACAAAACAAGTAGTGTGTCGCAAGCTAGTATGCTGCAGATTCACATGCCAGCTTGGTGCACACTATGAGCCATGCCAGTTAAAGTTACTGTTACTCCATTTTAAACAAAAAGATATGAAGGGTAAGTTTGTTAAACAACAAGAGGATACACATCCAAATAAGTTTTCTAACATTGATCTTAGTTTGTTTCTACGATGCACTAAAAACATAAAATTTTAAGATACTTCTGATTTCATCAAAACTGTTTTCACTGTCTTTTCAATTTATCCTCATCTTCCCACCTACTCCCACCCCATTCTGTTTATTTTGTCCACCTGTTGCTTTCTGACAATTAGGGTAAAATTTTCAAAAGCACCAAGTGTGCAAGTCCCCTTTGAAAAATTTACTCCTACACTAAGTTCCCCAGAGAAAGTACAGATGATAACAAAGAAGACTGTTCATTACCTTGCACAATGGAGCCCTCATCATTGACTAGAGTTCCTAGGTGCTACCATAATATAAATAGTAATGTCAAAGTGTATTAATGTCAGTATCTCCAAAGCAACATTTATGAGCAGATGGACAACAAAAAGTGTTTGCAAACAGAATCTACTAAGATTTGGCTGGTGGGAAAAGTTATGAAAAATTTACAGCAAACTAAGCATAAAACGTCTCCCAAAGAAAAACTGTTAGTTAACAATCTGATTCTTGACCACTATTTTACAAAAAAGCTTTCAGAGCTACTAAACTACCATGTAAGTGGGTTTCTCCTTCTGCTAATTTAAACCAATATCCAACTACAATTAGGCATACACAGAAAATATATTTAGTTTCTCTTTTAAATCAAATTGAGTTTAGACAATAAAATGGGAAATGTGAAAATAAATTAATACTAAAATGTGGAAATAATTGTCTAAGGAATGATCGAGCACTAACAACAACAAGAGAAGAACTAGACTAAAAATCAGGGATATCTGAATTTTTATCCTTGATCTGATACAGACACCCCTCTCCAGCCCTAGGAAATTTTTTTCATCCTCTCTTCCTCAGTTTCCCTATCTATATAATAGAGATGAACCTAACAGCCCTGTGAAGTAGATGGGTAATGTGATGTGCTTTTAACATAAAGACAAAAGTGTTAAGATCTTATTCTAATTTGGGATAAATCAAAATCAGTTGAAGTATACCAAGTTAACAAAATACACTAGTTACTAATTTTATTATTCCACCAAAATTAAACACTTTTTAAGGAGGGAGCCATAACATTTTTTCTTATTTTGCACCTAGTACCACTACACTGAGTTAAAATGAAGCCTTCCTCTACTCAATACACTCTCAGTTACGGATCATTAACATATAGGAAAGACAAGTCAAGAATTACACACATCTACCCATAGGAACTTCCTGTTTTTAAAGAACATTTATTTGAACACAGCTGCATCCTGTAGAAAGCAAAACGTTAATCTTACTTCATATTGCTATTACTAGAGTTAGTCTATCAGAAGTGTTGAAGTTAAAACCCTAGAATACCTTTTAGTACTCAGCCTATTTTCCTGCCTTACATAACTCCAAGATCAAAAGTTCCTTTAACCCTTCACCTCCCGCCCCACACGCTACTGACACAGAACTCACTGAATTTCATATAGAAACTTAAGTTTATATAGGTGAAGTGGCGCTGGGTACAAAGGAGAGAAGGGGAATGCATGAAAGGACATTTAGGTTGTATAGTTTCCTCAGTCCTCCATTTGGAATATTTTACTTATTTCAAAGATGTGACTTCAAATAAAAATAACCATATCAAACATTTAAAGTTCTCTCTCAGTCACAATAACATTTTATTCTATAAACAGACAAGATATAGAAAATTAAAGTTTATATTACAATCACCCTTAAGTCTGAAATGTTTTTAAATCTATTTCCTTTTCACCATTTAATTTAATTTTTTTTGAGGTAACTTAGCTTGGACAAAAGAGAAGTCAGTTCCATTTTTTAGCTCTCCTGTATTAGCATAGCATAGTTGTGTTTAGGAGCAGCACCAGTTGAGAGTTGTGTATTTAACCTTTAATCAACAAAGTTTAATTCATATTATGTTTTGTAAAACCCTTAAACAAAACAAACTGGCATTTTGGAAAACTGACTGTCTCTAAACTTAGAAGAGGTCTTGATTTTTCTGGACCACTTTTTCCTGAACAACCAGAACAGTCCATAAGCATTTGAATATCTAAAGCTTTCTAGATTCCCAACAGAAAGGATTATTATTTTTAGTTGAAGATACAAGGCTAATTATTTTTAGTTGAAGATACACGGAGCAGCATAATACACGTGACCTAACCGCTGAACTGCTGAAGAAACATTTTGTTACACAGGCTAAACTTGCAAAGAGTTATTAAGGCATGTTTACACTACAGACTTAAGTCAACCTTTGTTAGGTCAACTTACAGCCCCCTCAGTAATTACTGAGGTCCACACTACCCTCCTTCTGTCGGTGGTGCACGTCCTCACCAGGAGCGCTTCCACCGACGGCTCTCTCAACTCCGTGCAGCTTCCCACCAGGAGTTGGGGGGGGGGGGGGGCGCCGCGGAAGAGGGCTGAAAGAAGAGCCACCCGGGCTTGCTTCCCTGAGTGGGGAGCCAGGCGGGCACAGGCAGATCGGAGCACCAGGGGCAGCCAGGCGTTAGCATCCCAGCTTTCTTGTCAAATTTCAAGGCTTCAACATGGCAGCCAACAGCTGATGTAAGTAACAGTGTCTACAAAGATAGTGCGTTGCCCTACTTACACGGACATAAGCCTTGTGCCTCCCGTGGAGGTGGAGTTATTATGTTGGTGTAGTACAGTACTTACATTGGCGGGACAAGGCTGTAGTGTGTACACTGACATAATCAGGTCAACGTAAGCTGCCTTACGTCAACCTGTGTAGCGTAGACCAGGCCTTAGTTTCCATTCAATACAGTAACCTAATTAAGGTGTAAAAGTGAGGGAGCAGATGTGAACACAGCCTCTGCCTAGAGGAACAAGAATGGTCAATACTGATATTTCTCTCTCTCTTGGGTAAGACTGATTATGTTCTTGCTACTTTATTTATGAAAACTATACCAGACACAAAGTGTCATGACCAGAACACCCCTGAAAAGAACAGTGCTTTCGGATCTCATGAATCATTGTGTTCCAGCAGATGGATGCTGTTCTCTTTCCGGTACCCATCCCATTCCACACAAACTTGCAATGTTATGAATGAAGTCTAGCCATTTAAGTCATGAAAGACCGGCAGTACTCTCCTTGGCATTGTACCTCATTACAGTGAGGACACGTATATTACAGTGGCAAATCTAGTGAAGATTTGTTATTGTATGCTAGAAATTCATGTATTAGGTAAACCTCTAAAATACCAATTTGCCACCTCCAGGGCACCAATCCTCCACTCACACGGAGCCTAATTAAGTCAAGCTACAGGATCAGGGCCTGCCTTTGTAATAGTCTTCAAACACTCAACCTGAAATATTAAATTTCAGAGTTTGAAATGTTTATCCAACACCTACTTATCCAACAACTAAGCCTATCAGCTCGGGTGAAAACATCTACACTACCATTCCACACCATTTCAATTGGAAAAATAGACAGTTGTATATTCAAATTGCAATGAATTCTTAATTAAATTTCTATTTTATTAATTTCAATTGCCCTAGACTAAAAGCTCTTTGAGACAGACTATACATCTTCCTGTGGGTTTATACAGGACCAAACACAATGATGCCCCTAATTCTAACTAGAGTATTTAACAAAAATAATAATGTTTGCTGAATAGTATTTGACCAGCTGTAGACCCAGTTGAATTAAAAAAATATTTGCCAAATAAGTCAAACAAATACCAGATTTCCTAACACAATGAGACTACAAATAGGTTGCTACTGTCAAATAAATAATGCTCGGCTAAGCCAGCCCCCACACCTCCAACTACTGCTAAAGGTGAAGGCATTGGGAGTCCCACTAGGATGCTATCCTAGACCCCCCTTTGGGGCTCCATCTTTCATAGCCTCTACCTAGTACAGGTCTGATCAATGTGGTACTCTCCACCCCAAACCTCCTCTGCCTCCTGCTCCTCTCAGCCAGTCTTTTGTTCCTGTTCCCCCAACTCTCATACTAGTCTCCATGGCTCCTGTTAAAACCATCTCGTACTACTTCAGCTCTCTCCAAATCTCTTTTGAATCCTCTCCATTGACAGCTCCAGTGCTTGACCACTTCCAATGCTCATCCCAAGAAGCACTGAATTTAAATTGGTCTCATTCTTATCAGTTTCATCAGCATTTAAATTACAGTGAAAATGGACAAGAGAGGCTGAGATGGTAGGCCTACATTCAGAAAGGCAAAATAACCCTGCACCATATTAGGAACGTTTTCTTCACAACTATAAGGACTAGAAACTTGCTTTTTACAGGAAAGAGCATAAACAGAACCTTAGAGTTTGCAGAAGTACATAAGATGAAAGGTTCCTACAGGCGCTTGCATAAGTAGATTTTTTTTAGCCCTGCTAATTTTTAATTCCACATTTTCATTTCTTTTGGCTTCAGTGGAAGGACTACAGATGCAGATGTCTTCAGAATGCCATTAACCATCAGTGCTGAGTATCAACGTTGAACATTATCTTCTAACGGACTGTAAGTTTGGTTTAAATGCTTTCTAATGTAATCATAGAACAAAAGCAGATACACGCAAGAGGATGAAGTTATAGACAACATTATATTTTATGGCTAATGCAAAGTTACTTGATAATGAAAGGGACAGGCTACACGTACTACTTTTCTGCAACCCTTAGGCTGATTTAGTATCCTAACATCATCCACCTTAAATAAGAGTTTATGTTTTTCTTAACTGACAATTTACAAATGAGATTACCAGAGTCCTCTTAAGTATGTAAGCCTGAGCAAAGCAGTATACAATTTCCCTGTTTTCTACCATGGGCCTATTTTAAGTCACCTCCTCAACTATTAGCGAAACATACCCCTACACAATTCCAAGAAGGCAGTAGCCTGCAACAAGCCTTGCAGAGGCAGATAGATCCCTGTACTGAGCCCCATTGACTTCAATAAGGCTCCATAAAAGAGTCCACCCGCATTGCTAGTTGTGGAATTGGTGGCCTAAAACTAATGCATGAGTAATGAGATCACTTCCAAAATGCAAAAGCAAAACTACCCATCTTCTCAATATTGAACACTAATTCAATTTTAGCTAAAGGGATACTATTAACTTTTAAAAAATCCTTTCACGCAGAAGTATTTTTATCTATTACAATAGATAAAGATATTAATTAAATCTGTTACAATAGATAAAGATAAAAATTCCACTCTACTTTTTGCACTTTGCAGCACTTGGTGTCGTGTGGGTATTTAAAAAGGTTTCAATTCAAATATTAATAATAGGAAATTGCAAAAAAATTTGCACAACAGCTAAAGAAAGATGCAGTAACAAACTATTCATTTCATATTTTTAAATCAAAAAGATCTCAAGATGATAGTGTCCTTTTCAGAGGGCACTAAAAGTCATTGTAAGCAAGTTCTTCCTGCTTAGAATTCATATTTTTCAATAGACCTTTCAAGGTTCTAAAGATGATTCCCAGAATCCCACATACTTTTGAAAAAATGAAAATTCCACAATAACATACTCCCTTTGCAATCATATCTTTCACTAGCATGGGCTAAAGAGTACTGAGATCTACTACCAGTATCCACAATGCTTTAGCTGTTTACCAATTATCTCACTTTGAAATAAGGAAATCAATTTAGAGCCTATAAACATTCTTTGTTTGGCATTAATAGCAGTTTTAATAAATATATGCAAGTGGTAATGAGAGCATGCAAACCTACACAATTGCACACAACACTTGGTTTAAGAGTTATACATACATTAACCATGAAAATTTGCCAGCATATGCGCATAAAGTTTATTGTCAGAAAGTCGATTTAACATGATTTTAGTCACTTTACTGTTTTTGAATTTCGCAAGAATACCACACAGCTTAGGTGTATTGCAAATACAAAAATGGCCTTGTATTCAACCATCTGAGAAGGGAATTATACAGTATTCTTCATAGTGTAGAGTGTACATAAATATTTAGCTAAGGAGTAAGTACTATACTGGTTACTCCCACAATAAGACCCCAAATCTGATACCAGTCAAGATTACCTATGTTATTTAGTTTACTAAAATACATAGCATAAATGACAATATACTGCCCATTCAGAGCTTTTGTAGTCTAACATAACCTCACTGCAATGTCAATTGCAGGTTTAACAATACAAGCAGCATGCTAATGCTGGAGTAATTAATCAAATATTGTTGCAAGGGGAAAGACAGGAGTCCTACTGCATATAAAGACGCAAACACCGCACATTCATTGCTGATCCAAGTACAAGTCTGTTGAATTCCAGGAGAATATCGGCATCATTTAGAATTACTTAGCAAATAGGACACAAACCTTACACAAGCCCATTCTCTGGCATTGGTTGCTGTACACTACACACATTCCCTGAAACACCATTTGATCTGACCCAATGAATCATCAGATCCAACAGCAGCATGCCACTCGCTAGGCGATTCATACTGGTTTACTGGTGACAATGTGCCAGGAAACTATGTCAACCCCATAATGAGGCCAATGCACCAGCCAATAGTTTAAGGGGGGGGAAAAAAAAATCACTGAAGGGCTTATAACGCGTAAGCAGCTATTTAGAGCCGGGGAAAGCGAGCCAGTGCCCGGGTGGGGTGGGAGAAAAAAGGGGCGATCCAAAGGTCCCAGGCTTCCAGCCCAGAGTGGGGGCGCAAAGGGAGATTTCTCTCCTTCCGCCCCCCACTTCTTAGTCCCCGGTGGGAGCCCCCCCTTCATTGACTCTGCAGGGCTCCCGCCTCCCAGCCCCCCCGCAGGGGCACGGGCTGGCGCTTGTGGCCCTAGGAGCGGGACGGGGGCGATCGCCCCCGGGGCAGCTCCACCGAGAGGGCGGGGGGAGGAGGAGGAGGAGGAGGGGGGGGGGGGGGGGCCTGCGCCCGTTACCTTCCGCCAGCAGATCCTCCAGGGTGACCTGGTACCGTCCCACAGCCAGCACCCGGCCCGCGGCGCCCGCGCCGCCCGCGCCGCCGGAGCCAGCGCACGTCGTCCCGCCGCCGCCGCCGCTCCCCTCGGCCTTGGGCATGCGGGAGAACTTCTTCATGGCGGGCGGCCCGGCCCGCGGCGGGCTGGGCACGGGGCCGGAGAAGCGCGGGGGGGGGGGGGGGGGGGGAGCCGGCCCCGCACGGGGGTGCCCGGGAGCGGAGGGGCTGCTCGGGGAACCGCTCGCCGCCGCCAGGAGCCGGGCTGCGAGCCTCACATTCCGCCCGCGGGCAGCTACCCGCGTTGGGCTCCTCCCGCCGCGGCTGCCCCCGCCCCGCCCGCGGGGACCCCGCGCTGCGCTGCCCGGCGCGGACTTTGCGCCCAGCTCACACGCAGCAGCACCACCAGCACGACACCGCCGAGCACCCCGAGATCTGCCAGGGACCAGCCGCCTCGCCTGGGCTGTGTGCGGCGAGCGGCGCATGCGCCCTCCACCCCCCCCCCCCCGGCTCCTCCCACTCCCGCGGCCGGAAGTGAGGTCGCCAGGCCCGGCCAGCACGTGAGGGCGGAGGACGAGGCGGGGAAGCTCGCGCCGCCCTAGGAGAGGCTCGGCCGTTGTTTCGAACGTTGGGGGCTGGAGCCCGCCGGCCGCTCGAGAGGAACGGCCGTTTCGAACGTTGGCGGAGCAGGGGTTCGAGCCCCCGGGGAGGCTGGCGCGCGCGCGGGGTTTGCCCTGCAGCTCTGCCCTGCTCCTAGGCAAAGGGGAGAGCAGCACTTCCCCGGCTGATGCTTTAGTTGTAATGAAAGAGGTGTTGGGGCTCGGGCATTTTTTTATTTTTTTTTTTAACATTCATAACGGATGCAGCAAGCCCAGAGGTGCCAGCAGGGCTATGAACTGCCAAGCCTAGAGGTGCCAGGGATCAGCCCTGTCCAAGCCCTGGCACAAATGGAGCGCTGGCCCCAGCCAAAGCTTAGGTCAGGCCCTGCACCCATACAGTTATTCTTGGCTGCAACAGCCCTCTCCTCCTTTCAATCCCAGCTGCTGGCACATGCAAGCGCCTGTGAACGGACATTGCAAGCCATCATTTTTTGGCTCCTGGGTGGAGCTGGTCAAAAATTGGCATCGTTTTCCATAATTGTTTGCAGGAAAGGAAAAAAGGGTGGTGAAACTTTCAACCTGCAATGAAGGAGAGAAAAAAACTTAGCCAAGATGAGAGGAAGCCCATCTACGATGGGGATGACGGTGGTTTAAGAGCCTGCATAGACTAGAAAAACTGGCTGACTCAGAAAAAAGTGTCATCACGGTTAGTTTATAAAATGATTGGTGTGAGCAAGAAAGTGTTATTGACCCTTTCGCACAATACAAAACCCTAGGTGTCACCTGATTAAATTAATAGGCAACGGGTTTAAAACTAACACGAGAAAGTACTTTTTCACACAACACACAATTTAACCTGTGGAACTCACTGCCAGGTGATGTTGTGAAGGCCAGAAGTATAACTGGGTTCATAAAACAACTAGATACGTTCATGGAGAATAGGTCCATAAATGGCTATTAGACAAGATGGTCAGGCATACAACCCCATGCTCAAGGCAATCCTAAACCTCTGACTGCCAGAAGCCAGATGTGGAAAACAGGTGGATCACTCCAGAATTGCCCTGTTCTGTGCACTCTCCCTGAAGCTCTGGTACTAGCCACTGCAGTGGACAGGATATGGCAAGATGGACAATTGATCTGACCCCAAATGGCCACTCGCTTATGTATGCTGGATCCCCATCACTTCCTACAGCATCTAGGTGTTCACTGGAGCTCTTCCATCCAAGTACTGACCCAACCTGACTTAGCTTAGGCTGAGGGAGATGACAGGATCCTGACACAAAGTGATATGGCTGCAGATGACATGCAAGTTGCCTTTTTCAGAGGATGGTATCATACTAGTAAAGTATTTGGTGTGGGAGCCACTGTCAGTTACTTTAATGCACAAATACATCCACATTTTGGAGTTCTATAGTCTGATTCTGACAGTAGCATATAACACCTGATGCTGGGATACCTAAGACAGCAGTGGTAGTTGCCAGTTCATTAAAAAATCTTTTGAGATACCAGAAACTTGACATCTTTCAGATAGTCTTTCTTCCCTCTCAATTTTCCGATGAATAGTAGAGAGGCACCCTGAGTCTACTTAGATTTCTCAATTTCCCACTGGCATGTGACCTAAAAAGGAGGACTGGACAGAGCCAGTGCAAGGAAGGAGAGGAGAGAGCAGGGGACGGAGCAAAATGAGGCACAACACACGGGGGGTGGGGGGGGATCCTGAGTGACGTAGAAGAGTGGGTGGGCTAAAGAATAACCCAGCAACTGGAAGAGGGAAGATGATGGGGAGGCTGGACTATAGGGTAGAGCGAGACCAGTTGTAAAGGAAGTGGGTGAGGGGAACGGAGCAGAGGAGTGGACCAAAGCAGCATTGCCAACACTCACAATTTTATCTTGAGTCTTGCAATATTTGTCTTTTCTTAAAGCTCCAGCTCCTGGAATCATGTGATGATGGGAAAATCCAAGCTTTAATTTTAAAAAAAGTTTCTAGCCTTCTCAAAGTTATGGAGTAATCATTGAAAATGTGTACCCTGGAGGCTTAAAAACTTTAAAGCGAACAAAAGGCCAAATCTGACTATTTTTTAAATCTCATGTCTCCTAAAATGCTCCAAAAATTATGAGATTTTGATTCATGATTCTTTAAAGGCTGGGTTCAGCAATACCAAGGATTGCAGAAAATGAAGCTTTTTTAACAAGAATATATAATTGCAGACACATATGAAATGTAAATTACTGCACTTAATGCTCTTATTTAGTAATTGTGTAGATCTTTAAACCTCTACTACAGCTGGATCCACAAATACAAATCCCCAATTTTTTAAGTGTACACAGCAGAGGGTGTGTTCTTAGATTCAAGATTTCTTAATAGCTTATATGGATATCATGTAATGTTTCAGCAGTGTCATTGACATTTTTGTAAAGTGCTTTGAGATCTACTGATAAAAAGCACTATATAGGAGCTAGGTATTATTGCTTTATCATCATGCAAGAACATTTGAAAGTTGCTGTAATGTCAGCTGTTTTCCATATGCTGATATCAGGTGTGGAGTTAGGAACATGCTGACATCATCCTCTCCTCTCTATACCGTTTAACACTCCAAACCTCCTCCGTTTTGTTTCTTTCTGTTTTCTAAGCATCCTTCTCCCAACTGTAAATTCTTTCCCTCATATGGTTCATAAAATGGTTTAAACTCAGTCCCAACAAAATTAAATAAACCTTCCCCCACAAATGTTTGTAACACTCTTAAAAGAAAATAAAACAAAAATCCCCAGAGATAGTCCTTCTCTAAAACCTTCTTTGTGTAGATATTAGTTCTTACAAATGTCTCTGCCTGCTGTTTTCTTCTTGGACAATCTTTTCCTCATACTAAATTCCCTGTCTGCTTACTGGAAACAAATGAAAAGAAAATGTTTAACTATTCAGAAATCTGTTTTTACTTTACTAAAACTGTCTAATCTCTCTCTGTCTTTGTTAAAGCTAATTCTCCTTAAATTATACTTCATCTCATACTCAAAATGTAGGATTTTGCCTTCGTACTATAGACTAACTGGTGTGCAGAGGCTATAGCAGCAATATCTGCATGCCATTATGCTAGTTCATTTATAATACATGAAGGTTATTCTATCTTTTGATAGTTTGGTTAGTCTGAACAAGAGAATTTCAAGAGAAAAGTCTCATCATAAGCATTATTTTCACTTTTCTACTCTTATCTCACTGTTTTATGTTTGTTTTCTTTCTAGTCCTGTGGGAACCCTGAGAACCGTTATCTACACAAAGAAGCAGATATACAATCTCCCCACCCCAGTAAATACTGTTTCTCAGTTCCTTGCTGATGACCCTGGTTTAGCCTGTACAGTTACCAACACCAATCCAAATGAAGAAGGAAGGGAGGAAAAACCCAAGAGACATGAGCTTTTCTAATATCAACTAAATACTTAACTCCAACACTCAGCAGCAAGAAGGAAAGTTGTTGTTTTTTGTTTTGTTTTGGGTTTTTTGTTTGTTTTTAAATGTATATAAATATCAAATATTTGGTACATTGTGAGGCTACTGTGAAAAAAACAGTATGGATGAAATTCACTCCTTTGCAAAGGGCCAACACAAGACCGACTGGACTGCATAAAGTCTTACTTTAGACTAGACTTGGCAGAGTTTGATTTTTTTAATATAATTTGGACCGATAATATCAATGTTTATTTTTAAACATTTTTATTTTGTCATTTTAAATTTTCACAGTCATGGGAAATTCTGTGGTGGGGGGGGTCAGACTAATTATTTAATGACAGTGGACATTGAAATTCAAATGTTAAAGCTTTAGAATCATTAAAACACAAATTGTCAACATCACTGGTCAAAATATACAAAGTAAATATCCTAAAATCAAATGCGAATAAGTTCTCAAGCAGCATTTTCGTTATTTTGCCTATTTGTAAATTTCAGTTATCATCCATGGAAATACTTTTTCATTGGTTTGTGTATAGTGAAATCAACATTTACTGACATTTACCAATAAAAATCTAATCCTTCCAAGCCTACTTAATACTTATTTTGAGGGCTTACATGGTGTATAGGCCTCATGCCGGACTTGCAAATGGGAATTTCAAACCCGGTCAGTTTCAACCCCATCTGCTCTAAACATGAAATAAAGTGAGCCAAAGGGAAATTACTAAATCACTGATTCCTAATACTAGGATGTAGAAAATCTGAAAAATGGACCTAAAAGGCATAAATGGCTGTACTCAGCCTTGATGTAAGTAGGTGCAAGTCTCATTGACATTGAAGTCAGGAGCCATTGACTTCGATGGAAGGTTTGCCCATTCACATGCGGGTAAGTTTCTTGTTGAGATTACAGTCCTAGCCCAGGTAAGGACAAGGGAATGCAGGGAAATTTGCACCTGTTTGTAGGGCCATAGGGACAATATCAACAGATGACATTTTTTCAAGAATCTTCTTAGCGTCTGTGCAACGTGCCTCAGGTGGCACGCGACCAGGATTCATCACCAAATTCGGTCCGATGGTTGGATCATTAGTTTCCCCGGGCCGGATACTGACTGGGAGTGCAAGGTGAACACTGCTCCCTTTGCAATGAAGTAAGGAATTTGATGGAGGGTATAGTGGACTGGAAAATTTCTTTGGTGCTGGTCCTGCAAGCTGTTTTACATGGGTGGATCCTGTGGCCTAGCTGGAGCAGCTTGCAGAATTGGAGCCTTAGATGCCAAACCAGAATCCTTTAATAGTTCTAGTGGAAAAGCTGGAAATTTGGAAATTAAATAAGCAAGATCAAGGATAGAACTGAGTATCAGTTCTCTTTTTGAAGCTATATGGGTGGATCCTACAAGTCTCTGAGCACTCTGCCCCAATCCAGCAAAGCACTTAAGTTTTCATTTTAAGCTTCGCCTCAGTAGCACTACTCACATGCTGAAAGTCAGGGTCAGGCAATCAGGGACCCTAGGAACACCTGCTGCTCTGCCCCCATGGGCCCACTCCCAGTCCCTGTCCCTCTTCTTCCAATGAAACGGGGGCAGTGGCATGGGGCCCCCTTGTAATCTCAAGAGTGGCAGTAGGGTTCCTCTCTTCACTCACCCCTAGAGAGGCAGGGGTGGCAATGTGATCTTTGATCACGTGACTCCAGGAGTTGGAGCCCTATAAGCGCAAGTGTATTGTGCCTATCACTTACCCGGCCTTGCTTACACTTAACCATCTGCTTAATTGTTTTTCTGGATTGAGGATAGAGTGATCAAACCCATATCTAGAGTTGGAGAGTATGAGGAAGCATGATAAATAATCTTATAAAATCACCAATCCACTTTATTTCCTTTGCTACTGAAATGGAACAAGATATGCAAGTATTCAGCTAATGTTGAATGCTATGTTCATAAATGGCTCATGTGCACAAAATGATTATATATAATGTTAAGACAGAAAGAAGAATTTAAAAGCCCCATAGTGGTTAGGGACTGGGATTCCTGGCTCTGACACAGGTTTTGTTATGTTCGTGGGCAAGTCATTCAGGGACTTTTAAAAAAAAAAAATCAGTGAAACCACTTACAGAGTAAGATCCTACTCAGAATACGGATGGCAGTCAGATCCCGAATTCTTTGAGATGCTAGATAGAGGAGATTATAGAAGTGCAAAGTATTGGTATTGTTTTTACTCCCATTTTAAGACACCAGTGCAGTGATCACATTGTTATATGTGACTATATTAAGACCTAGAATAGGATTCCAAGAACTATTCATTCATATAACATGGGGAAGTTTAAAATGTCTAGTTTATGTTAAAATTAATTTGCTCATATAATTTATTTTGTTTATAAATAAATGTCAAAACAAATCTCTGATATATCTGTCATACACTATGATTGTGATTCTAGATCACAGTTCTTGTTTATTTGGTAACAAAGGGCCAAATGCTTCTCACCTTATGAGAGTTTTCTTAGTTCAGGTGAAACAATACATACAATTAAAATCAGGAATTCTGTTGACATGAATAACTACTAGTGCAAAACACAATCCGTTTCTTCATTCAGTTAACATCTCAGGCTGGCATTATAGCTTCATTTTATGTATGTTATTTAAACCTTTTCTAGTTCCATAGTCAGACTCTTGATTTCATTTTCTCCTCCCTTTGCATTCCAGGTTATTCATCCTCTACTGTAATTTTTATCCTCTGTCCTGCCCCTCCTCCACACACTCTAATATGATTTAGTCATCTGTTATGCTTCTATGTCACTAGCTGCTATGTTTGCCCCAGTTGAGGGAATGAATGGAAGGGGGGAGGTGGTCAGCGCAGTTGGGAACGGGAATGAAGGTGGTTTTCATGATCAAAAATGGAAGTGAGGCATCCACAAGACAATCTCTGTTAACATATGGCCCCATCCACATGTGGAAAAAGTTTGAGATCCCTGCTCTGTCTAATTTAAAACATAAGCACCATAGGTGCATGGGCTGAGGTGCAGGGCCTCAGCCAGTGTAAATTCTCACAGCCACAGTTGGAGCTGTGACAATTAACAGCTGTTGAGGATCTGCTTCTTGTCTTTTTCTCTGTAACATACTGGTCCAAGGACATTACTGTCCTTCAATAAAGGATAATGTTATGTTTTATGTCACTTTTTTAGGTTGACCTGTAATGAATGATAAGGAGTGTAGTAGCCATTGGAGGAGGGAGAGGTTACTCGAATGAATTGAAGTATCACCAAATATGCTTAATAAATCTATACAAGTTCATAAGTCACAAAAGTAAAGCTTGAGTACTTTGTTAATTTCAGCAGAATACTGACTATTGTGGTCTTCATTTATATACACTTGAAATACACATACATTATTTAATATCACAAAAAGAAATCCATGGTGCCCCTGAAAACTGCCAAAGGCTCTGATATGCCCTAAAGCTACTTGGAACAGTAAGAAATCATGGAATGGCTATAACACCTTTGAAGAGCACTTGAAGTGCAAAAAAGCCACTTTGTTTCTCCATCAGATTCTTTTTATCAGAAGACAGCTAGTTTTGCTTTTATATCTGTTCTGTGAAATGTTTGATGACTTTTTTTTTTATTATGTACTTCTCAAATATCAGGAAAAAAAATCCTGGGACCAACATGGCTACAACAATACTGCATAGAGAAAAGTACATAGTGAAAGTACAAAATATTGTTAGTAATCAGACCTAATGACAAATATATATATATTCTTTTATATAGTACTGTAAGCATTAGAAAACATTTTGGAAGCTGAGAGCCTGAGCACAACAATTACTTCTCAGATAATCAAGAGCATCACTTTGTATGCTTTCAAGATAGGCAAAAACACAAAACAAATCTATGTCATACAGATGCATGACACCTTAAAGAACCATTGGCTTAATCTTGTGAAGTACTGATTGACCTCAAATTATCATGAATTTTAATTTTGACTTTACTGTATCAACTGTGGAAATTTATTAAAAACTGGATTTTGGAACTTTAGTAATTTGTTTCCAAAACACATGAAAAGCAGCTTTAACTATGAAAAGGAGCAGTGTGACAAAATTATATATTATACATATACATATATATATACACACACACACATATATATACACACACGAGAACACACGTGAGTGTGTGTGTTAAAGTTCTATCTGTCAGCTGAGCTCAGCAAAAATAAAGCATGCTTCACGTTCACTATATAAACGGGATAGAAAGAGGATTCAAACAATCTGCCTGGCGAATATTCAGGGCATACATTCACCAGGAAGGCTTTTTACATTCCTATAAAAATTGCATCATGCATTAAAAAAAAACCTGTTGCCTATTTTTTTCTCATTTTCAGTTTATAGTAACAATAATAATCTCTCTGCAGGAACTTGGGCCGTCAGCTCCTCCCAGCCTTTTATTTGTCCCTAAGAAATGCTCTGAACCAAGTCATTATTGTTTAACTAGAGTGCCGCTGCATAATACGAACATGCTGCTGCACTCTCCTCTTTACAAAGACTAGTGAATTAATTCTCACCATGGCCTTGTGGGGTGGTGAGTAACATAAGTGAGCCCAGTCATGGGCACAGTCCTGGTAAACATGATTTTTGCTGACAATAGCAGACAGGAGCTAAGAGAGAAGATCAGCACTTGTCGTTGTAACTTCTGGGCTTGGGCGGCCAGCCAGCAGCTGTCTCTGCCTCTATAGGAACCTCAAACTGTTTAAAAGGCAGGGTTTACTGTTTAAATGTTTGTACTCAAATGTTTAGCTGGCGAAACTAAGGCTAAAGGTGGGATTTTCAAAAGTACTAGGCATTGTGCCTTACTTGTGTAATACAACATGGTGATAAGCAATAGTCAGCATGGATTTGTCAAGAATAAATTGTGTCAAACCAATCTGATACCCAGTCAAAGAAAGCTAACAAGCCTTGTGGATCGGGGGAAAGCGGTAGACGTGGTATATCTTGACTTTAATAAAGCTTTTGATATCGTCTTGCATGACCTTCTCATAAACAAACTAGGGAAGTGCAACCTAGATGGAGCTACCATAAGGTGGGTGCAAAACTGGTTGGAAAACTGTTCCCAGAGAGTAGTTATCAGTGGTTCACAGTCATGCTGGAAGGACATAATGAGCGGGGTCCCGCAGGGATCAGTTCTGTGTCCGGTTCTGCTCAATATCTTCATCAATGATTTAGATCAGTGTTTCCCAAACTTGGGACGCCGCTTGTTCGGGGACAGCCTCTGGCATGCCGGGCCGGTTTGTTTACCTGCCCCGTCTGCAGGTTCGGCCGATGGCGGCTCCCACTGGCAGGGTGGCAGGGGGTGGCAGGAAGGGCGGCCAGCACATCCCCCAGCCAGGGGTGAAAGTAGAAATAGGGACTTACCGGTACCAGGCTGGGTTGGGGCCGGCTCTGACCCCTGGAAGGGGAGGGACCAAGGCCGGAAGTGGCAGGGATGGGGAGGTTCAGAGCCAGCCCTGGCCCACCCTGTACCAGTAAATGCCCTCCCTCTCCCCCGCCGGGGTAGCAGCAGCAGACAGGGGCTCCAGCAGCAGTTTAAAGGGGCCAGGGCTCGGCCGCTGCTACTGCCCCGGGCCCTTTAAACCTCTGCCGGAGCCCTGGGCTGCCGCTGCTACCCCAGGGCCCCAGCAGCAGGGCTCCGGGGGCTATTTAAAGGGCCTGGGGATCCCTTTCCTCTACCGCCCCGGGCCCTTTAAATAGCTGCTGGAGCCCTGCTTCTACTCCAGGGCTCTGGGGCTATTTAAAGGGCCTGGGGCCTTAGAGGTAGTGGGAGCCCCGGGCCCTTTAAATAGCCCCCAGAGCCCTGGAGTAGCAGCGGGGCTCTGGCGGCTATTTAAAGGGCCGGGGCAGTAGAGGCAGCGGGAGCCCCGACCCTTTAAATAGCCCCCAGAGCCCCGCTGCCGCTACCCCAGGGCTCCAGCAGCGGGCCTCTGGCAGCAATGTAAGGGCCTGAGGCTCCAGCCGCTGCTGCTGATTGTTTGTCAAATCATAGCATTAGAGAAGAGGAGATCAACTAGCCTAGATAGTCCATCATCCCAGTCTTAATGATTATGGGCCACCAATGACCTGTGGCACATACCTACATACGGGAATATGGGCCATAAAGCATCCACTCACTCCCTGTGCACACTGCCCATGCTGAGGTTAGCAATGCAAAACATGAAGAAACATCTTCACTGGGTAGCTACTCCCCTTCTCCCCCATATGGTGGGGAGTAGGGAGCTGGCATAGGAGAGCGGGTGTAGTCTTGACCATGGCCCCGAACGTACCTGTCAGCACAGCAGCACCAGCGTGGAGGGGCAAGTAAGTTGCACCAGCTAAAGTGCTGATGCAGTTTACTTCCCCACAGGAGCAAGGGGGAACTCTGAACCACAGTTCGGTCCCTGGTTTGCTCCTAGGAGCAGTGCAACTATGTACTGCACCTTTTTCAGGGTCCATGATAGATGATCTAACCCTAAAGGAACCTTATTGCTTAATATCATTTAGCAGGAGATTCAAATACTGCCTGTAGCAAGCACAGACAGTGCTTTGTCTAATTAGCATCCAGAAGTGATAAATGTGAGTAATCAGATTAATACAGAGAATTTTGCATCATTTCAGGAGCTAGCATCTTGAGCCACAGCTTTTTTACTTCATTACTTGCACTACATGTGACAAACCTTCCTCGGCATCTAAAACGAGAAACAGTTTAAACATCATAAAACCAAACTAGAGTTCAGAAATATTGGCCAAAATTTTCAAACCTGGGTGCCTCATAGGGTGACCAGACAGCAAGTGTGAAAAATCGGGATGGGGCGGCGGGGGGGAATAGGAGCCTATATAAGAAAAAGCCCCAAATATCGGGACTGTCCCTATATAATCAGGACATCTGGCCACCCTAGTGCCTAAACATAGGCCGTGTCTACACTACAAAGTTAAGCCAACTTCATGTAAGTCAACATCTAGCCTCTGATTTAAGCAAGTCGATCTTGTGTGTCCACACTACGCTCATTGTGTCGGCGGAGTGCATCCTCACTGGCAGGGCTTGCATCCATGCACGGAGCACTGCACTGTGGGTAGCTATCCCACAGTGCACGTAGCCGAG
This sequence comes from Macrochelys suwanniensis, assembly GCA_033296515.1. Taxonomy (NCBI): domain Eukaryota; kingdom Metazoa; phylum Chordata; order Testudines; family Chelydridae; genus Macrochelys; species Macrochelys suwanniensis. Next base: position 19,998,626 of record CM065779.1, on the reverse strand, counting down.
TGGAATTTTGGGTTGGGCGTGCATTGCCTCATGGGACCAAAACATTGGCGAGGGTGGTTATGGGAACCTGGCATTAGCCTCCCATGATGCACTTACCACCTCGCTCCCTCCCTCCCTGAAATCAATGGCAAATAAACCAAGCCTTTTTCACACCATTTTTTGTAAGCCTGGGTTACCTGCCTGGATGCCATAGCATGATAAACATGGACCCCGCCCAGCTGTACACTGTTGTGAGCATTACAAACACCTTGTGCCTTATCCTGCAGTGTTTACACAGCTGATACAGGAGCCGCCGCATGGAACAATGTGATGCCACGCAAGCAGCCTTGCTGGAAGACATAGAGCGGAGCAATTCGCAGTTGCTGGCGACAGTCACGCATCACCTTGACATAGCTGAGCACCGTTTCTGGGCCCGGGAAACGAGTACTGACTGGTGGGACCAGATCATTATGCTGCTATGGAATGACCAGCAGCGGCTGCAGAACTTGCGAATGCGTAAGGCCACTTTCCAGGAACTGTGTGAAGAGCTTTCCCCAGCCCTGAAGTGCAGCAATACTAAAACGAGAGCTGTTCTCACAGTGGAGAAGCAAGTGGCGATAGCTCTGTGGAAGCTTGCAACGCCAGACTGCTACCGGTCAGTGGGGCATCAATTTGGAATGAACAAAAGAACAGATCCCTACCCCAAAGAATCAGATTTGATCATTTTTTAAAAGGATGGTTCCAAAGAAAACATTTTGGCCATTCAGACTAACCAAATTAATCCATTAAAGAAAAGAAAAAGAAAAGCCCAGCAGTTGAAATCCCCATTCAAAATCTTCACACAACCTTTGCTGTTCACAGTGAAATACTTCCCGGAGGCTGTCAAAGAGCTCAATAAACTCTGTCTGCCACTGGTAAGTAACTACTATGATCTCCATTTTACCGAGCGGGATATGTAACCGGAGAAGCTAAGTGGTATTCATCTACTAAGATGATGGGTGAGGTATATGAATCTAAATACAATAAAAAGTGACAATCCCACTGCTGCTGGGGGAATGAGTAAGTGTCAGTCAGAAATAGCATTCATGTGTCCTTGGTTCCCAATCCTGGGACTGAACTCTTAGGGCTTGTCTACACATAGGAGTTGTGCCAATGTAATTAAATCAATTTAGAAATAGATTCAATTAAATCAGTGCAGTCCATTTGTGCGGACATTCTTAAATCCATGTCTAAACTGATTCAGTCAAGTCAGTTCAGTTTGTGTGTGCAGATAAGACTTTAGTTGAGACTGTTGTATGAGCAGCTCACATGTGACCCACGAGCTGTCATCTTAATAGGAAGTGGCCTGTGTTTCCTCTCCAGTAGTGAGAATGCAACCTTACAATGAAAAAAGTAACATTTTCATATACTGGTATTCTAAAAATCAGACCCAGTGAATGTTTTAATCCATTTCCGTTAAAAAGACTATATTTAAAAAAAAATTGAAAATGTTCCTACATCCAAAATTACAGCAGCAAAATCCATTCCTATGGCCCTAGGTAACATTGCTGGGTATTATTGTAGATTGCCCAGTGAAAACCTCTGTGCAGTACACAGAGGTACGGAAAGATTTTTCTGTGAAGAAAGTTTTAAAAGACTGGGCTGGTTGGTTTAGACAGAAAATGAATGAGGGGCGGATATAGAAGGTAATTTGGGTACTCCTATTTACTCCCTTTTCATAATCAAGAACAAAACACCAATCAATGAAACTGAAAGGCAACACATTTTAAATTAATAGTTATTTTTTGCAAACAATACAAGACTAACCTGTGGAACTCATTGCCACAGGATTAATGAGGCCAAGGGCTTAGTTGGATTTAAAGATATTTATTTGGGTAATCAGAATCATCACACTTACATTAGATACATTTAAAAATTAATAAAAGCTATACATCCCCCATGCTTTGGACCACATCTTATGGAGTTGGGAAGAAACTTCCCTGTGTATAGGGAGGTATTTCCATAATTGCCCTCTAAATGTTTTCTTGTACCTTCCTTTGAAGCAGCTGGTACTGCTTACTGTTAGAGACTATATGGATCACTGATTGTGTTGGACATGATAGTTTTATGTTATTTTTCCAAAAGAGACACTGGAATACTCATATAAGCATCTAATCTATTTGCTGAGCATCTATATATATGTGCTTTATAATTAAGGAATAACTAGATTTTTTTTTAAATCATGAGAATAGCAAATTTATGTAAAGATCAGATTTTTGTTTTATCACTTATTAGGAGAAAAATGTTTTATTGTTTTCACACCTTTTCATTATATTGCATAAAGTTTGTGCAATCAAACTAAATTTCACCGTTATACATTACTTGGTTCATACTCAGCAATCCAGTAAATACCGTTTACAAAAGCCACTATATTATTATGAAGTCATTATTTTCCGCTAATTGGCTATTCTAGTTTGCTGATAAGAAAAAACGAAAGTCATGACACAGGAAAGAGGAAGCCAGTAAATACCATTTGCTTCTTTCTGTAAATGGAAAGGGAAGGAAAAGGAATGCTTACAGTAACTACATGTAAGTTAGCTATAAGTGGCCAACAAGTAATGATGGTATCACATGAGGAGGCAGCAATGAGCCTATTAATTAGAAGATCCTGATTAGTTTACACTGAAGTCTGGGAGAGCCTTATTTTAAAATGACCTTGTTCCTCATGTTATGATCCAAATCCTATTCTCAGTTACCCAGCAGAAATCCAGAGTAACCTCATTGACCTCCATGGAATTAAAAACTGAAAAATGCTTTTAGAAAACTTTGTTTTCCTTCAAAAGGTTGTGTGGTCAGACAGAGAAAAGTCAAGACATGCACAAATAAGGGCACACATTCAACCTTTGCCCCTTTGTACATGTGCATTATAAAATTCTATTTAAGGGCTAGATTATCACGGGCACCACACAGCTGCATAAGGAGATAAGGGTGTGGGAGAGGGGGCAGGGTGAGTAAGGCACTGCCTTCTACAGGGTATTTGTCCGTTGGGTTGCAGAGGGAGATGGGAAATATACTCCACACAGCTACTACTCTCCCCTCATCCGCTGTGCAGCAAGGTGGGAAAGGACAGGGTAAGACTAAGCAAAGCTTTGGCTCTGATCCCACAGTGTGCTGATCAGCATAACTGCACCTGCATGCGGGGTGGTGGTCACTGCATTGGTATAGACCCAGCATTGTTTACTTCCGCCCCAGAGCAGCAGGGGAGACACCTTGTGTGCTGGAGCGTAACAATCTGCTTCCTGGACATCTCCTTGCTCACGGCAGATGGCAAAGTGACAATCTAACCCTGAGTAACCACACGCTTTTTCGAATACTGGAGTATCTTTTTAATCAGGTACTTTTAATGTTCCTCTCTTAGCATGACACATGGAGCCAAATCTTGCTCTGTTACTATGGTGTAAATTCAAAGCAATTCCATCCACATTAATAGTTAAAGATGCTTGGGGAGATTTTCAAAGGCACCAAGGGGAGTTGAGCTTCTGAAAATCACCCCCAGTATGAAAATGCACCAGTGCCAGGTGGCAAAGTTAAGATTCAAAGCTCACCCTAAACTATGGGTTTCTTGACTTTTGTCTGCTAAATAGCCCAGCTTTGATTTTGCACAAACAGTTTTGTTTTTGTTTTTTTTGTTTTTTTTGGCAGAAATGCCTACTCTGTACATATGCTTGTATACATGCAACTCTGTATGTGAGTTAACATTGCTATGAGAATCTTTGTTTTTTAGTGGCTTAACTTTTCAGGCTGAGAGCCATGCTCTATATGTTCAAACTAAATATTGTGTTGCAAAGGGTTTCCTTTTATTATATGTAATTGGGATATGATATTTATTAGGTAACATACAAAACTCTAAGAAGACATCTTAGAGTACCTGATAATGCAGAGTACAGGGACTTCAAAAAATTCCATCTTAAATGTGATCAGTTGATGAAAAGAGCTTTTATTTCAATTGCTACCATATTTTCCCCAAGGCTGGCTAGCAAGAATTTTCAGTTTTTATATTTTTACTTGTTCAAATAGCAAAGCTATAAACAATTCTACAGCCCATGTAATAGAGGGAGGGCAGAAATACGAACTGATACAGGGCTTCATTACATCTGTATGAGAGAAGTCACAGATATATGCGGTGGCTCTAGGAAAATGGAATAAAAGGCCAAAACACTGCAGATGCGTATACAAATAGTCCCAGTGAAGTTAGTGGGACTACCCATGTGAATAAAGGCTACTTGTGAAGCTAAGGATCTGCAGGATCAGGCCTTGTGGGAGAGAAGTCTGTTTCATCCTTTCACTGCAAATTGTCAATCCTTGGAAAATTCATTCCAAGGAGATGGTGTTTTCATTTATGGAATGCCATGTACTCTGCTTTCTGATAGAGCAGAGAACATGATAGAATAAGGGATCAGTCTGTACGTTTCCGTATTCATTGGGTATGTGTGATTAGAAAAGTTAGAACACGGTCCAAACTTAGCTGAAGGGCAGACGCCTATCCCCAGACAGTAACATTCTGTGCATGACAGACAGCAATGAAAACATTGATAATTACAATGAGCATTGTTATTTCTCCCAGAGACTATTTCTGGGATTCAAGGCTGTTCTTTAATAGCAAATAAAAATCATTGCTCATCTGAAATTTAAATTTAGACAATTTTGAGATAAATGGAGACAAGGGAGCCCATAAATGCTCCTTGTCCTATTCATATACATTCATTAATGTCGTTGACCAATGTGACAGATGATTGAATAAAATAATCACATGATTTATGGTATGTTCTGAGAAGGCACGGGAAGATGGGTTTAATGATGGGTGTTTAGTACAGGAACTAAGATTGGCATTGGGGTCAGTTGTGCCATTTAGTAGTTAACCTGCTTTGAGGCTGATATGCAGCCATACCATCCTAAAGGGAGCCTTTGGAAGCAGCCCATCACCACTTATGGGGTGCAGGTTGCTCCCCTGGGCAGTCAGTCAGCTCCATTGGCCAGTATATAGAGAAGTCAAGGCATGGCCCTGCCTCCTGCCCTCTTTTTTGGGGGTGGGTATTGTGTACCCTGTAGGGAGGTGGGAAAGAACTGTGCACGCAAGATATGAGTAGCTTATGGCTGGCCCTGAGTAAGCATCCTGCAGCTAAAGCCAATAAGTGGATAACAATCAGCACAGACTTCAAAGATTACCGAGTAGAAAGAACATCACCGCATAAAAAGTAACCACAGAAGAGTGCATTAATCTATTGTTGAACTGTGCTCTGCCGTTATTAACTGAATGTACAACAAGCCTGAGGACAACACACGTGAAGACATCATTTAAGCAGAAACTAAGCTTGCCTGTCATTGATCAAACTGATAATAAGAACAGGCTTGATGTGCTTTTGAAGCACATGCAGAACCCACTGTATGTGTACACAGCTGTAGAATAAGCTGTATGAGATATTGTATATGAAATAGTAGATGATCTTTAAGGATTATTGTAAGGCACAAAGGGGCAGAGATTAGGTTGTACAATTAACCCTAACATTAACATTTCCTGGGTTTTTTAGCGCTTTACTACACAACTGTAACATCAGTGTACCCTCCCCAGGGGCCTAATGCCACTGTCATTCAAATTTCAAATAGCAATATCAATTCTACATATCCAAACTCCATAAAAACGCTAAGCCAGACTCTACCACCCTTACTCACACTGAATGGCACCAAAGCTTATTTTACCAATGGTCCCACTGAATGCAGGTGGTAGGATCAGGCTTTAATTAATTGACACAAGTGTTAAAGGAAAGGAAGTCTTAACATCTCCTGAATCCTGCTAATTATGCAGTACTCTAACCCGGGGGAAATGTTTTCCTGACCTCAGATGATCCAGTTATACTTTGAAGGATTAATAGCTTTAATGATTTTGTCTTAGCTAGTATAATTGCACTTGCTGTTCTTTGCTGATACCATGTTTGTATTTTCATTATTGCAATTATAGTAGCTGGTGACGCTTCCATTGCCCAACTAAGCCTACAATGATTAAACCAGGCAGTAAATCTAAAAAAAAAAGTCCCCGTGTTTTCCCCGCCCCATATTAGCCGCTCAAATGGAGAATTTTAAACTGCTAGGTCAAAACAATACCAGTTATTTGTTTTGCAACATCACACACCAGTCCATGTTAGGCAACTAAAGAAAACATATAGAAGAAAACAAGAAACAAAAGTACAAAGAACAGCATAATACTATGCTAAACATTTAAAACAGCTCACCCTTAGTTTCGCCTCTCTGAGCTTAATACAGCCTTATATTCATTCTCCCTTAGCCATCTCTCCATAGTCTGCAAAGAAAACTAAAGCTTTGTTACTGCTTAGGAGTCAGTAAGGGTTGTCTGAAAGGGACAAAGATTGTCAGTAGCTCTTTGTTTGCTCCCTGTCTAAGCTATGGTGAGGTTCAGGCCTTTTAAATACTTTCATCATTTCAAACTAGAGCAGGGAGGTGTTGTTGGTTTCTGTGTTTGCTTTTGCACCCAGGCAAGGCCAGCCACAGTCTCGTCCTACGACTTTGATCCTGGACGGAAGCCAGCGGGAGTGAGAGTGCTCAGCACTTTGCAGGATCGAACCCTACCTGTCTAATTTATTATGCAGCTAACCCTGTTCTGCTCTCAGATGTGCATGCACAGCTCTCATTGACTAACTGCCATGAGAGCTGTATTCAGAGGTATCTGAGGGCAAACCTGGGTCCTGTCAGCTGAAGTGGCAAAGCCTCCATTGCTAACTGATGGCATGTGCTGTCATTTTGGACATTTTCTCCCCCCCAGCATGTGTTATAAGCTTTTCTTATGGTGGAAATTGAGTTTCTGGAACAGGATGTACAGCCAGATCCTCAGCCGTGGTAAACCAACATAGCTCCATTGACTTCAATGGAGATGTACTGATTTACGTCCGCTGAGAATCTGGCTGCTGGTTTGGAAAGCTCCATTAACATAAAACAACCCCCCAGGGCTCATCTATCTACAGGGTAGGCCTGTGCTAACACAGATCAGTGCATGCTCAATGAACACCAACCAAGAGAGCACCGCTGCATCTGCACTCCCCAAACGCTCTCACCCCCATGCCCGCACACGTCTGAATCTGACTTTTCAGACTCCGGTTGGGTGGGGTGGGAGCAATTGTCTTATGAAAACAAACACAAAAGCAAATGTTGATTTTTACATACCTTTGTTTTTTTAAATAACAGACTTACACAAGCAGGTTTCAAACCAGCAACGTTCAATCCCATGCCAAGCAGCTCATCAGGACGCTCACCCCTACAAGGATCCAAACAGGCATGAAAAGGATCTGAAGGTTGGAGTGCACTTGCAAAGGAGCGGTTGAGCTAAGAATGCAGGGCAGACTCATAGCAGGAGCAACGGCCTCCCTACAGAGAAGCAGCAGGGTGTAGTTGAAAAATTGGAGAGGGTGCCACAAGGAGCCACAAAAATGCTTTGATGGCTGGAGAAAATGCCTAACAATGAGAGACTTTAGAGAGCTCAATCTGTTGAGCTTCTCAAAAAGCAGATTGAGAAGAGGTTTGATTACAGGGTATAAGCACGGTCACGGGGCGAAAGTACTGGGTACTAACGGGCTCTTTAATCTAGTGGAGAAAATCATAACGTGAACCGATGGCTGGACACTGATGCCAGAAATTCAAACTGGAAATAAGGCAACAGTCCGGGTGATTAGCCATTGGAACAAACTACCAAGAGAAATGGGGGTGGATTCTCCATGTCTGGAAGTCAAGACTGGATGTCTTTCTGGGAGATATGCTTTAGCCAAATCCAAGTTACTGGACTCAATACCGGGATAACTGGGTGAAATGTAAGGATCTGTGATAGGCTGGAAGTTAGACTAGGTACTCTAACTGCCCCTTTGGGCTTTAAACTCTATGACTCTATGGTAGGGCACTGGACTAGGACTTAGTAGACTTTGGTTCTATTCCCAGCTCTGATGTTATTATTCCACCTCTCTTTCCCCTCCCAGCCTTTGTCTATTTAGAATTTTGTAGCAGGGGCCTATATGTTACTATGTGTATGTACAGTGCCTAGCATGGCTGGGGTCTGTAATGGCCACTGTAAAAATACTAGAGTTAATTGAGCCTACACAGTGATCTGTGCTAGCAGCAAGCAGGGCTCTTTGCATTGATCTATCCTGCAAATAGTTACTTCCTAAAATAAGCTGATTTGAAATGCTTTTAAAAATAAACATAGAAAAAGGTGCTCGTCTTTAAATAAAGAGATGAGCCACGCCATTCTATGCACTCTCATGCCCGCCCCGTGGGATCATAATTGGATCCCATCCATACTTCCTTCCAAAGTAAACTCATTCGTTCTTTTATGACTGGTAGGTTTTTAACATGGAAGCCTTTCTGATCTCATAGTGTTTTAGCGAGTCAGCAATGATGCTTTCTCCCAGTGGGAGGGCATGTTTCATATATGCTGTGACGCTTGAGCTGTTCTGTAAGACTTGGGTCTGGCTTTCCTGGACTATTTTAATCACGATCAATAGAAACGAGAGCCCTGCAAAAGCTGCATGTCTAGAATGAGGCAATAAATGCATTCATTCAGTGCGCTGTGCCAAAACAGCCCATAGTATCTTGGAATGAAAAGACTCTTGTCCCTATGAACATAGACAATCTCAAGCGCAATCTCAAGCGCAGACAGGACGGTTTTGCCTTCCAGGGGAAAATGCCTTTTTTTTTTAAAACCATCAAGGGAACGCACTGTTGTTGTTAAGGCAAACAGATTTATCAAAGCAAATAACCAGGATGCTTATCCTGGTGTGTGGGGGAGCAAGCTGGGCTGTAGATAGGGGTCAGGGAGATGTACATAGGGGTTTTGGGGAGCTGAGGTGGGGGAGAGAAAAGTGCTCATCCCACCCTCCAGAGCCAAGTAATTCCCCATCTCGTCTTCCTCACTGTCCTCCTCTCTCCTTTTGGAAAACATACTGAGGCATGTTCCCATAAAAAGATTATGGGAAAAAACATCCTTTGTCCCTCTGTGTCCCCTCTCTTGTTTTCTCCCAATCCCATTATTTAAAAGCCTCCCTTGCTCCAAATGTATTTTATTTCTTCCTTGTCTCCTGCTGTTCCTATGCTCCCTCTTCTTCCTCGTGAGCTTTTTGTTCTCAGATTTTCTATGCTTTTGTCTTCTCCCTGCACCTCCTCACTTTCTCCTCTGCTTGTCCCCCCTGCCTCCGTTCCCATTCTGCCGTGCAATTATTTCCATCTTCCTTTTTCCTATCCTAGCTCCCTCCCTTCTGTCTGCCCCTGGGCATAGTTGGTGGGTGGTATTGCCGAGCTGCCTGTAGCCTGTTCACTTGCTGCTCCACCCACACCGCTCACCTGGGATAACACACACACGTAAGGGATGCAGAATCAGAGCCTAAGTCTGTGCTAAGATGGAGCCGAAAATAAATTAGAGGAGGAAAGAGGACATTTCAAGAGAGGCATGCATACTATTCTTAACTAGCAAGACATAGATTTGGGACTCCATAGACAGCTTTAAATTCTCCCACCAAAGTTCATGTTCACAAAAGTCCAATGCAACAATCACATGTGAGGCACTCCTTTCCAATGTGTATAAACATACCATACACCCACAGATGGGAAGATGGTTTAAGCCTACCTTCCTTGCTCTATCACCAAATTAATTCGTCACTTCTTACTCACCTGCAGCAAAATTCCTGCTGGGAGTTTTGTTTTAGTGGGAGGGGACAAACAGGGCTCTTTAATGGATATTTATGGCCAGATTAAAACAAAGCATTTTCTTACCAAGTCAAAATTATAACAAATATTTTGGTTAGATGCCGAATGCAAAGCCTCTATCAAATCTAAGGATTTCAGCTACGCAGTTTTACAATCTGAAAATCATCCCTGAAACTGTCTTTTATACGTCCCCCCGTGTCAAAACAATCTTACCCATTCAGGGTGTGGTGTTTCCAGCCCTTCCCTTGATCACAAATTCTGACAAGGGTGGATTGAAAAACAAAGTTTCATATCAGTGAGTTCTTTTCATGTCTAAGATAAATAGACTTTTCCCTGTTACTACCTGCATGGTGGGTGCGTAGCCATGTTGGAAGTTCATCATGCTGTGTGAAAGGCATGAGTTGAAAAATGGGGAAGCAATGGGGCCTAGTGGGTAGAGCATTGGACTGAGACTCAGAAGACCTGGGACCTGTTGCTGGTTGTGACACTGGGCAAGTCACTTTAACCTCTGTGTGACTCAGTTTCCCTATGTGTAAAATGGGGATGAAGTTTGTAAAGCACTTTGATATCTCTGGAGGAAAAGAGCGAGGCCATATTATGAAGATGTGGTGATCTTTATCTCCCCTTGGTACAGAGCTAAATCTCTGAAGACCATTTAGTCACAGTCATCTGCTTTTTGAGAGCAACAGGGTGTGATTTGTTCCAGGGCAAAGTGTTTTCTGAAGCAGTTGGTGCATGCTTTCCAGATGGGCTTTGCATTAGGCATCCATACTGTTAGGATATGCTTAGACAGCACTGGCAGCAACAGGAAGGTGCTGATGTGCTTATTTGCATGTTTTACGACATCTTAATGTGATCTGCCAGGTTTTCAAGCAGAAATTGTCTGTTCTGTATGCCAAATATTTCTTAAAGAAAAAGTACTTCAAAGACTTTGCTTTTTGTCTGATTTTCTGGTAGCAGTCACTTGACAAGGACGTTAAAGCGCTGCCGCGGCAGCGCTTTAAGCAAGGTCCTTTTGCCGCGGCAGTGCTTTAAAGGATCCTGCTTAAAGCGCTGCCCCTTTTGCACCCACCCCCCCCCCGGCCGCTGACAGGGGGGGTGCAAACAGGGGCGGCTCTATGTTTTGTGCCGCCCCAAGCACGGCAGTCAGGCAGCCATCGGTGGCGTTTCTGCGGGAGGTCGCCGGTCCTGCGGATTCAGCAGCGTTCCTGCGGGCGCTCCGCCGCTCCCGTGCTGTTGGCGTTCCCACCGCTGAATTGCCGCCAAATCCGCAGGACCGGCGGACCTCCCGCAGAAACGCCGCCGAAGGCTGCCTGACTGCCGCCCTCGCAGCTACCGGCCGGCCGCCCCCTTGCAGCTCGCCGCCCCAGGCACGCGCTTGCTGCACTGGTGCCTGGAGCCGGCCCTGGGTGCAAAAGGAGCAGCTACCCAGCCCCGGGCAGCGCGGGGGGGGGGGGGGGGGGAGAGGGGGCTGGCAGGGGGATGCTGATCCCCCAGCCCCACCCCTTCCGCCCGATGCCCCACCTCCTCCGTACCGGCAAGAGACAAATTTTACTTTCACCCCTGGGTCTAAAATACACCATTTCAAGTAAATGAATATTCCCCGCCCGCCCCCCCCCCCCCCCCCGCCCTTACAGGCTCAGCTCTCGATCCCGCCAAACGCAGAGCAGAGTTGTAAAGTGCTGATTCTCCTCAGCTTCCATCAGAGTCAGGGAGAGTTGAGGCTGCACCGCACATCCTAGAAACGCTCGGTGCCTTACACGATCAGGTGTTCAGTCTGAACTGAGAGTTTTGTGTTTCCCCGTCCCTCACTGATCACATCACTGACACCCACAGCCCTGGTGGGGACATTTCCCGTCTACCTTGTCAACAACAGAAAGCTGCACTGCTTTAAACTGGGTTAGTTACACCCATGCTAAAGGCTGCATGGACACACTTATTTCATTGTAAACCAGGCTTGGTTAGGTACACCTTCAGTCTATCAGGAATTGGTTTCAACTGAAATAAGCCATTCTTAAACTGAAATAAGAGTGCCCATAGACATTTGCACCAGTTTAACTAAAATGGAATTAAGTTAAACCAATGCAATTTTCTCACGTGACAAGGCCACTGTCAAAACTCCCATTTATTTCAATAGGGCATTTGCATGGTCATCTGTTGGACGGTAACCCACGAGTTACCCTCCAACAAATGACAATTCAAATTTAAGGAGTACATTAATTACTCCCACTCTGAACAACCATTGGAACAATTTATCAAGGGCTGTGGTGGATTCTCCATCACTGACCATTTTAAAATCAAGCTTGGATGTTTTTCTAAAAGATCTGTGCTAAGAATTATCTGAGGGAAGGTCTCTGGCCTGTGCTATAGGAGAGGTCATATTAGATGATCACAATGGTCCCTTCAGGCCTTGGGATCTATGAAAAGTCTGAATTTGGCAGGTAAGTGACATTTTCTTCAGGAAAAAAATAGGTAAAAAAATTGTTTCAAAATATTGATGGAATTTCAAGTTTTGTTTAAACTACGCTTCTGCAAAACTTTGTGAACATGTCTCATGTTTCTTTCATATCTCAGTGTAAACAAGCAAGCCTGATGCAATGTCAAAGGAACTAACAGAAATCAGTTCCCTAGTAGAGGTGATGGACAAGTCAAAATCAAACCTTAATTGCTCTGGAAACTGTCAGGACACTTTAAGGCAGGATATGTCCACTACTGGTGCTTTTTTAATGCCATATTTGAGTCCATCTATATTACAAAAATCAATTGTGTCAGGATGCAATTACAACACAGATGTGGTTACCAAATTGCCATGCCCAAGGCTTTAGCACAATTCAGCAGTTAGGGACAAAATTAAAAACACAGTTCAGTCCCATATACACTGCGAGATGGAATCATTTTTAAACCAAGTTGGGGACAACCAGGGCTGGCCTTACCATGAGGCGAACTGAGGCGGTCGCCTCAGGTGCCAGACTGTGGGAGGCGCAACTAGGACCCAGAGTGTAGAAAATTTTGTCTGCATATGTATTCTCTCTGCTCGAGATGCACAGAGATGGTGGAGTGCTGTGCTGGAGGAAGGAGGGCACAAGAGACATAACAGGCAGGCAGGAGAAAAGGTGAGAGGGAATAACAGAAAGCAGCAGGAGCTGCAGGGAGAGAGAGGAGGAGCCGCCTCTTATGTACCTCTCTAGTGCCCCCAGGAGCCTGGACTGATTAACACCAGCTTCCCAGGGAGCTTCCTGTTTCCTGCTGCTTCCCTGAACCCACTTGAGGAGAACAGGCAGTCAACATCTTCCCTCACTCAGGCCCTGCTACCAGCCTTCTTATTTGTCCCTTTCAACTGAGTGTTAAGAGCCACTATAGCTGGCACAGAACCGCAGTTAGGGTGACCAGATGCGAGGACCCGAAAATCGGGACTTATCCCCTTCCACTGGACTTGTTGAGCAAAAAAAAAAAAAAAAAAACAAACCCTCTCCCGCTGGAACGGAAGAAGCCCGGATATCAGGACAAATGGCGTCCCGACCATGCATAGGTCAGAACGCGGGACAAAAGAAGAAAAATCGGGACGTCTGGTCACCCTAACCGCAGTCATGAATGAAAGAAGAAAACGCCCCTCTGGGGCAGCATTCAGAAAAAGAAAAAGCAAAGGAAGCTTTTCTATCTAAGCAGGAAGGAGCTCTCCTGAGATACACAGACACAAATGTTCACGGTGAGCCTTCCGGCCCCAGTGAGGATGTGAGTGGTGAGGAGATGCTTGATCTGCCAGTTAGTCAGAGGCAGCTACTGCAGCATCCCTATCTCCATCTCAAATGGATGTAACCATGCACATTCCTGAAGAAAAAGTGTAGGTCAGAGAAGAGTGTGGTGGAGGTGCAAGAAACAGCTGCTGCTGAGTTTAGTTCCTTAAGTCTAGATGATCCAGGACTGTGGACCCACTTGAGCAGTAGCCTGAGGGACTTCCTTGTACGGATGGGCCACAGCAAGTGAAAAACTTCATGTTCCCCAAAGACAATGAAAATAGAAGTTTCCATCCAACACATTACTGGCGTGAAATCCCCAATGGTGACAAAGTGGAGAGGTCATGGCTTATGTACTCAAAACCCCAGAATGCTGCATACTGTTTTTGTTGCAAACTCTGCCAGTCTAATGTTCCAGCCACATTGGGTTCTACAGAAACAAAGGACTGGAAAAATCTGGCTAGAAATCTGGCATGCCATGAGAAGGCAGCAAATCACCAGAGAGCATTCCATAGGTGGAAAGAGCTTGAGAGGAGACTAAGGTTAAAGGCCACCATAGATGATCAGCATCAAGAGAAGATTGCATCAGAGTCTCTTTACTGGCAAAATGTTCTGAAGGGGCTCATTGCCATTATGAGAATGCTTGCTACCCAAAACCTAGCACTGCGTGGCACTTCAGATCAGCTGTATGTGCCAAACAATGGAAACATCCTTAAAATTGTGGAGTTGAGGGCTGAGTTGATGCTGCACTCCAGGAGCATCTAAGAAGAGTCACCACCCAAGAAATGTACACACACCACTACCTTGGAAAAACAATTCAAAATGAGATCACAGTTACTGGCAACCAGGGGCGGCTCTTACAATTTTGCTGCCCCAAGCAGGGGCGGCGCCCGCCCCCCCCCCCCCCCCCCGACGCAGGCAGACATAGCCGGGCCCCGCTCCTGACGCCTGCCTGCGTCGGGGGCGGGGTCCCGCTACGTCTGCTTGCGTTGGGGGTGGGGCCCTGCTACGACTGCCTGTGTCGGGGGCGGGGCCTCGCCCCCGACGCAGGCAGTCCCCATCCGCGGCGACAAGGGAAGGGTGGCGGACTTGCCGCCGTGGCAGGCAAGAACAGGGCGGCAGTCCGAGTCCCGCAGCGGCAATTCGGTGGCAGGAAGAGCAGACCTGCTGCTGAATTGCTGCTGTGGGACTCGGACTGCCGCCCCATTCTCGATGCCGCCCCAGGAAAGCTGGTGCCTGGAGCCGGCCCTGCTGGCAACAAAAGTCAAACAGAAGATTGTGGCAGATCTGAAGTCAGCAAGATATTACTCTGTTATTCTGGACTGCACACCTGACATCAGCCATACAGAACGAATGACTTTAATGGTGCGTTTTGTAACAACAACAGAACCTAGTGAAAATGTCCCTGCAATGGTGACTGTCAGAGAGCATTTTCTAGAATTTATTGACATTGATGATACTACAGGAGCTGGTATGACAAATGTGCTTCTTAAAAAGCTGGAAGATACGGGAATTGCGATCGCTGACATGAGAGGTCAGGGCTACAATAATGGTGCCAACATGGGAGGAAAGCACAGAGGAGTGCAGACACGGATTCGAGAGTTAAACCCTCGAGCTTTTTTTGTCCCATGCAGTTCTCATTCATTGAACTTGGTGGTCAGTGATGCAGCATCAGCTTCTAGTGAGGCTGCTGAATTTTTTAATGCAATTCAAAGCATCTATGTATTTTTCTCTGCATCAATTCATCGATGTTGACTCTTATAAAAGTCTGACTCTTATAAAAAGCCAGTCAGCTGCGAACCAGCTGAGCAGCGAACAGCAGAGAAGCAAACAGGAGGAGTTTGCCTGGGAGTTCGCCTGGAGAGAGCCTACCGCGGCATCCCTCTTGCAGGTTTCCCTGAGTAGCTTCTGCCACAAGTGAGAACACTCTTAGAAGGAAGAGACTATGGATGCTGAGCGATCCGCTGTCATGACCTGCACAGGATGTGCCATGTTTGTCTTTCTTCCACAGGATAGAAGCGACTTTGTTTGTACAAAGTGCAAGATGATCTCCATAGTGGAGGAGAAGATTCAAGGTCTGGAGAAACGAGTATCAACCCTGCGTTCCATAAGAGAAAATGAGGAGTTCCTGGATAGACGTCAGGATAGGCTTCAGCGGGCACAGTGTTCTGAAGATTCAGAGCAGGCTACGCAGCGGGGACAGAAGGCCAGTGAGGATAATTGGTGGCATGTGACCTCCAGAAGAGGGAAGAGTACGAGACAAGTCCATGTACCAGAAACGCCGATTCAGATGAGCAACCGTTTTCATGTTCTCTCCACAGGTACTGGTGCAGAGAGTGGAGTGAATGATACCTCTGAGGGAACAGAGCAGAAGGAGACTCCACCGATTGGAAGGCATGAGATGCACCGTCCTAGGGATGGGGGTTCCACGACCACCACTCCCAAGAGGAGGACTAGGGTGGTGGTGGTCGGGGACTCTCTCCTCAGGGGGACTGAGTCATCTATCTGCCGCCCTGACCGGGAAAACCAAGAGGTGTGCTGCTTGCCAGGGGCTAGGATTCGTGATGTGACGGAGAGACTGCCGAGACTCATCAAGCCCTCAGATCGCTACCCCTTCCTGCTTCTCCACGTGGGCACCAATGATACTGCCAAGAATGACCTTGAGCGTATCACTGCAGACTACGTGGCTCTGGGAAGAAGGATAAAGGAGTTTGAGGCGCAAGTGGTGTTCTCGTCTATCCTCCCTGGGCAGGAAAAGGCCGGGGTAGAGACTGTCGAATCGTGGAAGTCAACGAATGGCTATGCAGATGGTGTCGGAGAGAAGGGTTTGGATTCTTTGACCATGGGATGGTGTTCCAAGAAGAAGGAGTGCTAGGCAGAGACGGGCTCCACCTGACGAAGAGAGGGAAGAGCATCTTTGGAAGCAGGCTGGCTAACCTAGTGAGGAGGGCTTTAAACTAGGTTCACCGGGGGAAGGAGACCAAAGCCCCGAGGTAAGTGGGGAAGTGGAATACCGGGAGGAAGCACAAGTAGGTGAGTGCAAGAGGGGAGGGCTCCTGCCCCATACTGGGACAGCAGGACGATCAGTGAGTTATCTTAAATGCCTATACACAAATGCAAGAAGCCTGGGGAACAAGCAGGGAGAACTGGAAGTCCTGGCACAGTCAAGGAATTATGATGTAATTGGAATAACAGAGACTTGGTGGGATAACTCACATGATTGGAGTACTGTCATGGATGGATATAAACTGTTCAGGAAGGATAGGCAGGGCAGAAAAGGTGGGGGAGTTGCGTTGTATGTAAGAGAGCAGTATGACTGCTCAGAGCTCCAGTATGAAACTGCAGAAAAACCTGAGAGTCTCTGGATTAAATTTAGAAGTGGGAGCAACAAGGATAATGTCGTGGTGGGAGTCTGCTACAGACCACCAGACCAGGGGGATGAAGTGGACGAGGCTTTCTTCCAGCAACTAACAGAAGTTGCTAGATCACAGGCCCTGGTTCTCATGGGTGACTTTAATCACCCCGATATCTGCTGGGAGAGCAATACAGCAGTGCACAGACAATCCAGGAAGTTTTTGGAAAGTGTAGGGGACAATTTCCTGGTGCAAGTGCTGGAGGAACCAACTAGGGGAAAAGCTCTTCTTGACCTGCTGCTCACAAACAGGGAAGAAATAGTAGAGGAAGCAATAGTGGATGGGAACCTGGGAGGCAGTGACCATGAGATGGTAGAGTTCAGGATCCTGACACAAGGAAGAAAGGAGAGCAGTAGAACAGAGACCCTGGACTTCAGAAAAGCAGACTTTGACTCCCTCAGGGAACTGACGGGCAAGGTCCCCTGGGAGAATAACACGAGGGGGAATGGAGTCAAGGAAAGCTGGCTGTATTTTAAAGAATCCTTATTGAGGTTGCAGGAACAAACCATCCCGATGTGTAGAAAGAAAAGTAAATATGGCAGGCGACCAGCTTGGCTTAACAGTGAAATCCTTGCTCGTCTTAAACACAAAAAAGCAGCTTACAAGAAGTGGAAGATTGGACAAATGACTAGGGAGGAGTATAAAAATATTGTTCAGGCATGCAGGAGTGAAATTAGGAAGGCCAAATCACACTTGGAATTGCAGCTAGCCAGAGATGTTAGGAGTAACAAGAAGGGTTTCTTCAGGTATGTGAGCAACAAGAAGAAAGTCAAGGAAAGTGTGGGCCCCTTGCTGAATGAGGGAGGGAACCTAGTGACAGAGGATGTGGAGAAAGCTAGTGTACTCAATGCTTTTTTTGCCTCTGTCTTCACAGACAAGGTCAGCTCCCAGGCGGCTGCACTCCGCAGCACGGTATGGGGAGGAGGTGACCAGCCCTCTGTGGAGAAAGAAGTAGTTCGGGACTATTTAGAAAAGCTGGACAAACACAAGTCCATGGGGCCGGATGCACTGCATCCGAGGGTGCTAAAGGAGTTGGCTGATGTGATTGCAGAGCCATTGGCCATTATCTTTGACAAATCATGGCAATCGGGGGAGGTCCCGGATGACTGGAAAAAAGCTAATGTAGTGCCAATCTTTAAAAAAGGGAAGAAGGAAGATCTGGGGAACTACAGGCCAGTCAGTCTCACCTCAGTCCCTGGAAAAATCATGGAACAGGTCCTCAAGGAATCAATTCTGAACCACTTAAAGGAGGGGAAAGTGATCAGGAACAGTCAGCATGGATTCACCAAGGGCAAGTCATGCCTAACTAACCTAATTGCCTTCTATGATGAGATAACTGGCTCTGTGGATGAGGGGAAAGCAGTGGATGTGCTATTTCTTGACTTTAGCAAAGCTTTTGATACAGTCTCCCACAGTGTTCTTGCCAGCAAGTTAAAGAAGTATGGGCTGGATGAATGGACGGTAAGGTGGATAGAAAACTGGCTGGATGGTCGCGCTCAACGGGTAGTGATCAATGGCTCCATGTCTAGTTGGCAGCCGGTATCAAGTGGAGTGCCCCAAGGGTCGGTGCTGGGGCCAGTTTTGTTCAATATCTTCATCAACGATCTGGAGGATGGTGTGGACTGCACCCTTAGCAAGTTTGCAGATGACACTACACTGGGAGGAGTGGTTGATACGCTGGAGGGTAGGGATAGGATACAGAGGGACCTAGACAAATTAGAGGATTGGGCCAAAAGAAATATGATGAGGTTCAACAAGGACAAGTGCAGAGTCCTGCACTTAGGACGGAAGAATCCCATGCACTGCTACAGACTAGGGACCGAATGGCTGGGCAGCGGTTCTGCAGAAAAGGACCTAGGGGTTACAGTGGACAAAAAGCTGAATATGAGTCAACAGTGTGCCCTTGTTGCCAAGAAGGCTAACGGCATTTTGGGCTGTATAAGTAGGGGCATTTCCAGCAGATCGAGGGACGTGATTATTCCCCTCTATTCGGCACTGGTGAGGCCTCATTTGGAGTACTGTGTCCAGTTTTGGGCCCCACACTACAAGAAGGATGTGGATAAATTGGAAAGAGTCCAGCGGAGGGCAACAAAAATGATTAGGGGACTGGAGCACATGACTTATGAGGAGAGGCTGAGGGAACTGGGATTGTTTAGCCTGCAGAAGAGAAGAATGAGGGGGGATTTGATAGCTGCTTTCAACTACCTGAAAGGGGGTTCCAAAGAGGATGGATCTAGACTGTTCTCAGTGGTAGAAGATGACAGAACAAGGAGTAATTGTCTCAAGTTGCAGAGGGGGAGGTTTAGGTTGGATATTAGGAAAAACTTTTTCACTAGTAGGGTGGTGAAGCACTGGAATGGGTTACCAAGGGAGGTGGTGGAATCTCCTTCCTTAGAGGTTTTTAAGGTCAGGCTAGACAAAGCCCTGGCTGGGATGATTTAGTTGGGGTTGGTCCTGCTTTGAGCAGGGGGTTGGACTAGATGACCTCCTGAGGTCCCTTCCAACCCTGAGATTCTATGATGGCAAATTTTGAAGCAACATCTGGGAACATCCTCTCTGACACTAAAACCACTGAGTGCCACACAATGGGAAAGTCAAATGGAGGCGATCAAGCCTATCAAACACCAAATTGGGAAGATAGATGATGCCATAGTTGCTATTATGGAGGATAATGCTATGACAGGAACTGTTTGTGGGAGAACAGTGGCAGAGGGAAATGGAAACAGCAGAAACATACATAACTTCAAATTTCTGTGTGGCTTAGTGTTGTGGCATGACATACTGTTTGAAATAAATGTTGTAGGCAAGAGACTCCAAGGTGTTGACCTTGATATATCTGGAGCAATGGAACAACTGGACAAAGCAAAGTCATACCTACAGTCTTACCGGTCAGATGAGGGATTTTGAAACGTTCTGAAGGGTGCGCAGAACTTGGCAGAGGAACTTCATACTGAAGCTATTTTCCCACCCATTCAAGAATACAAGAGTCACCGAAGAAGACATTTTGATTACAAGGCACAGGATAATCCCATAAGAGACCCCAAACAACAATTCACAGTTGAATTCTTTAACCAGGTGCTAGATTGTGCAATACAGTCAGTTGAAGAACGTTTCATGCAGCTCAAGGAACACAGCGTATATTTGGGATGTTGTATGATATTCCAAAACTCCGCACTATACCTGAAGAAGACCTACACCAGCAATGCAGGGTACTAGCGACAGTGTTGACACATGATGACATGCGCAATATTGATGCGAGTGATTTAGGTGAACTGAAAGCCCTTTCAAGATACATTTCAGCAGGATCAACTCCAAAGGCTGTTCTGGAATATTTGTGAACAAAATAAGATGACCACCCTCTTTCCAAATGCTTTTGTTGCTCTGCACATACTTCTAACACTTCCTGTAAGAGTTGCCGGTGGAGAACGCAGCTTCTCCAAGCTGAAGTTAATAAAAACACATCTATGCTCCACAATGACACAGGAGAGGCTGATCGGCCTTGCAACCATCTCAACAGAGCATGAGCTGGCCCAGACTGTGGACTTTCAGGAAACAGTTCAAATCTTTGCAACCAAGAAGGCACGGAAAGCACCACTTTGATTATTCAAACAGATAAAAATGCCAGTGTTTACTATGCAGACCAAAAAAGTTACATTTGCTGTTCAGGTGTTTGAAAGTTAAGTGTTACTTAAAATTTTTGAACAAGGCATTTTAAGTTGTTCTCCTTTATTGGGTAGGTAGCAGAGCAGTACCATGAGAGTAGTAGCCAGAAAAAAGGCAGAATTGAGACCTTTCAAAGTTTTGGCCCAAGCCAGGGCGCATGGGGTGTCATTTGAGCTCCCCGCCTCAGGTGCCAAAATGTTGTGGGCCGGCCCTGCTGAAGTATATACATGTATTCTGTTTATCACTTTGAGTCATCAGCCATTCAAAACAGCTTTTTTATGAAAGCTTGGATTTCCCCTTTAAGTTATGGTGAGGGATCCATGCATTGCAATATCTCATTTTTCTTCCTCCACACTTTTCTCACTTCCACATTGTGCATTCTGGCAGTCTCGATCAGTTCATTACAAAGCAAGGCTCTCTTGTGGAATTGTAAAGTTTTTGGAGCTGATTCTGATCTCACACTAGTGTTAATTCAGAGTAACTCTACTGAAGTCAGTGGAGTTATTCCGGATTCATACCAGTGTAAGTGGGATCAGAGTCTGATCCAAATTCTTTTGCACTTTGCAGAATTCTGCAAATTATTAAAGATTGTAAAGTTCTTGGAAGATTAAAAGTATTCTTATGAGTATTTTTTCTTATTTACTGCATCTAAAATTAAAGTTCTTACTCAGAGTACTATGGGTCAAATTCTGCTGTCAGTTACATCAACATAAATCTGGAGTGACTGTACTGACTTCAACAGATTTACACCAGCATATCAGAGAACAGAATCCGGCACAATATGTTACCAAAAATATCACTGCAAAAGACTTTTGTAACATCTTTTTTCTGGTGAAAAAGAACCTGCCTTGAATTATGTCTTTTCTTATTATACAAGATGAAGATCACACTTTCACCCTACTATGAATAGTCAGAGTCTTTTCTCACACTCCTTGTATTCTTGCTTCCAGTGGAGTTGCTCTTGCTTTATACTAGTACATGAGTGAGAGAAGAATTAGACACTCAATCGTTAATGCTTTTGTTTCCAGGATAAATTACTGTGTTCTGCTGCTTTCCCCATGACTTATTCCAGCAATCAGGCTGCCAATTCAAACTGGCTCAGAGTCAAGGCTTGACAGAGCAAAAACAACTGAAAAATAGCAACACTACATCTAGCTTGCTAATTTGGAAGTTATTTTCCCCCAAAGATAGAACTGCTGGGAGGGTGAAAGGCCATTGGTATTTTTTATACCTATTCCAGTTACAGTACAGTGTGTTTTGCAAGATTTTGCTTTGCAAGTTTTCAACAGGAAACAGATGACTAGAAAAGCTGAACCACCAAAAGGGGGGTGGGGGGGGAGGGAGAGAGAAGCATAAACAGCTGCTATAGGATGCATTGCTGGCAAATGTAAATGAACAACCAAGGAAGAGACATCAATGAGCCATATATGCATAGGAGATATCTGACAGCAGGGGTATTGCAACACTAGAAAGACATACTGGCTGCATACAATTAAAGTCTCTTTTGTAAAGGATGATCTGATTTTACCATTTGATCCTTTGCACGGAGTGGAGATTCATTTATAACTTTTCATATATATATATATATATATATATATATATAAAAGTTTCTTTACTCCTTGCAAAGTTTAAATAAAGAATCTAAAAGAAATAGGGCCTGATTCTCATTTACATGAAAGGCCATTTACACTCCTCTGGCAGTGTAAATGAGAATCAGGTCCACCGACACCCATTGAGAACTGACCACCCTTTTGCTAATGAAAACCACAGTCGTGAAAACAAAAGGGTAGTATATGGTACTGGTATCATTCTTATTGCACAGCTCCTATTAGATGGATGGGTGTGCCATCAGGGATAAAAGGCAGTGTATAGTCCAAAAGTAGGATTTAGATCTCAAATGGGGGTACCTATGATATGCCATTTTGGTAGCTGATTTTACATGATACAAAGCTATATCTCAGTAGATCAGAACGGAGTTGCATTACTTTACAAGGTGCGAGCTGTGAGTACTCAGTCCTATTCACAAATGGGCCTAAGCCAACCGATCTATTGAAAATTAAGACCACACATTAAAAAAACAACAACCCGCCCCCAACCCTAACTCCAGCTTCCTTGCAAAATGGTTTCATAATTTAGCTATAAAATTATTAAAGGATGGTTGGCTCTGAAATGAGACTCAATAAAAATGCCACCTTTTTACTTCTTTCATCTTTCTGTGCATATCCAGAGTCATCGGCAGTCTTTATTGATCTAAATAAGCTTTGCCTACTTTTTACTCCTCTTGGCACTTCAGAGCAAATGCAACTGTGGGACAGTAAGCTGGATTCTGTTCCACTTCATGAATTCTCACGGGCCTGATTGCGATACCATTATTCGCACTGTGTAGCATCTGACTCCACAGCAATCTCACCCTTGAGGATTGTTAACTAATTTCCAAAAGCAGAGTCTTTATTTGTGGGGTTGTGAGACAGAGTGAACCCAGCTTGACGGGCAGATTCCATAAAGCGCTGGCCGTTAGAAAGAAAAAATCAAACCTGTTTACTTGTCGGCTGAGCAGGTTTGATCCGGCGAGACCCATGCAGAAACACACAATATTTTTTATACCGTCACTTTTCAGAGTAGAACAGCTCTTTAAAATCCAAAGCTCCTCCAACCACAGCCTCCAAAATGTTCCATATTAAAGATAAGGCCTCCTGATGGATTGTTCAGTACATTTTAAATTCTTGCAGTGATTGAGAAAGTATATGGCAGGCCTGCACAACTCAAAGTGGCGAGGGCCGTATTACTCCAAAGAAAACAGCTGAGGGCCGAAACCCCCCGGCCCTGCGGAAACACCCCCCCACCCCGCCCCAGCGCTGCCCACCCTGCGGAAACAACCCCTCCTTCCCCAGCGCTGGTGTGTGGAAGCCTGTAGAGGGGGAAAGAAACAGCAGGCATAGGGTGACCAGATCACAGCAGTCAAATAGGACCCGCCCCCTCCCCGCTCGGCCCCACCATCACACCCCTCTTCACCCCCCCAGGGGTCACTATATTACTGCACACAACAGTCAATCAGTGCAGTTGTAGATAAATCTCTGCATTATGCATTTTTGTATAACTTTTATATGACTTTGTACTGAACCTTGGTAATATGTTATAGCGGGCCCCTAAGGTAGTATAATTAAGGTAAAAGAAAAATGTCTTTTTGCTGGAAGTAGAATAAGATCTTCCCCCCACTTTGTATTCAATTGCCCTGTTGAATGAATGAGGTGTGAATGAGGAAGGTGTGGAAGGCAGGCACCTCCAGACAGCTGCAACCCTTGCCTACTCACCCCCCCCTCCCCGTGGGTCGCACAGTGAGCCCACGCGGGCCGCATGTGGCCCCCGGGCCGCATGTTGTGCAGACCTGGTGTATGGGTAGGGACTTTGACTTGCTCTAACACAGACATTCTTTCGCCATCCTAGCGGCCCACCATCTGGAAATAACACTGGACAGAATAACATTGGAACAACAGCGAGAACTAGCAGAAACTATCGGAAAGAGGGGACCATGGTCAAGTGCAGTAACTCAATTTTCGACCAGCCTCAACTAAGTATTTCAGGACGTTCCAACATTCCTAACAGATCAATATGTTTGATTTAATTTTATTTTTATTTTTTGAAGGGGAGACACCTACAGCTGGAAGTGAAGTCAGAGACCACGTGCCTCATTTCTGATTCACACCCAGCCCCACCAATAGCTTTGAGGTCATTGAAATACAGGACCCCATGTGGGAGCTCTCTCCTTCCTCTGCCATTTTGGCTTCCACAACCATAGTACCACTTGGTAGATAGTGATTAACATTAGGAGAAGGGCTTGCATGTTTTTTGTGACTACAGTATATTAAACTAGTATAGTCAGAAGAACATATTGTCTTGGCTGCAGTCCAAAGGACTTACCATCAGATACTGACTCTGAAGTGATCCAACTTAAATCTGAATACATGCAATAGAGATGGAAGGTTCTGAATCCCATAAGCAAACATCTGAGTCAGCTATTCTCCCCGCAGTGAAAATGCAATGTTCTCATAATAGCCAGTCAACACCCTGCCAGCCCCAAGCATTCAAAAATCATGATTCAGGCTCCCAAACTAAGGAGACTAGGTTTAAGCATGCGTGATTTTTAAAAATAAAAATTGGGGGGCAATTTATTTGCCTTCTGGGTTTTGAGCCGTTAGGATTTTTAACGTTTCTCCACAGCCAGGAGGGCTGGGAAAACATTTTTTTTTTAAAAATGAAAACCGAGATTCTTTCCTAATCACATGACTCTGGGAGATGTAGCTTTGAGAAGACACCAGATAACACAAAACTTGCAATAAAACTGTGAGTGTCTAATATTGCAACTCCACAGCTTGCGGTAGCTCAACATTCCTTGACTGTCATAACAAAGGATATTTTTTCCTCTTGGGGGAAAAAAAAAGAAAAAAAAAAGAGAAAAAAAAAGAAAACCTCCAGAAACAGCGAAATTAAAATTTAATGAGATAATCTGCTAGCAACAGTGAAACAACAAAAAGAGAAAACAATATCAGGCACAATAGGAAGCAAAGCAGATTGCCTTACAATGAATATTAATATTCATAGAGATCTGTTGAGTCCTAGTACAGAAACCTGGCCAACAGCACGGAATGTACATTAATGCAAAATTATGCAGATTATCATCAAGAACATGGCAATGAATGCAATATGTAGACAGCACTGGGGAAACGATTTCAGGGTCACAGGCTGGAATTTCCTACGCTTACAGTACTTGGCAGAAAAAAATGAAAGCAGAAAATAGGGTGCAGCATTCGTTACAGTTTTATTCTATCTAGGTTCTTATGCAGCACTCATCACCATACTATCTGAGCACCTTCCAGTAGCACATTAAGCAATGTGCAATGTGTTTATTCTCTTATCTTCTCTCCAGGGGGAGAAGTGTTTGAAGTAGAGTATCTTGTTTTAGTAGGGCGGTTTTGTTTTGTACAAGATATTACTACTGCCCTATTTCCTACAGGGTCAGAAACGACTTGCTTATTATTATAATAAAATAAATTTTTATTTATAGAACACCTGGCATCCTAAAAGATCCCAAAGTATTGGCAAACGATGGCTCTGATCCTTCAAACACGTAAATATGCATGTAACCTTACTCCGGGGAGTAGCCCCTTTGAAGTCAATGAAGTCAGGCAGAGCAGACTTGGGGGAGCATGAAACCCATGGGTGTGGCTCTGAATTTGGGGTCCTAGGAGTGCCAGGGCTAATCCCATCTTTCATTTGATTGGGCAACAGTATATTTCCAAAAGGGGAATGGGCAGGTAAGAGTGTATTGTCCCCTCAGAGTCTCATGATTCTTAGAAAGGAGAGACTCCCCACCCACCCACCCCCAGGTCAGCGTAACGTGGACTGGGGTGAAAACATTCCCCCTTTAATGTAACGGGGAAGAGAATATCCTTCCCCATATAAGTGAAAATGAGGAGAGGAGAAGATATTTTGATGCGCACACCCACTTCTAGGCCCTTTGACTTGCAAATACACCCTTGAAAATGTAAACTGATCAGTAGGTTTGTCACCACCATTTCCTGAAGATCATGGGCTGCCCTTGGAGATCCATGAATCCCTGATCCTGGATTCCTTGATATTTGGGCAGACCCAGGCCAAGCCAGAGCTCTGGGGGAGAGCTGATGCCACAAGCTTCCTCCCAGACCAGCAATGCAGCGATCTGATGTCACAAGGGTGTTTCCACCCACATTTCCCCCCCAAGCTTATGACACAAGGTCCCAAGGGTCTGTAATTATTGCTGTATGAAAAGGAGGGGGGAGGGACTGGGGAAACGATAAATGTCTTTCCCCATTTAAACAAAAATCACTCTCTCATCATGAAGGAGGGAGGCCTCAGGACATGGCAAAGGAGCCTGTATTACAAGCACTTGGCTGGAAGCGATCACATGTTGTCCCTGAAAAATATACTGAGTGCATTGATCACAACGCATCGTGTTCAGCTGGTGTGGTTTGAAATTGGAGGGGGTGGGGTTAATGACCATGTGGGACCTTATTATCCTCCTCCCCCGTGAAGGTTTTTCTGTTTGGTAACAACCTGGTCCACTTCAAAGTATTTTTATGAGCCCCAAAGATAAGTAATCCCTGGCAGGAGTATCCAGAGAAAGGGGTGACTGCTATCAGAGGCAGGGAATTCATCCCTTCAGCTGCATGGCAGAATTTTAGCCAGGGAGCCCGCGATCTCCCTGCAGCATTTTGACATCTTAGGATACCTGCCTACTGCTAACCAGGCTTCTCCTCTGTGAGCTCGAACTGCAAAGAGGGACAGAGAGGAGAAGCAGCACAGTTTAGTGGACTAAACAAGGGCCCGAGAGCAAGCGCCACGTGTATTCTAATTCCAGCCCTGACCCTGAATCCTTCTGTATCCTTAATCAAGTCACTTAACTTCTCTGCCTTAGGGCAGGTCTACACTACCCGCCGAATCGGCGGGTAGCGATCAATCTTTTGGGGATTGATTTTTCGCGTCTAGTGTAGACGCGATAAATCGATCCCCAATCGCTCTGCTGTCGACTCCGATAATCCACCCTGGCGAGAGGCGGAAGCGGAGTCGACGGGGGAGCAGCGGCAGTCGACCCTGTGGCATCCTCACGGCACGGTAAGTCGATCGAGGTACGTCGACTTCAGCTACATTATTCACGTAGCTGAAGTTGCGTACCTTACATCGACCCTGTGACAATCAGTTAGTTTGCAAAGTGCTACGTAAGTGCTAGGATTCTCCGGAAAGCATATAAAACCCCTCCAGTATCTGGCCCCTGGCTCATAGCTTATTTGAGCAACTGACTCTTGCCAAATTCCTCTCAATCTAGCAGCTGTGCGGGGACTCCAGCACAAACAGATGGGCTCCACCTTTCCCACAGCAGGAGTCTAGGGGATCCAAAGATCCTCATGACACGGGATTTTTATAAAATTAGAGAGTTACATCTGGTTGCACTTAAAAAAAAAAATCATCTCACTAACCCACTCCTAAGTCCACATAGTGGTAATATCATGGTGGACCAGAGTTAGTCTTACGGGGCAATGGGAGGCAGGGATGGTTGCACAGGCCCACCCAAAAGTGCAAAGGCCACCTCTGACTCCGACAGCCTCAGAACCTGCCACTGCCGTCCCAAAAAGGAGCAGAACGCGCCTGTCTGAGCACTGGCTGCTAGTGGCACCATACACAAAAGGAGGCAGGGGACCTCAGTCCTAGGCTGGCAGATCACATCATCATCCTGGGGCTGTGGAGCAGTGCTAGGCATGTTAGTTGGACCTTCTCACCAGCAAAAAGCCTGAGCACTACAAAATAGTCCTCAAGTGGTGCCTTAGCCTTGTGCGGGCCCCTTCACAGGCGGGGCGGGGAAAATATCACTGCTAGTGTACAAGAGGGCACTATCAGATACCATGTGGGTGTGGTTAGAGGAGGAGGAGAGGCTCCTTTTTCCTTTCCAGTGTATCCACCCAAGGCAAGGCAGGAACTTGGCCTACATGGGAGAATTTTCAGGCACAAGATTACTGGATCTGTAAATGTCATGAGTCTTGCCTTGCCAGAGCACTCTTGGCTATGTTACCCCACGCCACCATTGTGACTAATGGAGTGGGCGTGAGGTGCCGGTCTGCCAGCCCCACAAGGTGCCCTCTTTCCCAGTGACAGACTGACTGGACAAAGAGTTTCTTTCACAGTCGCTGCTAAAAACTGGGAGGACGCTGTGAAATGCTGGGCCCATTAGCCAATGGCCATGAAGAAAGAAACGAGTCTAGGATCCAGCTGCCAAAAAATTATGCCATGACCAAAGTGACATCTTTTCATCTGATTGGGACAGGCGCAGAATGTTTTTTGCTTTGAACACGCAAGGAGAAACAGCAATGCAAACATCAAAACCCAGCAACAAATGTCACCGTGTGTGTTACTTTCACACTCACACACACACACAATATATATATTATGGGGGAGCTGGTAGCAACTCCTATATTTAAGTCACCTACCATTTTCCATTATAAAAGCTTCTCGCAACCTTTTCTCTGAGAAGATCTTACAACTCCATTGTTTTCAGCAGGCCTTTGCTATTTGGCAGGGAGAGTGCCCCCAGGCTACAGAAGTACCTTTTTTTTGTCCCGTGAAATTCTTTGCTGAAAAACAAAGGGCTAAAAATGGATATTTTCCTGGGGGAAATTGTGGCAGCCTGCTAAAATCCACATGTATTTTGGCCAGGCTGATGCCAGTGGCAAAGCAGCCAATGCAGCAAACAGTGCAGAGTTGCCGAAGCATCTGGGGTGGGCGGGGGGAAGATAGGGCAGGAGAGAGAGAGCTGGGCTGGGTGCCCCCTTCCCCCACCCTTAACCCAGCATCTGGCTCCAGTGGCCCATACCCCCTTCTGGGGGCACCACATAGAGCAGGAGCTCCCTCAATGCCTAGAAAGGTAGGGATTGAGAGCCAGAATGGGCTGGGTTCTCCCTCCCTCAAACTCAGCACCAGGACACAACAGCCCATCTGGGATAACAGCCTTCTTCCACTGCCAGCGACTGTAGTTAGATTGCTCAAGGGGTAGCAGCCAGGGCTGTAGGGCCTGGGCTCACACCCTGCTGTCAATGCATCATGGGAGGTTTTTACGGTTGAACATTTTGTTTTTCCCCCTCAGAAAAAGAAAAAACACACACAAAACCCTAGGAAATTACACACAAGAAAAGTACGTTAGAAGAACTCTGTTAAGGTTGCAACGTCAAGCACTTGATTGGGCCATTAGGCTCGAGTTTGGTGTGGTGTCTAGCTGCACTATGCCAGGACCCTGCAGAACGACTGGTGATTTAGCAATTCCTCCCCCTGCTCCCCCTCTTGCCCCAGAAGGGAAGCAAGTTGCAATGTCCTTTTCAGGATACAGCCCATTTCCTCCCCTAGCATGTGGCTGGTTATAAAGGCCGGCACACAGGCACGTAAAGCTATGGCTCGCCCCTCTTCCTAACCCTTTCCAACCCTTCACTCCCCACTTCCTCACAGAAGGAATGATCAGATCTCGAGCTCGTCCGCACCCACACCCAAGCCACGATCAGATTAGGTCCTATGCAGCCTTGCAGGGTTTAGGTCCTATGCAGCCTGTGCCGTGGCATAGGGCCAGTCTTTTTACAGTCTTGTCAAGCGGTAGCTTCCTCTTTCCCAGCAGAGTTTTACAAGCTTGTTCAGTTGGTGGTTTTGAATGTTTTTGTTTCTGCTTTGGAAGTCGCCCTCCTCAGTGCTCTGTTTTATTTTCATCATGCCGGGGGGGAAAACCTGTGCTGATAAGAATGGCAGAGTGATCACTCAGGAGCTGACCAACAACAGCCAGCTTGTAGATGTATGTTTAAAAACAGCTTGTTCCAGACTTTGAGCTTCTGCTCCTGAAAAATCCCCAGCAGGAAGGGCATTTTATCCACTGAGAGACTGCTCTGACAGTTCTGCTTTAGCTGTTTGTCTTGCAGGACAAACTCACCGAGTCTTCAGTTGGCGAAACAACCTAGCGACGAAAAGGCCATCACATTGTCACGGACCACCACAAAATGGCCCTTTGTAATTTGGGGTACACTTAAATTGCCTTCCACGTCCTGCTTGATCAAGATGATCCTTCAAGTTTTGGGATGGGTGGCTAGCCAGCTGCTCTCTATCCCATCTGCCCACTCTGAGGTGTGCTGACTTCCAAGCCAGGTGTCGTTCCTGCTAGGGAGACATATACCTGCCTACATATGCACACAAATCTTCACATGCTTTGGATCAAGTCTTAGAGTCCTCCCACTGAAATCTATGGGAGTTTTGCCTGACTCAGTCCCTAAGTCATTTCAGGATTTGGCTTGTAGCTTGATTTAGCTAATAGTTTGCAGGTGGTCACTAATCATGAGGTCTGCCAGATTTCAACAAGGTGGTCTTGCATCCTACTGTTAAGGACTTGCATTCCTGTTTCCCTTGGAGCTTCCACCTTCCAGCCTTCCGAAGCCCATGCTCTCAGGGAGCCTTTGAAAAAGAAAATCTCTCTGTATGCATATATATATTTAACGGACTCCAAAGCTTGTGTGGCATCCCGTGGCAAGGGAAGCAATCACCCTAATGAACAGCACAAATTATTCAGTATTCAATGAGCAAAGCTGTATTTTACACTCCTTTACTAAAGCTAGGACTAAGAAGAGCTAGGATTTGGCTAAATCTGCTGTCAGTTGCAAGACTGGCTTCTCTGATCCTCTTTACAATATGGTAATCTTGCCTTCCGCTCTGCAAAACAGAAAGCACTCGACTTCTACCACAAGTGCCATTCTCCATCTCACAGTTACTGCTTCTTTGCAATGGCAAAATGGTTTGCTTGCTGACATTTATATTTATACAGCAAAACCCCTCTTTCTTTGGGGTGACATTTCACGCCTTTGAAATCAGATGGTCTCTTTAGAGGTCTAACTCCATGCAAGTGGCAACATGGTTTAGTAGATAAGGCACTGGCCTAGCAATTAGGAATTCCTCTGCAAGCTCTGCCTGTGAGCCTGCAAAAATCAATTCCCATCCCACCCTTTGTTTGTCTCAATTTTAAGCTCTTGGGGGCAAGGACAATTTCGTCCTGTGTTTGTATAGTGCCTAGCATAGTGGAGAGTGGATTTTGTCTGGGGATCTCTAGGCATATCATTAATAACAATAATGATAATGGCTCAGATGGCAGTTAGATATGAAGTGCTACACAGATTTGCCCGAATTTCAAGAAGAGACTTGCGTCAGATCAAGGGAATTATATCTCTAGTGAGTTTGTAGCACCTCCAGAGTCATGGTAACAGTTATGAATGTAAAGGTATGCTACAGCACAGAGCAAATGAACTTTCCATGGACTCCTAAATTCTCATGTTATTTTTATTTAGTTCCAGGTGTTTACATGATGCCGCGCAACTTATAAAGTGCCCAATATATAAGGGGCCTAAAGTCTTAGGGCCTAATTCTGCTCTATTGAAACCAGCTGCAACATTCCTATGGTCATTCTAGACTTGAACTATGTGCCAATGTACATGCATAGTCAACAGATACCGACCCCGATTCTCAGTTGCCTTGCACCTTGTGTGGTCACTTACACCAGTACAAAGTGGATATAAAATACTTCCAGATCAGCATGGTGGTGTTTTCCACTCATTCAGGCCTGGCATAAGGTATTACCCAAGGAGGCTGATTGTCATTTAAATTAAGATGTCTTTATGTTGCTCTGCCAACATAAAGTGGGAGCAAATGTGATTTTGGACCCACTTTAAGGCTCTCTTACTGTGCTAGAGCAGTATAAAGAGATCTTAGTGTAAATGAGTTAGGCCCAAGATACAGAGCAATGGGGAATCACGTCCTCTGTTTTTAAAAGTCACATTCAAGAGTTTTTGAATTAGGGAAATCAGCATCAAACAGCATGAAACGAAAGCAGAGTTGCAAAGCCTGTATAGCAGTGAAGATCCTATCCAGCATGACTGCAGTTGATGTCCTAGATGTGATACCATCCAGTCAGCAGTTTTGTTGACTGAGTCATATCGAGATCAACAGGTTTGCCAGTTGTTGCACAATACCTCAGTGACTTGTGAGATTAGCAACCAAAGTCATCCTGCTTTAACCCCTAAGGCACATGGCTTCGTAGACAGCACTGTCAAAACAACTTCAGAATACTGAGTGCATATAAAATATGGTATGAATTTCACTAGCCAAGTGAAAAGCCTCTTGAAAGTGGGGTTTGAAATGAAAATGCTGACAGACCCTTAAGTATCAATATATAGTGATACTAGAGGTAGTCAAAATGATTTGGTTGAAAGATTTTTTTTCCCCAAACGGCCTTTTTCCCAAAAAAACTTTTGCAAATTTTGTTTTTGCCTTTTAATGAAATTCCATTTTTTTAATGAAGTCAGAAAGCAAATAGCTAGCTCTTTTTTTATCCAATTAGTCCCCTGCACTCCAAAGCAGTGATATCCTAAGGCAGAGGAAAAGTTGGACACTGCAATCACATATTTAGGGAACACCAGGCCAGATTCATCCCTGCATTGAAGTCAATAGAGTTAATCCAATCTAATGGTCTCTACTAACTTCAGTTTAGAGCAGGTCAACATTTTTTCCAACAATTTTTTGCATAAAAATAGTATTTTGATAATACGGAGAATTTTTCCATGAAAAAATGTTGTTCAATGTTCAAAGTAACAAGTCCATTGCAGAAAAATGACTAGCAATATGACCAATCGGGGATGAACAGGAGTTAGAGCTGAAAATGCTAGAGTTATGCTTTGATTATGAATTAACACTGAAAAATCAGTATGGCAACCAAATACCAGAGCAGAAAGATGGGAACTAACCACCCAACTCTTCTACGGGCAGCTGTATACTGTACAGATACCTCTTGTCAGTACTTTTACATCAGTGGGGATTAAATTTGAATGCAGCATATTAATAAACTGGGCAGGTCTGCAGTAAATGAACAGTAAACCTTCTCTCAACCACTTGAAATAGAAGCTGGCACTTCCCTTCATTCCGGCTCCTTTCACTCTCTCACCCGATTGCCATAGGTTGCCAGGAGACAGTATCGTTCCACATGCGGGCCAGCCATTAACTGCCTTTTGCTTTTCCAGGTCTGGCTCTTGCTTTTTTCAGTGAGAAAAATCTGGCAATCCTCTGTTCTTCCTTCCCGACGTGAATGCCCCGTTTTCACTTTGGCGTTGACAAAGCTGTCACCGGGTCTGTCAAGAGTAGCTGAGGGAAATTCCAAACCGGCACAGATCCAGACGTGCATATGTAGACTGGAAAAGAGTTACTAATATCTTTAGAGGATGGGAGCTGTCCTAAAATGAGGTCAGTAAAGCACTCAAGAGCTGTGTCAGATGGGTGAAAGGCACCTTTGGGAAACATCTAGGTTTGGGTCCTCAAAGGTACATAGGTGCCTAATTTCCATTGAAATCAGTTAGAGTTAGATAGGGTGACCAGATGTCCCGATTTTATAGGGACAGTCCCAATTTTGGGGTCTTTTTCTTATATAGGCTCCTATTACTCCCCACTCCCTGTCCCGATTTTTCATATTTGCTGTCTGGTCACCCTAGAGTTAGGTGCCTAAATACCTTTGAGGATTTGAGCCCTAGTCTATACTGGGCAGACTCAGCGGCTTACCGCAGACATTATCCTAGTCATTAACATTACAGAGTCTCATTTATGTCGTCACTCCTACGTTTGTTACATTATACAAATCCTTAGTGCCCCCCGCCTCTTGAGCTATTTTATCGACTTTAAGGCTTATATCTGAAAACAGAGCTTGAACAAAAATCCACTTCACCTGTGGGAAGCTCTCTCTGGTGATATGGTGACAGAAACCATCCACGTCTGCAAAATATAAGCTTTCATCTTTAGTTAAGCAAGTTAATTGCTCTTATGGTTGGAAAGAAAACCTATTGAATGGGCTCAGAATGTAAATCAATGCAGTATTGCCTTTCTGAGTCTGCAAACTGCTCCAGTGCAGTGGAGGGCCACCTACGTAGGCAAGGTACACACTGCATGCCGTCCATGCTGCATGTTGTCAAACTGGCGGCCCTCTGTAGGACGATTCCACCTAGGCCCCCTTGGAGGGCGTCATTTTGTAGAACAAAATGGTGTCCTCTGCACGACGTGACTTTGTATGCACCGTACTGTGAGGACACCATTTTGCACTGCCTCAGTCATGCAAGTGAGTTGTCGCATGCCTCACTATAGGGAGGTGGGATCAAACTGCACCCCGTGGACAGAGCATCCTGCAGAAAGTGACTGGGAAGCAATAAGACAAAGGGCCATCGGCGGGGGGCCCCCCTGTAGCCTTGTGGCCATCGGCGGCCCCCGCCGGCCTTGTGGCTGGCTTTGTAGGGACTAGATCCAGAGCATCGCCCGGTGCCTCCCTTACAACTGTGGAGAGGTGGGATCAAACTGCACCCCGTAGACAGAGCATCCTGCAGAAAGTGACTGGGAAGCAATAAGACAAAGGGGGATTAGCGAGAGAGGGGCATGCTTGCGGCCATCGGCGGACCCCTCCGGCCTTACGGCCACCGGCGACCCTCGCCGGCCTTGCAGCCGGCTTCTTAGGGACTAGTTCCAGAGCGTCGCCCGGTGCCTCCCTGACAGCTGGTGGAGCCAGTGATTTCCCTACACCCCCGCTGAATTTCCCCAACACCCCCCAATTTTGTGAACTAGTTACATGCCAATTTAGTGACACCCCCCCCCCCCCTAGTAAATTCAAACACTCTCCCCCTCCCCCATTTCAATTCCTGGGGAGGCCACTGACTATAACTGTCATGGCACATCACTGTTCCAGGCCCACTCCTGCAGATCATACAGCGGCTTTGCTAAGCAGAAGCAGTGTGAAATTATTGAGACTTCAGTTTCACTGCTGCTTTTCAGAACACTGTGGGCAGAGAGATTGCCAGGGGTCGTGTTTATTTCATGCTGCTGCTTGGGAATGCTATTATTCATAGTGGCACAGGAGGACCTATAAAATGAAGGCTGAGGGGAGGGGAAAGTAGCAGAGGCCTCCTTACAGCACTCTGAACACTGTAGAAGAAAGTGTAGCAGAGACTTTGCACTAATGTAATGACTCCACAAAGTGCACAATCTGGCCCCTTGTCTTTTAGATCTGGCTAATAGGTTTAGTCCTCTGGCCAGCAGGTGTCAACTAAATTTTCAACTTTGAATTTTTGTTTACAAAAAAAAAAAGTAGACTATTGTAGAAAATAAAGCTGGAAAAGAGTTATGAACTCAGCCAAGATTTTCCCAAATAACTAGCGATGCCTAATTTCAGACACCTTAAAGGGGTCTGATTTGAGGGAAGTGCTGAGCACAAAACAAAATTTGAGGGATTGAAAAATCAATAGTCACTTGCAAAATCTTGGCTCCGTAAGCCCATCCCCTGGCCAATGTAGGTTTCATCTTTATAACATAATTCACTAATGTTTTGTCCAGTCCAGTTTTAAATACCAAAAACAGTCTCCCATCACTTCCCGTGGGAGACTATTCTTTATTGCTCATTAGGAGGAATGTCCCCCTGACATTTAGCCTGAATTCTCCCATTGAATTAGGTGCCTCTTTTGCTCAGTTCCATATTATTACTCCCAATTATAACCCTCAGACCACTCTAAACAGTTCTTCTCCCTCCATGGCTCCTGATCCTGCTTTGATAGAAATAAATGGCATAACCTCCTATTGACTTGCAAGTGCAGGCCTGGAACGTTGGCATTTTCACCGTCCAGATGCTTGTAGACATGTATCAAATTCCCACCCAGCCCACTTAAACAATGGAAAAACAGAAGACGGAAAACAGCGACAGTAACCTGATCGGACGGCTGCGCTCATAGTTTTAACATAGAACTTGTGTTCTGTTCCCCAGCCCGGCACTGCATCATGAAATGTTTCCCCATTCTTTCCTTCTATCACTAGGAGCCAGTGACAAATGTGTCAAACAAAAGTCACATCGAACATAGTGTTATTCCTTGTGGGATTCAGCATTAAAAATAACTTGGGGGCAACGTCAAGCCTGGGAAACTTTCCCTAGTGTTAACCTAAGCCTATCACAGTGGGAACAGATAAGCCATACCTGCTGAGAGCAAAAATTAAAAACAGACTCCTCTCCCTTTATACTGGCAATGAAGTTGCAGGTTCTGAATCCCCTTAGCCAGACAGAAAGTGGAGCTGTTCAGCAGTGTGGAAATTGAAGAGCTATTTCATAGCATTTAATCAGATAAATCTCATCAGCATAGCAGTTAGCATAATGGGCGACCTATTAGCAGCGCTGTATTAACAGGTGCATGTCAAATAAAAGCCCAACAGATAGCACCAGGCTGCTAATTGCCCCCAGTCTTGCCATGAAGACTGAATGACCACGTTAGGAAGCAAATTAGCCATGCTTGTAAACTTCACTAGCGTGGCTGTTTTGTTTTTAGAGCCAATTAAAAGAATTGTAAGCAGGCCTGGTTAATCTGAATCGGTTTGCAAACCCCATTTCCATTTCGATCGAGATCTGTTTTCTAAACTTGCCAGCAGCAGCTGGGGACTGCTGCTGTCAGACAGGATAAAATCTTTGGACACGGCAGAGTCATAAGCGAGGGACAGGTTAATGGCAGGTTTCACTGGGCATGTGGGAAAGGTCAGGGGGTTATTTTGTCCTCTCGCCGCTTGCGCATCTCTCCCCTTTGTCTCTCTCTGCGTGGCGTGGCTCGTATCCTGCACCCATCCCCTTCGGCATCACTCTGGCCAGGAACATAAGTACAAAGAGGGTCACAAGCACACACACATACAGCCGAGGCTTTGTTCTGGTTGTGTTTACTTGCAAGGAAACAAATCAGGCATTGTGTCTGTTTTTTAGACAAACTGTAGCCGTGTGGCTGCGAGTGATCTGGCTCTAGCTAGCTAGAGCGCTTTTGATTTCTATGCCTTATTTATTTAATACATTTCACTCAGCTTGTGCGGGTGACAGAGGAACGTGAAGATACAGGTTGGGTCTTCACTTCTTTCACCATTCGGACAGGGGCTGAGCTAACTGGAAGTCCTTGCAGTCCAGTCTTTGCTAGCCATGTATTACAGGCATTAATAAAGTGGCATTAGCAAGCCCTACCTATGGTTGGTACTTACATGGCTCCCATTACCATCGTCTGACTACCTCACTATCAATGTATTTATCCCCACAACACTGCTGTGAGGCAGAGCAGTGCGATTATCCCCATTTTATAGATGGGGAACTGAGGCAGAAAGAGCAAGTGACTTGCCAAGGTCATGCAGGAAGTCCGTGGAGGAGCAGGCAGCTGAACCAGAGCCACAGGCTAGCACCCTAAATGCTAGATCATCCATCAGCCCTCCAGTCCAAGCGAATGGACCACACTAATGGCTGGTCTGGAGACAGAGGGGTTAGAAGGAAGGCTCCTTGTACTGTTATCACTGCAGAAGGCCAGTCTCTCCCAGGCCCATTGCACCATCTTGTATGTACATTCTTTGATGTAACAATTATGACTTGACCATCTGTGTATTTTGCACAAAGGCTCCTGCTGCCCACTCTCTCCTGAATGGTCTCTGGCTTTGCAGTTTAAGGAGAGGGTGTGGAGGGATCATCATTTTAAAACAATCCTCTGGCTCTGCTACATTGTCTGGCTTGGGAACCTGAGAATCATTTCACCTCGTCATTTTAAATGCAACCACGTGTTTTGTGGCACCAAGGCATCAAATATTTCAGTTCTCTACCACTGCTAGATTGGCCGTATGAGGGAGAGGAACACTGACACCGCACAGTGTCTTGTGGTCCTAGGAACTGCATATACTAAGGCCAGGTCTACACTACCCGCCGGGTCTACACTATCTGCGATGGGGAGCGTGCTCGGGGATGGATTTATTGCTAGTGTAGACGCGGGTAGTGATCGATCTATCGGGGATCGATTTATCGCGTCTAGTGTAGATGCGATAAATTGATCCCCGAGCGCTCTC
Organism: Macrochelys suwanniensis; assembly: GCA_033296515.1. Classification (NCBI taxonomy): domain Eukaryota; kingdom Metazoa; phylum Chordata; order Testudines; family Chelydridae; genus Macrochelys; species Macrochelys suwanniensis. Next base: position 19,960,630 of record CM065779.1, on the reverse strand, counting down.
CCCGTCAACTCCGGAACTCCACTGCTGCGAGAGGCAGAAGCGGAGTCGATGGGGGAGTGGCAGCGGTCAACTCGCCGCCGTGAGGTCGACCTAAGATATGCATCTTAGGTCAAACCCCCTGCCCCAAGTGTAGACTGGCCTACACAATACATCCATTCAGACTGCATGGAAGTATAGGCTTTTTTCAAGTTAGCTTTTATTGGAGAGAAAACATAGCCGCACCCACACAGGTGGGTTAAACAAGCAACCAAAGTACAACATATAAAGCATTCCTTTCCCACAGCAGACTATTCTCTGCTGCTTGTGATTGTTTCCCCACATCTTTTCCATTTGGTTTTATTTCCCTCTTCTGTAATTAAAACCCATCCCTCCCTGGTACTTACATTCATTTGTATAAATTTCCCATGGACAAAAAAGAAAACCTTTTCAATCCTTAATCTATGCTGCCTGGTCTCCAAAGAGCCCATCTATTACTAAGGCTGCATGTCACACTAATACAATAATCAACGCTTACATAATGTTCTGTCTTCAAAGAACTTTTAAAATGCTAATTGCCCGAATTACCTCATGTACAGTTTAACCAACCTCTTACTATAATTGAATCTGTGCTACAATGCAGCATTTCAACACCTCCAAACTTTGGATCAAGAACTTTATGGCTTTGGCCTACGAGGATAATTCACTCTGAAATATTCAGAGAGTGGAAAACACTGTAAAACTTGTCAGCGTCCAAAAATATAATAAAAACTTAGTATACGATCCCTAGTCAGAGTATGTTATTCATTTCACACACACACACACACACACACGCCACAATGGATATTCCAGCTTGACTGGAATATTTGTCCCTAAAAATACTTTGCACTTGTGAGGCCTGCTTCTCTATGGCCTTACATTTTGTGTAGTAACTTTCACTTGTGCAAAACACATCTGATGACAACGAGAGCTTTCAACCGCAAGATCAGGCACTTAATTTTTTTACAAGAACAAGTATCCACTCCACTTGCCACCCAAAAGAAAAATCTACTCAACTTTTCAGAGTTGAGAATACTATACTAACCAGCAGGGCATACAGATGCATGCAGAGTCAGCTGGAATCATACCATTGCACTGCAAGAAAGAATGATTCTAATTATCTCTCTTGCTTGTTGCTCATAGAGCAACTCTAAGAATTATTTTACAGATAAACTTCATTTTAGCGGAGGGGAGGAAATTACTGCAGGATGCAGATAGTCAGGAAGGATAGAGGCCTGTTTCATGGAGAAAAGGCTACAGAATTACACAGTCATTTTCCTGTGCAGATGGTAAAACAAGAATCTCCATTAACTGCTCGAGTGCCATGCCGGTATAACTCAGTTCATACTGCATTGGTCTCTGTTGCTAAGTGGTAAGTGACTAATGCCACACATCTGAAAGGCACTTACATTACTATCCCTTTTAAGCAACAAAACAGGGATCGAAGGCGGCCGTCTGGTGGGACCCTAAAACTCTTTGACATCAATGGGACTTCAGCCTGGAGTTTTAAATGAGCAATTGATCTGCAGTGTGAAGCTGAAAGTGGGGTTTCATCCTGCACTTGCCACCATGGTCTTGAGGGGAAAGGGAATTCTCCTGTTGGAAACAAAACCCAGGGGCAGGGAAGAGAAGTGCTGCTGCAGAACAATCGGTGAACAAGGAGGGTATTAATACTGGCATATATTTTAGGAGCGCTCTTTGGAGCACTCAAGGCCCTCCCTGACTCAGGTAGGCCTTCGTTTTCCCTGGCAAGGAGCCTATACCACATGTTGCAGAGGGCACCATGCAGTGTCCTTAAAACACCGATTCGGTTGAAGCTCCTTGAAACTCAAGCACGGAACCTGAAACAAAAACAGCTGAGTGCTTTACAGCACTCGACACAGTTATGACTGAATTGCTTTGGAGCACAGCAGAGCAGAGGTCATTGGGCATAGAGATGGTGCTTTATCCCAGGAGTTCTCTATGGATACACAACAAATGGGTCCAATCCTGTACTCCAAGTCAATGGGAAATCTCTCACCAGTTCCAACAGGAGCAAGATTGGGCTATCTGCCCATAGAGGGGACAAATGTCTAACCATATACATGCAGCGTATGGGTATGCTATGGGAAATCAAGCACTTCTAAAAGATCAAGGAACACCAAGTTTTCCTCTGCATAGTGTTTTGCTCAGTGAACCCTTTTGCCTCACCAGTGGGAAAGTTAGGCCCAGACCCTCAAAGTTAGTTAGGCACTTAACACCCATGAGAGTTACACACCTAAATAGATTTGAGGATCTGGGCCCGGGTCTTCCTGCATACTAACTTCCCAGCTGCGTAACAAGCCCGTCACGGGCAATCGACAAAGTTAATGCATTGGCAGAGGGCCATATTTCTATCCTAGAGAAAGAAGCAATGTTGCCTCACAGCTCCTCCTCCTATACTTCTTCAGTCAAAATCATAGGTTTGAGGGTAGTTTCAGATATTTTTTCACGCTTCTAGTCAAGAAAACAACTTATAACAGGAGGCCTGTTTCGGCAGGCCCTTCACTTCAGGGGAGAATTAAAAAAAAAAACCCAAAGCACTTCTATAGTATCTTCTTTTTGAGAATCTGATTCTGAGCATAGATGCTGTTTCAGTTAAAGACAGACTATGTATTCCATGCTTGATCAAATCACTTAGGGGAGGAGAGATTTCATCCTTAGTCCAGCAGAAATATAGAGCTGTTGTGCTAGCTACCCATCCTGGAGGATACACCACCAGACCCCTCTAGGGCTGAAAGCGCAGGCTACTATAGCCTATAACTTGAGTGAAACATCCAAGACGCTATGAATGACGTTGTAACAGGTTCATAGCCTCCGCCGATTGGACACAGAGTAATACACACTCACCGCTTGGTTATACGGTCAGTAGAGAACGATAACTTACTGCCAGGTATAAGCGGAATATCACAAAGCGTACATGTTAGGAGATTGGCTAATTACACGAACATCACCAAGGTACAGAGAAAATGGAAAGTTTGGCTAAACATTGTTTTCGGTGGCCAGATTTAGACCTGATATTGAAAGAGGTTAAATCATGAGTTTTCAATCCAGGGGTGGCAAACGGAGCCAGAGGGTCACAACCATCCTTCATTTCTTTTTTGCCTTGCTAGGAGTAGACAAAAAGCTTTTTCTGCTGTAACACGGGGACCCACTATGGTGAGAGCCACTGGCCTAAATCAATTCCCCCCGTTACATGGTAATAGGGTGACCAGATGTCCCAATTTTATAGGGACAGTCCTGATATTTGGGGCTTTGTTTTATATAGGTGCCTATTACCCTGCCCCAATTTTTCACATTTGCTATCTGGTCACCCTACATGGTAGAGATGGGAACAAAACCCATATACCCCAATTCCTAGAGCAGTGCTCTTACCGGGAAGTAGAGATAAAACGTACAGCACCTGAGTGCTGGGCCCTATGACTTCCGCACATCCAACTTCAATTAAATGGTGTTCTGACAGCACGGGCAGAGACCGTTCATGAACTCACTTTTTCAGAGGCGGGAGCGGTGCGTGTCAACCGTCACAGAGGAAAGGAAAGCGCCTGGGAAGAACGAGCCATACTCTTCCAGAAACTGGACTATGGGTTTGCCAAGAGTAGGGAAATTTAACCCTATGAAACCAAACTCATGTAGAGGATTGGGCCAAAAGAAATATGATGAGGTTCAACAAGGACAAGTGCAGAGTCCTGCACTTAGGACGGAAGAATCCCATGCACTGCTACAGACTAGGGACCGAATGGCTGGGCAGCAGTTTTGCAGAAAAGGACCTAGGGGTTACAGTGGACGAAAAGCTGAATATGAGTCAACAGTGTGCCCTTGTTGCCAAGAAGGCAAACGGCATTTTGGGTTGTATAAGTAGGGGCATTTCCAGCAGATCAAGGGACGTGATCATTCCCCTCTATTCGGCACTGGTGAGGCCTCATTTGGAGTACTGTGTCCAGTTTTGGGCCCCACACTACAAGAAGGATGTGGATAAATTGGAAAGAGTCCAGCGGAGGGCAACAAAAATGATTAGGGGGCTGGAGCACATGACTTATGAGTTGATGCTGAGGGAACTGGGATTGTTTAGCCTGCAGAAGAGAAGAATGAGGGGGGATTTGATAGCTGCTTTCAGCTACCTGAAGGGGGGTTCCAAAGAGGATGGATCTAGACTGTTCTCAGTGGTAGAAGATGACAGAACAAGGAGTAATGGTCTCAAGTTGCAGAGGGGAAGGTTTAGGTTAGATATTAGGAAAAACTTTTTCACTAGTAGGGTGGGGAAGAACTGGAATGAGTTATCTAGGGAGGTGGTGGAATCTCCTTCCTTAGAGGTTTTTAAGGTCAGGCTTGACAAAGCTCTGGCTGGGATGATTTAGTTGGGGTTGGTCCTGCTTTGAGCAGGGGGTTGGACTAGATGACCTCCTGAGGTCCCTTCCAACCCTGAGATTCTATGATTCTAAAAGGGACAAGGGACTAATAAGTAGGACTAGCCTGAGGGGTGGGTGACCAGGGCAGTGACCTTGCCAGCTTTCAAGGGCTCCAAATCAACATTCGGGAAGTGTCAGGGGTGCAAACTGCCTGTGGTGGGGTCTTTCAATGCTCAGCCATTTGGCAGGGCACCAAGAGAATTTTATCCCCTGGGCAACAAAACACCTCAGCCCTGCCCTGCCAGTACATCCTGCTGGCGTAAACCCCACCTTGCTGCAGAAAAGCCCAGCGACATTATGGGTTTGCTATTGCAGTGCAGCCAAAACCCCGGGACAGGCAAAGCCTCTTTGTCCCCAGTTGTTGCTAGGACCATGATTCTAAGAAAAGGGGAAAAAGCGGGGAAGGGAGTGGCTCAGCTTGTAGTGTTTACCTCACCATTACTGGACTTTTCTCTCAGGAGAAAACAGGAAGTGGCGCTTGGGACGCTTGCCCCTGCCATGGTGAGAGCCTCGGTACATAGCAGGAAGGAAGCTTTTCACTCTGAAAGAGGAGGAGTGCTGCTAGTTTCTTTTAGCAGGGCCTGCTGGGAATGGGAGGAGTCCGGGGCCTGAAATAATACAGGTTCTTCTACCTCTCAGTCAGTAGTAGAAGAAAGCAGTAATGCCAAGGGAACGGGTGCTGGCCCAAAGAGCCTGGGATAGGAGGCTTCCTATTTAAAAAATGGCTATTGAGTGTTTTAAGGGAGACACTTTGGGGAACCATTCATACTTGAATCACTGAGAAACGTGGGGGTATGGGACGTGTGTAACTTTGTATATTTGCTGGTGTAACCAACTCTTCCTTCACGCCTGGTGTATTTACACACCATCTCTTTGGCTGTACTGTATTTTGCTAGCCGTGAGGTGGTCTGACTCATAGCTACAGCTTGCTGCTAGTGTGCTAAACGTTGTTGATAACCAGGCCATTAACTACCCGTGGGAAATAAAAAGTTAATGCTTGTATTTGGGGGCGCTTACACCTGTAAAATTGACCTAGGTCTTGTCTACTATAAGAAAATCTGTCCTGGAATAGCTGTATTGCTGTAGCTACACTATGGTAAACCTGTCACCTAGACAGGCTACACTGGTACCAAATTGGGCTTATATCCATCTAGCTTGATTTGCTAAAATACTGAGTCAGTATACATGGGTGTAAGCCCCACTCCATGCAACCTGGCTGTACGGGGGACTTGCCTCACTGTAATTACACAGATACTCCAGTGTACATTTTCTTAATGGAGACAAGGCTCCAGGGAAGCAGTTTGAAGTTGCAGATAAACCCCCCAAGGAAGGACAGACGTTCACAAATGACTAAATTAACTCTAACATTGGGCTACAGAAAGTGCTGAGCAGGAAGACCCCCTGACCAGGCTAGCTGGAACAGAATCGCTCCACCCAGATATTGTTAGCATTAATCCAAGCTGCATTTCAACCAAACGGAAACAGCACTCCTTCCTTTGCTTGTCTACAGTTGTTGTAGGTCAACATGGCACACAGTTGCTGTGAAAACCTCACAGTCCTGACTCTTCATTGTTACGCTGCAGGAAGGAAGTTTGAAGAGGCACCAACACGGCTACCCAGGACCCACCTTGACAGCTGCAATTTGTTCAGCACATCACATCTGATAGAGCCCTGGTATATAGACTGCACATGGAACCTTCTGAACAGCACCACCAAGACTCGGGAACACCCTTCCCAAGGAGATCAGGAATAACCCTTCTATTTTCATGTTCAGCTTCTACTTAGGATACATATCGTCACCATCCCACAAAAAACTACAGCACAAGGAAATCTGACAGCCCATTCCTAAATAACAGCCTGCAGCTAGATTTAAGAGGAGAGAACTTGACAACTCTTCTGAACAGTTCTCTTTAGAAATGCTTCTAAGTAGATCAAAACGCTGTGCTTTGATAGGGTTCAATACTACTCTTCTCTCTCCGTGGTCTGCAGTGCTACTTATGCAGCCCTTGAGTCTCCGGTTCCATCTCCTAAAGTCCCTTTCTTTCTCCCTTTCGTGCCAGCTTGCTTAATGCTCCAAGTGATGTCTTGAGTGGATCACATAGCATGGATGGCACTAGTGTGACAAACACTTGGATTCCTCTTCCTGAAACCAGCCAGGGCATGAGGAACGCCATCACACTTGTAAGAGGGACGACAAAGAGCCACATGTGGCTATAAAGCCACAATTTGGGTAGTGAGCCTACCTTGCACTTGCATCAAACTTCCCTCCTAGGATCTCAAAGTGCTTTACAAAGATAGGTTAATTGGGGGTGTGGTCAGTTAAGTGACTCCCCATCATCATCTAGGAAGCCCAGAGGCGGAGAGAATCCAAATCTCTTGATCCTAAAGGGACATGAGTCTGTATAATGTGAATTGGAGAAGGGAGGTGGTTTGGGGCAATTCAGCATAATGATCAGAGAGTTGGCACACCAGTGCATTAACACTAACATGAGACCCCTCAGCAGCTTTATCCCCATTCTGAAAATTGCCCCCTTCTGTGTTCATTAGCTTTCGTGGAGAAAATCCCTATCAAAAAGAGTCTATGAATCTGTATTTATTAGATCTAGTTGCAGGAACGCAATTACCTGCCAATACCTAGTTCTGTTTTAGCAGAGCTGAATCGCAGAGAAAACAGAGCTAGGAATGCTGATTTAGTAAGATACAGCAAGATGTTGGACCAAAGTAAAAGGTTTGCCACAGCCTAGTTATTTGGCATCTATGCCACAGAACTGCTACTGGTGCCTTTTATGCCAGAAGTTTACAGTGGGAAATCCAGAGTGGGGTTTCAATCCAGCCAAAATTAAACCCAGGTGCCAAAGGATCGAAGGAGTGGTTTTTTGTATTGCGGAAGGCAGGGGTTTTGCACTTCACACAAAAAAAGAGTCCCCAAAACTTAAGGGTTTTTTTAGAGCTGGATGAACACAAGACAGCATTTATTATTCTTTTCAAAAACAAAATAAAATCAACCCTGCTGGACCAACCTCCAATTCAGATTTGCTTTAAAGAGGAGGGAACCAAACGTGTGACAAAGCTGAATGGAAAATGAACCAAAATTGGAACTAATCAATTAAACTCTCACTTATTTTTATATATATATAAAAATAACACAGTTTCCACCCACATTAACCTTAGTTTTGCTTTTAAAGCAAGAAAAGAAAGGTGACACAGGCACTTTGAGGAGGAAGTAACTTTTGCAGCGAACCATTTCAGCTCTGTGCTTTATTTTTTTCATTAAATTCCATTCTTGTTTTGGGATGTTAGGTAAGTGTCACCTTCTCTGATGGTGGAGCAAAAATATTCTTCTGCAAACCTCAAGCGAAAAAAGAAATACCCTCCCCCAATTATGCACCTTTTTGGTTTTACTCCCTTTATCTGATTCAATTCCTTTACGTATCCTTGCACCAGAAAGGAATATGGATGAAATTGCAGAGTCCTATGAAAATGTGTTACATGTGTTACAAAGGAATTCTGTCTCCTTGACTATGTGCTGACAACCCTAGAACTTTGACTAGATTCAGAGTGACCAGATATCCTGATTTTATAGGGACAGTCCCTTTTTTGGGGTCTTTTTCTTATATAGGGTCATATTACCCCTCTCCCCCATCTCGATTTTTCACACTTGCAGTCTGGTCACCCTAACCAGATAAGTTACAGCTCTTCTTTTCACAGTGACACATGGCATGCCCAGAGATGGCTGCATGTCAATGGTGGAAGAAATAAACCCCGTGTAGGATCGCTAAAGTTTTGACATTCGTCTAGATGAAACTCACCTACATCCAGATAAAACTTAAGGATGGGATTTGTAGAGTTTCCTAGGAAATTTGGACACCCAGCTAAGGTCTAATGGGAACTGGCTGTCCAAATTCCTTTGGCAGCTTTGAAAAATTCAACCCCAAATGTAACCGCTTAGTAAAGATCCCAAGGCACAATAAAAATGTTTCATAGTTCTATTTAAGACTAATAATTACAAAGAAACAATTGAGGCTTGTCAGGAATTGCTGGGTAGGAGAAGCATTTACATTCTGCCCACTCATAGTGCTTACAATTTCTGTTCAACAAGTTATCCTTTATTTTCCTTCCAAAACACTTGGTTATGTTATGTTGCTAGCACAGAGTGTCTGCCATGCTTTCACTACCACAAGTAGCTGCATTTCCCTGTAGATATAATCTGCAATGCACTCAACACCAAAGTAAAGATGCTATATACACAACGCATTACTGTCCCAGTCCAAAGCCTTTTCTGAGATCAGATCTGTAGATTTCCGTGCTTCGATATAAACTAAAAGAGGAACTTGCATAATTCACAGTAAGCAGTTGTGGCGAAAGACTGATTTCTCCAAGGCATTCTAACCTTCCAACCACCTTAAGTCATTCACCTTGGGTAACGGAACCCGAAGAGAAAGAGCCAAGGAGAGCCATTTCCCCATTTTCTCCCTTTATCTATAAAAGCTTCTGTATATAAAGAAGGGACCAGATCCTTAGCTATTGTAAATCAACCTGGTCTTTGAGACTGACTTTCGCTAGCTGGGGAGCTGCTCAAATGCAAGTCTAAAATACAAGAACAGGATTACGCCGATTCCTATGTGGTGAGGATTTTGTCCATTTCACATATATAGGTGCCTCTTACTAAAACAGAAACGATTATACAACTGTGTAACAAAACAAACTAATCACCACTGGTGGTTATTGCTTTCCTTTAACAAACCGCTGAACACTTGACAAATTCAGTAATGTCAAGAATTCAGTCTGATAGTGGACTCAGGCTAGATGTTCACTGCAGCTGGGAGGTGTAATTTCCCAGTTTGGGCAGACTTACAAGCACTAACTCAGCTCATGCTAATATGGTTTCAGGGGCACGGGTGGCAGAAAGGGCTAGCCACCTGAGCACAATCCCAGCTGAGATACATAATGGTGACTCAACCCTTGGGCTTTATGACTAATTATATGTGTGCTTTGGATGTGCCATGCTACTTAAAGTTTGGTATAGAAAAAGCTAAATTACACATGTTTTAGGTTGATGTGTATGTATTACTAATATGTGAAGTCTCAAATGCTGTTGCACAGATTTTCAATTAGATAAAATGTATTGGTGAAAAGTTAGTTAGGTTTTGAATACGGGTGCTTTACCTTATGGTGACATCACACACAAGACAGATTTTGGAGACTCCTGTGTCAAAATTACCAACTTGAGATCATTTCTGCAGGGCTCCTACACGATAAAACTTAACACTACCTCACTGCCCGTGAGCACTGTATTTCTTTGTATTGTTAGAAATGTATGCACTGTTTTAAAAACATTGGAACTGACTGGAGCGGCTAAGTTCAAGAAACAAAAGAAGAGTAGGGAGCAAATGGCAAAGTTTTTTTAAAAACATCATTTTTGTGGCAAAGTGTCACTACAACTGATGTGCCCACGACAGCTTCAACTACCGGTGACAAAATCATGGAAAATTATGACAGCGACTGTTGAAAATGTTTTTACTCCCGATAGCACAAGACATTTGGATGTGTTCAACATGGATAGTGTTCAAGGAGAAGACTTGGTTCAGAATGAAAATCTTAATACCCTGCAGCAACCAAGGATCTCTTTATTCCAGTGAAGTTCAAACTGGATTTGTTTAGAGAAAATCCCACTGACCAGGAAAAATGTAGTGCTGAAACTTTAAGTTAGGAACAGAAATGTTCTACTGTAAAACAGGTCCCTTGTCAACTTGAAGGACCATTCCCATACGACTAAGCCAAATTGATGCTTTTCAACATCTTATTATGAAACTGTGTAGAAGGCTGGAATCAAAAAACAAACATGGTTGTGCTATTCTCCTGTGCTAGACAAACGTTACTGCCAACACTGCTAGCTTTTTGGGGATCGGGAAAATAATTCCGATTACTCGGCATGGCTAAGTGGAATGAGAGATTGATACTATTTCAAGATAAATGCTAATACACAACATCTGGATTGCCATTTGGAAGCTTGCTGAGTTTCATAGTAACATTGATGAAGATCTTGAATCAAAAACAAGGAAAGGAAGATAGCTTCCACTGTTTGTTGGTGAAGCATTTTGTCTACTGTTGAACTATTGGCCAAATATGCCCCTGTTCCTGAAGAACTCATAACGAAGCCAAACATCCCGAAAACGAACCTCAGCCCGGAAATTCAAAACAAGATCATATAGCTGCTATCAGACCAGGTTACAGAAAATTAAGGACATCAAGAATGCTCCATTTTAATCAGCGATAATCAACACAACCCAGGACTTATCCAAAGTCAACCAAATAAGCCAAGGTTTTCGGTCTGTTGCCATAGAAAAAGACCAAAGGAATCCTGCCAAAATAAATATTAATGAGAACTTTCCAGGATTTCATGAAGTGAGTGGACAATCTGGTCCTAATCCTGAGAATAATATGGAGAGTATGGAAGACAATGGCCTAGGACTATTGAAACGACAAGGACAGGGAGCTGAATGGAGCAGTGAATATAAGTGGAATCTATTCTGGTGTACAAGCAAGAATGGCTGAGAAAATCTAATGCAAGATTTATGGGCATTGTGCTGCATACAATTTGCATCTAGAGTTAAACAATTCAGTACCGACAATCACAGAGTTTCAAAACTTTTACGATTTAAATGAGAAATTCTATAATATTTTTGGCCATCACATTAACTGATAGTCTTTGCTTTCTTCTTTTGTAAGCAAACCCAGCCTAGCTCTGAAAACACTTTGTCCTGTATGCCGACTTTGGGTTGCCTTGAGATATCCACACAGAGCTGTACTTAAAGCCTTGGCTCAAATTATTCTGAAGACCAGTAAGCCCAAAGAGTGAGACAAAGCTTCATCTTTATGTAAACATTTAGAAAGCTACAGTGTAGTTCTTGTGATTGTTTTTCAGACTAAAATTCTGGAAGAAATAAGTGTAGTATCCAAAATGTTGCAGCTGGAAAAACAAGAACTGGGTAAAGTTGCCAAAGTACTAGAAAATACATACAATTTAATGAAAGCTCTTAGAAATAATGTTTCTGATATCAGACGATCAGTGGTCAAAGTTACTCAGACATGGGGAATAGGAGATAAATTCAAATGTAAGTGAGCACCAAAAGCTAAGCATCATTTTAAAGCATGCCATGATATATAGCATCCACAGACGATGTCTGGTGTTTAACTCACCCGAAAGGCCCATTCATGGTAAGATGTAGTGCAGTACATAAATTTATGGCACAAGGATTGGGCTGACCCTGGCAGGATGTTAAGAGCACACTTCATTTACATATTCCACCTTCCATCCCAGGATCTCAATATGCTTTGCAAACAACTTATCTTCACAACGTGCCTGAGAGATATCACTCCCCATTGCGCATAAAGGGAAGTGGAGGTACAGATTAAATGATCTCCTGCTTCCCAGTCCAGTAACTGGACCATAAAATCATCATCCTGTAGCTTGGTCCTGTGATGCCAGGGAACTTAAGTATCCCAAAATGGATACTTCCAAAACTAAGTCCTCTTGTACTCCAGTTCCTACTGTAATGTATACTAGCATGACCATGCTAGGCTTGAAGCCTGAAGGACAGGGTGATGAGAACTTTTCATGTTAAGTGCCGTTTAGGACCGTCCGGAGTGTCCAGGGTTAGATTAATTCGAAAGTCTCTCTACAGCCGAGCAAGGTTTTAGACCACAACAGGCATTTGCTAAAAACCAGTATCAGTATCTTATAGATACGACAAAGCTACAGTGTAATAACTGAAGACTTTTGAACCGTCATGTAATCCTACCATTTTGATGTATAAAAGTTGGCTCCCAGTCAGTGTTGCCAAGTCTCACAAGAGGAAAAAAAAAGCGGTACTGCCCTTCTAAACAAGCCCAACCCATTTTGGAGGGAAGGGAGTGGGGGTGTTAATAAAAATTCCATTTTTTTAAGTAGTTCTAGTTTTGCTGCATACAACATTAACTTACATGTTAAAATATTAAAATAAATATGTGTACTTACATTATTAAGTAAGATCTCCTCACCCTCTCCATCCTCCATGGGCTCTGTTGCCTCAATGTGGTACAGTCCCGCGTTGAACCATATTCCGGGGTGGGACAAAAAATTGGAACACAGGATCTGTCAAGTGGCCAGGCCAGAAAGTTCATGAATTTGAGTGTTTTCTTAACTGAACAGGATGGGGAATAGAAGGATTCTAAAATTCTAATGACAGGCGTATACACTGAAACCAGTCAATCACTAAAACCACTCCTACAACCATTTTTAAACTATACCTTTGCGCTGAAGTCACCTATGACAAAAAAGCCCCCAAACCCCACAATCCACAACTCTCAAAAAATTAAAACGACTTCTTAAAAAAACAAACCCAATTCTGATTATAAGTCCCTATTCACTGACCCTGCCACCTCGTGGAAGCTGCATAAAACTACACTAAGTCAACAATCAATGGGGACTAGCAAAAACTCCAGAAACCACACAGCAGCAACTGTTCACCCTCATCAATGGGCCTTAGTCATCAAAGTAAGGATTAAGGAAGTGAATCTCAGTGGCTGCACTTATACTTCTGGTTTTGAGAGAAGACACCAGTTGCAGTAGTGTCTCAGTCCTAGCAGGGTAAGTCCAACTGCAGTTCCAGTTTCACTTCCGTTTGCCAGTTGGTATTTTAAGAATGTTTTGAAGTGAACAACTTCAGTTTTCTCATCTGAAATGTCCCTTGTATAGGCTCTGACCTACTTATTCAGTCAGGAATGTACATGAGCTCTGTGTAGTGAGACTAATATGTTATTCAGAAGATAGACCTCCCTGAATTTGTCTGTGTCCACCATGATTTTACAGGTTTCAGAGTGGTAGCCTAGAGACTAACACATTTATCTGGGCATAAGCTTTCGTGGGCTAAAGCCCACTTCATCAGATGCATACAGTAGGAAGACACATGCATGAAAAGATGGGGTTGCCAAACCAAATCTAAGAGACTAATCAATTAAGGTGAGCTATTATCAGCAGGAGGAAAAAAACCTGTTGTAGTGATAATAAGGATGGCCCATTACAAACAGTTGACAAGAAGGTGTGAGTAACAGTAGGGGGGAAACTAGCATGGGGAAATAGATATCAGTTTGTGTAATGACCCAGCCACTCCCAGTATTTATTCAAGCCTAATTTAATGGTGTCCAGTTTGCAAATTAATTCCAGTTCTGCAGTTTCTCGTTGGACTCTGTGTTTGAAGTTTTTTTGGTGAAGAATTGCCACTCTTAGGTCTGTTATTGAGTGACCAGAGAGACTGAAGTGTTCTCCTGCTGGTTTTTGAATGTGATGATTCCTGATGTCAGAGTTTTGTTCATTTATTCTTTTGCGTAGAGACTTTACATTATTTGGCCAACGTACATGGCAGAGGGGCATTGCTGGCACAATGGCATATATCACATTGGTAGATGTGCAGGTGAACGAGCCCTTGATTTCTCCCAGTCCACCTATCTCCTCCCACCCCTCTACTATCTTTCTCCCAAATGGGATAGCTTCAGCAGGCAGAGGATAGTAGAGGTCAGTTGTGCACGGTAGTGCTACCTGCCTTTGATTTGTCGGAGCCCTCTCTGATCACACTAATGCAAATTGCATCCCATATCAAATTGTCTCCATAGTCTCAGGCTACATATGCTGAGCAGTATTGCCTCGTTGTTACCTTGCACCACCTGATTTGTTTGTTGCAACCATCTTTGTGGTGTGTCCTGTACTGACATTTCCATGTCACTGACCATATTTATGCTAGGCGAACAGTTGCTGAAGTGTATACACTGTCTGAGGTCTCCAACCATTTCAGCTCCTGCAGAGTCTGGCCACATTTGTGCAGTACCTAGCACAATAAGGTGTTGGCTCCTGAGCAGGGCCAGAGGTGCTATCACAATAAATAAAAGGCTGTCAAGTGATTAAAAAAATTGTGATTAATCATGCTGTTAAATAATAGGATACCATTTATTTAAGTATTTTTGGATGTTTTCTACATTTTCAACTACAACACAGAACACAAAGTGTACAGTGCTCACTTTATATTTAATTTTGATTAGAAATATTTGCACTGTAAAAATAGTATTTCAATTCACTTAAGTACTATAGTGCAATCTCTATCATGAAAGTTGAACTTACAAATGTAGATTTACAAAAATTTACTGCACTCAAACATAAAACAGTGTAAAACTTTAGAGCCTACAAGTCCACTCAGTCCTACTTCTTGTTCAGCCAATCACTCAGACAAACAAGTTTATCTCCCATAAATGTAAACAATGTTGCCAGCTTCTTGTTTACAATGTCACCTGAAAATGAGAACAGGCTTTCACATGGCACTGTTGTAGCCAGTATTAAGGTATTTACGTGCCAGATATGCAAAACACCCTTCATGCTTCAGCCACCATTACAGAGGACATACATCCATGCTGATGACCGGTTCTGTTTGAGAACGATCCAAAGAAGTGTGGACCGACGCATGTTCGTTATCATCTGAGTCAGATGCCACCAGCAGAAGGCCGATTTTCTTTTTTGGTGGTTAGGGTTCTGTAGTTTCTGCATTGGAATGTTACTTTCAGAAATCTTAAGAGAGCATGTTCCAATCTTGTCCCTCTCAGATTTTGGAAGGCACTTCAGATTCTTAAAGATTGGGTTGAGTGCTGTAGCTATCCTTAGAAATCTCACATTGGTACCTTTTGTGTTTTGTCAAATCAGCCGTGAAAGTGTTCTTAAAATGAACAACGTGCTGGGTCATCGTCTGAGACTCTAACAACATGAAATATGGCAGAATGTGGATAAAACAGCAAGAGACACTGAACTCCTCAGGGGAGAATCGTGTCATTTAATGAATGCATTTTTTTTTAAACTAGTATCTTCAGCAGGAAGCACATCCTCTGGAATGGTGGCTGAAGCATGAAGAGGCATATGAATGTTTAGCATATCTGGCATGTAAATACCTTGCAATGCCGGCTAAAAAAGTGCCATGCGAATGCCTGTTCTCACTTTCTGGTGATGTTGTAAATAAGAAGCAGCGAGTAGTATCTCCCGTAAATGTAAACAAACATGTTTGTCTTAGTGACTGGCCGAACAAGAAGTAGGACTGAGTGAACTTGTAGGCTCTGAAGTTTTGCGTTGTTTTATTTTTGAGTGCAGTTATGTAACAAAAAAAAAAATAATAAAAAAAATCTACATTTGAAAGTTGTGCTTTCACACTAAAGAGATTGCAGTACTTGTTTGAGGTGAATTGAAAAATACTATTTCTTTTGCTTATTTTTACAGTGCATATATTTGTAATAAAACATACAAAGTGAGCACTGTACACTTTCTATTCTGTGTGGTAATTGAAATCAATGTATTTACTTCTGGGAGAATTCTGTGCCAAAAAATTAAAAATTCTGCAAAATCCTGCATGTGTTATTTCTCAAAATACCACAACATAATCACTCCAGTTTCAATTATTTTGGTGATTTATTTCAAAATACCTGTCAACAAGTCTGTGTTGTTGACATTCGAGAGCAAAAAATGATTCCCCCAGGAGTAGAGAATTAAAGAAACCCCTATGACAACCCAGTTCCAGTTGGGGGTGTTGGAGGGAGCTGTGTTGGGGTCCCCAGAGACCACACCCTGCTCCCCCCAGAACTGAGCTGCAGGGCATCCCCTGGCCCATACATTGCATTGTGTAGTGGTGCAGAATTCCCCCAGAAGCAATATATTTTAACATTTAGAAAACCATCTAAAACTATTTAACACATTTCAATTGGTGTTCTATTATTGTTTAACAGTGTGATTAAAACTGCGATTAATTTGAGTTAATTGCATGCGTTAAATGCAACTGAGAGCCCTAAAAATACATAAAATAAATGGTTATCTTTGGAACAACTTTATTAGAGAAGAATCCAGTGTTTACATCATCAGTCCACCAATGCAAACTGGCAAACACAGCCTTTGTAACTATAAACTTGACCTTCCATCGGTTTGTATTCTGCCACCACCCCAAGGCAATATCACTTTTTCTGATGCTGTACAGCTGTAGAAAGACGGCAACTATTTCCAGACAGACTTTTAGCTTACAGGGAAGCTCTGCGTATAGCTGGAAGATCTGGTTTCTGATAGTCTAAGCACAGTTTATCCAGATGCCAGCAGGTGGTTAGATAACAGCCTGAAGAGATGCACTAAAACAAACATCTGTTTATTAGGATACTTGATGAGAAAGCAGTCAGCATGTTGCAATTTTACAATTGCTTAAACGTTTAAAAAGCTTCACAAGAAGCATTATCATAGGTAGCAGAAAAGCAATAGCGCTGTGCTCCTTATGAATTTACGGTCAGTCATCCCCTCCACAGATCCTCAGTAGTGTGGTCTCGTAGTCCCCAGAGATATCAGACTGTGCAGAGGAAAAAAATTAAAAAATGACATTAGTGAGGATCACCTTATGCTTAGTTTGCTACTTCGAAAATGATGTCTCCACACCCTCCCCCCCACCCCTTTCTGGGCCCACACAACAGCATGTTAAGAGGATATAAGTGACTTGATCTTCCTACTGAAATGAATAACTGAACTCCCAGTCTCTTGACTGGGAGAAGATTTAATCCATCATGATTGCAGTAAAATACTGAACCAGTGTCTATTAAAAAAAAAAATCATGATTTTATAAAATTAAAAACATACATCAGACTTGCTGCTAGTTTTACTTTCCTCATTTTTAACTTTAAATTGCTGAAGAGGATGTTCGGTGCCTGTTTTAGTTTCCTACTTAGCATTTCAGATTTACAGAGAGACTTTTTCTACTAGTAAGTTCATACTTAATGCACATCTATGGTGAAAAAAAAAAGACAAGTCCAGGGCCTCAGTAACTTCCATAATAGCCTGTGCTACATTTACAACCACCACCACCTTCTGATATAGTGAACTTCCATAGGTCCAGAAAGCTGAAATGCTTTACCAGGCTGTACTCCTCCATCACGGGGTTTGTAATTTGAAGTCACTGGATTTGTGCTTTTAAATCCCTTAGGTGCTTACATACAGATTTCAGGCTACTATTTGGAAATTTCGGCCCATGTGTATAAAAAGATGACTGTAACTTTGTTAATAATGCACAGTTGACTTTCAAAACAAAACAATTTTGTTTTGAAGTGACAGACCTTATGCTAAAGTCTTCATTAGCCCCCTATACTACAAACACCCTTACACATGTTCAATGCTGAGCGTGAGCAGTCCCACTGCCATCAATGGGACTATTTGTGACTGAACATACACAGTTAAGTGTTTGCAGGATTAGGGCCTCAATTTTCAGTACTGTTGCCCGACTATAGCAGCTTTATAAAAGTCATAAGAGCCTTCCAGCAGGAGTATTAAAAAAACAAATAAAAACCATCCTCCCCCACTACAACTTATAATTTAGTTCATTATAAAATTTTAATCTACGTTTGCAATAGCACAAACTTTTTAAGTTACTTTTACAAAGCCTCAACCTGGTTTAAATCAATGGGCAGGTTTTTAGTTCTAAATCAACCCATTTAAATTAACGACATCATTGGTCCACCCAGTACAAAACCAATACACAGGCAGGAAGTAGCTGAGTGAAAATTGTTTAACCATAAACAAAATCCAACACCTTCAAACCCCGGCGCCTAAAGTTAGGTACCACAAATCTACATTTAGTCTCTTAAATGTGTGATCTCACTTTCCAGTATCACAGGGAGCTACAGGCGTTAATTCTGAAAGTCAGGCAGTTTTCACTTTTGAACGT
Source organism: Macrochelys suwanniensis (assembly GCA_033296515.1). NCBI lineage: Eukaryota > Metazoa > Chordata > Testudines > Chelydridae > Macrochelys > Macrochelys suwanniensis. The sequence continues at coordinate 19,942,428 of CM065779.1, read as the reverse complement.
AAATGCAGATTTAGAAGCCTGTCTGTAGACAGCAGGTCGGAAAATGTTGACCACAGGAAGTTGTATAAGTTGAACCAATCACTGTAAAAGGCTGTGTGAGTATCAATTTCAGTTTAAGCCAGGTTTATTTTGGTTTAGTTCAAACAGATGCCTAATCATTTTAAGCCACTCAAGCCAAAAAAAGAAAAAAAAAAAAGTGTCCAGAAAAGGGGTTTGCATGAATTCAACTAAATCTGTTAGAACGACACCTTTAGTTAAGCCAGTCCAACTTTCTCATGAAGACAAGAATCTAAGACTATGGAGGAGCATTCTGCAGCAGAGTGCCGGTAAGAAAGAAAGAATACATAACATTTTTCAAAATGTTTGTATGCTAGAGTACAGTAGATTATATTACAATGACAAGATTTTTTGAAGGCTGGATTAGTATTTAAATGGTATGAAAGATATGTTGTTCCCCTACAAGCTTGGCTACTCTTGGCATTTGTGTTCTACAGACATTAGCAATGTTATTCCATACATTTCTATTCGTTTCTCAATATATGAATTAAGTTATAAACAAGTTGATAGTTTAAAGAGCTCTGGCCCATTCAGTGAGTTTATCATTGATCAATGCCAGCTGATGGGTCAAAAATGGAATCCCATGTACGTTCGCAGAACTCATGCTTTGCCCGAACTAAGAAAAGCAGACAGGTTTAGCACACACTTTAGCTAAGCCCAACCTAAATGCTACCATTTTTCCCAGTGCAGATGTAGGATAACTTAGGGTATGTTTATACTACCCGCCGGATTGGCGGGCAGTGATCGATCCAGCGGGGGTCGATTTATTGCGTCTAGTCTAGATACGATAAATCAACCCCCGAGTGCTCTCCTGTCAACTCCTGTACTCTACCACCATGAGAGGCGCAGGCAGAGTCAACAGGGGAGCAGCAGCAGTCAACTCATCGCAGTGAGTAGGTCTAAGTACGTCGACTTCAGCTACGTTATTCACGTAGCTGAAGTTGTGTAACTTAGTCTACGCTGGGGGTGGGATCGATCTAAGTCTACCAGATGAATCAAGCAACAAGGCGTTACCCTGAATCTACACTAAGAAAAGGAAGATCAGGCTTAGCTATCTCTTTTCCTAATCAAGAAAGAGCCTCAGGCACCCACTGATTTTGTATGGAACTCTAGGTTTTATCCTAAAGAAGAATTAATAAAACTCCAGATTACCACATGATTATGGTGTAGTTAGTTGTGATGATCAGCACTGTGCAATTCAGAGCTAAGTTACGGGACAGGGCTCGTCACATCAGTTCCGTCTCTAGCAACAGAACATTGTGCATCAATTTATGAAAGGGGCTGACAGAAAAGATCACTCAAGCTTCCATTAATGTGGAAAAAAGTTGAATTAATAAGTCATTGGAAAGAGAAGGAAATTACAGTCAGTGTTGTAGGAACAGAACTTTAAGAACTAAACCATTGTGTTCAACCTTATTTAAAAAATGAATAACTACCTCTAAACAAAGTCACTTTAAGCACTTGACATCATATATATCTTCCTACTGTATGTTCTACTCCATGCATCTGATGAAGTGGGTTTTAGGCCACGAAAGTTATGCCCAAATAAATTTGTTAGTCTCTAAGGCGCCACAAGTACTCCTCGTTCCTCTTACAACTATCCTGTTTCAAATAGCTAATCATGGTTCCTGATCAGCTTCCGAGACTATGAAAATTAGCTACCATACCACAAAACTAGTATTAGGGTGTAATGCTTTCCTGGTGCAGGTCAGCTGTGGGAAGAGTCTCTATAAGAGGCAGTATAACATGAGGAAACAGGGTCCTACGCCTGCCTTTTAGCAATTTTCAATTCAGCTTTAAAACAGATGATTAAATGATTCTCTTAATGTTAATGCCTTCTTACTAAAGCTAGGCATTTCCAAACGTTCTCGATATCAGGCAGTGTGGTGCAGTTCTGCCCTTATATGATTGGGCACACAGGAGCACCCAGTCCCCCTTCCCTGGCATCCTGCAGAGCTGTCACTGGTTACTTCATCTTCTCCATTCATACCTGTTCACTTAGTCCTCATGTGGAGTCCGTGAGCTAAGCTAATGGTCCACAAATCTCTAAACACGCATTGCTCACTGTCTGACAGATCACAGAATCATTGAATCATAGAATATCAGGGTTGGAAGGGACCTTAGGAGGTCATCTAGTCCAACCCCCTGCTCAAAGCAGGGCCAATCCCCAATTTTTGCCCCAGATCCCTAAATGGCCCCCTCAAGGATTGAACTCACAACCCTGGGTTTAGCAGGCCAATGCTCAAACCACTGAGCTCATCCTAGCTTGCCCATTGTGGGCTCGAGATGACCAAAACTAAGTCTCTTCTTTTTCCACCCAAGATCCCCCACTTCCTTTCCACCACATTCGCTTGTCAATTACACCACTATCTTCCTCCTAATCACCTTGGACTCCACCTCCCCATATAACTGGATTGAGTCTTGCCTCTTCTTTCTACACAATGCACCAAATGTTTGGCACAACAGCTCACATTCTTGTCTATTTCCTAGTCATCTCCTGCCTCCAGCCACCTGCTCTCCGACATACTCAATTGCCATTTTACTCCATTTTGTCCAGAACACAGATGTGAAAGCTATACCACTCTCGTCTTTCAACTCCTCCTTGCTTACTCCCTCTTCACACATTTGGCACTTCCAAACATAAAGCGTTTATACATACCTCAAATAGAGGGAAAAAAAAATATTGAAAAAGTTCTATTACATGAGCTGGCACATTTGTTGCACAACTTAGTTCCAATATGAAAAATAGTTCATTAAAATAATTCTTACTTTTATAGCAGAGTGCAAGGAGCAGCCATAATGCTTCTTGTATTCAGCTCGAATATCCAACAGGTCAATTTCTGATCTGGAAACCATGATTCTATTAAGAGTGAACTCATCAGTTCCAGCACCCTGATAAAATAGAAGAGAGCCATCTGGTACAATACACCATATAAAAGCATTATGCAAGTTAGGCAAAAAATCGGCATCTACATTTAGAAATAGCATTCTCCTCCCCACTTAACCTGACTCCAAGAATTATCTGTGGTAAGGGACCAGTCCCGTGTTTATTATTTACGGACATCACTCTTAGGGTACGTCTACACTACCCACTGGATCGGCGGGTAGTGATCGATCTATCGGGGATCAATTTATCGCATCTAGCGTAGACACAATAAATCGATCCCCGAGTGCGCTCCCCGTCGACTCCGGAACTCCACCTCCGCAGGAGACTGAAGCTGAGTCGACGGGGGAGCGTCAGCGGTCGACTCGCCGCTGTGAGGACGGCCAGGTAAGTCAGCCTAAGATACGTTGACTTCAGCTATGCTATTTGCATAGCTGAAGTTGCATCTCTTAGGTCGACCCCTACCCCGCAGTGTAGACCAGGCCTTAGAAACTTGACATTCTCTTACAGATACACAAGAGTTCAAGAATGGGTATGGAAGCTGAAAACCTACCTTCAAAGATTGGTGCAGCCTTTCAGCAAAGAATGCAGGCGTGTTATTCACACATTGAACTATTAAAAGAAAAAGTTCAGAGTTAGTTTAAATGGCCTGCTCTACAAACAATACCACCATACAACTTTCTTTGGCTTACAAGCCCTCACTATGAATAGACAGGACATGTACGGCCAGATGTTCAAAGCTAGTTAAATGCAATTGTATGTGCCAGCCTTGTACCGGTTAATGCCGGACATGCATGCACAAGTCAGGTATATACACATATGCACCTGGCCAATTCAGCATTCACTTTATAGTTCTCTTCCTGCTGATGGCCCAGGCTGGTCAACTACATGCCTTTTACACACTTACTCCCATGAGAGATGCGCCCACTTATACGAAGTATGAATCTAGCTACAGATTTTTAGTTAAAGCATTTATATTGTTAAGAACAAGACTTTATAGAACCCTCAGGCCTGCCCTGAAAGTAAAATACCAGAGTGCTACAGAAATGGTTCAGCACTATGGGTGGCTGAAGTCTGGTGACCCATAAAATTAGTCATTAGCGTCACTATTAAAAAGATCCCCACGTATGCTTGAGGGTTTTTTGGCACTTGCAAAGAGTCAGTATAAATGATGGCGGGCGTGCCTGGTGTATAGGACTTAGCACAAAGTATTCAGACTAATTTTACCTATCCTACTTTTTTTTTTTTTTTAAATAAAGGCACAGCTTGTTTTCAGCCACATTTCCCCCCCACAAGAATCTTACCAATGGCTAAGAGTAAATCCTCAAAATGCCCTGACATTTCACCCTGTATACTTTCTTCAATGGTCTTCTTGCTGATGTTCCTGTATTCATCAAATGCTAAAAGGATAACCAAACACATGTAGTAAGCATACCAAACTATCACAAGGAAATTACTCAACGTTCTCATGCGTCAGACTCCATTTGGGGTCTGATCCAAACCTTAGCGAAATTAACGGGAGACTTTCCACTACCTTCCATATTGTTTGGAACAGGCCTTTAATGAACACATACCATACGATGAGAGCAACATTAGCCATCATTCTAAGCCAATCAAGGTGATTGCCACTCTCTTACTTCAAGTGCCATCATTTTAACATTCACCACTTCCTCTCTCAAGGCTGTTTGCCTCTGTTCTTTAATGCAGCATGTCAGACCCTGCTTCAGTTAACCCATTTACCTAATTGTCTTGCTTTAATAATCATAAAATTAAGAATGACACTCAAATATATTAAGCAGGTGGAGACAAATTTTATCCACCGAAGGCTTTCACGATCCCAGGTTTCTTTATGAAAAAAAGAGGGTGTCTCATGCAGCACATTCCATCAGCCATACGGCAAAGATGCATTTAGTGATTCACAAAATAGCAAACACAATTGCGTCTTTATCAGAGGCTTGCTCGGTCCCCAAGTCTGCATGACATTTGTACATGCTGACAATTACATTTAAAGCACGCTATGCAATCCACACAGTCTTTGGAGACAGGGATAAGTAAAAGAAGACCTGCTGCCGGGGTTTAAGATCAATCTTTCCATCTCTTCTCCTGAAAAAGTGGGAATGAAAATACCTTCGAGTAAAGCTACACAGGAAAAGCCCACTTCAAATCTACATACGCATTGATATGTGGCACACTCAACAAGGACAATACACGCATCTTAAAGCTATTGTTTCAGCTCGCAGACTTAATAAACCTTCCATATGTGAACACATACAGCACTGCCTATCTTCACAACTGTAAGAGCTAGAAACTCAGGGGTTTTTATTCTGCAAGCTTTAGCAAAAGTTGATGGACCCACTGAAGTGATGGTGGGTCAGTAACAGTGAGAGGCACCTCAATCCAAATGACACAAAGATGCTTGGCTATAGGAAACAATTATCATGTAATTAGAAATATCACAAAATGGTCCAAAATCAATTCTTACTTAATTTCAGTTGAGGTATGCTCCTAAGGCACAGAATTTCAGTGAACTTATCTTCATCTGTACCCCACTTCTTCTCACCAGCATTATAGAGAACCTATTACAAGGAAAGAAAGGATATCAATGTGACCACTAGACTAGACTTCTCAAAAGAGGAATGTTGAGCCACACCACCGCAAACTAGTCTCTGCATTTTCAATAAGTTTTCTGAGGACAGGATTCTGAACCTGGGCGATGCAATGGACTTCATTGCAGTGCCGTGGTGTTGCTGTCATGGGCTGCTGAAACTAGCCTGGAAAGTTGAACTAGTTCTCTCTCGAGAGGAGTAGTCATAAAAAGCAGAATGTGCCTGTCTATTGAACACTGGAACATCTTCTACTGTGGAAGACCGACATTAAGGGATTCATATTTACCGAAGTGAGAAGGAGATTTTTCCATGAATAGGACAGCATGGAAATATTTGCTTTATGAAAGATATAATTTATCACAAAGTGAATGTTAGAGTTAATTCCAATGGGTCAAATCAGGACTTGTAAACAACGTGTCTTATTCAGGGATAGGGGTTCCTTGGAGCTTCCCCCTCATCCATTCCACTCAAGGGCATCAGTGGCTACGGGGTCGTCTTCACACAGAGACTTCACCATAATCCTCCAACTGGCCAAACTGGGGATTGGTGCTGATGGTATCCATAAAACCCTATTACATATCAGCTCCAGGCAGGTTTTGAGCCAGTCACGAGCTGCATTTGCAGTGTGTGTTGGCCCAGGATTGCTGGGCCCAAATTCTGCACCTCACCTGGTGGCAGCAAGGAGAGGAGCAACCCAAAGTTTTACACTGCTAATGGGACGTCTGAATAAAATGAAACTTTCCCCATAGGCCATTAAAAAAAAACAAAACCCAACTCAAAGAAACCCATGTTCATGTTGGCGCTCACCACAGATAAAATGGCAATACTTACACTTCAAAGGTTACTACACCAGTTTAACAACAATGCATTGAAGAATGAGGGGGGATTTGATAGCTGCTTTCAACTACCTGAAGGGGGGTTCCAAAGAGGATGGATCTAGACTGTTCTCAGTGGTAGAAGATGACAGAACAAGGAGTAATGGTCTCAAGTTGCAGAGCAGGAGGTTTAGGTTGGATATTAGGAAAAACTTTCACTAGTAGGGTGGTGAAGAACTGGAATGGGTTACCTAGGGAGGTGGTGGAATCTCCTTCCTTAGAGGTTTTTAAGGTCAGGCTTGACAAAGCCCTGGCTGGGATGATTTAGTTGGGGCTGGTCCTGCTTTGAGCAGGGGGCTGGACTAGATGACCTCCTGAGGTCCCTTCCAACCTGAGATTCTATGTTGGAAATTGGGAAACTAGGTACTCTAGACTGGATTATATATAGAAAACTAATGCCTGTTATAAGGAAGGAGATAGGGAAAAGAAAAACACAAAACAAAACACACATGTCCTAATCTGATGGTCTCCCTGCCCACTCCATTTAAACTTGGGGTGTTCAAAGTTCTGAATTTCTTGGGTATGATCCATCCCTGTAAGATGCTGATTAGCAGCTAATTTTGTATTGCAATAGATAACACTTTATATCTATGTGCCAAGCGCAGCTCAGTTTAACCACTGTTTTGCTTTGCTGTACCTGTGCATCCTTCTTTGCAAGATGTTCATCCACTTTCAAATTTTCGTCTCTTCTGCCCTGCAATAAGGAAGAGTGAACTTTAAAGCCCATAAAGAGGCAGAATTTGAAAGCCTCAAATACAGTCACGCCGTCTCCCAGTCACCCACCCAAGAATAATTATTGTGTATTGTGAAAAAGGAGCTCTTGCCGGCATCCTCCTACACCCCAAATTTGTCTGACAGGGTCATTAATAGCATCGTGTGTGGAAGGTTGAGCACGAGTATTTGGGGCTTAAGCCACCACTCCTGCTATTTCTCCTCTCTACCTCACCCCCACTCTGAACAAGCCTGGAGTAGTGACTCCCCCTCATTATGATCAACGATGCTGGGATCCAATAGGAGAGCGATGAATGAGGAAAACGGCATCGCTCTGCTTCTTATGGGAATAGGACAGAGCCTGGCCCTTCAAACTTTGGAGCAGGCAGCAGCAAAGGCCATACATGAATTGTGCATTGGCTTCACCACACAACTCCTCAGTCCTGATCTGTAACACTATGGTGCTGGGGGAGGGATAGCTCAGTTGGGGGGGAGGGATAGCTCAGTGGTTTGAGCATTGGCCTGCTAAACCCAGGGTTGTGAGTTCAATCTTTGAGGGGGCCATTTAGGGATTGGTCCTGCTTTGAGCAGGGGGTTGGACTAGATGACCTACTAAGGTCCCTTCCAACCCTGATATTCTGTGATTCTGTAACAGGTATAAAAGTAGACAAGGATACGATCAGACCATATCCATCTCAACCAACAAGTCCAGATAGGGACTCTGATCTCTAGAGGGGAAATAACAGTACTCATGCCACTTTCTTACCTTAAGTTTATATAAGCAAAGCTACGCACACCCTAGAAGTACTGTATCAGTTGTCAGATGATAAACTATGACTGCGGATATTTATAATTTCAAGTAAAATCTAAATACCAATTCTGTACCGTAAATATGTTGACTGTAAATTGAAGGAACTTACATCTGCCAGAGTTAACAGGGCTTTTCTGAAGTCACCAGAAGTGTCAGAACTGATGTCATCTCCAAGACTCTTCTTATATACTAAAAACAAAAATTTAATTGAATTCTGTAATTTAAAAACAACCACCAAAAAATCAAGGTAAGATTAGCAAAGGCATCTGGATGTCAAGGGAAGATCACTGACTGGAAACTGATTTGTTGTAGCCTTATCATCCTATCCTACCCAGCAACAACTCTGATGCACCAATGTTATGATACTAGGCAAGATCCATCAGTCCACGGACATAGTTTAGCCCCTTCCCCTTAGAATAATCATACGCATGGTCATATATCTAGGATCAAAGAATGCAGGCCACACCTACAGAATGGGGGACTGTATCCTGGAAAGCAGCGACTCTGAAAAGGATTTAGGGATCATAATGGACAAGCAACTCAACATGAGTTTTCAGTGTGATGCTGTGGCAACAAGGGTACAATTCTTAGATGTACAACCAAGGAAATAGTGAATTGGAAGGTGATTTTCCCACCTACCCCTCATCTATGGCACTGATGAGACCAATACTGTCCAGTGCTGGTGTCCACATTTTTAAAAAAAGGATGTGGAAACATTGGAGAGGATGCAGAGAAAAGCCTTAAAAATGACTTGAGGGCTGAATACAAATGCTGTACACAGTGGGAGACAGAGCTCCATCTGCTTAGTTTATCAACATGAAGAGAGGTGATTTGATTACAGTGTAAAAAGCACCTTTATGGGAAGAAAACACCGGGCTCTTTAATCTAGTGGACAAAGGCATAACAAGAACCAATGGCTGGAAGTTACAGCCAGACAAATCCAATTTAGAAATAAGACAAGTTTCTAACCGTGAGGGTTTTTAACCATTAGAACAAACTACCAAGGGAAGTAGTGGATTCCCCATCTCTTGATGTCTTCAAATCAAGACTGGATGCCTTAACAGAAGATATGCTTTAGTCAAACAGAAATTATTGGGCTCAAAACAGGGGTAACTGGGTGAAACAAAGGTCTTTGCAGGCTGCCCTCTGCTTGTTACAACTTCAAAGCAGATGTACAACTGCTTAGATTTTCTCAGTAAATATAAAATTGGTGGACATTTTTACTTCCTGCTTCCTGACTGGTGGGGCCATAATACTAATGTCGCTGTTGCCATGTTGGATGGGAGAAGAGGGACCTATAACTAACACCTGGAAACTATGACAGGAGTTCTGCACATACCACAGAGAAATTAAAATTCTAAGAAGTAAAAAGAAACTGCTCAATTATTTTACTATTATTTGCTTATCTAACAGATAATTAATGCTACAACCATGTCTTTTTTTTTTTTTTTTTTTTTTTAAGAAAAGAGTTGTAAAGCATTTCCCCAAGCCTGAGTTTGGTACAAAACAAAATATTTATCATTTCTGGGTTTACACAGTCATTTATAAATTCAAGAGTTGAAACTAGTGTAGTGACAGCAGTGTTACACGCCAAGGTGAGGGCGGAAGTCCAACGTAAAACCAGAGAACTCAAGAACAAATGGTGGACTGAGAAAGTGCAAGAACTCCAACATCTCACGGATATCCACAATACATGTGGTTTCTTTAGTGCCACCAAGGCTATTTATGGGCCAATTTGCCATGGTATGGATCCTCTTCGCTCTAGGGACAGAAGCACACTTTTGAAGGACAACGAAGCTATCAATTCTTGCTGGAAAGAATGTTTTGAAGATCATCTGCAACCACAGAATTATGGTTAAGGAGAAGTCCTTGAGCAAATCCCTCAACGACCATTTAGGGATGAGCTCAGAGACCCTCCCAATGTGTATGAGGTACACAATGCCACCAAGCAGATGAACAACAACATGGCAGCAGGTCTAGATGGGATCCCCACTGAAATCTTTAAGGACGGTGGACCAGAGCTAATTTGGCAGCTTTACACCTGCTTATCCTTAAAATCTGGATAAAGGAGGAGATAGCCAGTGAAATGAGGGATGCCCTGATTATCCCTTTTCTTGAAGAGGATGACCAAGTGGATTGTGGAAATTATTGTGGTATCTCCCTCCTAGCCATTGCAGGCAAAGTTCTGGCACAGATCCTTGCAACCTGCCTTCTGCCCTATCAGAAGAAATTGTACTGGAGTCACAGAGTGGTTTTCGACCATGTCGTGGAACTGTGGATATGATCTTCACAGCACAGCAGCTGCAAGAAAAGTGTCAGGAGCAAAACCGACCACTGTACATGGCTTGTATTCATCTAACTAAAGCCTTGATTCAGTGAATTGCCGTGCCCTCTGGACTGTACTTTCTAAGACTGGATGTTGTGATTGATATATCAATGTCCTAAGATTGCTTCATGATAACATGAAAGCAACTGTTCTGAGCAGCACTGGCTCCCAGAGTGAACCTTTCAAACGACAAACAGGAGTCAAACAGGGCTGTATCATCGCTCCAACCATGTTTGCGGTTTTTATTGCCGTCATTCTTTACCTAGTTGCTGGGAAGTTTACAGCTTGTGTTGAAATCATTTACAGAATGGATGGAAAGCTGTTCAGGCTTAGCAGGCTGAAAGCCAAGAGTAAGATCTCCCACAATAGATGATGTGAACTTCAGTATGCTGATGACAATGCAATCTTTGCCCACTCCGAGAAAGATCTTCAAACTATCTTGAATGTGTTTGGTGATGCTTACGCATGTCTTGGTTTCACTCTTAATATCAAGACGACTAAAGTGCTCTATCAGCCCTCTCCAAATGAAGTATTACATGCCCCACCTATCAAAAGTCAATGGAGTGGCACTGGAGAATGTTGATCATTTCCTCTACCTTGGAAGTCACCTTTCATCCAAGGTAGATATTGATGCAGAAATTCAACATCACCTGAGCTGTGCCAGTGTAGCCTTTTCTCGTTTACGGCACAAGGTTTTTGAAGATCACGACATTCTATCAGACACCAAGCTTCTTGTTTATCAAGCCGTTATTCTCCCAACACTGTTGTATGGGTCCAAAACTTGGACAACCTATAGACACCACTTGAAAATCCTTGAGAGGCATCATCAACGCTGCCTTTGTAAGACTATGAAGATCAAATGGGAAGACAGGCGCACCAATATTAGTGTTCTGGAAGAGGCAAAGACCACCAGTATCGAGGCAATGATCATCCGTCAGCAATTCCACTGAACTGGTCATGTCCAGACACCAGACCATCACCTCCCAAAACAGGTCCTGTTCTCTGAGCTGAAAGAAGGGCACCGTAATGTGGGTGGACAATGGAAGCGTTATAAGGACTTGCTGAAGGACAACCTAAAAAAAAAAAAATGTAATATTGACATGGATACTTGGGAGACACTTGCCCAGGATCGCTTAAAATGGAGTGAAGTCCTACGTGATGACAAGCTGAAGAGGACAAGAGGCACAGGAGGAAGGAGAGACTGGCTTCCAGTCATGGTCAGCCTCCTGCTGAGCCTGAAAACATTTGCCCTCCTTGTAATAGAACTTGTGGTTCAAGGATTGGCCTTATTAGCCACCTGAGGACCCATAACTCCCATGGAAGATGATCATACTCTGTAACGAATGATCGCTCACCACCACACTGCAAGTTACAATTAAAAGCAATAAGTTTGCCAGCTTGGGAGCAGTGTTTGAGAACTAAGGGGAGATTTGACATTTTTACTCCATTAATAATCTTCATAATTCCCTAATTGTTTAGGTACTTGTATGCCCTCAACAATATGAGCCGCAAGGGTTGCATCATCTGCAAACAGGTCCCTTAAGATGATCTATTTCACCTTTGTCTTAGCTCTGACCCTTGCAATGTTAAGCAAACCATCATCTCTGGTGCGAAGATAAACACCTTCTTTAACATCACAGAATGCGTATTGAGGCAGGAATTAAGAAAATATTAAATATTAATATCAGTTTGCAGATGATGCAACATTTGTGGCTCAGAGTGTTGATGCTCTACAACATCTTATTACAAGATGTATATTGCTTAACGTTGTAGTTATGTTCCTGAAAAATGCTACTTTAAGTGAAACGATGTTAAGCGAATCCAATTTCCCCAAAAGAATTAGTGTAAATGGGGGGGTGGGGGTGTTAGGTTCCAGGGAAATTTTATTCGCCAGACACACACACACACACACACACACACACACACACACACATATATAATATATATATAATATATACACACACACACACACACAAAGTTTTAAACAGACAATTTAATACTGTACACAGCAATGATGATTGTGAAGCTTGGTTGAGGTGGTGAAGTCAGAGGGTGGAAGAGGATAGGATATTTCCCAAGGAATAACCTACTGCTAAACGATGAACTAGCACTCGGCTGAGCCCTCAAGGGTTAACCCATTGTTGTTAATGTAGCCTCACACTCTACAAGGCAGCACATGGCAGAGAAACAGACACACACCACGTGTGTGTGAGAGAGAGATGTGCATTGCCCCTTTAAGTACACTGCCCTTTTAAGTGGATCAGCAAGTTGAGACAGCAGCTGCTGCCAGCAAACTCCCTCTGTCCTGAGCCCTGTCGTATGTCCCCTGCTCTGTGGAGCCGGGGTACAGGAGCAGGGAAACATTAGCACCCCTCTTTCCCCCCCACTCTGCACCTCCAAGGCAGAGGGCAGGAGCAGCACATGTGAGGAGCTGAACTGCCGGAGCTGAACTGCCGGCCACACAGGGAACTCAGGAGAGCGGGGAGCTGATAGGGAGGTTGCCGGCTCACTCTGGTTCCAAGCCCCCACCAGCTAGCTCCAACGGGCTGCTCTTTCTGCAAGCAGTGGACAAAGCAGGCGGCTGCCAAACAATGTTATAAGGGAGCATTGCGCAACTTTAAACGAGCATGTTCTCTAATTGATCAGCAACGTAACAACGTTAACCGGGATGACTAAGTGAGGAGTTACTGTACCAAATTTTCTAATTCATACAAAATCTTTGGGCTAACAATAAGCTTGAAAGACTATTATCATGCACCAAGGCTCTTCAGCACCAGTTCCAGATATCATCTTAGATGGTATTAATCAAGATGCCGTTGACCAATTTTGCTACCTTGGCTCTATTGTTACTAGCAACGCAGATCCCGATGCTGAGCTTACTAGTAGAATTGGCAGAGCAGCCAGAAACTTTGGTCGTTTGCAAGACAGAGCCTGGAACAATAACAAATTGTCAACTAAAGTGACAATCCATATTCAGAAAACACGTTTTATCCACTCTTCTATATGGCTCAGAAACATGGACAACTTATGCCAAAATACCAGAAGACTACACAGTTTTCATATCAGATGCTTGTGTAAAATTCTTCAAATAAGTTGGCAAGACAGGGTGACAAATGTGGAAGTGTTAAATCATGCTGCTATGTCATTCATGGGAATGTTGATTAGTAAGAAAAGACTCAGGTGGCTTGGCCATGTCAAGCAAATGCTGGATTACAGGATTCTGAAGAGTGTGCTGAACTCTGAAGCTCACGAAGGGTCTTGAAAGAGAGGCAGACCATCTGCAGATTTCAGGATGCTTGCAAAGGTGATTTAGTATCCTTTAGAATCTGGGAAGGGAGCGCAGAATGCCACCCTGGTTGGAGGAGTCAGCTTGTAGATGAAGCGAGGGATTGAGAGGCAGATTGGCTCGAGATTTGTGATGACCAGCATCAGAGGAGGAAAGAATCTGCTGCTTGGATTCAGAGCATTGCTAGTGAGTGGGTGTGCTGTGGACAGGACTGTTACGCGTGCATCGGACTGAGCAGCCATCAAAGAACTCAAAGAGCGACGGTGCCATTGATATACCCTCATCACTGTAGTATGCAAGAGAGTCGGACATTTGTGGATTTTATCCTTGCAACACCTCGGGGAGGAGGGAAACTTTATCTCCATCTTAGACAGGACCTAAATTAAGCAACTTGTCCAAGGTCACAAAGAAAAAGAGTGCCCCCGAGGTAGGAATTGAACCCAGCTCTCATTCTAGTGCCCTATTCATGTATGTCATACATCTGTCTCCACAGGCTTTTCTGTGCCAACAGACAAAACACTACCACACTGACGTTTTCTTTCACGGGAACTTTTTTTTGCTTTTCATTTGTTTTACGTCCTGCCTTTAGTTTGCAAAGCTTCCTGTGGAGATTATATAATGCATTACAGTAGGCAACTCGAACTGCTCCTTATATGGTACTTTAAACTAGCCTACCACACAAGAAACTATAAATCTCCTAGGTATGAATCCAAACAAGGCTGTACCACACATTAGGTGCATCTGTTCCAAGCCTATGCTTCCATAGTTTGCCCTTCTAACGTTCAAATCAATCTCACCTGCTATACTGCTAAGCAACTAATCTCCTGGGAAAGGAGCAGAACTGTTGCCAGTTACCATGAGAAACAAAGCAATAAAAATCTCAAGTTTTCCTGTAATTATGTATACACACACGCACACACGACGAAAACCACACGTTCTGGTACCTGAACATTTAAAATGAGAGATGCAAGCTGCGCTGTCAAGAGCCTTTGGACAAGTTGGGGGGAGGGATAGCTCAGTGGTTTGAGCATTGGCCTGCTAAACCCAGGGTTGTGAGTTCAATCCTTGATGGGGCCATTTAGGGATCTGGGGCAAAAATTGGGGATTGGTCCTGCTTTGAGCAGGGGGTTGGACTAGATGACCTCCTAAGGTCCCTTCCAACCCTGATATTCTATGAATTTGTTTCTGCTTGAAATGGACAGTATTTTTGAAATAGCATGACAATGAATTGCTCAGAGAATGTGTATGGCAAATACACATTGAAAAATACTTACTTAGAAACTTCATTAAACCTATGAGACCATTAGGTTTCTTTGGCATGCATAGCATTCAGTAACATCTCTTCAGTGGAATCACACAGGCTTCGCTATGGGTGAGAGTCCCACTTCATGTAAACATACTCGTGTTAGCTCAATGAGAACTAATGGGAGTATAAGTAGTAGTGTTGCTGCAGTGGCATGGCTTACCTGCTCTGAGTACATACCTGTAAGGTTCAGGCAGGTTTATACTTGGCCTTACTGTGGCTTCCCATGTTACTGTAGCTACATGGCTATTTATGCTCACGCTAGCTCTCAATATGCTATATACAAGATCCTGTATACAAGATCGTAATCACACCCTAGCTCATAATGTAGATGTAGCCACAGTGCAATGCTTAGTAATCTGTTCTGTGCATTTTTCCAAATCACTAAAAATAATGGACCAGATTCTCTGGTATCCACTGGGTACAACTGGAGCGGCAGCCCCAAAGGTGCTGTTTGAAACTCCCATATTATGGAGCTGGTTCTATGCCAATCCTGGTGTAACAAATACCAGCCTGAGATATACTCTAAGGTACATCTACACGACCCGCCGAGTGATTGAACTATCGGGGATCGATTTATCACATCTAGTGTAGACGTGATAAATTGATCCCCGAGCACATTCCCCATCGACTCTAGAACTCCACCTCCGCGAGAGGCAGAAGCGGAGTCGACAGGGGAGCAGCAGCGGTCGACTCGCCGCTGTGAGGATGGCCAGATAAGTCAACCTAAGATACGCAACTTCAGCTACACGAATAGCAGTGTAGATCAGGCCTAAGTTGCTTCGGATGGCTATATCCCATAGGAGCAAGTATGGTAAACTGGAGTAATAGGAATGCTCTGGACATGCCCCCTCAATATTTCTATGCTGCAGGAGGGGGTGGCATAGGAGCCAGCTCTGCTAGGTCTTCACTACTGGGAGTAATCTTCACCTGGGTAGAGCCAGCAGCTTTACTGGCCCTTTGTGCCAGAGCAGCGCAAAGGGCCAGAACGCAGAGGAGCATCTGACCCAGAAAGAAGTGTTCAGAAACCAGCACCCTCCCCCACAGCATCAAACATTATATTAGTGTGACAAAGTTCCTCCTCTACCTCGGTGGGTCCTGCGCTTATTGGCGGATTCTGCTTGCCTCAGAGATCTTCCCCTCTAGTAGACTCCACAGTCCAGGTTAACTCCTCCTGTGTCTGATCAGGAGTTGGGAGGTTTGGGGGGAACCCGGGCCCGCCCTCTACTCTGGGTTCCAGCCCAGGGCCCTGTGGACTGCAGCTGTTTAGAGTGCCTCCTGGAACAACTGCATGACAGCTACAACTCCCTGGGCTACTTCCCCATGGACTCCTCCCAACACCTTCTTTATCCTCACCACAGGATCTTCCAGCAGTACGCCCTCTTACTCTCAGCTCCTAGTGCCTCTTGCTCCCAGCTCCTCACACGCAACCTCCTTCCACAGCTCCTGACATGCGCCCCTCACTGACTCACTGGGAGGCTTTTAACTAGTTTCAGCCAGCCCGATTGGCTGCAGGTGTCTCAATCAACCTCCCTGCCTTCTGGAAAGTTCTTAATTGGCCCCAGGTGTCTTGATTAACCTGGAGCAACTGCCATAAGGTATCAGGGATTTGTTTAGCCTGGGGCTAACATACTGGTTCCTTACCACTTTCCTATAGCCCTCTGGCCTTGCCCCGTCACATTAGGTATGTACAGACACATGCTGTTAGAAAAATACACACAATTCAGAAGTGCATCAATTGTTAAAATAATTCTCCCAGACTCATATGCCAAGTTTGTTTGCAAAGAGTTTGCATGGCTGAGTCATTTGCCCCTGAAAGTGGAGCTTATAATGAAAAGACGACGACAAATCTTAAAAAAGTCATTCCTATTAGTTGCTGTTTGTACTGTGCACTTTAAAGTAATACATGCACAACTCTAAAGGGAAAGAACCGAATATGCAAGATATAAAGGAGCACATCACCACATTCCTTGGGGGAAAAAAAATCCATTACTGGCCAAGCCATGCATCTGAAATTGGAATTTGGCTGCAAGGGTAAAATTTTGCCCTCAGATGCTTGCACACGGCTCTAGTTTCAATAGACGCTGCCTGCACAGTGTGTACTTAAAAAGCAAATTTGTTCCCAAATATGGAATTCTGTCCTGTAGGTACTGGAGTGGTACTGCATGCTGAATCACCTCATGGGAGTACATGTGTCTGCTAACAGCATAATACACTGAATCTTTTGTAAAGACAGCAATTACTGCAAAATACTTTTTGTAACTAAAAACTCAACTTTCCAAATTCAAAATAATCACTTTTCATAGATCATTTCAAGTAGGTTATCGAGCATTGGTAGGATGCAATCAGGTAATGGTATTACTATACATATGTTTGAGAAAGCATTACCTGTATAGTATGCCTGGGATACCTCTTTCATTTGCTTACTGCTCCTGGAGGCTAGGATTTCTATCAGTGCCTTTTCATTAGTTCCACTACCCTTAAAAACAAAGACACATACAGTTGACTAAAAGGAAAAAAAATACAATTTTTATAGAGGTTGTTTGGGAATTAGTTTCAAGTGACCTGAAACATGAATTGTAAACATCACACATTGTAAATAAAAACCAAACCAGGTAATACCCAAAATACTGTGATTTCAAATCTCAAAATTCAGACAATTCACATTAGCAAGGAAATAAAGTTTGTGAAAAGATTCAATTACTGAAATGAAAAGTTATTTCAGCCTATCAAGAGATAGCTCATTAGGTTTCACAGTTTCTCAAATCTGCAAATAAGGGAATGATAACAGGGACCAGGTTCTGCTAGAATACACACAGCTCTGAGAATGCAGGTCACTCCTACATTTCAACACATTTGACGTTCTAATCTCAGGACTCTTGAGCACAAAGAACAGACATGCCAAATTAAGGGTTGTTTTAGTGACCTGAAATAGAAATAGACAGCAGAACACCAAACTCAGATCCCCACTTACAACAAAGTCAGGATTTGAAAAGAGTTTCCGGAAACGAATAGCTAATAAATTGCGGCATGATTTCCCCTGTCTTCTTATAACTGAAACACTACAAAAATGTCATAGCCCACCAATAAGATATCTGAAAAATGGACTAATTTTTCCATCACCCTGATATTTTGCATCACACACACTAGGGAGTAGAGATAGATGAACAATTTCAACTTTGGAAGCGACAAAGGGTCCTGTGGCACCTTATAGACTAACAGACGTATTGAAGCATAAGCTTTCGTGGGTGAATACCCACTTCTTCAGATGCAAGCAGTGGATTTCCACTGCTTGCATCTGAAGAAGTGGGTATTCACCCACGAAAGCTTATGCTTCAATACGTCTGTTAGTCTATAAGGTGCCACAGGACCCTTTGTCGCTTCTACAGATCCAGACTAACACGGCTACCCCTCTGATAATTTCAACTTTGTTTTAACAAAATTCCATTTTGACCAAAACAAACATTTCAGTGAAAATTCGGTTTTGGTAACTTTTTGTTGTTATTTTTCAATGAAACTTTTGGGAAATATTTTGAAAAATGTCATTTCAAATGTGTGGAACCCTTCCTTCCCCACCCTCAATATATCCCCCCGCCCCCCCCACCAAGTAAAAAAGTTTTAGTGTTTTTCATCTCCCTAATGAAACTAAATACATGTTTTCATTTGGGAAAAAAAATGTAATGGAAAATTTTAAACAAAAAAAATATTTTCATATTCTTTGAATTTTTTTTACAAAATATATTTACCTTCTTTTTAACTGGCTCTAAATCAAATGAAAGAAAAATTTGCTTGCAGACTTACTTTCATGGATTTCTTAAGCTGTTTAGCATCAAACACAGCTGGTGGTGTTACAAGTGCAACCATAACACGCTCCAGATTGCCCGAGAGATCACTCTTCAAGTCATCTTTCAGGTCCTAAACAAACAGGGAAGACCCAGGGTGATTAGCTCGCACTTTCACAGATCACGTTATTTCCAGATGAAATGGCGGTTTAGGAAGTTTAGTTGTTGCTACTGGAATAATTCCACCCTGCTTCTCCTCAATCATTTCTACTTTCAGAAGCATCTTGCTCATGGCTGTGTCTCTTTTTGAGGTTTCGTTCCAAAACAAAATTACTACTACTATTTAGAAAGCAAATTCCACTCTTTCAAAATTAAGGCCAAATTAAGGTCAGCCCACTTTATGTCTAAAAATCACAGAAATGTAGATATATTGATTCTCAAGAGAAAATGGAGAAGGCAGAGAATCAGATTCATTTGTTAGTTGCTCCAGGAAAAGGTAACTGCGGATGCTGGAAAAGGGGCCTTTTGACTCCTAGCCTTAACTCATTTGTCATCTTGCCAAAAATAAATGGTAAGAGTGACTTTATTTACAGTGCCTAGTCCACACTGAAACAGTGGCACTGGTTTGGCTCCTTGTTTAGCATATGCTTCATTGCTTAGTGGTGCACTGAAAAGAGAGTTAGTATTTTTTCCTAATCTCTATTCTCAGAACTGGCTATAAATTCAAATGGAGTTAGACGTATTGATTTCTCATATCCTGTCTCATAATCAAGATCTGTCAGTATGTTTGTGCATATGCAGGTTAGTTTGCATAATGAAGATGCTACAGGATGATATTTTTACTGTCAGTTATCCTCCCCAAGCTGTACCTTTCCTGAAGCTGCCCTGTACTCCTTGGCAATCAGCTGCCGCTGAGCATTTGATCGCTCAGTGAGGATGTTGATCAGTGTTTTCTCATCCGTCCCTGAAAGAAAATCATTTTACTCAAGGTTGTTCAACTCCCAGTTTTACACAACCCAACAAAACACCTAATGCACTGAAACTAAAATGAGTTATTCAAACTAGTTTTAATTCACTGGGAAACAAAGCATATTATTCACTTTTGTACTTCAGCAAGGAGGCATTTTAGTAACCAAGTTGTTCTTGCTGATTTGTCAATTTCTTCTGAAATGATCTCCATCAGGAACACTTGCTGAAAGCAAACAGAAAATGAGAACGGAAAAGATACTTTCAAATGGAGATGAGACCTAGGCAGATATTATCTTAGTGTAAGGGGGGGTTCAAGTGGTTATAGTAGTACTCCCTCATCAAAATCATAAAACGCCCAATCATCATAGTTACTGATTGCATGGAGGCATTACACCTTGAATACTCTGTGCAGCTCTGGCCACCCCGTCTCAAAAAAAAGAAAAAAAGAAAAAGATATATTAGAACTGGAAAAGGTACAGAGAAGGGCAGCAAAAATGATTAAGGGGATAGAACAGCTTCCATATGAGGAAAGAGATTAAAGAGACTAGGACTTCTCATCTGGGAAAAGAGACTACTAAGAGGAGATATGGTTTTATAGATGTCTATCCTGACTCTTGCGAAGAAAGTGAATAAGGAAATATTTACTTCTTTACATAACAAGAACCAGGGTTCACCCAATTAAATTAATGTTCAGCATGTTTAAAACAAACAGAAAGAAATATTTCACAGTCAACCTGTGGAACTCATTGCCAGGGGAGATTGCGAAGGCCAACAGTGTAACAGGGTCCAAAAAAGAATTAGCTAAGTTCATGGCCGATAGGTCCATCAATGGCTATTAGCCAAGATGGTCAGGGATACAATCCCACGATCTGGGCGTCCCTAACCTCTGGATGCCAGAAGCTGGGAGTGGATGACAGAGGATGTATCACTTGATGATAACCTGTTCTGTTTGTTCCCTCTCAAGCACCTGGCATTGGCCACTATCAGAAGACAGGATACTGGGCTAGATGAACCATTGGTCTGAGCCAGTATGGCCGTTTTTATGGCACACCAAATTCCAGTATTTTTGCGCTAAGCCCGACACACAGAATACCAGATCTGCTTTTCTGTAACAATACAGGAGTGAGACTTAGATGCATATTTACCAATTCCTTTGATTGCCTTCCGAACAGCTTCAGCATCCTTGGATGCATTAAATCCTGGGTAATCGCGAATGGTTCCTCTGCTTCCCACCTAGAGATCAAAACAACATTTTGAGATCTAACAGCAACAAAAATCCCCAAAGACTTTTAGGTTCAAAGTTTGACAAACTGTTTCCATCTGCTTCATATTTTCATCATGGCAACAATAAACTAGCGTTTAAAATTTAATTGGGCTCAGGGCTGGCAGTGTAGATTTCCCACATTTTAATCACAGCTCTGATATCAACTCTCTCACTGGCCTAATGTAGCCTCGCTTCAGTTTCCCTATCCATAAAATGATGAGATAGCTCGAGAGGTCCCCAGTTCAAAAAGCATAACACAAGCTGCAGCAGCTCAAAGAGCCCAGATGCTGTAGCTGGGGCCTGTAACATCATATCCCCAGAGGATAGGAGATAATACATACTCACCAGTGGGTTATAGATGCACAATGATTTATTAAGCCATGGTGACATTTGTTTTTTCAAACTTATTTCTGTAGCAAAACGTTCATTTTGGCAGATTCACCAGCAAGGTTGGTGCCAATATATCCCCTGTTCACAGGCTTTTTGAAGTATTCATAATCTCGATTAGTGATGGGGAGATTTGTTCCCCCCTCCCTTTTGTATTAATTATATTATATTATTATTATTATTAAAGAGAAAGTTCCATGCCAGGATAGCCCTTTTTGTATTAAATTGAAGGAAAATTCTAGCTCTGGCATTGACACCCAGGGGAAACGGCGATTGCACAGGCTTGAAATTCTAAATATTGAAATAACTTTCGGTGAGGCCTCTGGGCATGACTGGAATATAAATTTCAAACAAACAAAAATACTCAGATTATAGCAATGCAAGTTACCTTACTCTCAATCATAACTGCATTGCTTTCCCCATAAAACA
This sequence comes from Macrochelys suwanniensis, assembly GCA_033296515.1. Lineage (NCBI taxonomy): Eukaryota > Metazoa > Chordata > Testudines > Chelydridae > Macrochelys > Macrochelys suwanniensis. The sequence continues at coordinate 19,920,738 of CM065779.1, read as the reverse complement.
CCAATGTGCCGGAGGGAAGATGATCATTTTTAAAGCAAGCAAAATTAGGTCTGGGTGGTAATAGGGAAAAGAAATTGGATAGGCACGGTGTTGCTGAATACAATTTATGGTTAAATAGATCTAATTCACAGTGGACACCAGCTAGATTTTTTTTTTTTAAATTCAGGTTTTTGATCAAAGAGCTTCTACATTGTTAGAGAAAGGTACAAACACTGCTTTATATAAACAAAATAATCCTCTTTCCCCGTTACACCCAAATTGTGCAGAGTATTATCAGCAAAAATGTATGTGAAGCAAAAGTGTTGACTCATTGGTGGACGGTGCATTTGGATAGTGGGTTAGTGGTTCACATAAAATGACCTAAGTTCAATTACTGGGAGGATAAAAGGGAAAGCAAGTTTGATACTTTCATCTTAGCTGTGATGGACAAAAATTTTAAAAGTGGAACCTGATTTTGGGTGTGTCAATTTCATAGGAATTATTTTGACAGGGACCAACCTGAAACACCCTAGGGCTTGATCTTCAGAAGTGATGATGAGCAACCACAAATCCAACTGAACTCTATGGGAGCTGCAGTAGTTCACCATCTAATGAAGTGGTTCTCAACTGTGCTCCACCACTTGTTCAGGGAAAGCCCCGGTGCGCTGGGCCGGTTTGTTTACTTGTCGCGTCCGCAGGTTCTGCGGGTCACGGCTCCCACTCACCGTGGTTCACCGCTCCAGGCCAATGGGGGCTGCGGGATGTGGCGGACAGTACATCCCCCGGCCCACGCCGCATCCCCCATTGGCCTGGAGCGGCAAACCACGGCGAGTGGGAGCCGCAACCAGCCGAACGCACGGACGCAACAGGTAAACAAACCGGCCCAGCGCGCCATGGGCTTTCCCTGAACAAGCGGTGGACCACAGTTGAGAACCATTGATCTAATGAGATTCAGGGCCTTGCTGTATCAAACTGGGCACCCCCAAAATTGCACCACCGCGATCAGTGGCAACTTTCAAAGATTTGTTTGCATGTGTACACATCATTAACGTACCACAACACGGTATGGTTAGCAGTCACTCCTCAAGAGAAGGCCAGGACGGAAACAGAAGGGGTTACATAGGTCAGGGCTCAAGTGAATTCACAGACATTGAAAAGCTTTACACCCTCCCCCTTCCCATACTCTAGCTAGTTCCACTCAGTGCCTGAGCACAAATCTTTATATTAAAATAATTCAGTTAATAGCTTGTTTAAGCCTCAACTCTGACCTGCTTTAAAGTTATTGAAACCTGGTACAAAGGACTCTATGCATGTTAATGAGCTTATTAAAGTTAAGAGCCACTGGCCACAGAAAGATTAAAAGCCACGTCATCATCATTGCACAGAGACGCACAACATTGTGAGCTTCTTTCGCAGTAGCTGATATAGTTCTTATTTCCAAGGCTACACAGACAGTGTCACAGTTCTGGGAAACCGCACCTGTGTTTCCCCCTCGTGGTCCAGCAAGGGCACCTGCTTGAGGCTCCTGGCTCATCAGCCCTCACCTTTCTTGGGCAGACTCCTGCGTCTCTCTTCCTCCTGATCAGGATTTTTGGAAGCAAGCAATTGTGCAGCCTGCACTATGTGTCTCAACATGTCAGACTGCCTACACAGGCCTGCATCTGCAGCAATGTTCCCTCTAATTTTTGACAGGCAGTGTGTGCAAAAAATTTCTTCTGTGCAAATTTTTGTGCACATGGTGTTTCACCATGTGCGCGGGGTTTAGGATCTGTGTGCACGCACACAGCTTAGAGGGAACTCTGTGCTTTATAGCCACCGAGGACAAAACAAATAGCCTAACTGCCCACAGTTAGAAGTTACCTCATAGCCCTTTCTCCGCAAGTAGATTTATTCTTAAGGTGAAAACATTACCGAGAACACGTTCAAACAATAAAACAAGAGCTCTGGTACATGATCAGTCCTTTAAACTGCATCAAATTCATAAGTGCCTTGGCTCTGAACAAGCACACTGATGCATAAGTTAGCCTTTCCTTTGATCTTCAGAGACCCTGCATCAGTCAGACTGATTCTCTCCTCAGGGATAGCTTCAGAAGGTGGAGTCTGGAGGTGGGACTTTGCATTCATCTCTCCCCAGGTATTTCTTAGGAAACTCACAACTTTGCCCCAAAAGTTCCTTCTTGTCTGGCACATTGTTTGAAAGTCTTCTGAAGCTCATAACACTTCCCAAGCCACATCTCCCTCCTAGAGAGTTTACACATTCCCATAATACATTAACTTTGCATTTAAAATACAGTGGACTCCAAAGCTATTTAAATTTAATTCAATAAGATCTCCCAAAGATATTGCAAGAAATTGCCATATCTGTCACAGACCTCTCATATCAGTTACAAGGAGGTAAATGAAAAGTGCTACACTGTCAATTTTAAGTACCATTAGAAATACAAACCAAACGTATTTGCTAACTGGATGTTACAAACTCAATGAAAAATGTTATTTTCAAGCTTTCAGGTGGGCATTGCAAACAATGACAAGTAAAAATCCCACAAGATGCTACTCTGTGAAGTTTTCAGTTTTTACAGTATATATTGTTACATATGGAGACAGTTTTACTTACCTTCAAATCATCTGTTCTCTCCCTAGATTGACTCTGACCTTATTTTTCCCCCTCTCACACTGTAATACAGGCTCCATTGAGTTGTACGGACAGTTTGATTTTGCATTTCCTGAAGTGTTTAACATTGTTTTCATAGACACTTGATTTTGTCTTGACTAACTGAATGGAGTTTAACGATCACCCTTTATTAGGAAACTTTGCAAGGCGAACACTTTTGAAGTTTGCTTTTTTTCCCCAAAAAGTAACACATTTTGGGGGGTTATGATTAACCAAGTGCTGCTACACTTAAAGGATTGCTATATATAATTACAGAATTAAAGACAAAAAAGTGTTAACATTAGTTTAGATACAGATCTGAAGGTGAAACTTCCTCATGAAAGTTATAGCAGTAAGCTTCCCTGTATAGGCTGTTTGGCAAGTGCGGGAGCATTGTTTAATACCAGGATATGCTGAAACATTATTGCACAACTACTGCCTTCATCATGGACTCCTCCACATCTTGTTCCCACAAAAGTAAATAGCACTTCTTGGTGAACACATGTCAAACACAAGCAAGTTATTCCCCAACTACTTTACATCTTGTGAATTATTGCCTGCTGACAAAAATACTGTCCAGTGTGACTACCTTAATGAAATACATAAACAGGAAAGATGTACTTTGAAACAACAGCAGCGATAAGATGTCGTCGTTCTAAATATTCATACTGACACGGAATAACCTCTGGGTCCCAATAGGACACCCCTATCATTGTTTTCATAGTTCAATATGGGATAATCTGAACACGATCTTCCTCCCTATAGTATCCAATAAGGCAGTACACAGAACTCCAATGGTGAACATTTAACTGTAGAGTCCCAGAGTGATTAATTAGTATTAAGATTGAAATTAACACCAATTACTCAGATCACTTTTTTTTTTTATGAGCAGCAACATGACAAGTAGGGGAATTTAATATGGACTTAGCACCCAAACATATTTAGGGTATGCAATAAATGTATTACTCTTACAGTTCTGGAAACCTACATCTTCTCTTCAGCCACAGAAGATGTAAAACACTGGCAGCAGCAGTCCCATCTTCCTTACACTGCTCCAACTGGGTTTCTCAACCGTGTCCCTGACCCAAAAGGACAGTCAGTTGGAGACAGAGCTCAGTCTCCATGTCCACCCTATCTTAGGGGGTCTCTGCTGAGATTGTCAAGCATTGTGCATTTTCACTGGTCACTAGCCTGAGATTAGGCACATATTTTAATTAACTAAACCTGGTAAATGACAACAGTATCTGACCAATATTTGCAGGCTTCCGACCTGGAGTTTCTTTCCTCCAGGGTCTATTGCTGGAGATTCTCCCTTCCTGTAGCACAGCTCTAGCTCCACACACACTTCTTATAGGCCACACTTATCCCCTTCTCAGCTGTATCCGATTAGTCAATGTAATTGAACTGGCTATTTAGATTGTAAACTCTCTGTGGCTGGGACTTTGTACAGAGCCTAGCAGAATAGGCCCCTGGTCTCAGCAGCAGCCTGTTGTAATGCAACTAATAAAATGAAGAACTAGAAAAAGTCAGCTAACGGCCGTCTGCTGAAAGAGCACTGGGTCGAGGATATTTCAGTTCCTCCCACTGAAGGGTTACTGTAAGGCAGTGCGAGTGAACAATCCTGGGAAGAAACTGGACAAGCATTGAAAAAAGCACAGATCAGCTACTTAAGACAGGAAATCCATAACCAGAATCCTAGTTCCATTTCCTTGCCCTGCTTGTATTTAAGTTATTTAAATGGGGAAACAGGGATATAGCCTTGTGGGTGTGGAGGGGAAAAAAAGCAAACAGGCTATGACCTCAGTCTTTCAGGAATGTTGACTTAGTTACATCATTTAAAAAAATCTGCATTGTCCCGATTCTGCACTCCTATCAGTTCAGGACATGTTTGGGCTCAAAGCATTGACAGAAACAATAAGAGATATACATGGCTAGCACATTCCTGAGATTGTTCCCACCAACATTGCATTGCCAGTACCGTGGTGCCCTGTGTGTAGCTAGCAGAGACTGTCTTCGGGATATTTTTAACACACATCCACTTTATTCAGATAACCCTCTGCTTATCCTGAGGAAGCGTAGTTGAATGCAGGTAGAAACTAAATCAAGGGAAGTAATCAAAAGGGTGTGATCTTGCATCCCATACCCAGGCAAAACTTCCTTTGGCTTCGGTGGGACTTCTGCCTTGCATGCAGACTGCAGTGCTGAGCCAAGTTTTTCTTCCTCATCCCTTCCTCTCCCATAATAAAACAAACAAGAAAGCCATCTGCCTACAAATAGATTAAGCACCCCAAATCAATCAGATTTTGGATAGGAATATCTATGAATGATATAATGATAAAACCAGGGGGGCAGGATTTTAAAAAATATTTAAGTGAGTTAGGAGCAGAAGTCCCATTCACCTGTAGTGGGACTTCCGCTGCTAACTCATTCAGGGTACGTCTTCAGTGCAATCAGGGGTGTGATTTCTGCGTGTGTAGACATACCTGAGCTACCTTAAATCTCTTGCTAGTTCAGGTTCCAACAGAAGTGAAGCCATAGCAGTGCCAGCTGCTGCTCAAGTATGAGCCTGCCAGAGACAGGACTAGCTCACGCGGCTATTGGTATCGCCTCTGACTGCAGTGTGGACGTACCTTTAGGTGCTTTTTTAATATCTCCTCTACAGAGTCAATGATACTCATGAAAAACCTCCCCCACCAATTAAAACCAATTCAAAGAAGTTGCCACATTACATTAAAAGGCAAGGGTTGTAGGATCGCCTAAGATTTCACTAATTTTTTAGAAAATAAACTGTGATAATAATGTTTATCAGTATACGATGATGTACCGGAAACTTAGACGTGAGAAGCGACAAAGAGTCCTGTGGCACCTTATAGACTAACAGAGGTATTGGAGCATAAGCTTTCGTGGTATTCACCCACGAAAGCTTATGCTCCAATACCTCTGTTAGTCTATAAGGTGCCACAGGACCCTTTGTTGCTTCTACAGATCCAGACTAACACGGCTACCCCTCTGATACTTTAGACGTGAGAGAAAAAGGTGATAAAATAGATGAAGTCCATTTTGTGATTCAATACCCCATTTTTTAAAATTGTTTGCTCACTTACTTGGCAATGTGTCTCCCAGTTGTGTGTGTGAATTAGCAATAGTCTACTCTCCAGAGCTCCGGTGCTAGATGGATTGCTGCACCCACATGGAGTTCAACAGCAACTCTGCACTCTGTGTAAGGTGGGGGCTCAGAGGCCTGGTAGTAAAAAGTCCCAGAGAAGGGCAGTTCCTGATTCAAGCCGAGAAGGCCTGCTGAGCAGAGCTGAGAAAGGAGAACAGACCTGGCAGAAGCTGTATTAAGAACTGGTGAGAGACAAGAGAGACGGAATAGAAAGTAGCTGAGGGTCACTGGATTTAGAGAGTTAAGCAAGGAGGAGCTCTGAACCCAACCTGACCTAGAGACTTCTAGGGCTGGGGACATCTAAGGCTTCTAGCAGTCTATGCTTGAGATCTCACAGCTGTTTATTATCCCAGCTGGGATAATAAACCACAACAGTTAGCATCCCTTCTCCAAAATAATACGCTTTCACTCCACTTTCCAGTTAACAGGATGAAGTCCAATGAGCTTCATTCAACCCATTTCGAACTGTGGGGAAAGCAGTCAGGGGTCCTGGAAGAACATCCTGGAAGATTTTGTTTTTAATATGCCTTCCCCACACCACATAACCCCTGTGGATAAATGGTAAGAGGAGAAGACCAGGACAAGCACCACCAATAACGGTGCTGTCTCCAAGATCACAACCACTCTTCCAGAAACCTCCACTGCTGAATTGCAACAGACTTGAGTGGCTCAAACACATTCCCTTCCAGGCATTCCACACTGCATCCTGAGTCACTGCACACCTGGGACTAGTTTATTAGGTCTGGTAATATCTCCCTCCTGGGAGCTTTTTCTTCCTCAAAAGAACATTTGAATACTGAATGGTGCCAGGCTGATTTCCCTAAAGCCTGATGGCCTCTATTTATCCACAGAACAGGTACAGCATGCACAGTGGTAGTATAAGCTTCCCCGCCCATGCACTGCTAACTTGCCTCAACCCTGTCTTGGTGAGACCACCTCTATGGGCCAGAGAATAGATTCCTTTCCATGCCTATTCAACCTAAAGCCCACTTTTGGCAGCTGTAGCCCCTCAGCGTCCCATATCCCACCAATCCTTTCCTGGCAACTCCGTCTCCTTTCATTCCATGATACATGAAGTTGCATAGATACTCAAGAAATCATTCATCAATGCAATGCTTTGACACTACCTTACCACAGAGGTAAATACAATGGTCATATAAAACATCTCATACTCAAAAGTTTAAAAAGAACTTGACTATTGTTTGTAGGATAAATGGTCATCAGAAATGCAGCAGGGTGCAATACTTCATATGCTACAGGGAGCATTGATCCATATGCTGGGTTATGGGAAGAGCAAATGATCAGCCTGAAAACAGAACAGGGATTTGGCTTAGTTTCATGAGAGAAAGGACTATGGGGGTAGGGGGGTAAAGGGTCATGGACAAGAAAGAGGATCTAAAAACAGACACGAAGTCAGTTAGTTGCAGAGGGACGGGAAGGCTGCATCAGATGACATGGGTAAGACAAAAGGCTGCTATGGACAGACACGTCAATTTTTATTCCACAAACAAAATACCAGTTTAACAATCTTTGGTCCCTCTGTTGAGTGCTAATGAGGCTTCCAGATGGGATGTGAATACCTATGTTAGAACTGTACTGCCACTCCTTTGCACAGGCCAAACTGCTGTCAAATAACTACATTTCATCACTAGCAATAAGACAGGGACTTAAAGTTTAGATCTGGACTTTCCCAAAGCTCAAGCAGTTTGAATCTAGATTTTAGTTTGGACCATCTCTCTATTAATGCTCTAGTCTAGTTATGCAATAGTGAGCTAGCAGAGAATGGTTATAAGGTTAAGTCCTCTTCACAGCTGAAGTATCTCAAAGACAGGCAATGCTACCTCGTGACCCCTGTAGGCAGGTTCATCAAATTTCCTAAAGCTTTAGGAAGAGAGTTTGCTTGGAATAGCCAAAATTCCTATTTTTATCAAGAGCCTACAAAGACAAAAGTGGTATAATTTCAGAGGAGGAATTTTCAAAGTTGATTCATACCCAGAACCTGAAGAGCTCCAGAAAAAGATCCTGCTCCTTTGGTGCTGGAAGCATTTTGTGTAACTGCTCCTAGCAAATAACATCTTAAAAAGGACACGATCTGTCTGGTTTTAAGAACTCATCATGTAACAACCCTTTAAAGCAGGGGTGGGCAAACTTTTTGGCCTGAGGGCCACATCGGGGCCCAAAACTGTATGGAGGGCCAGGTAGGGAAGGCTGTGCCTCCCCAAACAGCCTGGCCCCCACCCCCATCCGCCCTCTCCCACTTCCCATCCCCTGACTGCCCCCCTTAAAATCTCCAACCCATCCAACCCCTCCTGCTTCTTGTCCCCTGACCACCCACCTCCCGGGCCCCCCACCCGCTACCAACCCCCCTGTTCCCCGTCCCCTATCCACACCCCCACCCCCGACAGGCCTCCCAGGACTCCAACACCTATCCAACCACCCCTGTTCCCTGTCCCGACTGCCCCCCCAGAACCTTCACCCCATCCAACCGCCCCCTGCTCCCTGTCCCCTAACTGCCCCCCAGGACGCCCTGCCCTTTATCCACCCCACCCCCACAATGCAGCTCAGAGCAGCAGGAGCTCACCACACAGTTGCGTGACTGCAGGGGAGGGGGGACAGCGGAGGGGGGGCCGGGGGCTAGCTGTAGTTTGCCCACCTCTGCTTTTAAGCCATAACTTAACACTCTCCTTCTTGTTGGTTTTCTGTTTAGAGGCTTTACTTCATCTACACTGCAGTGTGTAATTACTTCTTTCAAATTGTCACCACAGAGAGTGGTATCACCCAGGTTTACTTCCATTTCTATTTAGTTCTGAGTAAGTGGTTAAGCACTTCTCATCCTCATTGCAGACCTGTTCAGAAATACTTTCCCTTAACTCAAAGAATATCAAGTTTCTCCCCCAGCTTTCTGGCTGAAACAATTTTCCTAGCTTTGAAATCCACATCTAACATGCTTTTCTTTTCTGTATTGCTTTTTGTGCCATTGTTTGGAGCCTTCTTCCGTGTCAATATTTACTGAAGGAGGACTAGGATGTAGGAGTTGCTTGTTCTAGCCCCAGGACATTTTGTTCACTGGAAACACACCTCTAGCTAGAGTCAGATTCCAAGGCCAGAAGGGACCGTCGTGATCAGCCAGTCTGACCTCCTGTATAAGACAGGCCACAGAACTGCCTTAGGAATTATTTGAGAGCAGATTTTAGAAAAACATCAAATTGTGATTTCAAAATGGTTAGTGATGAAGAATCCACCACATCCCATGGTTAATTGATGCATTTTTTCCAGTCTGAATTGGTCTTGCCTCAAGTTCCAGCCGTTGGACTAGTATGGCAATTATAAAATATGCTCTTCTAACACTGGCACGCATGAGACAGCGAATTCATTTATATTTGAAAGCTTATTCTACAGCAATCTTTCGGCACAGATGTGTCATTTCTGTATCCACTTCATGTATTTATATATGGCTGAGTAGGGAAACCTGCAGGGGTCAGAGTTCAGGTCTTTACAGTGAAGAGGACTGTATAAGAATCTATACAAAATAGAACTCTGTAGTCTCTAAGCAAGGTTCACTTGCATTAGGTCAGTAAGGTGAATTTTTTCTACCCACTGGGGCATTGTCCCACATTGAAACATTAAAACAAAGTAAAATGTTCTGTCTCTCAATTCTATATGCCATTAATTCAATGACATAGCACTTCTACCTCCCAGATGAAGTCGCCCTGTGGGAGTAGTTGCTCTCATGCTCAAGCCAGTAAAAATGCCTAAACACAACAGCCTCCACATGTCACTGAATCCAGGTGGTCCAAGGAAGGACTCCAAGCCCTTCAGAGAGTGTGCAGATAAGGATGGTTATGCGCATCTTTTAAAACTGGAGCAGGGTTGTTCCAGGACAGAAGAGCAACCCAGTTGGTTCCTGTCAAGGCTAATCAGAAAGTTTCAGGTACCTGGCCTGGGGTAGATAGAGCCAAGTATTGCATGAGGTGAAAGTGTATCGTGTATGAAGTTTATCGAAATGGAGATACCTTTCCATTGTTCTTATATTCAAAAGACACTAGAAAGTAAGACTTGCTTAAGTTCACACGGGATCAATGGAAGACTCAGGAACAGAACCTCAGAAATCCCAATTCCCAGTAGTCTGCGCCAACCTATTCCCAGGCAGACTTCCTTTCCTGAGCTTCCTCAGCATTTATTTTACACATCCATAAAAGCACAGAGGGATACGTCTGTAAGGAAAACAGGAAGTTCTCTTTCACGTCACAACTATTTCTCAAGGGTGCTGGGTGTCAGATCTGGAAACAAATCAAAAAGGTGAAGTGTGCGTCTAGGCCAGGATTTTCAAAATGGGTGTTCTAAATTAGGCCCCATAATCCATATTTAGATGCTTATAACAACTGGCCTGTTTTTCAAAAGCAACAAATATCCAGAAGCTCTAACTGACCTTCTAGCGATTATTAGAAGTGACAAACATCTGTGTGTTTGAGAAAATTTGATCTTGTTTCTTTTCCATGGTGATACTCTTTTTCTGGAAGGTTTGCCTCACTTTTAGGGGAAATATCACAGGATTTTCCAGAAGTTCTTTAATTTTTTTTTAAAACTTACCCAAACTGATGCCATGATTTGATTGTTTCACTGAAAACCTGAAAAACAATCAGATATTAATTGAATAAGACATTGTGCTAATTTATATTTACTGATAATAAAAAACAAAGTTATCAACCTTCCAATGTTTAAAAACAACACGGCAGATTTTTTTTTTTTTAAAGTCACCTTTTACTGAGAGAGAAGGTAAAAGTTTATAAGGATTAAAATAAACAAACTAAATTCTCTCAGGAAACTATAACGCTCCGTTGGGTCTTGGCTCATACTTTGTATGCTGTCAGAGCACAAACACAGTACAGAGCCTTACATGGATTTTTCCATTTGGAAGACACATTGTTTAAACATACTCACTCAGCTCAATGTTTTGTTTAAAAGAAACCCTCCCGCCTTTCTTGAGATTATAAAAACAAAAATCTGGAAAAATGTCTTAACAGTTGGCAGACTCTCCTTTCTCCCTCCCACTCTTTATCCAATCTGGTTTGTGCGCCTGTCCACCACCTTCTACTCTGACTGGGATAGCCAGGTTTATTAACTCTGACTTCACCTCCTCCTGCAAACTGAGTTTTCTTTGCTGAATTAGATTCAAAGTGGCTTAACTGAATCCCGGTGATCTGACTCAAAACAGTCTGTAACCTCCATTGCAAGGAACATTTTATGATGAAAGGATATGGACTATCTTTTGAAATGAGTTACAAATCTTGGGCCCTTTACCTTTCTGAACAACCCCATTGATTTCAATGTCACGTCTTACAGGAGAATTACTCATGAGTAAAGATTGCAGGACTCAGTCCTAAGTTAACTGGTTCCTCACTCTGATAGGAGCTTTGAATTTGTTCATTGGTTTATTTATATTGCTTCAGATACTCATGACTAATGCTGAAACATATCCGTTTCTTTCACCACACTTATTTCATCCTACAGTAAAATTCCATTCACACACAGGAGAGCATAACAACCGTTTCATCTTTTCTTTGGGCCTTTCTAGGTTCCTCCAAGATTCTGCATCACCCCAAGAAAAAGCTTGAGATTTTTGACTTAATTTTGTAGTTTAAAGATATGAAGTTAATGTTTCTTATAAATAAGTCTGGTCTCTATTTACTAAAGACTGCATATTTTTATTTTGGTTTTTTTTTAAATCAAAGCCAGTGGATTTTAGCCATGTCCATCTATTGGCTGGAATCCTTGGACCCCTTTGGTCATAAGACCAGCCATCGGGGTCAGACCAAAGGTCCATCTAGCCCAGTATCCTGTCTTCTGACAGTGGCCAGTGCCAGGTGCCCCAGAGAGAATGAACCAAACAGATAATCATCAATCGATCCATCCCCTGTCGCACATTCGTCTACTTATCTGAACTACTATCAAGCATCAGAAAACCAAATGCTATCAGTTAAATTCAGTGAATCCTGCATGAAGGATCACCTCCACTATGTGAAATCCTATTTTAAGCAATTTCTTTAAAAGAGCACGGTCAGGCCGCTTGTTCCCTCAATGTAGGTTTTATTTTAAAAATTGCATTAAAAAAAAAATCTACTGTTACTACAAATGTGTTCAGGAAGTATTTCTCTTTCAGCATTTGCAAGTCCCACACACCAAGGCTGTAGGTGCTACCCCTGAAAATGAAACTGAATAGTCCAGCAGTTCCAAAGCTACTTGTGGGTTTGGGGCCTAAATTTACTGAACACTTGTGGGTCATCTATGGACAACTGGTTGATCACAAAGCACTGGCTGTTCCTCCTTGTTTCCAGTTCCCTGATCATATTAAAAAAAGCTAAAATACATATTAAAACACTCCCTTAATATTGTTCCATGTACATAACTGCTGAGTTGCCATTCACTTGCCAATGGGAAGCTATGTGGCCCACAAGAGAAGATGTTAAACTATCTGAGGCCCCCTGAAGGCTATCCAAGAGACGGTTAAGGACATGTAGTGCACAAACACCTGGTGAATAATGAGGTTTACTTTAGGCCGGCAGTGGGGTCAAATCTCCGGCTCTGTAACGGCAGGGGTGTGGCGTGGCTTGGCTTTCCGCCAAACACTCCCGAAGTTCAGGGGTGCAAGGGGGGGGCGGCTCCTCTCTCCGCTCTTGGGTGCTCAGTGGCTGCCCCCGGCACAGATTTCACTCTCACCCGCGGGTGCAAGCGGGCGGGGACGGGAAAGGGGCAGAGAGCCAGGAACTCAGCACCGCTGCGTGGTACCGTGCAGCGCCCAGCGGGGACCGAGCAGCTCCGCGGGGAAAGCGCAGTCGCTCCCCCCGCCCCCGACTCCGGCAGCGCGTGACACCGCGAGGGAGCCCAGCTGCACCCGGGGCTCCCCCTGGGGAAGCACGAGGCGGTCCCAGCGCCCCTGGGGACACGTACCTGGAAGTCCCCGCAAAGCACCCGCGGCGAGAGCAGCTGCGATCGGCGCCCGGAGCAGTAGGCGGAGGAGCGGGCGCCGCCCAGACCCGCCCCCGGCTCAGGCTCCACCTGCCCAGCGAGGGTAGGTGGAAAACCCTCCCCACTGCTCCGCTCCACCCCATCGCAGCGACTGCTCCTGTCTCTTGCCCTTCCTCCCAGGGCTGCTTCCGTCCAGCCTCCTCCAGTCTTGGGACACCTGATCTCGCCTCCTTGCAGGCCCTGGGGAAGGGGGAACGCTGAACTTAACTGGATGTTTAACCTAACAAAATTGAACACAGATGTGTTGAATTGAGTCATTTCCCCGCGCCTTAGATGGCCTACTGCAGCGGTTCTCAAACTTTTGTACTGGTGACCCCTTTCACACAGCAAGCCTCTGAGTGCGACCCCCCGTTATAAATTAAAACCACTTTTTTATATGTTTAACAAACACCATTATAAATGCTGGATGCAAAGCGGGGTTTGAGGTGGAGGCTGACAGCTTGTGACCCCCATGTAATAACCTTGTGACCCCCTGAGGGAAATTTGCACGGAAGCAGAACAGTTTGCACAGAATAAATTATTTTGTGCACACGGCCTGTCAAAAATGTGCACAGAATCAATTTTTTGGCACACACGGCCTGTCAAAAATTAGAAGGAACATTGGTCCCAACCCCCAGTTTGAGAAACACTGGCCTAAGGCCAAGGCAGATTTTCTCTCTCTCTTCTGCATTGGTGACTAGAATGCCTGTGAAAACACCACAGCTGGACTGGCATCAAATGGATTGAAATGTTGGGGTTTGGTTGCTCTGTGGAGGTTCATGGTGTGATCACTCACAAAGAAAGTGCAGCGTGAAACAGTGGGGGCAACAGTTAGGGTGACCAGATGTCCCGATTTTATAGGGACAGTCCCGATTTTTGGGTCTTTTTCTTATATAGGCTCCTATTACCCCCCCACCCCCTGTCCCGATTTTTCACATTTGCTGTCTGGTCACCCTAACAGTTGGCAGCGACTGGGCTGGCTAAGAAGGCTTTTGTCACCCTGGCCAGTCACAGCCCACTATGTGATGCAAGCACCATTTGCAGATTAGAAGGCGGGGGGAAGGGGGGGCAGTGCTGTGTGGCAGAATAGTCTGCAGATATAAAGCTTTGGTTTTGGGAGTGACATGTCCCAGCTATTTCAGAAAGGTGCAGTGGTGGCAGAAACACATCACCTGGGGTGTCTTGAGAAGTATTTTGCCACTTATACGTCCTTAAATCTTTTGCTTATTCAAATTCAGAGGCAATCCCACCATTTGGGATTGGGTTCTCTCCTGCAGCTCATAAAATTGTATTTTTAAAGCCATGACTATATAGCTTATAAAATTGTTTAAGGGAACTTTCTAAAATTGTAAACTTACACTAAATATTTTTAAAATGTGTGTGCCTTTAAATTAAAAAATGGCAATAAGGGACTGTGAATAAGGAGTCAACTTTAGCATCATCCAGTTGGGAGCCCCGAGGAAAATATTCTGGAGAGTTACCAGTGGGGGTTAGTGAGGTCTGGGCTGGAACAAGGCCCCTAGTGTGAAATCAAATGCCAGCAAGACTTTATTTATCCATGGGGTATGCAAGCCTTTCCAGGAACCAGATCACGCAGCCAATGTTAGCTGTATGGAGAGTCCCCCTTGCTGTGGGAAAGGGGTCCGCTGCCTCTGCAGCACTTTGCCCCCTTGTGTTGGAACCAACAGAGGGCCAAGGATTAGTAAACTGTGGCCACGGTGAGGATGAGCTAATGTGGAAAGGGGACATATACCACCCGAGTGGGACATACACACTTCCCACTAGCCCCAGCCTTGTGGACATGCATGTTAGGACAGCATGCTCTCTTATATAACTCCCTTTGTGCTAGGAAAACCACTGTATAGTGGGCTCCAAACAACAATGGCTAAGGAAAGACCTGACAACACAGCTACATTGTCAGGGAGCCATGGGAGGGCAGGAGATCCTGGTGCTGACCTGGTGACACACTATGAATACCCCAAACTCCTAGCCTCCTGCAGATCCCACAGGCTACATGAGCTCTGGGATAGAACTCTGGATGGTCCATGGTTGGGGGAGAGGCAAAAGGTCTGTCCCCTCCCTGATGGTAGTTACTGCCCCATCTCCCCTAATGAGCATTTCAGTGGAAGAGAGTGATTCGGGCCTCAGTGATGGTACTTCTCTTTTGGCCCCTGCTTGGCACTGGCCCCAGGTGACCCCCCGTGGGGTGACTAAGACCACCCACAGGGCCTTAACCTTGACTGGCAGTTGGTGCTGTTTGGATACCTGTCAAATGGAATGTTTGTATCTTAAGGTGCCATGGCAGTTGGGAATGACAGTTTGACAGGACAGAGAGGGGAGACCCAGAGTCCCATTGCCTCTCCCAAGCTGACCCACTTGGTTGGAGTCTCATAGCACTGAGTAGGCTGCTGGGCATTGCCTATATCCTGACAAATCCGGCACCACCAGGTTTCACACTCTCTGCTCTAAGGCACGGGACCTGTTATCTCCTCAGGACAGAAGAGGCTTTTCCTGCCTCAGTGGCATCAGCTGCCACCCGACAACTGTCTCGCATTTTAATGGCAGCCGGAACAGCATCCTGGCTGCACCTAGGGTGACCAGATGTCCCGATTTTATAGGGACAGTCCTGATTTTTGGGTCTTTTTCTTATTTAGGCTACTATTATCCCCCACACCCTGTCCCGATTTTTCACACTTGCTGTCTGGTCACCCTAGCTGGACCAGCGGCACTAGACCCAGAAGAGTCCGACTGGACTGGACCCGAACAGAGGCCACTGGATGGATAATAATGACTTTGTGGGGGAATGGGAGGCTGGTGTATGTGGGTAACATTGCATGCCAGGAAGGTCCAGTGGCAACCTAAACTCAAGGGGGCTGGAGACTCTGCGGGTAGATTAAGCAACACCACTTATCTTTGTGCCTTGGCTCCCTATAGCACTTCCCTACCTCACACGGGTGTCTTGAGGATAAATACACTAAAGATCGTGAGATGTTCAGATACCACGGTGATGGGGGCCATATAAGTACCTATGATTAGAGCTGGTCGGGATTTTTCTATTGGCATAAAAAAATGCCCTTTTCCCACTTGATAGGCAGTGGTATCAGGGCACCAGCAACTTAACTCGTCAAGTTTTTTGTAGGCATTAGAGCAAAGCAGTGTTTAAGGAGGGATTTGAAGGAAGATAATGAAGTATCTTTGTGGATGTTTATGGGGAGCTCTTCCCAAGCGTGAGGGGCTGCATGGGAGAAAGCATAAAGGTGCTTGTTTGAAAATGTGACAGGTGGGTGATGGAGGCTGGAGTCAGCATTTTGATAGTGAATGAGAGATGATAGGAAAGGTGGGGATAGGCCACAAAGGAGCTTGAAAATGAAAATACGCAGCTGATAGTTGATGCAGTAGAGAAGGGGCAGACAGCAGAGAGACACAAAGAGAGAGAGAGGACATGACCAAAGTGACGGGCTACAAAAATGATCTTTGCTGCAGCTATCTGACTAGATATGAGCAGGCAAGCTTGTCTTTGTGAAGGTGTGACCTTAAGATTACCCCAGTGCCAGATGGTGCACTGTTTTCATGATATATACCCAAAAAGTGGCACGTAACATCTCACTGGAACACTTAACTTACTGATCATTAATATTCTTGGATGATGCATGTACAGTTAGCCATGAAGAACTTTACAGATGTGCTGTAAATGTGACTAAAATATATTTGAACCAGACAGATTAGAGGGAATTAATAAACAAGTTTTCTCCAGACAAAGAAAAGAGGCCAACACCTCAAACCATGTGTGGCCAAGTTCAATGGGCTATTCATTTGTATTAGAGGTTGCAGGAAGAGATCATTAGCATTGTAAAAATAATCAGTGGGGGAGGAACTGGCAAGGTGTTTTCACCCAGCAGGGGAAAGGAATTTTATATGGGGATACCCTTCAAAGGAATACAATTCAAAGGTTTCCTGGACTATCATGAAAGGAGGAGCCAACTCCTAAGTTAGCCTTCACATGAGGAAACAAAGGAACCAAGCACTTTGCTCGGTGAAGGGTCCTGGCTAAAAACTGGTCAGCCATGTTGGACAAATGGTAAGAAAAACATTGTTGGACAAAGTTATATTAAAGTCTTAGAAGTATTCTTATTTTTGTTAGCTTGTACCCATTTCTATCATTATTCCTTATACTTGATATCACTTAAACCTATGTCTTTTTAATGAAAGTTATTTTTACTATAAACCAACTCAGTGCTTTGATTGTGATAGAGTGTTTGTTAACCCCTGGTAAGGTAATAAGCTGCTGTGTAATGTCTCTTCAACGGAGCAACAAATTTGATAAGGTTTTGTGAGTGTTACAGTAAGAAGGAGCTGTGCATGTTCAAAAGACTTCTCTGAGGAATTTAGGACTTGGGATTTATTGTTACCTGCTACGCAAGGTTTGGACTGGCAAAGTCCTGAAGAATTTGCTGGCAGAGCAGACAAGTTGGTGTGTCAGGGAGCTGAGGCTGAGAGTCTCACTTGCGGAGGCTGAGATCGGTAGCACAGTAACTCACAATTCTGGGAACCCCAGGAGATCATTCCTCCAGGCCGGAGAAAAAGATGATGCAGTAATCAAGTCATGACCGGATGAGAGCCTGGATGAAAGTTTTAGCTGTGTGGACAGGTAGAAAAGGCTTAGAGGTGTTCTGCAAAAAAAAAATCTGCAACATTTAAACATACTCTGGATGTGAGGACCTAGAAAAAACCTAGAGTTGAAGATGACATCCAGGTTACGGGCCCAAGTGACAGAAGTATAATCCCTAATAATCTCTTAAATAGGCACCTTTATTCATATCTTGAAAGGGTAGCACTGACCAGTAACTTTGGGAAATGAATTTCTTTCCAATAAATTTTTGTCATAGATTTCAGTGGGCTTTCAATTAGCCCCTGACTGTTGATGTCTGCAGCCTATTTGGCTTCTGTTTAATCATGTTTATTATTTAGGTACTTGTATTTCTGGTTCTGAAAAATGGAGGGAGAGAGCAAGCAGGGAGAGAATGACTGGTTCACTGAAGTGAATCTTCAAAGGTTACCTAACAATGCAAAGTTCCATATGTACCACTTCCGAAGGGTAGCACATTACTTTAATGGGGAAGCATTATATGGGAGAAGTGTCAAGTTACCTGTGGAGGTCAAAAAGAATGAGGAGTACTTGTGGCACCTTAGAGACTAACAAATTTATTTTGGCATAAGCTTTCGTGGGCTAAAACCCACTTCATCAGATCCATGGAGTGGAAAATACAGTAGGAAGATATATATATATATATACACAGAGAACATGAAAAGATGGGTGTTGCCATACCAACTCTAACGAGACTAATCAATTAAGGTGGGCTATCAGCAGGAGAAAAAAAACGTTTGTGGTGATAATCAGGATGGCCCATTTCAAACAGTTGACAAGAAGGTGTGAGTAACAGTAGGGGGAAAATTAGCATGGGGAAATAGTTTTTAGTTTGTGTAATGACCCATCCACTCCTCGTCTTTATTCAAGCCTAATTTAATGGTGTCCAGTTTGCAAATTAATTCCAGTTCTACAGTTTCTCGTTGGAGTCTGTTTTTGAAGTTTTTTTGTTGAAGAATTGCGACTTTTAGGTCTGTAATAGAGTGTCCAGGGAATGTTCTTCGACTGGTTTTTGAATGATATAATTCTTGACGTCTGATTTGTGTCTATTTATTCTTTTGCGTAGAGACTGTCTGGTTTGGCCAATGTACATGGCAGAGGGGCATTGCTGGCACATGATGGCATATATCACATTGGTAGATGTGCAGGTGAACAAGCTCCTGATGGCGTGGCTGATGTGATTAGGTCCTATTATGGTGTCACTTGAATAGCTATGTGGACAGAGTTGGCAACAGGCTTTGTTGCAAGGATAGGTTCCTGGGTTAGTGTTTTTGTTGTGTGGTTGCTGGTGAGTATTTGCTTCAGGCTGTCTGTAAGCAAAGACTGGCCTGTCTCCCAAGATCTGTGAGAGTGAGGGATCGTCCTTCAGGATGGGCTGTAGATCCTTGATGATGTGCTGGAGAGGTTTTAGTTGGGGGCTGAAGGTGACGGCTAGTGGCGTTCTGTTACTTTCTTTGTTGGGCCTGTCCTGTATTAGGTGACTTCTGGGTACTCTTCTGGCTCTGTCAATCTGTTTCTTCACTTCAGCAGGTGGGTATTGTAGTTTTAAGAATGCTTGATAGAGATCTTGTAGGTGTTCGTCTCTGTCTGAGGGATTGGAGCAAATGCGGTTGTATCTTAGAGCTTGGCTGTAGACAATGGATCGTGTGATTTGTCCTGGATGGAAGCTGAAGGCATGGAGGTAAGTACAGCGGTCAGTAGGTTTCCGGTATAGGGTGGTGTTTATGTGACCATTGCTTAGTAGCACTATAGTGCCAGGAAGTGGATTGCTTGTGTGGACTGGTTCAGGCTGATGTTGACGGTGGGATGGAAATTGTTGAAATCATGGTGGAATTCCTCAAGGGCTTCTTTTCCATGGGTCCAGATGATGAAGATGTCATCAATGTACCACAAGTAGAATAGGGGCGTTAAAACAACGCTTCCTCAGCTCTTGTCCCCTAAGTCAGCCATAAAAATGTTGGCATACTGTGGGGCCATATGAGTACCCATAGCAGTGCTGCTGACTTGAAGGTATACATTGTCCCCAAATGTGAAATAGTTGTGGGTGAGGACAAAGTCACAAAGTTCAGCCACCAGGTTTGCCGTGACATTATCGGGGATACTGTTCCTGACGGCTTGTAGTCCATCTTTGTGCGGAATGTTGGTGTAGAGGGCTTCTACATCCATAGTGGCCAGGATGGTGTTTTCTGGAAGATCACCAATGGATTGTAGTTTCCTCAGGAAGTCAGTGGTGTCTCGAAGACAGCTGGGAGTGCTGGTAGCATAGGGCCTGAGGAGAGAGTCTACATAGCCAGACAATCCTGCTGTTAGGGTGCCAATGCCTGAGATGATGAGGCGTCCAGGATTTCCAGGTTTATGGATCTTGGGTAGCAGATAGAATACCCCTGGTCGGAGTTCTAGGGGTGTGTCTGTGCAAATTTGTTCCTGTGCTTTTTCAGGGAGTTTCTTGATCAGATGGTATAGTTTCTTTTGGTACTCCTCAGTGGGATTAGAGCGTAATGGCCTGCAGAATGTGGTGTTAGAGAGCTGCCTAGCAGCCTCTCGTTTATATTCCGACCTCTTCATGATGACGACAGCACCTCCTTTGTCAGCCTTTTTGATTATGATGTCAGAGTTGTTTCTGAGGCTGTGGATGGCGTTATGTTCTGCATGGCTGAGGTTAAGGGGCAAGTGATGCTGCTTTTCCACAATTTCAGTCTGTTCACGTCGGTGGAAGCACTCTATAGAAGTCCAGTCTGTTGTTTCGACCTTCAGGAGGAGTCCACGCAGAATTCTTCTTTTTGTAGTGTTGGTAGGAAGGTTTCTGTGGGTTAGTATGCTCTTCAGAGGTGTGTTGGAAATATTCCTTGAGTCGGAGACATCGAAAGTAGGATTTTAGGTCACCACAGAACTGTATCATGTTTGTGGGGGTGGAGGGGCAGAATGAGAGGCCCCGAGATAGGACAGATTCTTCTGCCAGGCTAAGAGTATAGCTGGATAGATTAACAATATTGTTGGGTGGGTTAAGGGAACCACTGTTGTGGCTCCTTGTGGCATGTAGTAGTTTAGATAGTTTAGTGTCCTTTTTCCTTTGTAGAGAAGCAAAGTGTGTGTTGTAAATGGCTTGTCTAGTTTTTGTAAAGTCCAGCCACGAGGAATTAGTAGTAATCAGTAGATTAGCAGAATTCCCAAAGTCTTTGTGTAAATGTTTCTTCCAATATGACTGAGGAGATATTGATAATCTTTGGAGATTGGTCCTCAGAGGATCTCTAGGCCTCAATTGCCATGGATTCATTGGCTTTTGACAGAGTTATTTTCAGAGCTGAAATTGGTCCATTGTGATTATCCTGGAGAGGAGATGCATTTTTGGCTGTACAGTGTCCAGGTCATATTTTGTAAAACAATAATTTGTGTTTACACTGTTGTGCCTGGATGGAAAATCATGACTTAACAATTAGGTGTGTGTCAGGAGAGAGTGGCTGGCCCTATGAAGGGCAGCTGGCAAAATTCTGAGGCCACTTAAGAATTGAAATAGGGTGTTTCCCACACAGGATTCAAAGGGAGGCTTTCCAGATTAAAACATGGAGCTCAGCAGGTGACTGCGTCTGTTCCTCCCTCCATAGGCACTGCACCCAATTTGACGTTTGTTTAATCAGATTTATTATGCAGGATCTTGTGTTTCTGACTGTGAAATAAATATTTGGATATTGGATGAGAGAGCGAGAAAGAGCGAGCAAGATATGAGGGCAGGGAGGAGATAGTTTAGTTTGGACACAGCAGGTGCATATTCATCACACATATAGTGATGCAACTGCTTTGCTCCTGTCATTACTTATGACAAGTTGTGATGAAAATCTGGCTCTTCTGAATAAGTGATTTCTTGTGCGGTGGGTGCAGCTGGATCAATCACCAGGAGAGGATTGGGGCATCTGGAAGGGGAGATGGGAGGCCAAATCATCCAAGTGAAAATTTCATTTGGCACTTTCCAAATGGCTATTACAAGTTTCAGTTCAATACTAAGTTTGGCAGTGGAGGAAAGTGTCTGATGGATCTAATTCTGAAGCAGTACAGCAATGAAATGAAATGAAATGGAAGAAGAGTTGAAACTGCTAGAGGCAAGTTGAAAGGATCTGATAGAGATTACTGCAAGTCTGCACTGGGAATTTCAATGCTTGTCAAGCTTCTTTACTTTCTCAGGAGAACTAGTCAGTTCAAAACGAGGAGCGAAATCCCCAGTTTGGTCTAACTTGCGGAGTTCAGCATCTCTGCAGAAGTGGGATGATTTGGTTCAATGGCTGGTGCGGAGTGTACTTGCCAGGAAATGACACCAGCAGCCATATTTTGTAAGTCAATGGAATCAAAAGAAAAATGGACTGAAGAGGAAGCAAGAAGGAAAGAGAAAGAATGGATAAAAGGAAAGCCAAATACGTAAAAAGGAAAACCTACTGACAGGAGGAATAGTAGTAAAATTTTAAAAAATTCTAAGAAATTTAAGAGAAAAAAGTAGCACAACTTTTGAGTCTACCCTCTGTTGTTTAGGAGGAGAATTGTTATTTATGAGTTTCTGGTTTCAGTATCAGAAATAAAATCCCTAACAGACCCCTAAAGAGTATTCATGTCTGCAAAGGGATATCCCAGAACAACCCCTCTGGAAAAAGAATTTCTTTCCTAGAACATTTTCTTAATTTTTGCTCATTAACTTGGCATTAAAGTATCTGAATCACATCCATTTGAAACCAATAGACAGAATCCCAAGGACTTCCAGGATGTTCTCTAAAGCTCTAACTGCTATGGACCGCAACCAGATTGTCTTCTATTTAATCTTATTTATTATTTAGGTTCATGCGTTTTTTATCCTGAAATATACATATGGATATTGGACTTGAGAGAGAGAGAGAGAGAGAGAGACACCAAGGTATGATGGAGGCAGAGAAGAGAGAGTTTGGCTCTGACACTACAATTTGCATATTCATCACTCATACTATGATATACCGATGTTACTCCTGTCATTGGTTATGTCAAGTTGGGGTGCCTAGCAACCACAGCATAGTATTTTGAATCCTCCATCCAGTGAAGCAGGGCTGGCTCCAGTGGAGCATATTGGAGACACAAGAATGCTTTGAGAGTGTTATTTTAATAATTTCATTACCAGAAGTGCTCAAGCACCATGGTGAGGAGGTCAGTTTACAATGTAGGTCAAAAGAGAGAGAGAGAGATGGACAAGTAATAGTTGTATAATAAGGGAGGAAGGGAGTGATGGATGGATAGAAAGCGTTTTTTTCTTTGTATACCATGGTAGTTTTGGCCAATTTGCACATAGATTTGCACATAGATCTTAAGATGCTGGATGAATGGATGGGTTGTGTGAGTCTAAGCCTGTTTCATCTAAGTGTTCAAGGGTAGAGAGTGAAACTTCTCCCCCTCCTGAAGATTCTGTACAATCCATTTTGCTGTGTAATGAGCTCTGGAACTCAGTTGAGGAATAGTCTCCATAAGTATACTTTATCATACGTATCAAGGTGATTCAGTTCTGATATCTTCTCATGTTTCTTGTGGAGATTCTGGAACCCATAAGAAAGTTATGGGCTCACTCTCTTTCAGACCATCTGTCCTTTAGGAAGAAGAAGCCTTTACACAGCTTCCTAAATTTGAATTTGTTTTCCAACATCATGTCCAAGACTGCATTATGTTCTCTGGAGTTTCGAGAATTTGAAACCACTCCAGAATCCAATGCTGTATGCCCACTCCTTGCAATGAAATAATCCACATCTTGGTCATGAAAAGGATGGGAAGCAGGGACCATTTTCAGCTTAAAGTAATCCTTTCTGGGCTGGTGGCATCCTCAAGAAGGTTCACCAAGTGTCTGACATTGGTGTCCACGCACCATCATTGCCAGACTTCACAGGTATAACTTTGAGATAATTGGCCTAAAAGAACATGAAATAATTCAACTGTGCTTCTCACCCTCCAACTATCGTACTCCATCTTCAACATTGTGTAGTTGAGGCTGAAAGTGGGAGAGTTACATCTGAATCCTACTGAGCTTCTGACATTTTTAGGGGCTCTTCTGGAGTCTAGAAGGGCCCTTATTTGCTTCAAAAGAGGTTCTTGGATCTTTAGAAGGCAGTGTTGGCTGTGAGATATCAAAAAGCAGTTTAATGAGATTTTTCTTATGGGTCCTGGGACTGGTGACTTCAAGCACTTTTGTGATACTGTGAGGATTTGTATGTGTACAGTTCCAGAGTGAGTCAATTCATCTAAGAGGCCATCAATTTAGTCTAGATATTGTCCTGAGACCTGCTCAGATAATAGTTTCACACCTGATGAGGGTGCAATGATTCTCATTCACGTCACAAGATTGCTGATGCTCAGTAAAACATTAATAAGTTACCTAATTTACAAAATATTTATGATGTTTGACCCAAAATCTGGTAAGGACTTTTAACCCCTCAGTTTGGAGGAGATGGAAAAGAGACAATGAACCTCTTCCTTATAGAGATCTGGGCAGTTAATAATTGTTAGAGCTTTTTCCACAATCCCCGCGCTGAGATCCTCTTTTCATAAATACAAAAAGTCTGTCTCCCTCATTATGAGGAACTTATTACCAGAAAGGGAGATGAAGTTTGACACTTCCTCCTGGAGATTTTAGCATCTTGGGACCAGATTTGCAAAAGGGTTTAGTTCACATGTGTGTGAAAACTAGAAGACCATATTTACAACATATATCTGCGAATGACTCCTGAGCTCTTTTAAATGTATGACCAAAAGTATCACACTAGGAACTAATCCGTGCCAAACACTTTTGAAAATGTGGCCCCAATTATGCATCTTGAGAAACTGAAAGTCTAATTTAGACCTATTTTGAAAATCTGGCATTTTCTGTGTTTGAGTGCAGTACTTGCAACGACCAGGAGAGAATTGTGACAGCTAGAAGGAGAGATGGAAGGCTGCATTATTACAGAGAATATATTACTTGAAATCTAGAAATGGCTAATATGTGTTTGAGTTGGACACCAAGTGTACCAGTGCAGAAGGCTTCTGTCTTGAAAGTTTTAGAGCATTGTATCCATACAAGTGAAAGGAAAAGAGGAAAGCAAAAGAAATAAAGGCCACTAGAAGGGAGCTAATAGAGACAACTGCAACTGGAATTTCAATGATTCGAGGATTCTCTCTCTCTCTGTGGAATTCACAGCTCTGTGGGGGTTTAAAGCTTGGATACAACTTCTAGTTCTAATCAGTTCACAAGGAAGAGTAAAATTCGCTTATTCCACCAAACCTGTGCTAAAAACGGAGCTAAGCATTATAATAGAGAAAATACCACTAACTTATTCTCATCCAGCTATTTAGTGAAGAAAATCTCATTCCCACCAGAAAATGTGAAGGGGAAATTATTCAGCCAGTTTGTAAGAAAAATGCATTTTTCAGTGATTATATTTGCAGAAAACAGTAAGTGCAGCTCTTTTGCCCACTGCAGTAGTTAACATCTTCCCTTCAGATACATTGGAAGACCAATGATTTTTGAAAGAGCGTATACCATTATATCGCTCCTATTTTCAATTAAGTGTAGGAAACAGAATGTCTACCTCCATATAAGGAACTAAGCAACTCAAAGGGAGCAGTGAAGCTCTGCGCTGCCTCCTGCAGTTATCAGACTCTTGGAAAGAGGAGCATGGCCCCTTCAATCAGCAAAACCAGTTTGGGAGAGCTACAGCAGGAGATAAGAGCCTTAAAATAGTAAGTCAGTATAAAAGCTCAAGTCTTTGCCTAAATGTCTCTTTAAAGGTGATTGAGGAGACACTGATGGGCGCCGGAGATTGGTCCTTCGCGTCTGGTTAGGACTTGCCCAGGCACTTTGGATGGAGTTGCTTAAGGCTGAAATCAACCCACTTGGACAATCCTGGGCAGGAGATGGTGTGTTAAAGAAAATCATGGCTTCAGTGCAGTGTGAGGTTTGTATTTGGGAAGGAGAAAAGATCTGTCCCACGAAAGTGAGCTGGCAAAAATTCTGAGACCAGGTAGGACTTGAAAGAGGGCACATTTACCACATGGGTCAAATGGCATTTTTCCAACTAGGAATAAGGAGCTGGGCATGAGGCAGTATTCCTCATCCCCACTTGGAGACTGAAAGACCATCATGTTGGGAGCTGCTTGCAGCATCCACAGCTGATTTTCTAATTAAAGTGTAGGAAAAAGTCTACGCTGTTCTATGGAAGGAATTAAGCAACTCAAAGGGAGAGGTGAAGCTCCTCACTGCGTCCTACACTTGTTAGCATCTCGGAATGAAGAGTGTGGCCCCTTCAATCAGTGGGAGAGGCTAATGGTGCAGCCTCCCATCTCCCCTTTTCACTGCCATCGCAAGTAGAAATTTCCTTTGACAATTGGCAAAAGGGCTTCCAATTGTTTCAATCAAAACTCAAGAGGAGGAAAGTGGCTGATGGACTTTTTGTTTCTGAGGCTGCACAACACTCAAGTGGAAGGAAAGGAGGAATGTTCAACCGACAGACACAGGTGGAAGGATCTAGTGGAGCCTGCTGCAACTTGCAGTGTTATTTAAAGGATTGTAAAGTTTTGTTCTTTCTCTCTGTGCCGCTGAACAGATCTGTGGAAGCTGGAAGCCTGGCAACAAGCTCCAGGAAAGCTTGTTGTTCTGTGAGAGAAGTCAGGTTGCTCTTCCCAGTGTGGATTTCAGCACGTGCGTAGGAATTAAGGGCTCAAGCCAAAAGCCAGCGAGGAGTGTAATGGGTAGATAGCACGGTGGTAGGTCGATGTTTCGCAGTGGATGGAAGGAAATGAAAGACAAGAGAAGGAATAGGAAAAAAGAAGACAGGATAGATGTCAAAGTGAAGAAATGAAATGAGAGGGGTTGAAAATCAGGGAATTTTGAGTGTGGGGGCGGGAAGCATTTGAAAAGAACAAGAAGGAAGAAAATAAAATAAAAGAGTTACTGGAGCATTGGAGGAAACTGTCTTGTTTGGGAATCCCAGTTTGGGACAAGGAGCCATCCTAGCAAGTTCTGCAGTACATAAATCAAGTCTTTGCCTAAATGTCTCTTCTTATATGACTGAGGAGACACTGATGGGTGCTGGAGACTGGTCCTTGGTGTCCAGTTAGGCCTCGCACATCACTCTATGCACGTTGGAGAGAGTTGCTTCAGGGCTGAAAAATCAACCCAGTTGGGAATTCCTGGGCAGGAGATGGTGTTTGACCATACTTTTGTCCTGTGGATGTTTTAGGAAGCTAGACTTTCTGTGCTTCCATTCTTGCAGAGAAAGAAAATAATGGCTTCAAAGTGAAGTTTGTATTTGGAAGGAGAAATGGTCTGTCCTGTGAAAGGGAGCTGAGAAAATTCCAAGACCAAGACAGACTTGAAAGACGGCACATTTACCACACTGGGGGTAAAGGGCATTTTTTCAACTAAGAATAAGGAGCTGGGCATGAGGCAGCGTTCTTCCTCCCTATTTGGAGACGGGAAGACTATCGAGTTGGGAGCAGCTTGCAGCATTCCACAGCTCATCTGATTTCAGCGTCTGAAAGAGTCTATTTTGTTCCAGAAGGATCTAAGCAACTCAGAAGGAGAAGTGAAGCTTCCCACTGCTTTGTGCACTTATTGGAATACAGGTCTATCAGAAGGTGAGTTTGTGTGTGGCTTAAAGGGGAGATCAGATAATACATGATCACATGTGGCTTTCAAAGGGCTTCTGTTGGTTTTGATCTAATATCAAAAGGAGGAAAGGGCTCTTTGATGGGCTCCTCTAATGTGGCTCTAGAACATTTAAATTGAAATTAAAAAAGATGATCAAAGGGATGGGAGCCAATTGAAGGCTCCGGTAGTCTGTTGCTTCTTGTACTCAGGATTTGTAATCACTATGAAGTTTTCTTATTGTGAAGATTAGGTGCTCCATGGGATCTGGAAGATTTTGCATCAGCACAAGTAGACTGATAGATTATGTAATTTTGAGAGCTGAAATCATTCAGAGAACGGGTTAAGAGGACTGCGAAACCAGTAGAGGCCATCTGAAGGTGTCTGATTGACACTACTGCAATTTGCACTATGAATTGTAATGCTTGTGAAGTTTCTTTGTCTTTCCCTGTGGTACTGAGTTCTTCTTCTGTGGGGGCTGGGGGATGAGAAACCAGACTTAGGCAAGTCATTCATTTCAGTGAGGAGGACTGAGATTTCCCTGTTACACCCAACTTGCGGAGTTTATCTTTTCTTTCAGGAAATGGTGATGTGACATGTGTAATGGCTGGAATTTTAAGTGGCAGTCATAGTTTTTCTGTGGAAAGAAGAAAAGTGGTGGTATACTAGATGGGGAGGGCTCTGAGTTACTACAGAGAATTTTTTCCCAGGTGTCTGGCTGGTGGGTCTTGCCCACATGCTCAGGGTCTAACTGATCGCCATATTTGGGGTCGGGAAGGAATTTTCCCCCAGGGTCAGATTGGCAGAGACCCTGAGGGTTTTTCGCCTTCCTCTGCAGCATGGGGCACGGGTCACTTGCAGGTTTAAACTAGTGTAAATGGTGGATTCTCTGTAACTTGAAGTCTTTTTAAACTATGATTTGAGGACTTCAGTAGCTCAGCCAGAGGTTAGGGGTCTAGTACAGGAGTGGGTGGGTGTGGTTCTGTGGCCTGCAATATGAGAGTGGTCAGATCATCATGATGATTCCTTTTGACCTTAAAGTCTATACAAATATAGCTAAGAGAAGAAAGAAAGGACGATGGAGGGGAAAAAATCCCAGATTTCAATATTAAAAAAGAAACAAAATTTTGAGAAGAATTTTAAATAAAAAAGAAAAAGAAAGTAAGACATAGGGGACTGTCCAGGAATCAGTCTCTCATCTGAGATTCACAGATTGGGACGAGGAAGTAGTTATCTGTGGAGGTGAGTAACCCCACCTAAATTCCTGAAGTCTGTTTCTAAATAGTTCTTGTAAAATGACTAAGGAGACACTGATAGCCTTTGGAGTTTAGCTAGATATGAGGTAATTATTTTTAATTTAATGCTGAACAACCATAACATTATTGCTAATTTAATGGGAAATAATTAGGGTATAACTGAACTTTTGGATAACACTGTGTGTGTCCAACTTTGGGACATCTTTCTGCAAAGCACTGACTCTAGAGAGATTCAGGTGCTTCATGTGTGTCAGGAAGAATGTAATAAATTGAAAGCTTGTATCAAAAGTAACCAAAATGTTGTTTATTAGCAAAAAAAAATTGTATTGTGACATGTTGTCCTGCATGGAAAAAAACCATTAACTCCATAACAAATAGAGTGAAATTCAAAATACATAAATTATGAGATTCAAGAAAACAGGTTGACAGCACCAACAAGTGATATATTCAGATCATATCAGATGGTCTTCACAGAGGGGGTGCAATGCACAGTAAAATAACTGAAGGATATCAAAACATATGCACACACAAGGTCAGAAAAATGCAGTCATACGTAAGCCTGTCTCAACATTATTATTTCTCAGGAGCAGAACTATATAATTTCCCCAGCGTCATCAGGTTAAAACAGTTGTACAAATATGGAGAACTGTAACATTGCACCTTGGCTCTGTTTTTATTTATACAGCACCATAATACACAAGAGAAAATGAACTTCCAAAGTTTTATTTGTACTAATTTCAACACTTTAAAAAGTACAGTAGGAGTTATAACGCATTAACAAGCAAACTGCAGAAGCTGAGACTATGTGGGTGCGCCATATCTGAATGAAATGAAATACCACCCACATTCATTGAACAACATATATAAAACACAGCTGACAATTGTGAATAAAATGATTACATCACAAATCCAAAGCTTCACCACTTTCATTTTAAGTGTACGTCTAACAGATCGGATATTGACAATCAAAGTGAGATGAAGGAACACCCCAAGTTTTGCAGGCTTTTTAATTTTCCATAGGCAAGTCACTAGTGTGAGGTTGTCATAATTAATCTGCCTGGGGTAGTTCCTGTATTTATTTTGTGAACATTACACAGGAGGGTTCCCAACTTCTATTATTACAGCATTGTGTGAAATCAGATGGCTCTACTGCTGCTTTCCACCTCTCAGTTTCCATAAATATATGCATAAAACTCCCATTTAACACTATGATATATCTGGTGTTAGGCACTGAGCAACTCAGTGCTGTTCAGGACACAGAGCAGACAGTCCTTGCCATGCAGAGCTTCCAGTCTGAAACAATCACCGATGGGAGCAGTCTGCATGCATCACAGGGAGAACAGACCCCCCCTGTCAATATTTAAGCTGAATAATCAGATCTCACCGCCACTCAGAAAGTGCACATTACATATTATATTTACACATATTATCCACTTGCTGTTGAATCTGTGGGAAAAACAAACAAACAAATACCCTCTGGCCAAATGCCTAATAGACCTAGAAAAGTAATATCAGATCTTTGACAACCCAAAATATTGATTAAGTACAGGCGAGTCGCATCTTAGGCGCATTTAACATGCGCGAATTCAGCTTTGCGCGATTGGCAAAACCAGAAAAAAAAAACACTTTAAAAATGGCATCGGTACTGCTGGCGATTCCGTCTGCCATTCAACTCAATGGCGTTTCACTATACGTGGTTTTCCGCTTTACGCGCGAACCGCGGAACGAAACCCCCGCGTAAGATAAGACTTGCCTGTATGTCTGTGTGACCTTGGTATGAGTATGTAGTGGTAAACCAAGTGCCTGAGCTACCAGAAACAAACCTGAAATGGTGCCACATCAGGAAATATAATAATAGAGATGGGGGACACAGCTAAAGGAATCACGGTCACACTTCATAGTGATGTTCCATTTATAAATAGCTTGAAAAGGGTTAATACATGAGCAGTGATGTTATAAGCCTGTTGCAGCCATAAGATACAGAGGTTTATCAGCACATCAGTAGAATGTGTCAAACGATTATAAGCAAACTCTTGGCCTCTATAACAATTGATTAACCCTTCTAGCCTAGTGGCTAGTGAACTGTCCCCTGAGACGCAGGAGACTATTCTTGGCTCTGCCACTGGGGTCAGCTGTTGGGCAACTCAGTTCCCTTCTCTGTGCCTCAATTTCCCCATCTATAAAAAGGGATAATGAAACTGACCTCCTTTATTTTTATTATTTACTAAAACATCTATTAATAATTTGTAAACTATTTATAAATGGAACCTTGCTATAAAGCGTGAATGGAATCACTAGGCACCAGAGTTGCAGTTGCTCTACTGCGGTCAGAACAAGTTTTGATAGTTTTGATTTTTTTGTCCCTCCATTTTAAAAAATAATATATTTAAAATGAAGAGCACCTTCTTAAAAACTAAGACTCATGTTATTCCGTGGGGTTTTGTAATGATGTTGGAAATCTAAAACCCTAAAACGTGCAGGCAATAGAGAGTACCAGCTGCTTTATTTCCAGTTTGCACAAAGCTGGAACTCAAAGCATGGGAGATGAGAGTGTGTTCCAGACTTCAGGCAGTTTAAAGTGCACCCAGGAGTGGAAAGATTACTGATGAGTTCGGAAATCAGTGCAGATAAGGCAATATTGTTTAATAAATAACAGGCATGGTGTGCTTGTGCACACTGTTTTCTAGTGCATCATGCAGTAGAGCAACTGTTCCATCTGTACTGTGTGTGATTGAGGGTCAGGGGAGAAGCGGTTTGGTATCTCATCAAAATCAAATATCAGTTTGGAATAATGCTAAGAGGTTCATTAATGTCTGTACAGCACCATGAAAATGTAACTACAGTACACAAGTGCTCAGATCATTGTAAGCAAAAGTTAGAACATTTCAACTGCTCATCCTTATCGATGGTTCTCACTCTTTTCAGGATTAGGACTCTCCTCCCATATAGCTGGGATTTAGCTAGGACTCCATCCCATTTAACAATATGGGAAGGGCATTGTGACCCACCACCAACTGTCTGCAACCCCCAAGTTGACAACCCCCTCATCTAGACGGCTCTAAATAGTTCTTTGCATTGACTTCGTGAAGTGTTCTCAATGAAAGGTGTTTCAATCTTATAACATAGCAGAGAAATATGCTGCTGCTGCTGCTGCTACTGCTACTGACTGGGAGATCAAACAGATGATTTTGGATTCCAAACTTCTAGTCTAGATGCGATAAATCGATTCCCGAGCGCTCTCCCGTTGACTCCGGTACTCCACCACTGCGAGAGGCGCAGGCGGAGTCGACGGGGGAGTGGCAGCAGTCGACTCACCACCATGAAGACGCTGCGGTAAGTCGATCTAAGTACATCGACTTCAGCTACACTGTTCTCGTAGCTGAAGTTGTGTATCTTAGATTGATTCCTCCCCCTAGTGTAGACCAGGGCTGAGTTGGAAGGATAGGTGGTGAGACTGGTGGTTCAAAGAGTCAGAGTGAAGTCAATGGGAGTTTTGCCATTGACGTCAATGGGGCCAGGATTTCACCCTAAATCTCCTGGATAGAGAACAATAGAAGATTCACACTCATTTGTGAGTGACAATCACTCCAGTGCAGAAGGTCCTGGGCACAACTTAATTCCCCTTTAACATGGGGCTTAAGTGATACTTGCTGCTATGTGTGGGCCCTCTGCATGGGGTGATTTTCTTTAAGAGCATTTCACTCCCATGCAGATCATCCATTGAGAAGATACTGGGATTAGTTTCAGAACTGGCTGTGTGTGCCTGAATACTTGACCAAAACTGTTATGTTCTGTATGATGTCTTCCAGCAAAAAGGAAGAGCAAAGGAAAGCAGTATAGAGTGGAATTGAATAGATTCCAGCTAAGGATCTTTGCTAAACTCTGTGTTTGATATAAGGATACTGCACTGCCCTGTTAATCTTCCAGCATTATTAAACCCCATTAGATTGAACTGTTCTTATTAGAATCACTGTAGAGCTTACATAAATATTTGGCTGCCAGGAATGCTGTTATGAAAGTGGTACAGCGTAAAATAGAACTGAGTGTTGGTAGAGATACCACATGAAAGTTTCAATGTTTTCTGCCCTGGGTGTGTCACACAGTCCTGCTTTGACTGAGGTAGCTCAGTTGTGAGTTGAAACATGGGAGGATGCGTTGCTCTCCACCACTCAAAGCTATATTCTTCCCTTTTCCACAAGATTATAAAAATACCAGTAAATTTTTAATTTTTTTTTACAATTTATAAAAAGCTTTTACAAAAAAATGTGCACTCTCAAACTTCTGTTCCATCATGTAAATTGTTGTGAACTTTGACCTCTAAGTTCACTTGTTTGACCTTAGCACCTTTGACCTTGTAGGCACCCTCATTGTCACTTAATATATTGATATTCCTCACAGTGCAGTATTGTCTGTTTACGTTCTTCTCCACCCTTTCTATGTTTTTCTTGGGTACTTCTATCTTGGTGTTGAGAGGATATTCCTCCATGATATCGTTGGCAGGCTTTTTCTTCTTCTTCTGCTTTCGACATTTCCTGGTTATGAAGCAAACTAACAGGAGCACAAGCAGCAGCAGCATGATGGCAGCAAACGCACTTCCTATGGAAGCCCCTGTTTGTGATAAGGAAGCAGCCGCTACTGCTTCCTGCACCTCCAGGCTCAGCGATTTCATGTTGGTGCCATTCTTGACTTGGTCGCCTTCATTGTCATAGATCAAGGAGTCATCCAGAATCAGACTGCCGCTGTTGTCCACCAGGTCCCTGCGGCTGCGTTTCAGGCGGTGAGTGAGAGACCGTTGAACACGGGGCCCTGCAATGGTTTCTGGGCCAATTATATAGATCACCTGAAGGTACCACTGGTGTCCAGCTTCCACCTTTATGACAGAACATACACACAAGAGACTTTACTCTGGGACTTTAGCTAAAGTGATGCTAGAATTCTGTTCAAAGCAGATGGAAATGGATAAAGTGCTACTCTATAAGCCAGGGACAAGTGCATGTTATAGGTCCCTGTCTGTGCCTGATTCACCGATGATATAGGTCTGTTACTGACCTTGGGGAGATTTAGCTCAAGCTGTAGCAGCTCATGGTTTTAGTTCTGGAGGTCCCCATTGACCATGATGGAAGCCATCACACTATCACATAGTTTGGTGACCAATAGCAATATATTAACAATTTGAGCTGACCAAAAAACGGGGGCAAATATTGCCCAGAAAATTTTGTCAATATTTTGTTTCAGTGTTAATCATTTTTAAATGTTCTGTCCGGTTCTAGAAATAATAATAATAAACTATAGCTGATTGGATTCTTTTTAATTTCCTTTTTTATGACATTTTGTGTCAACATTTGTCTGACCCTCCAAAATTCATATTTTTTTCATTTTTAACTTCTGAAAGAGTTTGACAACAGGTTTTGATTTTTGAAAAAAATTAATCAACATGTCAAATTTTTTTGAAAGAACAGTAAAATTGTTTAAATTTAAATTTGTTTACTGTTTTGGACCAGCTCTGATAACAATGATAATACTAACAAATTATTCATAATTAATAACTATTTTAAAAGAGACTCTTTGCTGAATGGCGTGGAGAACTAACTGTCATTACAAATAAATAATTACAAATATATTTTAAAAACTAAACACAGCACTGGTCAAACAAATAAATCCATTCTGGGAGTTGGGGGGAAGCTGAACTGAATTTCTGATCTCCAGTTTATGTGCTGGAGTTTGTCTGAACCGTATTCATTGTCTAATTTAAGGTCCGATCATGAAGAATGCTGGGGAGCCCTAAATCTAAATTGAGTTCAATGGGAAAATGCAGGGGAGGGGAAGATAATACATATTTATAAAATTCTCCCATCTAATGCCTCTTGTTCCAACATATGATGATTTTAAGGTGAGCTGAGAGGATCTCAGGGAAGAGCAAGTTCCTTGTCCGCGAGCCCACCATGGCAAAAGTGTGATCATGTGCTGACTAAGGGGCTGAATCAATGTGCACTGGAGTCAATAGGAACCTTCAAATTGATTAACATACAGCTCCCGTAAAACCCACTGATAGATGGCTTCCTTCATGTAGCTGTTGACAGTGTAGGTCTCACCTATATTCTAGACTTGCTCATTGAGTCATATCTTGCTGGGTAACTGTGCAGAGACAGCATCCACCTTCTTGGAATTCCACCTTTGTAACTGAGGGCACGCCTTCACTACCCGCTGGATCGGCGGGTAGCAATCTATCTATTGGGGATCGATTTATCACGTCTCATCTAGACGCGATAAATCGATCCCCGAACGCGC
The DNA here is from genome assembly GCA_033296515.1 of Macrochelys suwanniensis. Lineage (NCBI taxonomy): Eukaryota > Metazoa > Chordata > Testudines > Chelydridae > Macrochelys > Macrochelys suwanniensis. The sequence goes on along the minus strand of CM065779.1, from coordinate 19,886,130 downwards.
TCCCTGTCGACTCCAGAAATCCACCTCGGTGACAGGCAGAAGCAGAGTCGACAGGGGAGCGGCAGCAATCGACTCGCCGCCATCCTCACGGCCAGGTAAGTTGATCTATGATACGCCGACTTCAGCTACGCTATTCACGTAGCTGAAGTTCCGTATCATAGATCGACCCCCCCCTCTAGTGTAGACCAAGGCTGAGTGGTTTGATCCAGGGAGAACTGCTAAGTACTCTAAATTCCTGCTGACTTCAGGATAAGTTAAAGGGGCTCAGCACATTCCCAGACTGAACATTAAGGCCCTGGGCAGGAATTCTGAAATCCACCTCCTACCTGAAAATTAGCATTAAAGGAAGTTAATATGAGCTGGGTTCAATGAGACTACATGGATACAGAGACTTGTGCTAGTGGATCCCAGTACAGAATTAGGGCCCTAAATTGTTGAAGAGTGTTTCTGGCACTAGAAAATATGTGCTACCTTTGTCCACAGAAAATTAGATAAGACTGTAAGGCTTGCCCTGGTGTGTGTTGGACGTCTATACATGCAGGGTCAGGCCTAGAGTCTGTAAAGCACAAAGTGTCTTGGACTGTCTGCATAACAAAGTTTGTTTTGGGGTACTGTACGTCTCATGCAACACACCTTGTAGAGAGCATCCACTTTCATAGTAAATCCATCCACTCCTGGCATGCTGCTCACCAAGTGGAAATCGGACAATTCAGCAGCAAAGTGGGCATCAAAAGGTACATCGTGGAAGTACTTATCAGTTACTTCAGGTTGGTTTCGGTCCTGGAATTTACAGAAAGCAGTATGTACTGAAGAAATGTGAACACATGCTATTGGTGACACATGCATTAGTAACAAACTGGCAACCAACAGCTACATGACAGCTGAGATTTGTCAAAGTTGACTTTTTGGTTAATGTGTTATAGGAAGCGGCAAAAGGACACAAGAAGAGCATCTCTCACTCATGTCTTTGTGCCTCCTTCCATGCTGACCCACCATGGCCCTCTTCCATTCTCTTCGTGTGCATCTAAAGTCCATCCTCTCCAGTCAAAAACTTCCTTAAAACACACTCCTTCCTTAACTCCTGGTGCTAATCCAAAGACGTGTGTCCCTATTCCTAATATTGCCTTTCATTTTTCCCCCAAGAGAAATTTAAACCAGTTTTTTTCATAAATGATCCAGTTGCCGTTATTTTTCCCACAGAAAGACTGCTGTGCTCCTGTTAGAGTTCTGCTACTCTCCCAGTTTCTTACTTCAGCTTCCCTTCTTCCTGCAAAGACCAAGCCACAGCCAACCATTCCCTCCTGAACTAGACTCGGGAGGACTTCACTAAAAAGGACATCATCAAGCGCAGCTCAATCAAACATAAAAATGAACACTGAGGCCTAATCCAGTGTTGAGATCCGTGTGGGTATGTGTCTGGGGCTCAATAAATTAGCCACAGCCACCTGAGGCTAAGCATGTCACCTCTGCAGATCTCTCAGAGGGGAAGCAAGAATCCAGGTCCACATCTCTCAGCCAAAAGTCAAACCCAAGTCCCAGGTCCATGCAAGTGGTTGTGCAAATGCCAACTCCTAGGACTTAGGTAAGAATACATTTTAATATAGTGAATTTCACAGCATAGGAAATAATTATAATTGTAATTTGATTTACAGCATTTCATATTTTATTTGAATATTCAGATTTTGCTTGTAATAGATCATTCCTAGATTAGGTTTATTAAACTAAACACCCCAGTGCCAAGTGTAACCAGCCTAATACATAGATGCATGAAAACATTTACTCAGAATACTAAGGGTACCTTTTATTATGCTGCTGAATGGTAGGATGGCTGCCATCCAGGACCCTGGTAAATGTTAATTTCAAAGTCTGCACTTACAGTTAAACATGTGATGTGCACTAGTCACTATTTCATAAACGAAAGAGGATTTTTGTTAAATTGATGAGTAAAACTTCCTTCTACATGCTGAGACGGCTGTCGTTACAAATATATTTGTATAATCCTTCCTACATTAAAAATGAGATCCAAATCCCAAGGACTTTCCTTAATTTTTCCTAGTCCTCAGACCAATAGGATGGTGTCTGACTAAGGAGCGAGGAAAAGATTGGCAAGGTCCACAGGATTTGGACTTATATTTAATATGATATAAAACGCCCACCCGCCTGCCTTTCACATAGCTGTGCAGTAAGATGCTACTTGCATTAGGAACATATAGGAAAAAGTGGGATACAGACTGCACTGTAGGCAAATATTTCAGTTAAAGCACACAGAACTAAAGTTGTGTCTACACTACAGGTGAGAACCTCACCCCTGCTCCAGCCCACATATGCCGCATAAAGGGGCTAGAGTGGCATAAAAGAGCCCTAAAGGCCTTGTATCCAGCCAAGGGAGGATTCCCCCAGTGCTGGCACTGAGGAACACAGGTGTAAGGCTGCCTCCAGAGGATCCCTTTAGCTAGCATGCTAAAAACTGGAGTGTGGCTGGGGCAGCATGGGCGGTAGCTCAGGCTAGCAACTCTAGTACAAACCTGCCTGATCCCTGGGTACATACTCGGGTGGCTAGCCTGATCTTCCACGGTCACATTGCTATTGTCTGTCTACCCGCACTGGGAACCATGCTGCAAACTTGGAGACAAAAAAGCCTAGTGTAGACAAGGCTGAGGAGGGTGATTGTAAAAAATATGAGCTATGGATCAAACAAGCAGCCTGGGTTTTAGTTACACGGTGTCTGTGAAGAAGAGAAAGTGAATTTAATGCTCATGAAAGATGCTGGATCAACAACCCTAGAACATGAGGTTGTTTTATACACAGAACGTGCACAGGCAAGCTTCCCCTCCTGTCCAGTCAGGGCCTGTCTACACTAGGAAAATGTGGTGCCATTTCGCAAACACGTTAACTAAACATAGGGACCGTAGTGTTACCCACGACAAGCTAAAGTGTGTTTCAACATCACTGCCTCTGTCTAAACGAGGTGCTGTTTAAAACATGCTCTTTAAGATGTGTTAGCTATCGTGCTTGCTAAATGGCTCGTTTTCCTCATCTGGAATGGGCCTCATTGTGCCTCAGCCCTGACCTGGGTTAGAGAGAGAGTAGTTTCGTCTCCATCTCCATTCAGGAATTTTGTGATGTGAACTGTGTCTTTGAGATTTGCTCAACCTCACTGGCTCTCCATGGAATTTTATTGGACCAAAGGCAATATCAGAAATACAAAGTGTTCCTGTCATGGATTCTCACACAGTTTAGCAAAGAGATGGTTCCAGAATCTGTCCTGACATAACTACCCACAACTCCACGGCTGCCACAATTCCGTGTCACAATTTTGTCCAGTGTACAACCTACCAGTAGCAGAAATCTGTGTTTTAGGTGCTTGTTGGGTTGAATACAGCCATACTGTGGCCCCTCATTATAGATTGTTCCAGTAGGATCAAAGAAAGGCACATAACCATCCTTGCCAGTACAGAGATAGACTTTTTCCAGCTGCAGTTTGTAGGCAGCATTTAGATTTTGTTCGGGATTCCAGAGCACACGGCCATATAGGATTTGACCTGAGAAGATTGAGAGAATAATATTTATATTCATGGGAGGAAGAGGAGCAATTCAGAAAGACTAAAGAGACCACCTACACAGCCAAATCAACCAGGCTGGGGAATAGGATTATGATAAGATTTAGAGTTGCCTATGTAGATGGTGCCATATTGTGGTATGACTGTATTATACAACAGTTATCGTCATGGTCTTACAGGGTTGTAGCATAATTCTGTAACACTGCATGCTCACATAGGCAAGACGAATCTCTGATACATCATAATTTCTCTTACACAATAATAGAGGCTACACAGATGGAGCCTTTAGCTAAAGTAAATTAACAAGGCGAAGGAAAAGGTCTTACCCTTTGAAAAAGCTCCTTTGTAATCCATTTCTGCCAAAGACATTTCCGATTTAGTGGGATCCATCAAAAATACTTTCTCATTGTTACAGAGCTGAAACTCTGTGTTCAGAGAGTATACGACAGGAACGGGGCGGTTTGTCTGCTGGAAGGCAATTGGAATCAGAAATCTAAATTTGGGAGGAGAAAAAAAAAGACAGTTACCTTTTCCATCACTGGTGTTCTTCGAGATGTGTTGCTCATGTCCATTCCATATTAGGTGTGTGTGCCTGCCACAAGCACTGGTGCTGGAAATGTTTCCCTCAGCAGTATCCATAGGGGACAGGCTCTGGCACCCCCTGGAGTGGCGCTTCCGGCTCCCCACCCTCAGTTCCTACTTGCTGGAAACTCCGACAGTGGGGAAGGAGGGCGAGTCATGGAATGGACATGAGCAACACATCTCGAAGAACACCAGTTACGGAACAGGTAACCGTCCTTTCTTCTTTGAGTGCTTGCTCATGTCCATTCCATATTAGGTGACTCCGAAGCAGTACCCCTGGAGGTGGATAGGAGTTCACGGGCCATGGGTAGGAGATCACGGGTGATCATGATAACCTGTGCCTGGTCTCTCGATCTTTACCAGGGCCCTGCTGATGAGTGGAATTGGAGGGAACGCATACATCAGGCTCCCTGACCACGACAGGAGGAAGGCAGTAGGTCCAGAGAGCGGCAGGTGGCTTGAAGCACCGCAACATCCCTTCAGACTTGAGACCTGGAGCCGCCCTTGACGAGCCAGTCATCGAGGTACGGGTAGATCTGGATACCCCGGCACCTGAGGTAAGCTGCCACCACCGACTTGCACTTGGTAAACACCCTCAGTGCTGTCGCCAGGCTGAATGGGAGGACTGTAAACTGGTAGTGGTGGGGCCCCACCGTAAACCACAGGAAGTGTCTGTGTCCTTGAAAGATCACTATGTGGAAGTACGCGTCCTTCAAGTCGAGGGCGGCATACCAGTCTCCCGGATCCAGGGAGGGGATAATAGAAGTCAGAGACACCATGCGGAACTTTAGCTTCTGTAGATACTTGTTGAGGTCTCGCAGGTACAGGATGGGCTGTAGACCACCCTTGGCCTTTGGCATTAAAAAGTTCTGGGAATAGAACCCCTTGTTCCTGTACTCGAGAGGAACTTCTTCCACCCCTTTACCTCCTGCACGAGAAGACTCTCATGAGAGGGGTCCCTGAAGAGGGATGGAGCAGGCAGGTGGGAAGGGAGGGCGTAGAAAGAAACTGGAGGGTATAACCCCATTCCACTGTGCTGAGGACCCAGCAATCCAAAGTTATAGTGGTCTGTGCCGGGAGGAAAGGGGAAAGGTGGTTGGAGAACACTGGGAAAGATGGATCCAGGGAATAATCTGGTAGGTTGCCCTCGGGTGCACCCTCAAAACGACCATTTGGCCCCCTGCTTATAGGGTGACCAGACAGCAAATGTGAAAAATCAGGACGGAGGTGAGGGGTAATAGGAGCCCATATAAGAAAAAGACCCAAAAATCGGGACTGTCCCTATAAAACTGGGACATCTGGTCACCCTACCTGCTTATTACGGGTCGAGCCTGACTGTGCCGAGGGTTGAGGCGTGTGACTCGGGTGGCACTTGTAACCCTTAGCTCATTTATGAGGCTGGTCCTGCTGAGGCTGGCTCCCCTGGCCCTGCGGCTGCTGCGGTATGAACCGATTACGCGCTGGGGCTGGGACATAGAGACCCAGGGTTTTCAGGGTGGTGCAGGAGTCCTTGAGGCCATTCAACTTGCTGTCTGTTTGCTCCACAAATAGGGCCCCACCATTGAAGGGCAGATCCTGCAATGACTGCTGGGCCTTGGTGGACAACCCAGAGAGGAGCAGCCAGGACACTCGCCGCATGGAGATAGCAGAAGTCATGGTGCGGGCAAGCAGCATCAGCAGCATCCGACACCGCCTGGAGGGTTGCCCTGGCCGCAGTTGTGCCCTCATCAAGGATCGCTCGGAACTCCTTCTTGGAAGCCTCGGGGAGCGACCCTTTGAACTTGGCCATGGCTGCCACATATTGAAATCATATCGGCCAAGGAGGGCTTGGTGGTTGGCCACTCTCGCTGAAGGTTGGAAGACGAATAAACCTCATGTCCAAAGAGATCCAGCATCCTCAAGTCTTTATTTTTGGGGGTGGCCCCGGGTTGTCCCTGCCTCTCCTTGTGATTAACCGCCTCAGCCACAAGGGAATTGGGGGCTGGGTGGGAGTATAAGTATTTGTGCACTTTGGTCGGCACAAAGTACTTGCGTTCGGCCTTTTTAGAAATAGAGGCCAGAAGGGGTCTGTCACAGGGCATTAGTGATCTTAGAAACCCCTTCATGAAGGGGTAGAGCCACCCTGGCAGGAGCCAAGGACGTCAAACAGAGAGTCTGAGGGCTCCTCCAATTCCTCTGTCTGAAGCCCCAGGTTAGAAGCGACCCTCTTCAAAAGTTCTTGATGTGTTTTGGCGTCATCCTGAGGAACTGTGTGAGGGGGCCCCGTGATAGTCTTGTCTGGTGACGATGAGGACAATGCCGATGCCGCGAGAACCTCCACGTCCATTGGTGGTCCAGTAGCTTGCTCCCCTGGGTCCTCCTGGACCTGCAGGGTCTTACCCCCCAAAGCCTCGAGCACCAGAGGGGGACGGGATACCGAGGCCACTGGCCTCGCCGAGGCTCCCAACACCAGTCGGGCAGCCTGGGAAGGTTGGTGAACCCCCAAGGGTTCCACAGATACCACGGCACCGGCCACTGTGCTTGGGGCCATGGGACAGGTTTCGGTGCTGATAATGTAGACGGCACCACTGGTACCGGGGCTTGTCCCGCAGGCAGGGAACCTCACTCCGAGCCAGAGCTACCAGCAGAACGGTCGATACTGGGCGACCAGGATAAGGCTGAGCGGTGGTTCTTGTCCAACCGGTGCCGGTTGCTGCATCCCGAAGCCGACCTGTCTGAGTGAGACTGTCTTGGTCAGGCTCTCGGGGACTGACAGCATTCGGCAGATCTGCGTCAGATACCCAGCGATCCACGCCTCATGCTAATTGACCAGTACTGGGACGTTGAATGGGACCGGGAGCTACTACAGGCTGGTTGCCAGGAGGATCGTCCTGAGTAGGGCGACCTCCTTGGAGACAGGTGATGACGGCCCAGCGATTGGTGGTCTCTGGTGTCCAATTGGTCCCAGGCCCTTAGAGATGGTTGGGGCTGGTCCCAGAGTTTTTGCGGGGTGGCACATGCCTCAGAGGGTCTGCGCCAATCTACCAGCGAGGTACGCCTCGAGTCTCTTGATTGGTGCCACCGGTGCAGGGACCGAAGAAGGCTCCACTGAGCCTGCCTCTCCAGTCCTGAGACGTGACAGCTTCGGGCAGGCAAACGCTGGCGGGACGTCCATCTCCATGGGGATCAATACTGCTGAGGCAGGGACACATGCAGAGGTCCCAACACTGGTTTTCTCTGGGACTGAGGTACCACGGGAGCTGATGTGGGTGGCACCGGGAGCGTCAGGATCTCTTGAGCCGCTCGAAGAGCTTCGGGTGTCGACGGCACCTGAAGCTGGCCAGGGCCTGCACCGCTATCCGGGATCACAGGCAAAGCATGGGATGGGCTGCACCGCTCGACTTGAGCTGGGGCCAGACTTCCTGGCTCACCGCCCAGCCCTCTCCTGTCCCTTACAGGAGGTAGGAGATCTTCCCCTCCCAGTCTTTTTCAGCTTCTTCCCCAGAGTCGTGGAGGGGGACCGGTGCTGGCTCATGGATGGCACCAGCGGAGCACTGTGCTCGGAGGCCGCGGTGCTTGGTGCGGAATCGGACCGCTGCTCCGGTGCTGGAGTGAGTGCCAACTCCATCAGGAGCTCCTTCTTCGTCCTAGGTTTAAAGGACTTACAGAGATGGCACTTGTCACTTATGTGCCCTTCGCCTAAGCACCTTAGGCAGCTGGTATGTGGATTGCTGACGGGCATAGGCCGTTTGCAGCGATCGCAGGGCTTAAAGCCTGGGGACCGAGGCATGCCCCGGCCCCCAGCTGAGTCCCGTCTGGGACTAACGAAAAGTTGAGAACTACTACTAAGGCTAACTAAGAAACTACTAACTCTATACAACTATATTACAGGTTTCCAAAGTTCACAAGAACAGAAAACGAAACAACGCTAGCTGAAGCAGCAGATGTTCCAGCACCGTCACTGGCAGCAAAAAGGGCGGGGGGAGCCGGTGACGCCTTTTATACTGCACCATGCAGGCTCCACTCCAGTGGGCGCCAGAGCCTGTCCCCTACGGATACTGCTGAGGGGAAATCTTCCGGCACCGGTGCACGTGGTGAGCACACACACCTAATATGGAATGGTCATGAGCAAGCACTCGAAGAAGAAAAGAAGGAAATGCAGCTTGGACTTGTTCACATATATAAGTTATGCCACTTTAAACATACCCATAGAGTTAAATCGGTACACCCTAGAGTGGACCAGTTACGTTGATATAAAGGTACTAATGCTGGTTCACCTTATTGCCGTATGGGAAGGGGAATAAGCTATACTGGTATAAAGCACTTTTATACAAGTAATGGCGTCTACACTATGATTTCTGCCGGTGTCATTATTTCAATGAAAAATCACACCCCTAAACCACACAGTTCTACAGAATCTGTGTGTAAGACTAGACCCTAGATCGTTATCTTCCCCGGAGCTGCAGCTGTCACATGTCAGCATTTTCCTCCAGAGATCCAGCATCTGCTAAGAGCATGGGAGAACCCAGCAGCTGTGATACTATTGTTTGACACTTTTGAGCTTTATTTCCTACTGTTTATATGCTCAAACTGGGGCATATGGGGCACAACACTCATTAATAACAAATAGCTGTTGCCTGGTATAAAGGCTGTGCAGCAAGAGTGAAATTTTCTCAGTTGAAGAGGGCTACTGCACTCTATTTAGGCCTGCGGGCAGGACTGTCCAGTGGGGAGCAGAGACATAAGACGGGTGAAGTAATATCTTTTACTGGATCAACTTCTGCTCGGGGGGAGCAGGCGGATTAGTTGTGGGCTTCTGCATCACCTGCAAGCCATGGAATTGCTAAATTCCAGCACTGACTAAACCAGCATTGAGCTGAGGTTTGCGGCCAGGCCAAGGGAATGAGCGTGAGTTTCATATACCGAAATGCCCCATAAGGGATGGAGAAAGACAGTGGCCACTAACCCACCTTTAGTAGCGATCACAGAAGAGCCGTAGATTAGGACAGCGAATTTCATCTTCCACAACCCAACTCCTGCTTAGTACCCTGCATGCAGCCCAATTACTCTGGCTGAGTGTGTGTGGGTGGGGGCAGTGAACTTCACCCCAAAGGGAGAACGAGAACAAAGTGGTTTTGATTTTCAGATGTCCCAAGCACTGGAGCCATTGATATTCAGCATCTGTGACAATCAGGCTTATGGAACGCTGCTCCTCCTCCTCTGGGTACATATTCCACCGCACACATGCAGTTTGAATAATTAAGTGGCTTTACTGAATATCTATGAAATTCGTGTGCCCCAACCACATTTACATCTCAATATAATTATACCTCATTCCTATATCCACACACTTCAATCTCTTTCATTGGAGGGTTCTTCATTTCTGACCCCACGAACTATCAGTTACTCATACGCTCCAGTCCCTTGAGGTTAACACATTTATAACAACTCTGAACGCAGGCCTTGAGGTCTGAGTGAGCAGTGAAACAGGAGAATAGTGCATCTCCTCACCTTTCTGGGGCATGAGCAGTACACGCCAATGGCTTGTCTCCTGGGTCAATCCACGGCTGCGTGGGCTGCACAGTACAAGGGATTAAGTAGATTGTGTACTCTCCAGAATAGTCCTTCCTGGAAACAGAGGGGAGATGCCATGGTTACCGTATTAACGTGGGAGTTGTTTACCTGCCTGGAAACATTTATCAGATGGGCAGTTGAATAGTTTCTTGCATCCAGCATTTTCTCATTAGTACAAATGATTATCCATGCGGGTTGGACGATTTGAATACTGAAGACATAAGTTTTGAACCAGACCAGATACACACCAGGTGTAACTCCGTCAAGTCCAGTGGAGTTACAGCAGGGATGAGAATTTGGTCCACAATGTTTAAAGATGCTCTATTTGCCTGTGTGCACAAACACAGGTGGATGAGAGACAAGGGATCATTTACTGAAATGATAGCGAGGAAAGCAGAGTGACTGAAGATATTTCTGGATCATAGCTATTTCAAGGATAGCCTTAATTTTAATTAAACTATGAAACACAGGGATTGAAATCCTGCTTTAAAGTGCAAATCTCAATGCGCCCGCAGGATGAAGTCACTACCAGTACCTCCATGCTACTTAAACAGATATTTTGTTCCCCCCAAAAAATAAATTCAGTACACTTGAAAGGAACTGGATTGACAGCCCTGGAGATTAAGCTCTTCCTTTACTCATATGACAAATACAGCATCAGTGAAAGCTGCCCTCCTATGTGCCTCATCTCAAAACCTTGAGGTAATGCAGGTTCCATAGGCCATTCAATTCTAGCTCCCTTTGCTGAGCCTGCTGACCAGGCAGATAGTGATGACTGGGCTTGAGGCCACTGAATCCATTTTACATAGGCCACCAACAATCCTTGTTATGAGGAACCATTTAGGTACTGCCATGAAGGTATATAGTGCTTACTAACATAGGGCCAGATTCCAGTACCTTTACTCAGCCGGTAAAGTAGTATTTCATTCTACAAGTAGTCTCATTGAGTGAGGGTATCAGAATCAGACTCATAGGTAAGACACATTCCCTGCTGTAAAGCGCCTACAATTTAAGGTAAACAAACAGAAGATAGGACACCGAGAAGAGAAGAGGAGACAACTGGATAAAGAGAAGGAGGGGTTTTGAAGAGGTGTCATTTATATAATATGATATAGAGCATAGCTGGAGGAGGAAGACAAAGGAGCTACCAGCAATGTTCCCTCTAATTTTTGACAGGCCGTGTGCGCAAAAAATTTCTTCTGTGCAAATTGTTGTGTGTGTGGTGTTTCGCCGTGTGCGCAGGGTTTAGGATCTGTGTGGGCGCGCACACGCGCACAGCTTAGAGGGAACAGTGGCTACCAGATAACAACAAAATTAGGGGCTACCCACCAACCAGGATTTAATTCAGCTGTTGCCATAGAAGTGAATGGAAACCTTATTCTCAGTTGCCTTGCACCTTGTGCAGTCATTTACCCTAGAGCTACACAGGTGGAGGGCAACCGAAAATCAGGCCCAAAGACTCCATATCCCATTACCAATCCCCTGACCTATCCAGGCCCCTACAAACAGATAGGTTGTTAATATGGTGAGATGTTCTTGGAGAGTCAAAAATTTATGAACATATTAAAAAAAGCCTTGGTCATGTGTTCAGGACATCTGACAGATAAGACTGTTGCCATTCACTTATTATACCTCTATTCTTATATCCACTGCCCAAAAGAGCCTTCCTGCTTATGCTAGATCCAAACAGATTAGAGGATTTATCAAGGCCACCCAGGAGATAAACAGAAATAAAGTTTCATGCTAGTGGCTAATGTTATAACAGCAGAGAGAGAAATTAAGTGCTAGTATGACTGAACTGGACACTTTGCTCCAGGATGCTGTTAAATACTGGCATTTTCAGCACACACGAACACCATTCTGCTGATGGAAACTAGAAAGCCAATTGTACCCACAGTCCTCCTTCCTCACCTGTTATAGGAGCTGGTTGCCCTCCACAGCTGATAGGGGGAGTCAAAAGTCTGTGCACTCCACAAAAGCTGCAGATCGAACTCAATCCCTCCTAGGTGGTCTGGAGTCATTATAAAAGACTTCACATCTGGCAGTGTGTGGTGCTCCATCACAAAATGCCCTGTATGGAGGAATACAAATACATCACCTATAGAGACATATTTTTACCTGTATCTAGCCTTCTTGCAAACTTGTCTTGAAGTCACACACTGGAGAGGTGGTCAGTAGAATATCTAATGTTCCATTAAAGATCTAAAATAAAACAAAAGATGAAAAGATCCAATCTTGGATCTCAAGAACTTGGCACTCAGTGGGATAACTCGTGTGAGAGTCAGGATCAAGCCTGCCCTACGAAAGATTTACAAACACCACAATGGTAAAACACTGGCAGCTGATGCACAGTAGCATTCCCACTGTTGCTAGCCATGATGGTACTGCAATGGTGCTAGAGCAACAATCAGAGGATTTCAGAAAGTCATTCATCTAGACACGGCCATAACAAAAGTAGTCTCCTGCAAGGACCAGCTGACTAAAGGCAGCCAGCAAACTCTGGTGTACAGGAACCTCACTCCATCCAGCTGCCTACCATTAATGCTGACACGTTCACGGCTGGCATTGGGAGTCCCCAATACCTGGCATTAAACTGTGCTTGCTCTGGTTTCCTGTCCCTTAGAGCACTGGCGCCTGATGGAAATACACCACAAGGCAGAGAGCACAGCCGACCTGCCCGGGGCAGGAACATGTGGAAAAGGAGTAAGGCAGACAGAATACCACAAGTCCTTCCCAATGCAGGTGAATTATGGTGCAAATAAACCCAGAGAATGAATAAAACAATCAGCAACCAGCTAAGAGGGTAACAGCAGAAAAGCAAATTGGCCTTTGGGTAAAAATAAATTCTTTGAACGTGAGCATTGCCCTCAGCCATATACAATCCTAGAACTTTATCATCACTGTCCTCAGGACCAGTCAATATTTCTATGATGTTCTTTTTGCTGATACAGACTAACACGGCTACCACTCTGAACTCTTACCTCTGAATTTGGCATGGGTCTTGAACTCAATAACCAACCGGCCATCCTCTCGGATGTAGATCCGTATTATCTGCAGCCTGGCGGAGAGAACGCTGTCTGTCTGAATCCCTGCATGGGCATATCGAGGAGAAAGTGAATGTAACAGCCAGGGGACTGTCTAGAATATCTGCTTGCAATGAACGAATTTACACCACCAGCATGAATTCCAGAGGTAGAGAATCTGACAATACACACCCAGGGCCCAATCCTTGCGGCTCCTACTCAATGTGAGTTGCGAGACTACTCCTGGGAGGGCGGCAAGGTTGGGGTCTAAGCTTCAGCTGGTCGGGAATTTCTCGATGAAACCTAAGTTACCTCTAAGCTGTGCGGCTGTGCAGTAGGCTATCAAGTAGGCAGACAGCGAGGGGTGCCTCTCCCCCAGCCTCAGAACTGCTGCAGCCAGGGTGGGGTGCCTCTCCCCCAGCCCTGGGCTGCTGTGGTAAGAGAGTACGGGGGGGAGTCCTCTCTCCCTGCTGCAGTCCTGGGGTAGCCTGCACCGCAAACCCCTCATCCCTGAAACCTCAACATGTTTTGCAAAACAGAATTCTTGCCCTACTCACTAGAAGCACAGAGTTCAAGGAGAGGGGGAAACTGGAGGGAAATTAAAAGGAATACGGACAGCTTGACTAAATAGAAAGGATGGGCTCACACACAAGATGACCACAGACAGGTGTAGGTGTGGGTTCTTTGGTGTACTCATCACAAAAGGAGAGACACCGTGCAGAGTTTATACCTGACAGTAATTGAACAAAAGTCAGTTTGGACCAACTATGGGAAAAAATTCTGAATGGTGAGATCTGTCAGACTCTGGTAGGATGCACCAACATTTGAATAACTTCAAAGAGAGCTGGAGAAAGCACTAAAAAGTATATCCCAGTGAACAATCTTGCCAGGAAAGTGAAAGGGCTAGATGACCCAATAGAAATTGTAGCTGGAAAAGACCTATGACTCAGTGAAGGCTGTTTCATTTGTTAACAGACAGAGCTTAGAAGGTGAAGGACAACTCTCCTTGCTAAATATTTACAATTTAAGGGTCTGATCCCATGTGTCCTAACTCAGACAGAACTCCAATGTGCTTCAGCAAGCTGTGCCCAAAGTGAGGACTGCAGGAACTGTTGAGAAAAGAGGAAAAATGTCCCAGTCTACCTGTTCTCCAGAGAACAGTGTCGTAGAAGAAGGAAAATTCCATCTCTGTGTGATGTTCGAGAGAAGCCCAGCCTCTTGGTGCGGTCACATAAATGTAGGACACATAGAGAGGTACATGGACTGTCAGGAAGGACTGGGCAGAATCTCGCACCTGTCAATCAAACAAAAAGATGGTTATGGATTTTTGGGGGGGTGAAAGATACTGGCACCAGTTCATAACAATGCGTTGTAGATTTATTGTAACTAGTAAACCCTATACACTCAGAGCTGCCACAGAAATAGCAGAAAGTCAGAGCAGCATCCATAGAATTCTTCTCCCATGGGTCTGGATCTTGTGCCATGTGGATGCCAAGCTACCTCTTTCCACAAGGAGAATCATGGATGTCCTACATGTTTGCATCCGACGAAGTGGGTATTCACCCACGAAAGCTTATGCCCCAATACCTCTGTTAGTCTATAAGGTGCTACGGGACCCTTTGTCGCTTCTACATGTAGGATGTACAAAGGGAAGGATGCAGTATTTCTAAGGCATTGTAAGGTCTTGCTTCCCCTCTTACCCCAAGGATCATACATTAGGAATAATCAATTGCACAAATACAAAATGGGAAATGACTGCTTAGGCAGGAGTACTGCAGAAAAGGATCTGGAGGTTATAGTGGATCGCAAACTAAATATGAGTCAACAATGTAATACTGCTGCAAAAAAAGCAAACGTCATTCTGGGATGCATTAGCAAGAGTGTTGTAAGAAGGACACGAGAAGTAATTCTTCTGCTCTACTCAGCACTAATATAGCCTCAACTGGAGTATCGTGTCCAGTTCTGGGCACCACATTTCAGGAAAGATGTGGACAAGTTGGAGAAAGTCCAGAGAAAAGAAACAAATGATTAAAGGGCTAGAAAACATGACCTTATAAGGAAAGACTGAAAAAACTGGGTTTAGTCTGGAAAAGAGGACTGAGGAGGGACATGAAAACAGTCTTCAAATACATAAAAGGTTGTTATAAAAAGGAGGGTGATAAATTGTTCTCCTTATCCAATAGGGACAGGATAAGAAGCAATGGACTTAAATTGCAGCAAGGGAGATTTAGATTAAACATTAGCAAAAACTTCCCAACTGTAAGGGTGGTTAAGCACTGGAACAAATTATCTAGGGGTGCTGTGGAATCTCTGTATTTAGAGGTTTTTACGAACATGTTGGACAAAACACCTGTCAGGGATGGTCTAGATCAGCGGTTCTCAAACTTTAGCAACCCTAGGACCCTCATTTTGATTTAAAAATTTTCAGGGACCCTCAAGCCCTCCCCGCCACAGCCCTTGCCCCACCCCTTCTCTGAGGCCCTGCCCCTTCTCTGAGGCCCCCACTCACCTGGGAGGGAGTTAGGGTGCAGGCTCTGGGATGGGGGTTGGGGTGAGGGAGGGAGTTTGGGTGTGGGGTGCGGGAGGGGGTGAGGGCGCTGGCAGGGCAGTGCTTACCTCGGGCAGCTCCCAAAAGCGACCGGCACATCCCTCCGGCAGCAACTCCTAGCCAGGGGGTCTCTCCGCATGCTGCCCCGCTCACAGGCACCGCCCCTGCAGCTCCCATTGGCTGCAGTTCTCGGCCAATAGGAGTTGCGGAGTCAGTGCATGGGGCAGGAGCAGTGTGTGGAGACTCCCTGCCTCCCCCTCCTCGGCCTCAGGGACATGCCAGCCGCTCCCGGGAGCAGCGCAGAGCCGGGGGGGGCAGGTAGGAAGCCTGCCTTCGCCCCGCTGTGCCGCCGGACTTTTAGCATGCAGGAGGCACGGGAGGGAGGGGAAGGAGTTGAGGGAGGGAGTGGGAGGAGTTGATCAGTGGGGCCTGTGGACCCTAGTTTGAGAAAAGCTGGTCTAGATAACACTTAATTCTGCCTCAGTGCAGGGGCTGGACTAGTTGACCTTCTGAGGTCCCTTCCAGTCCTGCATTTCTATGATTATGGCTGATTAATGAACACGTATGGCTGGGAGGAGGGAAGCTTGTCTAGTCCTCCCTCTTGGAACACACATAATTCTAGTGTGCCTACAAACCATTCAAGACACCCTGGTAACTGGATTTTTTTATATGAAATAGGCAAGGTATAAAGATATCATATTATACCTATCTTTACACGTGCCCATTTCATGTACTGTATCTTTACACAAAGCCATTTTTTCTCTCCTCACAGTACGTCTTCTTGCACACGCTGCCATTCTGGTGTAGTGTTAAATAGGCATTTTTCTTTGTTTACCAATTCACTGTATGGAGGCAAATGTACACAGGTGGAGTTGATGAAAGCTCTTTTTTAAGTGCTTGAAACATTGATTGCAGCAGATGTTTTGAAAAAGCAAATATTGTAATTTGTCTAGGATCTTATTTAGGATTTTCAGGCAGTAAGAAAATACAGATTTTAAAAAAGTTTGACTCAAGAGTTTAACAGACAAATAGTTTTCTTGATTTGCATGACAAAGAAATAAGTAGCATTTCTAACTATTAAAGCCAGGATTTTGATAAATGCTCAATGTTGGCCTCTCTCTGCTCTCCCTGAAGTCAATGGTAATTGATCCATTGACTTACATGGGAACAGAGGTAGGTCAGCATTTATCACTGTTAAAAATCTCACTGTAATTGTCTAAAGCAGGCAAATTGGGTGATGTGCAGAGGTCAGTGGAAAACCTACGAACCATTCGAGACATCTTGATAACTGGATTTTAATATATGAAAGGGCACGCATAAAGATAACAACTCAGTGGATCATACAACGTTGCTGGTTTCCAAAAATTCCTGTGAGCTCACTCCACTATTCTCAGCAGGTGTAAATTAGCGTATATCCACTGAATTCAATGCTGATTTACCCCAGCTGAGAAACTGGTCTAAAATAGTTTATAGCAGAGACAGTCATGACTTTTCATATTACACTTACAACATTTAGAGTATATTCTCTAGCATACCATGGAATAATAGAATTAAAACGATACCATGCTTATCAAAATAAAGGAGCCAAGTACATTTCATGATGTACTATTCTACCTTAAATAATAGCCAGGGGGAAATCAAATGCGTACTGATTCCGTGGGATGGAAGACACACCCAACGATTATCTACTGCTATAGGACTTCTGCCTGAGTAAAGAGGTCTGGATTGGCCCCAAGTCTTTTGGAAATGAACCCTCACCTGGAAGTCAGCAGTTACAGATCCCCCACAGACATCGATTAATTCTGTCATGTCATAGTAAGCATCAAAGGTCCAAATGCAGCTCTTCAGATTGAGGTGTTTGTAGAGCTGGATTGTCTTTGGTTCTCTCACGGTGGGATCAAATTGGTATGGACGGTCGTATCCAGGACCCAGAACAATGCTGTCATAGGTCACTTCATCCAGGAATCCTGCCTCTGGAATTAGGAAACAAAAGGAGACATATCTCTGTGAATTAAGGAGCTCTGGCCTAGGTAGTGACATAACATTTTAACGAACAGATGAGGTATCGGATATATACTGAGATGATGGTTTTTATTACAGTACTGCTTAGAGGCACTTTTCGCTACGTTAAACTGGAGTTAAGGCTGAGTCCATATAAATAACATAAAGGTAAAAACATAACAGGGATGTTGCATTTATTTCAGAAACAAAACATTACAAAGCCAGGAAACTCGGGGCTAAGGTTTAACTTCTAAAATATCCAAACATGTTAAGGTATGAAAACGCACAGTTAGGGCATCCAAACAACCTTAACTCTGCCCTGTAGTGACACCATGTAATAAACATACAATTATGACCCGTGCATTAGAGTGTTTGCAGTCCCAGGGTAGCTTAAACTAATTTTTAAAGACAAGTTTTGGATTTTTTCCTTGGCTCATGATTCGTTTGCTGATGCTGCTTTCTGTGCCACAAGGCAGAATGAGACACAGGGGCCCACTATGTACCTTGATAAAGACCTGCCACAGAACATATACGGGAAAGGACCTGCTCAGTGCATTCCTCCCCATTTATCTCCCTCAAATATAGCAACTCTGCTGAATACTGATATCACTTTAACAGAGATATTATTATTCATTATATAGTGCCAATAGCATGCTAGGTCCTTGCCTTAAAGCGCTTACACTCTGTACATGTTTCCTTTTTCATTGACAAAGCAATAGGTTGCTTTAAAGATTACCTGAGATGCCCTGCAGGTCCCTGATGGTGACCAGGTTTGAGCAGACATGCTGGTGTCTGTAGATGGACTCGGATAAGAGGAAATGCAGGTTGTGTAGAGGCATAGTGGAGATGAGAGGCAGCATTCCATCCTGGTGGGGGATTTGCACTGAAATATGGATTCTGGAACAGAATAAATAAGCAGAAACAGCTGTTCACAAAAGGGGTGCGTATGGTATCAGTTTACACAGAACACAGCTACGGGCTTGTCAACAGCTCCTAGTACAAGTTTGAGTTCATCAGTGTTATATTTATTTAGGGCTGAATTTCCTCGCTGATGTGGAGTAGCACTGTATCCCTTGAAATAGACCCACTGACTGCAGTGTTTCTAACTCAGGGAGTAAGGCATGACTCCAGACATAGGTGCCGACTCCGTGGGTGCTCCGGGGCTGGAGCACCCACAGGGAAAAATTGGTGGGTGCCAGCTTCCCGCCAGCCCCCCCGCGCCCAGCTCACCTCAGCTTCCGGGTTCCGCCTCCGGAGGCGTGGCCCGCAAAGCCGCTTTCTTTAGCTCACAGGCTGGCCACCTGTCAGCTGTTCAGCCGGTGGCAAGCCTGGGGTGGGGTGGGGGGGTGGGGGAAGCACAGCGGTGGTGCCTTGGGGGAGGGGTATGGGGAGGAGGCGGAGGGTTTGGCTGGGGGGGCTGGCGGGGAGATGCTGGTGGGTGCGCTGCATTTCCCCTCCCCCTAGGCTTGCAAGCCTGGGGATGGGGGTGGGGGTGGAGGGGAAATGCAGCGCGCCCGGGGAAGAGGCGGGGGCGGGGATTTGGGGAAGGGGTGGAATGGGGGTGGGGCCGGGGGTGGAGTTAGGGCGGGGCCAGGGGCACAAGCACCCACCAGCGCCGACGACTCCAGAGGCAATAATCTGAATGCTCGCTGCATCCCTTCACTATTAAATATGAGGAGCGTGTGTGTGTCGGGGCTGTGGGGGAGGGAGATCCAGTTCATGATATACGAAAGAGACCTCATTTCTTACACACATCCATCTTTTTCTGATCTGTTTGTTGTGTATGTACAAAAATGAATTACACTGTTAAACCCCTGGAAGACCAGAATCAGGGTCAGGTGATTGCGCATTTCCAGGCTTATACCTGTTGGGATGTTCCTTGTGTTTGACATCCAGATACTTCAGAGTGGCAATGAATGACTGAGCCTGGAATCCTCGGCCCGTTCCAGCTACCACGGGAGTATGACAGATGGCGCTGTCGGTCCCTATGGTAACGATGTTGCTTCTCAGCGGGGTCCCCACGTGCCCGGCCTTGTCTATGGCTTTTGCCACACAGCGCACATGGAACCGCCGGCTGAAGTAAATGCTGTCCAGCACCTGGGAGGAATGAGGAAAGAGGTTTGCATGTGTGTAAAAGGCAAAGCCAGGCCCGCCCCAATATGCAAGGGCTGATCTGCAGAAGTGCTGAGAACTTCTGGGGGTTGGACTTGATGAGGGGGTTGGACTAGATGACCTCCTGAGGTCCCTTCCAACCCTGAGATTCTATGACTCACAGCTGCAACGAAGTCAGTGGGAGCTGTGTTTGCATACACAAAGTATTATCAATTGATTATATTACTGTCATGGCTGAGGCCCCTAGCCATAGGCCAGGGACTCCATTGCCCCAGGTGTTCTACAAACACAGAACAAAGAGATGGTCCCTGTCCCCTGGGGCTTACAACGTACTGCTAAGTACTCTCAAAGTCAGGTCCTAGGGCTCTCAGTTGGGCATGCAAAATTAGTGGAAACTTCTGACTTTGAGCTCTCTGTACCTCAGTAACTCTTCTGTAAAATGGGGATAATGCCATTCCCCCCACACCCCCACTTCACAGAAAATAGATTCATTCATGTTTGTGAAGCACTCTCATGCTCTTGTGAGAAGCACCATGGAAATGCCCGGAAGGAAATTAATAATGGTCTTGAGAGAAGGGTTTGAATACTGTGCAGCAAATAATGCCTAGAGCCACCCATTAAACAACCAGAATAAAACAAAATATTGAACAGGTTTTCATTCAATTAGCACCATCTGTCCTGTGCACCGAATGAAGAAGGGGTCTTAAAAAAAAAAAAATCGATCAGGGACTTAACGACTGCATCATAATGCATATGCACCAGGGGGCTGAATTAAGGTTGCACAGGCAACCTTATTTCTGGCACGTCTTAACTTGTATGTGCTGGACTTCGCAACCTTAATAATGTTCTCTTAATGAAGCAGGGGGGGCTTTGTGGGTGACGGCGTGTGTGTGAAATATACGCACATTACTTAACTTAAGTTACTGGTTCTTCAAGAACTGGTATTCCACTGACCTAGAATCTCACAACAGCAAATGCTTCAAAGATGCGGTTTGAGCCCCACATTGTACTTTTATGCGCAATCCACACCCTCTTGTGCTACTGTACGCAGTCACGTACCATGTGGTTGATGCTCGTGAACGGCGTATTGTCCGTAATTGTTTCAAAGGGTGATCTGGCCCCATTCCCATCAGTGGGGGTTGCCACCTCCCAGCTGAACTGTACTGAAGACTGGTTGATCCCGGCCTCGTTGCAGCGCTCCTTCATGACTAAGTACTTGGGGAAGTGAGGATCACAAGGCGTTACACAGATCAGTGGGTAGCCCGGAGAAGGGGATTTCTTTACGCCTTCTTTGGTTGCTTCCTCCACATGGTCATAGTCTGCCAGGGTGACCACCTGCAGCAATGCAACACAACAGCTGTCACCAGGGACGGAGGGAAAGAGACATGAGACAAGGGGCTGGGCTGCTTGTTCCCTCAATCTCCAAACCTTGTTACTGGTGCACTGTATTTTACTTCATAAATCCCACTGAGGATTACAGGGAAGGAGGGAGGTGTGGATGCAGCAGGAATGCTCAGCGCTACCAGCATGTTGGAGCATCTGCCCAGCTGTTCACATTCTAGCTCAGATATTATTTAGGCTCTCTGCAGTAAAAGGTGAGAGGGATGCTACCAATGTAATTATATTTGATATTACTTTGGATGCTGAAGTACAGTGGATGTACCGTCCTTTGCCCAAACTAAGGGCAATGCCAATCTAACAACTTCCCTGCTTGAAGGAAATAAACCCGGGAACTCTGGATCTAAAAACATAAGCCTCTACAACTTAGGCAAAAGGACAAGCTTTGTTAGGTTGGAGGTGGAAGCAGACTCAGACATCTATATGCGAGTTGCCCACTAGAAAGGTTCCTACCTTATCATAATAGCTTAGTGAAGTGGGACTTTCCCATGCTACTTCCTTATTATCTGCCATTTTTGCCTTGGCAATCTCCAGCCCCTCTCACCTTAATATAAGCAACTGTCTCTCTTCAGTCATAACAATTCAAATGACAGTAAAGCACGGGTCCCTGCCTCTGTGAAGTGGGTGAAGAACCATTATGCAGCCTGTTCACCTATTCACTGCCTTGCCTGCCTCCCACACCACCTGGAATACCTGTATCAATGCTCGGTTTCACTACAGAGGCTATATCTACACTAGAGTTTTAACCCTGAGTTAACTGGTCACATGAACGGAGTCAGCCTGGCCACAAAGGTCTGTAGCCTGGCTCAAGCATTTGGGAGTCTCCACACTAGCTTTTTAAAAGGCCTTGGCTTAACAGGACCTGCACGTTCTAGTGCAGGCAAGCCCAGTGTGCTTCGTTGCATGTTCTGCTTTTCTATAGAGTCTCCCATGCCACTAACTTACATCATTCACAGTTTGCTACTTACAATGGGCGGTGCTGGTAAAATAAGGCTCCCTGATGCTTCCTGATCCAAAATAGTGACTACTGCCGTGGTGATATCCCCAAGAACAGCTTCCACGGGATCATCTGGACCCAGCACCACAGAAAAGGACTCATGCCACTCCCGGTCTTCGTTAGACATGATCTCCACCTTGAATATGATGTGGTCTACCCCTACATGAATGAACACAACACAGACAGAGAACCTGATATATCAACTGACATTACCCTAACAGCTCCCATAAAACACTGCATAGCTGCCTCAGGTCAGGATCATTGAAACATTATGATAAAATACACATCACAGGTTTTATCTGAACTCTAATGATTTAGCACCGTTCCGGCCAGGAGTCCATTTCATAAATAAAACTCCAGCTAAAACGACTGGTCCGATTGATCACCTGGCAGACTTACAAGCAGATGCTATATGAGGATTAATAGTGCCTGTCTTATATTAGCTGACTGTAATAAAAATCTATGATCCAAAATATATCCCATCCCGGCTGCTAGTGTCTCTGTTTTAACTCTTTGTCTCTAACATGCAGAGCTACTGCTGTTGGACCCGTGGGGCATGGTTTGAGTTATCTTGATGGACCCCTGGAGGATGGCTTGTGTTATCTTGTAGGATCTTGGGGGGTTTCTGCAGAACTCCTATATATACAGGCTCTTTGAGGCATCTGTACTGTTAGTTGTCAACTGGCAATATTCTCTCTCTTACAATCACTCTCAGACTTCATCACCGTAGCAGGAAGAAGGGTTACATTTTCAGATAGCAGGATTATGGCCATAGCAGAAGGCAGGGTTGTAGCCAGGGGATTCCTACTGACTTTAATGGCAACTGCCTGGCTAAAACCTTACGCAGAACATTGATAGTTTATTACAAAAAACCCTCATCACCCAGCAGGGGTGTTGTGAAGGGATGAAATATGGGATTCTCTTACTCCATGGTACCAAACCTGAAAGGTGTTGTGGTTGGGGATGGCCTTCCAGTCTGTTCAAAGGCAGGTAACTGCTGTGAGCACACAGGCCAGGCCATCTTTCTGTCTCCTTACACTCATCACTCCCTGCTCACTCACACTTTGTCTGGCTGCAGGAACATTGCTGTCAGCAAAACACTGTCCATTGTCTGCAGAAGGGCATGAGGGGGAATGTGGTTTGGCACCCTCAGAAAAGCGATGCTAGGCTCCAATGGGAGTCTCAATTCCCCACCTCCACTGTTTTTTCCAATTTTTATTTTTCTCAACCGCCTGCAGTGGGAAGTGGGGAGAACCCTGACATCCCCAGTGTGTGCTCTGTCGAAACGTCATGTTTGACTGCTTTTTGTGGTCTCTCCAACATACTTAAAGAATTCCTCTTAGGCTTATGATGGATTTGGGAAAAGTAAATATAACCCACCCTGTGAAAGATCATTGAAAGGATTACATAGGTGTTTCCCATTATAAATGCTGCATCAAATATGACTGCAGTGTGTGTGTGTCTAGAACAACCCCCAAAGCATAAATACATTAGAGGGGGTTGGTGTAGCTCATGTTTTAGCTAATATATTGAAATCATACGTGCATGAAAAACAAGACACATACAATGACTTCAATGGGAGCAGAGTTGGGCCAATGCCAAGTGCTTTTGAAAATCCCACACCTCGTGCATTGTTGTATAAATTACTTGCACATTTTCCTTTCATTTTAATTTGTTCTGGCCTGTATTAAATGTCACTAAGTAATCCCTCCACCCCATAATTCAATCCCAAGTATCCTTTACCAGGGCTAAACTTGAGGACTCGACTCTTTGGATAGTAATCGACTCCGGACTGGGCTGAGCCATCCCGGGTGCTGCAGCGGACCTTCGAGGTCCTGTTCTGGTCCCCTCTTCTGAGCACCTTGATGTTTAGAATAGCAATGCCCTCAGGGCCTGGAGGCTCCCGTACTTGGTATGCAGCCTCTTCAAACTCAATGGTGGGTGCTAGAGAAATGGTATGAAGAACAGAAACACACATCTGTAGCAACTCTAGTAGCCTCAAAATAATTTGCACCACAGTATGCTTTCCAGCGGCCAAGGCTGAACTGACACAGCTCCTTTTAAAACCCATCAACACTACTCCGCACATTAGAGTGAAGTTTGAGAGGCACTCCTGACATACAGGGGCGGAGCCTACAGCTTAGACACAGCTCTCTCACACTCTTCTGTGGCCAGGAGCCACACAATAAGCTTGGCACTCATTCCTTCAGGTTGCCCTTCCAGCAGACAGGTAGGCTGGCTTGCCTGACCTTCCCAAATACACTAACTCTATGTTTTGTCTAGTATTAGTGGTCCTTTATCTATGTGCCACAGCATACCACAAAATGAGATTCAGAATCAATTTTAAATGTGAGTTAATACAACATAATGGAGCGCCGATCAACAAGTCAATCGTTTAATTCGAAGCAGTTTACATATAATGGCTAACATTCAGACCTGGTGTAAATTCCACTGACTGCCTTGGAATTGTACCTGCTCTGTCTAGTTCCTAATGCAGCCCATTCGCTCTTACCATCTTCATCATTGGAGACAATAACGGTGGCCATGTCATTCTTTCCGATTCTAGCTCCGCTCCAGTGGTTTCCAAGGGGACTGCCGAGATAGATCCGGAATTGCTCCTCTGGTTCAAATGCAGAGTCATCATTGATATAGACCGTGCAGTTCTTCACCTACCATCAAGTACATCATCCGTTAAAGACTAGCAACTAACACGAGTAATTCCTCTGAATTTAATGGAAGATTAGTGTTTCCTCGCTACCTAGCATTTAACACCATGGTGTATTAAATGATGAATGAAGCCTTAGAAACTCTACATGGACATCAAAGTGCAGCTAGATGATGAAAAGTGGCTGTGGAAAAATGGCACTTCTTACTCACTACAGCTGGCCCTTGTGTGTATTCCAAGACTATCTAATCAAAAAGCTCTAGCCGTAATGCTAAGTATTATTGATACCCAGCACTTGCTTTTTATGTGTTAACTAATATTTACTGTTAAATGCAGACTCTCCGTGGATTCATCTTTTAATTCCAGAACAGGAACAATTGCTAATCCAAAGCAGCTGACGTATTACTCCTGAGAAAGGGGGTCTGGTAAAGTGCCCAGGAGAACATTCAGCTTTTCAAAACCTACTCCGCTGATTGTTCTTGGTCCTCCCCCAACCCAGTCAGGTTTAACTCACCTTCTCCCCTTTCAAAAACGTGATGCGAGACTCCTCTGCATTTCTCCTCTCCTCGAAGTCCTCCATGACTTCTGCTGTCTGGCTGCGGGTGTAGCACCTGACAGAGGACTCGTAGCTCAGGTCTCCGGTGCGGATGATGGGAACGTGCAGGGCACCCTCCTTCTCCTTCACAGCGTACAAGTCCTTGCCAAACTGCATGTTGGGTACTGCAGGGGGCACAACAACATCCACACCTGTCCTGTGATAAAAGCTAAATAGCGGCCAATTGCAGGCATGCAACGTATTGAAGAAGTACCATGTGTGGGGCTGACAGTTGTGCAGTTAGATGTCAGATCTGATAGTCAACTGTGCTCACGAAGAGCATTCTTGACTTTCGCCAAGCAGCTGAGCATTGCTCCCATTGGGAACTGGAGATTCTGTTGCTCTGGGTAAAGAAGCACATCTCTCGTCCTACCAACCCTCAGTCACCCACACAAAGAGTTACTGAACATTTTGCTTTCCCTAATATTTTGTTGCCTGAGGTAACCACCGGTTCTGCACGTACTGGAGAATGAGCCACACCCTAAGGTATATGTGTCTGAGCGGTTTGCATACTGTATACTAGGGATACATATGAAGAATGGGTAATACTTATATAGGTTATTGTTCTTAGGGCATTATTGCAATCATGACATCTTCCGTGGCTAGGGGTAGAAAAAGCCTGAAGCCAAGAGGGCAAATCTCAGCAGACGGTTCAGGAGCAGAGACAATTACAGGTTATTACAGAGCAGTTTTTCTGGGGTTATGTGACTAATGCATTTCTTTAGCAAGCAGATACCTCCCAGGAAGAAAATCACAGACGTTGGGATCATGTTTAAAACACAGGAGGGAGGAAAAATACTGTGAATTGAGATGAATACGTGTAAGCTTCAACCCAGCTGCTAAAAAAAGGGCCAGATTCTCATGCCCATACCCACCCTGAATAGTGCCTGACTTCACATGAAGCACGACTGGTTTCAATGGGACCATACAATGAGGAAGACACTACTCACTGTGAGCGAGGGTGATAAAGTCTGGCCCCAAATGGGAGGAGAAAATAGGAATTTTATTTTGCACTTCCATAGACCTTAATTTCTTGAGGACAAAGAAACTAGGGAAAGAAACTATGAAGGACAGGTGACATGGAATGTGTTGTGTGATGTCATCAAACGCATCCTGGGTATTTTCCAATTTCTCTTAGTACACAAGGGAACTATGTAAAGGAAGGAACTAGAATGGATTTGATATAGATTCGCTGTACAGCTTACCATCTTGGAAGGTGTCATTGATGGCCACTATAGCTTGGAAAGGTTTGGTCAATTCAGCCCCATGGGGTGAGCTTAGGTATACCACAAATGTCTCCAGCCCTTCAATCACTGGGTACTGGGCATCGTCCAGGATTGTCAAGGTGCAGTACTAGAGAAAAGGTAAAAGAACCAGATTATAAAACCTGTTATCCTCCTTTGGTGAGAAAGAGAAAATACCCTGGGATTCATCCTCAGGTGATCTGAATAATGCCACTAAACGTGGGCTCCTCTAGGTGCACAAACAGCAACAGTCCATGCAAATACAATGTTCTTCACATATAATGCACACTGTATCCTGGAGAGATTCTTTCAGCTGAACCTTCCTTAACCAGAATGTCCACTTGATTTGACTCTATTTATATGAATCCAAATTGCCTGATTCATCTATCTATTGTAGGTGCTTATAGGGCTCCCATTACCATAGTCTCAAAGCGCCTCACTATCTTTAATGTGTTTATCCTCACAATACTCCTGCGAGGTAGGGCAGTGCTGGTATCCCCATTGTACAGATGGGAAACGAAGACACCGAGAGGCCAAGTGACTTTGCCCGCACCCCCCGTTGCACAGGAAGTCTGTGGGGGAGCAGGAAATTTAACAGAGATCTCCCACGTCCCAGGCTAGCGCCCCAACCACCAGACCATTCTTCCGTCTCATTAGCTTCATCTATTGGGGCTTGGATACAAACCTGGCAGGTAACTCAGCAATACAATCGGAGAGTAATTGTGGTGTAACCCTCCCCTTTCCTCACCCCAGCCCCATCTTCCTCTTGTAGTTGTCACCCTCATGTTTAGAATTTTAAGATGCACAGGAGATTTTCAAAGGCACAAGTGAGGCACCCAATTCCCACTGAAAGTCAATGGGAGCATGGTGCTTAATTGCCATGTGTGCCTTTTAAGAAATCCCCTGGCAAGCTTCTTGGGGCAGGATCATTGTCTTTCTATGTCTCCCGTGACTAAAAACCAGACAGACACAGAAGTTCAGCTTCTTTAAGCATTACAAATTGTGACTACCCACAAATGGAGGCAGATTAGTAATGGGCTGAATAACTGGGGATTCCGTAGACTCTGTGGCAGAATGGGACAAAATCAACAACATGACTTGGCCAATAGGCCCTGAGTATCACTGGGCTTTATAAAATTATTATTATGTGTTTGAATCGGGGCCCCAGTGTGCTACGTGTTACACACACAGAATGAAAAGATGGCTCCTGCCCTAAAGAGCTTACCATCAAAGGATATGGCAAGAGAGAATAGGTGGATACAACCAGGGCCGACACTACCATTAGGTGACCCTAGGCGGTCGCCTAGGGCACCAGGATTTGGGGGGCAGCGTTTCAGGTCCCTCAGCAGCCACCGGCAGGAGAGGCTGCCGCCGAAATCCCCGGCGGCCAAAGAAGCTGCCGCCGAGGACCCCGGCACTTCGGCTGCCGCGGATTTTGGTGGCAGCCTCTCCCGCCACTGCCGCCTAGGGTGGCAAAAAAGCTCGCGCCGCTCCTGGATACAACAGACAGATGGGGAACACCAGGTAGCACTGAAACAATTATGATTAGTGTGATATGCAGCAGTAAAAGCCTGCAGTCTGTAAATGGGGATTTTACATGGGAAATCAGGCTGTTCTTGGCAGATGCTTGGAAGGTTTGTGGCAACTCCTTATGCTATTTATGCTTTTCTTTATTTGATTAAAATGGCTCTTGATGCAGCTATATTGGCATGAACCTGGGATCAACTGTATCTATAAAAAAATACGTATGTCTCTTTTATTCTGATGTCCCCAAACCCCTGTAACTAAAAACTGCAGTAAATGTAACTTTCAAAAACAGCAAGTATAGTGATTACATAAGAGACAGAGACTGAAATACGCTCCATCTACGCACTGGGTGTGTAGTCCAATACCTCCTCAGTTCTGCCTGGCCTGAACTCTACTTTCTTGGAGCTGGGGGTATAGTCAATTCCTGGACTGGCCGAGGGTGGATCTGACGTCCGAGTCGCACACCACACTGAGGTGGGGGTTGAGAGGTCAGTACCATGCCGGATCACTGGAATGTCAATGGTGCCTGGAGGCGAAGTTACACATATTAAAGCCATGATTAGAACTCAGCTGGACATGAGAAAAACACACATCTGAAATGTCAATAGCTGCCATCACGCTGGTTTGCCCTTTTCCTTCACAGTGACTCTGTCCATGGCACTACAGAAAGGACAATGCCTTGCAGACAGGAATAATCAAAGCTCAGCTCCAACTTGTGGGGCAGGATGAGGAAGTGCCATAGCGGCTGCCCTTTTCCTCCACAGCACACATCTGGTTGGAGGGTTCAGTTCTTTACAACATGCACTGGTAAAGCAGTGTTTCCACTGCAAGTATCTCACAGTGACAACAAGCCCAGACCCAACGGAATTACTGTTCTCCCTCACCTGCATCCTCATTGACAGTAAAAGTTGCGTTTCCCAGGAACACAGTGGAGGCGTCGTTGGGGCCATTGATCATCACCTTGGCCGAAGCCACGCTCCCTATGCGCGCATTACTAGAGGCATCTGCCAGGGCAATTTCAAACTCCTCCTCCTCCTCGTACTCGCTGTCATCGATCAGTTTGATGTCACAGGTTGACATGGTGACACCGGGCCCCAAAATAACACGGTTCTCATTCGACAGCCCCCTAGATTTAAAGTCGGACCCCGACTCCAGGGCGTAAAGGCTGCTGCCTTTAGCAGATTTGGAGATGGTGTAGCAAAGAGCAGATACGATGCTGCTGGCATCCCCTACAATGTAACATCCAAGGGGACAGACGTGTTATTGTAAGAAAATTATATGAGGCTTCATTAGCTGTGGGGGAACATAGGCCCGCATTAGACCTGAATGAACTCTGGGTTTAAATTGAATTTGGATCTCAACATAAGTGATAGGCCTGAAGCATGTGAATTAAAAAAAAAAAAAAAATCAGAAGGAAGGGTTGTTTGCATTAAATTTGTAGTTTCCCTGGACATGCCAGGGTTATCTCATAGAAGGTGTGGGTTGAGGTAACAGAAATAAAGAAAACATGGGGAATTGGGCACCAGGTGAGGTTAATAATTGGTGTGTTTATTATAAAAAATGCATAGTTTAGTAGTTAGAAAGAAATAAAGCAACATGAGATAAGGAGGAAACCTTGAAAAGAAAGGGGCTCAACCAGGAATCTTGTCTTACCCAAGCCAGAGGCAGGGTTCTGCTCTAAAACTCCCTCATCTAGCTTTAGTTAAGGTCCAATAACCAGCCATGACATCACTTGTTTGTTATAGTATATAAAAAGCAAGGTATCTAGGGGTTCTTTGTATATTCATTCTATACCCAACAGTTATAATTACTGGCCCAAATACTCTCAACAGGACTAGGCCTGGGAGGTACCTTCCCATCATGGTATTTTCCAGAGGGGTAAGGAAAGGCACTGACAAAGAACCCCTAGATACCTTGCTTTTTATATACTATAACAAACAAGTGATGTCATAGCTTATGTTTGTACATTGTGTGCAATCGCCACCAAGAGGCCTTTGAATTGATAAAGGAATGCTTGTGTGGAAACTGAGTTTCCTAAACTTATTATGAAAATAATTTCAGACAAACTGGATGAATTCAGACATTCAGACATTGTCCATTGTAATTTCTACAATAAGGGGAAAATATTTATGCAAGGGTAGAGTGGGGGACACGCCGTCGGCTCTTAACCATATACAGAAATTGGCCAAGCATGAATTCAAAAGAACATTTTGATATTTTTAGCCAGCTGAATCTCTGGACACTCAACTCCAGCCAACTGTTGCCTTCTGTTGCTGCTCGACTGAAATCAGAGATCGAAGAGGGCATGTCTCCTACGACATGCAGCAGCACTGCCGGTGTGTTCCATGGGATGCATAGCACCCGAAACATAGGGAAGAAGCCAACAGATACCCTGGTTTGCTTCTGTTCCCTGTGTCTTCAGTAGGAGCTGGACTGGGCCCTACGGCAGCAGGCCTAAACTCAATTATTGAATCTATAAAGGAAAAACTAGGCCATCCTCGCTGCCCTCTTTCCTTTATTTTCAGATATCCTTTCCCCCGTAAATAATGCTACATTTTTAAAAAGAAAGGAAGTAACCCTGTTTTTTCCTCTCTTTTTTGGGCTTTGATATCTGCCCACCAGAAGGGAAGATCGACTCGCTTAAAAGCTGGAAAGCTTGCTAGCTTCAAAGAGCAATGGAACCAAATGAGATAAAATGAGCACAAGAGGCTCATTCCTGCCACCCTTCCTCATGTAAACAGTCCTAGTAGTACTTCTATTCCTGTGACAAGAGGCTGCAGGATTGGGACCAACATCTCAATCAATAAAAATGCCAACTGAACACTTTTATATTTTAAAATTCTATCGTCAAAAGCAACGTCAGAGATGGGACTAAAGACTGTATGTAGCAGCCAGTTCTAGAGTTATCTCCTGTGTCACAGAGGGCACTGATTTTGCACTAGAGAGATAAATCCTGTTATTGCTCACAACTTATGTGTCTGCTCTAGTGTTGTCCAGTGGTGAAAGAAGGAATTTAGGGATCAGGGCTTCCAAGTTGCCTTCTTGGCTCCTCCACTGATTTATTGTAGGACCTTATCATTTAATCTCTATATGTTTCAGTTTACCCATCTGTAAAATGGGCCTAACACCACACAATGGAATTTCAAATCTTAGCTCTGGTCTACACTTGGGGGGAGGGGGGAATCGAGCTAAGATACGCAACTTCAGCTACGAGAATAGCGTAGCTGAAGTCGACGTACTTAGATCGACTTACTGCGGCGTCTTCACGGCGGTGAGTCGACTGCTGCCGCTCCCCCATCGACTCCGCCTGCGCCTCTCACGGCAGTGGAGTACTGGTGTTGACGGGAGAGCGCTCGGGGATTGATTTATTGTGTCTAGACTAGACGCGATAAATCGACCCCCGATAGATGGATCGCTACCCGCCGATCCGGGTAGCGATCCTTAGTTAGTGTTTGTAAAGCAGCTTTAGCTCCTGTGCTGAGCAGCGCTATATAAGAGCAGTATCATTGTTATTATATCTAATACCACTAACCTTTCCTTTCAATGGGTGCAGACAGGAAGCCAGCACTCTCGTTGACATGGTAAGTCTTCCTGTCAAACTGCAGAGTGGGTTCATCCTCTGTGTCGTTGATGACGACTTTGGCCTGGGTGATCTCCCCCAGCAGGGCATAGGCTGGCATGCTGAGCTCTACGGTGAAGCTCTCCGTGTTCTCAAAGACGTCATCATCATTGAGAGCAATGATGCAGGCCTTGGTGTCCTCCCACTCATCAAACTGCACCTGCAAGGAAGTGATCAACAAGGGGTGTACATGCAGAAAGCCTCCCTGCTTCCCTCTGGAAAGCACGGATGCCCTAAATCTTTGCTAATCATCACAGAACTTCCATTGCCCTGGTATGTTTCAGAGCTATGCTTTACTTTTGTTCTCCTGGGACCCGATCCAAAGCCCACTAGTCAAAGGAAAGACTCCCAGTGATCTCAGTGGGGTTTGGATCAGAGCTCTTGTGAGCTCCTGAGCTCAGTTCTTCACCAAATTGCCCCTTGTTCAGTCACCTACAGTGAATGCAAATGTACAAAGTGAATGCAAATCTCTACCATTCTCTCTTCTGAGTGTTTTGCACAGGGGTAAACAACTACACAAGGCAAAAGGCTCTGGAGAATCAGGCCCCTTGATTCTAACCTCATGTCAGTTTTATGCTTGAGTAATTCCATTTACTTTAATGGGGTTACTCCTGATTTACACCAACGTGAATGATATCAAAATCTAGGCAAGCCTATATTAGACATGATCTTGCAGAATATTCCGTTATAGGGTCTCTGTCAACACAAAACTCATACTTTAAAAGAACGTCCTCTCACCTAGAGGCTCAAAAACATCTTAGATTCTTAAACTGAAGTAATCTAAAAATCTAATTCATGTTTTTACCACTTATTTTACTAAGGTGGTTTTTTTGTTTTGTTTTCCATGAAGCTTAGATAATGAAAACTGACTGATCACTTTCAGTTTTTGGCTCTCATGTGCTAACAAAGT
The DNA here is from genome assembly GCA_033296515.1 of Macrochelys suwanniensis. Lineage (NCBI taxonomy): Eukaryota > Metazoa > Chordata > Testudines > Chelydridae > Macrochelys > Macrochelys suwanniensis. The sequence continues at coordinate 19,853,796 of CM065779.1, read as the reverse complement.
CGAAGTTGTTTAAGATCACAACACTGCAGAGAATTACTTGAATTTCAAAAACCTGGTTTCACAGAATTTTTTTTAGTCATAAATATATTTCTATTAAATTAGTAAGTAATAGCTAAAGCCAACTTAGGCCTGAAAATCAGGAGCAAGTCCACTGATGACAAACTGATGTCAGAGGGGACTCAAACTGGCAGTTTTAAAACAAATTTAAATGAAGGAATTTGACATTCAACATTAGAGTCAAAGATCTGAAGATGAGAAGGGACCATTAGAGCATCTAATCTGACCTCCTGCATACCAGTCCTGCTCTCACCAGTGGTAACTCCACTCACTATTCCCGTTAACATATCCGAGGATTGCTTTAGCCCTTTTGGCCACAGCACTGCACTGGGAGCTCACGTCTGAGTTGTTTATTCACTATGACCCTGTGATGGGGGTAGACATACCCCATACTGGACAACAAAGGGTTAAGGAGCTGCTCCGGGCTCAGCCAGCCCAACCCCGCCACATGTACAGGCTGGAGCAGAACAGCTTATCTGTGGGCCGTGCAGGGACAAGAACAGACCTTCGACCCTCAGCTCCTGAGGATAAATAAGCTTCCCTGACAACAGCTGCCTGAAGGTCCCTGCCTAAGGGAAGGGAAGGCCTGATCCTGATGCGCCCTGAGAAAGAGGTGTTCCTTCCTCTTTCCCATTAACTTTGTTTGTGTTAATCCCCCTTGTTTGTTGTTTATGGACTACCCCAGAAGTGACCCGGATGGAGGACCACGTCACAAGAAGAGGCAGAGCAGCCACTGGCTGCAGACCCCAATGAAGTATGAGTTGCCACACCATGCCTGACCATGAGGAGGTGCCAGCAGTGAGCCGACCCCTTCACGGACCCCAAAGTCTTTTTCAGTCACTGCTTTCCAGGATACAGTCCCCCTTTCTATAGGTGTGACCTATATCTAGGAAGAAAGAATACACAACCTTACATTTGGCTGCATTAAAACGCATTTTGTCCTCATCATCATTGACCACTCCGCCAACGTGGGCAGTGTCCTTCTAATGTTATACAGTGCAATCCATGTGCTTATTCTATTGTGAAATGTTGAACTCTGCCACTTCCTTCTTCTCCTCCTGCACATGTCTCAGACATGTGAAGCAGGGCTCTAACAGCTAAGGTAAAAGGATGAAACAGCAGAGTCCAAACATCTTCACGGGAACACAGATCAGGTGCAAGCGAATAAATAACACACTGTCTGATTCACTATGTCAGGTTTCCATAGGACTATTTCTGGGGGCATATAGTCCTTCCAGATAGAATTTCCCAACCCACCTGGCCTGCATACTCTACGTAGTCCTGCTGTCCTGGCTTTGAACTGATGGTGGAGGTGGCAGTTCCCTGCTCCGTGCGGCACAAGACAATGGCATATTGATTGAGGTTACCGATCCTCTTCACCGTTACGCTGACAGAGCCAGCCTTCTCACTCACATTGTAGCTGGGAACGTACACAACACAAACATGAGAGATATGTTAGGCACATCGCTTAATGCACAACTGGAAGCTGCTCAGGTATTAAGGTGATGAGCGTGGTATAAGAACCGGAACGGAACAGACCAGGAGCCTTATATGTTTTTAGTGATACTAAGCAAGCCCAAATCCAGTCTAATTCATGCCTCCAAGGAGGTGAGATCTGGAGACAGAGTAAGGGTCTGAAACATAAGGAGGCAAACTTTAATCTTTGATCTGTGGGTGCTACTCCCACTGATCACAAAGGTAACACATCAGATCTGCAGCCATCCCAAACTCAGGCAGATAAAGGCTATACTCCACACTGTCATGCATAGGCAGTGTGTCCTAGTGATTAGGCTACTGAACTGGGACTTGGGAGATCTCTTCCTGGCTTTGCCACTGGCCTGTGGGTTACCTTGGGCAAGTCACTTCAGCTCTGTGCCTCAGTTTCCCCATTTGTAAACTGGGGCTAATGACACTGCCCTCCTTTGTAAGGCACTTTGAGATCTACTGATGAAAAGCGCTGTGTAAGAGCTGAGTATTATTATGCTTTCTCCATACACACTAATTTCTCAGCTGAAACTACTGGGTTCTATTTGGCTTCATTGTAGGACTGAATTATCATTTGGGACTGACCTTTACTCCTGTGTAGCACCATGGGGCCTCGGACCTGATTGGGACTGTTGGGTGCTACTGAGATATACTAATAAATGACGATGATCTATCCCTATGGGATTATTCTCATATACCAGGCCCAGGACACTTCCCAGCACCGTTGAATGAAAACCAAGGGCCAAAATCCAAAGTGAGTCTTTAAGAGTCTATCTTCTATCTCCTTCCACTTCAGCTTCTTAGTTACACCAACTACTTATTGATGTGTAACTTAACTTCCACCCCCACCCACCTCACCTCTGAATAAGGCCCTGTATGTCAGATGAGTGCTGTAACCCATAGGGTAGCTTACCTGGTGTATTTAAAACTGATGAGAGACCACTGGATATGGAAGACATTGTCACTGACAATGTTGGGCTTGCTGTCTTTCACTAGGAACTGAAAGCTATCCATGGTTTCCTGAATCTTCTCTTCCAGCAACACGTACTGAATCAGTCCCAGGTTCACATCCGCTGTCGGGAAGAGACTCTCAGTGAGCCAATCCAGGCATTCGGTGACAGTTTTACAGGTGAACAACGTACAAGCTGTATGCATACATCTCTATGGGCCTGATTCCGATCACAAGTTTTACACTGGTGCAACTCTAATGGTTTTAACAGTTATTTGTCATTCACACCAGTCCAAGAGCCATCAGAAACCATGCTGCATCACTCTCAAAAAAACGATCTAATCTTTTCTTCCATGACTTAGAAAAAATGGATTTTTTGGGTAGGATTTTGTAGGATTTTTTAAACTAAATTTGACTGGGACTATTTTAATACAAATTTGCTTAAGAAGAATTTAATTAAATCCCCTGGTCTGCATTTTGGTGTGTCCATTTCAGGCCACTATACAGCTGCGGTAGAATCTGAGCTTTGCCATAGCATTAAATTGACTGCTTGACCTCTGCCCATAAAATAATATCGGGTCTCTTCCTTTGCGTTAGCCTGGATTTACTTTACGCAAGATGGAGCAGACTTGGCTGGGGAGTTCTGATGAGAAGAGATTGACAGAAACCTTGACTGTGTCTGCCCAGCGCCTAACAAAATGGGGCCTTGCTCTTGACTGGCACCTCTGTGTTTTGCTGTAATAGAAACATGAAGGGCTAGATGGAGGTGTGACAGGTTGCCCCGCTTTAAGGTGCCAGTTGATGTACTGGGATACCACTGAGCCTGCCTGTTCTGCCAGCCTGGGCCCCCTTTACCCTGCCTTGCTTGTGCCAGGCTCTTAAGCCTCCTCTAGCACACACACAGGAAGAGCCATAACCAGCTGCAGAAAGACACAGACACCGAGATCAGCTCTGGGAAGACTCAGCTTAAGGGACCTTCTCCAGCACTCAGGTGTCCGCCTCCCTTGGAGTGCAGACCCAAAGGTATATTGTCTTACGCTGTACAGAAAGATCTGCACAGCGCAAGCTCATAAAAATTCGCCCTCTCTCTCAATGTGAAGAGAGATATGCACAACTTCTCCCCTCCCCCCGCATTAGAAATTGCACAACCTGGGTTTAATGATAAACAAAACAAACTTATTTACTATAAAAGGCAGATTTGAAGTGATTATAAGGGATAGCAAACAGAACAAAGCAGATTACTGAGCAAATAAAACAAAAAGCATACTAAGTTTAAGATCTTAAAGAAACTCTAATTTCTCACCCTAAATGTTATTTTAGACAAGTTGCAGAATTTCTGTAGCTTAGAGTTCCAGTTATTTCTTCTTACAAACTGGATCCCTGTCTCAGTCTGGACTCACCCCTGCCTTTCCCCTCAGGTTAGTTCCTTTGTCTCTTCAAGTACTTTCAGCCGTCCTTTTTCTTGGGTAGGCAATGGAGGAGAGTCCAGATTAACCCCCTCCCCAGCCTTAAAAAAGAATTTACCTAAGGCGGGAAACCTTTGTTTGATCCCCATCCCCCTACGGAGGAAAAGTACCAGCAGTGTCCAAGGTGGTATTTTGTATCAGGTGATCTAATCACCTGACCTTGCAGTGTCAAAGCAACTATGAAACCAAGTTTATTTGCAATGTCCACAGGAAGGAACTCCAGGCAGATTGGAAATCCACATCTTCAAAGATTCATTGTCTTTTTCTAATGTTAGGTCTGATTGCTTACTGTCTGGTGGGCGTTTCCCCAAGTACATTACACACAGTTGTAATTGTTACATAGTCAATATTCCTAACTTCAGATACAGAAATGATACATGCATACAAATTGGATAATCACATTCAGTAAATCATAACCTTTCCAATGGTATCTTACATGAGCCGTCTTGCATAAAGTATATCTTAGGGTACGTCTATACCTGATTCGGCGGGTAGTAATCGATCTTCTGGGATTGATTTATCGCGTCTTGTCTAGACGCGATAAATCGATAACGGAAGCGCTCACCGTCGACTGCGGAACTCCTGCTCACCGAGAGGAGGAAGCGCTGTCGACGGGGGAGCCTGCCTGCTGTGTGTGGACCCGCGGTAAGTGCTTTGAAGTTCGAACTAAGATACTTCGACTTCAGCTACGTTATTCACGTAGCTGAAGTTGCGTATCTTAGTTCGATTCCCCCCCCTTAGTGTGGACTAGCCCTTAGTTATGCCATATTCATATCATAAACATATTTATGATATGAATATGGGAGTGTGATGTCACAGGAAGGTTTACACTAATCCTGTCTAAGGGGCAGTGGAAAGCCATGTCTCCAAATGGAGCACCCAGAGAAGGCACTTTGAGATTCAAATTACTTCCTGCTTCCACCTTGAAAGTCGCCACAGCCCTGAAAAGGCTAGCTTCCCCCAGACAAATAAGACAAAGGGTAAAATTTTCAAAAGCACCCAAGTCAATTAGGAGCCTCTGTCCCATTTTCAAACCTTATTTTCCAGGACGTTTAGGCTCCCAAGTGCCTAAGCCCATTTTGTAAATGAGAAATTTTACCCAGTAGCACTATCAAGCCCTAATTAGCAATGATAACAATTGTATGTGTCCACATGACTGTCTTGCAGAAGGTAATCAGAAGAGTCAGGAACACATTATCCAGCCAGGGTAACATTTTTCATAAGACAAGACAAGAAAGACCAGAAACTAGACCTTCAGAAGGCATTTTTAGCTCTTCAGCAAGTACTGCAAACTGCATCCCAAACATTTTCTCTCTAGTAATTTACAAAAAACTGCTGGGGGAAATTATTTGCACAGTGCAGCTCTTTAAAACAGCAAGCCTCCACCAGAAGTGCTGAAAAAGCTTGGAAATCTTTTTTAAAAAATCCAGCCATAAAACAAAATACTTTGAGATGGATACAATACTATTTCAAATATGTGAGAAAGCATGGGGGAGCACAACCCAAATCCTTGCATTCAAACACACCCAGACTTTGAAAATGTTCAGATCCAGGTGCAAAATCTATGGCTGGCCCTAATCAAACCATCAGCTCCAAAGAGCCCTGAACGCTGAGATGACTGGGATCTGGATTCAGGATAATCTCCACGGGAAACATTTGATTTCTTTAACTGAGAGAAAAATCAACATTTTTTTTTTTTTTAATAACTGCCTCTCCCCCCAACTTTCTGACACAGGAGAGAAGGACCTTCCTTATTCTACTCTCCCGGCATGGGTGTAAATCAATAACTCCATTGAAGTCAGGGACGTTACACGTCAGAATCAGTCTGTCTGTGTTTCTTTCATCCATGAGCTATCTTGCCATAGTGAAGAGGAATGGAAGGAAGTAAAGAGGAGGTCAATAAAATGCAGTCCTGCTACCTTGTGTAAATGTAGTCACAGCTGTTCCCGGTTTCAGCTTGCTCTCCATGTGACCATGTGTGGGTCCAGTCGTAATCTCATAGATCAGCTGTTTGTCCTCTGTGTCGGGGTCCATCGTCAACAGTTCCTTCTTGGTGATCAGATTTGTCGCCTGGATTAAAGCCACACCAAAGAGGTTACACAACTCCTGAGATGCTGCATAGCAGGTCTGATTAGGAGGCCAACTGAAAGAATTGATCTGTTGAACATTACTTAGAGAGGGAAAACCTCTGGGACTTAACACAGAGGACATACAAAGAGTAGCCCAGGATAGACAAGGACGGAGGAGTCCTGTTTGTGACTTAAGCAAAGGATTCAGATTCAGATTACGGTCTGATTAGCTTTGATACGAATTTGTGGTTTGAACAAAGGGAAACTTGTGCAAAATTGCCAAGTATGGTCTGGTCTGGCCTTGAATCTAAGACAAACCTCCAAGTTTTACATGAAAACAACCTCCAACCTCTCAACACAGCTGGTTGAAACTCAGCTCAGGCATGCCTGAAGCTTTGATAATGGCCTGAGTTTTGGGTTCCATTCAGAGCATTTTGCACAGCTTTAGTGAACAGGTGCTAACCCTCGTTCATTGCCCTGTGACGTGTGTATCTCAGTCCAGCTCTACTACTTCTATGTTTTCTTAAGAGAAAACAACGTGAATGTAAAATTGTGGCAGGGAAAACTCTTTGATGCCTGCACAATGCTTTTTAATAAGTCAGGCATGTGGAGTTGAAATAGCCTTCTCTTAACAACGTGTGAACCTATTTAGCTGTGAATAATTTGAGTATTTCTTTGCAACTTACACTGACCCCTCAAAATACTGTCAGGTGTGCCTGTCCCTGCTATCCTATTTGGAATTCAGCAAAACAAACAAAAGTTAATGGGGGGGGAAGAAATCCCTGCATTGACAAACATATTGGAATCATTCCTTCTGAGGCTCATCAGGGAAGACAGTTTCAGCCATTGCTGGCACACCACACCACACAAAACGGGTTTACTTCAGTCATCGTGCAGTCCGAGAGTAATAGGAATCTCCCTGGAACTTCTGCTAAGTCCATACGATTTTGCTCTGTTGATGCCATGCCTGCAGACAATCAGCCTCCTGGTGCCAATGAGGCTCCTCTGTACTCAGGGATGAAAGTAATAACACATTCTTACCGGTACAGGGCCAGTGCCTCGGGCAGAAGCACGGGGCCTCAGGTAGAAGGGGCAGGATTCGGGGGTCAGCCTCCCCCAGCCAGCCCATCCGAGCTCTCTGGACCCTGCAACCCGGTGCTCCGGTGGCGATTTAAAGGAGCCCGGGGCTTCGGTCGCTGCTGTGGTAGTGGCGGCGGCAGCCTCGGGCCCTTTTAAATCGCTGGCCCCGGGGCAGCTGCTCCCCTCCGAGGGGGGGGGGGGGGGCGCAAAAAGGGCAATGACATTAAAGCACTGTGGCAGCGCTTTAACGTCCCTGCCCCCTTTGCCTCCCCCATCGGCGGCCCTGCCGGTAGGGTCCATACCGGCAGGGCCGCCGATGGGGAAGGGGCAGAGTATGGGCTGCGTACGGGCCAGTACCAGCTTCTTACCGGTACGCAGTACCGGCTCGCTTTCACCCGTCTGTACTCCAGTGGAGAACACCCGTATGGCTATCCTTCCACGTTACAGAGTGTCGGCTGTCTGGGGAGACTTCTGAGGAGATGGGTTTAGCTCTTCCCTGGCAGTATCTCTATGAGGTACCTTTACCTCATCCCCTCCCACCACAGTACATGGATTCCAACGTCTTCATAACGCACTTCCCTAGACCATGGGGGGCACTCGGGTTTTTGTTACTCCCACCACTGAAAGAGAAGTGAGGAGACATTCTGGATTTTCTCGTGCCTGTCGCTCCCCGCCCTCTTTCCCTTCTTTCGGGAACGTTATCGGGCTGGTTTTAACAAAGCTGAACACAAGCTGTTACCTTGCCATCCATGTACTCCAGCCACTGCAGGCCCAAGTTGGTGACAATTCTGGGAGTCCCATCATCCACCGGGAGAATGTCCACTTTGAACCGCTGTGGTGCCGCTGTCACAATCTGAGCAAGAGTCCCGACACAGAGGTGGCCATTTACGCCTCATACACATCCTTGCTTAACATGAAACGCCAGAGGTGTTAATTATTGATCTATCACTAGGGACGTTCCAGATGTTTCACGGACGGGGGCGTGGTCTGGGCCCTGAAGAGCTTACATAACTAATCAGACCAAACACAGATGTTGGGGAGGAGCGAGGGGATTTCCAAAACAATCAGCTTTGGCCTAACTCTTTCCCCCACTGAAGTCAATGATAAAACTCCCATTGTTTTCAAGGGAAACAGAGGTAGACCCTTGCTGAGTGCTACTGAAAATCTCACCCCAAAGAGCTCCTGTCTGTCACTCCTATCTGACTGTCTTATCTATTCAGATGGTAAATTTTTCGGGGCAGGGTCTGTCTCTTACTATGCACTGTACACAGCCTAGCACAATGAAGTCCTGTTTTCATTTGGGGCCTGTCACTATTACTGTAATATAAATAATTCTATTACAGTAATAGTAATTACTGCCTTGCGGTTACCCTTATTTTGATGATTATCAACAGATGTTGAAACCAATTAATAAAAAAAAAATCTTGTGAAATGTTTCCTGTAATGTTTACAAACATATATTGAAAATGCATGTGGAAAGTATGTTTCAGAGATTTATGGCTTCAGGGATGATCTGGGTCTTTTTATCCCAAATATCTGCTAGGCAGAGGAAGTGGGAAAAGAATAACCAACAAAAGAGGATGCTAATTAAATGAATACTCCATGGTTTCCTCCTCTGGGATTTAATTACTTTCTCTCGCAGTGGCAAAGCTAAATTTTGCTGCATTGTGATTTCACACCGCTGTGTGTTCAGGGATGTTTTGTTTCTGTTCTTTAAAAATACACTTTCCATTTTTCACTAGTACAACTCCCCTCTCCCTCGGAGTCTGCCATAACCCCTCTGCCTGGTGTGCAGTCTCAGCCCTGAAATATCACAGGCCAGATTCTCAGCGGGTGGGACTTAGAATAGCTTTATTGATTTCAATAGATCAGATAGATTTCTTGTCTTCTGAGAGCTTCTACCTGTCTGAAAGGCCGAGGAGCCAAGAAAGCCTCACCGCCCTGAGACAGGTGAGCGAGTACATAATTAACAGAAGAATACCCGGTGCCGATACTGACAATATTTGCTGCTATTCAACTTGATGCTGGCTGCCTATAGGCTGCCACACTTTGCAGTCGGTAGCGGAGTTTCTTTACATTAGTGAAGATGCAAAGAATCTTTCCACTCTTGTCTCAGCCATTTGAATGGACTAGATCGGGGGTGGCCAACCTGAGCCTGAGAAGGAGCCAGAATTTGCCAATGTACATTGCCAAAGAGCCACAGTAATACATCAGCAGCCCTCCATCCGCTAACCCGCCCCCCGACTCAGCGCCTCCCGCCCACCGGCAGCCCCGCTGATCAGCACCTCCCCCTCCCTCCCCGCATCTCCTGATCAGCTGTTTCGTGGCGTGCATGAGGCTCTGGGGTCGGGGGGGGAGCGAGGGCAGGGCAGGCTCGGGGGGGGGGGGTGGAAAGGGGAGGAGTGGGGGCAGGGCCTGTGGCAAAGCCAGGTATTGAGCAGTGAGCCACCCCCCGGCACACTGGAAAGTTAGCACCTGTAGCTCCAGCCCCGGAGTTGGTGCCTATACAAGGAGCCGCATATTAACTTCTGAAGAGCTGCATGTGGCTCCGGAGCCACTGGTTGGCCACCCCTGGACTAGATGATTTCAGATTACACTGAAACTACTGCAGGGCAAAGCACCGGGCTAACACTCCCCACGATACCGCAAGCGATCTAGACCAGCGTCGGGATAAATGTTCGAGCCTCAGCTAGCACAAAGCAGTGTAGCTCCATGGATTTCAGTGCTTTTTAAAAAACTTTTGGGGTCAAATCCTCAGCTACTGTAAATTCATACCGCTCCACCGAACTCAACAATCTGCATAATGTCAGCGCATGTCCGCGTGCGTGTACACACACACACGCGCACAAAAGACGCTTAAAAATCATAAAGCGCACAACACCTAGAACACACTCACGGTCAAAGCACTACACCGGCACACAAGGACGTGGTGGAACGCCAGGCGTCACACAACCATTAACGTCCTGGTGCTACGCCAGTTTACACGCGCTGAGGATCTGGCCCCAAAGGTATAAAATGCAACAGCCAAGTGCCACTGGACACTTTCAGGTAGGAAATCTCTTTTTCCCCACCCCCTCCATCCTTCCTTACCTCCTTCCCTCCATCCTCCACCATGAAAAAGGGATTGGCCCCATCAGACACGGTGAAGGTGAAGCGATCCTTCAGGGAGTTGCTGCCGTCGTGGCTGTAGCAGACCCGGTTCTGGTAGATGTCGTCCATAGTGAATGTGGCCGTCTGGCGATAGTGTTGCCCGTTGCTGGTGCGTTCAATCAGACCGTGTCGAGGAGGCTGCACGATGGTGAATGTAACCGATTCGGCCTGTCCAAAGGAAAGGGGTTGGTGGGGAAGGTTGCGCAGCTGGTAAAATATCCTTGCGGGAGCGGTGGGTTATTCGGGTCAACAGAGCTGGAGAGGGATACGACTGGGTTTTGCCTTTTCACCCGTCTTCTTTCCAAGGACAAGAGTTCAAAGAGGTAGAGAAGAGCCCCTGGGCACTGAGCCAGCTCAGCATGCTGGCAGTATCGAGCCAACCACTCTTTCCAAATGTCACTGTGTCCATGAGGACATCAACAGTGGTCACATGAGAGTCAGTCGGGCTAGATCGGACCATCAGTTCACCTAGTCTGATACGCTGTGGCTGCCTTAACTTGTGCCCTAGGCTTGCTTAGCCCCTAGTGAGACCCAGGAGAAGGGAATGAAGAAAGGTGACTTGCGTCTATCCCCTTCCTCTGTGCCAAGCTAAGCTGAGCTGAGCAGAGATAGAGCCCACAAGGGTTACAGAGGAGATGGAGTGGGGTTTAGGTCCTAGCCCAGTGATGGTTTTTCTTTGCTACACGTAGAAGGGAGACACAGGAAATGAAATATGACATTTCTCGAGCCAAGACTTTGCTTTATTCAGACATCATTTCTCTCACAGACCTGCCCTCCTCCCGGCTGTTTGTCTGACGCTGTCTAGCCCCTGTGGTCACACAGAGTATGTGTTGGGAGGAAAGACATTAGTTTGAATCCCTCGGAGTACAAACGCCGCTGTGCAACAGCCATAGGCGCTGACTCCGTGCGTGCTCTGGGGCTGGAGCACCCACGGGGAAAAACTGGTGGGTGCTGAGCACCTACCGGCAGCTCCCCGCCGGCCCCCCGCCCCAGCTCACCTCCGCTCCGCCTCCTCCCCCGAGCGCGCCGCCGCTCTGCTTTTCCCCCCTCCCTCCCAGGGTTGCCGCAAATCACCTGTTTCGCACGCGGCAAGCCTGGGAGGGAGGGGGGTGGAGGAGAAATGCAGCGCGCCCGGGGGAGGAGGCAGGGGCGCGGATTTGGGGAAGGGGTTGGAATGGGGGCGGGGCCGGGGCGGTGCGAGTACCCACTGGCGCCGGCTAAAGTCGGCGCCTATGGCAACAGCACCAGGGCGAGAGGATGTGGAAGCGATGTGCGCCTTACCTCTGTGTCGGCATCTGTGGCTTTCAGCTCAAACTCCGTGATGGTTTTTCTCACCCCTTCCTGCACCCGCATCCCAGGGCTCTGCACCACAGGCAAGGAGTCATCCACTGGGTTGATGGTGATGTCAAATGTCTGACTGACCTGAGAGAGAAAGAAAAACAGACCTTTTCTGACTAATACGTTCTACTCGGGATATGTCTGAATCGAAGCAACAATGTTATGGAGAGCCAATGGAGACAGCTCATAGGTAATGCTGCAGATTGTGTATAAAAGAGTGGAGTGATGCTTTCTTCAGGCATCCCGAACTCTATGTCACCCTGCTACCCCTCTGCCACTACCCCCCCTCCACCTCACACACTAAATGTGTTCCCTCAGTGACACATCTGACCTCCGCCCGTACGAATAACAAGAGTACACGCCAATGCTAAATTATAAGCTCAGGAGGCAAACCTTGTTTCAATTAATATTTGGTGTAAAAAAAAAATTACTCCCAGCATATCAATCAGTCCGGAATCAACCGTCTGCATCAACTCAGAGAACCACGTGCTCAGACCTACCTCATTCACTCCATCAGAGACGGAGAAGGTGAACGCATCAGCATGCTTCTCCGCCTCACTGGTGTGGATGTACTGGATGCTGCGCGAGGCCAGGTCTGCCTGGCTGAACGAGTTAATCCTTGTGCCTGGACCAAAATGATAGGAAAAATGTACAACAAAAAAGTAAAAAGAGCAGGGAACCTGAAACAACCTCTCGGAAGGACAGAAATGTGTCACAACCCCATACATAGCTCCAGCGCACAAGTGGAAGGGACGCAGGGTGGGACTTTCACAAGCACTCACAGTTGGCCTAACTCGGCTCGCACTGAAGCGAATGTGAGTTTTACTGCTGGCTTCAATGGAAGCAGAGTTAGGCCAATGATGAGTGCTCCTGCAAATCCCATCTGTACCGTTCTCCCATTCTAAAGGACGAGATTATATGAAGTTGAGTCAGATTCTCAGCAGACTGACCGGGGCATGGGCATGCAGCGTATCCATGGGGAATCAGTCTCTGAGGAATAGTAAATCCCACGGTTCCATTATCTCTCAGACAACACACAGTAATATGCCCCCAAAGAGGTTTTGTTGAACATGGGGCCAAAGGTTCTCACAGCTTTATTTGGCATAAGAAAAGATCCAAGATAACATTTTCAAAAGTGGAGGAGCTGCAGAAAAGAGGAACAGACTTGCACATGTGGTGGTAGCGTCCAGGAATTACACCGTTTTGGGAGGATATTATTAAAGAGATTCATCTTACGACAAAATACCAGCTTCCTAGAGATCCCCTGACCTGCTTACTAAATGCTTCAGTAAAGGATCTACATTTTAAACGGAACAACAAATCAATTTCTTTTTGTTGTTAGCAGCAAGAATTTGTATTGCACATTATGAGAAAATAATGTGGCTTCTCCTCCTATGGAATTGTGGTATAGTAAAATATGGACTGTCCTTGGAATTGAAAAACTTTCACACCATGTATGTACACAAGAGAAGTGCCAAAAAGAGGATAGATATTGAGAAATTTGGTCACATTTGGTAGTTTACTCAGAAGAGGACTCCCCAGCCAGCAGGCCAGAATCTTTAGCCAGGTTCTTTGAATATTAACCTGATCCTGAAAAAGTAATAAGTAATGCATGATGTATATTAACATTTTATTGTAACTTTGCCTTAATAAAAAATGTTCAAAACCAAACAAAAACCCTAGGTTCCATTTTCTAGTGACTTAGGCACTTAGAGATGTAAAGGTATTTAGGTGCCTACTGATGCAGACAGATGCCTATAGTGGGATTTTCAAAAACATCCAGTGCCTAACTCCCACTGATTTCAATGGTGCTTTTGGAAATTTTGCCCTAGACTGAAAACACCTGGACAAAATTGGTAATCCGTGTTTCATAACAAATGGCTATCAATTAGCGGTGGGCAAACTTCAAACGTTCAGAGGTTTGGTTTAGATAAGCAACATAAAAAGAGGATGATTCTCCAAAGCTTATTTGGCGCTCATTAGGTTAGAAGGCCTGCAAGAACAGATTCTCTTATGAGAGCTCCAGTAGTTTTTGCTTAGAGCTGGGGCCAGTTACACCATGAGAACAAGCTCTTTCAGAGTATTGCATCATATCAACTTCTCATGCCTTCCAGGATCTGAAAGAGCCGTGGTACCAGAACCAACACACTTAAAATAATGAGGGAAAAAAAGTTAATCCAGCTATTTCAAACTTCCAAAAGTATTAGGTTCAATGTTTGGTTTGCAATTTAGGCAAAAGCTTTAGAGGAAATAAGAACACTAACTGCTTATTCCTACTTTCATTTCTTTCTAAAACAAAGCTGTAAGGGCACAGACTGCTTTCTAAAAACACAGCAAAGATTTACAGTCCATTAATCTAATGAAAGGTCACACTAAAAAAAAAAAATCCTAGATAAACATAATCTAAGCCAAAGGAACATATTGTTTGAGGGTACAGGTTTAGAGTAATTCATTAGATAGGATTAGAGGACACATAATATCCTGGGATAACTGGCCTTGGAAGGCAACCATAAGATTTAAAGATTAAATTTGCAGTGAATTGTTTTGTAAGTCTGACAGAGGGGACAGAAAAGCTACTGGTAGGACTCCAGAAAAGGTTTGTGTTGACAGTACTTAAATATTAGATAATTCAAGCAACAGTGTTAGCAAATTTCAGTGCTCAAAGCAGTCTCCCATAAAGCTTTTGCTGACTTAGTATATGGCACATCATACCTTGGATATCTGGATATGTCTTTCTTTCAGATTTTATTATTAAATTCCCACATCTTAAGCATTGCTGAGAAAGGGCTTGGAGTTTTTGTACCAAAACACATACAGGGCAAGATACTGAGGTAAAAACAAGTCCTTTGACTGCTGGGCATGCCCAGTTACAAGGGATGATGGTTGTGAATTTTTGAGAAAGTTCTGGAATCAGTTCTTAAGCATAAGAAAAAAAGTCCCCAAATTATACGCGGTATGAATTTCAGTTTAGTGACAGAGGGGCTGCAAGTTATGTGCACTAGGGTTGTCTGAAATAGTGGATTACAAGAAAGGGAGATTCACACAAGCCGGTGGCATGAGCTACAGATCGGAGCTGGATTGCTGAATAAAACCCAGCAAGTGAAGTTACTTAAACTCCTCGAGTTGTGGAATAAATAATCCTCTCTGTGGGTTCCATGCCTCATCTCTACTAGCCTTGTTTTTAAGCTCCCTGGGCTAATGGTTTGAGATCTCATCGAGGATCTAATGGTTTGAGATCTCATCGAAGATCTAATTCCAGGCAGCCATTTTTCAGGAAATGAACGTTTAAAAACCATTCAAGCCCTGCAAACCTGTGTTCTGTGGAGAACGTGACAGAGCAAGAGAGGACTTTGCAAACCTGGGGACGCAGCATGTTCCAGGTGACCCAGCTGCGGCTGTTTGGTGATTTTGTACAGGAGCGCTGCAGGCTCGCTGTCCTGGTCGGTGGCGGAGAGCTGCAGCGTTGTGATCTTCTTCACTGAATTTTCATCCAAGACCAGCCCTTTGTTCGCTATGATGGAGGGGGGGAGTCTGTCCTCTGAAAGCAGCAGGGGAAAAGTGGCTTGAATTATGATAAAATCAGCTTCCCTTCCTTGGACACGGACATGGACACACACACCATGTAGCAAAAATTTTCAAAGACAAATAATTTTTACCTGAATATTTTGGGCACGATTGACATGATGCTTTACTCAAAAGTCACCAGAGCAGGTCAGTGGCGGTTACATCACAATGGGCCTGATGATCAAAACGCACTCAAGCCAAAGGGCTTTGGAGAAGGCCCCCCACATGAATAATGAACTGCTCTTTTAATGAGCAAGTCCTTCCCAGGCCCCAGTGTCAAAGGGGTTTGAGGTGCCAATAAACGAAAGCCAAATCATCAAGATTTAAATCTTGAATTCAAATATTATTATTTTTTTGCTTAGAGATGTATTTAAATGATGATAGGATGTCTTTCTAAAAGACATGCTTCTAGCACAACCAGAAGTTATGGGCTTGCTGAGTGGAATTTTATGGCTGGCGATCAGATGAACTTATAAGGTCTATGGGTGAGTTTCTGTGCTGTGCCTCTAAGAATCCAGCAGCCGGTGACTGTCCTCCCCAGTTCTTGCACCAGAGAAATTCTTCCCAACAGATTTAGGCCTTTTAGGGCTCCTTTACACCATTCCCTTTATCAGGCATACAAGAGCCGGAGCAGGGGTGAGAATCTCACCGTATTAATCTATGATCTTTCATCGCTAAGAAAATATTGCTTACATAGCATCTTTTACCTAAGACACTAATATGGAAAGACTGGTCGACCAGTTTGTTGCCTTCTGCATCGATCACATCGAAGTTGAAAGCAAAAATCCCTCCAGGCCTCCCTTTTTCATGACTATATTCCACATGTCCTGGAGAGAAGGGGAAAAAGAAGTGGCTTAATATAAGCTGCAACATTGGCTGCTGTGACCCTTTGGAAATCTGCCTAGCTGGCAGAACATGGGGTTTGCTGCAGTTTCCAGATTTGTGTGTCGTTTTTTCCCCTCCTTTCTCTCCTTTTGAGAGACAGTTTTTAAACACTTGACTATTGAAAATCAATTCTCCCTTCACAGTTCTGTCTTCTGCTACTTTTCTTTCTCTCTCTCCCAGCTCCACATCATCATCCCTCACTGTAAAGATTTTGGCTATTATAAAAATACAACTCGATGCTAGAATCAGTGATTAGCTAAAATATCTTTAGCTTAATGTTGCGCGGAGGGGAATGGGGGGTGGTATTGCAACATTTGGAGACATGCCCAACCTGTTCACAACTCAACTAGAACCAGATGGTGGATGGAATTTTCAAAAGCGGTGAAGTGATTTAGGAGCACAATTCCTACCGAGAGTCAATGACACTGGTGCTCCTAAGTCACATGGGCTCTTTTGAAAATCTGTGTCTAACACATGGGTCACGACACACTGTCCAAGAGCGACTGGACTAGTTGACCTTATAGATTGTGTCCATATTTATCTATAATTTTATAATAATTTTAGATTTATGTTTTATGCCAGGTCTTTTTCTCATTACATTGGGATTTATTGGGACAACAAAATGCCATGTAACTCTTGCTCATTACGCTGGTAACAATCTTATTGTTACCCTGTTCTCCCTCTATCTGTTGTATCTATCTGCGGTCTTTCATCTTACACTGAAATTATGAACTCTTGTCTTTATGTGCGAGTACAATGGGCAGCATAAACTTGGCCCTGATTGGCATCCCTCCAGATGTTACCACAATACAAATAAAGAGGAAGAGCCAGGCAACTGTCTGTGTCTCTAATTTATGCCCTTGTTTGCTTTAGCGAGTTAATTTGAACCTTTGTTGGGAGGTGAAAACAGATTCCAAATAGCACCACCTCTTAAAGTCACACAACTATCCCCCGCTACCCACTATTTCAAACCCCATGCATGCCCTCTCCAACACGCAAACACACATTCAATGTGGCCCTAGATATATGCAGGCTGATTTTTTCAAAAAGCTTTCAGGAACAATTCTATGAGTTTTACGTTAACCCAGACAATGGAGACACTATCCTTAATTATCCTGTAACAAGACATGATCCTTCATTACAAGAATCCAACAAAAACAAAAAAAGAGTGTGTGTACTTTAAATGAGAAAGATTCAGTTCACAGTTCTCATTTAAAGCAGATGATAACTGGTGCTCTCTTTCTCTCATTAATATAGGCAAAATGAGGCGTTTCATTGTATGTTCTATTCCTTGGGGGAGGGGGGATGTAAAAGAGCTGGCAAAAGTTAGTTTTATTTACTGGAACTGAAAGGGTCAAGACATTTGCTCACCTTTATTAATATCAGCTTGGGTAAAACTTTTGATGGGTCCCTTGGCAGAGATCTGGACCAGGTTATCAATTTTAGTCATCTGCAGATATCCAGTACTAGGATCTTTCTTCAGGACATATCTGACCTTCAGGTCATCCGAATCAATAGCTGTCGCTTTTAAGTGCTGACCTGTGATGCGTGCTACAGAGCCTAGACAGTAACAGAAGATACACAAACAGCTCCCCTCAATCCTTCCAAATCGCTTGCCAGACTTGATCGCATTATTTATAAATAACGCGTTGCATACTTAGAGATTTTGTTGTTTCAAGAAAGCTCCACTTATTTCCCTCCAAGGAGAGCACTGTAGGCCCAATTTTCAAACCAAAAGATAGCTTAGTAGGTTGCCTAAATCCTGCATCTGGATGCTCAGTTTAACATTTTCTTATGAGGTGCTGATTTGAGTACCCAAATGTCAGTCCTGTTAAGGAGCTCATACTTGAAATTCAGGCTCCTCAAAGCTGGGCACGTCACCAACATGTGGGACTGACATCAGATCTAGAGTATTGGCGAATGTGTGTGTCCTTAACAACCTTGTAAAAATACCAGTACAATATAGCCTTAATAATCTTACCCTTATTTATCCCAAACTCCTTATTATCCAAAAACATGCTCATGCCCCAGAGTTCAGTAGGAGACCTGACCCTGTTTCAGAAAACAGGAGCTCAGACAAACGTTGCTCAGATAATCAGCTGGCAAGGGACGAGACATGCCTTGAAGGAAGAGGATCACCTGGGGGCTGGAGGGTTAGGGTACTTCTGATGCTCCACAGTTGCAGATCTTAGAAGCATGAAGTCTCATTCCTATGCATCACAACAAAGGACCTTCATGTCCTATCCATGTGGGGCATCAAAGCACTCACAGCACTTCCCTCCTCATTCTGAACCAAATCCTTTCCCGGTCTTCCCATCCCCCAATACAGCATGCAAAGCCCACTGGCTAATTCCCCGATGGTCCACGCTCCCAATGAGCTGATGGTTTCTGGTGTACCCTGGCACGTCTGAATATCCAAAGGCGGCACTGCAGTTTAATTATTCTGGATCTGGGGACATGGCAGTGGGTAATTCTGAAATCTAGATGAACGGCTCATAGCTTCAGAGCAGCTTTCACTGTCTTCACCATGTAACCGGACGGAGACAGCTGGAGTTCCACTTTGGGCAACTCAGTACCAGGAAGTTTGGAGACAGTACAGAGAAGAACAACAGACTGACTAAGGGGCCAGAGGAGAAAATATTAAACTATGTTAACAGGCCGGATTCTCCTCTCACACCCATGATGATCAACGTAAACCCCACTGATGCCACCTGAATTACTCCAGCCATGAGAAGAGAATGAGCTCCAATTATATAGAGGTTGGCTAAGGAACTGCAAAGTGTGGGGCAGAAGAGGGAAGGACATGATAGCCATCTACAAATATTTCAAGGGGGGGCTGCCAGGAGGGAGAGGAATTATTTGGAGAGATTCAGGACAGTATGACTAGGAGAAATGCATGACATTTTCAGAAAGGTCGGTTAGACCTGGCCATCAGGAAAATAATGCTAATGAAGAGCTCTGGCCGGCTGTAGAAGTGTCAGGGGGACATGGCAGAAGCCCAACACTTAAGACATTTAAAACTAGACTAGACAAAGCACATAAACTGCAGGGAACTTGTCACATGGGGTTTGACAGATCGCCCTTGCCTGCACCATTTCTAACTTTTTTTAGTCCTCTGACATGTCAAGCAACTTCTGTTGCTATTCCTTGAAACACGGCAATTTTTAAGGTTTCCTTCTCCTCTCCCTTCCCCCCTTATTTCACCATTCCATAGGTTTTAAAACCTTTTTGACTTACTGGGACAGAAGCATTGGTTGAGATGTTCAAAGCCAGCTTAGAGAATTAAACATGCACACTTCTGATTACGATCAACAGGAGCTGTGTGTCTAAATGCCTTGGCCGGCTTTGAGAATCTTGACCATTCGTTTCTATCAAGCCTGTTAGTCTCTCCACTCACACCGTACCAGCTGAAAGCTGTAGGACCCTGTTCACCGCTAATCTGGGTGGCTCGTTCTTTGGCAGCTCCACAGAGAACTCCACTCTCCCTGTCTCAGTGTAGAGCCCATCCGTGAGGGAGAATCTGAACTCATCTGTCTGCGTTCTGGAACTGCCCCGCGTGTAAACGATCAGTTGGTCCAGGACATCCTGATAGGTGAAAGAGGAGCCCTGAGACAGAACACGCCCATTCTCCAGAGGCTCGGAGTCAGACTGTCTCCTGAGGAGGTGACCTGAGGAAGAACAGGCACATTAAACATAAACAGTCACACGGGAGTCTCAGTGTTAGTGTCACACGCCAACATCAAAAACACTATGGGCTGGATTCTCTACTGGCCTATCACTTGTGCACTCCTTGATACCTAGGAGGCCAGGCATTAATCACTACCTTTTCACACCCACTTGGCACAGGCTTTGTAAATCACTACTGAAGTATCAGAGGGGTAGCCGTGTTAGTCTGGATCTGTAGAAGCGACAAAGGGTCCTGTGGCACCTTATAGACTAACAGAGGTATTGGAGCATAAGCTTTCGTGGGTGAATACCCACTTCATCGGATGCAAGCAGTGGAAATGTCCAGGGGCAGATATAAATGTGCAGGGAAGACTTAGGCTAGAGATAACGAGGGTGAGCCCTCCCTGATTGAGCTAACCTCGTTATCTCTAGCCTAAGTCTTCCCTGCACATTTATATCTGCCCCTGGACATTTCCACTGCTTGCATCCGATGAAGTGGGTATTCACCCACGAAAGCTTATGCTCCAATACCTCTGTTAGTCTTTAAGGTGCCACAGGACCCTTTGTCGCCACTACTGAAGGTGCAGGATGCTGGAGTCTCTTGCCCTTTGAGTCCTTACTAGAGCTGGGAGACATTTTTTGGCAAATAGTAAATTCGCCCCCAAAATGCATTTTTTTTAGACATTGTTTAGGAAATTTGGATCGAATTTGGCGGATTGTTCTGGCTGGAAAAAATGAAAACAAAAACATTGAAAATGGCAAAATTAATTATGGCAAAAATGTCCAAATTGACATTTGAAATGTTTTGTTCAACCTGAATGAAATTGTTTTGGTTTTTCATTCCAGCGAGAAAAATGGAAAAAATTCAGTTTTTGTGAGAAATTAATTGATTTATTTCATTGTATGTTTCAGTTAGCTGGCCGTACTGAAAGATCAATTATTCGCGGAGAGTCCATTCCTGACAACCATAGCTTGCTTGAAAGAGCTTCAAGATATTGGGTGTGGCTTTCTGATCACTGCCAGATCTGGTTAGAATTTGCCTTTGTCCAGCGGCTGGCCTGCTCAGACCCTCTGCCTCTCATCTCTTAGCTGTAATGGTTAGTTAAAATGTCTGCTGTAGTTTCAGTTGAATTTGACATTTCTTTAGTTCCTGTTCTAAAGTGTTAAGCAGTGTTTGCTGGGCACAGTTCACTTATACCCTTCAGGTGACTACTTTGCATTGGTGGGTAGATGCTGGAGGCCCTTGTATTCTTCTTGAGTTACACTGGTTGAAGCGAGCCAAATGGATAGGTGTGGTGGAGAGCAGCAGCACCGAGGGCCAGATTTTAACAGGTATTTAGATGCTTATAAGCACCTAGTGGGATTCTCGAAAGCATCTAGGTGCCTAATTCCCTGGGGAATTTTAAAATGTGGTCCCAAGTCCCTGTACAAGTGTTTCAGTCCTCCGCAGATGGCCTGAGCTCCCTAGGCTGCCCCACTGAGCTCTGGCCATCTGGATTTGTGGGGTCCAAGCTCCCTGTCTATTCTGGGAGGTGGCAAACCCCAATGGAACAGTTGTAGGAGACGCTTCAAGCTGAAACACATGGAGTTTTCTGTCTGCACAGGGGGCGTGATAGACCATCGTTTGTCAAATCAGTCTTCTGGGGGAAAGGATCATTAACACAATGCCACTTCCATCTAGTCTTGTTACACAACCCACCCCCACCAGACAAAGCCAGTGTTTGCGTTGGAGACAATAGCACTAGCTTTCACCTCGGCCACTACCCTTTAAAAACTTCCTCTTTTTTAAAAAAACAAAGACATATGAACTGGGAGTCTTTAAAACTCTTATCGGGTACTTAAAAACCAATTCCAAGAGAATTGGTGATTATTCTGGTGATTATTGGCGATTATCAGGTGATAGCACTGTTAAAGTCCTGTCTACACACAGAGCCATGGTGTGTCCAGAGACATTGTTCTTCAGACAATATGGACATGCCAGCAGGGCGGATGGGACAAATGCTTTAAAAACAGTTACTGAGGACTGTGCTTAACAGCCCATCTTATATGCAATGACTGGCAAAACCATGTCAATAGAGAGTTTTGAGGACTGGCTCTTTGGATTCATTTCTGGTCAGGGTAAGTTTCACAGAATCTTAGCCCTGGTCTACACTGCTGGGGGGATCGATCTAAGATACCCAACTTCAGCTACGAGAATAGCATAGCTGAGGTCGGCGTACTTAGATCGACTGCTGACACTCTTCTGTAGACTCCGCCTGCGCTTCTCGCGGCGGTGGAGTTCCGGAGTCGACGGGAGAGTGCTCGGGGATCGATTTATCGTGTCTAGTCTAGACGTGATAAATCGACCCCCGATAGATCGATCGCTACCCGCCGATCCAGTGGGTAGTGTAGACCTGCCCTTAGACTATTTTTTCTCAGGTTTTAAGTGACAAAGCTCTGATTATGCCCATTAGGGACTGGTGTGCACTGCGGGCAGAGTGGATCTGCACTGGCCCAGCTGGAACTCCAGGAGGGATGGTGCCAGAGTAACCCAGTGGTGCATAGGAGAAGCACACTTGCTACACTATCCATTAGACGGGTACTGCAGAGGCTTCCCTCCAGGACCAGCCGATTCAGCTGGCCAGGGCAGGGGGAAATGTGGTCTTGATCCTAGCTCCCCCACTTCCCATTTCGAGGTGCTGGAGACTGAACTGTGGGGTACTGTGTGGAGAATAGGAGAACAACTGCAACTACAATCCATCCCCTAGTAAAAAAAAAAAATACTGTGAGAATAAGTTGTAAATAATGAACAGCAGGTTTTGGGCTGCTACAAGCTATTATGTTATGGCTTCCTATCCAGATCTACACATCAGTTCAATCAGCATCAGAGGAATGTGTAGAGGGATGGTTTACAGCCCGAATGTTTGCTTTGGCATATAAAACAAAAGGAGCCCATATGCCCCAGCAAAACATAATACAATTTTATTTTTCTTTGACAGGTAATTTTCTCCATAGTGAAAATATATCCCAGCACTCTGTGCATCACATGCATGCCCTGCGGGGGTTACAAAGGGACCCATTCCAGCGGGATGCAGCAATAAAGTGGCTCCGAAGGGCAAGAAGTCCTATAGTTTAGCGGTGTAGCTGTGTGCGCCCCACACTCCACAGCTGTTGTCAAGTTGTTCTGCCCCCTGAATTCAATAAACAAAAGGAGGCAGGAAGACGGGGCAGGGGAAAGGCGGGGGTGGCCTGGGTTAACGCGAATGTCTCCCGTAGGGTCAGATCCGTAGCAGAGTACCAATCTGTGTCGTTGGGCTGGGACTGAGGGCAATGGGTGGAGGGGGGGCGGTGACACCTCCCCGCTTGCATGGCCAGGAGGCGCTGTAAGGCCAGGAGGAGGGGAACAGAGTTCACTTTATAAATCCATTATTCGTTTTCTAGTCAGAATGCAAAGCAAGCAGGGAGAGAGGCTTGTGTACCGTGGTGATGAACTCCACGCTGGCCACTGCCACTGAGCTCAGACCCCTGCTGCGGGACGGCTGGGGATGCTGTAGCAGGGCAGGCTGATGGAAAAGAGTAGCCTGAGAGAGACGGGTCTGGTGGTACTGCCGCCCTCCCCGTCCAAACCAGTCCCTCCTCCCTCTTGCCACAGACCCTGTGTCTCCTCCAGCACTGCATCCGCCTCAGGCCTCTAAAACCCCTCAGGAACTGGCCTGTCATGAAGGGTTAAATCCCCCCTGGATTAGCTAGCACATATATATTTTACAGGAACAGATCAGGCCATTCTCACAGCAAGAGCTATTCCACCTCTGCTCGGTCTTACCATGGTCAGGCTTTTTGGTAACGACAAAGACCAGCTGATCATCTGGAGTGTCCAAGTCCCGCAGGCTTAGGGAGGTGCTGCTGATCACCACCCCCGAGCTGCCGTGCACTCTGACAGGCACCAGCGTCATCCTCGGGGGCTCATCATTCCGCTGCTACACAAACACAAAGACAGGCAGGCTGTCCCAGAAGAAAACTAACTCACAAGAAGGGAAAACTCACCATGAAGAGGTAGTAAAGAGGAAATTCCCCTGAGATAAAAACACACACCCTGGCCTTGACTGGTTTTACTGTTCACAAGTTTAAGAGGTTTTGTTTTTGTTTTTTTTAACTGTAGTGTTGTAAGAGTCTCCAGCATGTTAGTGAAGGTCCTGCCTATTCCAAGATGGAGGGGGACCAATAAATGTCTTTGCCACACGCCCTGAGAAAGGGGAAGCGGTGCACAGTTGTGTTGCCCCAGCAGCAGAGCAGGAACCGGATTGTTAAGCAGTCACACTGATCCCCCGTTTCCCCCTTGTTCCCTTGGAAAGCCTATTGAAGGGAGGCTGTGTAGCCTAGTGGACAGGAGAGCTGGGTTCTAGTGCCAGTTCTGCCACAGGCCTGCCGGGTGACCACAGGCAAGTCACTTGCCCTCTGTGTGCCTCAGTTTCCCCCTATGTAAAATGGGGCTAACAAAACTGATCCTCCTTTGTAAACTACTTTAAGATCTACATTTGAAAAGTGATCTAGAAAAGCTGGGTATTCTTATTATCTCTGCCAGCCCCAGGTGCATGTGTCATCTCTGCCAGCACTATAGCTGGGTTCATATTATTTCCCTGGTCACACGAGCTTAGCTGCATTGGCTGGTGTTTTGGCGGGTGAAGCTAGCCACTGCCCCATAGGGGAGCGGTGGCCCTGTAATTGAGCAGAGAGGCATAAGGGGGCACCTTACCCTCCCTCCCTCCCCTGCATGGGTATTCAGAGCGGGGCACAATCTGGCGCTCGGTCAGCCGTGGCAATAACACTAACAGCCATCCATATCGCCGGGCGCGGGGCAGGGATTTGTTAACCACGCGTGGTATGCCCTAGACAGCGTGTACCTGGATGGTGATGTTGACGCTGTGAGTCTCGGACTGGCTGAAGCCATCGCTCACGTAAAATGTGAAGACGTCATTAGTCGGCTCAAGGCTTTCGTGGACGCTCTGAAAGTAGTAAATACGGTTCTCCAGCACGTCGTGAATGGAGAACGATGCATCTGAGCCCACAGAGCCCCCGGGGCCAAAAGTCCCACCTGCAAATAAAACACCATCTGTGAAAAGAGGCTCATTTCACGAAGAAAACAACGGGAGGAAGGAAACACTCGCGCGTTCTGCTTTCCCGTTCCTGCAAATTGATTGTTAATGTGTCTAGTGACCCACCCAGAAAACTGCTTCTTTGGCACTATGAAATGTAAAGATCTTGTTGTTTTACATACAGCGGTGGCTTCAGTCCCCTTTTATTAGGTTTGCCTTAAATGATGAAGCAGTTACGAATGCACCATCTTTCCCCAGCAGAACCGACAGCCCAGCTCACCCTGGCAAAAAAAGTTTGGCTGCCATTAAAGGCCTGTTTAATCGGAGGAGCTCAGTCTTTTTCAAAACACTAACTTATTCCTGCTCTTAGAGTCATAGAATCTCAGGGTTGGAAGGGACCTTAGGAGGTCATCTAGTCCAACCCCCTGCTCAAAGCAGGACCAATCCCCAATTTTTGCCCCAGATCCCTAAATGGCCCCCTCAAGGATTGAACTCACAACCCTGGGTTTAGCAGGCCAATGCTCAAGCCACTGAGCTATCCCTCCCCCCCATAGGACGCAGTGAATATGTACTGCTTAGCAGCCTGCAGGCCCAGAGGAAGAACAATTGCGATTGCTGCTATAAACCACTACACACTTGCAATCACATACCACATAGAGGTATCTTAGAAACCACAGTTCTTCCGCCTGTACTTAGAATACAAGGTAACCGTGATAACGGTGTGATATCTTCTGGCAAACAATGCCCCACTGTACTTCCCATAGCTGTGTTTTGAGAGTGCCTAATTTGGTCTGGTGGCTACACTTATCCTGAGAGCCTTGCTCATGTCTATACTCTGAGTCCTCTACAACCTAATCTATTAGAAAGAGAAAAAGCATCACAGCAGCTGAGTGATTTACAGTTTGTCCCCTCCATTCCCTGGTTCTAATCCTGGGAGCATTGATCGATTTCAAATTTCCTTCCCCAATGACTGCATCTATAGGGGAGAGGGTGAAAATAAACATCTCCGCCATTCAGGTCTCCATGATGAGACAGAAGCAAAGAAAAGACAGGTTCCAGCAACGAAAAAGACAGGGATTTACAGGTGTCCTAACAGTAACACGGGCTTGTAAATTAACACAGTCCAGAGGGATGCTGACAAGCCCAGAACAATAGGAAAGGCTGGGAAAGAGGTCTCTGTGTGTAGATCTCCCACTTTACTGCGTCTTCCTGCCCAGGCAGGGGGTGGAAGCAGCAAAGGAAGGTTAATGCGGGTAGAAATTTCATTCATTTCTCAGCAGAGTTCCTTCTATGCTGGGGAACTGCCCCTTACAGGGGGATCCCAACAGGAAGGGCTGCCTGAGACGTCTCTGATAGCTCCGCTCCAAAGTAACTGCACTGCCAAAGAGCCGGATCAGAGCCAGGGCTGCTGCAGAGGCATCAGATACCCGAGCTCCGTGCAGAACTTGTGGGACCTGCAAGGTCTGTGAGCCAAGCCACTGGGTTTTTCAGTGCCACCACTCCAGGATACAGGGGAGCAACCAACCAGCACCATGAACAAACAGCGTAGGGGGGAAAGGAAATTATAGGCAAAGGACACTGGGACCAATCACTCCCGATAGGAGCATCCACGTGATTTAGGAGCACAAGTTCCAGGAGGAATGGCCATGGATAAGCAGCGAATCTAAAGCTTAGGTCCTGCAGCGAGGTAAGAGAAATAATAGCAGCCACGCTTCTTTGCAGCTTAGCTAGTTTTAAAACTTCAGCGCAACATTTATTAGTTGGAGTGAGGGAAGGATTCCTATGGATAACAAGAACAGCCCAAGTAACAATAGCAAATATTAAAAAATTAAACAAGGTCTCTGTAAGGGATTTAAACTCCCTGGCTGGGACCACCTCTAACTTTTGGGGGTTAGAAGGAAACTTTCCCTGGGGGCAGGTTATCTCCCCACCCCACTGCTGACTGCAGGGTTGCTCTGAAGGAGATGGTGCTGGCCATTGTCAGAGACAGAAGCACGAGCTACCCCATGTCCCATCCCATTTCCTGACCAAATACAAGGAAAAACAGGTGTAGAAACAGTTTACCTGTCCTTGTGTTTTCAATGTACCCATATTTTGGTAGCGTAATTATTGTAACCATTAGGTCGTCTTTGGCTGTATCGTCGTCAGTGGCTAGGAGATGGTGAAGTGACAGCGGGACCCTCCCTCCCTCATCAACCTGGGGGGAAAAAAAAAAAAAACAAGGTAAAAAGAAGCAGAACAAACGTGCTTCAGAAACAAAACCCAGTTCAATAACCATTGCTGAATGGCCTTTATAATCAGTTCAAGGAGGATTTCATTACACGGGTGTCTTAAACTTAACCCTTTACCTGTTTCTGCATGAATTCTCCAGCTCACGCTTACTACAGGTCACTGCTGGAGTATGCAGGGGGTAAATCCCAATTCTTCCCCGACACTGTATGTTTTATAAAAGTTCCTGCCCCTCCCTACCCATGGGATATAAAATGCAACGCTGGGGCTAGGCTGAGTAAGACTTTGCCCCAGCAGCAGTCTACATGCCACTGAGCTAGTGTCAATACCATGGGAGTGGTCTGAGCAGCACAGTGTACTCCGCGGTGTCACAGTGACCTGTTGGGGGCTGTGCTGGGTTGTGGTTTGCCGAGTGGGAAGCGTTTGATGGCAAGGGAGAGGGAGTGGAAAGCTGGGAAGGAAGGGAGAACACATCAAAGGGTTCAGATAAGCGTTCTGAAATGTGGCAGGTTGAGCCAAAACTTCCAGATGTTTTTAGGTGCATCCATCCCTAGCCTTGTGTGTGTCACCTGGTGCTATAATGAGCCAGACCCCCAGAAAGTGGAAAGCAGCATACTGCCCCTGATATCAATGGCGGCACACCAATTTACACCAGTGCAGGATCTGGCCCACTGTGTGCAATGGAAATGACTTGATGAATTTCAGGGACATGGTGGTACTGTTAACTCCACCAAATAGTTTCACAACACTTTACACATACATGATTGCACACAATGCTTTCTCGCATCTATACTAGACACCAGTTCACCATGGTTGCACGGCAGCCAGGAAAGCAACTGTTCAATTGTTTACGTCACACGTGCTCCTGCTACAGCTTCCCACATTCTGAGCAATTACTCACAGTGATAAGGTCAGCAAAAGCAATGATCGAAGGCTTGTTCGGGACAGAGGTGATAGTGATGGTAAACATCTGGCTGTCGAGCCGATTGTTGTCAGCATCGAAGACAGTGAAGTGGAACATATCTGTGACTGGCTGATTGTCAGTCTCAAACTCAGTTGAGTATCTGTATCAAGAATCAGATCAGCGAGTCACACAACCTGCTGAAAGGATTTCACTTCCTATGTTTAAGAACTGCGTGGGCAGGAACATGCCTCTTTTCCAAGAGATAAGTCAGTCCTTTCCCCCTCTATCTTGTCCATCCAGAAAGAACTAATCTTTTCCCACGTCCTTGGGCGAGTGGTATTGACCAGGAAAAGGCTGGTCTGAGAGTACTGGCTAGCATAGGCACCGACTCCGCGGGTGCTCTGGGGCTGGAGCACCCACGGGGAAAAATTGGTGGGTGCCCCACCCCAGCTCACCTCCGCTCCACCTCCTCCTCCCGTGAGCGCACCACCGCCTCATGCTTGTCTCCCCTCTCTCTCAGGCTTGCCGCCAAACAGCTGAGTCCCACGGCAAGCCTGGGAGGGAGTGGGGAGAAGCGGAGCGGCGGTGGCACGCTCAGGGGAGGAGGCGGCGGAGCGGAGGTGAGCTGGGGCGGGGAGCGGTTTCTCTGTGCCCCCCACCCCCCGGGGTACTTCCTGCGGCCCTCCCCGCGGCCTCCCCCGCCCCAGCTCACCTCCTCCCGAGCGCATCACCACTCCGCTTCTCCCCTCTCCCTCCCAGGCATGCTGTGCGAAAGCCTGGGAGGGAGGGGGGAAGAGGGGGAATGGGGCATGCTCGGGGGAGGAGGCAGGGCCAGGTCGGGGATTTGGGGAGGAGTCCAATAGGGGCAGAGTTTGGGCGGGGACTTTGGGGCAGGAGTGGAGAAGGGGCGGGGGTGCGAGCACCCACCGGCGCCGACAAAAGTCGGGCGCCTGTGCTGGCTAGTCAGCCATAGTGAAAGAACATTCAGACAGCTCCTCACATAACACACTGCAAACCTGATGTGCAACCAGGCTCTGAAAGACTCTCAGCGAAAGCAGGACCCAACACTGGGGTGGTTAGGGAAGAACACGGGAGGTGAAGGTTATTGTACAATTAGTGTATTGTCCCAACAGACCCAACCTGCCCTTCCTGAAAGAAGTATGGTTTCATTTTTCTTTTCTTCTAAACTTTTAAATCTGGACACTTGTCTCCGGTCCACCTGCATGGCAGACACGTGGTGTGGGACTCTCAAAAACACTCAGCATTGGCCTACCTCTGATTCTCACTGAAGTCAACAAACTCTCATCATCTTCAGTGAAAGCAGAGTCAGGACAATGTTGAGCGCTTCTGAAATCCTACTCTGTTTCTATCATGATTTTTCTATTATTTTTCTTCACTGACTTATTTATGTGCTTAAGCGTGATCACCTTCAACCTTCACTTTGCTGATGTTAATACACAACCGTTTTGATAGTATCATTTCCCTGTGCATAGTTGTTCAGTCTAGTCTGTGCTTGTGTATGAAACTACATATATATTGTTGGAAGGACACAGCGATGCAAGGATCTTAGTTTGGTGTCATGCAGCAAGAGCAAGTATTGGCTGCTTCTGTGTAGGAGCCAATGACAGGCTCAGCTCTGACCCTGTCTGGAAGGGAAATCCACAAACCAGTGGTGCAGTTTATTAACACAAGAACATAAGAATGGCCGTATGGGGTCAGACCAAAGGCCCATCTAGCCCAGTATCCTGTCTTCCGACAGTGGCCAGTGCCAGGTGCCCCAGAGGGAATGAACAGAACAGGTAATCATCAAGTGATCCATCCCGTCGCTCATTCCCAGCTTCTGGCAAACAGAAGCCAGGAACACCATCCCTGTCCATCCTGGCTAATAGCCATTGATGGACCTACCCTCCATGAACTTATCTAGTTCTTTTTGGAACCCTATTATAGTCTTGGCCTTCACAACATCCTCTGGCAAGGAGTTCCACAGGTTGACAGTGCACTGTATGAAAAACAATTCCTTTTGTTTTAAACCTACTGCCCATTAATTTCATCTGGTGACCCCTAGTTCTTGTGTTATGATAAGGAGTAAATAACACTTCCGAATTTACTTTCTTTGCACCAGTCATGATTTTATAGACCTGTATCATATCCCCCTTAGTAATCTCTTTTCCAAGCTGAAAAGTCCCAGTCTTATTAATCTCTCCTCATATGGCAGCTGTTCCATACCCCTAATCATTTTTGTTGCACCACATTTTCAACATGGACAGTCAGAAAACACTGCTTCCTGCTGGAGCTATAGCACAGAGGATACCACTGTTCACATAATACCAGTGAAGTATAGGAGAGGCATAAATAAGGTGTCAAATGTTTCATGACTGGAACTATTTCAAGTAAAGGATATTTTTCTTTTATATCATCATATTTGGTATTGCCTAACTAAAAAATCAAAATGACAACAAATATAGAGACAGATTTTGAAGACGTTCAAGCTAAATAGCACCGTGTGAGTGCAGAAATGCCCTATTTTGTATACACAATCAGTCATTTTTATGATCACAAGATACAACAGTGTAGTTATGAGACACCATCTCTGCTATAATTTATAAATACTGTATATCCCAACATTAATAACATATGTTCCCTGCAGATGGTGCTTTGAAATTCTCGCTGAGCCCAAGAAGATACGGTGTGGTGAAAAATACCTGTTTATTACCTGATTCTCTGCTTGTCGATATCTTCCATGGTGAAATTATAAACCTCAGAAAGCTCTTCAGCATGCTGCCCAGGTGTTGTCCGCATGAGGGTGCCATACATGGGCAGAGAAACTAACTGAATTCTTATTTTCGAGTCAGCAGAATTATTATCCTAATAAGAAAGGCAAGCCAAACAGCAGTATTTGCTTTTGTTTCTTTATGGTGAACATGAAAGAAAAAAAAGTCAGGTGGTGAAATATATAGATACCGGGCTAAATCCTCAACTTAATGTAAATCAGTGGAGCACCTTTCATTTCAATGGAGCCATACTGATTTACACCTGCTGAGAATCTTGCACAAAATGTACCTTCATTCTCTCATAACCAAGAAATGTTCTATCTATCTGTGTCTCACACACACACTCACTGGGGTATAAGTCTAGCGTATTTTATTTTCAAATCACATTAAGCACCAAGTAGAATATACCTTCCCAATAATACACAGTTGCTGCCCCCTCCCCCAAAAGATGGAGTGAAATATAATTTCTATATGGCAGAGAGAATATACAGAGACTGGGCTAAATTCAGCTCTTAGTTACACCAATGTAAATCTGGAGCAAATTCTATTGAAATCAATGGGTTAGTTCTGGATTTACACTGGCACACAAACTGCATTTGGCCCATTTAACTATATTATGTGTATTCAACGGTATGATATTATATTTACGTCTCCATCTTTATTAAAAAGTTTCCGGGTGACATGTACCACAGTGTCAACGTTTTAAGTCACCATAACCTCAACATACAAATAAATGGAAGTAACAAAAGCAGGTTTTGACCCATAGACTTTCATTACATACGTTCAGGGAGCAAGATTTATTTTTTTTACATAAGATTTGAGTGCCCACAAAAATCAGACACATAATGTCGACTTTTGATCATTTCACCTTCCTCCACCACAAACAGTGCTATTAAACTGATGGCACCTGAAATCCTTTTTAATGTATTAACGTGTGTCTGTACTCTGATCTCTTTTCCTGGGCCCTTTTAAAAATGATTTCCCAACAGTGTAGTCAATGCAAATCTGATAAAATATCTTAACATAAAATTTTCAGTGCACTGAGTGGTGATTTACCATATAACTACAAGTGAAATCCCCCAACTACCGTGTGGAAACCTCATTGAGTGACATCAGCCTAAGTGACATCAGTTTCTGTAATTACGTATTGTTCATGATATCACACCAGTGATGCCAACTCTTGCCACACTGCTGTTTCTCTTACAGCCTCAGCTCCTGCAGCCACATGATTATGGGAGAATCTGCTTTCATTTTTAAAAAAGTGTTTCTAGCCTTCATGGTGGCAGAGAGAAACCTGAAAACATGAACCTAGAAACCAGAAAGCAAAGAACTACACCCCCCCATGTATTATTTTTTTAAAAATCTTGTGATTTTTAAGCCAAAGTCATGATTTTTGAATGTTTGGGGTTGGCAATACAGTCATACTGTGACATACAAAGCTACAAACGGCTGTTATTTCTAAGAGTATGACAGCGTACTCTCTAGGACACTCCCATACCAGCATCAACCTCCTGAACACCATGATCAGCTTCAGCAATGGAACCCTATGGACAACCACATACAAGAAACCCACAGCTCACCACATCTACCTTCACAGATCCAGTAACCACCCAAACACAACAAGAAATCTGTTATCTACAGCCAGGCACTCAGATGCACACAGAATATGCTCTGAGGGGAAAGTTCGGGATATACACCTTAACACACTTAAAACTGCCTTCACCAAACAAGGACAGGCTCCCAGAGAAGGAGATCGCATCATGGAACAGACCAACCAAATATGCTGAGAGAACCTGCTTCATTATGGGGGGGAAAAAACCCTCTGACTGCACACCCCTAGTTATCACCTATAACCCCGCACTGGCACCCATATGAGATATCAAATAATTACCACCAACACAGTCATCACTCAGTTACAACCCAAACCCCTTCTTCTGGCCTTCAGACAACGCTCCAACCTCGGCAAGCTCATTATCAGAAGCAAGCTCCCTACAGACTAGGCCGCACCAACTCAAAGCGGCACCAGACCTTGACAGAATAAGATGCAAAACCTGCAGACATATCTCCACTGCTACAATGATCAACACCCCTCACAACACGCCTTTCAAGATCCATGGGTCCTACACATGCTTGTCACAACATGTGTGTATCATCCAGTGCACTAAATGCCCTGATAACTATTTATGCTAAACAATCTATTGCACCTTGTATTTAGCTGTGAAGCTTGAGTACCTTTCCCAAATCTGAAGAAGAGCTCTGTGTAGTTTGAAAGCTTGTCTCTTTCATCAACAGAAGTTGGTCCAATAAAAGATATTACCTCGCCCACCGTGTCTCTCTAAGGGTACGTCTATACTTACCTCCGGGTTCAGCGGTAAGCAATCCATCTTCTGGGATCAATTTATCACGTCTTGTCTAGACGCGATAAATCGATCCCGGAAGTGCTCACCATCGACACCGGTACTCCTGCTCGCCACGAGGAGTAAGCGCTGTCGACGGGGGAGCCTGCCTGCCGCATGTGGACCTGCGGTAAGTCCTTTGAAGATCGAACTAAGATACTTCGACTTCAGCTACGTTATTAACGTAGCTGAAGTTGCGTATCTTAGTTCGAATCAGGGGGTTAGTGTGGACCAGCCCAAAGGTATTTGTATGTTATTTGCAGAACAAAGAACAGGCAAGTCATTACACAGCTGTAGAAGTGAGCTAGTGGCATTTTAAACCAGGGGAGCATAGGGTCAAGTAATCTGTGTCTTCATCAGAACCTGAAGAGGAAATTATAACTCCCCCAACCTAACTTAAAAGTTTTCAGCTTTTAACCATTATATAATATATGGATGGGACTCCCACATCCGCATCCTCCACAAACTCCCAGTGACTCCACTCACTGCACGGCAGCCTCCTGTCTTGCTCAAACTCCTACACCCGCCACCCCTCGACTGTCTTCTCCACAAAAACTTGTATGACGGCTCCCGGTGTTGCTTTCAGAAACCACCACAGGACGGTTTTTCTGCCTCCCCCATGAAAACTTTGTGATAGTTCTCTTTGCTGTTTTTCCTCAACACACACTCCAAAAAAACCCATCCCAACCGTGCTCGTTGCTGCCTTTTCCCCTTCCTAGGGCTCAGGATAACCCCGAGCATGTTTCATCTTCAAAGAGCTTTACAGATATGAGGTAACATTTTCAAAAGGGCCTAAGTCCTATTCTCAAAAGAGACACAGGCGCTTTGGAACCTACGTTCCATTGGCGTTCAATTAAAAAGAGGCTCCTATGGGCCAGATTTTCAATGGTATTTAAGCACTTAAAAAATGCAGATTGGTACCTACCTGGATTTAGAGATGTGCCGAAGACTGTGTCTAACTGAAAAACAAAAAAAACAACCCCACAGCCGCACATCTGAGAGCCCATCTCACGTCGGACTTGCGCTACGGGGCTGAAAGTGGCAGCGTAGCTGTTCTGACTTGGGCTGCAGACCGTCTCTGAGATCCCCCAGGCTTGTGTGTTTTCAGAGCTGGGGCTGCAGCACAAGCAGGAATGTCTCCATGAACCTGCTGACCTGGGCTCTGAGACTCTCTGCCCTGAGGTGGGTTTTTTTCCCCCCGCTTAGGTACCTAGCTCCCATTTAAGTCAGTGGAAACAACTACACACAGGGGAATGATGCTACCATGCTTAGGCGCTTTGGTAAATGCCACTAGGCACCTATCTGCCTCTTTAGGTGCTTAAATACCTTAAAAGTGGCAAAGAGTCCTGTGGTACCTTATAGACTAACAGATGTATTGGAGCATAAGCTTTCATGGCTGAATACCCACTTCTTCAGATGCATGTAGTGGAAATTTCCATTATGGCACCTTATAGACTAACAGACGTATTGGAGCATAAGCTTTCATGGATGAATACCCACTTCTTCAGATGCATGTAGTGGAAATTTCCACTACATGCATCTAAAGAAGTGGGTATTCACCCAGGAAAGCTTATGCTCCAATACGTCTGTTAGTCTATAAGGTGCCACAGGACTCTTTGCCGCTTTTACAGATCCAGACTAACACGGCTACCCCTCTGCTACTTAAATACCTTAGTAAATCTGGCCCTAAATCACTTATGAAAATGGGACTTAGGCTTCTGAGGCACTTCGGCTTAAGTGGTGTGTGGACTTTGTAGTAGTCATCTCGACAGGAGTGAATTTGACCCTGGGTGCCTTTCTGGACTATTAGGTACAATAAGTATATATTCCTTCCAGGAGCTCATTCAAACCTATACTAAGTATCCAAAGGGCTAGTACTTTAAAATGCAGAGCAAGACATGCTGTTAATAAGCAGGAAAGACTCCCTAGGGGCCCTTTTAATCTGTGAGATGAACAATTTTCAAGCTGCAATGGTCTATTGATTCAACAGACTTTTATAATTTCATGATTTTTATAGGACAGAATATTGGCTCGACAGATATTAATACACGAGGGGGGAAATCACTTGTTGGCTTTGTTTTAGTTATTTATTTTTTAAGTCAAAGCAGGGTTTTTTTTAAATTCTGAGTTTTAACAAAGACCAAAAACATATCAGAAATGAGTGAACTTTAGCACAAGGTGGGTGAGGTAATATCTCACTCTGAGTAAGCTCAAACGCTTGTCTTTCTCACCAACGGAAGCTGGTCCAATAAAAGACATTACCTCGCCCGCCTTTTGTCTCTGATATCCTGAGACCAACGCAGCTACAACACTGCATGAACTTTTTGTATGTCATTTAAATCTCTAAAACTTGAAAAAGACCAAGGAGACTTTTTTGGAGAAATGGTGCAATAATATTGCTTTCTGGCTCTGACACCTTTGTATGTGTATGTCCCATATTTCTACGCAAAGCCATTTTCCCCCCATTAAGTTATATAAGCCCTGAAAATAAGCCATTAAAATGCTTATAATCCCTTAAACTGTGAAGCTTGTGTACAGCTCCCTTGCATGAAATCCACTGCTAATTACATTGCTACTAAATCCACTGCATCTAGCAAAGCACCACACTTCTGTGACACCATCGATACTGGAAAACTCACGGCGTACGCAAGCAATATATCACAGCATGCTGTCACAGAACTCCAGGTCGTTCTTCAACAAACTAGGAAGAGCCAGTCAATATCAGGGAGGGTAAAGAAGTTTTTAAAAAGATTATTGCTGAGCAAACCCACAGGCCTGGTTAGTGGGGGTGTTTGGTGCATAAATATGGGATTAACTCCATTTTCATTTTTGCCTTGCAGTTCACCTTTACTTCAAATATGCACAGCCTCAAAAACCTGGTAGGATGAAAGAGCTCATTATCCCCTTTTTGGAAGCTGTAGTCAGGGTACAGTAAAAGGTTGAAGTGTTTGACAAGTATCAACATCCTGAAGGTGCAGTGGTCTCCTGAGGGGAAGGAAGCTAGCTGAATGCACTGGGTTTAGGAAGGAACGGATACAAGCTTACAATGTAAGCAAGGTGTGATCGTGAGAGAGTCACAGAGCTTTTACTAGCCACCGTGACGGTCAACAAGCAGCCAGGGGCCAGCTGGGGACCATCGCCATCCGTCAAGGACACTTCGACTTTCAGCACCGTGGTTGCAGTGGTAACGCCGTCAGTTACGGAGATTTCCATGCTGTCCTCTGCTACTGATGAGCCATCGTGGACGTATTGTAAAGCATTTCGGGTGACATCCTCATACATGAAGGCGTCTCCTTCCCAAAAAGAAATATAAAAATAGCGATGACTCTGTCCACTGCATGAAATTAATACTTTAAGTTCAGATCAAATGCCTTGGGCCCAGAAGAAGCAAATCACTTAAGCACATGCTTATCTGATATTTGATGCATCCCTTACAGCTGTGTGAGCTCTGATTCTATCTGAGGGTTTCATTAATGAGCTAGAATGTATGCAGGAGAAGTCATGACTTTCATAGTAGTACAGAAAAACTGTAACAAAATGCATAATATTTTACTAACAACCTTTCCTATTTCTTGTCAGTGCGGCATTCTTCTTTTCCTTCCATGTCCTTCTAAAATCCACATCTCTTGCCAAGGCTTCCAACACCAGGGCTACTCCCTCCCTATCTATTCTTTGCATGGCTTTCCCATTATCCCCATTTTACAGATGGGAAAACAACTTGCCCAAGATCAACCAGATGCTAAGCCAGCAATAGAACCCAGATCTCCTGAGTCCTAGTTCAGAGCCCTTCCCACTAGGCGATGCTGCCTCCTGGATCAACATAGCTGGGACTTGAAGCTGGGTCTCTCTCTTTCCAGCTGAATACCCAAACCACTGAGCTACTGGCTACTCAGGGGTGGGTCTCTCTCTCTCCATGGCAAATTTTGAAAGGTCTCAGTTTCATCCAGATACAGAATGGGAAAATTTCTGGGGGACAGGTAAACTGTTTCCTGCCCAGCTTTAGTGAACATATTCAATGCTCTGAAAATAATAAACAATACTCAGTTGGCTCTCTGAAGAGCTCGTGACTGGAAATTACCAGCAATTTATTGACAAACAGATCCTAGCTCAATTGCTTATTAGAAATTAACAAAAACACATAGATAGAGAAAAATATATTGCACTTGGTGATTTCCCCCAACTTGAATCCCTCCTCTTCCTGCTCAACTCACCTGCTTTCATGTGCTCGTGGGCCCCAGCGCTATACCTGAGCAGAACCCCATGGTGAGGAGGTTCCACCAGCTCAAAGAAGAGATCTTCAGGAGCTGAGTCTGCGTCACTTACTGCCAACTGTATCCCTGCATCGGGGGGAATACACAGCACTAGTGTCAAGAGCTGCAATCTGCTCTACAGCGAACCTTCCCTCATAAGCAGTAGGTCTAGCATATGCAATTTTATATGCATTAAATGGCAGAAATTAATGGGCTCTAATTGAGTTCGTATTTTAAAATTAAAATATGGAGCTCTCCTCTCCTCCACACAAATATCTGTGTGTCTGCCTGCCTGCCTGGAGACAATTTGTCCTTGGGTGATGCTGAGGTCAGGAGTTCAAACGGAGGCGTTATTGCCAATCTGCCTCACAAGTGACAGCGAGCATGGCCGTCAACTCCTACCCATGTGGGAGGGGACCGCATCCAATTGTTCATGCGTTCAGACAGCCCCGCGATGCAGTACGAGTGAGTCAGTGAGGCCGTCTATAAAAATGCAAAGCTTCCTTACCCTAGCACATACAGCTGTGCAGCATGTTCTCATAGGCCAGACACTGTTATGTGCTACATCGCTAACACCGGGCCAGAGTCTGCCCCCTGCCCCCACGGCAATTCAATCTGAGGAGAGAGTGGGGAGCCCTCCCCCCTTGCACTGCCCACCAGAGCAGGTCAGAATGCAGCCCCTGGACTAGGCAGAACACAGGGACTGCAAGCACGACGCTCCCCGAGCAGCAGCTCAGCCAAAAGGGGGAGAGGGTGGGGAACAGACGAAGCCATGGGGTAGGGGGACATGCCGGACACTTCCAAGAGGTGCAGCAGCTTGTGCCTGTTAAGCTCTTGGAATGGAGGTGTTGGGCTCAGCACTGCCACCAAAGCAGGCTGTGGGCTAAATGCCACAATCTAGCCCCTAGCGAAAGAGAGGGGCCCACGCCAGAATTCGAACCAGCTGCACGTGCTGGGCTCATGGCGATGAACCCAGCCCGTTCAGCCCGCTCTCAGCGTACTCCCTTCCGTCATGCCAGTTCAGAATAGCGCCTTGGCTACACGCCCTCATCGCTCCTCACCAATCGTAGCCTTGCCACCCTGGTTGACCTCCAGAAACGGGGCTGTGATCTGGAACACCGGAGGCTGCTCGTTAGTCGAGAGCAAGTGAATGGTAAACGTCAGCTCCGGGGTGGTATGTTCCCCATCAGACACTACGACCAAACGTAAACACATCGGCGTTAACGGACTTGTTTTAAACGACACATGTGGAAACGCACCTAAAACACACATTCCAGGCTGGCTGCTTTTTACCACTGATTGTCAAGCCACAGTCCCTCTAATTACCATCTAATCACCATTACTTGTGTAGACACAAGAGTACAGAATACAGAAATTCTGAAAAAACAGTGTCTTCCTTTATCCCTAACCCGTCCCTGGAGGTACTAACATACTAGAAGAGCAATGCTGACTCCATGTGTGAGTACGCACGTGTGCACGACCCATCTCTATTAGAGACTGCAGTCTGGAGCCAGAACACACATGGGTTATCCAGAATAAGGGATGCTTGGCACGCCCATGCTAGGCAGCACATTGAAAAGGCTTAAACAACGTAACAAGTTATTACGTACTTCAGTTATCTGAAATGTTTCTATACTACATTTAATAATCATTGAGTCAAACTTTGCTGTCCTTACTCATGTCAATGGGATTTTTGACTGAATAAGACCAGCAGGATTTGAATTAATGGTTAGAAAAAGAGGTGTATCTGCTATTCAGAAAACCATGTTATTTATAATAACTCCTGGCTCCTACCAAAGATTCATGGTCTTCCAGGCATATTAATCCACAATTTGTGAAAACAACCATTCAGGTATTTCTGGTGCACTTTTACTTTCACAGACTTTTACTCAACACTCATAAGTCCCTGAAATGGGAGCCGGGCAGGCAGGGAGAGGTAAAGCAAAGGACATTAACATGAAGGAAAAAGTATCATGACCCTTATGCCAGTGAAAGAATAGTGATTTATATACCTGTGAAACTGAAGTTCACCGACTCCGGGAGACCTGCAGGGGGGAAAACGAAGTAGAGCACATTTATTACAAGCATAGGAAAAAACAGGGTCACATGGGTTTAAATCCATTTTGTTTTCAACAAAAACTTGAATATCTTTCCTGACATTTTATGGAGGCAGCTTATTACACATGCTTCAATCCTGGGTGTTACAGCCAGGAACTCCTGAGTTTTAATTCCAGCACTGCCACTTGCCTGCTGTGCGGCCTTGGAAAAGCCACTGAGTTTAGACACCTCCGTTAGTGGTTGTTTAATTTGAGACATCTTGGGCCTGGTTTCTGGAAATGAAGAGCCCTGACAAGTCCAGCTGAACTGAACTCAGCTCTTCTGAAGCAGGAGGTACAAGACGTCCCATGATGGGTACTCGAAATCAGTGGTAACTTTTGAAAGTGTAACAGTTAGCTCCCCTCTGTCTCAGATTACCTATCTGGAAAATGGGAATACTAAGACTTCCCTACTTCCAGGGCTATTGTAAACATGAACTGTTTGTACTATGCTTTGTAATTGTTAAGAACTTGGAATTTAATACAATTAACAGAGAAATGTTCTGCTATTCAATGCTGCAAGGTAGCCAACATTACAAAAGGGAATTGCATAAACTGGTGTTTGTATACCCTGGCAGGCCCGGTGATTTACTAATAATTGTTTCTAGGTTTCATTTCCTCAGCGCACACAGCTCTGCAAATCAGGGAGTGCTAATATCACCATCCTATTTCACTGACTGAGTCGAGTTCCCTGCAGACAGAGTGATGCTACTCTAATAAACTTGATTTGCACATTGTAAGAAGGCGGGGCGGGGTTCACCTGCCTGTACGTGCGCCAGCCCTCCTGTGAGTTACTCATCTTCGGCTGTCTTTTCAGAATGAGGCTCCGGTATTCAGAACATTACATAGCACAGTCGCCCATCATCAGTCAATACAGAGTTGCTCACTTGTTATTGAGTCAATTTCTACACCTCTATTTACAACAGAAAGTAGCTCAGTACATACAGACCATGAAGAAAAGCTACAGTAGAACCTCAGAGTTACGAAGACCAGAGTTACAAACTGACCAGCCAACCACACACCTCATTTGGAACCAGAAGGACACAAATCAGGCAGCAGAAGAGACCAAAAAAAAGAAAAGCAGCAGCAAATACTGTACAGGACTGTGTTAAAAGTAAACTACTAAAAAAATAAAGGGAAAGCAGCATTTTTCTTCTGCATAGTAAAGTTTCAAAGCTGCATTAAGTCAATGTTCAGTTGTAAACTTTTGAAAGAGCCACCCCAATGTATTGTTCAGTTCCGAACATTTCAGAGTTCCGAACAGCCTCCATTCCCGGTGTATTCATAATTCTGAAGTTCTACTGCAATTGGTTCTATATGTAACAACCAGTGAACTAATCACTCCAATACAAACAGAGCTACTGTACCCTGCGAGGCATCATACACCTCTATGATAGAAGAGTAAAAAAATCAACTAAAACACACAGGGCTAGATTGTACCAGATGGGCACTGCTCTAAGCGGGGGAAATACAGAGTGTCGCCTTGTCCTCCCTGGAGGCACAGTGCATGAGGGAGGCTTACTCTGTTCCTGAACTTCCCAGTGTGTAACTAGGGAGGTATGAAGGAAAGGGATGGGCCATGGCTTGACTGCCTCTGTTTGGGGCAGTGTACGAAGGGAGAGCACGGAAACTGCAGCTGTGAATGGCTCTTGTGCCGGGTGCCGAAGCATGGGGACGGGGGCGGGGGGGGGGGGGGTGTCTCCTTCATCCTCTCTCCCACACCCATACAAGGGCCAATCCGAATCTATCCATACCAAATCAAAACATCTAAATATCACGTGCTTTATTTCTCTTCTTATTCCACTACAAAAACAGGACATCCCAACAGACACTGAATGTCAGTAAGAACGCAACGATTTCTTGAGGAAGACGGAACTTGCTTTGGCCCATCAGACACTGTACTGCATGCCGGTGCATTGTTGGCTTTTGTTTTCACTACACCCATTTATATTAACACACAGTTTTGAAAGACAGCCCCAGGCCAGGATGCAGAGAAAGCCCCCTCTTTCCATTGGTTTATCTCCACATTACGAGGGACTCTTTTGTGTAGAATTACAGGATTAGAAAACGATCAGCTTATAACACAACCTGAGTGGTTGAAGAACATTTTAAATGGTGCTTCCTACTCTCATTCCACATGCAGATCCCCTCTTGATGCCAAGTGGACAACATGGCCCTACATTCTTTTTAAATGTACGTAATACACTTTGAAGAATGGCATTTAACATAAGGATTTGTCTCAGCTGAAATAACTTGGCTGCATATCATATGGCCATAAGGCCTACAGAGTTATGCATGTAACATGATCCCATACTTCTCAACTTGCCATACCCAAACTAGGACACAATATGGGGCAAAGATCCAAAATATAGGAAAGTAACAGTTACCATCCATCCATCTATTGCAATATCCAATTTCCGAGAGCGGGTCAATGCCAGATGCTTCAAAGGCAGTCATGAAACTCCCATAATGCATTGAGTTTTGCAATACTGCCCCACAATTAGAGATTTCTGCCACGAGTGACAAAAAATAAAGGGTGGAATCCTGGAACTACGGATGTCAATGCCAAAAGCTCCTACTGATACTCCTGGGGCCAGGATCTAACCCAAAGTGCAGGAAGTTGTGGGATCATTTCCCGTGACACCCGTAACATTCTGAACAATCTCAGTTTCACCATTCAGCATTTCCACGGTAAAGAGTTCACAGTAATTCAAGTCCTAATCCTGCTCCTGTTGAAGTCATTGGCAAAACTTGCATTGACTATGTCGTCATGGTTTAATGGAAGTGAGTTTGGCCCATAACAGTGAGAGAACGCTAGGTTTTTTAGAGGGAAAGAGGCACGCCTAGGTCTGTAATGGGAACTAGTGGAGATACTTCCACATTCCTGACACACAGCTAGTTGAGTGCTGGTGTTTCTTACCGGTAAAAGAGAATGCCATAATCTCTCTGACGTGTGGAGCTGCAGTGGGTGGCCGGTAAGCAATCTTGCCATCGTTTATATCCGCTTGCGTGAAATACGTGACTGGGGAGAGAGGCCTGTCTCTGTGTTCCACGATTCCTGGAGAGACAGAGAGCTCATGTTAACAAGAGGCATCCATTTCATTTTTAACACTGAACAATCAAGGCTCTGCCACTGCCCCTTCCCCTCCCCCCCTTGTAGTGCTATTTATGTCTTCAATGTTATCTCTGGCTGCATTCGCACACAGTACAGATCTCTGGACCTAACAGAGGACACGGGGAATGAAACACAGATTCCTAATTAAGTAAGCGCTGCAGATGCTTATGGAGGGAGAGGTGAATATAGCAAAATCATTGGGTGCAGTGTGCAATGTATTCTAGCCACTGACATTACAGAAAGCT
Organism: Macrochelys suwanniensis; assembly: GCA_033296515.1. Classification (NCBI taxonomy): domain Eukaryota; kingdom Metazoa; phylum Chordata; order Testudines; family Chelydridae; genus Macrochelys; species Macrochelys suwanniensis. Next base: position 19,811,009 of record CM065779.1, on the reverse strand, counting down.
GGCTGGGCACTGCTCACTCCTCTGCTAACCAAAGGAATCAGGTTGAGAAACAGACGGTTTGGAACGTATTGAAGGAGGATAGAGAGATTAGTAGCTGCCTGCGCAGGCAGATACTTTGGATAAAGCTAGAGAACTTAGACGAAATGGCAATAAATGCACAGAAAGCATATTCATAGCACATCTTGCCTTGATTTGGCTGCAGCGGTACAGTCACATTGAACACGATTTTCCCACTCGGACTCTCTGAGTCTACGAAGGAGAGATGATGCGGCTCAATCATTGTCACACGATCCTCCAGCGCCTAAAAGACACATTATACAATGAACACAAAAGCCAATGGTACCTGGAGATTTGCTCAGAAACACAACGAATCCATTGAGAGAGTTGTTCCCCAAAGGAACCAATCCTTAAGCACACTTGTCTCCGAATACCTGATCTTTAAAGTTACACAGTGACAGCAACATGCTGTGAGAGCCTTGGCCAAGTCACTTGATCTCAAGATTGGCGACTTGTGCCGTCTGTCCAATGGGGCAATACTCAGCTACCTTTAGGAGGTGCTGCGGGGTTCCCTAGTGGGTGAAACGTACCGCTGTGCAGAAGGCCCGTGCAAGGCTTATTCACCACCTATGTCTGACTTATGACCTAATGTTTGTAAACCAGATTCAGATTCTCACAGGGAAGGGGCTACAGGAATGGCAAGTATTAATCATTAAGAAGAGAGAGCACTTTATTTCACCATTACTGATGAGTCTTCCTTTCTCCAGAGAACCAGTGGGAATCAGAGATGAACTAAACTGAGATTTTACGACCATGCAAGAAAGTTAGACCCTCCCTCACCCCCTGCCACCCCTTATACTCTTGTTCGGGCTATCCTGACCTGGGCTTGGTCTGGGAATGGAGGTGTGAACACAGCTATTGCTGCCTTGATTTCCCTCACCAATCTGGGGACTGGTAGGCCAGGAGTGAACAGAGTCTTGGCTCTGCCTCCTCCCCCCATCCAAACACACCAGCCAGTACAGCAGAGCTGACAGGGCAGGGTGTCACTGCTTGTTCCTGGTATGGCCTTGCTGCAGATTGCTACCCCACACTGGAGCAAGGGGGAAGCAGAAAAGGATATGTGCCTCAGAGCAGCGCTCCTTATCCATCCCCCCTCACACACACTTTTAGCAGAATGGATGAGAAAAAAATAATAAATGTGATTTAAAACTACTGGGTGAAGGTACAAGTCATTCCCTAGCCAGCTTATTGGTCTAGTCAGATATGTTTTGAGTGAATCTGCTTTTTTAAAAAAAAATCCTGAAAAATTTCCAGCAATTTCCATGGAAATGTCAAGAAATAGCAACTTTTCCTTTTCTTTTCAACCCTTTTAAAAACAGCGTACTGTTTCCTGCGCTACAAGAACATGATCAATGCTGGGTCAATGCAACACTTCAAAGGAGCCACTGTGGTGTGTGAACACACTGTACTGCATAGTATATAGTGTATATATATATAACTTGTGAATGTATGAGAGTCTTAACCCAGTGGAATTAACTGCTGCAAGAGATCACTGAGTTAAATACTCCAGCTGGATCCTAAAAGGGCCCAGATCATTTCATGATCACCAACATCTGTAGCTATACAAGCTAAATTAATTACATGGGCAATTAAACCCCCTGCTTTAGAGCATGAGATGATCACCTGCTGAGGATCAAGAAGATTTTTTTCCTCCCATTCACCATATCGTGTATAGTCTACTACCTTATAATACTGAAAATATTGTAATGGCAGTATATAAATCAGTGGTAAAGCTTACCCTAGAATACTATGTTCAGTTCTGATGACTGTATAGCAGAAATAGAAGAGATTCAGAAAAAAGAAACTACAATGAACAGAGGAATGAAAAAACCTCCTCATGAGGAGAGACTGAAAAGACTGGGAGTGAAATCCTGGCCCCACTGACGTCACCAGTAAAATTCAAATGGACTTCAACAGAGTCAGGACTTCACCCTGAAAATGTTTAGTTTAGAGAAAAAATGAAGAGGGAATGTGATAGATATATACAAGATAATGAATGTGACAAGTAGGTTTGGAAAGATTCAATTTTTATCGGTCAGAGTCAATAAATGATTTCACTGTACACACACAAACCAATGAAAAAATATTTCCATTGATAATAATCCAAATTTACAGATAGGCAAAGAAAACTGCTGCTTGGGAACTTATTAGAGTCCCACCTTAATGTGTATATAAAAAGGGTTGTCATGCTAGTGTTAGCAGAGGATTTTTACTTCGTATATTTTGACATGTGATGTTGACAGTTGGTATTTTAACTCTTATAAAGTTTTAATTTGTAGAATATCAATGTCTACTGCTATTAAACGGCTATTGTCTGACCCTTCCATAGCTTCCAGCATCTGTGAACATTTCAATTGATAAACATCTAAAAACAAATGCTTAAAAATAAATAACGATATTATCCGTCCAAACCATATAAAAATAAAAAATTAATTCTGCCAAGCCTTGTTACATGGAAGGTAAACTGAGGACACATTTATCCTCTCTTATAATACAAGAAGGGGATATTCAGTGAAATTGAAAGACAACAAATTTAAAACTGGAAAAGGTAACTACTTCCCTAATTAATCTATTACTTACAGCAGATAATATTGTGGCCAAGAGGACAGCAGGATTTAAAAAATATGTTAGACATTTATATGGATAGGAGAACATGTGCAATATTATTCAATGGGATATAAATAACTATATTATAGGTGGGGTTGGTTCCACCACCTATTACTGAGGTTGCACAACCCATCCCATTATAACACCCTATTTTTAGTTGCTTATTACTTTGCCAAACTTCAGTTGTTTGGACGGAAATTTTCCATGCTGGGTATCTGCATCAAGCTGATTTTTTTTTTTTTTTTGGTGTGGAAATTTCAGCCAACATGGTTCTGCCATTTTTAAGAACAATGCTAGGGGGAAATTTCTTGTGGCCCTTACTTTGACATGCTCTAGAGCCCCTGTGCTTTGGATCAGGGACTTGACATTTGGGCGCAGTCCTTTGCGTACCTTTTACCATCTCTGTAAAAATCTGCCCACATCTGGCCAAGTCATAAGCCTTTGAAAGTTTGCACATGCTCACTAGAGACTTGCTAGAGCTTTATCGCTAAAATCTCTGAAGATTCCATCCTCATTGAGCATGTCTGAGCTTCTCACGGCTTCTAGTCTGTGACTGGACTGGGCATGCTCCATCCCTTCACAAGACCCAATACTTTCCTAGTATTTGAGTGCTCAACTTTGCGACTTTAATAATGTTCTTTTAACACAATATTTTGCTATGATTAGACAGACAGATGCTTTCATGCTTTAGGGTATAAGCCAACTACTAATAGGTAAGATTGAGAAGAAATTTCCTATATTCCATAATTCTCTCATCTAAAGGGATTCTTGCACCTTCCTATTAAGCATCTGATACTAGCCACTGTCAGAGACAGACTACTAGACTAGATGGATCACAGGCTATCCTAGGATGTATCAGGAGAGGCATTTCCAGCAGAGAGTGAAGTATTAATGCCGTTGTACAAGGCACTGGTGAGACCTCATCTGGAATACTGTATGCAATTCTGGTCACCCATGTTCAAGAAAGATTAATTGAAACTGGAAAAGGTGCAGAAAAGAGCTACTAGGATAATCAGGGGAACGAAGGGCCTACCTTATGAGAGGAGACTGAAAGAGTTGGACTTATTTACTCTAGCAAAAAGAACACAGAGGGGATATGATTACTCTTTATAAATACATCAGAGGGGTAAATACCAGGGAGAGTGAAGAGCTGTGTAAGCTAAAGGACAATGCTGGCAGAAGAACAAATGGATATAAACTAGCCAAGAACAAATTGAGGCTGTAAATTAGAAAAAGTTTGCTAACTATAAGAGGGGTGAGGTCCTGGGACAGCCTCCCAATAGTAGTTGTGGGGGCACACAACTTAATTAGTTTAAAGGGAGAGCTGGACATATTTGTGAATGTGATTGTGTGATGGGGTTGTTTGTGATGGTCGGCGGCAGGGCTTCCAGTTTCTGTTATATGTTCCTAAAGCTCATGCTTCAGGGTTTTAGCCAGCCACCTTCAGTGGTCAGGAAGGGATTTCTCCACCCCTCCCCCACCCACCCACCCAATGTGTTGGGTTGGGTTTTTTAAAAATCTCCACCCTGTGAAGCATGAGGGATGGCCGTGGCTGGCGATGGCACACTTGATGGGGAGGACCAGGACTCTGTGGTGGTATTGAGAATTCTCTCGGGTGCTTGGCTGGCTGGATCTTGCTCACAAGCTCAGGGTCTAACTGATCCTCACATGTCGTACCAGGAAGGAGTCGTCCCCAGCTCAGACTGGCAGTGACCTTGGGGGTTTTTCACCTTCCTCTGCAGTGTGTGGGTCACTTGCCAGGATCACCTGGGCAGTGTCTCACAGTCATTTCCTTGCCACTGTGGGGGCCTTGGTCACTGGTGAACCTCAGTCACTCCTATTCTCTGTCTGTGGCACTTAATAGCCTAGTCTCCTATGGGTTGTAACACTTTGGTCTAATTTTGGTTGTTGGGTTAGCATGTGGGTGCTGGGTGGTGCTAGGGGCCTGTGATATACAGGACGTCAGACTACATGACCTGGTGGGTCCCTTCTGGTCATAAACTCTATGACTATGTATGGAATTTCCATGTTTCAGTATTACACAACTGGCTAGATCTATTCTGAGGCATGATTTTTCCTGTCTCTGTAGTGTCAGATACTGGCTAATGCTGAAGGCAGGATTCTGGACAACATGGACTAATGGCCTAGGAATCATGAGACCAGGATTCCATCCCTGGCGCTGCCACTGTATGACCGCGGGCTAATTATATGTGCGCTCTGTGCCTCAGTTTCTCCATTTGTAAAATGAGGACAATGAGATTTAGCCACCTTTGTAAAATCCTTCGAGATCCTCAGATGAAAACGTGTATTAATAATCTTGTATGGTAAGCCTGTCATTCCTACAGTATTTTCTTGTATCCAAATACACAGCACAATGAATTAAAAAAACCAGACAACCCCAACCTTATGTCCAGTGTAGGAGGATCATAGAATATCAGGGTTGGATGGGATTTTAGGAGGTCATCTAGTCCAACCCCCTGCTCAAAGCAGGACCAATCCCCAATTTTTTTTTTGCCCCAGATCCCTAAATGGCCCCCTCAAGGATTGAACTCACAACCCTGGGTTTATCTGTCCTCAGCCTAGTTGGAAACTAAAACTAAAGTTATAGTTTTGATGCTGCCATTATGCACCATCAAAGCAACGTTCCCAACAGAATACATCTTAAAAAACAGCTAGGAGTAAAAAGCAAAAGCAAATTAACTCTAATATACACCATTCATTAAATAAATCAATATTTAGGAACACCTGTTCAACCCCACTGTTTTCAGCACATTTGCACAAATGTATCTGAAAGGAACTCAGAAAACAATTCTGCTGATGATGCACATGAAGGGATAGAATTGAGCTTGCTTTCTTCCTCTTAGCTACATTGGCTCTGCACAGCTAACAGAAATTGATGGCAGTGAAAGTTACTTTTTGACATCGACACCAGCAGACATGGCTCTGAATGCATAAAGAGAACAAGTCTCAGGATAATGATGGTGTCAATTTTACAGAGCCACTCTTTGGAATAAAACTGCACTTTAACAATCACAGAATTTCCTTCCACCCCACAAATCTGATCTCAGCTTACACTCAGCTAGTGTTTGCCATCAGAGAAGCTACATGTTCACCTCATCAATCATATCTTTTGGGGAAAGTGTAACTTGCTGCATAATTGAAAAAGGAAACACTATAGATACACGCCCAGCTTAATCGTCAAACTTTCACTTAACTTTCTTTGACCTTTCTAGTACAGATCAATCAAACCAGTCTTCTGCCATACAAGGACTTAGCATTGAGCTCATTCTTCAGCAAAGACGCCAGTCTAATTCTGAAGGAATTTAGACATTTGAAAACGGATTAGCAGAACTCAATCACGCTGACATGGGAAGTGCAGTCTTTTTATGATGAGAAGATTTAATGTTATGGTCCCTTTGTAATTGCTTCCAAGGCATATTTGTCTCTCAAAAAGGAAGCATTTGCAGGTTGTGATGAGCCCCCTCAAGTAAAGCACAATATTTTATGACACTACTGGATTTTCTGGTGTGTAATTAGCTATAAAACCCAGCATTGCATGGAGCAATCAGACACTTCCCCCATGAATCTTGTTTAAAAAAAAAATTAAAAGGAAAAGGATGCATTACCGAATATTGCTCCAAATAACAGCTTGAACAGATTTTATTATTGCCTGCAGAAGGTTGCCCCTATTTTAAACTTTGATCCGACCACTGTGACATGATGATCTCACTGCTCCCAGTTTCACCACTCCCGTCAGTTCCTTCACCCACTCCTGTCTCCCTACCTCACCAACCCCAATGTGTGGAATGAACTCCTGCTCAGACTCATGGCCTTCCTCCCTTATTGGCACCTGGAAACCTATTTCTGCTAAGAAATCACATGCTAACTACTCTCTTCCACAGTATATCACTCACCAGGTTAGCACTGAACCTTTACCTACCCTATATGAAACAGCAAGAACTCCCCACCCACCCCTATTACACCTGAAAGGATAGTTCCAGGGTGGGGCTTATGAGACCTGGCTTCATTTCCTGGCTTCATCACAGACTTCCTGTGTGACTTTGGGCAAGTCACTTAAGGGCCAGATTTTCAAAGGTATTCAGGTGTCTAATGATGCAGATAGATGCCTAGTGGAGTTTTCAAAAGCACCATGGTGCCTAACTCCCATTGGCTTTCAATTTCGATGGGAGTTCAGTACCTAAGCGCTTCTGAAAATCCCACTTGGCGTCTATCTGCATCTTCAGGCACCTAAATAACTTTGAAAAGCTGTCCCTAGTCTCTCTGCTCCTTAGTTCCCCGTCGATAAAATGTTCGTAACAGCACTGCCCTACTTCACAGAGGTGTGGTGGGCATGCATATACTGTGCTAATGGGGGTTGTATAAGGACCTACAGTAGGCAGATGTAAAGTTAGCTCTATCCTCCCAGTGTGTTTTGGTCTATCTGCCAGGTCGCTTGGGCCGGGACTCTGTCTTTATCTGGGTCTATGACAGAGCCAAGCACGCCGTAGGCACTTAATGCATCATGAATAAAGGATTAGTCACTAATAATGTCAGACATGCCCGTGCATCTCATTCAGACGGCTAGCCTGGTCCCCAAAGCCAGGCATCATGCACGCCTGCCTACAGCTCTGCCCTTCTCTCCTAGCCCCTCCACTCAGCAATGGCTTTTCTCGCAGCCATCTCCCATATGCTTAGAACGCCTGCCCCAAAGTTGTTCACCAGGCCCCCTTTAAATCCCTCACTTCAGCCATCCTGTCTGCGAGCAAACATGGAGGGAGGTGGGGGGAAGGGCAGGGAGAATATACCTTTTAACAGGTAGCAGAGCCACTGAGATGCCTTAATCCCCACGTGACCTTATTACAACCCACTACCAACTTGTCTGTTCATGACCCTCATTTGCTGGGTCATGTTGACTCTCTGCAGCACAGACTGGGTCTTTATTTATTTTCATAAGGCAATGTCACAGGGTGACTGGCCCCTTTAAGGGGAGACGGGTCAGCCACACCTGGCCATAATTAATTAGCTGCTTCCAGCCTGAGGCGGAGGGACAGAGGGTCAGGTGACAGCTTAATGGACATACGGGCCTTATAAAAGGACGGAGAATGAGCCCTGGTCTACACTACGAGTTTAGGTCGAATTTATTAGCGTTATTTCGATTGATCCGTGCACCCGTCCACACGACGAAGCCCTTAACATCGACTTCTAGGGCTCTTAAAATCGATCTCGCCACTCCACCCCCAACGAGGGGATTAGCGCTTAAATCGATATTGCCGAATCGATGTAGGCTTAGTGAGGACGCAATTCGACGGTATTGGCCTCCTGGATCTATCCCACAGTGCAACATTTGACCGCTCTGGACAGCAGTCTGAGCTCCAATGCTCCGCCCAGGTAGACAGGAAAAGCCCTGCGAACTTTTGAATTTCATTTCCTGTTTGGCCAGCGTGGTGAGCTGCAGGTGAGCGCAGATCTCATCAGCAGAGGTGACCATGATGGAGTCCCAGAACCGAAGACGAGCTCCAGCATGGACCAATGGTGAAGTACGCGATCTGATCGCTGTATGGGGAGACGAAACCGTGCTAGCAGAGCTACGGTCCAAAAGAAGAAACGCCAATACATATGCCAAAGTCTCCAAGGGCATGCAGGACAGAGGCTACAACAGGGACGCGCAACAGTGCCGCGTGAAAATTAAGGAGCTCAGGCAAGCCTACCAAAAAACCAGAGATGCAAACAAACGCTCTGGGTCAGAGCCCCAGACATGCCGCTTCTATGATGAGCTGCATGCCATTCTAGGAGGTGCAGCCAGCACTGACCCACCCATGTAGTATGACTCCGTATGTGGATCATCAGAAACCACAGAGGAGCATGATGATGATAATGATGCTGAAAATAGCGCCCAGACACAGCAAGGAAGTGGAGAAGCCCTTTTCCCCGACAGCCAGGAACTCTTTGTCACCCTGGAGCCAGTACCCTACGAACCCACCCAAGGCGTGCTCGATGCAGGAGAAGGGACCTCTGGTGCCTCTGGTGAGTGTACCTCTGTTAATTAATACATGTTTTATAAGCAAGCGTGTTTAATGATCAATTCGCGGCCAGTACAGCTACAGCTACTGGAAAACTCTGTTAACATGTTCGGGGATGGAGCAGAAATCCTCCGGGGACATCTCCAGAAAGATCTCCTGGATGTACTCCCAAAGCCTGTGCAAAAGGTTTCTGGGGAGGGCAGCCTTATCCTGTGCTCCGTGGTAACACACTCTACCACGCCAGGCCAGTAGCACGTAGTCTGGAATCATTGCTTTGCAAAGCATGGCGGCGTATGGTCCCGGTGTTTGCTGGCATTCAAGCAACATCCGTTCTTTATCTGTCTGTGTTATCCTCAGAAGAGTGATATCATTCATGGTCACCTGGTTGAAATAGGGGAATTTTATTAAGGGGGTATTCAGAGGGGCTCCGTCCCTGCTGGGCTGTTTGCCTGTGGCTGAACGGAAATCTTCCCCGCTGTGACCCACGCGGTGGGGGGAGGGGGAACAGCGAACATCTTGGATGTGTGTCTGTGTGTGTGTGTGGGGGGGGGGTGTCGATTAGGTTCGCGCTGCACGTTAACCCGAAAACCGCCGCCCCTCCCTTTTCAATTGCCAACCAGTTTTAAATTGCCAGCCCAAAGGCTGTTTGTTATGGGAAATGAGGGGGTTGCTGTTTGAAAACATTCCCACATGTTATGAAGGTTAAAGAAGCCTATAGACTGTGGCTTACCATGGCTGCCTGCAAGCCGAATTCTGTTGCCCGCCGGACCTGCTTGTGTGATCTCTCACACCAAACCGGCAGACCCTCAATATAACAGGCAAAGTGCAACCTTGGACCAAATGCATATGTGATATGTAATGTTTGGAGCATTGTTCTCTAATATGTGTCTTTTAAACTACTCCTCTCCCGTTTGTTTCCTCCCGCAGCTGCAAATGTTTCAACGCCACCCCTTTCATCACCGTCCCAGAGGCTAGCGAAGATTAGAAGTAAAAAAAAAAGGAATCGAGACGATATGTTCTCAGAACTCATGGAATCCTCCCACACTGAAGCTGCCCAGCAGAATGCGTGGAGGCAGACACTGTCGGAGTCCAGGAAGGCAGAATTTGATCGTGCGGACAGGTGGCGTGCTGAAGACAATGACTGGCGGGATGAAGAGAGACAGCGGCGGGATGAAGAGAGTAGGTGGCGTCAGCGTGCAGAGAGAAGGCAGGATGCAATTCTGAGGCTACTGGAGGATCAAACGGAAATCCTCTGGCTTATGGCTGAGGAAAGGCGTAGGGTTCAGGAAAGGCCGCCTGAGCCCAGACCGCCGCTACAGCCCCTGTGTAACCAACAGCCCTCCTTCCCGAGTCCCATAACCTCATCCCCGAGACGCCCAAGAACGCGTTTGGGCGGCCTCCGTGCACCCAACCACTCAAGTCAAGAGAACAGTCCAAGCAAGAAAGGGCTGGCATTCAATAAGTTTTAAAGTGCTGTGTGTCCTTGTCCTTCCCTCATCCCCTCCTCCACCACCCATCCTGGTGCTTCCCTTCCTCCACCAGCTATCCCGGGAGACTGTGGCAGTTAGCCCCATAGTTCCCCCTCTTTGTTTTACGAATTAATAAAGAATGCATGATTTTTAAGCAACAATGACTTTATTTCCTCTGCGAGCGGTGATCGCGGGGGGGAGGGCAGGGCGGTTTGGGTAAAGGGAACTAGAGTGAATGAAGGGGCGGGGCTTTTCATTACAGGGGAAAAACAGAACTTTCACACAGCATCCTGGCCATTCATGAAACTGGTTTTCAAAGCTTCCCTGATGCGCAACGCACCCTGCTGTACTCTTGTAATAGCCCTGGTGTCTGGCTGCGCATAACCAGTGGCCAGGCGATTTGCCTCAACCTCCCACCCCGCCATAAACGTCTCCCCCTTACTCTCACAGATATTGTGGAGCGCACAGCAAGCAGTAATAATAATGGGAATATTGTTTTTGCTGAGATCTAACCTAGTCAATAAACTTCGCCAGCGAGCTTTTAAACGACCAAATGCACATTCCACCACCATTCTGCACTTGCTCAGCCTATAGTTGAAAAGGTCCTGACTACTGTCCAGGCTACCTGTGTATGGCTTCATGAGCCATGGCATTAAGGGGTAGGCTGGGTCCCCAAGGATAACTATAGGCATCTCAACATCCCCAACGGTTATTTTCTGGTCTGGGAAGAAAGTCCCTTGCTGCAGCAGCCGAAACAGACCAGAGTTCCTGAAGATGCGAGCGTCATGTACCTTTCCCGGCCATCCCACGTTGATGTTGGTGAAACGTCCCTTGTGATCCACCAGTGCTTGCAGCACTATTGAAAAGTAACCCTTTCGGTTTATGTACTCGCTGGCTTGGTGGTCCGGTGCCAAGATAGGGATATGGGTTCCGTCTATCGCCCCACCACAGTTCGGGAACCCCATTGCTGCAAAGCCATCCAGTATGAGCTGCACATTTCCCAGACTCACAACCCTTGGTACCAGCAGCTTGGTGATTGCCCTGGCTACTTCCATCACAACAGCCCCCACTGTAGATTTTCCCACTCCGAATTGATTCGCGACTGACCGGTAGCTGTCTGGCGTTGCAAGCTTCCACAGGGCTATCGCCAGTCGCTTCTGTACTGTGAGGGCTGCTCTCATCTTGGTGTTCTGGCGCTTCAGGGCAGGGGAAAGCAACTCACAAAGTTCCATGAAAGTGCCCTTACGCATGCGAAAGTTTCGCAGCCACTGGGATTCATCCCAGACCTGCAGCACTATGTGGTCCCACCAGTCTGTGCTTGTTTCCCGGGCCCAGAATCGGCGTTCCACTGTATCAACAAGCCCCATTAACACCATGATGTCCACCTTGCGGGGGGGCCTTTTTTGAGAGAGGTCTGTGTCCATGTCCTCATCACTGTCCTCAGGGTGCTGCTGTCGCCTCCTCGCCTGCTGTAGCTCTAGCAGCTCCTGGTTCTCGTTCTCCATATACTCCTGGACAATGCGCGTGGTGTTCATAACGGCGAGAACAGCCGCGGTGATCTGATCGTGCTCCATGCTTTCCCTGGTATGCTGTTTGCAGGACAGCAGAGTGGCAGCAGAAGCAGCGGGTGGATAACAATGGAGTCAGCAATATGGCGCCCATATGAAAAAAGGCGCGAAAGGATTTTTTGCTCCCCCCTCAGTTGCTTTCATGGAGGGAGGGGGGAGCAAGGGTTAGGCTCATTTCCTTCTAGCTGCAGATGGTACAATATGCGGTGAGCAAGGAGGCGCCTTCCCTTCTAGCAGCAGATGGTACAATATGCTTGATATCCATCATCATCTCCTGGCCCCCTCAAGGATTGAACTCGCAACCCCGGGTTTAGCGGGCCAACGCTCAGACCGCTGAGCTAGCCCTCCGCCCGTGTTCCAGGCAGTACTGAATCTCCCTTAAACAAAACGTAAAAAAGAGAATGACCAGAGTCACTCTGGTCACTCCCATTTATGTCCAAGCGCCCCCGGCCAGCCACACCATAGGCCGCCGGCCAGGAGCACACGAATACCAATCATATTGTACAATCTGCTGCGAGAAGGCAAGGAGCTTCTCCTGTATGGTCCCGCGACCACGACCATTTATGGCATATTGCACCATCTGCAGCTAGAAGGCAAGGAGCTTCTGCTGTGTAGTCCCGCGACTACCAGCCTCAGGCGGAATGGCCCCCTCAAGGATTGAACTCGCAACCCCGGGTTTAGCGGGCCAACGCTCAGAACGCTGAGCTATCCCTCTGCCCGTATTATAGGGTGACTGAATCCCCACTAGACCTAATGTCCAGGCGTACGCTGGAGATGTACGGTAATTGTGAGCTGAGCAGGCTTCCGTAGCAAACACGGAAACCCCGGAAAAAAGGCGCGAAAAATATTGCTTTCACGGAGGGAGGGAGGGATGACATGTACCCAGAACCACCAGCGACAATGTTTTCTGCCCCATCAGGCTTTGGGATCGCAACCCAGAATTCCAATGGGCGGCGGAGACTGTGGGAACTGTGGGATAGCTACCCGCAATGCAATGCTCCGAAAGTCGATGCTAGCCCCGCTACTGTGGACACAGTCAATCGACCTCATGGTCTTAACGCTCTTTAGTGGGGACACACACAATCGATTCCATAAATTCGGGTTTTAAAATATCGACTTCTATAAATTCGACCTAATTCTGTAGTATAGACGTACCCCCAGATCAGTCTGGAAGTGGAACCACAGGGAGTGGGCAGGCTTCTGTGGAAGGCCTGAGCCAGGGTCTGCAGGAGACTAAGTACTCCCAGAAAACCAGCCTGGGAGCCCAGTGCTCTGTACCACAGCAGGGAACGATACAAGGGACAGAGCCCCAAAGTGGCTGAGAACAGTCCTCCACGGGAACCGGCCTGGGGACCCAGTGCTCTGTTCCAGAGCCAGAATGACTCACACGGGTAGCCAAGAAAGGGGCTGGGAGCAAGGCCCAGAGGGTGGGCTGAAGAGGCAGAAGGACCTTTTTGTTTGTTGAACTGTTGTTACAGGTTTGCTTGTGATTTGGCCAGAGGGCTAAGTCACATCTCCAGCACAGACCAGCACGTGGAGAGCCAAAGAGACCCACCCCAGAGAAGGAATCTGAGGGAGAGTCAGTTGTAATGTATGTGGCCGGCGGTGTGTGCTATGGGGTGGTTACACCCCTACAACGGGTACCCAGTACACTTCTGAGCATATTAATAACAACATAATTAAGCCATAATTAAGACATTTCCACTGCTTGCATCCGAAGAAGTGGGTATTCACCCACGAAAGCTTATGCTCCAATACCTCTGTTAGTCTATAAGGTGCCACAGGACCCTTTGTCGCTTCTACAAATCCAGACTAACACGGCTACCCCTCTGATACTTAATAATTAAGCCAGTGTCACAACATCTTTTCTCAGTGCTGTCAGGGGTTGCACAACCCAACGTCAAGACAATGACGCTGCATTCTTCTTGAAGATATTTTGAAATGATCTTAAAATCAGGGTCATGCTGAAAACAACAAGAGTGAGTAGCAATCCTACACTTCAAAAACAGGCCATACGGACCAAATTCAGCCCTGGTGAATCAGGTACAGGTCCCACTGAAGCTCATGGGAATTGCATCAATTTATGCCAAGGCCGAATTTGGCCCAATTTGTAGATGATCTGAGTTTCTCTGTATTAATCACTGCACCGTGACCTTCTTGCACTGTGCTACACTTATGGATCCTGATGCCCATGGACCCAACTGAAAAGACTCTTCTTGACATCAGTGGGCTTTGTATCAGTCTGCATTGAGAAAGAAACAGTCGAACCAAGGTCTATTTGTTGGCATAAAGCATGGGTCTCAGTGGGTTATGCTATCACCAGAACTCCAAGGAGGACTCAGGCATACAACAGCATTCTGCTAGTTCACAGGAACAGAGCAGACAGCAGAACAAAGCACAAATATATGCCATATACACTACATACACCCGCCAAGCCCTGCAAGGCTTGTTGTGTGTCTAATTTAATTCCCACCAGCCTGGCAGGTGTCTCTTCAAATTCAAATGATTAGGGGAACAACTGCATTAGATTACTTGACATAGTATAAAAACGCAATACTTACTTCCAGTGCCAATGCTTCAAAAAGAGTAATTTACAATGAAATATAATAGACACATCTGAATGTTTTAGGGAAATATGATAATATATGTTCCTGGTGTCAGATTAGTGGATTAGAACTTTGTCATGTGAGCGAATTGCAATCTTTGTAAATATGGATTGCAGGGTAGTTACTCATAAGATCTACTTGTTATTGTCTCTCTAACCCAATGCTTTTTGCCTCTTCCCACTGTAATGGCCTCTGTAATACACAGGGTTTTAAGAACTGTGGGAATTCTTTGAAAAGATGTAAAAATGTAGTTTCTTCCTTTGTCTTCTTTATTAAGAGCCTCTACAATCTATAATTTTATCTCCATCACCTCTATTCATATTGATTTTCCAACTTTTTTTTTTACATTTCAGCATCTGAACTGACTATGATTCATTTCACTTTCCTTTTTTCTACTACGCATCCAGCTGTACAGCACTCTTTCTTTAAACGTCTCTTGATCCTTGAATCAGGTACAATGCACAGACTGAACAACATTAAGAGGAAGCAATATTAAGCGATAATTGTTCTGTGCCAAAGTCTGGTCTCAGTGCACTCCCATAATGAGAAGGAAAAATGCAGTGACAATTAGTCAGTGGCTTTGGGTTAGACTCACAGTCATCTGGAGAGAGGACCCAGGTGAGAGCTGCGGTGCTTCGGGTATCTGTGGGAGAATGGCAATGTTGAACATGTGGGTCTCCAGGTGGGTTTGTGGAATAGCAGCACTCGATACCTGCAAATGCAAGATCATACAAATGGAATCCTGATCACAATTCATCCGCAACAATGAAGAACTGCTATTGTTTGAAAACACAGCTGCCTTTCTAGGCCCTCCTCTTAACCTCCCCTACTCCTCCTTCTGGCTCTGGGAGGACACAAGTTAGGGGCTGATCCTGAGAACATGAGCCAGCAGTAGAACTAGATGATAAATGCTGGGGGGAAAAAACCACACTGTGCCTTCAACCAGATGTCTCTTAGGGTTGCTTCTCTGTAATCCAAATGAACTCACATAGTAGGTTCCAGACTGTACTATTCTTTGATACAATAGACTATCAAGGTTAAGGCTGCACAAAAAACTGTGCGCTCCACACTGGAAGATGGTGGTATTGGGATACCACCATCTCAATACCAAGATGAAATTAACATCCAACTCATCACAGTCCAGTTGCAGTTGCTTTTTTATATATATAAACACATGGATCCAGCATAATTATTTTTACAAAAATTTAAAAGCACTAAAACATAGTGTAAAAACTGCTAGAAAAGTTTATAATAATCCTGAAAGTCGGCAACCGCCCTTAACTCTCATTGCCTTCCCTGCTCAGCACCCCACATAGGCGCTCAACACCATGGAAGGATTAGGCCCCAGTATGTCCTTGACTTCAATAGAACTTAAAACAGTTTGCTGAGTAAGAATGGACTTAACACCCGCTTCAAGTTGAGAACGTGCATGAAAATGCTTTGCGGAATTGAGGCCTAAAGGAGTAAAACCGTAATGATTTTAGTCACTCACAGGGTCTGTTTATGTTGATGTCATTTGAACTACAATTCCCAGAGCGCTGTTGAAAACACATAAGCCTGTCTTTTCTAGGAAGTCAGAATCCACTGTTCTGCACTCAGACAGATGTATTATGATTTTCTGATGTGACACTGCACACTGTAGCTTCTTGTCCCTATAGGGCTCCTCATACCATTATTGTCACGGCACCAAGAAACTAAAAACAAACGTCTGACTCATGCAAAAGGCACATAGATACCCAACAGCAACATAGCAATTAAATTAAAGATTAGCTTGCTCAACATCTGGCGCTCTCAACTTCCTCATTATCACTTATGTTAATTACTTCAGAAATTACCTTAATTGCCTGTCAGTAATAGCTTCTAAGTTGTAAACCAAATGTAACAAATATTGCTTGCAAGCGTTCATGTTGACTTAGCATTATGGGAGACTGTTAAACTTCTCAAGCAAAATGCAAGGTCCTGTCTGAGGGATTTTTTTGATCATTCTGCCTGCTGGGAAGGTGGGGTTTATTTTATTATAATGGCTGCTGGGGTGTATTTTGTGCCTTTTTATCTCTATATACATTTATTGATGGAGTGAGAGGAGCAATTAAATTATTACATAAGGGGACCCCAGGAGAGAGATGGCCACTTGGCCTTGGTGTTTTCGAATCTAACACAACTCTCAAAATAATTCACTCGCTGCTCAGAGTAAGCGCGGTACGTTTGGGGAGGCCATACTGCATTTTTCATACAAAGCAAAGAAGTTAAATCCCTGCTTTACGTGCAAAACAGAACGTAATGCTGGGGTCATGAGCCAACCTCCATAATTGTAGCAGCAAATCTTGAGGGGATGCTTTTCCCAGGGACGAATCACCCAGATACAGAAATACATATATGGGAGGGGGCCTGGGCAGAGGAAAACTCTGCAACCATCTCCTCATGGAGTGTTGTTTCCTTCCCTTCCTTCTGCTCCCCACTCAGTCATTCCCAGGACATCGCCTAAGGCACAGGGCCATCCATGCTGCCCTTGGCTGCAGCTGCCCCCTGGAAACTCCTTATCTTGAAGAGGGTTCCTATTACAAGGGGCTACAGACAGATAAGAGTGCAGTAAGCTGTGTTATGTCTTCCTAGCGATGTCTGCGGGGCTGGTGGGGAAAATACACCTCACTGCCCTACTCCCTTCCAAACCTGGCCTGCCTGGGCTCCAGTCCCAGGCCCCTCCCACACATCAACACTGACTCCATGAATACCCCCGTCATAGGGCTCCTGAAAAGTGGAGTGCCCCGAGCATTAGCCTTTTTAAACAACACATATTCTGTGTAGATCCAAGCCTGGAAGGGGAGGGAGGTACTATCACTACCCCAGCAAGCATCAGCCTCTGGGCACACTGCTCCAGTCTGTGTCTTACATGCTGTAATGAGTCTGCTGTTTTCATTCTCGGGGCAGACCTAAGCCAGGCCATGCATGTATAGGCCATTGTGCACCTGTTCACTCTGGGGATAGTCATCCTCTCACACCTTTTTAATGACTTTACTCCTCCATCTCCTGCCTAGAGAAGCTACCAGCAGGATATCACTACTGGAGTGGTGCAATTTAACTTCCTCTCAAGAGTCTACTCCTCTTTGAGATGGACGTAGAAGCAGACAAACGTCAAGGAGTTGGCAGTCCCTTGGTATGTCGTTTGAAAGGCAATTTTCCCTAGATCTGCAATGTGATCTGTGACTTGCTGAACGAGGTCAACATCAACATACAAGAGTTAATCTAATAAATCAGCACTGCAGATGGATACCTCTACTACTGCGGTCATTACAATGGGCCAAATCCTGCCGTCGGACAAACCTCTCTCTAGCATCAGTGGGAGTTTTACCTGCATTAAGACTAAGATTTGGTCCTACCTACAGGGAGCCTTTTTATGATTAAACCTGTCTGTCACCAGGCACAAATATTCATCCTGATCATGGATAAGGCGCAGCAAAGAGAGTAAATCACAGAGGAAAATAAAAGCTCCTTAGGACAGATGGCAAGACAGGCAGTACCTGGAAGTAGAAAGAGTCACTCTCCGCCTGGGATCCAGAGTGCCTATACCACACAATGCCTTCGTTGATGTCCCGCTGGGTGAAAGAGGTGGTTGGTGTGGCAGCTCTTCCATCAGGCAGACGCTGCCATGAGTCAGCTGGGCCATCTGCTGGCATTGGAACCAGAAGAACCACCTCCCCTGAGAAAGCAGAGGTGAACAGGGAGAGGCCATGCATGAGACAAGGAGGAGTGTGTGTCCTTCCCCACAACCAACGTGCATTCAAAGGGGAAAGTCTTCACCCACTGACAGCCTCTTCTGTTTACTGGTCTGGCTCTAGATTAAAACACTCCAAAATCATCAGCCCCTGGGAAGTAGGGGAATCCATTTCTGGAGATGGGTGACAGGCACAGGGAAGATGCCAAAGGTCACATAGGAGACATATGGCTGACCCAGCAACCAAACCCATGTTTCCTACGTGTAGGGAGAGCTGACTCTTTGTAAGTGTTTGTGTCAACATATGGAGTCCACTTGAATTCTTTCTGGCCCAGTTTGTTTGATGCTTTTGTGCACCTTTTAACTCCTTAATGTTATTCTTTATTAATTTCATTAAGCAGAAATATTCAGCACATATAGAAATGCTGAACTAATACATTCAATCACCCAGTATTATTAGCTGATGTAAAAACTCTGCAAATCTATAGCTTCTAGTCAGAATAATATTCAGTTTAAAGATCCCCTGATATCACATAGAAAACTTTCTGCTTATATCAGCTTTTACACACAGCCAGACAGATCCTCAGCTGGTGTAAATTGTCCTAGCTCCACTGGGTTCAATGCAGCCATGACAATGTTTATCACTGGAGGATCAATCCTGTTATTGATCAACTTTGACCCTCCAAAAATATATAGAAGAAGATTCTTATCCCTTACTCATGTTGAACAATATTTTACTCCATGAGTAGCCTGACTGACTTCCATTGGACTACACAGAGTCAAGTGCTACTCACTGAAAGGGCATCAAAATCTTGGTCCTAAATATTTTATTTATTTTATTGAGCAACACAATTCAAAGTTTGTTCAAAATCTCATATATAAATACAAACAAATACCTTATGGAAAACGACACCGTCAAACCAATAAGACTTCTTTAAAAAGTAGATTATATCTAACTGGTAATCAAATAAGAGACCCATGTGATCTTAAATGTCTTTGCATCACCTCTGAAAGGGTATTAGGAGGTTCTCTTGGGATTCATGCATTCCTACCCCGCCTCTGTTCTGACACTAAAGTAAATGATTCCATGACATTGAAGGTGTAGATTCCTTTGTTCGGTATCTTCTTATAAATGTTTTTGCAACTGACCATGCTACTCCCATAGGGCTGCTGTGATGTCTATTTAATCTAGAACTTCTAAATTATTTCAAAATGCAAACACCTGGGTGAAATAAACCCACATATATTCAATAACTTCAGAACAAAACTTCGTCGCATGTCCAGACTGATGGCTCAACCCTGCACCATTGACTTCAATAACAGTTTTTCTGTTAATTGCAATAGGAGCATTATAGAGATTTTTTCCTAATATTAATGGGTTCTATATCACATTTTGTATACAGTTCTGGGGCTGGATCCTTAGCACATATAGTTTAATAAATTTTAAGGACAGAAAGGACCATTGTGACCATCTGGTCAGACCTTCTGTATAAGATGGTACATCTACACTGCACACGAAGCCCAGATCTGTGGGACCCGAGCTTGTAGACTTGGTGTTTCCAACCCCATGCCCGAGTGTCCATACTGCATTGTAATCCTGGCTTTGCAACCGCTACACCTGGGTCTCATAGCCATGCTAACATGTCCATACTGCACTATGCAGACTTTCGGTCTATGGCTTGACCTGCATCCACACTGCAAAACAACCGGGCTTGGACCTGAATCACTGCGTAACTCAGGCTCTGACCCACCCTCCTAGTGGGGTCTTAAGACCAGGGTCCTGAGTGCTTCCTGACTTGAGTCAGACTGATTTGCGTGTAGATGTTAAGAGGTCTTGGGCTCAAACCGGAGTCAGAGCCTGAGGTTAGCACGCAGCGTAAACATACCCACGCAGACCACAGGACTTCCCTGAATTAATTCCTGCTTCAAGTGTAACAGCTGTGGCTGAACTAGAGCAGATCTTTTAAAAAAACATCCAATATCTTGATTTAAAAATGGTCAGTGGCGGAGAATCCACCTCAACCCTTGGAAATTTTTCAAATGGCTAATTATCCTCAGTGTTAAAAGTTTTCACCTCATTTAGGGTCTGATCAAGCTATTTTTCTCCTTGTGGGTACTTATAGACTTATATATTTTCCTCTTCTCTTTGATAAACTAAACAGACTGAGCTCCTTGAGTCTTTAACTATAAGGCATGTTTATCAATTTTTTAGTCATTCACACAGCTCTTTTCTGAACAGGCTCCAATTTTTCAACGTGCTTCTTGAATTGGGGACACCAGAACTAGACTTCACTTAAGTCAATGGAGCTATGGTAATTTATACCATCTGAGGATCTATCTGGTCCTCAACATTTAATTTTATTCATTTGTTTTAGAGTTATATATAATCTGTGCTAATAATTACATATCCTATGGTTTAGTACTAATGGATACTAATGTAGTCTGCACATATAGTAAACTCCAATTTCCCACTGAATAATCTGTATTTAATTGTGCATTCCACCTCTCTATTGACCTTTGAAAGTATCCCTTGTAGCTACAAATCAAAACCCATATAAATTATTTAGGTCTTTTTGTAGCATTAATAATTCTGCTTTGGAAAATATTCATTTTAAGCTCTCTTAGTTCATTTCCCAAAATTGCATTTGAATGATGTTTAAGTAATAAAAGAAAACACAGTCTGGCATATAGTGTTTCTGTTTTATCACTATGTGACATTCTGTACCTCAAAGTAGCACCCTGAAACCCCCATATTCACCATTATGACAGGATTATGATAGGTTTTGTACAATGCATGCCTTGGGAGGTATCATTTGAAAAGTCTTGATCTGTTGAGCATTAATATCCTTTTGGATTTGTCCGCAGCGGGCTTTTGCTCAGATGTGCCCAGGATATATGCTACTCTGTGCCGCTCTTAAGCCAAAATTCATCCCATGATATTAGAGACACAAGGAGGATGAGATAATGTCTTTCATGCTTACACAGAGTTTGTCTCTCTCACCAACAGAAGTTGGTCCAATAAAAGATATTATCTCACCCGCTCTGTCCTTCTAATATCCTGGAATCACGGCTACAACGACACTGCATCACATAATGTTACCATTTGACAAACAGTGGGTGACATTGTGCTCCCATGAGGGTCTTTGTCCCAGGTCCTCAAAGATACTTGGTACCCAGCTTCCACTGAAATCAATGGGAGTTAGGTGCCTAAATCCTTTGAGCATCTGGGTCTAACTCTGTATTAACTGCACTGAGCTCAATGAATCTGTAAACATGGACAATGAAACAGAATGTGCAGCCCCACCATTTGGGCATTCAGACTGGAATCTAGCCATGGCTGTTTTACAAGCCTACGCACCCATTTTAACTGGCCAGATGTGGGATTTGGACATCATATGTAAGTATTCATAGCTGATGGCATTTAAACACAGCACTATAACTAACTGTGTTCTCCAAAGACATTAGATGTGTACAAAATACCATGAAATTATAATATCCTTAGTCAGTGCTGAGCATGCCTGACTCCCAGAGAATTAGAACCCTGTTAAGGGTGGGAGATGCCAAGGAAGGAGAAGAAGAAGGAGCAGCATAACAGCAATGTCCCCTGGTAGTACAAGATCTACAATAAGTTACCGTATCTTGGCTGGTCCTTGATGATCGTGTAGGTTATCTCGGATTCACTGGCACCAGGCATCTCTGCTTGCAAAAGTCTGTTGGTGATCTGCAGCATCCCTCCTTCTGGGACCCACACCAGGGGGTTAGTAACCAGCCGGGGGCCTCCATCACTCTGCAGGGGGTCGGGGGGGACAGCAGAGGCTTGGTTGAAGACCAGTGATAATGGGCCAATATAAAACAAATTTTTAAACAAGAAGCATGAGGATGAATATTGAAGAACGCATGATGCAGTTGACTCTCTTTGATTCTCATCTGCTTCAAAGAGGGAAGCTCTCTGCCCTACCAGCTCCATTTCCCACCTCCTTTTCCCTCCCACCTTCCACTTTCTCCTCCTTCAGTCCCATTAGTGACTTTCTTCTTGTCCAACTCCTCCTGATCTCAAGTCACTCCCTCCCTAATCCTCTCCTGTACCATGATGCTCTGTCTCTCCCAGTGGCCTTTTCACCTCTTCGTTTAAACAGTATTGTCTTCCTCGTCCTCAAGTCCTGGTGCATCTGCTTCCCTTTCTTTCCCTTTGCAGATTCTCTCCTGTCAGGTTAATCTCCATGACACTGTGAAAAATCCTCACTATCTCCACTGCTAAAACCTTTGTCCAGGACAAGAATACTTGTCTGACTATCGCTCCCTCCTTTAAATCCCTTCTCCAAACACACTTCTTCGAGGATGGTTATAAACCACACCCTCATTTAAAAACAACCCCTAAATAAAAACATTCTCAACCTTTTTAAGTATCTGCAATTTTCATCATAGCGGAGTAGTGACGCTTCAATCTCTCACCCCTTTCACATTTTAGGAAGCATGTCAAAGTGTAACATCTTTAGAACCAACAACACACCGGGAAGAACTTTTCTGATATAGTTCGGCAATTGCAAAAGTGTTTGAGAATACATGGAATGAGCAAGGGATTTGGGTGTGGTAGTGTGTCTGGAGAAGACACACAAATAAAGCTGATGTTCATAGAATATCACAGAATATCAGGGTTGGAAGGGACCTTATTTGTGGCAGAGGAAGTTTTCCAACTGGAAAATAAATATTTGGGAGCCAAATTTATCCCAAGGCAAAGTCAGTTTTAACAACAGTGACAAGTTCTCAGATACCTCATCCGAGATTAATGGGCTCTAAGGCTAGAGGAGGCCCTTATGATCATCTTGTCTGACCTCCTGCGTAACCCAGGCCTCAGAATTTCACCCAGCAATTCCCGTATCAAGCCCATATTTTGTGGTTTAGCTAGAATGTATTTTTGAGAGACATCCAGTCTTAATGTAAAGACTTCAAGTGATTAAGAATCTACCACATCCCTTGGTAAATGTTCCAATGGTTAATTACCCTTAGTGTTAAACATTTATGCCTTATTTCTAGTCTGAACCCATCTAGCTTCACCTTCCAGCCACCTTATTATATCTTTGTCTACTAAATTTAAAAGTGCTCTATCATCACAAATTGTCTCCTCATGGAAGTACTTATAGACCATGGTCAAGTCACCTCAATCTTCTCTTTGATAAGCTAAATATAGTGAGCTTCCTAAGTCATTCACTGTAAAGCAGGTTTTCTAGACCCCAAATAATTCTTGTAGCTCTTTTCTGAAACTTTTTCAATTTTTCAATATACTTCTTGAAGTGTGGACAGCAGAACATGTCACAGTATTCAATGAAATGGTTTCATTAATCCCGTATACACTTGTAATAATGCTCCTCTCCATCTACTCGATATTGCGCTGCATTACAGCCAAGAATCGTATTTGTTTTCTTAGCCACAGCACGACATTGGCAACTCCTCTTCAGTTGGGCTATCCACCAAGACCCCGACATCCTTTTCAGTCACTACTTTCTAGGCTACAGTCCCGCACATCCTGCAAGTGTGACCCACATTCTTGGTTCCTACAGGTATGACCTCACATTTGGATGCATTAAACTGCATGTTGTTCAAATAAACCCAGTTTACCAAGCAATCCAGATTGCTCTGGATAACTTAACTGTCCTCATTATTTACCGCTTCACCAAGTTTTCTGTTATGTAATAACTGTATCAGCAGTGATTTTATATTTGCTTCCAAATCATTTATAAAAATATTGAACAACAATGGACCAAGAACAAATCCCTTCAGGTCCCCATTAAAACACCCCCATTGTACGATAACTCCTCACTTACAATTACTTTTTGATATCTACCAATCAAATTTTAATCCATTTAATACTGATTTTGCATAATGCTAATTTTTTTAAATCAGAATGTTATGTAGTCCTAAATTTTACATCATTTAGGATCAGCAGTTCCCCTAGGACAAATGACTGCTTTATTCTTCAAAAGAATTGAGCAGAAATAAGACAGAACTGATTGCCAGCTAAGGAGAACCCTAACAATACCCATGGCAACTTTCCACCTGTCTTCAAGTGTCGGTGATGTCACGGCACTTATGGAGTTTAACATCAAAGCATAAATCAGCAGAAGGAAATTACCAGCTTGAAAGGGTCAGAGAGATTACCAGATTTATTATGGCAGGGGAGAAACGAGAGAGCAGCCGTGCTTCAGAGTACTTTGAGGGCGAGGGCCAAAAATGCACTGCATGAGAAGAAAAAATTTCCAAGAAAATGTTAATTAAAAGCAAGGTCACAGTTCCAGAGCAACAATGGCATCTCCTCGTTTCCAAGGGATGAATGAATGAAGGGCTCTTCATGCCCCACAATAAATCAGTCAGTCATTTTGAAATAACATTCCCAGCTGGCTTTGATGCTGTGATCCAACTAATTAATAAAAACGTACTTAGCAAAAGGTTCCTTTTTGCTTGCTAATCCTTTTATTTGTAAGTGACAAGTTATAGCTAGGCCAGAGTCAGTTTTCCCGCAGAGGTCAGTGACACAACTGGAATCATGTCTGATGTTTGTTTACCGGTGGTAAGGCTGATCGCTACATTTCCACTGCGTGTGTGTGCGCACCTGCATGCATGAATTCGCACGCACCTTTTGTGAGTACTGAACAGTCCTGAAGACTAAAGTCCTCTCTATTTAACCACACAGCAAGTATAGCACGGGCTACTGCCGGTCACACTTCCGCCACATTGCCTTGTCACTGTGCCTCAACCCCCACCTGGCTAAATCGCCCCAGTGGTGAGAAGGTAGTTCAGTCTCTATGCCTGTTCAAATCTGGGCCTTCCTGCTGAAACTGCCCACAAGAGAGACTCATCCACTACAAAATGAACCGAGACTATCGGCCCTTACTACACGGAACATCACACAACCATCTGATCCAAGTATCTTTTGGCTACCTGCAGGACCGGTGCAAGGAAGTTTCGCGCCCCAGGCGAAACTTCCTTGCACCAGCCCTGTGCCCCCCACCCCAGCTAATGCTGCCCCCTCCCCAGTGAGCCCCCCCGCCCGTGAGAGTTCAGCTCCCCCCCGCTCCGCGGGCCTCGGGAGCTCAGCGTGGAGCCAGGAGGCAGTCACCCGCCGCTCCCCAAATCCTAGCACCCTAGGCGTCCGCCTAGGGTCGCCTAGTGCTAGCGCCGGCCCTGGCTACCTGGAAGGCAAAGGGTTCCATATCCTATTCCCAAGGCTAATACCTACAACAAACACACAACATGCAGCCAGGTCTAACCCCCGCTTTGGCTGATCTGGTGCTGCCAGATGGCACATTTTCTAGGGTGCGGGCTCACTGTTCCCCAATAGAGTATCATTAGTGGCAGGACAACAGCCACATCGAAGTTAAAATGGCTAGAAGGCATAATACAGAAATGCAAATCATTACTACGTGCTCTTGAAAATGAGGCCAACCATTTAGGCTCCAATAGTTCAAACTCTCCTGGGATGGGGTCTTACAAATATTGAAGATCAGGCTATCAGCAAACACAAGCACTGAAGCAAATACTTTGCAAACACCAGCTCAGTTGGAGTGGATAAGCCAATGTCTCAATTGCATAATACTCGAAAGAATCAGTGGTCCTTACTCCATGTTTTGACTCTAATAATATGGTGCTTCTATGGACGAAAACCTTAAAAGGTTACTCTCTAAGCCGATTTAATAGAAATCCTAGAAATGTTTTCAAATCAGGACATGGCACATATCATAATGCAATGCTGAATGATTGTAAGCCTCATGTACTTAGATTAGAAGCAAGGGTAAAAAGTACCCTACAGCTAGGGTTACAGCAGAATCTGTAACAACATGAAAACCAGGACGAAAAAAGAAGTCTTGTGTGTGTCTAGACAGTGCCTCTTCTGAAATAAACCTTGCATCCAATTCATCTCCCAAGGCTATTGCAGAAAGGTGATAATTAGGATAAGGCAGAACCTGGGTACTTGCCAGCCCTATCTCATGTTAAATCCTGCTCTGCTCTCATCTCTGTCTCACCGCCTTCTTTGCTCTTTGTAGCTAAATGTTGCAATGGATGACTCCGGAAAATAACCAGAGACAAGGGCACAGTCACACAGCGCACAGTCACTTCTTCACACAGTGCACAGTCAACCTGTGGAACTCCTTGCCTGAGGAGGCTGTGAAGGCTAGGACTATAACAGGGTTTAAAAGAGAACTGGATAAATTCATGGAGGTTAAGTCCATTAATGGCTATTAGCCAGAATGGGTAAGAAATGGTGTCCTTAGCCTCTGTTTGTCAGAGGGGGGTGATGGATGGCAGGAGAGAGATCACTTGATCATTACCTGTTAGGTCCACTCACTCCGGGGCACCTGGCATTGGCCACTGTCGGTGGACAGGATACTGGGCTGGATGGACCTTTGGTCTGACCCAGTACGGCCTTTCTTATGTTCTTATGTGAAATCGGCTAATAAAACAAACTATTCTCAGGAATTCACCCTTCATTGTCATTTGCTACAAAACCTGGCACTGTCAACAACTGAGCTGCACCCGAACAATTCTTTTTCTGTTAGTTTGAGGGCTAACTTCTGTGCTATGGGGAAGTAGCAAAAGGGCACTGATCCACAGACACAATGGGTGCGGCTGCTTTAATTCTGGTGGACCCCAAACGACTCATCGCCAGTAGTTTTGAAGAAGTCCTTTCTGATTATCGGCTGGATGCGCTCGAATCACACAACTAATTTTCATTCTTTATGTTATGTTATAGTACCACCCGGAAGCCTCAGATGAGAAGAAGGCCCCGTACACACAGCAATAGCTCTGCCTGGAAGACCTTACAATCTGAGCTCACAATTTTCAAGAGAGGGAAAAGAATGGGAGGCTAACTGTACCATTAGCACAGAAAGATTAAGCAACTTGGCCAAAGTTATATAGGGAAGTCGGTTGTGATTATTGTGTTCCACAATACACAATAGTAGGACTGCACAAATCTGACCTCTTCTCAGGTGGACAAACACTTGACTTTTTGAAGACTCTTATCTTATGACACCACCACACATGACTGAAATGATTGTTACGCAATCTTATTTTGTATAATGCCTGACGTACAAATTGTCTTCCATGGTGCATTCTACTTTTCTTTAAAAGTGACGTGCTTTAAAAATAGATACTGCGCCATAATTTTCTTTGCCGCAGTATTCCCTGTACTTAGAATGGGAATAACACTACTACAGGTGGGAACACCCAGTTTTTAATAAAAATGGAAGAATTACATTAAAATAAACAATAATAATTGTTACATTTTAGGGATCTCTTCTCAAATATCTCTAGGAACATGACCAAATATTAAGAAGGGTCAAATATTAAGTAAAGTTTATTAAACTTCAGTGATCTTGATAGCTTTGGAATGTTGATCAGCCACGAACCCACTGCACTCAATACCGCCTCATCCCTTTAAAGCTGAAGTCAGCAAATCAAACACCTTGTTAACTAAGCCTTTTAATTGACATAGGTTTCTTTTCCTGATAGTTTCCGGAGATCCATTCATTTTCCAGATGCATCCACTCTTCTCCCAATTTAGCACTGACTGTGTAATACTAACCTACTGTGTCGGGCGCCAACAGAAGAGCTCTCTTTTCCAAACACCAAACTGTCCTGTTTTCTCCTCCATACTCCTCCACTGATGTTACCTAGCTACATAACCTAACCTCTAGTCAAATGAAGAACTCACTTTAAAGCCAGTCATAAATGGGCCTCAATCACAACCCCAAACCCAAACACCTCCACATTTTGGGGAAGTTTGAATCCTTATCTGGATCAGAACTTTGCCTCTGGTGACTAATTTTATAATTTGCTGGCCCAAATCCCCTCAGATTTTGGGGGAAGTTTGGATCCAGATGTGAACTTTTTAGCTGGGGGCCCATGTCCAATATCATACTATTGCCTGCTGATTGCTACCAGCCTCCCAGCACCCCTTCCTCCCAGGGAGTATGGGTAGAGTCAGGCCCCACTCCTCTCACATATCTATTGCTCCCACAGCAAAAAAAGGGATGGTGCATTTTCAACTCTCAAACTGCAGCTAGAGATGAACTGAAACAGGAACTAGTTAGCTAAGCTGAACCACTAAAGTGGAACCATTGTGGGTCTACAAACCAAAATGCCAACAGACAAGATTTTGCAAACCCAACCTGCCACTTTCATAGAATCATAGAATATCAGGGTTGGAAGGGACCTTAGAAGGTCATCTAGTCCAACCCCCTGCTCAAAGCAGGACCAATCCCCAATTTTTGCCCCAGACCCCTAAATGGCCCCCTCAAGGATTGAACTCACAACCCTGGGTTTAGCAGGCCAATGCTCAAACCACTGAGCTATCCCTCCCCCCCAAAGCTATCCTTTACTCCCCCCTTGCCACATTCCTGTCAGCAATGTCTGGTTTCTAACCTCCCCCTGCCCAGATATACTGCTTTTATAAACTACTAGCTTGGCCACTGCAGAAAGGAACATACCTTTGGAGAAATCTTAATGTGGAACAGGATATTCTGGAAGTGGTGCCCATCATTCACTTGCAGAAGAACCGTATCATCCCGACTGTCAGAACCATCGTGAGCATAACGTAGGAGTCCATTTGCCAGGTCATCAAGATGGAATCCTTGGGCTGCAGAAGCTGTGTCCCCGGGAGCTTTGACCAGCTGGCCATGATGTGGTGGATCTAAAACCACCACCGCTACATCCTGGGGATTGTCATTGTCTCGAATATCAAGCAACGCGTTTGTTATTGATCCAGCAGCCCCTCTGCTGATAAAGAGGACTTCATTCCTTAGCACGTATGGGGCCTGAAACATAAAAACAGCTCTTAGCTGTTTGCTAAACCACAGTGCTCTAATGCTGATGGAAGTCTGGGAAGTAAATTGTGGGGTAGGGAGATTAATTCCCTTGACGTGCTGGAAAGCCCCTATTTGTAAACAACAGGGATTCACTAACTGCATGCTTCCTCAGAAGGGTAGAACTTAGTCTATCTAGACAGATTTAATTACATATGAAGGTGGGATTCTCACACTGCAGCAAGCTGAACAAAAAGCCTCGGGACATTGATCCATAAAGCAATGTAGTTACCTGCTCACGGTCTGTATCCCCTATGCTGCTCTGCTTGGATAGCTCGATAAGAACCTCCAGGGACAAAGCCTGGTTTTGCAAGTCAATGGGAATTCCGAGCAATAACTGACTTCAAGATCTTTCCCCCCTGATTTTGGTAGAGCTGCCCTAGTGTCTAGTTACAACCCTCTCGCTTGCCCAGTGACCAAGCAGGAGAAGGCATCATTCCTATCGAGGAAAGGCTATGATGAAGAGGAAAACATACATAAAAATACGTACTGAAACTTCATGGAACGGACAATGCCGCCTCCTCTTGCACATACTGGGTAATGGCTCTAGACGTAGCCAAGAGCAGATTGCCACCTATTGCATTCACCACTGCCCATGTCTGCAGCTCCTAGGCTTTCCGTGGAGGTCTCCCATACAGGTAATGACCAGGCCCAACCAGGCTTCGCTTTTCTAATCAAATGAAATCGCAGTCCCAGGTGGTTTGGCAACATCACTATTAATCATATTTATTATGGTCGTGCCCAGGCAGCAACCGAGATCAGGGCTGCCTTGCGTTAGGCACTGTACAAGCACAGAGCAGCAGACTGTCCCTGCTCTGAAGAGCTTAAAATCTACTAGACAAGATGGAGACAGGTTAGGGGAAAGGCACATAACACAGATCACAGTTTCATTATAACCGGTTACGTATCTGTGTGCGTGTGTTTTCTTCGGGTTTCAAGTGTCCCTTTATCTAGGAAGCAGGCAACATGAATGTTCAGAAAAGGGATTTTTTTTCTAATCAAAACCTAAAGAAAACAGCTTGTCTCCACCTGTTGTCTATTGTCACCTACTTTAAATTGTAAGCTCTTAGGGACAGAGACCATCTTTTCGTTCTGTGTGTGTATAGTGCCTTTCATCAAGGGGCCCTCACCCCTGTTGGAACCTGTATGCACAACCATAATACAACTAAATAATAATCTCAGTTTAATATCCCTCTGCTGAAATCGGGCTTGTTTTTAGAACAGCTCCTCTTCTTCTCAAACCCACTCTTTTCCTCAAAAACAAACGTTATTAAACCGACAATATTGTCGTATAAGGAACACCACTGCAAACACATGATACAGACTCTGGGTAATTATCTATTGCCTAACATGCAAATTAAAAAGAAATCTAAACTGATGGCTTCACACACACAGATGACTCCATGACCCTAATGGCTAGGAGGGCTCAGCTTACGGGAAAGCTTCTCAGTGGAAGTGACTGAATTGAGTAACATGGGAAATGCACAGGGTTTTGTTATTCTGCTGGTGAAGAAGTGAGTCTTAACAGTAATAAAGCAAAAAGCCACCTCCACTTGGCTGGGCTTTTGATCTCTTGTCCAGCAGACAAAAGGAGAATTAAGCATCACAAACTTTGGACTAAATTCAGCGTGGGCATAGGTAGGCACAACTTCCATTGAAGTCAACGGAATCATGTCTCCTTATGCCAGGACTGAATTTGGCCCATTGTCTCCACAAGAATCAGTCAGTAGCATTCATTCTTAAACTCTTCACCGCAGCTAATGTATGAAGTGCTCGTACAGACACAGACCTAGGTCCTGACCCTTAGGAGTCAATGGAGTTGGAACTGATTTCAATAGGCTTGAGAGCAGACCTCTAGCCCTAGCTCACCTAAAGTCCCTACTCTGCTTCCACTCAAACCAATGGGAGTTCTACCATTGACTTCCATGGTTGTAAGACTAGGCCTGTAATGAAATATTTTCTTGCTGCGCAAAGTACAAGGCCTCCAAATAATGCTCAAACACATGTTTTATGGAAAACAAATTCAATTTATAATTGGACCGACCCGGTTACACAGCAGCCTTAACTCCAGGGCACAGGGGTACCTAACCTCTATTTTGAAGACGTTACACAACCTTACACCACCTGGGAAGAAGTCCGGTTACAGTCCAAATTTTACCAGTTTCAAATTAGTTATCTAGTTCTTTCTTGTAAGGAGCACTGTTGAGTTGTGTAACCTATTGTGTAAACTGTTAATTTAGCCCACATAGAAAATAATGCTTAAAAGCAAGAAAACACAATCAAGATTAAAAAAAAATCCTCAAATTACCATTAAAGGGCCCAACCCTGCGAGGTGCTGAATTCCTACTGACTTCACAGGATCAAGAGACTGTGGGTCCCCAAAAAAGAAAAAAACCTTCTCATACTGGAGGATCTATTTCATACCAGGAATAGTAAATAGATAAATAAAATGGTCACCAATGCTATACATAGTGAGGATGTCAGTAGTCCAATGTGCCAACATTTCTGCTTTGGAGCTGTGTTGCAGCTGGTTGTAGTCCTACCTAATTAACCTAAAACACAGCATAGCGCTACAGCGTGAAATCCGAGCCTAACTGGAGAGATTAAAGAAACTTTTATATATTTCCCAAATGACTCATTATGATTAAGGGTGCGGAGTTGGGCAGACAAGAGTCAACACTAATAAGACTATGGCCCTGATTATCAGTAACACTAAGGCTGTTTTACACGGCTTTGATGGTATAAAGAGGCCTTAAAGTTCATGATTCTCATTCCCCTTTACACTGGCCAGAGTGGGGTAAAACAGCCTTTGTTTACATGAGAATCAGATCCCATAAGAGTATAAAATGTGATTACTGCAACTGATTGGCTAAGAATTACGCACCCAGCTAATCTGTGCTAAAACATCCAATTAAATTTGTAACCCTGTCCTCCTTTCACATACTTGTTTCTCTCATTCTTTTATATTTTGTGTTTCAGAATGTAAGCTCCTTGGGGCATGAACCTCTTTTGCTATATGTCTGTACAGCACCTAGCACCAGGGGGCTCCAACTTGGCTGAGGCCTCTAGGCAATAGCAGACTACAGATATTAAATAATAATGATAGTAAAATAATCATATACAATGGGAACACGATGGACTATAAGCTCAACATGCGTAAAAGTGGTGAGCAGTTTAAGGGGTACATAAATGACGACAGAAACATTTAGAGATCTCTTTTGCTCTGTTTGTTCCTATTAGTGCACTTAATCAGCAGCCCTGAAACAGAGACTCTAACTACAGGCTCTCAGGTGCAAAGGATTCTACTGTAGAGATCAATAATGACTCAGCTGCAGTGCAATAAACGTCTAGATCATCCACTAACTGTAAGGATATTTTAAACGGTAAGTGACTCTCAACCTTAACTTTAGAAGGTTCTGCTATCCCATAGTAATTGTGCACAGCGCTACAGTACTCAGTGGCCCAAATTCTGCTCTCACTTAAACTGTTTTTACATGGTGTAATTCTATTCATTTAAATAGAGCTACTCCTAATTCACACCAGTGTAAATGGGAGGAGAATCCAGGCCTGGGTGACTCTGGTAAAAACCTCTTTGGCCTGAAGAAATTCAAATCGACTGAGTTTTGCTCGGGTTCATTTGTTATTGTTACAAGTTACCACGTTTCTCTTGTAAATTTAAAATCTATATAAAAAATATCAGGGATTTCTTCAGCTTTGTTATATTACCTGTGTCGACAGTGCTCGCACGGTGATCATCTCTAACTGGGAGAAGAACCGCTGATCGCTGACCTTCAAGGAAAACTGACCTGTCCTAAACAAGTCCCCCCCATAAAAATGCAATCATATTAATGGAGGAAATGTGCTCGTGGAACAGAAGAAAGATAAAATACTATAGATCCAAAGAGGAATGAGTGGAGGAATGAGCCAGGTGAACTTAATACTTCAGCAATTAGGTTTATATAGTATCTTTAGTGAAGTGCATTCACAGTACATAATATACTCCAATTTCCCTTTGCCTATTATTACTCACAATAAGCCAGTATGTCCGAAATTCAATAAACTAGTCTCCATTAAAGAATGCTGGGCGGGATTTTCAAAAGCACTTAAGTGACTTTTTGAAGACCACACAGAAAGAAATCTCTAGCCTCAATAGAAAACCCCATGCTCCTGCCCCTTATCTATTCAGAATTAGCTAACATTTTACAGTGTTTTGAGATTCTCACATGAACAGTGCTCTGAAAGTGCAAAATTATTATAGAAGACGATGGGCCGAATTCTGCTCTTAGTTACACAGGTGTAAAACTGGAATAACTCCATTGATTCCAGCCCACACACTAGAGCTTACTCTGGTTTCAGGGTGGTGTAACCGAGTGTGAAATTTGGTGCTCGGTCTCATTCTGGCACATGCAAGTGGCAGTCAGTAGATTCAATTTCCTCAAACATTCCGGATCCGAACACCCCCAGGTACTACACATGAAGTAATGGAACATACTGTCAGGATCTAAAAACTGAATGCATGATGTCAGCAGTGGCTGAGGGCAAGTCATGCTGGGATGTGGAGCTACGTAATTATTTGAATATTTTCCTGTAGGTATCAAATAACTAAATACCACAACCACCCATTTACCATCACCGTATCCCAAGCATAGGACCTACGCTTGATCCCACTGAATCCAACAGCAAACTCTCATTCAGTTAAAGGGAGCAGGATCATAGTTATCTCCTATTCTAAACACAGAGGGAAATGTGCAGTCTGTGATACCATGGTACAGCGGCTTCGGCGCAGTGATGGAAAACATTGCAATGCACCTCACAGAAAGCAGGTACAGCGCTGTGCCGACTGACAAGTGAGTAACTCTTCGAGATGCATCCATCTTTGCAAGGCCAAGAGATCAAAACAAAGACATGCTCGGTCACCTGGATTTCTCTTTGCTGTGCACAAAGCGGACTCTCTTCTCCTTCACATCCTCCCAACTGAAGTGGTCACCCTTGTCCAGTTGCACATCTTTCCCATTCTCCATTATCACTAGCCTGCCATTGGTGGGAGAGCTGACCACCTGGAACAGCAGCTCTCCATCTTGATCACCCAGGTCACGTGCATCCATGAAGGACAAGTCCAGTGGCTTTACCCCACCAATCCCTACTGTGAGTGAACCGTTCACCTGGGGAGCGAACATATCTGTGTTGGCTAGAAACAAGGGGAAAACGTCATTAATACATAAGACATGCTCTCGCTACATAATCAGAGGCTATGTTTATTTGTCTCGCTGTCCTCCTAAGATGTGCATGTTTGCCGCTGCCCTCTGCTAGATACTACACCAGACTCACCTAATGTCACTCTCATTACTGGAGGACACAGTGGTCTAGAGCAGTGGTTCTCAAAGCCGGTCCGCCACTTGTTCAGGGAAAGCCCCTGCCGGGCCAGGCCGGTTTGTTTACCTGCTGCATCCGCAGGTTTGGCCGATCGCGGCTCCCACTGGCCACGGTTTGCCGCACCAAGCCAATGGGGGCTGCGGAAAGCGGCGCGGGCCGAGGGATGTGCTGGTCCCCCTTCCCGCAGCCCCCATTGGCCTGGAGCGACGAACCGCAGCCAGTGGGAGCCGCTATCGGCTGAATCTGCGGACGCAGCAGGTAAACAAACCGCCCCGGCCCAGCAGGGGCTTTCCCTGAACAAGTGGCGGACCAGCTTTGAGAACCACTGTTCTAGAGGAATGACCCCAGAGTGGAGTATCAGGAGGGACTGATTTCTAATCCAGGTTCCGCCACAGACTGTGTGGGCTTGGGCAAGACACTTCTTATCTCAGTATCCCTATCTGTAAAATGGGAACAACAACCCTTACTGACCTACTCTACAGGGGTATTAATTAGTTCATGTCTACACGGTGCTTTGTACATATAAAATGCTATGTTGCCTCAGTAATGTATCTTTCCCACCTGGGTTTTATTCTGCAGCCACTAATGATAGGAGACGGGCTGGGGGAACATGTTGCAGCTGAAGAGAATTATCCCTAACTATACAAATTAACTTTACTTGGAATTCCAGCTGCATGCATTTTCCTGAAAAGAAACATTGCAGAGAACTAGATTTCAACTTCTTTTAATAGCCAGTCCATGAACAACACAGAGGGTCTGTACAAAACTTGGGTTTCAAAAATGCTACTAAACACATGCTACCTCTAGACCCAAAAACCTGTCAGAAAAACACAAGTTAAGTTCCCTTATCCACCATGGCAGGAACTCACCTTCACACTCTCTGGTCCTGGTGTTACCATAAAAACCATGATCACAGTAAGAAACACAAAGCTTGTTCTTCAGAAACATGGTGGCATCACAGAGGTGGCACTCACTGGCATTGTCACACTCCAAGCATCCCACAGGGCAAGCTGAGATAGACGGGAAGGCATAACCTCATGAGGCACCCCAAACAATGCAAGAACTGATATGTGCAGGTGTCCCAGTTCTTAGATTAGGAAACAACTACACCCACTACTACCTTGCCTAATGGAAAAAAATGACCCAAACTGTATCTACAAGTGCTAACACACCCACTCACAAATACAAGAGTGGGTGTCCTTGGTAGGAAGCTTTTACTAGTGAGAGACTCATTGCTGGTTCTACCACTATCCCCCATTTAACATAGGAAAGCTCTTTCAAACTGACAATCTTTCAAAACAGAAGAATGTTTTAAGTGGAACCACGGTTAGCTTTGCACATCTGAAAAATCTGGCTGTGTACTCAGATCCTGCACAACTAGCTAATCTGAACATACAGTGGAAAGCTATAATAGAGTGGATCTATTACAGAACAGTAAATATTATTTTTATCATGGGCAAATGTCACAAGTAGAGGTTCACTAAAACCACAGTTGCTGTTTGCGTGGAATTTCACTCTATCCAAATTCACCATAAGTGGGTTCCGGGGTAGGCCTAGGCTATTTCTTAATTCTCAATCTGATTTCACCTAGTCAGCAATGAGTTTCATATCACTGCAGGTCAGGGGTGCTCTCTGTTTGCCTAAGCCACCATGTGAGAATTAACAGTTCACAGCATTTAAAGAGTTGCAACCTCAATCCCATCCCACCTTCTCACACCAGTTCTGTTCACCTGCGCATTTCTGTTCTGCACGGTCTGCATAATATCGCTTCCCACAGTCCAGGACACAATGGGTTTGCAAGAGGAAAAAAGGAGCTTCACAACGAGAGCACCCATTTGCATGGTGACACTGGAGGCAATGGTCGTCACATCCTGAAAAACATTTGCAAAACCAAAAGAATTAACTACCGTCTACGTATGAGCAACTAGACTTTTTATTGCTGCCTGCACAAAGGCGACATATGGCTGGGTCTGTTACCTATATGCCTACGGAGACACATTGCGTGTAGTGGGTTTGGAGGCTGAAGTCAGGGCATGCCTTCAAAATCAAAACCTTGCTGTACACGCAAATGAGAATTAGAGACAAACTGGAAAACCAAGTAGGGAAGCATTGCACCGTAGTGATAGCTGGAAGCAGTTTCACAAAGACTTACGCTGGCATGTGTCTGATTCCCTGTAGAAAGCTAACGGGCACTGTCCAACACAGGCCCCGTCCTGGAGAATGTAGCCGTCCATGCACTGCAGACAGTCAGTCCTCGCGGGGCCTTTACATGCGTTACAGCTCCAGTCACACTCTGGAATCAAGAAAATGTTGAAGTAGGGCAGCCAGCACAACGTACAAGCATTTAACACATTAGGCAGCTATCAGCTGTGGAAGCCAAATCCCGAGCAGCGAAGGGTAAAGCAAGGACAGCGTAATAGATGTAAGAGAAGAAAGATTTCTAATGCGGGGCCTTCTTCTAACAACAGGAATTCCTCTCTTTGGCTTAACGTTCCCTAATTCCATTAAACACGGGTATTGTTCAGTGTTTGGACCTGCTTATCAGTGATGCAGCTTTGCAGACAGAGAAGTCTGCTCTTGTCCCTTAGGCACCAGCGGGTCCTTATCTGCCAATGGGAAGCATTAGTATTTATCCACATAAAATCCTCAATCTCTTATCTTGCACCAACTGGGACGCCTGGGATGCCGAAAGCTTTCCCAAGTCACACTAACCAAAGAGGAAGGTCACTAATTGAAGACAAACAGTCCTGTAGCACCTTATAGACTAACAGATATATTGGAGCATAAGCTTTCGTGGGCAAAGACCATAGTCCTCAGGCCAGAAACACAGCAAATACAGTTAGGCACAATTCCACCTTCAGATGCCTTTAGTGAAGGCTGTGTGCATGTGTCCATGTCCGGCAGGGCATTATATGGCCTATAATATTATTATTTGTAGTACACTAGCACCTCGATTGGGGCATCATGTTACTAGGCCCTGTACAAATACATCATTCACGACAATCCCTGCTCTCAAAAGCTTACTGTCTAAGTAGACAAGATAGACAATGAGAGGGAGGGGAAACAAAGGCCTACAAAGGTGAGGTGACTTGCCCAATGTCACACGGCAGATCTGTGGCAGAGCCAGGGTAGAACACTCTCAGTCCAGTGCCCCTATACACTGCTTCTCTACAGTACTGAAATATCATCAGACTTTCACTACCTAGTTAAACGAGGTGTAGAGAGAGTCAGCTGGAAATAACTATCTAATAACAATTGATTTGCAATAGTGCTTTGGATGGTGGTGGTAGACGATAAAGCTACATCGTCCTCAAACTACATTTCTAGTACGGAATATTATCTAGGAGAGTTTTGGAAATCTCTCGGGTCTTCTAAATCTTTCTCAATATTTGTTTTTGTTGTTGTTTCGGGATGTAGTATTTATAAGCCAGAGATACTCAGGTCAATATAGAAGACCCTACATGCGCTTAATACAAAAAGATTTACAATGTTAACCTCATTCATTATTCAATTGAGTCGTGACTGAATGAATTGCAAAACCTGAGCTTTGGAAAGTTTGATGGCTCACTTACTAAATCATTTACAAAGGAAGGGTTTGCAATAATCTTGGGTTGTTTTTTTGTTTTTTTTTTACTGAAAACTGAAGTATGCGACAGAGGACGGCTGAAAAAAAGAGAACAGAAAAAAATCTGTTCAGTAATAGACCCCCTAGGCAGATCATTCTGCAGCCATCCTAATTGTTATTTTTAAATGGAAAATATGCATTTTTCACCTCTGCAAGTCTTGGTGGAGAAATCAAGATAATACTGTTGAGTGCAGCTTTCATACTGGCATTCACCAAACAACAGAACCTTGGCTGGGTCTCTGCATGATGTACAGCCCATGGCTGACTCACAACTCAGACAGTGGACACTGCAAGCTGTAGAGAAATTAAGACCAAAAAAATTACTGCGATTACTGAAGCACTAGCCAAATGATGTTAGATTTACCTGAAGCTCCGCTATTCAATGTTCTCTTTGGAGAATCTGCTGGGGTAACTCTTCATAGCTTTCCCTGCTTACCATCCCCAGGCCCTGCTTCATGGCTACTCTCCATCTATCCAAAAGGGAGTTCTGGACATGTCTCCACATGGGACTTAATGTTGCTCTGAGAGTCTACCAAAAGTGGCCACTTGAAAGTAATTTAAAATATTGCTTTCTCCCAGATGGACAGAGTTTGCGTACTAATAATTTGGCAAGCCACCAGGGTCAAACATGGGACTTGAATTCAAATTCCTGTATACAGGTGTCCTTCAAGCATTTTTCTCCTTTCACCTTGAGTAACTTAAATTTAACCCTTCCAGTTTTTATTCATAGACTCAGAATTCTGAAGGCCAGAAGGGACCATCCGGATCATCTAGTCTGACCTCCTGCATAACACAGGCCATAGAATTTCACCAAAGTGTTTCACCAAGTGTTTTACATTTTGCTTGAAATGTGGGAGGTTGCGGAGTTTACAGAAACCGGAAGCAAAATCTGCCGGTTCAGCTGGACAAGGTGCAACAACCAGAGGTTCAAAATATTTCATTCCAGCTCCAGGATGTCGGGAGTCTGAATTTCTTGGCACGATGCAGGTGCATTCAACATGAATGGCACAGCTCTTGGCTATCCTGGACAGAACAAGAAGCAATGGTCTCAAATTGCAGTGGGGGAGGTCTAGGTTGGATATTAAGAAAAACTATTTCATGAGGAGGGTGGTGAGGCACTGGAATGGGTTACTTAGGGAGGTGGCGGAATCTCTTTCCTTAGAGGTTTTTAAGGCCCAGCTTGACAAAGCCCTAGCTAGGATGATTTTGTTGGGGTTGGTCCTGCTTTGAGAAGGGGGTTGGACTAGATGACCTCCTGAGGTCCCTTCCAACCCTGAGATTCTATGATTCTATGACCCCACATCAAAGCTTTAATAGCAAAGTGCTACAAAAGAGTGGAAAGCGACTTTGGGTACGTCTACACAGACAAAAAAAACACGGGAGTGAATCTCAGAGCCTGGGTCAACTGATCCAAGCTCACAGGGCTCGTGTTGGGGGTGGCTAAAAATAGCTGTGCAGATGTTTGACTTCAGACTGGAGACCTTCCCCACCTCATCATCTTTCAGAGATCAGGGTCCAGCCCAAGCCCAAACATCGACACTGCTATTTTTAGCCCTGTAGTGCAAGCCCAAGTCAGTTGACTAGGCTCTGAGACTTGCTGCTGCAGGTCTTTTCTGCTGTAGAGACGTACCCCTCATAGCATCTAGCTGATGTGCAGAAAGCCCACTATGGTACTGACCTGCCATATTTTTAATGGTGAGCAATCACTTGGAGTGGTACAATGCACATCAAAGGCCATATTTTCAAAAACACACATGCAAAAATCATGTGGATTTGCACACCTCACTTGCATGCACAGTTACCAAAGCTGTGCTAGCAAATGCAACAATTATGCATACAAACGGTCAGCTAGAAACATAACTGGTTATTTGAGCACACAATTGTCTCAAGCACAGTCACGGCATTTGCTCATGCAAATGCAAATACAATTTTATGCATACAATCATGCAGGCAAATTTCTGGAAATATGGCCCCATAAATCCAAAGGCTCAAGCGCGACTGGTCGTTTTTATGGCCAAAAGTTTTCACCGGCTTGAGAATGAGTTCAGTGTGGCTGGAAAGTAGAGATCTATGAAACTCAATGGTTCTTATTTAGGGGGGTGCGTGTGCACTTGTTCTTGGTTCAAGTTCACTTTGAGGTTTTGTAAGCAGGTCGGACTCACCCGGCGGCGCCTCCTGGTGGTTTCTCCGGGGAATTAGCTCACCAGCCTCTGGAGCGCCCTCTACAGGCCGGTGATCCACCTGACCGCTCTGGCCCCGTGTCCCTCCCAGGACCCCAGTGCCCCTTTAACTGGGGTGCTGCCCCCTGGCAGTACCCCCCAGATCTGGGTCTCCCCTCCCCAGGGAACCCCCAACCCACTATCCCCACCTCGCCTCAGTCATAGGCTACTGCCAGTCACCAGCTAGCCCCCGTGCCCTGGGGCAGACTGCAGTATAAGCCACTCATCACAGGCAAGGTTGGGTTTGGACCTGCTGCCTGAGCCTACCCGTGGGCTGCCCCTGCAACCCCCATACCTAGTTGGCCTCTGCCTAGGCCACAGCCTGGGGTTTTCTCAAGCCGGAGCTCCCCAGCTCCTCTGGCCTTTCCCCAGCCCTGCTCCACTCTAGGTACCTGCTCAGGTCCCTACAGGCAAAGGGAGTCTCTTTGCTCCTGGCTCACTGCCCACTTATAAGGGCCAGCTGAGCCTTAATTGGGGTGCAGCCTCAGCTGAGCCTGGCTTCCCACTCAGCCTTTAGCTGCTTGCTCCAGCTACAGCCCCCTTCTGGGCTGTTTCCAGCCCCTCAAGGCAGAAGCGGGGTGCCACCCCGCTACAGGTCTAAATCCAAAAATCTCAAAGCACAGATTAGCTGTAAATACCTATTTTTTCCTGGTGTCTTGGTGAAAGTAGAAGAAACCACCTATTTTGTCACTCGTGACATCTGAGCTAATTATGTCCAAAAATGTCTCACAACTCTGTAGCTACTGGGAGAAAACATCAGGCCTCCAAGGATACATGTACATTGCAGCTGGAAGTGTCATTTCCAGCTTGAGTAGATGTACACAAATTAGCTTTGATGAAGGGCACCCAAAATAGCAGTGTAGCCCCAGCAGTGCGGGCGACAGTTCAGGCTAGCCACCTGACTACTTACCTAGGGTCAAGGATAGGATTGTAATTGGGCAGCTAAACTATGCT
Source organism: Macrochelys suwanniensis (assembly GCA_033296515.1). Lineage (NCBI taxonomy): Eukaryota > Metazoa > Chordata > Testudines > Chelydridae > Macrochelys > Macrochelys suwanniensis. The sequence continues at coordinate 19,769,940 of CM065779.1, read as the reverse complement.
GCCATGGCTACACTGCTATTTTTGGCATGCTATCTCAATCAAAGCTACCCTGTGTACATCTATCTGAAATTACACCGCTAGTGGTAATGTAGACGTACCCTAAAGAAAAGTCTATATAACGAATCTAATACCTATTTATAAATGCACCAGCACTTGTCTCATTTCATTGGTCCTTACAAAGGTGTGGTAAGCATTAATCAGTGTTTGTTAAGTATCTTTAGATTAAAAGAGCCATGAATTAGAAGACCCATGAATGATACAACATTTGTGGAGTTCAAAATACGTAGTAGTCACACTATCCAAAAAGACTGCGCCCAAAGGGGAAAATGAAAGCCACATTTAAAAACAAGTATCAGAGGGGTAGCCATGTTAATCTGGATCTGTAGAAGCAACAAAGAGTCCTGTGGCACCTTATAGACTAACAGACGTACTGGAGCATAAGCTTTCGTGGGTGAATACCCACTTCTTCAGATGCATGCATCTGAAGAGGTGGGTCTTCACCCATGAAAGCTTATGCTCCAGTACATCTGTTAGTCTATAAGGTGCCACAGGACTCTTCGTTGCTTCATTTAAAAACAAGTACATGCCATTTCTTATCAGCATTGCTCTGCAACAATGTTTTTAGATGCATACCACTTTTGTGAAAAGCTTCTTAAGTTTGTGTCGTTGTTTCTCTACAAACACTCCAGTAGACATATCGAGACCAAAGGAGTACATAGATCTACTTCACATTCCTCTGATTTAATCTAAGATATTTTCAAAACTATGGATTCTTCAAAAGTGTAGTGAAATCAAAACAAATGGGGGAGGAGGGAAAGAGACCAAAGATTCTGATTAAACATTTCTTGTTATCTCTAAATGGTAGTTCTCCAACACAACAGATCAATCTATTTCTGGATGAGTTATCACTAACATTGCACCTGAACAGGTCTGAGTGCCCCTTGAAATTACACAAATTCTATACATCAACACACTCTGCCATAAGGCTCTCATTAGTTTTCACCAGCCACAAATTTTACATACAATAAAAACGTTATTTGCAAACTGGGAGATGAGACGTGTGTGGTTGGAATGAGACTGTTTACCAAAATAAATGTCTCACTCAAGTTTGGGTGCTAGAACTGTATTCGGCAAGGGCTTTGGTTTCATAAGGCTAGTGAATGGACAGCCCAAGGGGAGAAACAGATGTTTTAGGACATCCACAGAAGACTAGCCATGAGTTTGGCACGGCACTGAGGCTTGGCAAGCCTTTCTACTTGGAGAGCAGGTTTTCTGGAGACGTTAGTAGGAGTGGAATCCACTCTGTGCTCATAAGCTTTGATCCTGCTGAGCGGTCTGGTCAAAAGCCAGCAAAGTACTGAAACACATACTTGGACTGACCCATTAAAGCAAATGGGACTATTTACATGCTTAAAGTTAAGCACATGTTTAAGAGCTTTGCTGGATTGTGGCTAGAGTGCTAAGCACCTTGCAGAAATCTGCCCAATCAGAATGGCAGCATTTTGCACTGGCATAAATGACCAGACCCGTACAAGGCAGTAGGCAACTAGGCCCTTGTTCTGTATAGTCACTGTTGCCTGCACAGCGATGCTACTTAATTATTAAGTCTAGTTCAAGGTCTTCATAATGTCACCAACAGCATTTTCCTGACAGTTACAAGCTTTTCATGACGGGACGGACGGGATCAAGAAGCCAAGAAACCATTTGCAAGGGCATTCTGAAGAGGAGGGAGTGTTTGGCGGGAGACACTTACGTTTGCAGGTCCAGCTCTCATCCCTGTAGTACCCCAGGAAACAGGCTGAGGTGCACAGGCCAGTGTGGGACAAAACGAGGCTAGAGTCACAGGAAGAGCAGGAGAAAGGGCCGTCGCCGCTGCAGGTTTGGCACGAGGGGTGACACTCTGAGAGGGCAGAAAGAATGAAAACTACCATTCACGCACGAGCAAATCTTCAAGCAGGTCTGTTGAGGTTATTTACAATAACACAGCACTGGACTGATCCCGAGAGTGCGGAACCCACCACTCCCACATGTTCTCGCTGTCGGATTTCCTGACTGTCCTGTAAGTAAACAACTGTGCCGTCATTAAATGTAAAGGGTCAGATCCATCACTGACTGTAAGTGGACAGAGAAATCCAGGGAGTTAGCCACCTTATTCAAGGTTGAATTTGGCCCAAGGCAATGTTAGGGATCTTAAAAGCTAACTCTAAATGTAATCAAGTATCAGAGGGTAGCCGTGTTAGTCTGGATCTGTAAAAGCGACAAAGGGTCCTGTGGCACCTTATAGACTAACAGAGGTATTGGAGCATAAGCTTTCGTGGGTGAATTCCCACTTCATCAGATGCAAGCAGTGGAAATGTCATATGTACTTTGACATAGCTTGAACAACAGAACATTTTGGGTAATTCATAAAACCTTTACACCCAAATGCTCTATCTAAACTTGGCTTTCCAGGAGGAAGGAATCCCTGCCCCCCCTCCCTCCAAGAGGCATGCCCCACTAGATGACGCATTATAGCGCTATGGAGTGAAATACACTACCTGGAGGGCTAAGACAAAGCTAAGAAACACAGTTAATATCTGTCCGTGTGGAGCTAGGTAAATAACGCTACAACTACCTTGTAACTAAATCTTGGGCCAGTAGACAGACGTTTTTGCAGTGCTCATCTTGTGCATTTAGTCTGGATTAGGCAGTGCCTGTCTCATGCAAACAGGTCAGATTTAAATTCCAGCCTTAATATGTAACGTTTCCTCTTTTGGTCTCTCTCTCTTCTATCAATTCCTAACATACTTCGTCTCATGCAAGATGAACTGGGCTTTGACAAGCTCTGGGTGGACATCCTGGAGTTCTCAGAGGAAATGGATTTATGCCCTCTTGAGAAAGGCAGAGATGGATGACCACCCACCACGCACTACCCCCACAAACCAAGGAGTCAGACTAGCTTTTCTGGAGCTGGCTCTCTCTCTTTGGGACTGGCAGGAATTACTGCCTCTGGCGATACTGATTCAGCAAGAGCCTCACTCAACTGCAAGGAGATTCTAAAAACGGGGATAATACTCAGCTTCCGGTGGCAGGTTTTCTGTGGGATTCCTAAGAGCACGGATAAAAGAGCCTGCTTCAGGACGCAAGAACCTTCCTCGTTTGAGATCCTACCGTAGACTAATGCAGGGTCCTGTGCCCTCTTGACATCTATACACAGAGTGAAGCCGGTGGGAGTTTTGCCACTAACTTCAATGGGGCCTGGATTTCACCACAGTGTTTAGTGTCCCTCTGTACCAGTAATTCCTGCCTTAGTGAACAGAATTTGTTTTTTCTCCTCTTGGCACATGCCTAGAAGGTCCCCTGGACAATCAAGCTCCTAAAATGGTGCTACCACCACAAGAGCAGAAGAGACAGGAATCATAGCCGCTTAGCAAAGGACATTTGAAGTGACCCCCCCCTTTAACATGTTCCTTGAATATGGAAAATCTTTGAGCCCCACCTACCTGAAAACAACCCCCAGAAGGGACATCACGGCATCAGCCAACACTGAATGGATGAGGCAGGGACCTTTCACAAGCAACACTGACAAGACTGACACAGAACTACACTCCCACCCCCTTCTCCCCATCAACTTCCTGCTATCTGCAGTATATTAACTAGAATTATTTGTGTAATAGCAGGGCTTGGGGACTCCAGGACTCCATGGGGCTAGGCACAGTACAAAGACATACGGTCCCTACCTCAAAGAGAGCTTCCAATCTAACAACAGACAAAGGGCGGGAGAGGAAATAAAAGGGGCAGAGAGATGCAGAGCCATGCTTCAAACAGAGATCTCCTGAATCCTAGCCCAGCACCCCGTCCACGGGACCCCAGTGCCTCTCAAGAGAAGCAATTCCAAGGGAGCAGCTGGGCAGATCTCACCAGTAACCTCCACCTGCAGGTGCTACTCACTTTTACAGTCTCCGCTTTCTGCATAGGATCCCACGGGACAGTCAGGAACACAGCGATCCCCCAGCAGCAAGTGACGGGCGTTCTGGCACGTCAAGCAGACGCTGCCCGTGTCGTGGAGATCAGCCACGCACTGGTGGCACAAAGGATGACAGTCTACAGAGAAAAGAAAGGGCGGGTACCCATGAAGGAGGCTTCTGACCGTCATCTTGCAAAACAGCCCTGCTCAGAGGCAACGGCACCGAGAGAGCACAAGGAATACATACAAGTAACGTTAGGAGCATTTTGCACACACAACTCTCATTCGGCGCAAAAGGGGTAGGGGATCAGGGGCCAAGACTGTCCTTTTGAAGGTTTTCAAGAGGCATTATCAGCAAATATTAGGCCCAGTGGACTGCTCCTCCTCCCCCATTTTTACTCTGTTATTTTCAGGCACTATGGTGTGACAGCTTTTTACTTAGCATCAGACAGCGTGCACACTGCTGGAGGTGCTTTTTGCTGAATTCAAGGGTCCTCCACACTTCCTCCCTAATGGGCGAAGATGGTTCAAAGCTCTCTCCTAAAAAGACCCAGGCACTCCCCCCCCCCCCGATTAATCTTTCTAAAAAGGCTGCTGCTCAGGCTGGACAGGTTCTATGCCCCCAAAAGAGGATGATCGGAGCGAGGGGATCAATTTTCTCTTGTGGTTCACGTTGCCCAGGCTTTCCCACCCGGCGCTCCCAAAAGACCCCGGCCTGCCCAGCAGCCAAGCCAAGAGTGCCCTTCACAGTAGGATTAGCCAGCCTTACAAACGTCTTTGTCAGCAGCGCACCAATTAATGGCTCCTGACCTTTCCCTGAACCTTGAGAGTTTCAAAAGGTTTTACAACAAACCTTTTGTACATACATAAGGAAAACGCAAGGTGCCCTGGAAGCCAAATTAATCCTCATTACAGTAGTTCTGAAAATGATCAGGGAAACGATGGCCGTCTTGAAAGAAATGTAATAATGGGATTTCTACTGAGAACTAACCTTTCTGTCCCTTGTCTCTCCTGACGCTTTCACTGAGAATTGCAGTGTTTTGATTCTAAAGAACGAGGCTGGGATTTTCAAAGGGGCCTAAGAGAGTTAGGCACCCGTTTCCATTGGGATAGGAATGCTTCACTCCCTTAGGCTCCTTTGAAAATCTCAGTCTGAATTCTTCCCCCTGGTTACACATGCACAAGTCTCCCTGAATTCAGCTGAGGGCAAAATTTGACCCAGGGAGTATACAGTATTTCAGATCATTCAGGTAACTGCAAACTTCATCCCCTAACCTACTGCACGTTCCATTCCCTGAGACTCTGGCATACGGTACTAGTATTTTGTGCCATGAACTTTTTAAGCAGTTCATTATTGTTTATTTATTTATTTAGTGCCTAAAGAGTGCTGAGCACTCCTATGGTGATGGCTGGCAGCGTAAAACCCTATGAAAGGCAATATAAAACTTTAAGTGTGCTAGGTACTTTGCAGAACATAGAAGACACGGTCCCGGCCCCAAGGACGCAATCTTACAGATAGGGACCTAACAGCCAAAGGGGAAGGAGAACAAATGTTATGGTTAAGATAATGAATTTGCTTTTTCTATGTCCATACGTTTCTTGATAGTAAAGACCAAGTAATGCTTGTAGTGTTCCATGATTCACAATGGAAAACCTCATCCATCTTGCATACACAGCATGCAAGGGTTAGTGTATTGTGTGCTTCCTGTGTGTGAACAGAACTAATAAAATATCCCCCAAAGCTTCACACTATACGCTGTGTAATGCCATATATTTGTAGTATGCTAAAGCCCTGATCCTGCAATGAACTCAGAGTGGACAGACCCTGCACCCCCATAAATTCCCCCCTGAAATCAGAGGTGGTTGGCATGGTCCCAGTTGTCTTATCCTGCAGACTTTATGGCAGGATCAGGAACTAAGGTACCATACATATGATTATATATGTTGGTATGTTGTATGTAATTTATGTGGGATAGGTTTTTTTTAAAGAAGTAAGATCATGAGCATCTATGTGCACCCTCCTTAAGCACTAAAATTAGCACCAGTAGGTTTCACAAATTTCTCATGCTCGCCCTATTTACCTAGTAATTCATTTACTCACCTTACCACCAAAACAATATTAGTGTCCTATTGTCTCCAACGGCAGGTCTACACTACCTGCCGGATCGTGGGGGGGAGCGATCAATCTCTTGGGGATCGATTTATCGTGTCTACTGTAGACGCGATAAATCAATCCCTGAGCACTCTCCCCGTCGACTCTGAAACTCCACCTCCGCGAGAGGCGGAAGCAGAGTCGACGGGGGAGTGGCAGCAGTCGACTCGCCACCGTGAGGACACCAAGTCGACCTAAGATACATCAACTTCAGCTACCCTATTCCCGTAGCTGAAGTTGCGTATCTTAGGGAAGGTCTACACTACCCGCCCGATTCGGTGGGTAGCGATCGATCTTCTGGGATCGATTTATCGCGTCTCATGTAGACACGATAAATCGATCCCAGAAGCGCTCCCCGTCAACTCCGGAACTCCAGCTCGGCGCGAGGAGTAAGCGGAGTCGACGGGGGAGCCAGCCTGCGCTGCGTGGACCCGCAGTAAGTACTTTTTAATTCAATCTAAGATACGTCGACTTCAGCTACGGTATTCTTGTAGCTGAAGTTGTGTATTTAGATCGATCCACGCCCCCCCAGTGTAGACCAGGCCTTAGGTCGATACCCCCCTCCCCAGTGTAGACCTGGGCCAAGTGTCCGTATTGGATGGTGATAATTGTTGGCTAGGTGCAATAAATAGACAAATACACCAGGCACTGAAATACTATAGTGATGAGCATGGAATAAATATCTGTGGCAAGTAAATGCAATAAATTCAGATTAACACAGAGAGAAAAGTACCTGCTGAGTGCAATTAACCAGACTCTCAGCTAAATAATTTTTTGTTCTCATGTTGGAAAAGTCCAAAGACATTTAAAAGGTATGTGCCTGTAGAGCTGGGTGCTAGCATGTTTTTCTCCTCTTTACAGCCTATCTGTGTTTGTTCCTATGTGTTAAAACAGTTCCTTTAATTTGGCTGTTGCTTCCTGAGAAATCAGTCCTCTATCCACCCTCGATACTTTGAACGTGCGGAGCTCAAAGAACACTCACACTATTGACTTCCCCCAGAAAGACAACGGCTTGTGATGAATTCGAAGGACCGTGGGGAACAAGTGGCAGAAAAAAGGAAGAACAAAGGTTACTTTGTATTGTAAAAGGTTATATCGATTTTTCACAGCAGGCTCCCTTTGGGCTAAGAAAGAAGAGGAGCAGAGTATTCTCCTTATAGTTCTGAATGGCTCCCCACTATCACCAATATTTGTCTTTTTACTTCAGCTTGAACCCTTCACACCACTCCTTCCCGCACCTTTTCTAGGACGTGATTTGAGCTCCAGGAGTGATACCGGCTGGCATTTTCAAGGGGGCCTAAAGGAGTCAGGCATTCAACTCTTACGGAAAATCAATGTGAGTTAGCTACATTACTCTGTGAGGCCTCTTTCAGAATTCCAGACAGAGTCTTCAGAGTATGCCGGTGTCACCTTGATGATAGTCCCAGTGTCCTCTCGTTCATTCTCCTCCTCACGATCACAGAGCTGCTTTCACAATAGCCAATGACTTAACTAACCTTGTTTCTCATCAGGCTCTAGGGTTCCTCTTTCTCCACCTGGTCCCCCCCAGGGCCGGCGCTACCACTAGGCAACCCTTGGCGATCGCCTAGGGCGCCAGGATTTGGGGCGCGGCATTTCAGGTCCCTCGGCAGCATGTCTGCGGTAGCTTCTTCAGCCGCCCGGGTCCTCGGAGGCATTTCGGCGGTAGGTTCTTCGGCCGCCCGGGTCCTCGGCGGCATTTCGGCGGTAGCTTCTTCGGCCGCCCGGGTCCTCGGCGGCATGTCTGTGGTAGCTTCTTCGGCCACCCGGGTCCTCGGCGGCATTTCGGCGGTAGGTTCTTCGGCCTCCCGGGTCCTCGGCGGCATTTCGGCGGTAGGTTCTTCGGCCTCCCAGGTCCTCGGAGGCATTTCGGCGGTAGGTTCTTCGGCCTCCTGGGTCCTCGGCGGCATTTCGGCGGTAGGTTCTCCTGGAGGCACCACCTAGGGCGGCAAAAAAGCTGGCGACGCTCCTGCCCCCACCAAACTCTCACTGGGAGGGAGCAGGATAGAACAGCTACAGCAAGATTTCACTCCAGAGCACTATCAAGTCACCACCATGCGCGTGTCTTTCACTAGAAATGTAAAGAAAACACTGCCCCCCTCTGCTTGGAAAGGGATCTGCTGCTGACCTGCCTAAAATCACAGGGGTGCCCGCTTACCTTGTGAAACACACACAGAATACAGACTCATCATGAAGCCAAAACTCTTCCTGAAGCATTAGTCAACACTCAAAGAACCCATAGCCATTCATGTCCTCTTGACTCCTCCATTAGCTAAGCTAGCAAATGCTTGTGTTGAGTTGTTTAACGATACTTAGTCTTTTAAGGGCTCCTGGAGATATATTTTCCCTTGCATATGCTTACCCATATTGTAACCATTAGGATAACAGAGAATATGGGGATAAGAACAGGGCATTATATTAAATCAATAATCTAATGCCATGTAATTCACAGGCATGTCATTATGCAGACTTCCACAGCAACTTACAACGAATCCAAAGAGAAAAGTCAATAGAGTTTAGTCAGAAGGTCAATTAAAAACAAAAAAAAACTTTCTACCTTACTCTTGAAAATGCTGAAGGGCGCATTCTCCCATAAACAAACACACTCAGCTCCTTATAAAGTGAATGGGACCGTGGCAGTCTCATAGAGAGATGCTTATATTACCACAAAGAGCAGGAGCGTCTCTGAACACACAGAGAAGAGGAATTCTAGAGGACTGGGATATCAGACAAAACAGCCCGGCCCAAAGCAGGGAGGTGGTTCTTGCGTTTCTTCACCTAGATCCTCAGCTGGTATAAACTGGCATCCCAATTTACACCAACTGAGAACCTGGACCCTTATTGTCCACATCCAGCCTGAGGATCCGGTCGGGGGGCTGACCCATTGTGTGTGTGGATCTAGAGACTACCTGTGAGAATGCCAAGATGGAAACGTTAACTAGGAGGTTTGGGGTTATTGTATCAGAGATGTCATCCCCGTGGAAACTGAGGTGATCAAGATAAAGAGCTGTCTTGAATTCCATCACCATGTCAGTCATCTTCTCTATCAGTTCTTCACAGAAGCCTTTGAGGGCTGGAGGTTTATAGGTTAGCAAAGTGCCCAGGTGAGCCTGGTCTCTGAATTCTCAGGTTCTTCCACCACATGAGACCTCAGGTTTTCCTGTGATTTTCTCATGGGTCTTCAGTTAAGTATTTGAGAATACTCTTGAAGAAATCTGCAGAAACCCTGAGGAGTTTCTTTCCCACAAGTAAAGGAGAAGGTGGGATTTCACCAGAAGGACAGTAATTTTAGTGAAGGTGAAACTTTTCAAGTAATTGGTTCCCAAGATTTCTGAAGCCAAACAAAAACCTTCACTAGTGGTTGGAAAATGTCAAGTAATCTTTGTCAAATTTTAGAAAGATAAAAACACCACAGACACCTAAAACTGGATTGGAAACAGCTAAAAATCCAAACATACACCTGAAAATGATTCCTAACTCTTATAGGGCGCTTTCCACCAATTGATCTCAAAGCTCCTTATAAAGGAAATCAGGATCATTATCCCCATTTTACAGACAGGGAAACTGACTTGCCCACACAATATCTCAGGAGTCTCAGTTCAGCATACCGGCACTGCCCCACACAGCCCCCAGGTAACCTGTACATTCCTCTGAAGCTTTTTCACAGAGGCTTTGGATACCTTGGATGAGAGTTTGAAAACCTACTTCTGCTTCAAAATATTTGAGCATTTTTTCCTCTTGTGATAACTGAAGTGCATTTTTGTGACTGTGTTAAGCATAACACTATTTTATTATTATTATTAACAAATGCAACAATAACATTCACTAGAAGTTAATAGTTTCACTTGACAGCTGGCTTTCTCAATCTTTCATAAAATATTCCCTCCCCTCCCCCAGGGATAGAAAAAGAATAAGATGAGGCTACAATGCACGGTGCACCCTTTAAGTCACTACATAATTCTGCCTCCAGGGTCAGGGAGGGACTGGAATAACAAGCGATCATGATGGATGGATAAATAATTGTAAAAACATTGCTTTTGAAGAAAAGTCAAAAACCTTGCAGATATTAATGCAAATTGTACATAATGTAAATGTAATGGTTTCTGATGTTCGCTTTTATGGGACAGCTGCTCTCGAGCTGATCATTAATAACCTGTAAAAGGCAAACGTATGGAGTAACATTTCAATCTGTGTTGAGTGAGAAGGCTGACTGAGATACAACAGCAGCATAGACGCAGGGCACAGGGCCATCAGCATGTGCAATTTGTTCTAACATTAGACAGGACTTTGGAACAAGGAGCAAAATCCCCTCCGGCCACAAACATCTCCCTCAAAGACCCACCCACAGATGTTTTAAAAAGCCAGCCAATAGCAACACTCTTCCTACCGCACCTTTCGTCAGAGGATCTCAAAGCACTTTACCTACATTAGCGCACACACACCCAGCTGCCACTGTGAAGTAGGGAAGTATTATCCCCACTATACAGAAGCACAGAGAGATTAAGGGCCTCATATTGTGCCATTGAAGACATTGGCAGAACTACCATTGACTTCTGTGGTGCAGGCTCAGGGCCTAAGTGACTTATCCAGGGTCACACAGCAAGACTGAGGCAGAGCTGGGAACAAAACTGAGATCTCCTGCCTCTCTTTGCTGTACTGTAACTATTAAGCCTTCCCTCCTGCTCCTATTCTAGGGCTTGAGCCAAAGGCCACTGGAACTCTTTGACCTCAGTGGGTTTGAATAGGGCCTTTGAAGTGTGGTTCTACTGAGAAGTGATTCTGTAAATACAGCACTGTGGGGGGCCAATGCTTGTTGCTTCAGTGATTTCCAGATCAAACGTGGCTTCATTTAGAAGGAAAATGATGGTCCTTCCAACTGCCAGTATTTCATAGAATCATAGAATCTCAGGGTTGGAAGGGACCTCAGGAGGTCATCTAGTCCAACCCCCTGCTCAAAGCAGGACCAACCCCAACTAGATCATCCCAGCCAGGGCTTTGTCAAGCCTGACCTTAAAAACCTCTAAGGAAGGAGATTCCACCACCTCCCTAGGTAACCCATTCCAGTGCTTCACCACCCTACTAGTGAAAAAGTTTTTCCTAATATCCAACCTAAACCTCCCCCTCTGCAACTTGAGACCATTACTCCTTGTTCTGTCATCTTCTACCACTGAGAACAGTCTAGATCCATCCTCTTTGGAACCCCCTTTCAGGTAGTTGAAAGCAGCTATCAAATCCCCCCTCACTCTTCTCTTCTGCAGGCTAAACAATCCCAGTTCCCTCAGCCTCTCCTCATAAGTCATGTGCTCCAGCCCCCTAATCATTTTTGTTGCCCTCCGTTGGACTCTTTCCAATTTATCCACATCCTTCTTGTAGTGTGGGGCCCAAAACTGGACACAGTACTCCAAATGAGGCCTCACCAGTGCCGAATAGAGGGGAATAATCACATCCCTCGATCTGCTGGAAATGCCCCTACTTATACAGCCCAAAATGCCGTTAGCCTTCTTGGCAACAAGGGCACACTGTTGACTCATATTCAGCTTTTCGTCCACCGTAACCCCTAGGTCCTTTTCTGCAGAACTGTTGCCCAGCCATTCGGTCCCTAGTCTGTAGCAGTGCATGGGATTCTTCCGTCCTAAGTGCAGGACTCTGCACTTGTCCTTGTTGAACCTCATCAGATTTCTTTTGGCCCAATCCTCTAATTTGTCTAGGTCCCTCTGTATCCTATCCCTACCCTCCAGTGTATCAACCACTCCTCCCAATTTAGTGTCATCTGCAAACTTGCTAAGGGTGCGGTCCACACCATCCTCCAGATCGTTGATGAAGATATTGAACAAAACCGGCCCCAGCACCGACCCTTGGGGCACTCCACTTGATACCGGCTGCCAACTAGACATGGAGCCATTGATCACTACCCGTTGAGCACGACCATCCAGCCAGTTTTCTATCCACCTTACCGTCCATTCATCCAGCCCATACTTCTTTAACTTGCTGGCAAGAACACTGTGGGAGACTGTATCAAAAGCTTTGCTAAAGTCAAGAAATAGCACATCCACTGCTTTCCCCTCATCCACAGAGCCAGTTATCTCATCATAGAAGGCAATTAGGTTAGTCAGGCATGACTTGCCCTTGGTGAATCCATGCTGACTGTTCCTGATCACTTTCCTCTCCTTTAAGTGGTTCAGAATTGATTCCTTGAGGACCTGTTCCATGATTTTTCCAGGGACTGAGGTGAGACTGACTGGCCTGTAGTTCCCCGGATCTTCCTTCTTCCCTTTTTTAAAGATGGGCACTACATTAGCTTTTTTCCAGTCATCCGGGACCTCCCCCGATTGCCATGATTTGTCAAAGATAATGGCCAATGGCTCTGCAATCACATCGGCCAACTCCTTTAGCACCCTCGGATGCAGTGCATCCGGCCCCATGGACTTGTGTTTGTCCAGCTTTTCTAAATAGTCCCGAACTACTTCTTTCTCCACAGAGGGCTGGTCACCTCCTCCCCATACCGTGCTGCGGAGTGCAGCCGCCTGGGAGCTGACCTTGTCTGTGAAGACAGAGGCAAAAAAAGCATTGAGTACACTAGCTTTCTCCACATCCTCTGTCACTAGGTTCCCTCCCTCATTCAGCAAGGGGCCCACACTTTCCTTGACTTTCTTCTTGTTGCTCACATACCTGAAGAAACCCTTCTTGTTACTCCTAACATCTCCGGCTAGCTGCAACTCCAAGTGTGATTTGGCCTTCCTAATTTCACTCCTGCATGCCTGAACAATATTTATATACTCCTCCCTGGTCATTTGTCCAATCTTCCACTTCTTGTAAGCTGCTTTTTTGTGTTTAAGACGAGCAAGGATTTCACTGTTAAGCCAAGCTGGTCGCCTGCCATATTTACTTTTCTTTCTACACATCGGGATGGTTTGTTCCTGCAACCTCAATAAGGATTCTTTAAAATACAGCCAGCTTTCCTCGACTCCTTTCCCCGTCATGTTATTCTCCCAGGGGACCTTGCCCATCAGTTCCCTGAAGGAGTCAAAGTCTGCTTTTCTGAAGTCCAGGGTCTGTATTCTACTGCTCTCCTTTCTTCCTTGTGTCAGGATCCTGAACTCGACCATCTCATGGTCACTGCCTCCCAGGTTCCCATCCACTATTGCTTCCTCTACTATTTCTTCCCTGTTTGTGAGCAGCAGGTCAAGAAGAGCTTTTCCCCTAGTTGGTTCCTCCAGCACTTGCACCAGGAAATTGTCCCCTACACTTTCCAAAAACTTCCTGGATTGTCTGTGGACCGCTGTATTGCTCTCCCAGCAGATGTCGGGGGAAGTCACCCATGAGAACCAGGGCCTGTGATCTAGTAACTTCTGTTAGTTGCTGGAAGAAAGCCTCGTCCACCTCATCCCCCTGGTCTGGTGGTCTGTAGCAGACTCCCACCATGACGTTACCCTTGTTGCTCACACTTCTAAATTTAATCCAGAGACTCTCAGGTTTTTCTGCAGTTTCATACTGGAGCTCTGAGCAGTCATACTGCTCTCTTACATACAACGCAACTCCCCCACCTTTTCTGCCCTGCCTATCCTTCCTGAACAGTTTATATCCATCCATGACAGTACTCCAATCATGTGAGTTATCCCACCAAGTCTCTGTTATTCCAATTACATCATAATTCCTATACATATTTCATATACAGCCTAAAACCAAGCAGGGCTCTGAAAACCAAGCAGGGTTCTTTCTGGCTCGTGCATCATTGCCAATAATAAGGAGTCTGCAGGCCAAATCCAAGCCACACAGGGCACAAGGACATGAAAATAACAGTGTGCTTACCATCCTACAAGCAGGGCCGGCTCTGGCTTTTTTGCCGCCCCAGGCAAAAAAGCCGCCGGCCACCCCACTCCCCCGGCCGCTGCCCCGGCCAGGGCGCCAGCGGGGAGCACAGCCTGCCCGGCGGGGAGCGCAGGCTGGGAAGAGTTTTTGTTTGGTTGGTTGGTTGGTTTTTTTAAAAGAAAAAAGAAAACCCTTGAGCACCGCCCCCGCACCCAGGTGCCGCCCCAGGCATGTGCCGGCCCTGCCTACAAGACTTTATCAGACTTATAGAGATGACAGTGAGCAATTAAAACATACACACAAACCAGAGGCAAAGAAAACCATTCCCAAGACTAATCCTGACATGATAAATGTTACCAACTCTTTCCAGTAAATCTTACCACTAGGAATGGCAATTCCAGGGGGATCTGATAGAGGGAACACAATGAAAAGTAATGGAAAAATGAAGTGGAGGAAATAAAGGATTTCTCTGCATAGAGCTACAAAGCATAACATACTAATTATCTTTCTAAGGTGCTAATCCTACACCAAAATCAGCTAGCCAGTGGGACACTGGAATCTGTGGTAGCAGATCCCTACGTAGGATTGGGGACCTAAATAAGTAATTAATGCTTCAAACTGGTTTCAAAAGAAAAAGAATTCAGCCACCAGAAAAGGCACACTTTTACATACCATGAAGACCCAGGCCACAAGCAAACACAACAGAGCAGATTCACCATTGGGTTACACCAGTTCTACAGTGATGTAACTCCAATTAAATCAACAGAGTAGTGAATCAGGCCAGTGAGCTGGAGTAATATTCTGTTACAACTGTCACGGAGTGTGGGGGAGTCCGGCCCTGCACCCCTCTTCCCCGGATTCACTGGGAGTCTCAGCCAGCCAGTAGAACAGAAGGTTTATTAGAGATGCCAGGAACACAGTCCAACCAGAGCTTGTCAGTACATCCAGGACCCCTCAGTCGGGCCCTTCCGGGGGGCAGGGAGCTTAGACCCCAGCTCGGGGCTCCCTGCATTTCACCCCACAGCTCCAAACGGAGGCAGGGAGGCCAGACCCTGTCTGCCTCTCTCCCCTCCTCTCCAGCCAGTTCCAAACTGAGACTCTCCAGCCCCTCCTCCCCCTTTGTCTCCTTCCCGGGCCAGGAGGTCACCTGATCCCTTTGTTCCAACACCTCCAGCTCTCACCTTTGCAGGGGAAGGGCCGGGCCATCTGTTGCCAGGAGACAGGGCCATTCTCTGTGTCCAGGCCTCTGCCCACCCCTGCCTTCTAGGGCTTTGTAACAATCATGCACCCGTCGTCCCACCACCTAGATACTCAAGCACTGCATAGGGGAAACTGAGGCACCCACACAGTACTCAGGGAAACCTTAACAACAGTCCTAGTTCGTCACATCTCTCCCCCCTTCGAGACCGAACTGAGCGGGGTCACTTTAGCCAGTGACCTGGGGAAGTTCGAACCTGGTCACACCAGGCCGTTCCAGTTCCACGTGCTCCCTTAGGTCGGGTGTGCTTGATGGCACCCGCAGGCCCCATGTGGGAAGATTTATGCGGCCCGTGCCCTTTTTCCATCCCAAAACCCCTGGGGTTCAAGCTGAGATCAGGTCTTTTCCCAGCGCTCCAGTCTGGAGGGCTGTAATTCGGGCTGTCTTGGTTAAGAGCCTCCCTCTTGATCTGGTCCCCTCTCTGACCACGTGTCTGTGTCACCAGCCGCTCGGCATCGGCCCCTTTTCCTGGATGCAGCCACGTCGGGGCGGGGTGGTGAATATACACCGTAAAGCGCCACCCAAATAGATCCGGCTGCTGCTTCTTAAGGGCCTGCACCATGGCCAGGCATTCCCTCTCTGTGGCCTGACCGTTCTGCCTCCAGGGCAGCAGCTCCTTGCTCAGATACCCGATGGGGTGTCTCCCCCGCTTCGCATAGGCCTGCATCAGCACCGCGCCCAGCCCTGTGTCTGAGGCTTCGGTGAACACTGTACAGGGCTTGGCCCGGTCTGGGTTTACTCGATCTATTGGGCCCTGGATTAGAGCCTCCTTCAGCGCACAGAGAGCCCTCTGGCCCTGCTCGGTCCAGACTGTCTCGTCTGGCTTCTCCTTCTTACCTAGCTCTGTGATGGGGGCAGCTAGGGAGCTAAAGGGGGGTACAAACCTCTGGTAGTACCCCGCCATCCCGCTAAAGGCCTGGACCTGTTCCTTGGTCTGGGGAACAGGCCAATCTCTGATCGCCTCCACCTTGGCCAGCCCTGGGCTGTTGAATGACTGGTTCACCTCTAAAGCCAGCCTGTCCTTGGCCTCTCTCTCCAGGTTCTGGGCTCTTTTCCCAGTTACTCTGAATGGGGGACACCTGATGGGAGGATGGGCTCCCATCTCAGGGGAGAGATCCATCAGGGGGTCTTCCCCCTTCTCCTCCCAATCGTCCCTTACCAGTTCTAGGGGTCCCCTTACTCTCCTCCCATACCACAGCTTGAAAGGGAAGCCCCCTGGTGATTCCTGGGGCACTTCCCTGTGCCATCGGTGGGGCAGGTACTTGTCCCAGTCCTGTGGATGCTGATTTATACAAGTCCTCAGCATCAGCCTCACGGTCCCTTGAACTCTCTCCACCAGCCCCTTGGACTGAGGGTGATATGCAGAGGCCCAGGTGGGCCAGACCCCACCTTTCTCCCACACGCCCCGGAGCCGGGCTGAGATGGCCTCGGATCCCTGGTCTGTAAAGACCTCGCTGGGGACCCCCATTCTGCTGAAGATGGTCAGCAGCGCGTCTGCCCCGGTGCAGGACAGAGCCACCACCTCTGGGTAGCAGGTGGCGAAATCCATCACCACCAGGATGCATTTCTTCCCTGACCAGGTTGCCCTGCTGAGGGGGCCCACCCTATTCATAGCCACCTTCTGGAAAGGTTCCTCTCTGATGGGCAGGGACCTCCAGGGATCTTCTCCCTTACCCCGGGCCAGGTACAATAGCCAGTGATGATACTTCTGGGGCCCCACCGGCTGCCTCATGATTCCCCACAGTTCTACTTCCCCTTGGGGAGCCCATTCCCGGCACAGGGATTCCTTCTCCCACAGGGATCTGTCTCTGCAGTCTTCCCCAAGGGGGTTTGCAGCGCTGTGGCCAGCAAGTTCCCTTAGCTTCTCCAAGGCGGGATCCCTCTGCAGCTCACTGGCCAGGCCTGGGGTCACCGCCCCACTAAGCCCTGTCCCTGGTGGCTCCCTCCCTGCCGTGGAATCACTTCCCGGCCGCACCTCTGGACCAGGCCAGCCTGGTTGGCAGCCGTCCTGCCCTGCCTGTGTGTCCCCCCACTCAGCTGGGGTCTCCGCTCCCCCCGTGCTCAGCGCTGCCCTGGCTGTCCCTGTGGGGCCAGGCAGCGAGCTCGCTGCTTTGCTCTCTGCATCAGAGATTGCCTGAGCCACCTCTCCATTGTGCAGGGGGGTGGGGAGCATCTCTCTGTCCCACCCCGCCCTAGGGGTCTGGTTACAGGCAGGAAGGTAACCGGGGCCTGGCAGCTCCTCCCCCCTGCCAGCCAGGTCATTTGCATTTTCACTGACCATTTCCCTCTTAGCCAATTGGTTCCCTGAGTTCAAATTCAAATCCTCGGCCGTTACAGGGCCAGGGCCTGGATCCTGTCCCAAAGATACACAGTCACCCCCCAACAGCACCTCACCGCTGATATCCTGGAGAACCCCAACAACCAGCCAGCCCGACCCCTCCTGGGTCTGCACAGGGATCTGGGCCATAGGCAGGGCGAATGGGTCCGTCCCTGGGACCCTCACCCAGGTCACACAGCCACTCAGCATCTGGTGGGGGTGCACCATCCGGGGCCTGACCACAGTTCTCTCTGTCCCGGGATCTCGCCACCCCAAGAATGTCTCTCCATTGACCATCACCTTCCGCTCCCACTGGGGGTCCATAGGGCTTGAGTCCAGGGCCAGGAGTGGAAATCCGTCCACCATCCCACCCATCTGGCTGGCGGAGTTTATGGCTTTGGGACCCAGCAAGGGGGTTAGATCCCGGGGCTTTTCTGCATGGTCTCCCTGGTTCCAATCACCAGCCTGCTCAAAGGCAGTGAGGTGGGCCTCTACATCCCCACCCTCCTTAACCAGGGGCAGCAATTTAGGATCGAGGTTCCCTGCGGAGCTGGCACCCCGGGATCTATCCCCACTTACCCCTGGCCAGTCCCCTATGCCTCTCCGTTCCACCACCGCCAGTTTATGCTGCTGCTCATGCTTCTCCTGTAGATCTCTCTCGGGCTCTCGCTGTCTCTCACAGTCCTCTTGCTCTCTCGGACTCAGCTCCAGTTCCATCCATCTCCGATCCCCTGCTGGGGAACCCGATCGTGAAGACCCCCGTCTGGTTGGGGACCAGACTCTTGGGGATGCCAGGCTACCGCTCCAGCTGCTCCCAGATCCTGCTGTAGCCCCATCGGGGTCAGGAATCTGCTCCTTAGAATGGTCATCCTCCTCCAGCTGCACAATTAGCTGGGCTTTAGTGAGCTTCCCAATGCGTATCCCTCTCTTTTTGCACAGGGTTACAATGCTTCTTTTAAGGAGAAAGCGATATGCCATCACTTCACTGCTCCCAAGTTGCTGTGGATTCGCAGGCCTGTGTGCTCTTAGCTCCCCACGGTTTCCAGGAAGAACCCCAAGTGTGCCAGCCCTTCTCCAGGTCACCGCCTCTTTGCCAGGGTCGAGCCGCAGCTCCTCCGCCCCTGGGTCCACTCACGGCACCCCCAGGGGAACCCTGTCACTGCAAAAATCCTTCTCTCTCCCAGGGCCAAGCCGCAGGCTCCTCCGCCCCGGGACTGCTCACTGCAGCCCCCAGGGGGACCCCATCATTGCACAGTCCTTCTCGCTGGTCACACACTCCCAGGGGTTAAGCGTAGCTCCTCCGCTCCCCGAAACCGCTCCTCTGTGAGCCTTCAGCACGCCTGGACCTCGTTAGCCCCCCTTCGTTCTACTGCTCCCCAGTTACTTACTGCAGGAAGCGCCTTCCACGAGGTGCAGTACATCCCACCGCTACCACCAGTTGTCACGGAGTGTGGGGGAGTCCGGCCCTGCACCCCTCTTCCCCGGATTCACTGGGAGTCTCAGCCAGCCAGTAGAACAGAAGGTTTATTAGAGATGCCAGGAACACAGTCCAACCAGAGCTTGTCAGTACATCCAGGACCCCTCAGTCGGGCCCTTCCGGGGGGCAGGGAGCTTAGACCCCAGCTTGGGGCTCCCTGCATTTCACCCCACAGCTCCAAACGGAGGCAGGGAGGCCAGACCCTGTCTGCCTCTCTCCCCTCCTCTCCAGCCAGTTCCAAACTGAGACTCTCCAGCCCCTCCTCCCCCTTTGTCTCCTTCCCGGGCCAGGAGGTCACCTGATCCCTTTGTTCCAACACCTTCAGCTCTCACCTTTGCAGGGGAGGGGCCGGGCCATCTGTTGCCAGGAGACAGGGCCATTCTCTGTGTCCAGGCCTCTGCCCACCCCTGCCTTCTAGGGCTTTGTAACAATCATGCACCGTCGTCCCACCACCTAGATACTCAAGCACTGCATAGGGGAAACTGAGGCACCCACACAGTACTCAGGGAAACCTTAACAACAGTCCTAGTTCGTCACAACAACCAAGCACATTTTTACATCCTCTGAAACTTTACAGCGAAATCATAAAAGTTATAGAAAGGTAGGGCTGGAAAGGACCTAGAGAGGTCATCAAGTCCAGCCCCTTGTGCAGAGGCAGGACCAAATAAACCTAGACCATCCTGACCTAGACCACCTGATTGTCTAACCTGTTCTTGAAAACCTCTCATGATGGGGATTCCACAGCCTCCCTTGGAAGCCTATTCCAGTATTGAATGACCCTTACAGTTGGAAAGTTTTTCCTAATATCTAACCTAAATCTCTCTTGCTGCAGATTAATTCCATTGCTTCTTGTCCTACCTTCAGCGGATGAGGAGAACAACTGATCACCATCCTCTTTATAAGAGTCCTTATATTTGAAGACTTATCAAGTTCTCTCCCTCAGTTTTCTTTTCTCAAGACTAAACATGCCCCGTGTTCCTAACCTTTCCTCACAGGTCAGGTTTTCTAAAGCTTTTTTTCATTTTTGTTGCTCTCCTTTGGACTCTCTTCAGTTTGTCCACATCTTTCCTAAAACGTAGTACCCAGGACTGGACACAGTACTCCAGCTGAGATCTCACCAGTGCTAAGTAGAGTGAAACAATTACCTTCCATGTCTGACATACGACACTCTTGTTAATACACCCCAGAATGCTATTAACCCTTTTCACAACTGCATCACATTGTTGACCATATTCAATTTGCAATCCATTGCAATTCCCACATCCTTTTCAACAGTACTACCACCTAGCCAGTTATTCCCTGTTTTGTAATTGTGCATTTCATTTTTCCTTCCCAAGCGAAGTACTTTGCAGTTGTCTTCACTGAATTTCATGTGGTTGATTTCAGACCATTTCTTATTTATCCAGGTCATTTTAAATTCTAATCCTGTCCTCCAAAGTTCTTGCAACTCCTCCCAACTTGGTGTCATCCACAAATTTTTTCAGCATACTCTCCATCCCATTAGCCAAGGTAGCTTTTAACTCTTTGAAATGCTGAATTATTTTCACAGGTATCATTCACTATAATCATTTGGCTGCCGGCATTAGCTAAACAAAATCACAACTCGTGTCTCCTTCTTTCTGTACATTGATAAGTAACCCTGCTTTGCGTACATTCAGAGAACTGCAGAATACATTTTGGACATTTCTCCCCTCTTTAGCTATATTGTTCCTTCCTTTCCCATTTCTGCTGTGGGCAAGCAAAATGATAAATCTGCTTAAATAAAAACAAGAAAGTCCTGGAAGTTGAGATCAAAGAAACAAGTCTTATATTTAAAATAACAATGTCTATGGTGGGGGTGCGGTGGAAGTGATAGTCCTTGAATAGATTTACTTATTTGGTCTATTGCATTTTCCCCACTCCTTTCTTCAGATCATTTATCTTCGTTGGAACCTTTCAGTGCTGCCATAGGCCTCACAAGCTATATCTTTTCTTTGATCAACTAAAATAAATAAATAAATAGAAGCAATACAGCTCAGAAGTGACTGGAACCGTTCCCAGAATATGTTTATCCTTGTCTGCATGATGAATTAAATGAGATTTTTCTTTTTAAACAGGTAAATGCAATTAGTGGCTCCTGACGATAGGCTGAAGTGCATGTATACAGTACCCACAGAGTGTAACCTCTGAATAAATCCTCCTATCGCGTTCAAGTGCACACATCAAACCCAGCTGTGCCAATATTCCTGTAAGGCCCGATAAGCTGTTTCTCAGAATCATAGGACGGGTTCTGAATTCATCTTTCTGAAGCTCTATGCAGCGGTAAAGCAGCTTTCCTGGCTGCTGGCCCACCACGCTGTTCCTGATTCTCCGGGGATACCACTCTCTTGTCAACAGCCGCTGAAGGCCCCTTCGGGCGTTATGATCACCTACGAGTGCTTCTTTCTCTGGGGTGGAGCTTGTGACGGTGCCCTTCCTGGTATGGTAATTGAGTTCAGGGCAACGACCTCAGGGGATGAACACAGCATGTCCAGTGTCTTCAGCGGCAGGCTATTCAGTGGCAAGCTATTCCCCGTGAGGGGCCACGGACCCAAAGACAGCTGACTGCCATGACTGGCAGCCCCATTCCAGAGCTCCGCCTGGAACAGGAGGTGGTCCAATGGTCTGACTGCCTCATTGAACTGTCCACAAAATTGCACAAGTTACAGCTGCTTATAACCCTCTGAAGAGGATCAGCAGTCACTGAACACAGCAGAGCCGAGGTCTGTATTAAAGTCTAGCAGCAGCTGTTAAATATGAGATGATTTGTTACGATGCCATTAACTGTGTGAACGCTCTACTGCTTTCCATAATATTGCAAAGTACCGCTTTCCAGACATAAGCCCAATCCTCCCCAAAATAAGTGGCAACCAGCCGGGAAGGACAAGTCCCCCCCGCACCTCCCTCTCTCCGGATCAGAGATAAGGACCCCCTTCCATTCTCCACAGAGATCAAAGTTATCAGAGATCTCTTGTCCCTGTTGCCTCACACCAACTAGCAGCAGGGGGATAGGGTTTTTTTTAAGACCGTCCATTGGTCGACCAGAATCAGCCCATCTCCCCTTTTGGGGCTGCACATGGAGTGACTGAGGCTGGGGCTAGAGAAGTCAAGGACAGGGAACAGAAGAGGAACTCAGGTGGGGGGTTCATTTACCCAAGTTCTCCTCTAACTCCCTGCCTGAGAGTGGCTTTTGGCCCTCCGCAGAAGACTGCGTCCCACCAATCTCTTCAGGAAGAAGGACAGAGTCAGCACCCATCAGCTTCCACCACCTGTGCAGCTTCAACTCCGGGTCCCTTGTGCTGGATGAGTGGTAGAGCTGAAAACCTTTGTATTTCTATAATTTGCAATTGGCCTCACACAGCTCGAAAAGAAATAAAATCGCAGTGGTAAGCGGTTGTGCTATATGGTATGTTGGGTGGCTTAGCAGTACTTCTTAGTCATATTATTTTATCAGTAACTATCATTCTGACTCCTTTATGTTACAGTTGTACACTGAAGTATCTGGTTAGTATTGAAGAATGGCCAGGAGTCTGTACAGACTGTGTAATTTCCTCCTCTCACTTACCAACACAATATCCCACAAGGTTCAGGTACTGCTCCTCCTTGCAGCTAGTCCTGCACTTCCCACTCACAAGGGCTGCATGAGGATGGCAGGTTATGCAGTCAGAGTCTGAAGGACCATTGCACTTTTTGCAGGATGGATGGCAGGCTGCATGAGAAAACAACACTCATTGTTAAGATACTCAGTACCTCAGCAAAACATACATATACACACACACGATATATATATATATATATATCGAGAGAGAGTATCATAGGGCCCAATTCTCCTTTGCCCAGCACCATCCCTTGTCATCATTTACACCTCTGCAATGAAGGTGTAAATTGCTACCCTGGGTGCAAGTGACTAGCAAATTCTGATCTGGAAGGATTTCACTCTCTCTCCTCTTTTGGCTTGACAAGGTGCAAGCAGCGGGAAATTTAAGACCTTTGTGCTTGTCCTCTGCATAAATCAAGATCTAAATCCATATAAAATATAGAGATCATCTCCCAGTCTGTGTGTATATATACATACACACACACAAACACATGCACAGCGAGAGACAGGGGAGAGATAAAGGATACATGATGGCATTAGGGTGACCAGGTGAGAGAAAAAAAAAATCGGGACACTGACCAGACACGTCCCTGTATTCGGTGGCACTTTGGCAAGAGGTCCTTCATTCGCTGACAGTTGATGGCAGCGGCAGGTAATGTGTCTTGCCGCCGAAGAACAAAGTACCCACCGCCGAAGTGCCATCGAAGACCATCAGCAAGTGAAGTACCCGCCGCCGAAATGCCGCCGAATCTCTGGACGTGCTGGGTGAGTTTAAGGGGAAAGAAAAAAAAAAGTCCCAAAATAAAATATCGGGACAAATGGCATCCCGACCGTACTTCAGTCGGGACGCGGGACAAATCACTCAAAATCGGGATGGCCATGTCTGGTCACCCTAGATGGCATGGTATACAAGTTTTATTAGTATGAGTTTGGGATGGCCACATTACTCATGAATGGGGAAGCCAGGAGTGATTTATGAAGGTGTCCCCCAAACTCACGTCAATAAAACCTAAATACCAAGCCACATACTTAACAGTAAAACTACTCCAGAAAGAGATTAAGAGTGTTCTAAAGTATTTTATCGAGACAATGTTTTGCATCCTTCTACCTATAAAGCCAGGAGTCTTATTACCAGGATTCCAATTGTGCAGACCTCTGAGGGAAATAAAAAAAATACTGAGACTAATGATGTGTAAAAACCTCTAAAAATTACCTTGAAAAAGCTTTCCTATGAATAAAAATGTGCAACTTCAGAAGTGTAACAACTTCTCAGGACCTCCCCAGACTAGAAATAATTGCAGGATCTCTATGGAAAGCTAGGAATCTCCCATTTCATATAATATATATTTCATATAATATAATATAAAGCTCCTTCTTCTAGCCCTGAAAGGTCATCATCACCTATTTCTGACTGGGCCTCCTGCCCATTATTAGTCAGAGTCTGGGAAAAATGGAATGAAATATTTTAAAGACTGTAAAAATCGGGTAGACGCAGGTTATATTAACATTATTGCTTGTGCCTGTTTAAAAGCTGCAGATGTTCTATGTTGGCAAGGTAGGTGCGAGATGAGGTAGTTTTCTTTATACCTATGTTTGACACTTACACATTAATACCATCCCAGGATCAGACACACTGCAATGCAACATACAGTTAGCCACGAGCCAGGATCTCCGAGGTGGCAGTACAGAACAGCGAAATCAATGTCATTTTTGTAATCACTTGCCCAATAAACATCTTTAGAGAGTATTTCTTGGCTAAAAACCAATAAATAGAACATGGGATCTCAGAGGATCTTCATTTCTCCAATTTGGAGGCCTCCTACCCAACAGTAACCAGTTCATCGAAGAAATTTAGTATCATTTCTGAACATATCTAGCCCAATACACATTTATGGACAATGGCTGCAATCTGATAAAAGCAACTGATAACTTTTATACGATGTCTGAGGGACATATCACATTTTTAACTCCCCCCCCCCACACACACACACACACTTTCCTGTTTTGAAAGGCAGAAAACTATTTCCAGCTACATAATGCCTACACACAGAGCATTTGATGGTTTTCTAAAAGATGTTCTGGAGCATTCTTTGTAACTAGAAAATACATTACCCTGAACCCTGCTGGCTGGAAAGAAAGATAACCCAGTTAAGTCCGTTGCTTCCCTCCCCGGCACAGTCCAATTTTGTTTTCATCTCCGTATTTAAATCTATTGGAGGTAACATCTGCACAACAGCCAGAGTCCCATTCAGCTCGCATACTCACATGTACAACTCCCACTGAAGTCAATAAGCCAAATACAGCTCCAGCACAAATCCACTTCAGTTAGTGGAGTTGCACCCAGTGACACCAGCAATGAATTTGGCCCTAAGAGAGTGGCACCCATGTATATGAGAGCATCACTGGACAGCCTAGCTTTGCTCCTTCACTCTCCTGTTTCTGTGATGCATTTAAACTGTAAGATCTTCAGAGCAGGGACTAAGGCCACGATCGTGCAATGCTCTATCCACTGGACAATACTGCCTTGGTAAAACCAGCCCTTCTGAATGCAGAATCCTGCTTAAGCCCTACACAGTATGTTAAAGAACTCTTCCCCCATGGTATGTTGGCTGAGAACACCACTGCAGCCTATTGCAATAAAATGCAGCATATTTTCACTCCAATCCAGTAGAGCAGAGCGGGTTATAATTTTTTATTTAACGTGTATGTCCGTCTCTCTCTCTGGTAAAATAATCCAGTTGCTGAAGCTAGACCATATGAGTCTCTCCTGAAATTACTGAATAACCTCCTATAACCTGACAGCGTGTCTAATTGCATTGAAATGTTCAAGCAGTAAGATGCAGCAGTGTATACTGTAGGCCTCCACGCGATGCACTCACCGTGGCAAAGAGCATTCTGGCTGTACAATCCTTCCGGGCACTCGGATAAGCACTTGCCATCAAGTAGGACACGGGGGGAGGAGCAGGCCGTGCAGTTGTGGGGAGCTCTCCCCGTGCAGGCTGAGCATGAGGAGTGGCACTCTACAGGGGGGGAAAAAAGAAAACAAAGAGGAAGACAAATTGGTTTCCCGCCTGTGTTTGCTGTTGCTGTCCTGGACTGAGATGATTTAATTCACCTGCTAGCTTACCCCTTCCCCTAAGGCAATAAGACATATACTCGACAGGCTTCTCTGCCAGTGAAAGGCCGTAATATAGGTAAAGGTACAAATGCTGTCTTCCGGGAATATTTATATAAAGAGCAACCACAAGTAACTGCATTTAACCAGCCTCTCTCACAAAGATCTCGCTTGCGTCCTAAGAACAGAGGGGGGGAGGGATAGCTCAGTGGTTTGAGCATTGGCCTGCTAAACCCAGGGTTATGAGTTCAATACTTGAGAGGGGCCATTTTGAGATCTGGGGCAAAAGTCTGTCAGGGGACAGTATTTGGTCCTGCTAGTGAAGGCAGGGGACTGGACTCAATGACCTTTCAAGGTCCTTCCAGCTCTATGAGATAGGTATATCTCCATATATTCAAAAGATTTGGGTGCATGCTGCTGTCTTAGGCCATGTCTATGCTCACAAGCTCCCAGCATCCAGCCCCTAATACCTCTCTCCCTGCACCCTAAGCTGTTTTCAAACTTTTTGAGCTAAGCCCCCCACCTTTGAGTTATACTTTTTGGTTGCGCCCCCCCCCCCCCCCCCCGAACCCAGACAGGTTGGGTGGCCTGTTGAGGTGAGTCATGGGGTGGAGGTGGCTCTCCCTCCCCAGATCCCACTGTGTGGAGCTGACCCGAGCACCGCTGGCCGCTGCCCCCCCAAAACAGAAGTCAAACTACGCTTATGCCCAAGGCAGCCCTACCCCTGCTGGGCCCTGGAGTTTGCCTAACATGTCAAGGGGGGGCCTCAGAGAGAAAAAGGTTGAGAACCCCTGCTGCGGAACACAAAGTCTGGGGCAGGCAGGGACTGTTTCTACGAGTTTACAGTCTAAACAGACAAGACGGACAAAGGATGGGAGGAAACAGGCACCAGGAGGTGAAGGAACTTGCCCAAGGTTACTCAGTGGGTCAGTAGCAGAGCTAGGAGCAGCACCCAAGAATCCTGACTACTAGTGCGGTGCCCTTTTCCACTGGAGCACAGAGCCTCTGGTGTAGCTAATTCCACTGAAATCAAGAGAGTTAGACCAGGGATCAATTTGACCCAATGTTGTCAGGGAAATTTAAAGAGTTTCAGATTATGTACCTGAGAAATCCAAACCTGTATGGAGAAAAGTTTCAAGCCCGACCTCTCAAACAATAAATGCGAATTCTGCCTATTTACAGGCATTTGTACGTGTCAGTTGCAGAGTTTGCATTGCTAGAAGGATGAATGAGCAACATCCATCGGGTTACTTTTAGAGCCAAGCCCCAGTTAGAGCTGGGGCTCCCGGCTTCACGGCAGCGAGTCTGGGAGCCCTGGAAGGCCAGTGCTTTCCCCACTCTGTGGACCCTGGCAGCCTATGTCATGGCAAATTCGTTGAACCCAAGATGCTTCGGTGTAATGCGCCAGGTTCTAAAATCAGCATCTTCCAATGAAATTGTTTCTTAGAAATATTCCAACCTGCTCGGCAGCGACCTTTAGCCGATGTATTGCCATAGCTCTATTGACTTAACTGGCACTACGACAATTTGCACCCGCTGAAGATCCGCCTCTAGACATTTAAGAATCAAGAAAAACAACAAGTTCTTGTTATCCGTCCCCACGCACAGAACTGCAATTGCACTGAAAACAATGACTGGAATTTTACTTGAAGAAACATATCAAGAATGATTGAATGATGTATTTGAGGCTGGCACAGAAAACACTTAGGACAATCAAGAGATGTTCTCTTCTCTTGCTTGCCTCTCAATCGCTTAAATCTATATACGTGCAAATTCCTTTTGTTTGGCGCCTGTCCAGCTGAGTGTAAGATGGATACAAACCTGACGCTGACGCCTTTGAGAGGAAAACCAGAGCACCGTACCTGTTACAGCCTGTACGGCTGATTGTTTTGCAGAACGGTCTTGTGTTAACAATGCATTTTTCTCTTTTAAGCACCTCTAAGGCAAGAAATGACCCTCCAGCAAATTTCTGTGAAACTAATATACTAGATGAGTTTTATGTTACAGTCACTGCCAGCAAACACAAAGTGTGTGGGGAGGAAGCACTCAGATTAGCAGAATATGTTGTACAGTTGTAGAGTATCTAGCCCAGGGGTCTCAAACACGCGGCCCGTGGAGCGCTTCCCTGTGGCCCGCCGGGCTCCCCGCACCACCCCCTGCCCCTCCTGAGTTACGTTCTTAAGTTCCACTGCCAGAACAGCTGTCTGGCGGCTTTGCGGTTTCTGGGCGGGAGGGGGGGAGAAGAGGCGAGCCGCCGGGCTCCCCCCGCCCCCCCTCCCAGTTACGTCCTATGGCTGCCAACTCCCCTCACCCCCGCCTCCCTCCCAGTTACGTTCTGTGGCCGCTAAGATCCCCGTTCCCGCCGCGCTGCTCCAAGGTTCTATTTTTACCCCCAGGCAGTTCCCGCCGCCAGAACAGCTGTCTGGCGGCTTCGCGGTTTCTGGGAGGGAGGGGGGAGGAGTGGGGAGCCGTGCGCTCAGGGGAGGAGGCAGAGAAGGGGCGGGGCCTAATGCAAGGGGTGGAGTGGGGGCGGGTCCGGGGGCAGCGAGGGGGCGAGGTCAGTGATGCCGCCCTCGGGCCAATGCACTAGTCCTCATGCGGCCCTCGTGGTAATTTGAGTTTGAGGCCCCTGATCTAGCCTATGAGAATGTTCATTCTGTGTACGGGCTCCTGGGACTCTTTCTGCACGGCTGTCGTTTGTAAAAGGACCATTTCACTTCAGACTTTGGTTGGCCATGTCATGCCTGCACTAATTCTGATCAAGCCAGCGCTCCAAATCTAACAGCGTATACATGGACAGTGGGACAGGTTGGCTGTCTTGAGTATGTCCCTAGAGTTTCAGAGGGGATTGTACTCAAGGGGCTAGCCCGTCCCACTGCTTGCCCTCCTGCAGCTACGCTACTGCTGTTAGCACACTAGCCACTACCTGGAAATTCCACCCCCAGCTCCAGGGTTCTTCTAGCTGGTTGCAACATCCGGACCAGCGCTCTTAGTCTGGGTTTCGCTGACCCAGTGCAATCTACAATGGTTTCCTCTCGGCATGGCTGGGAAGCCACAAGCGTTCCCTCTGTATCTGTTCAGCCTGTCCTCCAAACTCCATCCCGCAATGCAAGGCCTCCTGTTTGGAGTTTACCGAAAAGTCTCTGTTCCCAGTGACAGTGCTGGGCATTATGGGATAGGTCCTTCAGGATACCCAGATTACATTAAGGTAGCCATGACTGAAAGGTGTGCTGGGTGCAGACTTGCTAAAACAGTTTTTTTTTAAAAAGCAGCACTCTTGTTCATAGAATATCAGGGTTGGAAGGGACCTCAGGAGGTCACCTAGTCCAACCCCCTGCTCAAAGAAGGACCAATCCCCAATTTTTGCCCCAGATCCCTAAATGGCCCCCTCGAGAATTGAACTCACAACCCTGGGTTTAGCAGGCCAATGCTCAAACCACTGAGCTATCCCTCCTCCTCTGTTAAACTGCTTCAGGGCCAAGCAAGACAACTAAACGTTTTCTGCAACAACTTCTGCACTTGGGGCTCGCTCCTGCTCCAGTTGAAGTCGCCGGTGAAACTCCCGCCATTGCGTTCAATGGAGCGGGAGCACCAATGCAGACCTACCCTAGGAGCCATAAAAATGTAACTGGACCTGCTGGAATCTTACACATTTTCAAAATGATATTTTCTCTCTGAAACACCAGCGTTCAGGACAAACATCAGCTGAGCACATGTAGGTTGTGAAACGCTACACGTTTCAGGCCGATAACTTATTGGTGCCACAAGCCAGACAGTAGCTTGTAGCATGTCACAAGCACATCCAGTATCTCACACACACACACACACACACACACACACACACACACACACACACACACACACACACACACACACACACACACACACACACACACACACACACACACACACACACACACACACACACACACACACACACACACACACACACTCAGTCATTCCCAATACTGTATTTAAAACCTAATGAAGACCGGCACGTACGTTGAAAGCACTTAAGAATCATTTGGCCAGCTCTTTTCCTCACCTCTGCACACTCTGGTGTTCTCGAGGTAGAATTGAGCTTTGCACTGAGAAAGGCAAATGCCATACGGTGCCCCCTCGAGGAGCTGCCCAGGCTGCAATACCTCCTCTGGCTTGCTGCACTGGGTGCAGTGAGAGTTCTCCGGACCCACACAGGCACGGCAAGACGGATGGCAACCTATACAAGAGCAATGGAATATGAAGTCATGGATCAAGGGACAGCATCCTTCAACTGACAGAAGCCGGATAATCTGAATGCAAACAATAGAATCCTGTCATAAAAATGAGAGCTGGTGGGAAGAATAGATAAATCGTCTTCTTCAGCCCCCTCGTGAGGATTGCTCCTTACAGTAGATTCTTCAAGCATTACGCTTGGATGGGTTTCTCTTAGGGTGACCAGACAGCAAATGTGAAAAATCGGGACGGGGGTGGGAGGTAATAGGAGCCTATATAAGAAAAAGACCCAAAAATCAGGACTGTCCCTATAAAATCAGGACATCTGGTCACCCTAGTTTCTCTCAAGCACCAGCCAAATTTGACTCCCACTGAAGTGACGGGAGTTTTATCACCCATTTCTGGGGGAGCAGAAAAAGGCCAATGCATCTGAAAATCCCAACGTATAATTTTACATGAGTTAACTAACGGGGGGTGTGCAGCCTCCTTTGGGAGACTAGTCCACAATCCAATGGGATGCTTTGTTTTATATAATGAAATGGTGATAACAGATTTGACATCTTTTCCCAATTAAAAAAATAAATGAAAAATTTTCTTCAAAATCCTAAAGGGGAGAACACCACAACTTAGTGTTTTAGGCAACTCAATTTTCCTTTCACCTGCAGAGCTGCATAAACCAACACTGTGTTGTTGGGGAAGTGGGGAGATGGGGAGGAGGGGAAAATGATGGTTTTGAAGGGTTTATGAGAAGCGTAAACTGTTTCCCCTGAATGTGCATACTCTCCAGGGGAAATTACCTTTTGTCTTAGCAAATCCACTGAACTCTAATGTGAAATTGTATGCACATTTAACTGCCATCAGAAAAATAGAGGAAACATTGTCATGTTGGCCTATTGTGACAGGAGAGGGGGGAGGACGGGGGGGGACTCCAGAGGGAGCAAACCCTGGAGGGGAGAGGGGGGGAAAATAAAAAAATAATCATTTGTGTGTGTTTGTTGTGGGGGGGGAGGAGGGGGAAATGAAGCAAAAAGTGGGAATTTCACACACCTCACCTTGCTTCAGTATACGGGAACGGTGCAGAATCTCCGCTGCTCTAAATCAGCACAGCTCCACTGAAGCTAATGGAATTTCACTGACTCACACTTTAGTACTGAGGATCTAGTTCAAAATACGTAGTTTACCTTTGCAGACATTGTGGTCGTGATAAAAGCCCTCTCCGCAGGCAGGCAGACACTGGCCCTGGCGCAATCCCAGAGAAAGGGAACAGGAAGTGCACTGAGTGGCCAATGGTCCAATACAACGGGCACAAGAATTGTGACAAGCTGGTGGAGAAACAGAGAGCACGTAACTGGAATAGCATACTTCTATTCTGCTTGTAGCCATGCTGCCGGCTACTGTACCATGCTGCCAACCAAGTCATCTCTCACTTCGCACACATCCACAGTATTCTGTCACGTGTTAAAGTAATGACAGTGAGGCTAATAAATAATAAGAAAAATAATTCCCTCTTACATAGTGCTTTTCATTCATAGATCTCAAAACGCTTTGCAAAGGAGATCGTTTAAAATAATCCACCCCCGAGTTAACTGAGCAACTTAAAAATTCAAATCCCTGTCTCCTCAAACAATTCTGTACCCTACCCACTTGCAAAAGACAACGAGCTTCGGAATGTGCCTTGAAGGTCATCAGAAAGGTCACGCAACAATTGCCAAGCAGAAATGCCTCTTACCTCTGCATCTCTGAGTGCTGTCTGTGTAATACCCACCAGGGCATTCTGAAATGCATTTCCCACTGTGCAACACCTTA
Organism: Macrochelys suwanniensis; assembly: GCA_033296515.1. Classification (NCBI taxonomy): domain Eukaryota; kingdom Metazoa; phylum Chordata; order Testudines; family Chelydridae; genus Macrochelys; species Macrochelys suwanniensis. Next base: position 19,738,211 of record CM065779.1, on the reverse strand, counting down.
TCTGAAGCACAGGTTAAACATCTGGGTTGGTCTGAATAACATGTTTCACAGGACTGGTCACAAGCTGTCAAAGAGGACAGACCATTAATGAAATGGACTGGTATGAAAGGAACAGCAGTTGTATGTATCCCAATCTGGTTGTATGTATACAATACAGCAAAATACAGCCATGCCCCGCTCCTTCCTTGTTACGGAGGCAATTTCAAACGTTACAGTAAATCAAACCCTTCCTCTTGCCTTTCACTGCATGCCAAGTAACATATATGAAAGAAAACAGAACAGATCTCTAATTGCCCTAAAGAACTAGTGGAATTCAGAGTGGCACCGTAGTAGAAACAGCAGCCGCTTCTCTGCACTAGTGCTCTCACTACTGCTATCACCAGTGGAGATGCACTCATATTACAGCAACTGTGGAAAATTGTCAGTAAAGAATCAGTGAGATATGGCCTCTGGATACTCTGACAATCCTAAAGGTCTCCTCTTCTCAGGAATTGTAGATTCGAAAAAATATAGGCTCCCTGCCCAGATAAATTCTTAGCAATGTCTACAATTTTCATTTTCCATCAGAAAGAGACTTGAAAGTTAACACCCCATTGAGATGAATGTAAGGTGGAAAGATCACAGCTCTCTTTCCAATTCTCTGAATGCAGCAGACATCAGTTTGCATTCAGAGGGTTTTCTTCACAACCATAAGTATTCATCTGTGGAGGTGTAACTGCAGAGATAACATACAAGCATAACCAATTACAAGTGATGGAGAGACACTCATACAGGCATCCCATAAGCTTGTGATTTGGGAGTCTGGAATATGGACCAAGACTTGGACACAATCCCTGATGGCTCCTGTCCATAAAAACGGAAACCCAGCTGTTTGTGGAAATTATTCCACAATCTCATTATTGATATACCCTAGCAAAATAATGCTGAGCACCATCCTGAAGAGAACGCCCAAGAGAGAGAAATTTCTGGCTGAAGAACAAGCTGGGTTTAGACCCAAAAGAGGTACAGTGGAGCAAATATTCAATCTGCATGTGCTATGCAAGCTAGTGCTAGGAAATGGCGGGAAGGCGGTCCTTGTCCTCATGGATTTTACTGAAGCAGATGGCACAAGCCTCGTTGGGCAATCCTGCGGCCGGTCCGAGTTGGTGAAAATGTAATACGGCTGATACAAATGCTCTACGGCAGCGCAATGGCTTCGGTGTTTGCGGGGTATGAGCAAAGCAGTTGGTTTGACATGAGGATAGGAGTCAGGCAAGACTGCATGCCATTCCTGACCCTCTTCAACTGTTATCTTGAAGAAATTGTAAGAAGAGCCACTGATGGAAACCTACAGGAGGGTGTACACATGGACAAACAATTAGTCATCTGTGTTTCGCCAGTGATATTGATATTGACCTGATTGGATGGTCACAAGAAGAGGTGCAAAAATTTCTAGAAAGGGCAGCAGAGAACTTAGATATACAGAGATTGTATGAAAAGACAAAAGACAGTGGTGACATCTAAGTCTGTTGAAAAGGCAAAGATATTCCTACCCAAATCTGCAGAGGCACTGGAGTGTGTTGAGCACTCCAAAGAGCTGGGTAGTGTGACTACAAGGGATGCTGAACACTTAGGAACCCCAGACACAGAATTGGATTCATGACTGCCGCGCTAGCAACATTCAACCACATTTGGAGAAGGAAAGGTATTACCCCATGAAGTATAAAATGAAATTGCTGCAGTTTCTTGCCTCTGTGTGTGAGAGATATGGACACTAAGAAAACAGACACCGAAGAGGCTTTCTGCCTTCGAATTGAAATGCTATGCATTAGCTGTACCAGCTGCGCATTAGCTATACCTCACACATGACTAACAAGGAGGTAATCACCTAAATGTACAGCATAACTGGAGTGATAGCTGATATTGTCAAGACTATCTGATGAGAAAAATTGGAGTTTGCGGGACATGTGGGTTGGATGAGCAGAGGAAGATTGCCAGAGCAAGTTTTGCGGCGATTGGTGTCAAATGCCAGAGGAAGGGGACATCCACAGCGAGCATAGTTTGATGATGTGGATGGATGGATGGGAAGCAGTATGGTGCACTTCTTAAGGCTGTGTGAAGACCGTGACACGTGGCGGAAGATTGCTGGACAACAACTCCTGCATGTTGTGATTTTACTGTTCATTGAAATGTGATGCTACAGTGCTTTGCACTACTCGAATGATACTGAACTACATTGACACAGAGCAAGCTCCTAACGTACATGAGTTTGCCCCTCCTCATCATCCCCTTTTGGTGAGTTACTGGGTTAGCTGAGGCAGCACGCCTACTTTTGGGATTTCTACAGTGCAACAACGACCCTGTAAATCACACCAGAGCCAATTTCCTTCAGATAGATGGGACATCAGAAACTCTTAGGAAGGGCAGATTATCCCACATCTGCCTACTGAAGGGTTTGTCTCACCTCCTCTGAAGGAGCTGGTAGTGACCACTGTCAGAGAGGTAGTGACCACTGTCAGTGGTGTAGTGACCAGTAGATGGACCTTGGGTCTGAGCCAGTCTGGCAACTCCTATGTTTTTTCTCATTATCTGCCCAGCTCTGCCAGTCTCTAAAGACTTATATTCGTTGCCTCGTTTCCTTCTCTTTCTCTCTGTCCTTCCAAAAGATTCCCCCGTGCTGCAGGCATTGTTTAGTCACTGAGCTGTGATTACTGCACAGCTTCAAGCAACCTGCTGGCAAAGATCATCTCTCTTTCCATAGTCAAGTGGACTTCTCAAGCCCGAAGGATCATCTCATTTTTGCTTTCATGCTGCTCAGTGAACAAAACAGCCTTAAACCTTTCAGCATCTGATAATTTTAAATGAGCTAGTAATCTTATAAACAAGTAGCAGCATTTCTCACTAAATATTTATGGAATAGGTGTGTCTGGTCTCTCAGATCTATATCTACAATCATGTTTGCTGGCTGGCTACACAGCATATTGATTCCCTTCTGTCATGCATGTGCAAAGTTCGTGTCAGAGAAAAAGAGACACAGGGATTTACCATTGCAGATTCCACTCTTCATATAAAACCCGTGACCACAGCTGGCCGCACAGAGCCCAGCATTTAAAACGTGAGACCCGTCCTTGCAGGCCAAACAGTTGTTCTCGGCAGACCCCCAGCATGCAGAGCAGGACTCGTGACAAGCTGAAAGGAAAACGATTAACAGGTTAATGAACCACATTGCCACTGAGTTTTTAAAAATGAGTTTTGTAGCAATTTGCCTATTTGCACTTTCACTGCTAAAATAACAGACATTGTGTGCTTTTAAAAATCACGGGTGTGTTGAGTTTGGTATTTTCATCTGGGCTAGTCACGCTTTTGGGGAACTCCATTTACACCCCGATTTTGCATCTGCAAAATAGCCGAGTGAAAATCAGAACAGTGCCTGCGGCTACAATTAGACACTTACAGGAGCAACTCTGATTATTGTAAAATATATGTATTGGTATAGCATGGACCAGGACTTGGGCTTCATGGACTCAGTGGAAACAGTCTGCCCTGCATTACATGTAAACAAAACCACCAGATCTTTGCAGGCAGACTCCTGCAAGGACCCACTGACACCAATGGAACTACATGAGCATGCAAAGGTCCATCCATGAGGATCTGATTGCAAAGGGAGGGGGGTGGTCTAAGCAAATTGCTCCTGCAAAGAAAAAAAAATGGCCACCCTTCTGAAAATGATTTTTACTACCCTCCAAAAACTCTGCACTGGAGGTTATGAGCTGCTGAACTCCACCCCCCAACTGATTCTGTCTGACCAGGGAAGGAATTATGCCACGGAATCGTGGTTTGCTGGGAACTAGTAATTCATGGGGACAGGTTGAAACTCTCTCTTTGTGGCAGGTTCCCATTAAAGTGTACATTACGCCCTGTGAATCTTTTCCCTTATATAGCCAAAAGAAGAGGATGGAAATGCCCCAATTATAATGAGCGGGCTAATGCCTTTATCGTTGGGCAAACTCGGCACTAAGGCCAGCACCCAGTAATTGGTTGGCTATTCCTGCAGTATACTACATACATACACCGTGCAGGCAATGGATATGTTCTCTCTTGAGCAGAAGAAGACTAGTACATGCACAAGACTAGAGCAACCTTTCAACATACTAATTTTTTGCAAAGAAATGAAGGACTGTATGGGGCTAAATTCTGCTCTCCTACATAGCTGTGAGATGCAATTCACTTTGAGACTATGAGTTTAATTGAGAGGAAAATCCAGCCCACCCTGGTTAGCCTTTCATGGTATTTGTGTGGCTGTTACATCATGTTAAATCTTGCTGCCAGTACTCACACAACCTGTGCAAATTACAGCACTTTCAGAATTAATTTTTTTCCCCTGATTACACCCATATATGTTCTAAAGATTTTTCTCAACTTTATAGTTTCACAAGGCATGTCTATGCTTGTATTCCCGCCCTATGAAAGGTGGGGTGAAACAGAATCCTGAAGGTGTATGTCCTGAACATGCAGACATTCATGAAACCCACCTCTCAGGAAAACACAACTGTGTTTGCCATTTGTAAAGTAAGATGCAATCCTCCAGTGTGGTTGTACAGGAGGTTCTGCAGTGACGTTCACAACTCAGCAGCACTTGCATTCAGAAATTCAAATGGTATATGAAAGCTATTTCTAACACAGAAGGAGCTGCAATTATGGTACCCAGACTGTATAACACGCAAAAATCAGGAGGCAATGATAACAACTCATGAGGGAATAAATGATCCGCGTTGGGGAGCTTAAATTTCATTATCTAATGCACATTTATTTAAAGTAGGGATAGGAGAGAAGCCTGTTTAAAAAAAAAGAACAGACCCATGCTCCGCAGTGATCTGCCCCAGAATAGATAGGAATGAGCTCGTTTCCAATAAAAGAGGAACATGCCTAACTTTTTCAGGGCCAGCGAGGACAGAACGAAGGAGTGGATACTGCAATTAGAGAGCAGGATAGATGGCTGCCACGGACTCTAAACACGTTTATTTCCACAAAAATAAGGTCACTTATTTCGCCCCCGCCCCCATTTGTTCCAAGTTTTTTAATTCCTCTTTTATCTGCTGGAGTACATCACATTCTTCCCTGTTGTTTTTGTTTTATTAACGAGCTGGAGCATCTGTCTAGGTACACCGGACCCTTGCTAGAACACGGGGTTTGGGATCCATGCACATTAACGCGGGGGCCACGTTACCACGGATTCCAATTAAAGTAATTTAATTTGGGATCCATGGCCGCGGCCACGCTACTACCGAATTCGCGCTATGTAGACGCGTGTTCTAGCGAGGGTCCGCTGTACTTATATCACCCTCATGACCATAGGAGCTGAGAAGCACCTGACCATTAAGGGATTTTACCCTCACAACCCGCCCTGTGAGGTAGGGCAGTGCTATTACCCCCAGTGAACAGATGGAGAACTGAGGCTCAGAGACTAAGTGACTTGCCACAAGAATTGGACCTAACATTCCTGAGTCCAAGTCCAGTTCTCTGTTCACTAGACCATCCTTCCTCCTCTATCATCCCTTCCTACGATCTGTTGCTTTTCTTTCCACCCTTTTCTCTCTTCCCCTTCTGTTCCCTTGCAATTCGCTGCTCTCTTCCTCATCTTCTCCCCTCTGGTTTCTTCTTGCCTCACTCCTCCTCCCTTTCTCTGTCCTGACTTCTCCAGAGCATTATGGGCAGTCTGAGTCACACATATTAAGCCAGAAGAGATCAAAGCACAAGTCATAGAATTTCACCAGTAATTCCTGCAGAGAAGGCAATTATTCCATTTCACATGGGAACACTATCAAGCCCATAAACTTGTGATCAAATTAGAGCAGACATTCAGGCTCAATTTAAAGATCGCAAATGATGATAAATTTACCACTTCCCTTGGCAAAATTAACCAGTGGTTAATTTCGCTCGCTGACAGAAAGTTGTATTTGATTTCCAACTTCAATTTTTCTAACTTCAACTTCCAGCCATTGGCTTTTGTTATGCTAAATTCAAGAGCCCCCTAAAATCAGGTATGTTCTTCCTTTGTAGGTACTTACAGATCGTTATCAAGTCCCCTCTCAACCTTCTCTTCAATATGGCACATGGATGGAGCTCCTTAATTCTCTCATCCTAAAGCAGGTTTTCGAGACCTTGAATCTTTCGTGTAGTACAGGGGTCAGCAATCTTTCAGAAGTGGTGTGCCGAGTCTTCATTTATTCACTCTAATTTAAGGTTTCGCGGGCCAGTAATACATTTTAACATTTTTAGAAGGTCTCTCTCTCTAAGTCTTTAATATAGAACTAAACTATTGTTGTATGTAAAGTAAATAAGGTTTTTAAAATGTTTAAGAAGATTCACTTAAAATTAAATTTAAATGGAAACCCCCCCAGACCAGTGGCCAGGACCCAGGTAGTGAGAGTGCCACTGAAAATCAGCTCGCCTGGTGTAGTACATCTCTGAACACCCTTCAATTTTTCACCATCATTTTTCAAGTTATGACACCAGCACGGAACACAGGATTGCCGCAATAGACTCACCACTGCCACATGCGCAAGTTACATCATCTTCCTGACATTCCCATTTACACACTGGAGAACTGCAGAAGCCCTTTGGGACACAGGATCACATCGGGAGCTCATGGTCAGCTGATTGTCTGCAATGACCTCTAAGTCCTTTCCTAAATAAGCTCCCCATCCTGTAAGCATGGCCTGCGTTCTCTGCTCCTTAATGTATGTCCCTGCATTTGGCTGCCTTAAAGCATATATTGTTGTTCTGAACCCAGATTAGTCAGGGCAATTAAGATTGCTCTGAATCAGTGACTATTTTTCATGGTCATTTACTGCCCCAACCTATCTGCAAAGTGAAACTCACTACAGTCATTGTCAAGTTTCACTTTGAACACAGGCAACAAAGAGGAAGGGATTGGAACAGGATGGGCAAGTTTTAGGCAGCGAGAGTTTAGGGGCAAGCAGGATGTGGAACACTTCATTGGAAACCAGGCAGATCTCTGCTCAGGCCAGACGCGGATGCAAACCAGCACTATTTGAAGGTCAGATCCGTTTGGTTAAGTACTCCCCCTTCTCCATCTTGCTCCAATTCCCAGTTGCCTCCCCTGCCTTTGGCAATGATCCTGCAAAACCAATGCAGGATCTCAGGAGCCCTGGAAGCCTCTACTAAGGCAGATGTTGTCTTCACATTTTATCTTCCTCTGGGGTGCGATGACTTCTGAGTTATTGCTGATCTAGCAAAGCCAGAGAGACAATAACAAACAGCTCAGCAGAGGCTGCCAGACCTACTGAGAAGACGCAATGAACTTGGCAGGATAGCGCCACGAGCATGGAACCTTTTGGGGTCAAGGCCGTTGGGAGTCAGGGAAGGAAAGAGAAGTACTGAGAGTCTGCGGAACGAACCAGAGAGCTGATCTTGGAGGAGGGACAAAGGAAGGATCAGGGACCAATAGCTTGAAGAGTCTGAGGGGGAAGAGGAGGATGAGGATGACGAGGGGCAGACTGGTGGGGCCTGAAAGAAGGGAGGGAAAGAAAAAGAATCAAAACTACAGATCATTCTCAATACGTTAAACACTCCTGAATCAAACCTCTGAGCCTCTCAATTCATTTCAGCCAGGTTAGCATTGGCAGTGAAGCTAATTGCTCAGATAAGGTTAATGAGTAACTTTCTCAGGTGGCTCCCCTGAACAAAGTACTTGCCAGGAAAGACAGTGATTAGCTTGGCCTCCTTTAAATGCACGGCTACAGCTGTCAGGTCTACCATGCATGCTGGTGCTGGACTCAGGCTCCACTAACATGGCCTCCAGCAAAACCCATCCACTTCCATATTCAAAGAAGTGGCACCTGCATGGTATCAGCTGCAGGTCTCCCAGTGAATATCAAACATGGCCCAATTTGTGCTCTTATATAAACGTTCAGCTCTCATGCCCACAGTGACAGGCATCAGGCAACTTCTCTTTGCCTACATGCCCTGAGGGTTGCTGGTTTAAAAATGCACCAGCTATTGATATCCCCCCGATATCTTTGTTCTGTTTGTCTACAGTAACCTAAACACTAAAAGAAAGTGCATCAATAGAAACTATGTGGTTGCTGGAAAGCAATCTCAGACTGCCTGGCTTTGCTCAGCTCAGATCTTTCTAGAGATAACTGATTGGTGATGTTGCTTGCAAGGCAGGCTGGAACGCAGAGCATGCATGGGGCCAAGGGAGAGAGGACATATGCTATAGAACCAAACAGGAATAAGTGAAGTGTCACATCACGCCCATATTCTTCATAGAAATATGCTTATGATATGAATATGGCATAACTAAGATGTACTGGATGCAAAATGGGTCTTGTGAGATATCAGTCGAAAGGTTATGATTTACCAAATATGATTATCCTATTTGTATGCATGTATCATTGCTGTATCTGAGTTAGGAATATAAACTCCGTATCCATTGCAAAAGTGTTTGCATCTGGGAAACGCCCACCAGACAGTAGGCAATCAGCCTGAATGAGCCATTAGGAAGAACAATAAGACTTTGAAGATACAAATCTCCCACCTTCCTGAGACGCTTCCTGGGTTGCTGCTTTGACACTACAGGATCAGGTGATCGTGTCACCTGGTACTAGGCCCCCATCTTGGGCCTTCAGTGTTTTTCCATTAAGAGGGGTCAGACTGGGAAACAAAAGATTCCCGCCATATGTAAATTCTATTAAAGGCTGAAGAGTGAGTTAATCAGGGTCACCGGTTCTTCACGGAATCCCCGCCCAGCATGACTGCTGGAAACACGTAAGACTGATCTGGGGAGAAGGACTGAGACCCATGCTGAGAAAGGTCAACCTGTGAAGGGTGTACCTGGAGATTTAAGCTGCAAGCAGTGCAGTTTACCTCGAAGAAACTCTGCAACTTGCATAAAATAACATTTAGGTTCAGAAATTACTATTTGTAGCCAATTTCTATAATGTATTAAGCCTAGTTTGCATGTTGTTTTGTTTTATTTGCTCAGTAATCTGCTTTGATCTGTTTGCTATCCCTTATAATCACTTAAAATCTGTCTTTTGTAGTTAATAAACTTGTCTTTGTTTTCTATAAACCATTTATACAATTCATATCTGGGAGAGGAGGGGCAAAAAGATGTGCATATTTCCCTCCAGACTGAGGGAGGGGACGATTTTTATGAGCTTGCACTGTACAGATCTCTCTATACAGCACAAGACAATATTATTTTGGGTTTACACCCCAAAGAAGGTGTGCACAGGAGTGCTGGGTAAATCCCCGAGCTGAATCTTCCCACACACAGCTTGAGGGCCTGGCACAGCAAAGACAGGACGAGGAAGCCCAGGTTGGTGGAACGGGCAGGTTCAGTGGGACCCCAGTATATCAGGTGGCACCCCGGATGGGGGGGTTCAACCCGACACATGAGGACCCTACAGGGATGGGCCAGAAGCCAAAGGGGCTCTCTGTGCATTTAATGGCCTATTCCTCTACTTAGTTTAAACTTTTTGTTGTACAGAGAGCTGGTTCCATCTAGGAGACAAACTCTGTTCCATTTTTTCATTGATAGTATAGGATACCTTATCCTTCCACAGCAAACATCTTTCTTCTCTAAAGAGACCCAGCAAATGTCAAGTGCACAGATTCTCTGAGTGCCCACCAACTCACCCTGCAGCAGCTATAACACCCATCTTCTCGCCCCTCCCCCAAAAAGATTCTGGGAGGAAAGAGGGCTGGGGACGGGGAAGGGGGGTGGGTATGATTTTGTTTTGGGGTGAGAAGTGGAAGGTTGTAGACATTACTGATTTTCAAAGCAGGGATTATGCAACCAAAGCCATTTTCAGTGACCCCAAGCTGTCAGGATATAGTCCTGCTAATTTGGCTTTTTGTCCTTTATCGTCACAAGTGGTGACACACCTGTATCGTTATGAAGGCTCACAGCATGCCTGGCCCTGCAGAGAGAGGGTGCAAGGACTCCATAGGTACGGCTACACAGCAAAGAAAGCTACACAGGTAGCTGGCCTGTACCCGCTGACTTGGGCTCGAGCTGCGGGGCTGTTTCACTGCTGTGTAGACTCCTGCATTTGGGCTGGGGCCCAGGCTCTGGGACCCTCCCAAGCCCAGGCTCCATCCAAAGCCTAGACGTCACGCAGCAATGAAACAGACCCGCGGCCTGAGCCCGAGTCGGCTGGCACAGGCCAGCCGCGGGTGCCTGGTTGCTGTGTAGACCTATCCCATGAGTCTGACACCAGCCATGCTGACCCATTCCCCAGGTGGGCAGAGTCAGTAGGGCGGGCAGTGTACAGAGGAGGCCACATGCTGTATCTTCTCAAAGGAGGGCAGCAGCAGCAGCAGCTGGACTCCCAAAGGCATCGTCTTCCCCCAGATGCTCCCGTTGGGCCAAGGAGCTTTCAGCATCACTGTAAAACAGCCAGGGTCTTTGGAACCACCTTAGGAGTGCTTGCCTCACCCCATGATAGTACTTACTGCTTCTACGCACCTATTTTCATCAGCACAAGTGACAGCGAGCCATAAGCTGAGCATGCAGGTAACTATGTCTGCTAACCTGCAAGTGCACAAACGTAGGGTGGGTTAAAAGATCAGCTGAAAGTCTGGCCCTAGATGTTAATTTTCCATGGAACTGAAACGATGATGCACTGTACACATGGACACTATACACATGGACATTGGTTTAGAAGCCAAGGCCAAATCCCAGCCTACAACACGGCATCAGCCCTGTTCCTTAAGTGACCCCAAGCCCAACAAGATGTCAGAAGAAACCCACTACCCCCATGGCACAAAGATTCGCTGATATCAACATCACCGTGAGGTGCGGCGGGTAAATATTGCTTTCTCCATTTTAGAGAGGGGAAACTGAGATGTAGGTGACTTTTCAAAGTCACTAGTGAGCTGAGGTACCTCAATTTTGGGGTGTCCAACTGGAGATACCTTAAAGGAGCCTGATTTTTAGGAAGTGCTAAGCACCCACACTCAGAAAATCAGGCCCCTTTCACGTATCTTCAGCTTGATACCCAAAAATCAAGGCGCTCAAAATCACTAGCTGCTGTAGGCTCACGAGACTCGCTCGCAGTCATACAGCAAACCTGTGTCAGGAGCTGATCATGGAACTCAGATCTCCTGACTTCCAAGCCTTTGCTTATACCACTAGACTAAACTTCCTTCCACAACATAGCAAGCCATAACTAAGTCGCCATCAGCCTTATCACTGATTGGCTTATAACATTATAGACTTCAATAATTTGCTTATTATATATAAAAATGAGCTCATTGGGGTAACAGAGGACAACAGAGGTGGTGAAAATCTTTTCCCTGTTGATTTTTCAGGACTATATTATAAGCTTCAACGAGCCTTCCCACAGTCTAGTATTCTCAGTTTTGTTTCTTTATATTTCAAGAGGGAACAGGGGGGCCACTTCCCCATGTTCACTTAGACCCATCCACCCATGAAGAGTTTTTTCAAATTTTGGTTTCTCTTCAGTGCTAAATTAGGGGCATTCCAATGCTGCCAAGTTAAAGGGTTTGATTTACCTCTCTGTTACTCTAGGTTTATGAACCTAGAAATCCTTGCCTGAGGAGGCTGTGAAGGCTAGGACTATAACAGGGTTTAAAAGAGAACTGGATAAATTCATGGAGATGAAGTCCATTAATGGCTATTAACCAGGATGGGTAAGGAGTGGTGTCCTTAGCCTCTGTTTGTCAGAGGATGGTGATGGAGGGCAGGAGAGAGATCACTTGATCATTACCTGTTAGGTCCACTCACTCCGGGGCACCTGGCATTGGCCACTGTCGGTGGACAGGATACTGGGCTGGATGGACCTTTGGTCTGACCCAATACAGCCATCCTTATGTTCTTATGAGTTCCAGCAGTGTAAAAATGGTGTAGAACAGAGCTGAGCCATGCTCCATGTTTTTAAGAGAAAAGAACTCTTGCAAAGGGCTGGCTTCCTTGAGGAAAAGAAACCCATGCATTTAAAAAGCATCTGCGCTCTGCTGCATTCAAGATTAGCACAAATCTGCCCGGAACCACTAGTAAATGTGGCATAACTGACATGTTTCATTAAAGCTCCTCAACTAAAGCATTGTGCTTCCTGCACTCAGCCATTTAACTCCCTCTCGGTTGGTCACAATTCAGAGTAAAAATTCATTTAAAGTTTCTTTTCTCGAAAGATTTCTCAGAAATCTCATCTGCATCACTGCAGGTGTGAAGATCACAAGCCGTTTTGTGACTGCAAGAGATTAACGCTAACGGCGGCGTAAAAGGAACACACGGACTTATTTGAGAAATAGTTGCCTGACTTTTGAAAGATACAAGATGTTTTCAACAATTCTCCACTGTATATCTAAATGACCTGTAAGCTTGTTCATTGTAAGGTAGTGCTAGCTATCTGTAGTAATTCTATTTAGCAATACTGAGACCTCTGTTCTCAAGGGATGATCTTCTATAACTAAGTTAGTCTAAAGAACCATTAATAAAGAGTCTAGAGAGTCATTAATAAAAATCCAAGCACTTTGGTATGATGTAGGCTTTGTCTGTTACAATCAGGTTACATATTTCAATATTCTCATTTGGCTAGGTCAAAGCAGCAATGCTGGAGTTCTGTCTAGACTTTTCAGGGAGAATTAATCCTGAAAATGTGAATAATTAAGTTGCAGGGAAAAGAAAGAATGGGGGCATTGAAGACTGCAAGTCCTTCATCTGTCTTGCTTTTCAGGGCAGAGGTCATTCTTTTTTCACTCTCTTGACTTTTCTTCTCTCAGCCTTTTTCTTCTTCATTTCTGTCTCAGCTCAGCACAGCAGACTCCATGTGTCACTCTGCTCTACCTTTGTCTCTCACTGATCCAGTGAATATTAATCACGCAGTTAGTTATCTGAATAAGCCTCCTTACTGATTTTCAATTTCCCTTTTTCCTTAATGGCTTTACTGTTTTACAGAAAAACAAACCCCATTATTAGAGAAGGGGGGAAAACCCACCACATCAAACCAATTCACTCAAATGTTCTTTTTAGTTTTAGATTAGATCTTCTTTAAAAAAAAAAAAAAAGTGATGAAGCAAGACTGAATCTTTGTGGCTTGTTCATATACTGCAGACAGCAGTCCTGCAAAGGCAGGCGGATGGACTAGGTAATCTGTTCTCACAGGTCTTTTGCCTTTCTAGGGTCAGATCCTCTGCACCAATTTACACCAGTTGAGGATCTGATCAATCCTATATATGATTCTATTGACAAACTTACTGCAGGCGTTAATAAAACATACTGCTTGCTGGACAGCTTAAAGACAGTTTGGACAACCTGACTGCATGCATAAAAGAACAAAGAGCATACAAAGAAAGGTTGGATGGAAATTAACTATGGACTGGGTCTGAAATTTGAGGTTTTCTCTGCCAGTTTTATTTTATGCAGAAAATGCAGCCGGGCAGAACTAAAGCAAATTGGTTTAATTCCCTTGAGGAAACATGAACAAATTTTCCCAGCAACTTTCCACTCCAGGCATGCATGGGTACGAACATGGATGGAATGCAAAGTCAGTTCACTACAAACCGGTCATAAAATGAAGCATTAGCCTTTTCCAACTGTCTTTACAGTGCATGGCCATTGCCTATTAAAACACCAGGAGCAGGCAGAAAGGGAATGGTAAAAGAAAAACTAAAAGATTACTTAGTACTTGGATTGCAAATTTCTTCTAGGCTGGGACTGCCTTCTCATTAGATGTGTGTACAGCCCCCAGCGCGATAGGGCCCAGATCTATAGTCAGGGTATCTAGATGTTGATCCAATTCTATTACTCAAAGATAAGGTCATTTAGAAAGAAGCATTCAAAACCTGAAATCTATCGTAAACCCTTTGGGCCAGACAGTTAGAGAAAAGCAATGGTCAAGAACCCAACTCCTGCTTTAGATCTCAATTCAGCAAAGGCACTTAAGCATGTGCTTTACTTTAAGCAAATGGGTATTTCCACAGAAGTCATTAGGACTGCTCAGGTGCTCGAAGTCAACAAGTGTTCAGGTGCTTTGCTGAACTGGTCTCAGAAAGAATTACAACTCCTCTAAAAAGGGCAAAATCATAAGGAGAAAAGTGCTAACTTTAGATACCTGTCAGGATGAAAGAGGCTGAATCACAGTTTGGACAAAGAAAGAATATGTCAAAAGAATCAAACAGAAAGCCCCACCTTCCCTATCCTAATCCCAACCTTTAGAAACGTACAGAGATACCCTCATTTAGAGACACTTTCCCCTATTTTGCGGAATTCGTGATTAACAGGGTAAGACTCCCTAAATACTCCTGATGCAAACAGCTACCACAAGAGATGTTCTGGGAAGGAGAAGTGTGAAAAGCAAGAAAATATCACCAAAGAGGAAAGGACTTTTGTGTGTGACTCTGGCTACCTGCCATATCCCATGTCGCTCTCTAATTCGCTCTAATAAACACCACTGCAGCCTCCTGGGGCGGGCTGATTTCATTAGCTCCAGTTTAGCCTGTGCTGAAAACAAAGTACACACCACAGAATTAGATTCCAGTAAATGGCTACGGATTTTAGGTCAATGGTAAAATATAGCAGTTCTCTCACCCCGCCAAGAGTAAGAGACAGTAACATTTCCCTGGGAGAGACATCTGAATCGAAACAGGACTGATTCAATCACAGTGTTGAGAAGTAGGGGTTTCAGAAGCAGATGGTTAAAGAGTGCATTCTTCTCTCATTTGCCATCATCTTAACCCTACATGATTCTGTTATTTTGTGGCGATATGGCACTGAAAACTTTTGTCCTCATGTTGGCAATGGATCTCTCAATACAGACTATGAGCTGTCGCTTAGACTTGTGGCTGTTTTACCAGGCAGCCCTGTTTGTAAGTTACCTGCACAGTGGAGGTGATCCTGGAAGAATCCGCCCCCACACAATGTCACACATTGCCCGTACTTCATCAGCAGGGATCCCCGACATGAGGTACACTCAAACCCATTGGTGCAGGTGGAGCACGTCTCCATGCAGGCTGCCACACAAAACGAAGGGAAAAAGAGACAGCGTTACCTTAAAATGTCATTGTGCACTGATACTGATCTGTACCTGGTCAGTTTGCGGGCTAAATGCGGGGCGCATCCCTATGCAGGAAAAGCATTTGAGACTAAAGATGGTTGGGAAAAAATGGTTCCTTTTTTTGCTGACATTTTTTGAAATTCTAAGTTTTCCAACGAGCTCTAGTTTAGAGCAGTTGAAATCAATAGGACATAAAGAGACGCTTCGGTGCTTTCCTGAATCCAGGACTGAAAGACTAGCCTGATTGATACCCGATCCGGTGTTGTGTTTCCACACCAGTAAGAGATAACAAGGAGGACGGTTTTCATGCAATAACAGCCCATGACTGGGAGACAATGTGAATAAGCAGCCCTCCAGGACAAACGCACAAGCCTGAGGGAAATCCAATCAGCTGAGATCGGAACAGAGGCTGTACCTAAGCAAACCCCGGCGTCCCGATAAAATCCAGAATCACAGCTCCCCACACAGCGTCCATTCTGCAGCCACTTGGTTGCATCGTGGCAGACATCACAGTGGTCAAAGGACTGGGAGCAGGTCAAGCAGTCTGAGTGGCATTGCACTAGCGTGAAGAACAAAAAAGAAAGCAGCTGTCAGCACTGCGCGCCTTGTATCAAGAAGGCTGGAAATAACACACACACTATAGTCAATGCCCAGATCTACACTGGGGGGGTGTCGACCTAAGATACGTAACTTCACCTACGGGAATAGCGTAGCTGAAGTCAACATATCTTAGGTCGACTTACCTCGGCGTCCTCACGGCGGAGAGTCGACCGCTGTCGCTCCCCCGTCGACTCCACTTCCGCCTCTCGCGGCAGTGGAGTTCCGGACTCGACGGGGAGAGCACTCGGAGATCGATTTATCGTGTCTAGACTAGACACGATAAATCGACCCCCGAGAGATCAATCACTACCCGCCGATCCAGCGGGTACTGTAGACCTGCCCAAAGCAAAACTCAATGCATGGCCTCTCTGCTAATGGCTCAAGACATTGTCTCATCAATTGCATGCGATCAGTTAAATGCTGCATTTTATTGGACTGGAAAGTAAGCGTTGCATTTAATTCAAGTTGGCCAGCCTGGTGTTAAAAAGTCCATTCACAATCCATGTTGTCTCTTTTCACTGATATTCTTATACCATCAGGAATTAATGGCCCACAACAATTGGAACTTGAGTTACCTCAGGCCAAATCCCGTAACAAAGTCAATGGGAGTTTGGCCAAGTCAGGTCGAAGTAGGGGTCGTAGGCTTAGTGACACAGAGAGATCAGCTGAGGGGACGGGTTATGACAAGATATTTCCCTACAGCAGGTGTTTCTCAAACTACAAGGCTGGCCTCCGTGCGGGGGCTGAGGGACTGAATATTTTTTCTTTATTGCTGAATCATTTTTGCCCAGCAGAAGAACTGACTGTTCTACACTCAACTTTCAATGGGGGCCCAATCCTGGAGCTGTTACTCAGTCTTCATTCAGGCCCCAAACCCTACTGACTTCGATGCGGGGCTCGCCTGAGCAATGGTTTCAGCCCCTAGTGAAGTTCTACAGGTGAGGAGGTAGAGGAGAAGCAGGAGCAGTCTTAAGTGGAAAAGCCACAATGAAAAATAAACAAAGAATGGGCTGCCCTGTCCCTATGCACGGGTAGCAGCATCTCCACTGCTTGCCAATCACCTGACTGCTGAGAGAAGTAGCGCACAGTCTAGGCTCCATTCAGGAGTCCAAAGTGTTCCCTGAAAGTAGGACCAGCTGCTGTCTCATGAGCAAGCCTCAGCTTAGAGAGCGACACTACGCACTGGGTAGGGGAGTGTGGGTTCTCTCCCCAAACACATCTGTCGGAGAACAGTAATTTACACTGGGGCTTCACGAAAACATTTGAGTGAGGGAAGTCCTTCCCTTGCCATAGTTTGTGGGAAGGTGAGGACAACGCTGTGGGAGACTTTGGAGAACTCTGGGTTAAAGAGTTAAAATTTTGGAAGGTTTTACAGGATCATCAGCCTGGACACTGCATTGCAAAACTCTCGTTGCCTCTATTGCAGCATGGAGAGAAGTAGTTGGCGGGTCCATGGAAAGGAGATTTCAAGGGGAGCAGTAAGTAGGCAGAATGCAGGCTTGGCTCTATATATCCTATAAATCAGGTAATGATCTCAGGAGATCGTATTTTCCAAAGAGCTCAGCATGCAGCCAGGCACCTAATGAAGTCGGCAGAATTTCAAAAGCATTCAGCACCCAGCAGCTCCTATTGATACGAATGAAAGCTTCTGGGTGCTGGGAATAATTTTATAATCTGCCCACCTCACTGAAGTGCCTTAATGTGAGCTGAGCTCATTGGAAAATCGGGCCAAGAAAATATAGACTTGTTAATACAATGCAAAGTTTTCAAAGCATAGAATCATAGAATATCAGTGTTGGAAGGGACCTCAGGAGGTCAGCTAGTCCAACCACCTGCTCAAAGCAGGACCAATCCCCAATTTTTGCCCCAGATCCCTAAATGGCCCCCTCAAGGATTGAACTCACAACCCTGGGTTTAGCAGGCCAATGCTCAAACCACTGAGCTATCCCTCCCCAATCACAGTCCCACTTTCTCCCAAATCTGTCCCCATTATCATAGCATCTGAACTCCTCACAGTCTTTAACTACTTTATCCCCACAACACCCCTGCAAGGGAGGGCTGTGCTATTATCCCCATTCTACAGATGGGGAACTGAGTCACAGAGACTCAGGCTAAACATTTTTAAAGCACCTAAGGGCTGGTCTACGCTACGGGGCGGGGGAGGGATCGATGTAAGGTACGGAACTTCAGCTATGTGAATAACGTAGCTGAAGTTGACGTACCTCGCTCGACTTACCTCGCCATGAGGACGCTGCAATGTCGAAGGCTGCCGCTCCCCCGTCGACTCTGCTTCCACCTCGCGTCGGGGTGGATTACCAGAGTCAACGGGGAGTGCTTCTGGGATCGATTTATCACGTCTACATGAGACACGAAAAATCGATCCCCAAAAGATCGATTGCTACCCGCCAAATCGGGCGGGTAGTGTAGACCTGGCCTAAATTACTTAGGAACTTAGACTCCTAAGTCTCACGGGAAGTCGATGGGACCGAGTAGCTGTCACTTTTGAAAATGGGACTTCAGGAATAACATTTTCAAAAGCCACTAAGCAACTTGCCCAAGTTTACATGGAAAGTCTGTGATCGAGTAGAAAATTGAACTTCGGTCTCCCAGGCTAACCCCCTACCATTTTCTCTTTTCTTGTGCCCCAATAGTTCACCTTCTGTAACCTACGAGATGTTTCTAAGCCTTGGTCTACACTAGGGGGAGGGATCGATCTAAGATACGCAACTTCAGCTATGAGAATAGTGTAGCTGAAGTTGATGTACTTAGATCGACTTACCATGGCCTCTTCACAGTGGTGAGTCGACTGTTGCCGCTCCCCCGTTGACTCCACCTGCGCCTTTCGCGGCGGTGGAGTACAGGAGTCAACACGAGAGCGTTCAGGGATCAATTTAGTGCATCTAGACTAGACGCGCTAAATCGACCCCCGATAGATCGATTGCTACCCGCCAATCCGGAGTTTATGTGGCCTGTCCCAAAATCTTGCCTTTTGGATTTACAAACGCTTTTTTTTTTTTTTTTGCTGTTCAACAAATAATAAGCTTTAAATATTTATCTGACAAGCGCTCTGAGCCACTTTGGCAATAACAGCATAATTAAACTGCAAAGTTGTTTTCTTTTTCTTGTGACAAACTGGAGCTCTCTGATTAACCAAAGCAAGTTGAGTGCAACAAGAGCTGCTGCCAATATGAAAAATTAGGAATCTGCAGATAAAACCTACCAGCTATGAAATGTAAATGAAGGGAAATGACAGCATCCTGTGGAAAAAATAATTTATATGCAAAATTGCTATATAGCCAAAGCTATTCTAATGTTTCCAGATAATTATTAACTGGCTCTAATTTGACCCCAGGTGAACTGGAAGTGGCGTTACAGTAAGGGAGTACATTTTTTTAAGGAAATTAATCATAAACCCATAAACTTCACAGAATCTTGTTATAATTCAGAGAGAGAGAGAGAGAGAGAGACAGAGCCTTTTTTTTTTTGTGATAAGATTTCAGAGTTTAAAAAAAAAAAAAATTTCCAGGACAACAATCTCCAAGTAGTGATTCGTTTTCACTTTGCCTAAGGACAGCTCTTAGGGTCCTGATCCAATTCCACTGAAGTCAGAGGGAGCCTTTGGCTTGAGTCCTAAACCTACCCTGAAATCTTATTTAGATTATATAGAGGGGGGGTGGATAAGTACTGATCCCCAAACCAAACAGACGCAGCAAAGCTGAAATCAAAGCAGTTGTCACAAGAACATTGAGAATACTGAGAAGCCCGGGATAGACGAGGGCTAAGTTGCATGACCTTTACTCCCACTGTTAAGCACCCACACGTACCCCCAATGAAGTTAACGGGATTAACCAGTGTGAGTAAGGATTGCACAATCAAACCCCTAATGTCTGCTTGTACTCCCTGTGACCCAGAGAGCCAACAGGCAGAGGGCACAGGAAGCGCATGGGGTTTTACAGGGATCCCTGGGTTGGCCATCGGCATAATAGTTCACCAAAGGGTGGCATCTGAGGTCTCTACCAAGAGCCAGTTGCCCAGTGGTCATCAAAATCACTGAGAAACGTCTGTAAGATAATATTACGGAATTACGTATCCATACTGAACATTATGTTCTGAAGGTCTTGGCCATAAGGCAGGTCACCGGGAGGTGACATACCTTGGAGATGTTCCTCTCGAGCAGGAGGTGACTGACCCCTATCTCCCTGTCTGGCCATTGGTGCATTATCTACCTATTATGAGTCAGGGGCGCGTTGTGAGACTGTGAAATCAGCGAGAGGAAATCCACAGGAAGAAACAAACAGCAGGGGGTGCCCTGTTTATGAATAAAAACAAAGGATTGGTCTGTTCTATCTTGAAGCGCAGAGAGAGACATGGAATCCTTCGCCGAGGAGGCAGACGGACAGCATGCATCTCTCATGAAACAAGGGTCTGTCAGCCTGACTGTAATGCTCTGCACAGATTTCGAGTGAGCAGTACTCTGCTAGACATAAGAGCATCTTGTTCATTACGTCCAGGCTCTGAAATGCGCATTATGATTTTATACGTAACCATGTTTCTAACATTTCTACTTGCCATTACTTGATTCTCTGTGTTTGTTAAATAAAGTGATATTTGATTTCACGACTAACCTCGCTATGCGCTGTGGGTTAGTGGAGGGTTGATGTGAGGTGGAACTGGTAAGCGGGGGTGCACTGGTTTTTTGAAGCAACAAATCTGTGAATACTACGAGTGTCCATGGGACCAGCGGCTGGACACTACAGGCTGACGCTCATAGGTTGGGATGTGCCAATGTGTCGCTAACCTGGACAGTGACAGGGCCACTAGAGGGCAGTGCTTGGGTTGGCTGTAGCGGTGGAGTTGGGGATTTGACTCATGGCAGGCACAGACTTCCTCGTGCGAAGGGCAGGTGGTAGTGAGGTGCCTCACAACCCTGGGTAACCCTGAGGAGCATCACGCACCCTCTTTAGGCCCCTGAAAAACAGGGAGCATTCGTAAAAGAACTTCATTTCCTGGCCTCAGTTATGAGGGGCAGGGTTACAAAGGTTTATACCTCCGTAATACGACAGGGGTCAGAATCCACCTTGTACAGAACTCCAAATGTCAGCAGAAGCTGCTTGGCACAAATACCTGACTGGCACTGCGAGCAGCAGTCTCCCTCCACCTTTACTGCCAGGCTGCCCAACGGACAGGACGGACAAGAGCGCCGATAGCAGATCACCTCGGCGTCCCGGCATTCACATTCCTTGCACGGCTCTTCTTTCCATTTCTCTCCATGCTGCAAAAGACAATATCGATTGCCTTACATGAGGGCTCCGTTCTCACTGCAGTGATGCTGAGTTCAGCAGTGGGGCTGACTCCAGATCCTGCGGCATGTGAGGAACAGTTACTGGTCTCGCGGCCAGCTGGAATTTTGCATAATGAGCCATGATACTAATCACAAGAGAGCCTCTACACAATCTAGATGCTTTGTGATGTACAGCAATCCCCAAATAAACCAGAGAATCTAATAGAGTGATAACTATTATCAGCCATATTCTAGCAACACAGAAACACATCAATTGCTCCATCTTGTCTAGTAGCCTTGTCCAGTCCTGTCTTCTAGAATGGACAGTGATAGATACTTCAAAGGAAAGCACAAGAATCTCTATAATGGACAAATAAGCTGCCCAAAGGGGAAGTTATTTTTCTGAATCACCATCAGTTACCTCTGGGCTTATGACATGAAAACTAAGGGTTTGTGTCCCATATAATTTTTATCAGGTCTGATGTAACTGTAGAGGTTTTCATTATTCCTATAAACATCTATGCCTTTTTAATCCTATTAAGTTCTTGCCCTCAAGTACACACTGCAGCAATGACCTCCACAGGTTAACTTGACATTGTGAAAAAGTACTTTCTTTTATCAGTTTTTAAATGTATGGCCTTTCAGTTTTATTGGATGTTTCCTTGTTCTCACATTAAGGTATGAGAGAGTAAACAGGAGCAGCTGATTCACATCCTCTAGCCCATTCACACACTTCTATCAAGTCCCCTCTTATCTCTCTCTCCCCTCTCACAATAATGCCCTGGTCTCTCCCAAGTGGTTAGAGAGTTAATTTATTAACACTGAATTCCGTTTGCTGTGACGCTGTGCATTCACCGACCTCTATTCCCTCTATCTTCTCTAAGTCTTGACCAACATAAATAATTTTGTCATCTGCAAATTTTGCCACCTCATTATTCTATCCCTTTCCCCAGTTCATTAATAAATATATTAAACAACACTGTGCCAAGTACACACCCGTGTATTCTCCACTGTTAATCTTCTGCCATGGTGAAAACTGACCATGTATTGCAGTTGCTCATTTTCTATCTTTTAGCCTGTCTCTAGGCTATGACGGCACTTTGCGTCTCACCTTCTTTACTGAGTTTCTTAAAAGCCTCTTGGGTGGGACTTTATCAAAGGCTTTTTGAAAGTCTAAATAAGTTTATGTCGCCTCTTTTTCCTTTAACAGCTGTTCTGTTGACACACTCAGGGAACTCTGGCAGACTGAAGAGGCATGATTTTCCTTGACGAAAGCCAGTCTTTAGGATGGTGCAGCACACTGCCCTTCCTGCACCCAGCTCATTTTGTTGGCGAGGGCAGGGGACAGCAAGGGCCATTATCCCCACAACTCCCTGTCCCACTTGGGGCCGGGTATATCTACACAGCTCACTGAAGCAAGCCTCCCAGCCTGGGACAACAGAGATGGGCTAGTGGGGTAGTTCTCTAAAAATAGCAGCGCCTATCCGAAGTCTCGGGACGGGGGTGGGCTTCAGAGCCCGAGCTGCAACTTGAAAGCACTGTCTACACAGCTATTTTCAGGTTTCAGAGTGGTAGCCGTGTTAGTCTGTATCTGCAAAAAGAACACGAGTACTTGTGGCACTTTAGAGACTAACAAATTTATTTAAGCATAAGCATATATCTTCCTACTATATGTTCCAAGCTATTTTCAGAGTGCTAATGCAAGCCTTGCTAGCCCAAGTCTGTCAACCCAGCCTGGGCATCTCTCTGCCATGGGCTGTGTAGACATATCCTTTGTGTCCCTGGGGCTGCTAACAGGGAGCAGTACCTACACTCAGGGCAGGTCTTCACTACCCGCCGGATCGGCGGGTAGCAATCGATCTATCGGGGATCGATTTTTCGCGTCTCGTTAAGACGCGATTAATCGATCCCCGATCGCGCTCCCCGTCGGCGCCGGCAATCCACCGCATCGAAAGGCGGAAGCGGAGTCGACGGGGGAGCTGCAGCGATCGACTCGCCGCCGTCCTCATCCCCAGGTAAGCCGATTACGATACGCCGACTTCAGCTACGCTATTCCCGTAGCTGAAGTTGCGTATCGTAGATCGACCCCCTCCCCTAGTGTAGCCCTGGGCTCAGTGACTGTAACTGGGCTTGACCCCCATAAGGGAGGTGGTAAAAGCATGGGGGAGGCTCAGTCTGGTTCTTAGATGGTCTTATATCGTGAAGATTTCGCTATTAAAAAGGATAATGCGTGAGCTGAAATATGCACTGTCCTCACTTGGATGTGTTTTACTCCACTCACACCAGGGAGCGCGATCTACAGACAGAATGAGATATGGTCCTGTTTAGAAAACACCCGAATCTTCTACTTCCTGCATCTCTTAAAAGTATTCGGTTAAGAGCTATTTATTTCTACGTATGTAGCGGTTAGCGTCATTACTCATTTGTCACCATAATGAAAGGTCTCCTATTGTACTTCATCAAAAGAAACTGCAGAGTCAATTTTAGAAGAAAAGCTGATTGCAAATCTCCCTGAATAACAGACTCCCGTTGCAGTGAAAACAGTAATCAATGGGGAACATTTCCAAAAAGCTGCATTGAGCTTTGGTTGCACAGCTCCCACTGCCTGTAATGAAAGTCAAACATCTTAAACCCCGTGAGATGCACTGAAAACTTAAGGGTATGTATATAAAACATTAAACAGGAATGATTGATTCAATTTGCTCTGCCTTCCTCTATGTAATAAAAAGAGCCTTAGGAGACTTACGTGGTGCAGAAAATTATAAACAAGCAGATTTTATAAAATGCAAAAACCCTCTGGGTCAGTAACATTAACGGATTATTCTTTTGTAAGACTCAGCAAATAATGTTCTTTCCAGACTTTGAGGAGATAGACTTTCACTTCTCCAAACCCTCACAAGCATAACACACTGTGTTATGTGTTCCAAATGACCAGGATACTCACATCTTTGGTATGTTCCTTGTACACACAGTAACTACCCCTTGAAATACATTCAGGACAGCACTTTCCCTCCAAATGAATTAATTCTTCACCCTGCAGAGAGAGAGGTTGCCGCAATACACATGAAATTAGCATTTCCAAGCAATGCTGAGGAATGCAGAGGCAGAATGGTTATCACACTGGAATGCAATCTTCAATATCCAATTGCATCTTATCTTCCCTACATCCTACTTCATCTCTGTATGTACGTTTTGAAAAGTGTGTTTAAATAACATTGTGGTTGCAGAACGAACCCCATAAAAGTTCAGGAAATTCACTGATAAGGCAACTGTATCATCCTTAATTCTTGCTGCGGTAAAAGAAGCCCCAAACCAAACCATTAAAAATACATAGAAACTGGAATGTCATTTTTCACTCTGAATTCCTTGGATTTTACTTGACAACTTTCACATCCTTAAAATACAGCTCGCTCTCTCTTCATTTTCTATGTTCCATTTTTCCCTTAAAGAAAAGACTAAACACTTAAAAAATGTTCATGGTAAATTTTAAAACATACATTATATTAATCTAAATTCTATTCTTGGTTACAACTGTAACAGAGATATCGTGATTACACCAGTGTGACAGATCATAATTTTGCCATAAGAATGGAAATAGGGCCTTTCATGTGCTCAAAGTCTGTTGTGTATGACTGGAAGTGAAACACTTATGGGAGAGGAAGGATGATCTTATGTTTAAAGAACCTGGATTAGATTTAGGAGAGCTAGGTTCAATTCCTGTCTCTGCCTTGGATTCTCTCGGCCTGATTCTCATTTACATTAAGACCTCTTGACACAGCTAAGGTGATATAAAGGGGCCTAAAAATGGGTGTACATATAAAAATTAAATCAAACTAGGCTATTTTAATTCCAAACCACACAGACTTGCATCAAAATAATGAAAGGTGAACTAACGACCAATTTAGCTATTTCAGTGCAAGTTAGTTCATGGACCAGCCCAAGGGTGAGATTTTCAAACGCACACAGCAGTGGACTAACTCTGCTGCCCTTGAAGTCAATGGTAAATGCTGACTGCTGTTGTAAATCACACCTTTTAATCTCTCAGTATCTCAGTTCCACAGCTGTAAAAATTGGGATAGTATTTACCTACCTCCTAGGGGAGTTGTGCTGATTATTCATTAATATGTATGAAGTGTTCAGATACTGTGGTGGAGTGGGGAATACGAATAAATGGATAGTGCTTTTGGATATAGTAAAACCCTGTTTATAGTGAGTGGAACAGTTTTCTCATACTGTTTCTATGCACCAGAATTCTAGCTACAGGGTGTGATTCGGTCTCCGCTGGAGTGAATAGGATTCTTTTCAATGACTTAAATGGGGTTTGTATCAGGCCCTTAATGAACTTCCAGTCATGGGGGAGTTGTTCTATATGTACAGAACCCTCTTTTCAAATTCTGTTATTGAACTGTTAATATATACATAAATATATATACAGACGCTTCCCGACTTACTCAAGCGTTCCATTCCAGAACGCCTTGCGTAACTCAGAATTTGCCTAAGTCGGAGATGTATCTCTGACCATTACGTCAAAAAAAACCCCACCACCTCTCCTATTTTTAGCTTATGGAGCTTTTTCCGTAAGTGTGTATTTCTGTAACTCGGATTTCAGTAAGTCAGGGAGCCTCTGTATATATAAACGAAAATAAGAAAGAAAGAAATACTTGTGGCACCTTAGAGACTAACAAATTTATTTCAGCATAAGCTTTCGTGGGTTAGAACCCACTTCATCGGATGCATGGAATGAAACATACAGCAGACAGATATTTATACAGTCAGAGAAACATGATAGGGTGGAAGTGCGTAGACCAACCTTAAGAGGCTAATTAATTGAGAGGAACCATAACAGCAGGGGAAGAAAAACCTTTGAAGTGATAAACAAGATGGCCATTGTGGACAGTTGACACACAGGTGTGAATGAGGATCGTTAACTTAAGGGAAATAGATTCAATTAACGTAATGGCCAAGCCATTCCAAGTCTCTATTTAATCCTGAGTTGAGTGTCAACTGTCCACAATGGCCATCTTGTTTATCACTTCAAAGGTTTTTCTTCCCCTGCTGTTATGGTTCCTCTCAGTGAATTAGCCTCTTAAGGTTGGTCTACGCACTTCCACCTTATCATGTTTCTCTGACTGTATAAATATCTGTCTACTGTATGTTTCATTCCATGCATCCGATGAAGTGGGTTCTAACCCACGAAAGCTTATGCTGAAATAAATTTGTTAGTCTCTAAGGTGCCACAAGTATTTCTTTCTTATTTTCGTTTTGCTGACACAGACTAACACGGCTACTACACTGTAACCTATCTGTGTGTGTATATATATATATACACACACACACACACACCAGGGATCGGCAACCTTTGGCACGCGGTAAGCCCCCTGGCGGGCCGGGCTGGTTTGTTTACCTGCTGCGTCCGCAGGTTCATTTGATCGCAGCTCCCACTGGCCGCGGTTTGCCGCTCCAGGCCAATGGGGGCTGCGGGAAGTGGTGCGGGCTGAGGGATGTGTTATTTACAGCAGCTTAGGATGCATCCCAGTATATTTGTTCAGAGAATCACTATGGTATATTTTACAGTGTTCCACTTAGGAAAACATAGCATGCCAGTTTGGCTCCATATACACCCGTGCAGTAGCGTTACCAATGGCAGATTATGCCAATCTGGGCCCAATGCTTTGAAAGGGCCACCGACTGTAGTGAGTTGAGGCACTATGATTTCAGTCAATCGGGGAGACATTTAATCCATCATGGGGCATTCCTACAAGTTTCTAGATATTTAAACCATTCTTGCAAAACTCCATGGTGTATGGTAAGAACCCATGTCACTAGTACGTAATGTGAACTTTCCCATCTCCAATACACAGATACTTATACAAAGGATGAGGGGGGGAAATGTGTACAGGACATGATTCTCCTTGCCAAAAAATACAGCCCTGGTCTGCCAAGACTCAGAAGTGGGAGGCACTATGCGAGATAACTATGTCACTTGCACTCTTCTTTAAGAGGCTTTACTCATTACATTCAACATTAAAAATGTGGAAAGGGAGTAAGGGGTGTGTGGGTCAGATTGAGGAGAGTAAAATGTTTATACACACACACACACAACTTTAGATCTTTAAGATTTTACTAGTGCACAAAAGTAACAACAACAACCTGCAAGGAAAGGAGAAAAGCTGTGCAATACAATGATCTAAATTTCCTCCTTATCTTCATAACATTAGGACCAATCCTAAAACCTGCTGACAGCATGTTAGTCATGCAACATCTTGCAAGATCTGCCCCATTGTTCCCTTTGTGACGGGACTGTTTAGAGAGAGTCTCCAAAGTGGGATGATGTGGAAATTCTTAGGCCTGGCTCAGTCTCATCTTCAGCCACCCATGATCTGTGCTCTTCAAAAACGTCCCTGCAAGCTGTCTCTACAGCACTTCATGGAAGGGACGGTAGGAACTAGCATGATGGGTTATGAGATGCTTCTGATGGCTAAAGTGGTTTTGGTTGAGCAAATCCATTTCAGCAACCACCCTATCCACATCTACCAGACAATTTCCAGCAGCCCCCTTGAAGACTGCAACTCACAGCTCACCTGAGGGCTGCTCAGAGTCACCACAGACATATTCACTCTGCAATTACTGGACAGGTTTTGTTTGAAAGGGTTTTAAAATTAAGCCCTAGCTCTAGTCCCATCAGATGCTGTTACATGAGTTAGCACACAACTTTATTCCTAGATACATGATCTCTGCTCTTGCTGGATTGAAAATGTATTTGCACTGTGCCGGAACCCAACTTTTTAATACATCCATTAAATTAGTCTTACTCCAATTCACCTTCTATCCATGCACATACCCAGATTTTGGGCTAGACTGTGGGCACAGCCTTGATCCAGGGGTGTTAAATAAATTTTACCATCCCAGGAGTGTTCTTGCCAAGTACTGTGAGGTAGAGATATGCCTGAAGGCCACAATTCCTTCCCTGCATTACCTTGGCTCTGTAATCCTAGTTGGAATGAAGCAGATATTAGCCCACTGATTAGCATGGACACTAACAGTGAAAGAAAGAAGTTTTATCTACTGGAGGAAAGTTGATCCAAACACCTTTTCTTTATATACAGCAAATAGATCGGGCCAATCAACCCGACCTAATGCCATTTCTGCATCCATTTACAGGGCAATTATAAAATGAACGATCATCTGAGCTTGAAGTAAGAGGTAAATATTTTCATAGTGTTGTCCCTCACAAATCTCCTTCTCATAAACCCTGACTGCTCACTGTCTGAAAACAGGTAGGGGGTCACTAAGTCTAGTGGCTAAGACCTTAGCTAAGATCTTGCTTTCTAGGCCTAGCAAAGATTGAGGGCAAAATTCTTCACAGTTTTTGACAGAACTGGCTGCCTCTGGTTTCTGCACCAAATTCAGCACAAGCTCTAGTGAAGCCATTTTTTACCAGGTAGATAGTGGCAGCGCTGGAGACAATCAAAAAGGAAGGTAGCCAGCAATTCACCCTAGCTTGCTGCCTGCACAACGCGAGACAGCTAAATCTCCTGCCTGCCTTGCCCATACAAACTGACCGTCACCTCCATGCCTCGTCTCCAGTTAAGTGCTTTGGAGGCAAGTGATGGAATCACAGCCAAATTCTTAAGGTATCTCAATAAATCAATCAGTAAATACAGAAAAACAGGAACTGACCCTTATATTCTTAAAGAAGAAACCTTTTCTTACCAAGGCGCACTCCACTTTGGCACACTCTCCGTTCTGACACGTGACTTGTCCTCCATCACAGGTGCAAAATTCACAGCGAGTACCACTCCACATCTCATTGTGATACCTGAGAGTGCCTGCATAGAAGCAGCTGCCTTTGGAAGAAACGCACTCCTCGCAACATTTCCCAGGACGCTGCACTTTGTTCTGATCCTAGCAAACATCAATACTCAGTAAGTGCTAACCTTTCAAGCCATCCTTCCGTCCTTTCTGAAAGGGGCAAATGAGAGGCTGATCGGGAGGCCATGCACGGCTGCATTACCTTCTCACAGGTACGTGGGGCACAGTCCTGTTTAAGACACTTTGCTTCCCCTCTGTCACATACACAGGCAGTGCAGGAATTTTTCTTCCACTGCTCACCATGCTGTCCAGAAAGAAGATAGATAGATACATAAATAAAAAATAAAGCAGTAACCATCACCATATTCTCTCCTGGCGTATGTATTTCCCCTTGAGTGCAATGGGTTCCTTATATGTACATGTATCCAAGCAAAGAGATTTTTTTTTTTTTTAAAGAAACAGTGCATATTGCTCCATGATCAGGATATATAAAGAGAAGAAGAGAGGCCCAGATCGATACTGCAGTGTACACTCCTCATCAGAAAGTTGGCCAGAGGGTCAGTCACCTTTGCAAGAGGGTAGTTAGTGCTAATACTACATTTCCCTTTGTATACATGACTGAATAATACACTAAATATATTCCAGGGGGGTACATTGAAAGCTATGGATATAGTGACTTTCATCAATGATTTGTTTTCCCACTTAAAAAAAAAGGTGTGTGAACAGTAAGTACCTTATCCAATTTATCCCGTGAACCTGGCTGCAGCTTGCCAGCAAATTCCTTTATATTTCTAATCCCTTTTAACTCTTTTAGCTTCCCAGGAAATTAAAAAAACAGCCATTGTACCAAGTTATTAATGCTGGCAGAAAGTCAGATGTTAGGGAGGGGGAAAATAGATGTGCCAGACTTCATGTCAGGTTGGCTTTTGGTGTGGGTCATCAAAGGTTACCTCATACACTTTTCCAGATACGGAACAAGGTTTTGGAACACACTCTGGGCAACATTTTCCAGGAGACACAGCCATAGCTTCATCCTAAAGATTCAAAACCAGAAAACTTTATTTAAAAAAAAGAGAGATGAGCAGAATAACAGTTTGAAAATTAAATATGCAGCTCAGTAGCCTACACCTATAACTCCTGCAAAAGACATTTATATCTATGTATCACCAGCCACCTAAATAAGCCATGAATTCAGGTAAGAATTTTTGGGTCAGCTTCGCATTCTGCTGTAAAAGTAGAAGGCCAAGCACCAAGATACTACAGCTTATTCTTTGGGTCTCTTGAGATAGACAATGTTGAAACCATGACTAAAGAGAAGCAGTATGGTCTATAGGATTAGGCACAAGACTAGAAATTAGGAGAGATCTACATTCTAGACCTGGTTCTGCCACTGATTCACTTTGAGGCCTTGGATGAGTCACTTAACCTCTCTGCCTCAGAGGTTGTCTACACACAAACTGGCACCAGTTTAGTTAAATTGGTACAACCCTCTGTGTAGAGACTTACTTCAGACTAAGAGTGGCTTATTTTGGTTGAGTTTAAACTTGTTGCTAATTGACTTAAGCTAAAATGAAATAAGCCTACTGGTTTTAACCAATAAGAGTGTTCACACAGCCTTTTGCAACAGCTTAACTGAATCAGTCGAAGGCCTGGTCTGCACTAGAAAATTAAGTCGGCTTAACTATGTCAGTCAAGGGTATGAAAAATTCACACCCGAGCAGCGTAGCTAAACCGACCTAACCCCCGGCATAGACAACAATAGACTGATGGAAGAATTCTTCCGTCAACCTAGCTACTTCCTTTAGGGGAGGTGGTTACCTATGGTGTGAGGAGAACCCCTCCCATCCGAGTAGGAAGCATCTACACAGAAGTGCTACAGCAGTGTAGCTGCAGCGTTTTAAGTGCAGACATACCCTAAAAATCACATTTAGTTAAAACCTGCACAATTCAGCGTGTTGATAACCCATTGGAGAAGTGGGGACAATGATATTTACACCAGTATCTACCTCCTGCCACACAGGGATCTTGTGAAGATTAGTTAGTTAATATAAGTAAGGTGCTCCGAATATGAAAAATGCTACAGAAATGCAAAATATTATTATGTCAGCTCCTGCTTCAGGAGATAGCATGTAAGTCACAAGCTTCCAAAGGGAGAACAAAGATGACTTTCATAGAATCACAGGACAGGAAGGGACCTCGAGAGGTCATCTAGTCCAGTCCCTGGCACTCAAGGCAGGACTAAGTATTATCTAGACCATCCCTGACAGATGTTTGTCTAACCTGCTCTTAAAAATCTCCAGTGATGGAGATCCCACAACCACCCTAGGCGATTTATTCCAGTGCTTAACCACCCTGACCGTTAGGAAGTTTTTCCTAATGTCCAACCTCCAAGGGATGGGCTGGAGAGCGAGAAACCTCCTAGGAAAGTTCATGGTGGTAATTCATGGGTTTTGCCAGAGAAATTCTAACAAATGACCCTTTCTCTGACTTGGGTTTTGGGGACTGCCTCTTGTTCCCACTACACTCCCTGGAGACACGCAAGCGAAGTGAGCTGAAACTGCCAGCCACTCTTTTTATGTTCCACCAGAAGCTGCCTGTTTGCTGCTCAGGCCTAGGAAACTTTCACTTGTGGGGCAAAAAGACTGTATGCCACCACAGACAGCGCATTTTTTCCTCTTCTCTCCTGGCTCTTTGATGGTATTCACTGTACAGAGCATGGAGAGCTAAATGAACCCTTGGATTACACACACGGACTGTACCTTTTCCCCACACATAGTCCCATTGGAATAAAGGAGTAAAGTACTACTTCAGTTGAGTGAGAGTTGGTGGGATATAGGCCTAAGAGAGCTTTGAAGAAAACACTGACAAAAATGGCAGAAGCTTCCTAAGTTCCCTCTCTGCAGTGAGGCAGGAGAAAGACTAGAGAGAAGGGACAGAGCACGGTTATCTGAAGGATAGCTTTCTCCTGCTTGCCATTCTGCCTGACGGAGCATATGAGAGAAACTACCTGTTCCTATGTGCCGTGGGAAGTATAAATACACAAGCACAGAGCACTGTAAAAATTAGAGTTATAGTGAGCAGTATGGGATTCTTGCCATTACTGCTAATGCACTTTCCATTAGAACACCTTGTTAGGAAATCTATGGAACATTATCAGAATTAGCTAAGGGGGATTTTTGGTACATTAACTTGGATGCTTCTAGCTGATTAGTCTCAGACACGTCATGGCAACCATGTTCTCGTTCCAGTTTCTATTAAGTTTTAATGACTGACTGATTAAACATTAGTGCAATCAATCAAGGGATAACTTAAGTACATTTAAGAGGAAAAATTCTAAACATTTAAAACTTTTGCTTTAATTTGCTCTAACGAACACCACTTAATCTCCAAATATTAATTACACGTCTCAGCACAAAGCATGAAGTGATTAGTATTCAGAGAAACAGCTGGGGTTTATTCAAACAGGAACCAGTGTTAATCACATGAACACCTGTTCCCTAAGACATAGGTGGGCGAGCATTAAAAGAAAAAGCTTTATGATGGCTGCTTTATTTTCCCAGTTCTAGGAATCTTCTTCACCACACACCAAGGGAGACAAAATTCTGGATTTGTGACTTGAATGCACTTGACAAGGAAACAAAAATCAGGAAAACTACAGCATCTCGAGAACTACAGTACAGCAGAACAATGTGAACTCCCTGGAAGCTGGTTTCCTATTCTGCACATGAGCACCATTGGGAATGTAAACACGACGTAAAGAAAAGACGACCAACCAGATCCCTCGCTCTTTTTTTGGCATTCTTGCCCATCATCTACCAAAGATAAAATGTATCAAATTATTTTACAATATATAAAGTACTAAGTATGCTTTTGATTTTCTGGATTACCCAGAATACTGGAATTTTTTTAGTTAATGTTTGTTCAGCGCTTTGAATGTGAAAATCATTGTGTAGGTGCTAAGGAATAATGACTGTCTTCTTAAGCAAAGAACTGGGAGCCAGAAGTGCTCTGATTCTTTAATTTGGGCTAAACGACAAACTCGCTGGGTGAACTTGAGCAAGTTATCTCCCTAGCATTGCTGGCTCCCAGGTTTTGCTGTCATCAGTAGAAAACAGGGTCACCTTTTGGGAGTAATATTGTAGAGTTGGCTGAAACGTTTAGTTTGAAACATTTTTGAACAAAAAATGGCTTTTTCATCAAAAAGGAAATTATGGTGGGATATGTCCATTTTCAACTAAATTTTGGGAAGGTTCTCGTCAACAACAACAAAAATCGGCAGGTTTCAACAAACGCTCAGAAAACTTTTGAAGGAACATTGAAATAAAACTCATTTGCTCTTTTCAAAATTGTTCACAGAAACAAAAAAATATTTCCTGGCCAGCTCTGTATTACTAAACCAAAAGCACAGCTGGTGTTTACAAAAGATTAAGTCTGTAAATAAATGGACACGGTTGGAGGTTGGGGGGCGGGGGCGTCTTTTATTTTTTTGTGGAGCGCACACATCTACACGATTTTCAAAAGCCTCTTTTCTGAATCATTTTTCCTTCAGTAATAGCTATTCGCTTGCCAGCAAATATGTTCTTTTGAGAAATGCAGATTTCCCATGGAAAGGAAAAGCTAATAAATTGCACAGACCATTGAGAGGACAAGTCTTACCTGGCTGCACAACACTGGCTGACATTCGGCTGTGAAGCATTGAGTTGCCCCATTCCTGCAGACACATTTGGAGCACCGGCTGAGATGCCACTCCTCGCCATCCCGAAACATTTGGCCGTCAAAGGAGCAGGACTCTAAGAGACAATTAAGACCATCAGAGGAGTGAAGTTTGGGAACAGCCTTCCAAGGGGAGCAGTGGGGGCAAAAAAAACTAACTGGCTTCAAGACTGAGCTTGATACGTCTATGGAGGGGATAGTATAACGAGACTGCCTACAATGGCATGTAGCCGATCTGTGACTGCTAGCACCAAATATCTCCAACGGCTGGTGATGGGAAACTAGATGGGGAGGGCTCTGAGTCACTACAGAGAATTCTTTCCCAGGTATCTATCTGGCTGATGGGTCTTGACCACATGCTCAGGGTCTAACTGATCATCATATTTGGGGTCAGGAAGAAATTTTCTCCAAAGTCAGATTGGCAGAGAGGTGTTCACCTTCCTCTGCTGCATGGGGCACAGGTCACTTGCAGGTTGAATCTCGTGTAAATGGTGGATTCTCTGTACCTTGAAGTCTTTAAAGCATGATTTGAGGACTTCAGTAACTCAGCCCAAGGTTAGGGTCTATTACAGGAGTCAGTGGGTGAGATTCTGTGGCCTGCCATGTGCAGGAGGTCAGGCTAGATAATCACGATGGTCCTTTTTGGCCTTAACGTTTAGGAGTCTGTGAGTCATTCTGTGTTTCCATTTTCATGTTTTCTTTATTTCCCTCTCCTCATCCAACTCCCTTAATCTCAGATTCATCCCCTACACTCTAGGAACTTCTGCCCCCTGGAAGGCCGAGAGGTAGCATCAGACAATGACTTTCCTTACTAACCCCATTTGGCTGCATAGCGTTCACCTGTACACATTTTTTCTGGTTTCTCACGTTCTACCAGCACAATTTCACATGTGCGATGACTTTATGGACATTCACGATCATGTAAAAAAGACTACAGATATATGACTCATCTACTGATTAGCATCTGCAAGGAAGAACTTTATAAGAGCCATCTCCATGAAGCTGACCCAGAATAATTGCAATATTAAAAAAAAAACACTGCACTAATGCATTGTCCTGTGTGAAATTATTATTTATTTGTTTCTGGTAGCATCTGTGATATATGAGGCTTAAAGAAAGCATGATCCTTGCCCCAGTAAACTGCTGGTCTAAGCTGATCTACACTGGGGGGGGGATCGACCTAAAATACGCAACTTCAGCTACGGGAATAGCGTAGCTGAAGTCAACGTATCTTACGTCGACTTACCTTGGCGTCTTCATGGCGTGGGGTCGACTGCTGCCACACCCCCATCAACTTCGCTTGTGCCTCTCGTGGTGGTGGAATTCCGGAGTCGACAGGAGAGTGCTCGTGGATCAATTTATCGCGTCTAGACTAGACGCGATAAATCGACCTGATAGATCAATTGCTACCCGCCGATCCAGCGGGTAGTGTAGACCTACCCTCAGTCTGGTTACCCGTGGACAAATGACCTAACTGACGTTAACAGCCCCAGCAGAGAGGCCAAGGATTATAGTAAGAGTCCAAAGTTACATTTGAGATTTAAACCAACGAAAGCAGAAGAGATATCTCAGTACTGAAGAAATGCATCAACCATGATACTTCCTCCTGAAACTGTCCTGACATGCTTTGGGATCTACTTCTGGGTTCTGACATCTGTGTATGAGATTACAAACTACAGGTGGTACCTATATGTGCAGTGAAGTAAATTCAGGATAGATTCATAGAGTTTAAGGCCAGATAGGAACCAGATCATGCAATCTGACCTCCTGAATATCCAAGGCCATTCAATTCACCATGTTACACCCGCATTAAGCCCAATAATTTGTGTCTGACTAAAGCCTATCTTCCGGATAGGTAAACAGTCTTGACTCTAAAACATCAAGAGATGGAGAATCCCCCACTTCCCTGGTAGTTCGTTCCACTGGTTAATCACCGTCACTGTTAAAAAATTTTATCTTATTTCTCATTTGAATTTTTCTGGCTTTATATTTCAGCCATTGCTTCTTGTTATGTCTTTATTCGCTGAACTACAGAGCCCTTGAGTACCCGTTACTTTCTCCCCGTGAAGGTACTTACAACCTGTATTCAAGTCACTTCTCAATCTTCTTGTTGATAAACTAAACAGATTGAGACCTTTAAGTCTCTCGCTGTAAGGCATTTTCTCCAACCCTCGAATCACTTTTGTGGCACTTTTTTGCATCCTCCCCAATTTTTCAACATCCTTTTTAAAACGTCGACACCAGAACTGGATGCAGGATTCCAGTAGCGGTTTCACCAATGCCGTACACAGAGGTAAAACCACCTCTCTATTCCTACTCACGACTCTCGTTCATACAGCTGAGGATCGCATTAACCCTTTAACCACAGTATCACACTGAGAGCTCATGTTGAATTGTTTGTCTGCTATGACCCCTAGATCCTTTTTCAGAGTCACGGCTTTCTAGAATATAGTCCATTCAATACACATGGCCTGCATTCTTTGTTTCTACATATATAACCTAGCATTTAGATGCATTAAAACTCATTTTGTCTGAAAGGACCCCATTTACCAAGCGATCCAGATCACCCCTGTGTGAATGGCCTGTCCTCACCATTACTTATCACTCCACCAATCTTTTAGGATCTGCAAATTTTATCAGCCATGATTCTAAATTTACATCCAGATCACTGATAAAAATGTTCAATCCTGGAAAAAACCTCTCTAAAAACACCCCCATTTGATGAGGATTCCCATTCATAACCAGGTTTTGAGATCTGTCACTTAGCCTGTTCTTAATCTATCCCATGTGTTCTTTATTGCTATTGTATAGAACTACTTTTTTACAGCGATATCATGCAGCCAGAGCCATCCCTTGGGTAGGACAAATCAGAGCGACCGCTCCGGGCCCCATGCTTTGCAGGGCCCCGTGGGCCGGTGTGATTGGCTGGCATGGTTGGTCCCGGAAGAGATGAATCTGTCACTTTCGCCCTGGGCTCCCCCGCTCCGGGCCCCGAGCTTTGGGGGGCCCCGCCAACCGCTGCGATTGGCCGGCGTGGTCGGTTCCGGAAGAGACAAATCCATCACTTCCGCATCCCCCTAGGGACGGCCCTGCATGCAGCACTAAGTCAAATGCCTTACAAAACTCAAAGGTAACTGCATAACATACTTAATCAGCCAAACTTTATAATCTCATGAAAAACTGAAGTCAGGTCTGTTTGACAAGACAAGTTTGAATAGTGTGGACACTGCTATGAAGATGTGCCGTACAGCCTAGGGCCACTGACATGTTACTCACATCATTTCTACAATTTTTACTAGTCCAACAGTTGAGTCTGTTCAGCCTGCATGTCACAGCTGAGCTCATGTGGCTAAGATATTTCAAACAATATGACTTGTGCTAGTTTAAGCCCTGATGTAAGCCGCTGCAACTCTACTGAATTCAAGTAGAGTCTAAGAGATTCCCCTCTCTGAAGGAGGGTTGAATTTAGTCTGTAGACCCTAAAGGATGGATAAAGTACACAGCTTCAAAAGCAAGTACAAAATATGAAGCATCTGTGGATTTAAGTGAAGTTTTTTGAATTATTTTTGTGCGTGTGGTTTAAATAAGATTGTATGTCTCAAAATGCAAAAGGCCTGATTTATCGGAGGGGGGAAAAAATCAATAATTTCACCAGCCTTTAAGAGATTTTGCCTTTAGGTTAAGGCTGAGATTTCAAAGGCACCTATGTGAGTTGGATGCCCAATTCCCATTTAATTTGAATGGGATCTGCACCTCCAAATCCCTTAGGCAGCTTTGGAAATTTCAGCCTTTATCTACAAGAGCCAAAATGACCAGCGTGAAAAGAGAATCCGGAAAAGTTCTATACCCCGGTGTGTGTCTGGGCAGGGTACTGCAAAGGAGACATGAAGCAGACGGATTCAAAGCAAAGGGGGAAAATACTCTTCATTGATTTGAGGACTGAAGAGATGGTCTCACCTAATCGCTAAGCCAAGGCGTAGAGCAGCAACACCGACCCCACTCCTTGGGCAACTTAAGTAAGGCCAAATTCACTGTGGGGGCACCCCTTTCGAAATACTCACCACCAGTGCTCACGCATTTGGGACAACACTCTCCTTGAGCGACGTACTCCAGCTCCCCTCTGCCACAAGAAAGGGGTGGGCAGGACTTGGGGGTGCAGCTCACCTTCCCCGCGGCACAGGAGCACGCTGCGCATTCAGAGCTCGCCCATCCCGTGCCGGGCTGCAATGGAAAAACAACACAGGAAATGTGTCTGCTAATTTTATAGCCAACAAGACTGGAAATAAGCCTTGCTCCAGTGAGTTACCCCGCGCCAGTGCCTAACTTCCCTCTTTTGCAAACATCCCCAGGCTCTGTAGCTCACGGCCCAGACTCCAGGCACTGCTCCCTGCAACATGGGGACAAAGTAGTCCTAACACGGGCATAGCAGTCACGTTGAGATAAGTCCAATAGAGAGGGTCCCCCGGTGGCGTAGACATAGCATAACCAAGGCCCAAGGACATACATCTAATGCAGGGGTCGGCAACCTGCGGCCGGAACCCCAGACCGGCTGCGGGCTGAGCGGGGCCGGCAGCCGGGACCCCGGCTGGCAGGAGTCGGCAGCCGGAACCCCAGACCCAGTCTGGGATACCAGCCACCGGTCCCGCTCAGCCCGCTGCCGGTCTGGGGTTCCGGCCGCTGGCCCCCCTGCCAGCCGGGGTCCGGACCTCCGGCCCCGCTCAGCCCGCTGCCGGCCTGGGGTACCGGCAGCCAGCCCAGGGCTCTGCTCCTGGCCTCGGCCTAGCGCTCTGCAGCCGTCCCCTGATGTGGCCCACATTGGAAAACTCAGCAAGGAAAAGCAAGGGCAAGGATCACACTCAACTGAGAAGATCTGCATTTTAATTTTATTTTAAATGAAGCTTCTTAAACATTTTAAAAAAACTTTAATTTACTTTAAATACAGCAATAGTTTATTTATAGAATATAGACTCAGAGAGAGACCTTCTAAAAATGATAAAATGTATCACTAGCACGCAAAACCTTAAATTAGAGTGAATAAATGAAGATTTGGCACATCACTTCTGAAAGGTTGCCGACCCCTGATCTAATGGATACAGTCTCCCTACCCGTGACTGCCTGTGTGATGGGCTGAGCTGCCGTGTCTAAACCAGACACTACCCTGCAGCTGTTCTGTCTATATCTGGCTTCCATTAAAACGTTCAGTAGGATCTACACACATCTAAGGACAATACCTGTTCTCATAAATTTAAACTACAAACCACTGTGTATCTCACAACAAGCCAAACCCTGCTTCCCTTACTACCCACTGGCTTTTGCTGGATCCGCTCTCCTGAGCAGGGTTCGGCCCAGTAAGGAACGCACCGCTTTTTGCAGTACACTCCAAGGCAATATACAGACTCCTCTTTCCTTAGGATCATTACCGAGCAGAACGCCACCTTAGAAGACTCTACTAGGTCCAACAGTGCATGCATCACCGCTCGCAGAACACAAAGATATAAGCTGTGATATTGTTTGAAAAGGGAAATGCAGAATTTTAATTTATGTGAAACATACAACATGGAAGCTGGGCATGGAAAAAACCCGCTGTCCACTGCAGCGTACGCTTTTCTTTCCTGGGGTGATTACTGGGGACAGTTCTGCTGGCTAGATATTTCTAAAATAATGATGAAGACATAAAGCATTTGCCTGGCTCGTTGACAGAAAGATCATCATCTTCCCTTATGTAATCTGCTCCAGCCGTGGGGCTGTACCCTTAGAATAGGAACGCTTCCTAAATATGCAGCTGGCTCTATAGTAAGGATGAGACACATGAGAGTGCTGGCACGAGCCTGATCTTTATTTCCCGGCCTATGCGATGGGAGTCAAGCATACCAGAGGTTATACCACGGTCACATGACAGCAATCAGCAGGCAGCCACTCCAGCAGCTATGGTTACATCTCTCCCATTAAAAAAACAAAACAAATGAAAATAAAACATAATAGGAGCCAAAGACAGAGGGGAGGGTCGACAACTTATCTATGGTACTTATGAGACTCCTATTACCATGGTATTTGAACACTTCACAATGTATTTATCCTCACAACACCCTGTGCAGTAGGGGTGTGCTATTATCCTTCCAATGGGAAACTGAGGCACAGAGAGGATAAGTGACTTGCCCAATGTCACCCAGGAAATCTGTAGCTGAGCCAGGAATCGAAACCAGATCTCTCCAATCCCAGGCTAGTGCCCTAATCACTAAATCATCCCTCTTCTGAATTCCCCTTTCAGAGCAATTCTGTCTGTTATTGGACATCTGTCAGTAAGTACTATCTCTGAACCTCAGTGAGGTTTTTTTAATCACATGGGACACTTGTTCCTTCTGCTGCGGCCCGTTTGACTATCGAGATGGATTGGCCCTCTTGGAGCCTGTGTTTGCATAGGTCAGGGTTACAGAAATGTATACCCCGTCACATGGCAGAGGTCCATCTCTAACAATGCAAGTTTCTGATGGTAATTATAGCCTCCACTTTCAAGAAGGCAAACGTGCACGGTTCAATACTCGGTTCTTCTCCCAACAATACTATCTTGTCTCATTTAACCGCAGAGCACAGCTAAATGAACGAATGAATGCATGCACCAGACTCTCCACCCTTCTCAGCCAAACAGGCCAGGCTATTGTGAATTGGCGCTTTCCCTCCGCATGAACTGTAGCAAACGAAACTCCCCATATGGCCATTATCTGATGGCGGGAGAAATTATAATGGGAGAGGGGAGGAACAACGATTAATGGTGCCTTTTGCTGCCTTCCACAGAGTGCTGTATTGAAAAGGCAGCTGCGAGAGGACATTCCAGCATTCTTTAGTGAATACATAAAGGCTTCTCTCCATGACCTCCATTTTTTCATCTTGGTTATCTGCCTGAAAGTTCATTTGAAGAGATGTATGTATGTATGTATGTATTTTCAAGTATGAAAGAACCTACAATTCCACTGACCCGGTTCCCGCACGTCGTAAGCATATGCACTGTGGAGTCTGAAGCCGCCCTAATATTGGCCGAGTAGATGAATTAAACGTTTTGCTGATATTAGCAAGGACCACGCTCAAAGAATTGGGCTTAGCTTGACTTAACTATTGGGCTTAGCTTGACGTCGCCAGCCAGGCAACGTCTTACCTAGACAGGATCTACGAAGAGTGGTTTGCTTGGGGAAAAAAAATTAACAAGTTGAGTTTCAGTGCAGGGTGTGCAGAACCAGTGTACAAAGGAGAGATTCTGCGGATTTGCTGCTGCATAAAAGGGCTTCTCCGTTACCAATAAGACAAATCCTGTAGTCCTTACCTCCTCCTTACTTACCCAATACTTATATAGGGAAATCCCATTGATGGTTTTGCTCAAGTAAGAACTGGTAAGGGCTTCAAGAGGTAGGCCTCTTGTCACTAATGAGGTGATTCTTTTATCACATTTATAATGGCCTGGATACTCGCTTTCACAAAAAGACTGCTGATCAATATTCTCTCTCGCTCCTGAAATGCACTACAAAAAGTGGAGGTAATTGTTACACATTCCTGCAGCTAGAGAACGAGATGCGCTCCCAATGCACTGGGCTCTTCATAAATATACTTGTCAGCCATGTTCCTAAGCCCCACCTCCATCATGGTTTTGTACAATGTCTACTCTGCAGTGGCCTAAATCCTCAGCTATTCCCAGTGGGCACAGCGGGGACAGAAGGAGCCATTTACTTCACTCTGATCCTGGGGGTGGCCCCGGAGAAGTTTAGCGTATCTCCAGAGATGAGGATTGCTCCAATCACCCCCCAATACATCAAGGGCTGCAGGGGTTAAAGGGGCAGGACCAGTACACATCTGCTGGGGACTCTCAACTGGGAAAAACCTGTCTGCTTTCCAGGGGTAAAGAAACGAGAGTGAAGGTCAGGACTGAGCACAGAGTGACCTTGGCAGGGAGGTTCTTGGCTTAACAACTTCGTCAAGTCCAGGAGATGGCTTTTGAAGCACCTGACCAGCCACTGACTTTGAATGGGAAAAAGCTGCCGCCCCTGAATTTAGGTGGACAACCGGAGAGCTAAGAAAAGGAAAATAATGTTAATCATGTTAATGCCAATGGATACTTGAGAGCACTTACCGCATGGGTTTGGCCTTCATGCTGGCAAACTCCTTCAGCTCCTGAGGCGCACTCAGGGCAGCACGTATTGGGGGCTATCCGGAGCACTTCCCCCTGAACAAATACAAGAGAGTCCTATAAGCAGTGCAGATGGGAGGGGTGATTCGAGGGGGGTTCTTGTTGCACATGGCGCTCTCACTTTAAAAAGCGATGCTACTAATCAAGGACTTCCCTGTGAAGAGCTGCTGCATTGCTTGGGGATGCTGAACTCATTCTGATGCCCGAGATGTGCATAGGAAAATACACACACACACATACAGAGAACATAAACAATCCTTTGGAGTATGACTCATTCTTCATCAACTCCCTGACACCAGCTGTTTCAGTGACAGATAGGAAAATAATTGGGGAAAACGGACTCTCTCAACAAGGAAAAAAAAAAAAAAGATGAACCCATAAGTGATCTCAGGGAAACTTGATTTCTTGTTTTAAAATGTAATTTATTACTTTTTTAAAAATCATAAGTGGAAACATTTTCTTCCTTTTTAATTAGAGCTAGTTGGAAAAAAGGAAAAGGAAATTAACTGATTATCGATTTCTTTTTTGTTTTGTTTTTAAATTCCCAATTTTTGTTCGAGTTCCAAAATGTGACATTTTCAAAATCTGAAAAATATTGACCATCTTTATTATATTGCCTGGTAAGATTTGATATTGCCCCCCGAAGTGTTCCCAGAGGCACAGTGCATAGTTTGGCTGCCACACTCTGTGCAGCAGCAGGGTAACAGACAAAATCAACTGGCATGTGTGTTCATGTTACCATGTCACACTACGGGCAGAAGACGTTAGTAAAAAAGTTGGCAAAAGCTCTGGAGGTGCTTTGCTTCCATTCCTGGAGCATCTCCAAGGATTGTGCCCAGCGGCTTTCGCATTTTCATTCCAGCCTTCCCAAATGTGTTTTAAATACCCCACACCCTGGCAGCATGCCGCACAGATGCCACAAAGGAATGTGACAGGAGACCTTATCCTGGCAAGGATTTCACAGCTGTCAACAGCATCTGAGGATGCTTGGTACCTTCTGGGAGGTTCTCGGCGTCCCTCATGATTAGGCCCAGTGTGACAAAACAGAGACAGACAGTTTTACTTGTACAAGCCAGAAACAAGCAAACCCCACCACCATCTCTCTCTCTCTCTCTCTCTCACACACACACACACACACACACACACACACACAAAATGAAGTAGCCGAGAACATGAAAAGGCAACAAAGAGGGGCCATAACTTAGGGTTTTCCCCAAAGTCACCTTCTTGAAAATACTGTAAGGGTGTTCCCACGGGGACATACTCGACGCTTGCCCTTTCGGAAGGGCGCTGTCATTGTTTAAGATGCTGGTTTTGACGTATACAGTCCTAAATAGCATGGGACCTACCTATTTAAGAGATTGCCTCTCTCTATGCCAGGGGTTCTCAACCTTTTTCTTTCTGAGCCTCCCCCCGCCCTCCCCCCAACATGCTATAAAAACTCCACGGCCCACCTGTGCCACAATAACTGGTTTTCTGCATATGAAAGTCAGGACCAGCATTAGGGGGTAGCAAGCAGGGCAACTGCCTGGGGGTCCCATGCCACGGGGACCCCCACAAAGCTACATTGCTCAGGCTTCGGCTTCAGCTCCAGGTGGCAGGGCTCAGGGCCCCAGACTTCAACCCCATGTGCTGGGACTTCAGCTTTGTGCCCTGGGCCCCAGCGAGTCTAATGCTGGGCTTGCTTGGCGGCCCCCCTGAAACCTGCTCGCAGCCCCCAGTGGGCCCCAGACTCCTGGCTGAGAACCACTGCTCTATGCCATGCTGTTGGAAGTAAGATCAGCAGAAGCACTCCAACTGGAGTTCCCTCCAACAGAGACCAGCACCAGCTGCTTCCAAGAAGGTTGAAGAAATCCTGCAGCAGGCAGTTAAAGAATAA
This sequence comes from Macrochelys suwanniensis, assembly GCA_033296515.1. NCBI lineage: Eukaryota > Metazoa > Chordata > Testudines > Chelydridae > Macrochelys > Macrochelys suwanniensis. Next base: position 19,694,724 of record CM065779.1, on the reverse strand, counting down.
ATTACTGATAAGAATAGTTCCTTCCTTACCCCCTCAATTAGTGATTGGTTTATGCCCTGAAGCACGAGGCATGACCCCTTCCAAAAAAGTTCTCTTAAACCAACGTAACACTGGATGTTCTCATTGTCCATATAAATGTCTATTCCTTTTTGGAACCCTATTCGGCTCTTGGCCTTGATGATATCATGTGACAATGAGTTCCACAGGTTAACTATGCACTGCATGAAAAATTATTTCCTTTTATCAGTTCTAAATTTGCTGCCTTTCAAATTTGCCCTTGTTCTTTTGTTATGAAAAAGGAGCAACAGAAGTGTCCAATCTATCTGCTCTATCCCATTCATTATTTTGTATGTCTCTATTATGTTTCCTTTTATTCATCTCCTCACTAACAAACAGTCCCAATATTTTCAGTCTCCCTCCAATAAACAAATAGCCTTAATGATGGAGCAAAAATTAGACACCACCTGTTCTTTCACTGTTAATAACCTACGGGTGCTACCAGGAACACTAGCAAACCCTTTTTAAAGCCATATGATTTTTATATTGGCAGTGTCTCTTTAAAATACAGACTTTTGTTGATATTCATATGTTCCTGCCCTCATAATCTGAGCCCCACAGGAACACAAACCCTGCACTCAGTTAGCTACAACCATTAATGAAGGCTCACTGGGAAATAGATAAACGAAAAGCCAATGAAAGCCCAGCAATAAGAACCAAGGCACAACCAACGAAAAGACGGCCCAAAAGCAGAATTCTAACTCTGTTACTGTTTATTAGAGTGGAAAGCGTCCATCTGCTTGTTCTACAGCGACCCAGCCCCCTGGGTTCAGTCTAAAGGTGATTATCAGCTATTCCCCAGCTGTGGTCAAACACTGCAGCACACTGGCATCTTCTGAGATCAGAACACCCTTGGCAGATCACTTGCCATATGTAGCATGCCAACGGTGCCATTGTCAGGCATCAAGTTCCCATGTGAGAAGGGAACAAACTGGCTGGACTTCAAAACACTGCCTTTGCTGTTCACAGAGGGCCAAATCCCGTTCTCATCCGTGCCTGTGCAATTCCGTGCAGTCATTTACCTCAGCCTAGAGTGGGTGGAAAATGCGACCATTCTGACTGAGCAGCATTTTGCACCCGCTTTTCACTTCTTACCATTCCCACTGAGAACTGGGTCCCTTGGCTTCAGTGGGACTGCCCAGACATGGATGAAAACAGAACCGTGATAGGGCTGTTGCTATGCTATAGAGGAACCATTAAGAATCAGGTGTTCTATGCGAGTTTAACCATGAGGCCCCCGGAAAAAAAAGAGATGCTTTGCTTACATTGTGACTACAGGACTAAGCCCCTTCTGATTGTCCAGTCCATGCCTGCATGAATCATATACTGTGTATATTCCAGTATAACACTTTCATAAACCTGTAGTTACCCAGAGGGCTTAGGTTGAACATAGGGAGAAAAACCTAATGAGTCAAATACTTCCCATCCCTTGCATAGCAAGCCAACACACATATTTACCTTCTGAAAGTCACACCGAGGGTTTTTGCAAACGGCAGGCTCACAGATGAGAATATCACGATGGCATCTGCACTCCTGGCAAGAATCTGGCTTCCAAATTGTGTTGTTCTGCAAACAAACATAAGCTCTGAATTAAACTCGCATCGAGTGTAAAACGTGTGCAGTTATCTAATGGCTAACCGTTCAAATGAATTAAATAGGCACAGAATAGAAAGGCAAACTCTACAACGGACTCCATCTACTTGATACTGATTAGTTACCCCAGGAAGTAATAAGTCCAGGGCTATTCCATTTCATAATTTCAAACCCGTAATGAAAAGACAAGGCCATGCACAGAAAATCAATCAATCAATTCCAACTGCAAGCTAATTGATTGTACATAACCTGCAATAGCCTCAAGCTGATTGCCGAACCTCTTTGAAATCTCCTGTCTTCTGTAAACAAATCTAGGCTGAGTGTTTCAAAGCTGCCTAGGGGCATCCAAATCCACTAGGTGGCTTTGAAAACAAACAACTTTGGCTATCACTGATCGTATATAAATAAGTGCCAGACATTGGAAAAGTCAGCAAGGAAAAGCAAGGGAAAGGATCACACTCAATTGATAAGATCTGCAGTTTAATTTTCTTTTAAATGAAGCTTCTTAAACATTTAAAAAACCTTATTTACTTTACATACAACAATAGTTTAGTTATATATTATAGACTTATAGAGAGAGACCTTCTAAAAACGTTAAAATGTATTACTGGCACGCGAAACCTTAAATTAGAGTGAATAAATGAAGACTTGGCACATCACTTCTGAAAGGTTGCTGACCCCTGATCTAACCATTCAATCAGGTGCCTAAGCGAAACCTGTTCGGTGCTGAGTTCTTTTGAAAATCTGGCCCTACGTGTTAAAAACAAACAAACCTCTCCGACTTCCTGGGATGAAAGATTTTTCCATTCTCACATAACTGATGGGGTCTTGTGATACTAGCCTAGGGAAAACAGGCAAGAGAATCCCCACTGATGGCACTTCCCTTCTCTCTCTTTCCCACTCCCTAGCCAGGAAAGATTTTTGATAGAACGGGCATTTTCTCTGCTCCAGAACCTGCTTTCTCATTGAGCTTCCTCCAGCTGACCTACAGGAAGTTGACCCAAGTTTTCTCACACAGCATCCACAGCACTGTTCCCTCCAAGCTGTGCGTGTGTGCGTGCGCACACAGATTCTAAACCCCGCGCACAAGGCAAAACACTGCGAGCACAAAAAGTTGCACAGAAGCACAACAATTTGTATAGAAGACATTTTTTGCGCACACGGCCTGTCAAAAATTTGAACAGAAGACATTTTTTTCCACACACGGCCTGTCAAAAATTAGAGGGAACATTGATCCATAGATTAAAACTTTACATACTCTGCCAATTCATTGCACAGGGCTAGGCTTCACTTTAGCTCCTGTCCTGTATACAAGACAGCAGAGTTGATCAGAGAGGCGCAGCTCCCTCCCAAACCTTTCCTTGCTCCATGGGGATAGTAATCTGCTACTGTTCCAACTCAGCTGTGCAGGCTGGCATGGGTGGAGGGGGGCACCAAGATTCCTCCCACCTCCTGTCCTCCTAATTCAGAGCACACTGATTTACGTGCCCAGATGCAAGCTGTTAAACCCCTTATGCCCCTGAAGGGTTGAGCATCCAATTTCCCTGTCCTGCCACTACCAGCGATGACGATGTTTGGCATCAAGCGGATCGAATGGAGAATTAGATTCAGGAATCCAGCACGCAGTCATAGCTGTAACTAAGAATTTATTCCCTTGTCTCTTTAAATCAGGCCCACCACAGAACGGCATTTTTACCTTGTTTTCTATGCTAATATCCCATGGAGCATGAATTCTATCGTGGGAGAGAAGGTGGACTAGGGAGGTGGGGAAGCTGGAACTATAATTGAAGAAAGCCTGGTATTCACTCACTGACTTGCAATAGCATTTCACTAATGGCAAACGTTATCCTTTGTACATAATAATGCCAACATACAGCTAACGAGCACTGAGACGTCTGCGACTATAAGGCATTTGGAACTCAGTCCTTTAGGTGGATCCTCCAATAAAGCTGATGAATCCTAAATACAGCAAGGGATGCACATAAATGTACAGCCCCAATGTATAAGAGATAAACGATACCAGAGAAAGAGAGTCATATCTCCTCTGATGATATAACTGCCCCTCCGCGCACACAGCTGAGAGTGTAGGGGGTTAGCCTAGAATCGCTCTTTCTTGTGTGATTTAGTGTAGTTACAGAATCCATTCAGGGTGAGTTGTAACGGTGTCAAGCGCTGCCTAACGTGCATAGTGTAGATCATTCATTCCTGCTCCCTTTCAGCTGTGCTATGTCCTACACAGCTCATTTCTAGGACTGACAATACACAGGGCCTCAAATATCTCTTCACCAGCAAGAGTGGCGTTTCACTTCTTTGCCAAAACACTTTGATTTATCCAGTCACTTGCTCATTTTAGAGCAAGGGACGTGCTCTGAGATGGCCCAGCGGGTGAGGGACAGACCACTCACATAAGCCCCAGTCTTGCAACGAGTTCTTTGCGGGGAGACACCGGGTGCCTGGGGCTCTCCTGAATGTCTGACATACCACAATGCTGTGCATAGGTTTTATTATTTTATACCATGTTTAGCTATGCCATTATAGCTTCATCACACGGCAGAAGGCTGACTCCTACCTGTTTGCCCTGATTTGCTTTTCCTAAAAGCACTAACAGTAAAATTATCCAATGGGTCTCAAGTTGGATCCTAAATTCGCTCCTGCAATTATTTTCACATATAAGTGATTTGTACTTTGGTTTTAGAAGCTAGTTTTGAAGATGTCGCCCTGAAAACTTAGGCCAAAATGTCGAGAACTGGGTGCCTAAAAGATTAATAGTTGGGCACCTATATCAAACTGGCCTCAGCATCTGTGAGGAGCAAGTCCCTTTGGCTGAGGTGCCCAACTATGGATTTAGAGACCTAGCATTAAGCAGACAAGTTTGAAACTTTTGACCCCAGTCAAAATAATAAAATAATTTCAGATTTTAGCTGCAGCTATAGAAAAATAATGATACCGCTGTACTTGATATTATAGTCACACTTTCTCCCCCAGAGTGAAGTATAATGATCAGGCAAAATAATATCCAGGGGAAGGGTATTCACTTAAAGCCAAGGCAGAAGAAAAGCAGAATCTTTACTATCTTGGCAGGACCAAACTCAATGGGGAACCTGGTATGTTTTTCTGACAATTATTTTTGGTGGTTTTGCTGAGTCCTAATGATTCTAACAGCACTGGTTACAGTCATGTGATATATGTCCTGTTTATGGGGAAATGTATAGCTACAGCTACTTTAATGAAAAAATGTAAGCACCAAAAAAGTATTTTTATATAATTTTGCATGTAGGTAGCACTTCGATGAACTAGAGATCACACTATGCTAGCCCTGCTCAGTTCTTTTTTCATGTCCAAGGTGATTCTACTGCTACTGAAATGTAACATGATCTGGAGGAATAGCATGCGGGACCAGGAGCCAGAAATGTGTGGGTTCTGTTCCCAGGTTTGGCACTGAGTCACCGTGTGACCTTAGTCAAGACACCTCTGGTAAAAATTTTAAATCCCCTAAGTGACTTTGGAACCTGATTCCCTTAAAAAGGTACCCAAGCCCCTTTTGAAAATGGGACTTAGGCATTTTTGATCATTGTATCCATAGGCGCCGACTCCGTGGGTCCTGCGGGGCTGGAGCACTCACGGGGAAAAATTAGCGGGTGCGCCGCACGCATTGGCAGCCAAGCTCCTCCCACCCCCATCCCCTCCTCCTCCTCCTGCGAGCATGCTGCATCCCCGCTCCTCCCCCTCCCAGCGCTTCCCGCCCACTGCCTAACAGCTGTTTGGCGGCACTTAGGACTTTCCGGGAGGGAGGGGGAGGAGTGGAGATGCAGCGCGCTCAGGGGAGGAGGCGGTAAAGAGGCAGAGCAGGGGCGGGGACTTGGGGGGAAGTGGGTGGATTTGGGGAGGGGTGAGGGTGGGATAGGGGTGGAGCGATGGGCGGGGGGGGGGGTCAAGCACCCACGGGGCAGAGGGGATGTTGGTGCCTATGATTTTATCCCTTATGTGTCAGTTTCCCATCTGTAAAAAAGGGGTAACACCACTTATTTGCCTGTATCACTTGAGTGTAATACTCGTACCTGTATTTACACAAATGTTAAAGCTTTAGGTATGATTATTTATTAAATAAAATCAGGCCTTGCAGTAGGCAAAATAACAGCTGTAAATCCTCCATGCACGTTAATCAAAGACCTTGTAGCCTTGTGGACAAAATATCTGCTACAATGCATCAGTGTTGAACTCCAATCCTGTTACGGGTGTATTTTTCACTTAAAATGGACATCAAGGGATTTTTTTTCTCCACCAATGCTACCATAATTAGTAGCATAATTAATGAGATAATGTTTGTAAAGCACTTTGGAGATGCATAGCACTGTATAAATGCCAAGTATTACCATTGTGAATTAATTCTTAGCACTTTTCTAGCGCAAAAGAAAGGATCTCAAATTGAATTGAATGTTTAAAGGCCGTATTAGGAGACGAACATTACAGCATATTAAAGGTGACTTTTATTAATAAAAGTCATTTATAGAGTACCATAAATGCACACATCCTTTTACAAACAGCCCCTTAATGGGATTATAAACCAGATCCTCACAGGCTGGTCCTCAGGTCTGTGCAGAGTCCCACTGAAGCCAATGGAGCTCTGCATGGGGGAAAGGGACTGCCCATGTGGACCCAATTTCCGGGTCAGGACCATAATCCCATTGGCTCTGCATGGCCACAGAGGTCCATGCTAACCGTTTGGATTGAAGGATCAGCATCACAGAGTGAAACCCATTCTCAGTCCTTCAGTGTCTACAAGCAGAGAGACGAGACAAAATAAACTGAAGGCCTAGGAGCACAGCTCAGATACAGCAGGGTTTGGAGAGTACGGGTGAGAAGAACGGGGTAAAAAAATAGCTCCACGAACTGGGCTTTAAGGAGAGATTGAAAGGAGGAGAAAGAGAGTACTACGTAGTCATGTACAGAGAGACTGTTCTAAATGTAGGAGCATCCTGTAAACACAAGCCAAGAGTGGAAGAAAGACAAAGGATGTATGAAGGCTAGAGATGGGAAATGAAGATACTTGAACCTGTTTTGCAGTCACCACAGCCAGCCACCACTAGGTTAACTTAACCCTTGAAAAAGCTAATCCTCTCTTAACATGACTGTTTTGACTTGATATCGCAGTTTTGTGTGGCCGAACTGTGCTTGTTCTAGCTTGGTTTTTTCTCGGTTCTTTAACATGAAAAAGTTGAGCCTGATATTAAGGACATAAAGCCTCAGTAACATGATCTGATACATGTGATGTGGGACATTCATAAAAAGTCAGTAGATGCTGGATCCTGTGCTATGATATGCAGAACATCTGTTTGGTGGCATTTCTAGAATTAGTAGGTTGGAGAGAAAAGTGGCTTGGGGGGTAGGGGGCATGAGGCCTGGTTGGGGGCATAAGTATTAGCTTAGGATTCAAACTTGCAACTCTTCTCGTCTTGTAGAAAACCGACATGATCTTTATTCACTGATACTCATCCTTCTGACCCCTTCTCCTGAAAGTAGAAAGCGGGAGTGGGGAAGTTGGTAAAATACACTTCTTGGGTTCACCAGCTTTCTCAATGGAGTTTGCTCTGGATCCGGGCCATGCCTGGCACGTGACATTGTTCTCTTCGCTCTAGGGAACCTGGATATCATAAGTGAGGGGAAATTAGCTTCCAGTTCTGCTGGGAATGACATATTGACAAAGTACTCAGGCCAAGTTATGTATGACAGCATTCAGCAGTACATACTGCCGTTGTATTCTCTAAGCACACAAGAATGCATGAGGGGATGGATTTACTTCACATGCGGCTCTCAACCAGAGCACTGAAGAAAAGCAGGTATCAGATGTCTCAGAGGAAGACTACTGGGCCACATTGTCAAAACCAGAGACAGAATTCAGAGCAATTACACTTCTGGTACAACGACCAGCATCACCCAGTCGCTGCCAAGCGAGGAGACTTGGCAGCTTAATAGCGCTGCTTTCATTTTACAGTTCCACTCCAATTAGCTGACAATACAAGGCAACGGGCAGAATAAATCAAAACGTAAAGAAAGTTGAGAAGACTTGTATGTGGTTCTGAGAGGTGTGCATTAATGGAACAATAAAGAGATGAAAAGAAGTATGAATGACCCCTAGTACAATTCAGGTCGTTGGGGTTTTTTTAAACCAATTCTATGAAAGAAATGTTACCACTGCGGAACATAATTTTCAAAACCAGCCTGGGTGCATGAAAAAGCAGGACCTGCTGAGCGAGGTTTGCCACTGTTTCGAAGCGTCACACACGGGATATCAGAATGGCCTGAATGAGCTTCATTGCAGTCCACTTGTGAGCAGATCAGTTTGTCTTGGTCTAATTGAAATCTGTGGCAAAACTCCCAGGGGACATTCACACAGCATTTTGGAACAAGCCTCCCAGCATGGGCCGACAGACTCGGGCTAGCAGGGCTAGTGCTAGGGCTCTAAATGTAGCTGTACAGACAACGCTTTGAAGTTGCAGCTGGGGCACTGACATCCCACCACCCCCTCCCCAACTTCATTGCCCAAGCTACAGCCTGAGCCTCAACTTCAAAGTGCTGCGTACACAGCTATTTTCAGAGCTCACTCCGGAGCTCAGCTACTCTGTGGACCCCAGCTGGGAGGCTCTCTTCAAAATGCTGTGTAGACACACCCCAATGGACTTCAGTGGGACCGGATTACACCCTATATCTACACACAATACTGGGATAGGATAGGATAGGATAGGATAGGAAAGGTAGAAATATACCCTTGGGATTTCAGTTCTCAGCAAGTTGAATACTAATTCTTATTCCAGGAACTTACCTTGTTTCTCCGGCAAGCTAGAAAATTAAGAAGTTACACAGACACTTTCCCTGAACACTGATAGGACTAACACAATCCATTACTATGGAATATGGCTCAGTAATTTGTTTCTCTATTTTCATTTCTGATGGTTTATTTTTACGTTTCACGCCTTTGATTGATCATCCAAATCTCTCAGTAATAGTAGAATATAATACTCCTTAGCTCTCGTACAGTACTTTTCATCAGTAGAGCTCAAAACAGTTTACAAAGGTCAGTATCATTCACCCTACTTTACAGATAGGGAAACTGAGGCATAGGAAAGTGAAGTGACTTGACCAAGGTCACCCAGTAGGTCAGTGGCAGAACCAGGACCAGAACCCAAGTCTCCCAAGTCCCAGTCCTGAATCTCTATGGGCTATCAATAAAATTTTGAAAACCACTGTAATCCCACAGACTTCCTCTAAGATTTAGGCACATAAGTCACTTAGGCACTTTTGTAACTTTTTACCCTATATCAGCACACAAAGTGAGGTCTGCAAAGCCCCCTAGGGGATTTACATGTGCAATTTCCACTAACTGGGTGTCCAAATCCCTTGGAAGGATTTGAAAATTTTAGCCAAAAAGTACATTAGTGTTTTCAGTCTGAATACCAGCTGAGGCTGCACGGGCAAACACCACACGCTGGGAAAACCACACACGTGTGTGTGCATGCTTGTGTGTGGCATGATTAGCTTGCTGAAATGGTATCCAAGGCCTTCCTTTTCCTTTTCAGAGTGTCTACCATATTTTGCATTTGATCTCTCCTACGATGAGTAAGGCTACGATTTTGTCAGGGATATTTTTAGCAAAAGTCAGGGACAGGTCATGGGCAATAAACAAAAAAATCACGGAAGCCTTGACCTGTCCCTGACCTTTACAAAAAATATCCCTGATGAAATGGGGAGGGAGGAGGGTCCAACACCCTCCCCGCCCACCACCCGCAGGGATCCCATTGCCCAATGGATGGGAGGGGTCCCCCCACTGCCCTGCAGGGCTGGGAGCTGTGGGGGGGCTCCACCCCCACCCGCGGCCACTGAGCAGCTCTGGGGTCCCTCTGCTGCCAGCAGCAACTGGGAGCTGTGGGAGAGGGGGGCCATGGCTGCTCACAGCAGCTGAGCTGCTCCGGGGACCGGGGTGGGGACCCCTGCCAGCAGCAGCAGCTGGGCAACTCAGGGGTTGGGCTGATGCAGGGTCCCCTGCTGCCGGCAACAGCTGATCAGCTGCAGGGCCCCCAATATCACGGCAGTCGCTGGAAGTCACGGATTCCGTGACTTCTGCGACCTCAGTAACAAAATCTTAGCCTTAACAATGAGTAATCATTTCATGCTGCTTTATTACTGTATTGTAAAATCAGGAACTTAACTTGGTTATACAGCCTCAACGCAGGGAAGAAGACAGAGAAGGGGCATTAGAGGAGCATTGCTAATTCCATAAAAGAGTAGCAAGGTCTGCGTAAATGGCTGAGAGAAGCACTTAAGAGTTGAGACTGTTTCCCAGGCAGAAAGGTTACTGAAAGGTCACTGGAGCCCAGAGGTACAAAATATTCATCCTGATGCAAAAGGGGGAAGCCTCTTACATCCAGTTTTATTAGTCTGGCAAACTGCTCCTTTGACCTGACTGTCATGAGAAAGCCGTAGTGCACAGAACAAGAGAAAGAGTGAAACCATTACCTATAAATGGACAATGACACAATGGAGACAATTTAGACTCAGACTTTAAGGCCAGAAGGGACCCTCCGATCAGCTAGTCTGACCTCCTGCATGTGTCAGAACCTCACCCACCCACTCCTGTAATAGACCCTTAGCCTCTGGCTGAGTTACTGAAGTCCTCAAATGATGGTTTGAAGACTTCAAGTCACAGAGAATCCACCATTTACTCTAGTTTAAACCTGCAAGTGACCTGTGCCCTATGCTGCAGAGGAAGGCAAAAAACCCCATCGTCTCTGCAAATCTGATTGTGACGGGTTCCCCCCCGGGTGCCACCTGGAACTGTGGTACCACTGAGACCTCTGACCAACTAGTCTGGGCTCCCTCTCTCACTGTGCTGCTGTGACAAGCTACAGACTCACTCCCGCTCCTACACTTCCACCAGCATTCACACAGGTAGGGACACACCCCGCTAGAGTTACATGCAGGCTCTCTGAATAGCCACTGCACGAAACAACGGTAGAAAGGCAAAAGCCAAGGTAACTCTCAGCTTCCCAGGCACGCACCCCCTCTGGAGCATAAACCCAAAATTAGACAGTCTTGTGCTGCACAGGGAACTGTACAGCTTAAGCTCATAAAGTTCACCCCCTCCCTCAACATGGAGAGGAATATGCAACAGCCTTTGCCCTTTGAGCTATGATTCCCACACACCTCACTCCTACTCACTGGCTTAGATAAAGCAAAAACAAGTTTATTAACTACAAAAGATAAACTGTAAGTGATTATAAGGGATAGCAAACAGATCAAAACAGATTATGTAGCAAATAAACAAAAACAAACTAAGCTTAATATACTAGATAGATTGGATATGAATTAGCAGATTCTCACCCTAGAGATGATACAAGCAGGCTGCAGATTCTTAAGGGACAAGCGGCATTTGCTTTACAGCTTGGAATCCCCAGGTGTTTCATACACAGGCTAGAAATCCCTTTAGCCTGGGTCCAGCACTTCCCCCAGTTCAGTCTTTGTTCCTCGGGGATTTCCAGGAGTCTTCTTGTGTGGGGAGCGAAGAACAACAGATGATGTCACTCCCTGCCTTATATAGCTTTAGCATATGGTGGGAAGCCTTTGTTCCAAAGCTTGGTTCCCAAACCGGTTTATTGGAGGAAAAAAGACATTTCAAGATGGAGTACAGAGACATGTGGTCTGGTCACATGCCCCTGCAGTGTTATAGCAGCCATGGCTTAGAAGCTGACCAAAATGCCCACCAGAAAGTTAAGCTATTCCAGTCCATTGTCTTTGCTGATGAGCCATCAGTAAGGCTACAATTTTGTCAAAGATCGCGGAAGCCACAGAATCCAGGACTTCCAAAGACCTCCGTGACTTCAGCCCTGGGGAACTGCAGGGTCCTGTCGCCTACTGCAGCGGCAGGGAGCTGTGAGGTACCCCTGCCGCCTGGGGCAGTGGACCCCAATCTCCAAGCCGCCATAGGCAGCTGGGGTACCCCACAACTCCCTGGCCACCGCAGTAGGGCACGAGAACCCCCAGAGCTGCCCAGCCCGTTCCCATTTTATCATGGATATTTTTAGTAAAAGTCAGGGACGGGTGAATTTTTCTTTCTTGCCCATGACCTGTCTGTGACTTTTACTAAAAATATCCATTGTTATACCTGAAAGGCTGGCTGTGGGTGTTTTCCAGAGTAAGCCCATTTGAAATACAGATCCTTAGTCAATATTGATAACTTCAGATACAAAAATGATACATGCACATAAATAGGATAATCATATTCAGTAAATCAGAACTTTTCCAATGGCACCTCACATGACCTGTCTCATACAAAATGCATATTGATTATGCCATAATTATATCATAATAATATCATTGTGAAGAATATGGGGTGCAGTGTCCCACTGACCTTGGGGGAAATTCCTTCCTGACCCCAAATATGGTGATCAGTTAAGACCCTGAGCACGTGGGCAAGACCCATCAGCCAGACAGATACCTGGGAAAGAATTCTCTGTAGTAATTCAGAGCCTTCCCCATCTAGTCTCCCATCACAGGCCATTGGGGATATTTGCTACTAGCAGTCACAGATCAGCTACATGCCATTGTAGGTAGTCTCGTCATACCATCCCCTCCATAAACTTATCAAGCTCAGTCTTGAAGCCAGTTAGGTTTTTTGCCCCCACTGCTCCCCTTGGGAGGCTGCTCCAGAACTTCACTCCTCCGATGGTTACAAACTTTCACCTAATTTCAAGCCTAAACTTGTTGATGGCCAGTTTATATCCATTTGTTCTTGTGTCAACATTGGTAGTCAACAAATAACTCCTCACCCGCCCTGGTGTTTATCTCTCTGATGTATTTATAGAGAGCAATCATATCTCCTCTCAGCTTTCATTTGGTTAGGTTAAACAAGCCAAGCTCTTCGAGTCTCCTCTCACGAGGCAGGTTTTCCATTACTCAGACCATCCTAGTAGCCCTCTACACCTGTTCCAATTTGATTCATCTTTCCTAAACATGGGAGACCAAAATTGCACACAGTATTCCAGATGAGGTCTCAACAGTGCCTTGCACAATGGTACTAACACTTCCCTATCTCTTCTGAAAATTCCTCACCTGATGCATCCTAGGATCACAATAGCCTTTTCACGATCACGTCATATTAACTACTCATAGTCTTCCTGTGATCAGCCAGTACACCCAGGCCTGTCTCCTCCTCTGTTGCTTCCAACTGATAAGTCCCCAGCTTATAGCAGAAATTCTTGTTGCTAATTCCTATGTGCATGACCTTGCATTTTGTTCTATTAAATTTCATCCCATTTCTATTACTCCAGTTTTCAAGTATGATATTTCAAGTACTGTACAGTATTCCGGTCCTCTTCTGTACTGGCAATACCTCCCAACTTCGTGTCATCTGCAAATTTCATTGGCACACTCCCACTTTTTGTGCCCAGCTCATTAATAAAAAATTTACCAATTGATGTGGCAAGTGTTATGTACAAGCTCTGTGAATTGCTATGGCACGTGTGCAGAGGACTCAGCCACACGTGAACGGCTTAGTAAAATATATCCTTGTACGTCCAAGTGCACTGAGATTGATTCCTTTGTCCAAAAACTGAGCAAAGCTAAATCTGCCAGAATGCTAGCAAGCAAAATTGGATTTCAGAGGTTATGGAATTGCAGACAGCTACTGTACACCGAACAATCACTTGAAAAACCTTTGTCGACTTGAAATTGGCTATAAAGTTGACTTAACCCGGTGCATAAATTAGACTTGAATGACCAGGGAAAGCCTGCAGAGCAGTGCCAGACTGCACATTCTACAAGAACACGTTGGCCTTCTTTGGAATATTAATTCGTATTTCAGAAGAAACCATTCAAGTCCCAGTGCGGATATACCAAAGGATGAAACTATATTCCCGACGGGACAGATAACTTAAAATTAATTCTGTCACACTGTAGAAATGCAGGCAGTGGCAGGGCAAAAGCCTGAATGTCTACTGAATTTAGCCAAGGCAGAATGACCAAGATAGGCTAAGCCTTTTATCCCATCTCTAACGAAAAACACCAGGGCATTAAAATCACTGCAGCTGCAGCCATCTGAGTCGGCTCAAATGGAAAATATCTTTCAGTACAAGCCATTTGTTGTTGCACCTCCAACATACCGTACTGTTTGAAGAGTGACAAAGAAAGCAGGGGATGACAAACAGCAGGATTATTTCTGCAGACCACTTTAACCTATATGGAGGTATATTTTCAAAGTGCTAAGCAAGGAGTTATGTGCCCCAAATCCCATTATCACTAATGGGAATCCAAGCACACAGGTCTGTGAAAATACAGCACTTTATATCCATACCTTTAATCTGAGCTCCCTATGTAGCAGATTAATAAATTGTGTCTCTTGGGGCTAGTCTACACTTACCAGCTCTGTCGGACGCGTCGGATCAATCTTCTGGGTTCGATTTATCGCGTCTTGTCTAGACGCAATAAATCGAACCAGGAAGTGCTCCCCCGTCGACGCCGGTAATCCTGCTCCCCTGTCGACGCTGGTAATCCTGCTCCACGAACGGAGCAGGCAGAGTCGACGGGGGAGCCTGTGCGACGCCGTGTGGACCAGGGGTGAGTACTTTGAAGTTTGAAATAAGATACTTCGACTTCAGCTACGTTATTTACGTAGCTGAAGTCGCGTATCTTACTTCGAACTTCGGGGCTAGTGTAGACCAGCCCTTGGTGTTTTAAAAGGAAAAAAAAAGCCCTGCAAGAATCTTGCAGAAACGCTTCATTACTGAATGAAAATGCTTAGGAGGCCTGCAGAAAATGGGCTTTCACAGGCCACCTTAGGGCGCTCCAGTATTATTTCCATAGCCCTCTGATCATCAGTAGCTGTCAGGATTTAACTAGGTTATAGTTTTATGGCCAAACAAATTGAAATAAATGGCAGCAAAAGGTATGTAACAGCTTAGTATATTACTTGAATACACAGTCAGCGTTGCCTAGCGTGACCAGACAGCAAATGTGAAAAATCGGGACGGGGGTGGGGGGTAATAGGAGCCTATATAAGAAAAATACCCAAAAATCGGGACTGTCCCTATAAAAGCGGGACATCTGGTCACCCTAGCGTTGCCATCTACTACAAATGAGTAAATTAATTGGTCTTGGCACCAGCAGACTATTGGCTCCAAAACAAAATTATGCTTTAAAAAAAAAAAAAAAAAATCCCTAACTTAGAAAGATGGCCTGCCCTTTTTCAGATGGAGAAAGATGTCTTGGCACTTCCCTGATGGTCGCAGTGTAGCTGATATATACTCCCTGGGATGTGCACTGGAAAGCCACAAACCTACCGAGTTGCATAGTGCCAAGCATGAATGGTATTAAAGAATAACTTAGCAACACTACAGGTTTAAAGACCGCTTCTGAGCTTTTAACTAAGGGTCTTATTTCCCCTGATGAGTCATAGGGACGTGTGACATGTGCCTCAGGCGGCTGTGTTCACCTGCTGTGCATTGATCCCAACTCCCAGAGGCATCACTGGCCTAAAGCTACCTGAACCCCCACCCCCACATTACATGGCCTGAAGTCTCAGAGGCGCTGCTCCCTGAAAAACACAGCCTATTCTGGGTCCATTCTTTACCCATCACCCTCCTGGGGCTGTACAGAATCAGGAATTAAGTCCAACAGCGATGGGAAATCCTTGTATGTCTCCAATGAGGAAGCAGGGATGGGTTCAAGGAGGGTTTTGTCTCTACGGACATAGAAAGGTAGTTGGGCAGAAGGAGATGAATGCCCCCCTCAAACTCAAAACAATGATCAGTTGGGAGTTTCTGCGCTCCCCTGAGAAGAGATGGGAGCTTCTATCAGCCCCCAACTCCTTCACAGCTGCTCTAATTCCCACCCCTTTCTGATCGTATACGTGTCACCCCTCAGTCCCAGCCCAATGGGAGAAGCTACGTGAATGGAACGTTACTGAGAAAATTCAGGCCCCGCTCTCGGTCTCCCTCTCCTGATCACTGAGGAGTCTCTAAATGCCCTGAAGTGAAAGCTGCTATTTACATCACAGGCTGGGAGCTGCTTTTCTTGCCAGCGTTACTACTAGCCCCTTGTGTGACTATAACCCATGTCACCGAGGGGCAGATTTTCAAAAGCGTCTAAGTGAGTTAGAAGCACAAGTCCCATTGAAAGTCAGCTCCAAGTCATCCAGCAAGAAATCGTATTTTACATTAATAAATAGTAACGGGGCATAGGACATGTGGCAATGCTGTACTTTGATGACACAGACAATTAAGCTTGGGATGCGGAGACACCATGAGGGCAAGGCAGGAAAGTCTGTGGCTTTGTCTTCTGCATAAAACCGTGGCGTTGTTGTTATTTTTTTACAGTGAGAGAACAAATGTTCGATGATTATCTGGCCATAAAATCCCATGTGGAGACAGGACACCTGTAGCGTTTGCCAAGAGGTAACTAGGTGAGGTCAGCACTCTACCCCCACCTAGGGTGACCAGATGGCAAATGTGAAAAATTGGGACGGGGCTGGGGGTAATAGGAGCCTATATAAGAAAAAGACCCAAAAATCGGGACTGTCCCTATAAAATCGGGACATCTGGACTCCCTACCCCGACCCAGAGTCAACCTCACCTACTTTACCTCGCAGTAAAACTGAAGTGCCTTGTCTCCATGATGTTTTCACACAGTGAGACAGCTAATGCCTTAGTTAGCCCATGGTAAAAAACACCTAGTTAACACAGACAAACCCTGTATGCAAACTAGATTGCATTACCTCAGGATTAAATAAGGACCTCGAATGGCTCGGCCATTACATTAATTGAATCTATTTCCCTTAAGTTAACGATCCTCATTCACACCTGTGTGACCATCTTGTTTATCACTTCAAAGGTTTTTCTTCCCCTGCTGTTATGGTTCCTCTCTATTAATTAGCCTCTTAAGGTTGGTCTATGCACCTCCACCTTATCATGTTTCTCTGACTGTATAAATATCTGTCTACTGTATGTTTCATTCCATGCATCCGATGAAGTGGGTACTAACCCACGAAAGCTTATGCTGAAATAAATTTGTTAGTCTCTAAGGTGCTACAAGTTTTTCTTTCTTATTTTCATTTTCCTGTATGATTTGTTCATCACTTGGGGAAGAGGGAGATTTACATGCCAACTGGCCATTCTCAGCACGGGAGAATGCATTGTGTGAGGAAGATGGATAAACTGTGTGAGAGACACTGACTGTTGACTCGAGAAGAGAAATGTCTATATCATATTGAATCAAATTGATTCAATGGAAAAAAATTAATATTGGTTGGTCCAGAAGTCACCAGGAGAGAAGTGCTGCTGCTCAGAACTTAGCACTTCAAAGAAAATAATGGATAGGATACTGCAAATGTGTGTGGGGGAAGGTTATCTGATAATGTGGAATTGGAGCTCTAAGACACTGGCATGCAAAGAGAGAAAGACTCTGAAAAGTTGAACCAAAAAGTGTTGAGATTTTCAGACCAGTGTATGGGATATAAACAGGAATCTTCTGCTCTACAGTGTAGTATAAAAGAATAGGAAAGTGTTCCTTTGAACAGTCGGTGAACCTTCTAGAGGTGATCGCTGTGGTCTATGCTTTAGAACAGGGGTCTCAAACTCAAATTACCACGAGGGCTGCATGAGGACTAGTGCATTGGCCCGAGGGCCGCATCACTGACCCCATCCCCTCGCTGCCCCCGGCCCCGACCCCACTCCACCACTTCCATTAGGCCCCACCCCCTTCTCCGCCCCTTCTCCGCCTCCTCCCCTGAGCGCGTGGCTCCCCGCTCCTCCCCCCTCCCTCCCAGAAACAGCAAAGCCGCCAGACAGCTGTTCTGGCGGTGGGAACTACCTGGGGGTAAAAATAGAACCTTGGAGCAGCGTGGAGGGAACGGGGATCTTAGCAACCACAGAACGTAACTGGGGGCGGGGGTGAGGGGAGTTGGCGGCCACAGAACGTAACGGGGGTGGGGGGGGAGTAAGGGGAGTTGGCGGCCATAGGACGTAACTGGGGGGGGGGGGCGGGGGGAGCCTGGCGGCCCACCTCTTCTCCCCCCCTCCTCCCGTGTGCACGCTTCCTGCTCCTCCCCCGTCCCTCCCAGAAACCGCGAAGCCGCCAGACAGCTGTTCTGGCGGCGGAACTTCAGAAAGTATCTCGGGGGGGGGGGGCCGCGGGGAGCCCAGCGGGCCGCAGGGAAGCGCTCTGCGGGCTGCGTGTTTGAGACCCCTGCTTTAGAAGCAGCTGGAAACCAGTCAGAGAAGCAGTTTATATGAAGCTAGACCTTCCATGTTTGAGTATAAATTAGCAAACGTTTATTTGGGACCCAACTGTGCCAGTTTGATTTCTTCATACTGATCTTGTTGTGTAAAATGCAAAAGAGACATATGTCTAAATCCCTCAGACAGCTTTGAAAATCCCAACGAGGGTCTCTAAAGGGTGAACATTTTGGTTTCTGAATTACCTCTACTGCGACTAAAGACTTGTGACCTACTTTGCTAAGACCAAATGCAGACTTAGGTCTAAGTACATTTTATACCATTTAACTTTGGTTTAATTTGATTTTTCTCTCAGTTTTACAACTAACTTAGTTTTGGACTTAGGCTGCTGCTGGGAAATTCACTGTGATCTGTTCTCAGCCAGGAAGAACGTGAACTGCTGATGTCTGGCAACAGTCAAACGTAGGACACTCAGGTAAAGGGGCGGGTGGGGGAGAAGACTGCCCATTCCCAATAGGTGTTGCCACAAACGCTGGATGAATTCAGTAAGACTCGCAGTGAAAGAGCAGTCAGCACTAGAAACAACAGCAATAGGAAACTGTCGGTAATACCTGGATCAAGGGTGCTACATGCAAAGTACTACAGCAGCAGAATTATTACCCATCACATACCATGTCTATCAACAGAACAAATCTGTTGGCCCAGATAAGTGTAGAAAGACGATTGCCCCAAATGGTCAATCTAGAGACACTAAATAGTGAATAATGTAACAGCTAATCTATTAAACGTCCATAGAAAAAGGAAATTGGTGCTCAAGGGAAATAATGGGGCGATACCATCTTATAGTAGGTTAATATCCGCACTCTCTGAGCACATGTGAAACCCATTGACTGCCTTCAGCAATGCATTTTTTCTTGTTAATATTTGATTTAGGGACTACATTTGTCCAGCCATTATCTGCATCATCAGCACATTCTGCTGTCTTGAAAGCTTCCAGAGCAACATCACTCACAAACATTTCACCTTGAAATATGCCAGAACCTTTTTCTCTCCCTTCCCTGTCTGCTTTTGGAAAATGTGCAATTTCTAAGGTAGTGACTCATATTTTAAAGATGAGCCCTCCCATTGTAATTTCAATTTGTGGCTATCAGTGAGATTTTTTTTACAGCATGCATGAAAGAAAGAAAAGGTTCCCCTGCCTTTTCCCTAGAGACGTTGTATATAAATAATCTCCTGCAATGTACATACAGCAAGGAGAGAACCAATTCCAAAGACGTGTCTTTTGCACCTGAGACAGTGATCCATTCGGAGCACTGTACACAGCAGTGACAGAAGCCCTAGCAGCACAGGTGGAAAAGGCAGAGAAGAAGCTGAGTGAAGCAACATGATCCCTAATGCTCACTTGGATACACATCCACCAAAAATGATGCTCAGTTTTTACAGTGACAAGAAAATGCATCCGATGTAAAATAAGTGAGGGGAAGCAATGCCGCTCATTATCTCCCATCCCAATGAAAGAATTCTTTCCATGATGTAAATGTTTTCTTGGCAGTTTGGGTGTTTTAATCTCCTTCTGTAAACCTATGGTTGCTGCTGCCAGTGAAAGTAAAGGGAGTTTTGCCACCAACTGTAATGCAATCCGGAATAGGCTCCAGTGGGTGATTTTTAATGCCGGTTTTTTCCTCTCTAGCCTGCAATTCTTCCCTTCATCTTTGCTGATTATTCTGTGTTGATGAAACTTCTCAGGCGCCCTCACACTTTTGCTTCGTATCAGCACATTTAAATATTTTGGCAAACATCAAGACTCAAGATCAGTGCACCAGGATCTGAAGGGAAGGATGCAATAATAGGGGAGCTGACGGAGTCTGCCTTTGCCAGCGGAAGTGACTGAATAAGATTTCACTTAGTTTCCCTGGGTACTGTTCCCTTAACAGAAACTCCGTGAGCTCGAACGCAATCTTTGCTGTCGTCTCCTGCAACACAACACTTGCCATGTCTCTGCAATAGTGAAGATGACCTACTGCCACCACCAGGGAAATGGCAAACTGATAAAATGCCAGTGGTACTCTGTTATTTCTCTGTAAATGACAATGTTGAACTATCAAAGTGGCATGGCTGCAAGGTACAAATATTTGAATACCTGCTAAAAACCCAGAGTGTGGTTATGACTTGACGCCATGACTGGGGCCAGCTTAGCTAGCCAAAGGGAACAGCTTAATGGGTTGGGCAGCAGATTTGAAATAGCAAGCCTAACGAGAACCATAGGTTTGAAACCCTACAGGAATGAGTCAGCTCTTCATCCTTTCCAGGTACATAAGCAGGTCTATACAGTCTGCTGCATGCAGTATGCTCAGGAGGAGACGTGAACTACGGCTATTCTGTGAACGATGGAAATCCTATGGCTCCAAAGGACAGGAGTCAGGCAAATTCTCAACACTGCCGCTGGTCTGCCTCAACTTCAACGCCTTCCTATAGGAGTGAGAGAGGCTCCATTCCTATTCCTGAACCGGGAGGTTGAAACACCAAAACGGGTGGCAGCTGTTTCGTGATGTGGCCACAAAAGAACTGCACCAATAGCACCAGTTCAGTCCACACAAAGCTACAAAACAGCCATCAGGGGGCATTCAACTTTCAGTCACTATTGACGGAAGCTGGAACTGAACTAGTGAAAGGCGCCTGCTAGATCCATTGGCACTAACCATGTAAGGAGAAACAAATCTTTAGAGACAGAGGCTCTGACCTCAAAGCCCAGCTCTGAACGTCCAATTTTGGATCCTGATCCAAAATTCTGGTACTGAGGCTCATCTCCATCCAACAGCAAATACACACATGGGGTAACGCCTTTGAGGTACTGAGCACATTTACCAGTTTCTAAAATGTGACAGCTGTTCTTCACTGATGAGACTGCTGACAATGCCAACGCAGCATTTGTGCCCTGTCACGAGCTCAGAAGTGATGAAGAATGAGCTAGAAGGAGGGCAAATATGACTTTGAAGAAATGTGAATTGTAACTAGAGCGGTGTGTAATTTTCACCTGGCTTCAGGTCTCCTGGCAAAACAAAACACAGTTCAACAAAACCTTTTGGTGCATTTCCTTTACCAAATCTGAGTTTTGCAGTGTGCTGCAAGGCTGGCTAAGTAAATGTTTGCGTCAGATTGGCTAGCTTCCAGAAACAATCATTTTATTACAATAAATGACAATATTCAATGACATATGAAGCCTCGATTCATACATATTGGTGCTGGAAGAAACCATTTAGGTCATTCAGTGACAACCATTAAGTAACGGAGAATTTTATCTATTTAAAATAGAAATGCTCTAATTTTATCCAAAGGGTATTTTTTAGATGCATAAAATGTAATTTTTGGCAGATTCTTTGCTGCTGTCGTTCTATTAACCACCCCTTCCAAACTTTACAGCATCAGAGGGATGAATAATTCAGAAGTGTTCTAAAAAATAAAATCTGTACTTAACTCATCTCCCCAGTTTGCTTCCCTTATTGGAATTTTTTTCTTTAAAAAAGCCAATTTTATGCAACTTGACTTCTGAAAAATAGAAGCAGGGGGAGAGACAAAGATCAGTGTATGTCCACATTAATTGCTACATCATGAACAGGGATTCTTTAGTACTTTGATCATAGAATAAATCAGGGGTAAAAGCTAGTAAAGGATTTATAAAGCAAGTACATCATGATGACTAGGACAGTCAGACAAAGCATTTACCCAAACTTTTGAAAACAGACCAAATGGTCGCTAAGTCTTACACCTTACAGAGTTTAATTTCAAATTACTTTATTTCTCTAGTGTATTGTTATCTTAATCTACAGACACGGTTTCATTGAAATATTTAACATGGGACACACACACACACACCTCCCAAGGCATGGATGGAGGAGGACACTGATCTTTCCCTCCACCCTCAGACATTACAAGAAAGGGGTGACTATTATTGAATGTAACACCTGAAAAATTGCATTTATTAAACTCCTGCTGGAGCCATTTTTTAATTTTGTCTCCTAAACAGGCTTAAATGAATCCTAGCTAACATCTTTTTCAAAGCGTCTCTCTTGGGTACATAAAGCTTCAGACGTCAATGTCGACACACATTTTGAGATAAGAGACTGACAGAGTTTTCAGCATGTCACTTTCAGTGTTGCTGTTGATATCTGCCTATTTTCATCTCACTCACTGACTAGTGTCAGTTAATACTTGCCACGCTACTTCACGCCCAGCTAGGAATAATTGCTTGCCCATTGCAAATTGAATAACGATGCTCTAACATTGTACGGCTCTCCTAGGTAATTGTCTTCTTTCGTTTATTTTGAAGAAGACGTGAAACAGATTAATTGCTCTAGATCTAGATTTAATTAGCTGGTCCCTCTCGGAGGAGGGAGAATTTTGCAAGAAGGGTCATTTGGCTCAAGTGGTTTTAACGGGGTTTTGGAACCAATTCAGAACACTGCACCAACCTTGCTCTGAAGCATTGTGAAGAGGTCTTCAATTCCCCAGGCTCATATCTACTGCGGAGCTAGCTGGGAATAACCATACACTTGGCAGCTCTCACAAACCCATGCCAGTGGGTCATATGGTAATCAACACCACCCCGGGAACAGAGGGGGAAAACGCTTCTCTAGTGGGATTATTTATTTAGTCAAACACATTCACTGCCCCTATCCAACGCTGTAAGAGGCAAATCCTTCCCCTCCTTCCAAAGCCCTAAGGTGGGGGCACCCTGGCAGTGAAGCCAGAGCACCCGTGAACAATGGGAAAGATACAGGAAGCTGTGTGGCAGCTTCCTGCCCAGGAAACAGGTTGGGAAGGACAGGGATAGGACTAAAGGATGCATTTCCTATTCCTCTCCATCCCCTTGCTCAGAGAGAGGAGTAATGGGGAGCAGTCCCTGCTCTCCCTCTCCAACCTGGAGTCACAATCAGAGCAGGGACGTATGGGGGAAGGAAGGCCAATTCTGTTTCACTCCCTTATACAGCCGACTCTGGGCTGTGACAATCTAGGCCACGAAGGAGCCACTGCTGCCCTTCAAGGCTCTGAGGGAAAACCACAAACGCAGCAGAACGGACAAATTCATGACAGATTAATTTTCAGTTGCTCACTTACTATCGGCGTCTGATCACAAAGGAGAACAGCCGCCACAACACAACATCTTGGAGCGGTGAGAGATGCGATCAGGCAGGAAAACACACTGAGCAACGGCAGACGACAATGGGTTGGAAAAGAATACAGCAGGCGGATGCCTCGTGGACGTCTCTGCCAGGCACTTGAATGACAAATGTAGTGTCAGGTGCCATAACACGCCCGGATGCATCTCCTTGCTGTATGGATCACTGTCAGCACTGCACATGCTTTCTCATGCCCAAACTAACAAAAGCGAAGGAGTCTAGAAACCTCACCCCAATGCATATGAAAAGTTTCTCTCCATTTCTTAAACATGCATGAGGAAGAGAGAGACTTAAACCATGATTTGAGGACTTCAGTAGCTGAGACATAGGTGAGAGGATTATTGCAGGAGTGGGTGGGTGAGATTCTGTGGCCTGCATTCTGCAGGAGGTCAGACTAGATGATCTTAATGGTCCCTTCTGACCTTAAAGTCTATGAGTCTATGAGAGATGGATGGGGAAATACTGGGCTCTACAGTTTATCAGTTTTACACTGACAACGCACAGAAACCAAGCGCTAACGCTGCATGAGAAAGTGTATGTTTGTGTGCTCCTAGACACGCTCTCAGAGGTGGGCAGTCATAAGGTCTGAACTAGTGACCTCCGCTAACATGGGAAGTGGCTGTATTGATGATCTGCGCACCATCATATTCTGCTTATAGAAAGATTACTCACACAAGAGCCTCCGCGGATATACATACGAACACAGGAACCGTCAGACTGGATCAGACCCAAGGTCCATCTAGCCTAGTATCCTGTCTGTTAGAATGGCCAATAGCACATGCTTCAGAGGTAGATGTAAGCACCCCACAACAGGCAGATGTGGGGTAATCTGTCCCCCCCATAGAGATTAGGCTCACCTCTAATAGTTAAAGATTGGAATAAAACCTGACGCACACTATTTCATCTCTCTTCCAAAAATACACGTGTATGTTCATTATAACCCTGGGTATTCGTGTTATTCACAGAAAGTGTCCCATCCCTTTTAGACTCTTGTTAAGTTCTTAGCCTTAACGACTTGCAAACTGGCAACAAGTTCCACACTGCTATAAATGGACTTAGTTGGAGTAACGCTGATTTACAACAGCTGGGGATCTAGCGCTGTGGTCTGAAATAATTAAAGTAAAGGGGGCTTTTAAGGGCCGGATTTGGATTCGTTTACTCATGCTGACTATACCTTCCTCGGTGGTGGATTGAATGGGGCCCCTTGTGGAGAAAAGTACTACTTGACTTGAGTAGTGGTATCACAATCTGGCCCTAGAAGTTTATTTTTGTTTCAGAGGAGGAGAAGGGGAGGCAGTTTCTGACAGTAACTTATGTCCCCTGAAACCATCAGAAGGATAGCTGAGTAGGGTGACCAGATGTCCCGATTTTATAGGGACAGTCCCGATTTCTGGGTCTTTTTCTTATATAGGCTCCTATTACCCCCCACCCCCTGTCCCAATTTTTCACTGTTGCTGTCTGGTCACCCTAGAGTTGAGTGCAATGGAAGAAGGCTTGTAATGAGAATCGAGTAGTTGAAGCAACCTGCTTGGTCATGCAGTGCTATGGATCATTCCTTTGGCTTCGCCAGCACTGCACTGAGAGTGGTAGGTCCAAAAGAGCCGGGGATTAGCCTGCTTTTCCATCAGAAAGGCGTTGTCCTGAAACCATGTTCATCTCTGGGGTTGGAAACGTTGTCTTCATGCCACTCGGGGACTCCCCTCACTCTAGACAAGTCCCCAGGGAGCCAGTTGTGCCGGCTTTCAGGCCGCTTTGTGCCACTGAAGCAGTGTGACTCGGACGGCAAACCAAGGTTCTAGCCCCTTCTGCCTTTCAGTGGCACAGTACCCCAAGATGCGGCTGTTTGGGGGTGTACCGCAGAGCCGTAACTAGGAATTTCTGCGCCCGAGGCAGGGGCGCAGAAATTCCTAGGGGCTTACCCTCCGCCGAATTGCCGCCGAAGCCGCAGCACCGGCGGACCTCCCGCAGGCAAGCGGAAGAGGCTTCGGCGGCAGTTCGGCTGAGGGTAATTTTAGCAGCCGCCGAAGCCGCTTCCGCTTACCTGCGGGAGGTCCGCCGGTGTCGGCGGCAATTCGGCGGAGGGGGCCTTCTCCAGACACACCGGCGGACCTCCCGCAGGTAAGCGGGGGTGGCTTCGGCGGCGGGGGAGGACGGGCGCGCCCCTGGCAGCAGGCTTTTACACCCCTGCCAGCAGTGCGGCCCGAGGCGAGTGCCTCAATGGACCTCGCCCTCGTTACGGCCCTGGGGTACCGCCTCCCCCTTTCTAGTGCAGCTGAGGCTGGTAAGAGCAGTAATTGAGCCCTTCATGTTTTGAAGGGGATTTCTTTGTTCACAATTCCCTAGATAGAGTTGAAGTGGCCCTACTGTAATGCAAATCAAATAAAAATAACGTTGAGGGATACAACAGGGAGCACTTCCTGCTTCGTCACTTGGGTTGTCAAGCTTGATTTTTACCAGCTCCTCCATCGGCGAGAAAAGCAGCCATAGCCATTCAAATGTCCATCCTTTAACGAACTCCCACTACCGATGATATGAGGACAGTCCAGATGCACTGCAAACAGTTATTTAATTGCAATGATTTAAGCAACATTTAATTTTGTTTATAATGTAACTGTTGTTACTACACAGGGATGCTGTATAGAATTGTAGTGGGGCGGAGGGAATCATTATGAGCCCATCGCAGACAGAAAAGCTTTGAGTTAAGGCCGTTCTGACATTGAGGAGTCTTGGGCTTTCTCAGCTCCTTAAAATATGTTTGTGATCAGTTAAAGCCTCGTTTCTCCCATAGAAAAAAAAAACATGGGATGGGGAACAGGCCTCCTGAAACTTTTGGGGCCAGATCCTCAGCTGGTGTATAGCAGCGTAGCTCCATTGAAATCCTCCGGCCCCGTACATTTAAACTCTCTGAATTTCAGCTGAATTCTCCCCTCCTGAGAGAGGTTATCAGTCTTACAGCTAAAGGAGAGGCGTGAAAGAGAGTGAAAGAGTATGGAAAAGGAGCTGATGCTGACAAAAATCAGCATTAACTCCTCCATGAATTTCCATATGGAAATTAACCCAGATAATCTAACCGAGCAGCTGTTCCCCTATTACAGAAGCTTACATGGCATGTAGAGACCTGTAGCATGTAGAGACTTCACAATATTTAATGTATTTATCCTCATACCACCTCCGTGAGGTAGGGCAGTGCTACTATTCCCACTTTACAGTTGGGGAACCAAGGCACGGCAAAGCTACGTGATTTGCCCAAGGTCACACGGTATGTCTAAGGGGGCGCAGCGAATTCAACCCAGATTTCCCGAGTCCCAGATGAGAATCCTAACCACTGGACCATCCTTCTTCCCTAGGTGGCTTGACGTGCCAACCCCAAACCTGCAGACAGCACCTCTGCCTCACCCTACGGTTTCTGTACAGAAGGGTTTCAACAAGACCCCGGGGGAATGGGTGTCCACCCCATCCTTCTGCTAATCCAGGGGCTTCTCCATTCCTCTTCTCCCCTCTGCGTCACGCAGCCAAGAGGAACATGTGGTCCAAAAGGCAGATTATTATTATTATTATTGTTGTTGTTA
Source organism: Macrochelys suwanniensis (assembly GCA_033296515.1). Classification (NCBI taxonomy): domain Eukaryota; kingdom Metazoa; phylum Chordata; order Testudines; family Chelydridae; genus Macrochelys; species Macrochelys suwanniensis. The sequence continues at coordinate 19,668,108 of CM065779.1, read as the reverse complement.
TTTTGCACAAAAGGAACAAAGCCTAGAGACAGAGTGCTTTCCTCTGCTTGGCATACTTCCTCATAGCCACCCAGTAATCTGAAAGAGAGAACAACACACAACCAAACCTTAAAGGAGTGTTGATTTTGGGGGGGGGGGGGGGGGGGGGGGGGGGGGGAGGGGCGGCTCACAGCTGTACGAGCCCGTTACACCAAAGAGTGTGAAGATGAAACACATGCTTGCTTTAGTGGTGGTGCATTGTAGAGGGGCCATCGCCTTCTTTGTGCTGCCTGATAATTAAGCTTGAGAATGCAAGGAATCTTAGGAGGCATGCAATATATAATCAACAAGCCCTATTATTGTCAGGCACCTGGATGTGTTTGCAATGGATTGTAATTAAAACAGATTAAGAGATACAGAAATGGAACAAAACGTGACGGTGTTCAGTCAGAGCATTCTGAAGGGAACAGATGATAAAGCGCAGGGGTCAAATTCAGGTTACAATAACGATGCTGGGTATACAGAACCTATGCAACTCCACTTTAGATCGAGTGCTAACTACAGGGAAACTGGGGAAACACTATTTTAATGTAAAAATCATGGAAAAGAAGCAAAATGAGGCTACTTGCGCGAGCATTTCTCCTCTTTCACTAATGTACCAAAGGACCCGCAGGGCACCCTAGAAACCATTCTGGAGTCTATGTTGGAATGCTACCAAAAAGCTGTAAAAATAAAAAAAAATTAAGACACTAAATCCCAGGATGAATTTTCAACAAACAATTTGATTCTGCTTTGATCTTCTTTGGCTTTGGTTTCCATAGGCCATCTGCTGTTTTAGAACTACATCTGTGCTCTCTCTTTCTGTGTTACTACAGTTGCCTTCCATCTGTATGAATCCCCTTCATGATTATACTTATCCCTGCAGGTGAAAGAGAATGCAAAGTGAGCCCTCTGCGTCCACAGTGCGAAGCTGACACTAAGGACTTGATCCTTCCCTGCCCGAGGGAGATGGTTATGGCTCCATGAGCCAATGCAGTCTGGACCCAGCATTAGTTAGAGCAGCTGAGGGGCTGCTCTAAACTTACACCAATAGAGGATCAGCAAAATGCAGTTCTGCTCCCCCACACCACTAGCCTGCCCTGCCACATCCGAAAACAGCCGTACTCCAGAGTAGGAGAAGGCAGCTGATGCAGGAGAAGTCTCTAATGCCTCTGCAGGCTTCACACCGGGGGGAGTTCCTGTCCACAAGTGAAATTCTCTGCCGGCCATTTCATGCCAGAATCAGAGTCTCTTTGAACTGCCTAAGCTGCACGAGGCAAATGGATCACAGTGGAGAACCTGGGCCTAGGTGTTTATCTGAATACCTAGTAACATAGTTTTAAAAACCTAACAGAAGTGCACACCCATAACATGTGGTGGCACCTCTTTTTCAGCACCATGAGAACCAGCTTATGAAATTCTGGCGGAAAGCTGACCGAGTATCTGATCATGGAACGGCAAAGAACAAGACCCCATGTTCTAGTGCAGCATTTCTCAAACTGTGGGCCAGGATCCCAAAGTGGGTCATGAGCCCATTTGAATGGAATCCCAGGGCTGGCTTACACCTGCTGGGGTCTGGGGCCAAAGCCGAAGCCTGAGGGCTGCAGACCTGAGCGGTAGAGCTCAGGTTACAGGCCCCCTGCCTGGGGCTGAAGCCCTTGGGCTTTGGCTTTGGACCATCCACCCGGGGTTGTGGGGCTCCGGCAGGCTCAGACTTCGGTCCCCCCTTCCAGGATCGTGTAGTAATTTTGTTGTCAGACAGAGGTCGTGGTGCAATGAAGTTTGAGAACCCCTGCTCTATTGGGTTGGAAACATTAAGTATTCTAATGCTTTCTTCTAAACCGTAGTTAATATCACACTTCAGATCCTCCTAAAAGGTGTTAAAGTCCTGTGTTAATCTCGGTTTCAAGTTCTGGGATCTAGAGTAAAAGGTTTATGGTTTCATCCTGTGAGTTCGGAAAGCCTGAGAGAAGCCATGGTAAATCTAACACTCACCAATTACTCAGTAACAGCCTAAACAAGAACATTCCTTTGAAAGACATCTATATACAGTGTCTGTGTGTCAGCGCAGCTGCTGCTCTCTTGACAAAGAGTTCATTTCATCTTTTCCTGCAAGCTAAAAAGCACAGTTTAGCGGTTGTTTTTCTAAGGCTTGGTCTACACTCAGTTTTTGTACCTCTAACTACATCAGTTTAGAAACTGGCCATGTTAAATTGGTGCAAGCCCTTAGTGTGGATGCAGTTACACTGGTATATACAGCTTCCATCAGCTGGAATAAGCTACTATATAAGGACTTTGATTCCATTTTAGCTGTTTACTAATTTAACTATACTGGTTTCTAAAACAATATACTTACAGCACTACAAAAGCTGTGAGTAGGCAAGTATGAACTGCTGGATACTACTAATGCAGCGATATGCATGGGGAACGAGTTTATATTATCACCTACTTTGACTGACATGTGAAACGCTTACTAGATCTAATGGGATTTGCACATGTCAACCTTAATGCATCCATCTAGGTATTTCAAATGTGAACAAATAGTATCTTTGCACCCTAACAACAAGAACAGACCCCTCAAAAGGTGACAAACCTGACCGTCAGCTAACGATTCACTTCATCAGCAATACATTGCAAACTCTTCAGTGTGTCCTGTCTAAAAGAAAACATCATTCTTTAGCAACTATACAACGAGGGCATCTGCACGAAGCAAGTGTGTGGGTACATCTTCGCTGCGGCCGCGAGGTCGGATTCCCAGCATGGGGTAGACAGACCTGTCCTAGCTCAACTTGAGCTACCATGCTGAAAATAGCAGCGTGCACCCCGGGGGATGGGTGGGCTTGGATTCGGGTGGCTAGCATGAGCCACCGCCGTTGCCACAACAGCCACACTGCTATTTTTAGCGTGCTCGCTCAAGCTGAGCTAGCCTGAGTCTGTCTACCTGTGCTGGGACTCGCATCTCCCAGCTGCAGTGTAGACGTACCCGATGGGTCCGTCTGCCCACCCCCCCCAGTCCAGGGATGTTTGTGTGTAACACTGATTTCCTCAATCCATAGGCAAATTATTCCATCAGGCAGTAGAAAGACAACCACCAACATCACTTATCTGGCAGAAGTTCACAGCCAGTGATTTCTTCTTACAGAACAAAGTCTGCCAGGTAAATTCTAAGTGCACCAGTTATGTTGACCTCCAGAATCTAGGTCTGTAAATCATCACCACCAGGAATGAAGACGGTAGCTGCCAGCTACATCAAGAGTGTAAGAACTCTTAACAGCTAGAAAGCAAAATAGATTACCTTTCCCCTGAAAAATGTCTCGCTTGAACATTATGACCTAATTTTTAACTAGTCCCCATGCCAAGAGGGGAAATTTTCATTTGAGCAATACTAATGCAATATGAAACAAAAAACTTTAATGTTTCAAACAGATGGATTTGGTTAGTCCCTTCCCTTATGTTGTCATTTACATTTTATGAAGCGGTATAAGGAAAGTGATTCATGTGAGATGGAAGTCCCACGAAGAGCGGCCTGTCACATACAATTCAAGTACTTTGTTGGTTGTTCAAATGTAATAGCTTATTGGAAAATTTCAAAGCAGGAGATGCATGGGAACCGGGTGTCTTGAGACTGGCAAAGCGGAGTCTTTTACCTTAATGTCACCAAGTTGGTAATGATGGAAGGTCACTCTTGTTTGGTGGCCTCCGTAAAATGAGTACGTGGTCTCAATTTAACTCCGACTTGGACACGTGTTTAAATCGTAATTGGTGTTAAGTGTCCCCCTAGAGGACAGTCTCAGAAAAATGGACAAAGATTGAAAGGGCATGGAAGACGGACTATTTTTTCATCCCTATAGGCCAGTTGTTTTCAACCTTTTTTGATTTGCAAACCCCTAAAAATTTTCAAAGGGAGGTGCAGACCTCTTTGGAAATCTTAGATAGTCTGCGGAGTCCCAGAGGTCTACGGTCCACAGGTTGAAAACCACTGCAATTGGCAATTCCATCAACCAATGATGAGCAACAGTAGAGAAATTGTTTGTGGTCACTGGCCTACCCTATCCTATGATTTTTTAAAAACAAAAGCTACACTGGGCCCGCACTGCTTGCTAGTGTCCTGTTACATTACAATCAATTCTGGGTATTATGTACTTCTAGTTGTGCATATCTAGACACTTGGTACTTTTACCTGTGAATAAAGGGGATGATGGAAATTCAGAACACTCACCTCCTTGCATTTTGCAAACCCAAAGCCCTTCTGAAAAATATTTCAGTGAGCTGGCTGAGAAATTATTTTTTAAACTAAAAGGAAGGAGGATCCACAGTCAAATAGCAGAAGGTTACTGCATCTTGGCTGGTAATCTGCAGCTTGTTGGCAAAGCCAACTGAAATGCAAATTTTTATACAGCAGTTAGAGACAGTGGCAGCAGCTGTCAACTGTGCTGCTCAGGAAATCGGGATGTTAGAAAACATGTATAAGCAAAAGCATAAGATGGAGGTAGAGAGGGGATAGCCTGGAGACTCCTAAATCTAGTGAAGGTTTAGATTGGTTACAAGTAGAATCTCATTTGTTCAGGATTCTACAAATACATAACATTGTCCTGTACTATTATAGTTATGGTACTGCAGGGGTGGGCAAAATACAGCCTGCGAGCCGTTTTAAGCCAGCTCTCGAGTTCCCGCTGGGGAGCGGGGTCTGGGGCTTGCCCTGCTCCGGCGCTCCAGCCCGGGAGCAGGGTCGGGTGGCCGCTCCGTGCCTCCGGAGAAGGAGACAGAGAAGGGACACGCCGCTGCTTCTGTGAGACACTTGAGGTAAGCGCCACTTGGAGCCTGCACCCCTGAGCCTCTCCCCATGCCCCAACCCCCTGCCCCGATCCCCCTCCCACCCTTTGAACCCCTCAATCCCAGCCCTGATCCCCCTCCTGCACTCCAAACCCCTCAGCCCCACCCCAGAGCCTGCACCCTCACCCCCCTCCCGCACCCAATCCCCTGCCCCAGCCCAGTGAAAATGAGCAAGTGAGCGAGGGAGGGGAAGAGCAAGAGAGGAAGGGAAGGGGGATGGAGTGGGTGGGGGTGGGGTCTCGGGGAAGGGGCGGGGTCTCAGGGAAGGGGCGGGGCAAGGGTGTTCCGTTTTCTGCAATCAGAAAGTTGGCGACCCTATTCTGCATGGCCCTCATACTTTCACTTGTGTCATCCGGACTTCATGGATAGAAAGATCCTTTCTCCATGTTCGTTTTAAAAGGCAGGCAGCAAAACGCCCATCCATTTCCACTGTCACAAACAAGACACACAGAGTTTAAATTACCTCAGGGTCAATAATGTGACAAACCAAGTTTACTTTAACAAAGCACAATCCCATAAACACCCACGTAGCCAAGTGCTATAAACTACTTCTAGTAAGAATGGACATTGGTCAGCTTTGAAAACTAACAACACTGGAGTTGGGTCTTTGGGTCTAATTTTTCCCAAGCAATCTTCAACATTCAGATTTGCGATTTAAAAAAAGATATCAACTAATATTTTGTCTATAGTGGTAACAAAATTATTTATCATCTCCTCTCCATACTTTAAAATCTATGCTGGTTTTGTTAACATAGTTTTTAAACACTACCATTAGAGTTGTGCAAATAACCGATAATTTTGGTTAGCTGGCAGAAACAAAATAAAACCCAAACAACCCACAATTCAGATCAACCTGAAATGAAAATTTTTTGATTTTTTCAGCAACTCGAGGACTTTAAAAAAAAAAAAAAAAGTGTTTCAGGACAAACAAAATGTTTCATTCAAAATGCTGTGTTTCTTTTGAGGGGTCTTTTTTAAAAAATCTTTTTAAAATTTTGTAACAAAGTTGAAGTAAAACACTAAATGAAACATTTTTACTTTTTCAGAGGGGGTGGGGAGGAGGAGAGGGTTCGGACAAAACTAGTTCAGCAAATTCTACACAAATCCGAAACATTTGTGTTCAGTCTGAAGCTGCTTTGATCAACCTAATTCGGCATTTTCCAGCAAATATAAGTTTCAGCCAAAAAAAAAATTTCACCCAGTTCTAGTTACAATCAATGTAAGAGCAAAGTGACTGCAAAATAATTATCAAAACATTTTAGATTAGAGAGAAAGTGTCAAACCTTCAGCCCATGAATGGAGTCAATGGAGCTATGACAAATTACACCAAATGAGAACATGGTTGACAATAGAGTAACCGGTCAATATGTAAGGCTACGATTTAGTCACAGGTATTTTTAGTAAAAGTCACGGACAGGTCATAGGCAATAAACAAAAATTCATGCACGTGACCTATCCACGACTTATACTATAAATACCCCTTCCTAAATCTTGGGTGGGGGCGGGGAAGGGGCCGCTGCTGAGGGAGGGAGCCGAGGGGGCCGCTGCTGCTGGGGGGCGTGGGGCCAGACGCCGCACCGAGCAGCAGTGGGTGCGGCTGGCTGCAGAGCCGCTCCAGCAGCAGATGCTGCGGCTATCCCCGGAGCCAGCTGCTTAGGTGGCCCTGGGGTCAGCCATACCGGCTGCTGCAGAAGTCACAGAAAGTCACGGAATCCGTGACTTCCGCAACCTCCATGACAAACCCCAAGCCCTTTGACATGCCTGACTCCTATTAAAAATATATGTTGCCTTTCGTCCAAAGGTCATCAAAAATAGGTGACTCCTATTATTGGTCCTACTTTAAAAATGGAGAGAGTGAGGCACAGAAGTTAAGTGATTTGCCTTGGATCGCAACAAGTTCAAGCAGCCAAATAAGGAAAATAATTCAACTGTCTTGACTCCCAGGTCCCTGCTTGAAAAAACACATTTGGGGCCTGATTTTCAGACACGCGGAGCTTCTTTTCCTCTCAGAATGTGCACTGGGAGTGGGGAGTGTGCAAAACCGTGCTTAATTTGTGCGAGGGCTTACTAGGGCTGAGCCCCGGCACCTCTAAGCTTGGTAGTTCATAGCCCTGGCACTTCTGGGCTTTCTGCATCAGTTACAAATGTAAAAAAAAATTGCTTGAGCCACGGCACCTCTTTCATTACAAATTAAGCCCTGTGCAACACCTCCAAATATCAGATCTTTGACATGCCTGACTCCTATTAAAAATCATATACTGGGGACTGGTGTCACTTCTCTTGGCTTCAGTGGTTTATACCGGGCCTGATTCAAAGACCACTTGTGTCAAGGGAAAGGCGTTCATTGACTTCTTATGGATAAGAGCTCCCTGGAGGCATCTGATGGGCAGGAGAAGAACTGGATGAATAACTTGAGATGTGGGAAGGGTTAGGGAGAACTCCCACATCACTGCCTCTCGTCCCTGGGAGTTAGGGTGACCAGACAGCAAATGTGAAAAATCGGGACAGGGGGTGGGGGGGGTAATAGGAGTCTATATAAGAAAAAGACCCAAAAATCGGGATTGTCCCTATAAAATCGGGATATCTGGTCACCCTACTGGGAGTCCAGATTTCCTTACATTCAAAGCATTCAGGTCTTACAAGGTTTGGTTGTGTAGGTGCCTAGTATGGGACTTGTCTTGGCCTGGTGCATTCCCGATTAGTCCTGCAGGCATCATGCACAGTGTACACTGCCCACAAGAGGAAAAGGAGGAGACCTCGTACAATGCCACAGAAACAGCTGCACACGGGCTGTGCAGCCAGGAGACTTCCTAGGCCTTGCTCTTCTTTCTCTCTCTGAGCTAATTTAAACAGTCAGCCAGCCAGGAGAGCTGCTGTATCTGCTGGAGAGAGAAACAGCTGAATTCCATGAGCCAGGAAGCCACTGATATGCAGGAGGAGAATGCCATCAAGATTTAGTTGCTCTGTCTCTCTCTGCTGGCAGGGAGGATCTGCATTCAAGTTTCTGGACTGGTATAGAAGAGCTTAATGAGGGATATATCGTTACTGAATTAGCATCTCCAATAAGCAATAGGGTTTGCGGTTTGCCTTACAGTTTTGCCATTCACTCCTTTGATAAGCTACGGCGAGCGTAACGAATAATCGTGTCTTCATCAGGAAATAGCTGAACGGGGCACCATTCAGCGTCTGACTTTCCATAAAAATGCAAAGCAGCACCTAGGAGAATAAGAGATCTGCAATTACAGTGACTGGTCAGCCACAACCCTGTGTTCCTTCTGGATCAGACTCTAAGCGTACATACCTTGTCTAGACTAGAGACACCCCAGATGAGTACAGCACGTTACGCTACATGAAGAGGCAATGCCAGTCCTCGTAAGTTTAGCTTATATACCAGAGGTGACAGATGACAAGATTTAAATTCTTTGAGCCTTTTTCGATACACGGAATTGCTCCCGAGAGAGTGAAATTCAAAAGGCCATTGAGAACACAGTCAAGCCAAACAGGACAACATGATGAGAGTATGTGAAAACAACAACTGCAATGCTACCCAAAAGCCGCAATGCTCACGTCAACCCATCCCATCTTTTCCACCTTCCAAACTCAGCTCGGCGCTTACAATAAGCGCGTAGGACAAAAAACAGGAATTAAATCATTGAAAGGCTTTCTAGGGAAGAATCACTACACCCGATTCCCCACATTTATCTGGAGGTTTAAAACCTTCAGCACATTTAACTCCTCTTCTTGGCATCTCTGAAAAAATATGACAGACTGATTTCCTAACTATGGTACCTTCATTGCAAGGCCTTCTAAACCCCAGTGTGAACAGGGGAAAATAAACTGTCACAAATAAAGCTATTCTAAAACAAAAGATGAGACCAAGAGTGGGAACAAAGAGTAGGTGAGTCTAGGGAGGATGAGACACTAAAGAGTCATCTAAAGTTAGGGTTTTAAATCCATGGGATCCATTGCTATGCCAGTAGTTTGCAAATAAAATTGTATGTTCAAATGCCTGTTAACAGGGAATAAATTAGGATACTCAGGAGAGATGCCTTCCTTCATCTGGGGCTCTAATAGAGGCCTAATCCAGCATAATCTCACCATTTTAGCACAGCAGCAAGTGTCCATTTGAACTAAGATTTTCAAAAGGTATTGGTGATTTTGGGAGCCCCATTTGAAACACCGCCAAGGGACTTGATGTTCCAAAAATGCTGAGCGCCTGCCCTCTTCTGATGACTCCCATTGGGCAACCAAAATATGAGGCACCCAGATTCAAAATCTTGGCCTCTTGCTGTTGCCAAAAGTCAACTGAAACACGCTTACATTGGTTTTTCCAGTAAAACAATTCATGCAAAGGTTCATCTGTAAGGTCCCATCCCCCGCATCCCCAAGCTAATGAATCAAAAGCAAAAGCTTATTTTAACATAATACACTTCTGACCTCACATCAGAGCCGTATTTCAGCTGATTAGTTTCTAGCATGGGTTTAAATAAGAAACAGACAAGGTCTCTGATTTATAGTCACCTCATCTCATGCTTAAACAAACTATACACCTTAGTCCTGTTAAATATGCAGGCACTGAAAATGCTCCTGCAGAAAACACTTGTTTTATCTTAATCACTGGATCTTTGTGTGCTCAGCATTTTGGAGACAGATGAGTGAGTACAGGCTCCCTCTTCTAACCCTCCCCCAGCTCCCTCATGGCTGGTTAAATCCAGGGTAACTAATCTTTCAATTAGAAGTGGAGTTAAAGTAAAACTGCAGGGAGAATGGCATGTGAAGCATATGTTTGTCTCTCCAGCATTTGAGGGGACCGTAAGCATCCATCCAGTTGTCATGGGGCTTTGCATCATGTGGTCAGGCCATTATGATTTAATTCCCTTGTATGGCATGTAAGAGTCAATTTATCTGCTTCCTCGCAAGGATTTGTAATTAAAAACGGACCACACCAGCCACAGATATGCAAGATGCAGCATCTGTTACTCCATGGGTTTGTCAGTGCTGAAACAGGCAACACAATTTTATTTGACTAAGTACTTGGTGGTTATAGGGAAGGACACAAGCCAATTTGATTTCAAGTTAACCACTCAAATGGAATCTTGTGAAACAACCATCTTCTTCTGACAGCTGAGTTTAATGGACTTTTCTACTATGCCTCTCCCCGAGAAGGCAACTGGTTGCAATGGCTGTAAGACAAAAATGGCTTGATTCTTATTTCAAGTAAGTTGGCATTTCTGCATACCATGAGCAGCACTTTTTCTCTCTCCAGACACATGGCAATGGGTGATGAGCTATCCAAGATCAGAATCAAGATGTAACCAGAGTTCTGCCCCAGACCAAATTGCTTCATGATGGTGTACACAGCAGCTGTTCCCTGTCCATTCAGGTAAGGCTCATTAGTCCCTGTCTAATTCCAACCTCCCACCAAGTGGAGCTCTAAAAAAAATAAGAAATAATTCAGAGCTATTTCCCCACTGCTTTCATGTGTGTTCTACTGGCTAACCAGAAATTTAGCCATTATCACTATTCAGCCTTAGAACACGTGTACCATTAATCTCCTTTCCCAACCTCATATCCTCAAGCACATGAGCGCTTAAAAATAAAATCAGTTTTTTAACCCCTCTTACATAACATTGCAGTAAATTAACTGAGTATTTCAAAGGTACTGTAGAGACGTGCAGAGGAGGGAAATGTTACTCCTGCAGAAAAAGGAGTAAGCATGTCCCAGAAGATTAGGGTCCTACAAAACGTCGTTTCCTCTGCTGTACAAAAGCAAGGACAACGAAAGTGACATTAACAGGTGTAGCTTCACTGTGAAAAGTTATTTGCAGAGATGGCATGAAGGGATCCTATGTTTACTGTCTCCCGGTGGCTTTTTAAATAAACATGCTCACTTTACAAGTAAAAGAGGTTTTATTTCTAGCTAGGAGAACCACAAAGTCAGCCTGAGATCTGAAGGTCAGGCTGTCCTCTTCCCGGCACCTGCCTCATTACCAGTACTGCAAGGTTCTGCTGGCCAAATTCGGTTCTCAGTTATACCTGTGCAACCCTATTTTCTTCATTTACTACTTTCTTTTACCCCTTGATGAGGTTTCTCAGGTGTAACCAAGGGCAGAACTGGGCCCTTACATCTCCACCACATCCATTAACAATGCACAAACCATATTCCTCACAAGTACAACGTAAGGCAAAACCATAACTCCAACTTCATGCCTCCCTGTGGGAAAACAACACATCCTGCACTTCATCTGTGCACAGATGTCGAACTGATACAGCTGTTTTGTTGCTAAGGTTTTAAGTCATGCGGTGTGTGTACAGTATTACTGCACACATTGCAGGTCCATGGGACTTAGAGAAGACCAGTCCTTCAAGGAAAGTAGTGAATCTGATGTGTGGGCAGGGCCGGTGCAACCACTAGGTGAACTAGGTGGTCGCCTAGGGTGCCAAGATTTGGGGGCGCCAAAAAGTGGTGCCCCCAATTTTTTATTTTTTTTTACAGCGTTGCTGGGCTGCCTGCAGCGCGCTGACATGGGCGGCCCTCATACTACCTCTCCCAGCGCTGCTGCCGCTCCACTTCTTCCTCCCCGCCCCCCTTCCCCGGCTTGCCACGAATCAGCTGTTTCGCAAAACCTGGGAGGGAGGGGGGAGAAGTGGAGCAGCGGCACACTCGGGGGAGGGGAGGGTCTGCACCCCCCAGCTCACCTCAACTTCCCATGGCCCTCCCCACGGCCCCTCCCAGCCCCAGCTCAACTCTGCTCCGCCTCCGTCCCCTGAGTGTGCCACTGCTCCACTTCTCTGCCCTCCTTCTGAGGCTTGCGCGTGGCAAGCCTGGGAGGGAGGGGGTGGAGGGGATATGTGGCGTGCCTGGGGGAGGAGGCAGGGATTTGGGGAAGGGGTTGGAATGGGAGTGGGCGGGGGCGGCGCAAGGTAGAATTTCGCCTAGGGTGCAAAATATCCTTGCACCAGCCCTGTGTGTGGGGGTTAAAGTATTTTTTAAATCAGTATCTTAACTATCTAGTTCCCTAATTTTAAGGGATTTGCATGGGTCAGTTGTGTCTTTAACCAACCTTAGTCGTTTATTAATGATGTTTTTTCTTTGTGGAAATGAATATAGTCGTAAAGCTCTTTGGGAACTTTCACTTTGAAAAGCAACCTATATTAATACTACAACTTTATCTGGAAGGCCACACGTGGTATTTGGCAGCATTTAGCACCGGTAGTTCTTTTGTGGATGAAAACTGACCCTAAACAAGACTAATCAGAAGAAAGCCTGGAGTGGCACCACCAGCACTGGATACACAGGTGTCCAAGTGACAGCGTTAGAAAGTAGCAATGTCGGTTACATGTGCACTAATGTGGTTCTCTCACTATAGGCGATAAAGCCATTCCAGGACATAACTCTTGGCAGGTGCTGTTTCTAGACAGTCAAATACATTGGAAGTTGTACTGTCAGATGCATTTCCTTTAGTTCTGTGTGAATGCAAGAAGGGGATTCTCTCTGCTGAAATCGAAAATTCCACATTCAAGTCTGCAGCCTAAAAGCCACCCAGCTGCTGCTCAGCGGCTGCACATTTTTGAGTTTTGGTTTAGCTGAATACAAGAGATTCCTCAGGCCCCTGGCTGCTCTGAGAAATCCCATTAAACTGGAGACAAGCATGTGTGAGAGAAACATTGCTGAATATAACACCCCTCTGCAATCTGCACCTGCTCCTTCCAGGGCTAGGCCACAATCAGCCTTTTCTCATCTCATGCTGTCACTCCAGGACCTTGCTCACATAAACCATTTTTAACAGCTCTTTTGGTTCCTCTAAACTTTAGCGCCAGCAACACTTTCTTTTGACAGAGTGTCCTGCCTGACCCCATTTCCATCATCACCCACCCTTTGGTTTGAAATTACAACTATTTCAAGAGACCCTTTTAGTTAGTAGTGGCTGGATGAACTCAGCCACTTAAGTGCAAAGTAACAGACGTCTTTTAACCCATCAATTGGGCTTCTCCGTGCCCTTCTGCACCAGTCCAGATAAGTAGGTAACACATCACACAGGGAGACAGTTGCATGTCACTCCCTACAAAAGGAGGCTGAGCTGGTCACTTAGAATGGGAACCTAAGTGGATGTGGATACTTATGTCCCCCCAGACTCCCATTAACCTGAAGAGGACTCCATGGAGACACGAAGGATCACAGCAGGGCATCGATATGCAGGATTGAGGCCCTAGAGACTTCCTGAGCAATAGAAATTCCGCTGTTCAAAATAATTAAAAAATGTAAAACCACCCTAGCCCTGCATTCAAAAATTCAAGGAAAATAATCCAAACATCTGCCAATACAATAATAAAAGGCAAGATGCCTGGGCTAGTGGCCACGGATTAGTGGAATAATATCTAGCGCTTTTCATCAGCAGATCTTACAGCGCGTCACAATTTGTAATGTATTTATCCTCACAACGTCTCTCCGAGGTAGGGCAGTGCTACTATCCCCATTGCACAGATGGGGACCTGAAATACAGAGAGCCTAAGTGACCTGCCTGTGGTCACACAGGAAATCTGTTCTCCAGCATCCTCCTGTGTGCTGGCCTTGCCAAGGAAAAGCTTCCACAGTGGTACACATAGGAACAGAGTGGGTACCTAAAAGACAACAAGTTAATGGACTAAACACATACACGAGCTCCCTACCAAAGGCAGCTTCGCAGAGGCTATACTCTCACACAGAGCCAGCGCTACCATTAGGCGACCCTAGGCAGTCGCCTAGGGCGCCAGGATTTGGGGGGCGGCGTTTCAGGTTCCTCGGTGGCCGCCGGCGGGAGAGGCTGCCACCGAAATGCCACCGAGATCCCCGGCGGCCAAAGAAGCTGCCACTAAAGTGCCGCTCAGGACCCCGACAGCACTTCGGCGGCAGCCTCTCCTGCCGCCGCCTTCTAGGGCGGCAAAAAAGCTGGCGCCGCCCCTGCTCTCACAGCTGTGGTCGGCTGTGAAATGTAAGAGCTCTTAGCTGGATTCATTAGCATTCTACTTGTCTAGCATTCCCTCCTTTAACCACTAAGGCAGAGAGAAATCTCTCTTGGATGGAGCCTTGATTGAAGGCAGAGTACCTTTTTACGTTGGCCAGTGTCACTTCGTTGAATTTGGGACTGCATCCAGAAGACCATATTAGCCTACAAGGATGTGGTACCAACATTTGCTTCAGATGCAGCTGTGGGCATTCAGCACTGCTGAACACCAGACCTTGCGTGTCTAAAGTTGGGCATCCAAAGTGGGAGCACCCAGGAAAGAGCTAACTTTTTAAAATATGGCTGTGATGTAGGGAAGTGCTATTATTCCCATTTTAAAGATGGGAAACGCAGGCGCAGAGAGGCTAAGGCCCAGATTTCTAAAAGTCAATGGCAGTCAATCGGATTCAGGCTCATAAGTGCCTAAAATGCCTTTATAAAATGAAATGTACGGCCCGTCAGGCATTGCCATGCTAAGCCCCGCAACACCTAAACAATCTTTAGAAACCTGGGTCTAAGTGACTTGCCCAAGGTCACACGGAAAGTCTGTGGTGCGGAGCGGGGCAGGTCATTGAGCCAACACCCCCACATCCTAGGCTAGTGCCCTAACGACTGGGCCAACATTCTTCCCCATAGTGAGTGGGACTAAATAGGTGTTAAAAGCCAGGCACTGGATTCAGACCTTTGAGGAGTCTGGATCTGAACCCGGGGCTCCTGACTCACTCAGTGCTGGGTCTCCCTAACCCTCCTCTCAGAAACAAACAGTCCCAAAGTAAAATCCACCCTTCCAGAGCACAGATAGTCCCAAAATAGGCGGAAACCTTCTCATTGCGATTCACCTTCAATCAGGACAGCTTCCTCCCCGCACTGGTCCCTACATTCCTCTTCCTGCCTGGGCATGGTGCCGGATGATCTCTAGCTCCTTTGACCTCCTGAACTCTTTCCTGCCTCGTCCCCAAGTCCTGCTGACAAACCCAGGAGGGCAAAGGGTGTTTGAATCTGAACCATCTCAGCTAACCCCAATGCCCAGAGTTCTCTCCAGGTGGCATACTCCATAACAACGTGTTTTAATTTCAAACAATCTTGTGTCTTAATAAAAACTAAGGGCTTGTCTACACTTGCAGCGCTGCACCGCTCTAGTGCTAGGTGAAGACGCGACCTACATGTACTGGAGAGCTTCTCCCATCGGCGTCGGTACTCCACCTCCCAGAGAGACGATAGCTATGTCGACGGGACCCAAGCCCTCTCATCGACAAAGCCCTGTCTACAGTCGGTATAACTTTGTGGCTCAGAGGTGTGGATTTACCCCTGAGCAAAGTCGTTACACCAACATACGTTCAGAGTGTGGCCTAAGCGTGGCTAAGGGGACTTTTATTCTTGTATATTAATCAAAGTAATTCTATCCTGGATAACAGAGGAGTGTCACCCTGAACTTTAATCAGGACACAGCATGTTTAGTAGGGTTTTCGTCTCATACTCACAGGGTTATCTTTGGCAACTAAAGAGAACTCATGATTTAAAAGGATAAGGCAAGTTATTCCTGGATGCCTTGAGCTGATTGCAAGCAGGGACAAAAGTTTTCTAGGATGGCAGGGCTTTGCCTGTGATCCCATTCACAAGCCTTAATGAGCGCATGCTGCAGTCTGACTTGGATCAAGATTTATATCGCAGCTTTCCATTGAGAAGATGCCAATACCTGTAAGCTGACACTCCACGATTCATTTTTCATTCTGTCTGTTAATTGTACCAGACATTTTACACACGAAGTACCTTCATAAAGAGCAAACAATGAGCAGACTTGGCACAATGGCTCTGTGCAGGGGAGTACCTCCCAAGAATCTTTTAGTACTGGCACAGTCTCTCAATCAAGAGCGCTCTTATAGAACCAGTTTTCAACGCTTAACACATGGGTCATTCATATCTCACAGCCCATCAGCATTCACCATTCAAGGAAACGGATTGCGTGCGTAGCGACTGATCCAAAAGTCTTTCCATTGGCTTTAGTGAGCTTTGGAGCAGGCACTTGGGACCAAAAGAAAAACAGTAGAGCAGCAAAATTGCACGGTAATAGTAGGCAAGCTATAATTCCAGTGCAAGTGAATATGCTACTTAAAAGAGTTACTTTTGCAAGTGCTGTAGTGTTTCTCATGCATGGAGGCAAAGTCATTGATACAGATTACTGGTAAGAGCAGGGCTGAGAGGGAATACTAGCTGGATAATAAATGAGAAATAATTCTAGAAGGAATCCTTTCTTTGGGTATACTGTAGAAAAACATACATTTTTACATTACGTTTGAACCCAATCTCATGTGCAGAAGAGGCTGGGGATGTTTCATTGAGAGCAGGGAGCCCGCTTACATTTCTCTGGCAACCAACTGCAATCTGGACATTCTCTCCAAGGCCAAAAACACTCTTCTGAAAATTGTGTCTATCATAGCTGGCTGACTCCTTTGAATTTTGAAAAAAAATAAAAATTGATGAAAAATGGAAAGGAACTTTGCCAAAAATCTTCATTTTCTCCCATTTTTTGGACCAGCTCTAGTCACTTTTTTTTGGTTATTTTACATTTTTAGATCACAGAATATCAGGGTTGGAAGGGACCTTAGGAGATCATCTAGTCCAACCCCCTGCTCAAAGCAGGACCAATCCCCAATTTTTGCCCCAGATCCCTAAATGGCCCCCTCAAGGATTGAACTCACAACCCTGGGTTTAGCAGGCCAATGCTCAAACCACTGAGCTATCCCTCCCCCTCATTAGATGCCTCATTTAAATCCCCCATTTAAATCCCCTAAATTGCCACAGGGAAAAGTATTGACCATAAAGAAGTCCATGTGCGCTCAGAAATACTCAGATATAAAGTTAAGCACAGCTGTCTTTGCCATAAGTCGAGGTAATAAAATAGCAAACCTAATTCTTAAAAGATCCCCCATTTAAATCCCCCAAATTGCCACAGGGAAAAGTATCGACCATAAAGAGGTCTATTTGCGCTCAGCTTAATGCATGTGAATAATCCTACTGATTCAGTGGGAATACTCAGATATAAAGTTAAGCACAGCTATCTTTGCCATAAGTCGAGGTAATAAATTAGCAAACCTAATTCTTAAAAGAAAGAAATTACAACCAACGTGTAATGGTAAATGACCCTTTTGTGTATGGTTAAAGCCACCGTGTCATGCCCCTCCTAAATAAGATTTGGTTAATACATAAACAAACAGCTCTCCTCTGGCCTACGCCTCTGTAATTTCTAACTCTCAGTACAATGAAGAGCACAATTTTAGTTAAAAACTGAGTAACTGTTTAACAATAAAATATTAAAAATCATATACACTAAATCCAAGCTCAAGGGAGACATAATTATCTCTGGAACTATGGTGACCAAGACATCCTGAAATGGTTCCTTCCCTTTAACTTAAGTTTGATGGATTTGTTGAGCCATTTCAGGTCTAGAATTAGGTCTTTTATTAGACTAATTTGTGTTGTCTCTCTCACCCACTTTGTGTCTCTACTATCCCAACATGGCTACAATACATTACATATTATAGTTTATTAAGACGGTTTCCATATTTTTTCTAAAAATTCCAAGTATGAAAGACCCTTTTCACCCAACCTAGTCCCACCAACCAGTAAACTAGTATCAGTGACCTTTTCAGAACAATTATGAGCTTTTAGTATTTGCTAATCTCCTACAGATGTGGATGGTTTGTATTTATCCAGAAACTGTAACCAAGGCTTATATTTGTTTCTATGAAACATACCGTGAATTTACACACACACACACACACACACACACTGTAGTCTGATTGCAGCCCTCTAAATTGAGACAGATTTTCATTTTATATTCACCTTCTTGATTTGCTGCCAAGATTCCTTTCCTACTATTTGCACACGCTGTGTAATATTTATACTTCTGCTTTCTGAGACTCATTTCTGTGAACAAAATTCAAGTTTCACATGTCACTTGAACAAGTTTAGAAGATATTCATAGAATATTTGTATACTACTTCCATAAAAATATTCAAGTTTTTTTTCCTAATAATGGATGAAAATACTTAATTTAGTTAATCTGTGCTTTAAATTACAACATTTGAGCTATTTTTACCTATTTGAGGTAACAACAACTATAGTTAAGGCGGAAGAAAGAAAATATATGTTATGTAATCCTAGGATCTGAAAACAACAACGTACCCGCTCCTATATACAGTCAGAAAACAATCACAAGCAATTGTCATTTGCCTGTTGCATCATGTCCACTGTTTGCCTAAAAATTTCCCCACATTTAATCTAACTACATTCCCAGTTTTATAGATACAAGCATGGAGCTTTTTAACTTTTGTTTACACTCCTGTATGTTTAAATTCCAGTGCAGGCTCCTCTAGGACAGTTCTAGCTCCAGTTGCAATTCTCAGGAGTTTGCTGTACTGAGCAGCAACAAGATCAAACAGCATACTTAGGATTCTAAACGAAGAGCCAGCAAAGTAACTTTAATATCCCAGTGCAAATGGTTCCCTGTGCAGCTCATCCTGTTTTATGTTGTTCCAATACAGAGAATAGTTTCCTCAGTAAGAGCATTCAACTAACACAACAAGTGGAAACACACCTTCCCTCAAGGAACAAACGAATGCCACGCTTCAGAACAAAAGAAACAGCATAAAACTTATCTGTCATTATAGCCTCCGGAGAAATGCCGCAGAATTCGGAAGTTGTCAGTCAGAAGCAACCTGCTCACATGCATCATCAGACCTTCTGACAGAACAACAGGAAACGTAGCCAGAAATAAAAAAGGCATAATAAAACGGATAGCAGCAGGAGTCTTTCCTCTGGAAGCCCATAATCAAATGTGGTTTGTGTCCTTAGGATCATTTTCTTAAAATGCATCTCATCTATAGTAAAATATTGCCTCATACTTATGGGGAACAGACAATAGTTTCAAAACAACATTAGTTCCCTGCAGTGAAAATGAGGGTATTTTTTATTTTTATTTTTTAATCTGAGAAATTTTTCTCATCTAGATTTCAAGCCTTAGGAGAAATACCCTTTCCCCATGTCAAGAACTCTTCTCCTAGTTAGAACAACTTTATTGCAGGAGCACTTAGACCGGCCCCCAACTGGGATCCCCGGGCTCCATTCTGTCACGTGCTGTAGAAACAAACAGATAGCAAGAGCACTGCCCTGAAGAACCTGTTATTAAATAAGCAAAACAAAAAAGAGTGGAAAGAAAAATGCAATATACAATCAGGATGAACTCTCAGCCGATACCTTCAGGGCAGACAAACAGCCACAAAGAAAACAGCTTAGGTAGGTAATGCAAGAAAGTTTACTTGGATGGATGTAAGGCAGTAGAATAGCCGGGGGGAGCGGCCGCTCCCCTTGCGAGCAGAAGGGGCACCTTAAAAAGGAAGCGGCGCCTTTTTTTTAGCTCTTCGCCGCTTCTTTTTAAGCGCCGCTTCTTGCACTCACCCGGCGGCACTCTGGGTCTTCGGAGGCATTTCGGTGGTGGGTATCACCGAAGACCCGGAGCAAGTGAGGACCCACCGCCGAAGTGCCGCCTATTGTAAGCAACATCTAAACACCACACCGCCAAAGACCTGGAGCGCCGCCGGAGGCGCCGCCGGGTGAGTACAGGGGAAGCCTGGGGAGGCGCCTTTTTATAGCGCTGCTCCCCCTGTGCTCCGGACCTGCCTACGCTACTGATGTAAGGAAGGTCCAGTGATTAAGGCACAAGCTTAGGACTTGGGAAATCTGGGTTCAATTCCCTGCTTCCCCACAGACTTCCTGTGTATCTTTGGGGAAGTCACTGAGCCTTTCAGTTCCCCATCTATAAAATGGGAATAATCGCACTTCCGCTACTCACAGGGTGCTACCAGGACAAGTACACTAAAGACTGCAAGATGCTCAGATGCCATGGTAATGAGGCTTATATAAAGTACTTAAAATCCATAAGATTAAAAAGAAAAAATAAAGGCTGCTCTGTGCCTTAGCTTTCCATTTTATACAAATGGGATAACAGTGCTTCCTTTATCCTTCTTATCTAGATTATAAACCCTTGTACCATCTCTATGTATATATTACAGCTAGCACAAACGTGGCCTATAGACATCACTGTAATACAAATGAGGATGATGAAAAAAAGATTAACCAAGGTGATAAGCACTTGAAAGATTTGGGTTCAATTTTGGACACAATTCAGGACAGTTCTTAAATTATGGATGCCAGTTCACACAGCCCTGCCCATTTTTATGATGGGTGAAAGGTAATGCACAGCAGGTAAAAGTGTGTGCTATACAGTGGGGGGATTGGGTATCTTTTTTTTTAATTTTAGCTGTTTAGCAACTTCCCTAGTACACGGCCTCAAGAAAGCTGGGTCTGTCCCCGTTGAAAAATGAGCTAACAGCGATTCCATTGATACTCCACTCATCAGCTTTGTAGAAGTACTCAAGTTTGATTCCTTGTGTTTGATTAAACACAAACAGACTTCCTATCCTGTACTTGGGTGGATGGAGGGAGAAGTATCAAGTGTCTGGTTGTTCAGATCTATAAAACACTGTATAAGGAAGGTCACATGTCATCTTGACAGTATTAAGCAGTCAGTACCAAAGCATTTTAAATGTATGATTGAACAACTTCTTATGTACAGTAGCTTTAAGAGGGGCAAAGAGAGGAAAACATGCAATATTTTAAACTAGACTAGACATGCAAAAATCATATGCATGTTTCCCTGATTAGCACCCTTAAAGAGGTTATTTTAAAGTCATAAAAAACCCTTACCTGTAACAAAACAATTCAGTTTATTAAAGCTGTAAGTCTAATTTGCTTTCACCATTTATGCGGTTTGCTTACTTCTTATACCTCACTCAGTTAGGGCTTGTCTACACTACCCGCCCGATTCAGCGGGTGGCGATCGATCTTCCGGGGATCGATTTATCGCTTCTCATGTAGACGCGATAAATCGATCCCGGAAGTGCTCCCCGTCGACTCCGGTAATCCAGCTCAGTGCAAGGAGTAAGCGGAGTCGACGGGAGAGCGATCCTGCGCCGCATGGACCCGAAGTAAGTAAATTTAATTCGATCTAAGATACGTCGACTTCAGCTACGCTATTCTCGTAGCTGAGGTTGCGCATCTTAGATCGATCCCCACCCCCCAGTGTAGACCAGACCTTAGAAACAAGAAACCAGACTGGCCGGTTTCACTTTCCAGTTCTCGTGCATTTAGGTTTCCAGCATTGCAAGGGAATGTTTAAATTTTAAAAAGCTCAAACCTGTTTTGGAAAGTCATCTGAAGTCAGGCTCCTAAGTCTCCTGCTTTTCAAAAGCACTGAGTATTCAGCAGCAGAGTATTCAGCAGCAGTGATTACTCTTTTGAAATGCAGGCGCCTAAAACTAGACATAGGCACGTGACTTTAGACGTCTACTTTTGAAAGAAGTGGTCGAAGCACCTATCCATTTATTTCTTTTAAAGCAATTTCATGACGATAATTCTTTTTATATGCTTGGTAAAAAAAATCTCTTTTCCCCCTCCCAGGGGACCAGACAAATATGACAGTATCCCTTTAAGGATGGATCACTGTTTTATCTGTTGAGCAGGTAAAGTATAAGAACAGGGAAAGGGACCAACTGTAATGTCACAAAAGGGACAACAATTCTAAAAATATTCTGACAGAACTGTGTGCGGGGCTTGCTAATTGGCATGCTCTCTGAGAGCAGGGGACAAACTCTTTGTACTCGTGTGACAAGAGTGGGAAGTGCTTTTGCCGCAGGTCCAAACTTGTAATACAATACAGAGACCTGAAAAGGATTCAGATTTGCCCAATAATCCAGCAGGCCTCCACTGGGACAGCTGGATACACGTTGGCATTTGCTTTGCAGCACCTTAATGGTAACATAAAACAGCACACCTTCTGCGTTGTTTAGAGACTAAAGAGAAGGAGGAACAAGTAGAAGAGTAGCGATCCTATTTTCACAACTTCAGTATTTTCAAATAAATTAACGAAGTCCTATGGCTTGGCCAGGATGATGATGGTTTAAGAAGGAGACAGTTAAGCATGCGGCAATCTGCTTTTGCTAGCTTTGTAATTCTAGACCTTTGATTATTGGGGAAGGAGAGATATCAGATACCGTATAGCACCAAGAAGAACTGGTATGTTTAAAGGAGCATATTTAATTTAAAAATAATAAATTGTAAACAGTTATCTTTGCCTATAGAACTAATGACACTTCACAGTATTGACAGTCCCAGGCATTCAAAAAATCATGGATCAGACCCCTGAAACCATGAGATTTTTCTTTAAAAAACAAACAAACAAACAAAAAACCACCACCAAAAAACCCAAGATTTTTAAGAGATATTAAATTTAAGGTTCGTTTTATTTGCCAGCTGGTTTTTGAACCAGGGTTCACATTTTCAAGCTTTCCTCTACAGCCATGAGAGCTTGAATTTTTTTTTTTAACTGAAAACTGAGATTCTCACCTAATAACATGATTCCAGGACCTGAGGCTTTAAGGAAAACAACAAATATCGCAACGTTTGGCAACGCTGACTTAGCATATTAAAAGTAAAAGAATTTACCTATGATCTTTTTACTTTTTTTCATTTCCCTCAGTTTGGGCAATTAAAATCACTGAAGTAAATTTCACTTTCAGTTTCTTACTGCTGCAATACTTGGGTTTCAGATGCTGTAGCTGCGGGAAGCATCGCGGGCCGAGGGATGTGCTGGCCACCCTTCCCGCCGCCCCCATTGGCCTGGCGAACCACTGGGAGCTGCGATTGGCCGAACCTGCGGACGCAGCAGGTAAACACAACGACCTGGCCTGCCAGGGGCTGTCCCTGAACAAGCGGCGGACCGGCTTTGAGAACCACTACTGTAGAGCAATGTTCACAGATTTCGAATGTTTAATTGTGCAATATTTCTCAAGCTTCTTTTATTATTGCATTTTCATTGGAGGCCAACTTTAAAATCGACAGTGTTCCTTTAAACACTGTGGGTCAAATTAATTTCAGTATTATTCCAGTGGCTTCAGTAGAATCACAGCAATAAAGAATTCGGTCCTCCCTTTTCCCCCCTCATGTTTACACAAACGTTAGAGGATCAAAGCCCAACTACATTCAGTTTTACAAGATCGGGAGGAATAACTTTTAGCCTATCAAATACAGCTGGCCTTGCTGAGTAAGAACTCAGCAGATATTAGTAAAAAGTTATTTTCAATTCAGGCTACCAGAGCTTTACCAGATAAGTTTAAAAGCTTGTAATTTAAAAATTCTTAAGAGGTGGAAGAAATTGCTTCAAAGGGTTTAGACACAGAGGGGATTTTAACCTTTCCAACATGAATTTTCATCTGCTCCCAGCACCATTTCCCATAGGTTCCAGTACTGATGAGGAGTTTGCTTAATTAGGTTTATATCACACTGTAGATATTTGATTTAGCTTTCCAGATATCACCTGTATTTAAACTTTCCTAAAGCTAGAAATTTGGGTAAGTTTCTTACTGGAGTGCGTGCTTCATACATGGTGCAAGCTGATAATTTCTATCCATTACAGTTCTCTCTGATTCTGATCGCAAATCAGTATCATACCAGTGTAGCACCACTGATTTCAATGGAAATGGAGTTGCTCCAGGATTTATACCAGCATAAGTGGAGAATCCAGCCCACGGAGAATAGAAACCGAGGAAGCTGAAATTAAAGGTAATTTTCTTTTTGTAGCAGATCAAATATTGTTTGGGGGCTTAATGCTGCAAACATTCACGCATGTGTGTTGCGTAACTTTTTGCCCGAGTAGTCCCACTGAAGTTGGCCGTGCTGGGGGATTTTCTTCTCTGTAACAAAGAAGGGAGGATCAGATTAGAAAGATTTCACATGCTGAATTTTTGAAGATCCTGATTGTTTCTCCACTGCACACTAATATATCTCACCCACAGCAGGTTCTTTGGCAACAAAAAGACTAAACTGCGACTCTGGCCCTGGCCTCTGATGCAAGATAAGAAGAAATGAATGCTTTAGTGGTAGGTTCCCAAGATAAACAATATTAACTGTGCTCCAAGGAGTAATGTGCAAACACGCTTGTTCGCTCCACATAATAAATCACTTTTCCAAAGCAAATCCAGCTTTGAATTCCTAGTTCACTATCTTGGTTGAAGCAAACAACACAGAAGAACCTTTATACATTTTGTACGCTTTTATGAACTGGGTTTCCCCTCCGTTGGCTTGTCATAAGATCCCACACTGGAAGAACGCTTAATATGAATGACACGGGGAGCTCAAAGACAACCCGCTTTCACTGTGCACTGCCATTTCTAAAAATACCGCCGGGCCTCTTTATCCACTTCAAACGGGAACTGCAGAAACACTGATAGATATAGGAGCAGATGGCTTCAGCAAATCAGTACCTTTGTCTTTTCTTTCACCGAAGGGCATATAGTTAAACGGCTTGCTACACTTACAGCACTGCAGCAGCACAACTGAACTGGTGGAGCTGCGCCACTTAGTGTAGACGCTACCTACACCGACAGGAGGACTTTTCCCGTTGACGTGGTCAATCCACCTACAAGTGATGCATCAGCCTCATGTTGTCCCTCTGCACAAAAGGAGAATTTAATCTTCGGCTCAGCTGCAGAATAGCCTACCCTTGATTATTTGGGCCAGAAAAGAAGGATTGGCAATCTAAAGCCCATTGAATTCAAAAGAAAGACTGCCACCGAAGCTGTAGCCTAGCAAGGGCTACAATTTTTGGTCACTCACAACTCTCTCAGACTTTCACCATTGGACTGAGATTTTCAAGGGCTGGTCTCTGCCCCAAAGTGAAGACTCTTGAAAAATTTAAGCAGAAATAATTCAGAGTAATTCTGAGTATGAGGATCATGTGAAGCACATTCACTGCCCCGTTATAAGATGGTTCTACAATTAAAAACAAAAACAACACAACAACTAGCGATGTAACAGCTGGAGGGGCTGAAAGATGAATATGGCAGGGAAAGAGCGGACACCTTTGAGTATTCCAGTGAAAACTGTTGGTAATTTAGCCAAGTTCTGAGGGTCTAAAGAGCATACCCTGGCATTCTCTTCAAGTAGCTTTTTGACCGGATCCAGAGTTGATTGTTCACATATGTATGTTTTCCACTACTTGGGAAGATGCCATTTTAACCTTCAACACAAAATCCAGACTAGAGCTATATGATTATTTTTGTATCATTTCTCTTCTGCATCCGAAGAAGTGGGTATTCACCCACGAAAGCTTATGCTCCAATACGTCTGTTAGTCTATAAGGTGCCACAGAACTCTTTGTCGCTTCTACAGATCCAGACTAACACGGCTACCCCTCTGATACTTCTCTTCAGTTGTATGTCTGGATTGGATAATAAAAGCCCTGAAAATCAGACACAGAGTTAGGAAAATAATACTGAGGTCTGTTATTGTAAGGAATTGGAGTATTGATTTGAAATTAAGAGGCAAGTATAGAGCCCACAGTTCACTGTTAACCTTTTAGCGTCTTTGTTTACTTTCAAATCACCCCTGCTACATGGAACAATGGGATTCAATCTGACCTTACCATTTTAGGCAGGGACGGATAGTTTAACTTGTGAAAACAAATTAGTGTTTTTGCACTTGGCATCAGTTTCTTTGGCTTTGGCAACACTTGAAATGTCAAAGCGCTAACAATCTCTACAGCTGAAAAGGATTCGCACCTTTTAAGTATAAAATCATGGCCAGCCTAAAGAAGGTAAATCAGGAGCTCCTTTTTCCAGGCCGTGTTTACACACAAACATGCAGCAGTTTAACTAAAGGTATTTTTTTAACTAGTTAAAATGATGCAAGTCCGCATGTGGCTGCTCCTAAACAGATTTGAATCTCGCTTGTAAATTAAACCTCTGCAAGGAGGCCCTGATTCAGGAAAGCAATTAAGCATGTGTTTAAAACAAATGCTCTTCAGGAAAAACATCAAGGATGTGCTTAATTTTAATCGTATGCTTAAGCACCTTTGGCTTCAATGGTACTTTAAGCATGTGCTTAGGTGGCCTTCCTAAATAAGGATGCTTTCCTGAAACGATGAGCCAGCTGAAAACGGATATAAGCGTCCCCACATAGGGATGCGGTTTTAAAACCGATTGTAGCTAAACTGTTGCAACTTATGTGTGTAAACTAGGCCTTGTAATACAAGGTCAAGGGGTTGTTGAATGAAACTGAAAACTAAAACGTTGAAAAATTATCAAACAAAACCTCCTGCTTTATTTGCTTGCTTGCTTGAGGGAGGGTTGTTTTTATGCAACACAATTAGCCCGCCACAAAATACTATGAAAGCTGAGCGTTTAGGAAGTTTCAAGAAAACATTACCTCACCCTCCTTGTCTCTCTAAGGGTTTGTCTACACTTAAAATGCTACAGCGGCACAGCTGTGCCGTTGTAGCACTTCAGCGTAGAAGACACTACCTACACAGAAGGAGTTCTCCTGTAGCTATAGGTAATTCACCTCCCTGAGAGACAGTAGCTACGTCAATATGTCAATGGAGAAATTCTCTGTCGACTTAGCACTGCCTACATGGGAATCTAGGTCAGTTTTTCACACCCCTGACCAACCTCGTGAAAGTGACCTTGTTTTCTAGTGTAGACCAAGCCTAAGAAAAGGTGCCCCCTCCGCCGCCGCCCACCCATAAATGGAGACCTGTTCACAGGCCACTTCACCTTGAATGGTCCTTAAAATAGGTGTTAACTGCTTATGCTAAACTATCTGTTGCACCTGTACGTAGCTGTGACTCTGAGTACATTTCCCTTACCTGAATTAAGAGCTCTGTGTAAGCTCCAAAGCTTGTCTCTTGCATCAACAGAATTTGGTCCAATAAAAGGCTGCGTCTACACTGCCACTTTCAGCGCTAAAACTTTTGTCATTCGGGGTGTGAAAAAACACATCCCTGGGCGACAAAAGTTTTAGCACTGAAAAGCGCCAGTATAGACAGCGCTTTATCTCCCGGCGATGAAACTACCACCGCTCGTTCAGGGTGGTTATTTTTTAATCGCCAGGAGAGCTCTCCCCCAGCAATAAAGCATGTCTACGCTGTCCACATCACAGTACTGCCACGGCCACGCTGTAACCTAGGTAGTGTAGACATACCCAAAGATATTACCTCACCCAACTTCTCTCTCCAATATCCTGGGACCAACGACACTACACATGTTGTTGGCGTCCGTTAGTCTCGAGAGACGATGGATATGCGCCCATGGGGAATGTTTAGTTGATGGCTGTGCAGCGTCTGTTATGGCTGTGGAGCCCCACACGAGAGTGGCAGTAACTGGTCGACGCTGTGAAGCGAAGCTGGAGTGTCCTCTCCAGGGCACAAGCCAGGGCAGGGTGATATGGAGGAACAGCTGTTGCCCATGCAGCAGAACCCCCCTCTCCACGCAACTGATGGATCCAAGAAAAGAGGAGACATGTATATGGCTAAGAACATCCAAAAGATACATTTTAAAAGTATCAGGGAAATAAACACTCCTTCTTCAGGGCAAGAGGGAACCACTCACTGACAGGGGTTGAGAAGGAACTCTGTGAAGGCACGTTATCTCCTAACAGTCCATTTTAGGGTTTCTTTCCTCTTCCTTTAAAGCATTTGGGACTAGCCATTGTCAAAGAGGACACCAGATTAGATGAACCGGTTATATCCAGGTGGCAATTTTGGTGTTCCTAAAGGCAGCCACCACTCCATCAAAAGCACTCAAACCAAAGGTCTGTCACAGGTTTGATCAGACTGATAAGACTTACACTCTGTCCTGCAGCTCACTAAACTTATACCTTGTCTACACTACACAATTAAGTCGACCTAAGGGTTTGTACACACTACCACTTATGTCAGTATAACTTCTGTCCCTCGGGGGTCTGAATAAGCCACCCCTCCCAAGTGACCAAAGTCACACCGACCCACACGCCCGAGTGGGCAGCGCTACATAGCTACCGCCTCTAGCGGAGGTGGTTTTATTATGCCGGCTGTCAGCCCCAGGATGGGAGGTGAGGAGTGGCTGATACCCAACAAGCAAAGTAAGTAACACAGTGTCTGCACAGACACTGCGCCACTCTAACTACAGCAACCTAAGCGCTACACCTCTTGCAGAGGTGGAGTTATTAGGTCGGCGTAGTGGGCGACTTACATCGGCGGGAGCAATGTTGTAGTGCAGACACTTACAGAGTTAGGTCGACGTAAGCTGCCTTATGTCTGACAGACTGCAGGAGAGAGCAAATTCCAAGGAAACACCCCCCATCGGAGACGCCCCCTGCCAGCCCTGGACAGTTAACTTCAGGAACTGATAAGAGAAAAAGCTTCTAATGTCATCCCTGCCGCGCCTCAGAGGCAACGCCAAAACTATGCGAGGCTTTATAGGCTGCAGCCAACCCCATGAGCTGCTGCTGGCAAAGAATCAAGTAGTGGCTAGAGCAATGCATGGAACGATATGTGCACCAGTCTCAAGTTACTTCTCTAGCCCTCAGTTGGGGAAAGTTTGATTTTCCACCACAAACGCAAACTCCACTGTCAAAATCTGTCTTCAGTATCATATACACAGCACAGATGACTCTGTGTAGGAATCAACAGTGACTCAGATGTCCTTCATACTAGGGTGACCAGATGTCCCGATTTTATAGGGACAGTCCCGATTTTTGGGTCTTGTTCTTATATAGGCTCCTATTACCTCCCACCCCCTGTCCCGATTTTTCACATTTGCTGTCTGGTCACCCTACTTCATACAGGCATTCAGGTCACCGGTCAGTAACACACTTGCTGTTTTTCTCCCCAAGCCAGTTAAATTCTAGCCTCTACTGAAGGGGCTTGAAATCCACAGGTAATAGCATGAGGTTTAAAATTCCTTTTCCTACACTTACAAACAGGCTCTCATGAGAGCACAAGTCTCCAAATGCACTGTGCAAACTTGATGCCTGCAGTACACATAAATAATTCATGCATATGCCTGTGATAAGAGCCAGAGAAAGGCACTGGGGAAAAAGAGGGGGATGGGGAAATCATCTTTGGAGCTTCTTTGCAGGCACCTCATTGTCACCAATCACTATCTGCTTCCTGTATCTAATACATTAAAGAAAGCAGGAGATTTTAGTACACTGGTTACACTGGACTGCCTGTGTTCCGAGGTCATCCCATGGACAATGTATTCAATAAACCAGCAACTGACACACAAGGAGACCGAAAGCTCATCAGAAAAAGTTCTGGAAGTCTTTACTGTATCATGATTAAGACACACACATATACACACAGAAGGAAGGAAAAGAGAAGCAATTTTCTTTGAATTTTTAAACTCTCTTTTCTGTTCTCTTTGGCACATGGGAATCATTGCTTTCTTAGCAACCTAAATGATAGTGCCAAGATAAAAGGACCTAAACTGACTTCTCAGCAGTTACAGCAACTGCTTGGCCAGGAAAAAAAAAAAAAAAGAATAAAACATATGGGGCTAGATCCTGCTCCCACTGAAGCCAATAGCAAAACTCCCATGGATTTCAACAAGACCAGGCCAAATGTTCTCAAAATTAAGAGCCAAGAAAGGTAAGGATACATATTTCTGGCCAGATTCTGATCTCAGTTACTCCACTGTAACTCCAGAATAACCTCACTACAACCAATGAACTCATTCTGGATTTGTAACTGCGAGCAGAACTTGGCCCTTCATCTCAATGCTAAAAGTTGCACATTGAGTAGTGTAAGAATCACAGATATAAATATAAAATGAGTTCCGCTGATGAGTCTCAATGCTTGGTAGACAAGGATTTGAAGGAGAATGCTTGGCGGACCATACACCTGCATGGTTTAGAGATCTCATGCTGCAAAATACATTAAAATAACCCTGTATTAACAGAGCACACTTTAGTTAAGATGCTAGAGGGTCCTGGGCTGACAGTATTAGCTGTTCAGGGCAGGAAATGTGAGAGTACGGTCCCTAACCCAACGAGCCCTCGCCTCTGATTAGAGCTTCTAGGCTCTGAAAATAAACAATCATACTCACAGCAAAGCCCTTAGTATTTAAAAATAAGGAATGAATGAGGCCACTCTGACAAGGCTCAAACACAGGGCAAAAGTTCTGCTCTTTGATCTGCAGGACAACATTTTGCACTTCCTTCACATCAGAAGCTCCCATCAGCATCAACTCCTGGTCTATGAGCAGTTACGCTCCTTAGAGATACCCGGGTCTCATTCCTTTCACACCACTGCACGTCAGAAGCAACAGGGATGTCTGAAAGGTCTCTTGCAAGGTTACTCGGGAGTACCAGGCACACCATAAACACGCCTCTTAATCATTTCATGGGACCTGGTTTCTTTCAGTGGAAGATTACTATATTTGCCCAAGAGCACATGAAACCTCACTTTTCAGAGATCATCAGGTCCTGGAGACTTATTACTGTTTAGTTTATCAATTTGTTCCAAAACCTCCTCTAATGACACCTCAATTTGGGACAGTTCCTCAGATCTGTCACCCAAAAAGAATGGCTCCGGTTTGGGAATCTCCCTCACATCCTCAACAGTGAAGACTGAGGCAAAGAATTCATTTAGTTTCTCCGCAATGGCCTTATCATCTTTGAGTGCTCCTTTAGCACCTCGATTGTCCAGTGGCCCCACTGGTTGTTTAGCAGGCTTTCTGCTTCTGATGTATTTAAAAAAAACGTTGCTATTACTTTTGCAGTCTTTGGCTAGCTGTTCTTCAAATTCTTTTTTAGCATGGGGTGCAGGAGGGCATAAGGGCTCCGGCTGCGGGCTCTGGGGTGGGGCTGGGGATGAGGAGCTGGGGGTGCAGGAGTGTGCTCCAGGCTGGGACCGAAGGGTTCAGAGGGGGATCAGGGCTGGAGCACAGGAGGGGTCGGGGGGCAGGCTCTGGGCGGCGTTTACCTCAAGCACCTCCCAGAAACAGTGGCATGTCCCCCCTCCGGCTCCTATGCAGAGGCGCGGCCAGGCAGCTCTGAGCACTGCCCTGTGCACAGGCGCCGCCCCTGCAGCTCCTATTGGCTGAGGTTCCCAGCCAATGGGATCTGGGGGGGCGACGCTAGGGGTGGGGACAGCGTGTGGAGCCCCGTGGCTGCCCCTACATGTAGGAGCCGGAGTGGGGACGTGCCGCTGCTTCCGGGAGTCGTGCAGAGTGGGGCAAGCCCCAGACCCCATTTCCCGGTGGGAGCTTGAGGGCTGGATTAAAACCCTGGAGGACTGGATGTGGCCCCCAGGCTGTAATTTTCCCACCTTTGAGCTAGCAGACACTTATTGTACACACAGCTCTCCCAAGCTGATCTCACCACCAGGGTCTGCCCTCAGCCAGGGAAAGAGACGCAACCAGAAGATAGGATGGGAGGGAGCCGCTCTTGATAAAGAGGGCAGATATTAAGACATCCCCCTAAATGCCCAAGATTTTTCTTTTAAACGTACACCAATATTGAAGGGGAGTTGCACAGCAGCAGAAAAGGGGGAAGTGTCACATGCAGCAGTCTCTGAATGAAGAGAAAGAAGTGAGATGATTTGCAACGAATTCTCCTCCTGCTGCTTTCACTGCGTTTCTCCACAGCCTACAACTGCTAGGTAGTAGGGCATGATCGAGGAGCGAAAAGCAAAGAGTATCAGATGCTATTTCTGCATTAAGAATGCCTTTACCACGCCTTCAAAATTTGGCTTGGGGCTGGAGCTAAAAGCATTGGCCAGAATATTAAAAGACTTTCTGCTGACACTGCTAAAAAGGAGCTCGAGAGGATTCTGAAGCATAAAACAAAAAGCAACGAGGCTGTGAATATCCTGCATATTTATTGGAAGATTATAGAACAGTGCCTGTGGTGGCGGATCATCAGCCACAGTTATATGTACGTAAGGGTTCACCTACACAGAAGATAGTGTCCACATGTAAATGCACATCCTAACTGCACATTAGAAGTACCCTCAGGCAATTTAATTCAGTCTACTTTAAAGTGTATTAGGCGGAAGCACACAAAGGCACTTTTAGCATGCAGTAAGTGCACCGACACAGTGAGGTCATGGGAAACAGCTAGTGAGCAATAAATCCACCCCCTAGCTTGCCGCACACAAATCGCATGTGTAGATAAGCCTGAAGAAGAATCAGTTCTGTTAGGTGGCTTCTTAGCCCACCATCCAGACCCCATGGCTTGTAGAGTGACTGCCAGCTACAGGGTCAGATCCTCAAGCAGGTGTAAGTCAGCACAGTTCCGCTGCAGCGATATAATTAACATCAGCTGAGGACATGGCCCTTAAAGGCTGGAGAGTTGGAGGAGTTTCCCTGACCCCATATTGTTACACTGCTAGTGGAAATATTGATATCACTGCCATCAACTGTTTTTTCAATTTCAACTGCAATTTCTTTTCAATACAGGTAAGAGACAAGTCCACACTCCTCATCTAAATCACATAAGCATCAACAAGAGAGGTCAGAAGTTTACAAGAGATGTCACCTTTCCACGCCACCAAAGGGTGCAGACACGTCTCGGCTTCTGAGCTGCATGGAAAATGTAATGGGTCAGTACACGCATCTCAAAACCAAAACCCTGCTGTGTCGCTTGAGACTTAGAGCCCTCCTCATCATACATGTCAACAAAGCATGGTGGCCTTTCCAGCGGTAACCCAAGCTTTACCATCTAGGCTCAGGGCGAATCAAGGAGAAAACAGAACACTTCCATATTAAAGGACAAGATGGAGGAAGTGAATCTTGTATAAGGAGTCTTCCCTGCCACCCTCCCCCCAACACACAGCATTCACGCTATACAAGGGCAAGAGACAATAAAATTCCTTGCACTCAGGGAAGCGAAGGAACTGCCCCCTCCAGGGGTGCAAACAGCCTCAACGAGGATGTGAAGGGGTAGCCCCACCACTCACACCAGCCCCAAGAGCTGAGCAGGCATGCAAGAAAAGGAGCATTGCAGGTTGTACCAGCCCAAGCATGCCCCTTACTTCATTGCCACGGAGCACAGGGAGGGATCATGCCTTCTGAGACGCACTCCTGCCCTGGCCTCCCCTTGAAGCGACTCAGCTTCCCATCTGTCAGCCCTACTCCGGGTTAGGATGACAATGTCACTATCATAGGTTACAGTATAGTAGCCGTGTTAGTCTGTGTCAGCAAAAAGAAAATAAGAAAGAAAGAAATACTTGTGGCACCTTAGAGACTAACAAATGTACTTCAGCATAAGCTTTCGTGGGTTAGAACCCACTTCATCGGATGCATGGAATGGAACACACAGTGGACAGATATTTATACAGTCAGAGAAACATGATAAGGTGGAAGTGCCTAGACCAACCACAAAAGCTTACGCTGAAATAAATTTGTTAGTCTCTAAGGTGCCACAAGTACTTCTTTCTTTCTTATTTTCTTTTTAATGTCACTATCGACCTCCAATTTCCACGGTCAGTGGAGATTCATCTGGGAACTGCTGGTCACAGAGCCTGCGGATTGTCGTGGAAGAGTGAGAAGATGAAGCGTTTGTAATGGATCACAGTGATGATGTGGAATATTCCATCACTGCCCCCCAAGTTGAGAATTCTCAACTGACATAAAGCCAGTGAAGCCAGCACCTATGTCAACCTCTTCCCACCCTAGAGCCGAGGGTGAGCTGGCGGGGAGAAGGGATATGATGGGGTGAGGAGGAGATAGAATGGCTCTCCTCACTGTAATTCTTACCTGGTCTGTGCGCCTTAGCGCTACATTTACATTTAGGTTAGATTAATCTTTCTCCTTGAGCCCTTTGGTATATTCTTGCCACTTGTCTAGGCTGAGTTGCTGAATTCAGTGCAATGGAACACACTTTAAAGTCTGCAACTTAATACATATCTAGAGTACCAGTAAAGACCGACTATTCCAGAAGAGTAATTTTAAGATGGTGTAAGTGTATTTTTGCAAGTGTATTTTTAGAAAAAACTAAGGCATCTGTGCACAGACTCTGAAGTTATAATACAAGAAGACACTATAAAAGAGAGCTTCTATGCGCCAATATAGAAGGTATTAAGTATAAACTGAAATGCATCTGTTTTTACAGCTGTTGTAACTAAACTACGTCGCCTTCATTGAAGAAAAACACAGTGGTGACACTACCATGACAACCCTGAATATATTTAATTTCTAAAGCCATAAAGTATTACAGCAGCTATAGAAGGGCAAAAGATTCAATTACCGAGATTAATTATTTTTAATCTATCCAAGAACAACAGAGTTTAAGAGAGCGTGCCCTACAAGATCTGATGGATCTAACCAGATGCTCTCCTAACTTCATTTTCCATAATGAGGTTTCCCGTTTGAACCTGTTAAGTGCCTGTCACTGCTCTGGGAAAAACAAATGTAATATCTATAAATACAAAGAACAGCCAGTGAATTGCAGAAGCATGAAGTTACTTTGATAAAACTGAAGACCCACTGATGCCCCATGGACAACACTGAAAAAATATTATAAATTAGCGATCACTACTGCTGCTCTTAGACAAAACTTTCATGGACTGTAATGGGATATTCCTTGTAAAGAACATAAGATCAGGACACATTGGTAACCAACCCGTCCATGGAGCTGTTCGTTGTGTGCATGTAAATCAGTTTCAAGGACAAAAGGAAGATCTATGTATACACAGGACTCTGGTTAAAAGACTCTGGCCATGGAAATGAGCTCCACCTTTCTTGATGTTGCTTACACAAGAAGGTGACGATCCATAGGCAAGAAAAGGAGTCTAATCATAAACAGCTGTGGGTCCATAGTCGGAAGCTTTCATACAATCAAAGAGTTTGGAAACTAATCCATTCTCGATCCTTCTGAATATTTTCTGAATACAAATGAACGCCATAACTAATAGGCTAGCTTATGTTTCAAAACAAAAAGCTTCTGGTTGACCCTGCCCCACAGTCCTATAGCAGATGACATTAGCGAGAAACCCCTATTGATATCAGTCTGAGTTGAGCAGGAAATATGAGAACAAGGTTATATGTAGTAAGAGATAACAGCAATAAATTCAAAATCAATGGAAAGGGCCTGAAAAATTGCTGAAAGATTGTTACCTGCCAGTGGGAGGAAGAGGCAGGGGAGAAGGAGAATTTAGCGGAATAGTCCGTTTACAAAGAGAGAAATACATAAAGCAGAGTTCTGTTTCTCCACTTCTTAGTGGCAACATCTGCATTGAAAAATGTGAGGTTGGGGTGTCACTCAGCATGAATGTGTTAGTGTTTCTAACAGCCTGAACAGCTCTCACTGTACAACACATTTTCTAGGGCACTCGTGTCCAAGTACAGTATCACTAGACATTACTTGATCAGAGGGGATGACTAATTTGGCCATAGGAATCTGGATGCTATCTCAGAACAGAAAATGCAGCTTGACTGCACAGCCCGCTGGGGACGCAGAATGTGACAGATGATGCCTTGTCCTGGGGCATGTGAAAGGACCCTCCCCTGATCTCCGTGACTTTCCTCCAGCT
Source organism: Macrochelys suwanniensis (assembly GCA_033296515.1). Taxonomy (NCBI): domain Eukaryota; kingdom Metazoa; phylum Chordata; order Testudines; family Chelydridae; genus Macrochelys; species Macrochelys suwanniensis. The sequence continues at coordinate 19,632,864 of CM065779.1, read as the reverse complement.
GTGTCAAGAAGAGTGAGAGTCTCCAGAGCTGGGTCTGTCTGCCAGTTCTCACAAAACTCCAACATTTTACTATTGATCAGGTCCCTGTAGAAGAGAGTATTATTTACGGTACTATTTATACTCCAGTAGGGGCGACTAGACTTCAGGTGCTGTGCAAACACAGTTCCTGCCCCCAAAGCATTCCCATTTTATGGCCCCCAATTCAGGCAAGTATTTGAATAGGTGCTTAATCCCATCCCTATTCAGGGCAACACAATGGCATACGCTTAACTTGAAGCATGTGATCACGCGTCATCTTGCCTAGGCATGCTTTGCTGACTTGGGTAAACCCCATCCCGGGTAACACAAATAAAAGCTCAAACTATTCGCCTCTCTCAGGCTTCACTAAGGTTCCCTTGTAATGACTCTACCTCAGGGTTTCCCCTACAGGAACCTAACCCACCCCTGCATCGTTCTTCCTCTGTCATTTCCTGTCTGTTAAATCCCATCCCAGGGCTTTTCTCTGCCTGTTTTCTCTGCAGTCTCTCCCCAACTGAGCTCCCTGAGTCTACTTATAAGGCCCAGCTCATCCTCCTCTGGCCAGGTGCAGATTAGTTTATCACCAACCCCCAGGTGCAGATCATGACTAACTGAGGTTCTTTCCCTTGCCTTCCAGATGATGGGGATTAAGCACCTTCACACACCCCTTAATGCTTTGCACCTAATTTTAAGCAGAAAATGTTGAGATTTACTGGAGCATGTAAGCATTATCGAGAGAAAGCTTATGTCCATATATATTTTAAGATTCATTACTAAATTAGACAGTTTTGGATTTTCCTACTGCCAGCACAACTTTTCACTTCATTCATGATGAGACAGATCATATGCCCTGAATTTGCACTCAACTCTTAATGTGTGCAGACAGAGAGCATATGGACCTGAACATTTAAGTCTCTTGTGTTCTGCAAAACTTGCACCTGGAGTATGTTTGTGCAGAGTATATCTCTCTGGAGTTCAACCAAGTTCACTTGGTGATGAGTGTGTGAGCAGCTTTCATTTCATTGTGTGTTATCCACTTATACGCCTTAAACCCCACTATCAGTTTCAGGGACAAATTCTGCTCTGTTACTCTCGATTGACACTGGTGTCATTTCATTTAGTTTAATGGGATTAACTCCAGATTTACACTAAGGTAACTGGGAGCAGATTTTGACCTCTTGTTTTTCCACAATGCTTGCCACAATGAAGTTTTAAGGGCACTTTCACTATGTTTGGTCTTTTGTCCTGGAAAATCTCAGATGTAAACGAAACATGTACTGACTTAACCTACTCCATGAGAGGCCCAGCATGTCAATTTTGCCCAAGGTTTGGCATGGATGATAATATCAATAATCCAGGTCCAAAAAGCAAGCAGAGATCCTCAACTATGGGATACTGTTTCAGGGAGGTCTGCTGGAAAGAGTTGGGGTCCACATGACCAGAAGGGGGAAGAGAATCTTAGTGCACCAACTCATCAACCTAGCAATAAGGGTTTTAAACTAGGCTCAAAGGGGGCACGTGACAAAAACCCACAGGTAAGAATAAAAAAGACAACCCTAACAGAGGGCTAGATGTTGTGGGGGGTGAGGGAAGACATGGACAATTACAATAGGGTCAGGGGAGCAACAAGAAGGAGCTCAGTTGGTGAAACCGCTCAGCATCTTAGATCGATGTCTACATGCAAATGCAAGGAGTATGGAGAACAAACAGGAAGAAATGGAAGTGTCGGTACATAAGCTAAATTATGACTCAACTGCCATCACAGAGACTTCGTGGGACAAATCCTATGACAGGAATATTGCTATAGATGGGTGCGGGAGCAGCGGGAGCACCCTAAAAGTGTCGGGGGGCCCCCACAGGCACTGAACCATGGCCCCGCTCCCACGCCGTCCTCTCTCCCCAAGGACCCGCTCCTGTGCCGCCTCTTCCCTCCGGGGCCCTGCTCCCACGCCACCCCTGCCCCCTGAGGCCATGCCCCCTGCTCGCCCTTACAGCTGGTAAAAAGAGGGAGGGGCCATGGCCCCCTGGCCCAGCCCCACTGGAGGGGTATAGCTTGTTAGAACATAAGAATGGCCATACTGGGTCAGACCAAAGGTCCATCTAGCTCAGTATCCTGTCTTCTGACAGTGGCCAATGCCAGGTGCCCCAGAGGGAATGAACAGAACAGGTAATCATCAAGTGATCCATTCCCTGTCGCTCAATCCCAGCTTCTGGCAAACAGAGGCTAGGGGCACCATCCCTGCCCATCCTGGCTAATAGCCTCCATTAATTTATCTAGGGTTTTTTTTTTAACCCTGTGGTAGTCTTGGCCATGACAACATCCTCTGGCAAAGAGTTTTACAGGTTGACAGTGTGTTGTGTGAAGAAATACTTTGTTTTGTTTGTTTTAAACCTGCTGCCTATTAATTTCATTTGGTGACCCCTAGTTCTAGTGTTATGAGAAGGAATAAATAACACTTCCTTATTAACTTTCTCCACACCAGTCATGATTTTATAGACCTCTATCATATTCCCCGCCCCCCAGTCATCTCTTTTCTAACCTGAAAAGTCCCGGTCTTATTAATCTCTCCCCATACGGAAGCCATTTCATACCCTTAATCATTTTTGTTGCCCTTTTCTGAACCTTTTCCAATTCCAATATATCTTTTTTGAAATGGGGTGACCACATCTGCATGTCAGCAGCAGCGCAGAAGTAAGGGTAGCAGTACCTCAACCCCTCCTACAATAACCTTGTGACCTCCCCACAACTCCTTTTTGGGTCAGGATCCCTACAATTACAACACTGCAAAATTTCAGATTTAAATAGCTGAAATCGTGAAATTTAGTATGTTTTTAAAATCCTATGACCGTGAAATTGACCAAAATGGACTGTGAATTTGGTAGGGCCCTACCCATGAGGGTGGGGGGGAGACAATTCACTGTCCCATCTCCCACCCATCCCCTTGGGGTGCCTTGTATCTCAGGGTGCACACAGAGGGAATATGATAGATCTGATACTTTTTTGGACTTTACCGACAAAGCTGACCGAATTTCATATTTTGGTGCTCAACATAGGGTACCCAGTTCAGCTAGGGTGACCAGATAGCAACTGTGGAAAAATGGGACAGGGGGTGGGGGGCAATAGGTGCCTAAAAAAGACAAAGTCCCAAAAAACGGGACTGTCCCTTTAAAAACAGGACATCTGGTCACCCTAAGTTCACCACTTCGCTGCCAAACACCCATTTTGGGCACCAATGTGCCAATTAAATTAACATAATTGTCCAATGTTTTGAAATTGGGCTCAGTGTCTCTGTTGACCATACAGGACCACAACTGGCCCTTACTGATTAGGAACTATCTGGCAAAAATCACATCCAACTCAGATTGTTTCATCTCTCACTCCATTATCATGTCAATTTATCACATTCTGTCCTTCAAAGACAGAGAAAGAAAGTCGTTTATACAACAGGGGTGAGAGGATAAATTCTATTAATGGTCAGTTTTCCTTTTGATTTCTAAACAGAGGCGTATTTTGGTTTTGCCCTTCTCCCCACGATACAAAATGACTCTCAGGGCTTGTCTTCACTACCCGCCGGATCGGCGGGTAGCAATCGATCTATCGGGGATCGATTTATCACGTCCCATTTAGACGCGCTTAATCGATCCCCGAACGCCCTCGTCGACTCCGGAAACCCACCTCGGTGAAAGGCAGAAAGCGGAGTCGACGGGGGAGCGGCAGCGATCGACTTGCCGCCGTCCTCACGGCCAGGTAAGTCGATTACGATACGCCGACTTCAGCTACGTTATTCACGTAGCTGAAGTTGCGTATCGTAGATCGACATCCCCCCCCCCCCCCCCAGTGTAGCCCAGGGCTCAGTGTTACATACTAATGATTTCAAAATTTGGGCTGGGATTTTCAAATGCGCTAAGAGACTTAGCTGCCCTGTTTCCATTGAAATCCAATGGGAATCAGCCATCTAACTTCCTTAGATTCCTTTTAAAACACCATATCTTAAACTAGTCTGGGGTCATCAGAGCTCAGAAATATGCCTCAAATTTCTAGTAGTTTTTGGCAGTCAAATAAAGAGCCAATTATTTTTTCAGCTATTTAAAAAAAAAGAAGAATCCTGGCCCAGAAATGCTGTTATTGTGCCAACGCCATCCCAAATAAACTTTATGGCTGAGATATAAACCTCTGAGCATTAGAGATTACTATGGAAATTAGAAACGTCAGAATCCTAATTATACCACTGCTAGGAAAAAAGTATTTTTAAAAAGCAAAGAAATCCTTTTCCATCTTCACTTGCTGCAGGGCAGGGCAGGGCAGAAGTTATAATGGAATTTCAATTGCAAACCGAAAAAAAAAAAGAAAAGAAAAGAAAACCCACACTTGCTCAGCACTGACTAGTATTCACCCATGTGAGAGCACAAGCAGGAGGCAAAAGAGAACAGAGCTGTGAAGAGACATTGCGCTATTGTTTTCATTGAAGAAGAACTCAGGGCTTTTTGGAATATCTCACAAAGGAAAGGTGTCTAGGTTTTTTTTCCTTTTTAAGTCACTTTGGTTGCCAATCAGATAAGGTGCAACAGGCAAAAATAAAAGTTTTTTTTTCAGACTGTTACGATTTTGAAGTTTGCAGCACTTTGCAGCGTCAACGATATCTTTTTAAGATTCCTCTTTTCATAGTTGCCTTTGGGGGAAAAATTAGAAGAAACAGTTCGAAGTCCAAGATCACCCTGGGCTTGGACATAGGCAATGGGATTTGTCGAGATATGCAAAGAGAGTTATTACACAGTTTATACATTGACAGACCGAGAAAAACAACTTACACACATACACTAAAGCCCCAGTCCGGTTCCCATTCCCAAGTGGAGCAGAGGGACACGATCCCATAATTGGGACCCTCCCTCCAGATGATGCCATGGTACACTCTAGCACTGAGGATACCTCTGCAGGGGAGGGAATCCCAGTTAGTAGGAAGAGACAGGTAATAGTAATGGGGGAGTCGATCATCAGAAATGACATTTGCAGAATTATGCTCCATTTGGAAATGTCTGTAGTTTAGAATTATTGCACGGAAGACGAGAGGCCATTTTGCAATATGTCATTTGTCTGAAACACCCACAAAAAGAAAATTAATTGCATGTTTTTTAAAACTAAAACCACGTCCTACAGCATTTGCTCACAGTTAAGGACACAGTAAAAATCCTTTCTGTAAAATTTGGCTGTGCTCTAGGTACATAAGTGATTCACAACTTTAACGACACAACACTCCATCTGTAGAGCACTTAATGTCAATGTATCGCAATGACATTATCTGACTGAACTCTTGACAGCAGTTCAAAGAGACAGAGCCAAATTCTGCACTCAGTTATACCCACGTAACCCCTCCGTGTTTGGACTCAAGTCTGCTGATCCTAGTTCCACACTTAATCTACTGAACTATGTTGCTTCGCATGTAAGTTTCTGGGCGAACTCGGGGATATACACAATATAATCTAGACCAAAATGGATTATTTGAGTCATGATTTATATTTTCAAAAGCATTTTGCCACACAGTGCAAAAAAATACTTGTCTGCTATTATTTTCCATTGTAAATAATACTATTATGTGATTGATGAAGGAAGTAGGATGGGTGTAAAACTTAGAATTTTCACCAAGGACCATGGGCGGTTTCTAACTGCATGGCCAATGGCAGTTGTACCTGTAGAACAGGTTTTTTAATATGTGACCAAGCCAGAGGCTTGTTCTATACACCAAGGACACTGACTTGGTAACCGATTTCAGCTGCAGTAGTTGTACAGTTTGGGCGATCCACAACTGGTGTAAACTGACAGCTCTCTGGAGCTGTGCCTATTTACGCCAACTAAGGATCTGCCCCCACATGTATATGGTATGTACATTCTGCAAAGGCAGATTTTTGCAGTGGAAATCGCGTTAGTAGAATGCACTTGAACAGAAAGACTAGTTTCTGTTATTGCTGCTGCACCATTTAATAACATACAACCGCGGATATAAAGAGACAGATCTGAAACCTCTTGGGTGTTCGATGAAGATTAGGAAGGAAGGGAAATAAAACCATAAGTCAAAATCAACTGACCTAGAGGAGAAAAAAGAAACCTTTCGTGCTGTGAACTTATTAAAAGTTACATGAAAGACGGCATGATGAAGGCTGAATTGCAATGAATACTTCTGCTAGCTATGAAGCGTTGTTAAAAAGCAGTCAGTGTAGATGGAAGGGCACAGAGAAAATTGGTCCAATAAAACTGACAGGGGGGACCTAGAGACAGAAGAAAAGGAAATGGCTGATCTATTAACTCTTAGTTCACTCTTCCTGCTTAAAAACATGCAGATCCTTTTTCTATCCCAAGGATGAGCCAACTAAAATATGCAGCTCAACAACTATATCATCTGTTCGGCATCCTGTCCCTCTGATGACCGAAACCTCACAGCTGCATTCTGATATGGAAGCAGCGACAGCTGGACATACACAGAAAGCAATGGAAGTTAAGGGGACATTATTTATCCACAGTGGAACAGCTTCAGCAGGAGAGCAAGAGACCCCTACAGCAGAATATCCTATAGGCCAGTAGCTAAGGCACTCACCCAAGAAGCGGTAGATCACTGTTCAAATCCCTTCTCCCTCAGGCAGAGGGGAGACTTCCACATCTCAGGTGAGTGCTCTAGCCACTGGGCTCAGTGTGATAAGGGAGGGGCCTGGCGGGGTAAGTGAGATCTGAGCGCACTTACTGGATCTGCCGCTGCAGGTGAGTTAGGCAGAGGAATGTCTGCCTTTCCCCGGTCCATACATTGCTCTGGGGCATAGACGTCCAAACACCTTTTTGCTGTTGATGAGACAAGTGACCATCAATGACCAGTCCCACGTCCAAGGGACCATGGAGCCATCCTGCCACAGGACACAACCAAAGTAAGGCAGAAATGGTGATTATGGGGAATAGGAGGATTTTGGCAACTGGGGAGTCAGGCCAGGGAAGCTGGTCACTCCGGGGGCTGGGGAGCGTCAGCAGCTGGTGGGTTAGAGTCAGTTTGGGGCACTTGTCACTGGGTGCAATACGGCAGAGCTGGGCAGAAAGGAGGCCTGGGCAGGGGGACACTCAGTGTGACTTTTAATCCGCTCTACTGCGCACCCACTGGGTGTCCAGGAGAAGGCCTGGAAACCACACTTAAGTTTCTTTGTGAATTGAACTTGCTGTGCAGGACAAGTCAGTAACTAGTATCCAGCATCACGGCCTTGAGGGTGGTAGCACCCACCCGAGAGAAGTATGTCCACAGGCAAGGAGGAGGGAGAAATTAGTCTGGGGCTTGCAAGGGAGACCCAACATTTAAAGTAAAGTACAAAGAGACAAGTGATATTGATGTTCTATGAGCCACGTTAGGCCTCACTTAGAACACTGTGTAAACGGCACCATCTCATACCGCCCGCCAAAAAATCATTCAAGGCGCTTCATACGTTAACAGCTTTTTGTACAAGTCGCATATTTCAATAAGTATCCACATGTCAACAATGCATTCACATCATGATCAGAATGGGAGCATAAGAAAAGTACTGGTACCACAACCACAGTTTCTAACTGTCCTTTTCCATGCACAAATGTATCCTCATGTCAATGTTTGAGGAGCTGCAGGCATAAACCTTGCTAATCAAATAAATATAGACCCCTTAGATGCGAGAAAAGAGTCTGCTTTTGGTTTCTTCATTGAAACCCTACAGGGAGCGAGTAAAAACACAGGGTTGTTTATATATGTTAACATGTATTCTCCCTTTCATTCTGGCACCCATTTATTTCTGACAAGCAGCCCATTAAAACAGTAACCCACAAGCAACCAAGTAAAACAGTCCTGATTCAAAATTCACAGAAATCAATGGCTCATATCAACTTCCAGGGGCTTGCATCAGGTCCCAAGTAGTTAATCATATAAAGTAAGATTCTTCCCTGTCACCATTTTCCTATAGATGCGGGTAGGATTACAAGCTTTGCACAGGGATTTCTTGACTTATGAAGGATGCTACCTTAGCCGACCTGGCTGTTTCTACCATGCTATGGTGTAGTTTGAACCCATTCCTGCCCTCTGTGGCAAGAGGGAACAACTTTTTTCCATCTTTTTTGTGGCACCCTTTCAAATATTTGAAGATCGCTATCATATGCCCCCCTTAAACAAGGATAATCTAAAAAAAAACAAAACACATTTTTCTCTTAAAATTTTTGATTTCTGCGCCTTTAAATATTTGTGCTTCAGTCAGCATATCTCAGCACTTTGAAACCCTCAAATAAAAGGCATTTTGGAAGAGCAAAGTGTTATCGCTATTAGAGTAATAACCCCAACGTGCACGCAGTTCACAAATAATGTGAGCCTGATTTTCCACTGCAAAAGAGGCGTGTAAAGCACTACCAGCAATGCGAGAAGAGAATTCTGATTTGGTTGGGTTTTTCGGTCCCTTTGAACAAGTGCAAATTATTACACAAAGACAAGGCAATCTCTACGTATAGGATTTGCTGACATATTTTACATCTTCATTTTGAGGGATGTTTTTGAACCAAGATTATAATAAACTAAAGTCCTCAAAGCATCATCAAGGCATCCAGTTGTATTTGTTTAACACAATATTTATATACAAATACCACTTATGTCTAATATCCACAGCAATAAATGACAATGTTTCTATGTAGGTATAACTAATTCTTTAAACTTGAATTTTTGAGATATAACATGGGTGTCTATAATAATCTGGCAATATTTGCTTGCAATACCCCCATCCTATTAGGAGGTGTTGATCCTGCTGGAAAAGAGTTAAGTGGATTTTGCTGACTCTGAAGCAGATAATTTCATACCCTGCTTCAGTATAAGCAGAGTGGGTCTTTGGAAGAGAAGATCGAGGGTGTGGGCTGAGTAGTCCTGAAGGAGGAACTCTTTGAGCAAAAAAGCCTGTGGAGATGTGGGCTAATCTTTATGTTATTTCAGTGTTTTGTTTGTTGCTATAGCTAAAACCTCAACAAGCAGTTAAGTTTGGACTTCATGTAGTAAAGGGGACTGTTTGCACACCAGGTTGGAAAAGATGCTTGCTTACAACATCCTTAATGGTAAAAAACAGAGCTGGTTGAAGTTCTTATACATTTTTCAACCATTTTTTAAAAATCATTTCTTGTTAATTTTTTTAACCATATCCAAAAGCTGTTTGAGTGTGTCTGAAGATCTGAAATTTTAACTAAATCTTTTCCCACAAAAAATAGGTTCTTTTCTTTTCGGGAGGGGGGAAATGTCACCATTGTTCAAACATCACTAGGGAAAAAAATATAAAAGGAATGTTGATAAGGGCACCCACAGAAGTATGGCAGACTACCAAGAGCTGTTCCCGCAGAATTTACCCCTGAGTTGAATGAACGAAGGAAACAAATGGTTTACTTCATGCAGCTCAACTGTACTCACCTCTCCCTATCCGGAACGCCTATCCGAGGTAAATGTCATTTATCACACTCTACCTTCCACTTAAATGGACTGCCTCCGGGGCTCATACTCTTGTCTTTCACCACCACCCCCAAGAGACTGAAAACTATTATTTATAAGCAGAGACACTGACAGAGAGCTCTAGAAACAGACGTTGTCAGAATCTCCCCACAAAACTATTTATTTTCATTGCAACATGAGTCCTCCCTCCGCCCAACTGGCATATCCCACCTCCCTCCTATTAAAGAAGTGCAACAAGCTGAAGAATTCTGCTACTTTTTAGAACAAAGCAAGCGGCTGCATTAGCTCTGCTCCTGCCAGTTCTCTCAAAGGCGAACACAGAGGGGGACTCCGAGCCTCTTTTAAACACCGCAAGGTCAAACCCATGGACGTTTTCTTCTCAGAAGAAAAGCACAAACGCGAGTTGACCCTTGATATTTAAGTGAGCTGCTAACTAAATCAGGTGAGATGTGGAATGTTGTGTTCACCTGCAAAACATTCAAGTGACTTTGCCCTTACTGAATTTATCACAGGCTCAGGCTTTGAAACGTTGTCAAAGCATAAACACATTAGTTAAAAGCTCAGGTTTGCTTCAGTGGACAAGCCAGAAACAGCCATAAGTAGTATTCTTTTGTTCAGCTCACAATAGCCTTTTATATACACAAAACCCTTCAAGAAAGCTAACCGTGGCTAGCAGCAATTTCAGACACAGAAAAGTTTCTAACAATCTGTCTGGGCTGATCTGAGTGCTTTCCTTAGTTCTATGGACATGTTTCATCACTTCCAAACCAGGGGAGAACCAGGTTTTAAGATCATGGCCTTACCCTCAACTGATATAGATCAGTATAGTTCCATTGTTGTCAATGGAGCTATGTCACTGAAAGCATTCTAGAACTAGTATTCCTGCACGCACTGAAGTCAGTGGCAATACTCCCATTGACTTTAGCTTGGCATTGTCCAAAACATCTGATCCAACTACAGTAGTAAACAACCGAGCTGAATTTGTAGGTCAGCCAGATTCACTCTAAGAAATGACTCCTATACAAATGGCAGCAAGCGGTCCATGTTTATCATGCCACAGGGATTTCGATATCATTTGTGCTCATTTTACAAGGTTTTTTTTGTTTTTTGCATTGTTTGTAAATGGAAATTTTGCAAAATCACCCTTGAATCTGAAATCCATACTCCTTCCTGGTCATGTATCAGCACCAGTAATAGAGTCTGCAAGCCAAATTCTGTCCTTGGTTACACTGTGCCTTCTATCATATCTGTTTTGTCTCATTAATCTTCAATGGGATGGCACAGGTGCATCCGAGGGCAGAAACTAGTCCTGCGGTTGGACTTTAGACCACAACTCTGCTGCTGATGTATAAGCCAGATTCCATTCTGCTTTCTTTAACCTTAGTCTTGTAGAGCCAGCCGAGCTAACAGGAGTTAAACGCAGTAAAAATTTATGCACATCTGACTCTAATACAAACAGGGAGCAGGTCTGGTGAGGAAGCAGATACCATTCTTACACAGTCACCTTTCAAAGCAGAACCACACTCTTCAAGAAGCCAGCGTAGACAGGACCTCAGCTGAAGACAGTACCAACTAAAACTCAGGATGTCCAGGATTCACATATGGCCCCTCCCATCCCATCTAGCCAGGTAAGGAGAGAGAATCAGATATGCACTGTGGCATGATGAGAAGGGGAAGAAGGCTAGAAAAATCTGCAGCCATACTGTGAACTCATCAGGCCATTAAACAGAGTTGGGCTGGATTACTATTCCTCATTTTATTTAGTTGTTTCAGAACATCATTGATGAGAAGACACAAAGAGACTGCCAGGAAATAGTGTAACCCTAACTTGTGAAATGGATGCACCAAGTATTGGCCTAGCCCGGCTGGGCCAGATGCAATTTGTTATTGCACTAGTCACAGACAATACTGGAAAATAAGAGCTGCAAATATGAGACACATCATAATACTGCACTGAATTACACTTCACACTTGCATAGCACATTCTGTCTTCAAAGTACTTTACAATCTATGGCCCCAATCCTGCAAAGGCAGAAAGGGGGCCATTAACATTTACCTCAGAGCGAGTTTTATCCTGTGGGATGCCCAGACACACATCAACAGCCACCTACTTGCTCCAGGCCCCTACCAAGTATTTTTGTTGCCTCGCTCTTTACTTCGCTACTGGCCACTTTATAGGATTGCTTATGAGCTGCCTGTTCTTTGCTTACGTACTGCCTATTATTTGGATTATCAAGTGTCTGGTCACTACTTCTGCTGAGTGTTAATTGCCAGTTCATTGCTTTTAACTGCACCCCAACTGCCGGTTCATTGCCATCACCGCTTAATTGTTTTGCCAGCTCAGTGGCCCTAATTGCTAGTTTCTTCTTTGCTGTTCTTCTGGCTACCTCTCCCGTCTTTCCATCTCCCTGCTCTCTTCCGCCTCACCATCACTTCCCATCCCTCCCCCCCAATCATCTCATCTGCTCTCGCTAACGGCACCTCTTCCTCTTCTTCCATCTGCTCGCTTCATCCTCCGTCACCCTCATGCTCGAACACATTTTCTCTTCACCACTCTCCCTGCTTCCTACCTGCTGGCAGCATCTGTCCTAATCCTGAGCCTCCCCCATAGCCACAATCTCTTCTCCTTACCGTCCCGGTCTCCTTGTCTTTCAGCATCAAGTTCAAACTGCTCCATCCCCACTATCAAGGCCCTATGTGTCCCTGACCCACCTCTCATGCCTTACTCTTTGCCCACTGTCCTGCCTTGCTGCTCCTTGTCTTCTTCCCCCCACCAGCACTCCTGTGCCTTTTTCATGCTATCCCATCTTACACACAGACGCACACTCCTACCCCGCCACTTCACCAAGCAGCCACACTCCGCTCCTTCACTCCTCCCCTGGGAGCTCACTGCCTGCAGTCATTAAAAGATTAATCCGGCCCCATGGGTGCCGAGCACCCCTATTTATTTTTTCAATGGGTGCTTGAGCCCCGGAACACCCATGGAGTCGGCACCTGTGGCTGCTTTGCACTGACAGATGCTGCGAAGCAGCTACAGTGTGGCCAGTAATCTGGACCAGAGTTGACTTTATTTCTGTGAAGTGCAATGGGCACGTCTGGTGCTATAAGAAGGTCAATATTATATTAATGATCAATGCTCACAACCGATCTCTGAGGATGAGGATCACCCCTAGCGTTCAGATCCGGACACCGAGGCAGTCGGCTATTTTATTTCCTGCCCCTACCTACAGTTGCTTGCTGCTCAGATTCTGCCGTTCCAGCTGGAGAATTTAGTTCTCAAATACCTGTAATGCCAACCTCATTTACTACTTGGATCCAGCCGGGTAACATCCAGTACTGAAATGGCTAGACAGAATGAGGCACATGGTAAAGAAAAGACATATAGATATAGATTTGTAGGTACAGGTTGAACACTGCCCATATTTGAATGGTACACAAATACGAAAAGCCTGCTGACAGTCAAAACACACACACACGCACACACACCCCTGCTGAAACAAGCACAACCGTGTACCTGGTATAAGTTCTGCTGTCCTCATCGCATGCAGAGAAGCACCTACTCTTCCCACTTAATATTCTTCCCACTGAGTTCACAATCCCCCTTAGCCATTATCCGTCATTGCTTTAGCTTTATTTTTCATACACTGTAAAAATAAATCGTATACAAAACATAGGAACACAACAGCGAGGTCACACATCTTACTTCCTTAATGAATGCAACTATGCAAGGATCACGGACAAAACTGTGTTACTGCGGAGTTGCTGTATAGTAATGAATGTGGGTGTTTCTGTTGGCTGTAGACTCATTATACTTTTCTTCCCCACCTCTTAACTAACACTCCGGGCTCTATTCTATATTCACGTACACTAACGTCTATATCTCAGTCTCATATAAATCTATACAAAAGACAGCCTTGCTATGCAGTGAAATATGACAATGACCAGATCTTTCAGATGAGTACTTGTTTTCAGCAGATAACCCTGTTCTACCATAACGACGCTCGATAAATGCAGCAATATGATGTCCTGTATCTGCCCCTGGTTTCATTACAACCAAACACCAATGCAGATTTTGGCATTTGATGACCAGCTGATCTCAGAATACTATAAAGTTCTGGTTCAGAAAATGATCCAAGTGACTAGTTAAAGAAATTAAAATTGAATTAAAAGTCCATTCCTTGCGGAGCTGTCTGCCCTCAACACACATGCAATGCTCCCATAATGCTAACAGGGGTTGAGAGTACATATTGCAGGGACAAATATACACCCCAGAGAGGAAGCTGGTGGTTAAAAAACTGTGCTAGGACTTAAGAGATCTGGGTTCAATCCCCAGATCAGTCTTCCTCTGTGACCATGGGCATGTCACTTAATTTCTTTGTGCTTCAGTTTCCAGTCTGTAAAATGGGAGATAATCCTTCCTTCTTCCCCAGCCTTTGTCTGTTTAGACTGTAAACTCTTTAAGTAAGAGACTATCTCTTGCCATGTGTTTGTATAACTGCTGGTCCAAAGGGGGCTCCCCATCTTAGCTGAGTACTCTAGGTGGTACGGCAATATTAGCAATCAATAACTTCTGCTAGAAGCACTGCTTATACACTATCATAGTCTACCCCAATGAACGGGTTAGCATTTACATTCTAATCTCCCCTAAACAAAAGCAGAATAAGAAAAAAAGTGTATATTTTAGATTCCTGTTGTCATGTAGTAATTGCTAACCTGTTTTAAACCTGAATCTATTCTTCCATAAACACTCAGATTGTTCTATGCTACTATCAGCCTCCGCCCTCAGCCTCCCTCACGTCTGTGCCATCTTCAAGTAATTAAGGTCACTTTCCCAGCTGTTGTATCTGCAAGAGGCCTCATTGTCTTCAAGAGAAATAATTGTCAGCCTGTTCCTGTTTTTCTTAAAACATACTTTGAGTTCCACCTGCCCCGCTTCCTGCCTCTTCATCTTGATTACAGAGTTAGAAGAAAAGAATCACTAAAATTCCAGGCAACATCAAATATGCTTTCACCACAAAGGAGAAGTCCAAGATAACCAAAACCAACAGGGTGGGGATGGGAAAAATTACAGACTTAGACTGATGATGTTCCCTGCTTTTGTAAATAATCCTTCCTCCCGCTTGCAAAACAGTTTCAGGAATTTAATTAAAGGGAGTAGGAAGGTTTCTTAGGAGCAGCATTTTTTCCCCTACTCATAAAATATCCCACCTGTCCCAGGGTAAGCATGTTTGTTTCACAAGGATGAAAAATCCAGGACACATACCCATAAGCCCACGAGGCAATTCCAGGATTCCCATTAAATGATGCTCCGGTCCAGATGTGGACTGCCCGCTAGTTATGAGGAGAGGCTGAGGGAACTGGGGTTATTTAGCCTGCAGAAGAGAAGAATGAGGGGGGATTTGATAGTTGCTTTCAACTACCTGAAGGGAGGTTCCAAAGAGGATGGATCTAGACTGTTCTCAGTGGTAGCAGATGACAGAACAAGGAGCAATGGTCTCAAGTTGCAGTGAGGGAGGTTTAGGTTGGATATTAGGAAAAACGTTTTCACTAGTAGGGTGGTGAAGCGTTGGAATGGGTTACCTAGGGAGGTGGTGGAATCTCCTTACTTAAGAGGTTTTTAAGGTCAGGCTTGACAAAGCCCTGGCTGGGATGATTTAGTTGGGGATTAGTCCTGCTTTGAGCAGGAGGTTGGACTAGATGACCTCCTGAGGTCTCTTCCAACCCTGAGATTCTATGATTCTATGCGAGAGGGCCATCGGTGAGCACAGTTCCCCTGATGCCGCCTGTGGTCATCATAGAGACCAACAGCAGCACCAAGGAAAGCAATGGTCAAGGTACAGAGAACAGGCAGAGCTGGGCCTTCCGTGAAGGCTGAAGATCTGTGAGAAAGGAGAGAAACTGAGGCAGAAAGGATCCAGGGTCACATAGAAAGACTGTGGCAGAGCCAAGACCTGAACCCAGATCTCCTGAAGGCCCAATCCAGTGCCTCCGCTGAAAGACCAGCCCCACTGACTTCAGTTAAGCTGCTCCAGATTTACACCAGGATAACAGTTCAGAATTTGGCTCACAAAACGTTCCTGTCCAGAGCTGACAATCATTCTTTGGGAGTGTTAATAAAATATTAACAGACTGAATTGCAATGGTTTATCTTCACCTTGGGGTTTCCGATTTGCTATATGCATCTTTATCTTCAGGACTGGGACACCACAGACAGTTGATTTATGTAGCACTAACTGGGTCTATTGACTGTATGCAATGAAGATATAGAGCTTTCTACAGCTACAAGAGGGGGTTAATAAATACAAGTTTCATTACCTCACATTGCTGGGAATTTCCCCTTCCCACTACAAGTTCTTGAATGAACAATTCTCAATAGGAGCCACTTTTTAGATAGCAAATACTTTTTATTCTACATATTGTTGTAGGTCTCCCATATAATCTGCTGCTGCCAGATCTGTTTTTATTTTTGCTTGCAATTACATGTAAGGTGCCAAGAAAATGGCATTCTTTGTACCTTTACTATATTACTTCTGGTTATTGCTTGTCAAACTGTACTGCCATGAATATGCAGAAAGCCTAATAAAATATTGTAAATCCACTGACACACAAATAGCTTTCATCAAGTTTAAAAAAATGAAACCTCCTGAGTAATTCACAACAACTAATAAAGAATAGGATTTGTGCTATTTTCTGCTGTCACAGAGCTTGTGCAAAATATTCATATGTTCAAGTATAGTGCATAGGTGTAACTGGAATATTTCATAGAGGTATGGTCTAGGTCTCTGACCATAGGACTGTACACTGTGCATTCCTGAGTTCTAATTCACACTGTCATCTCAAGAAAGCCATTTAACCTTCATGCCTTTTTCCCCCCACCCACCTAGAACCGTTATATAGATGGTTACTGCTTGTAAAAGAGCTGTCTAGCTTTAGAAGGCTGCAAGTGACAGTTTATTACTGCGTACAACGACCGATAAAAGAAAAAGCAGTGTTTGCGAGTCTCAGGCACACGGTACCATGTGAGACTCTTATAGATAGAAGTCTTAAAATAAGAATGGTCGATGTACAAATCAATGAAAGATGGCAGCCTCTCTCTAGGCACTATCCTTACTGCAGAGCTATTTTTTTCAAACTGAAGAGCTACCATTCGTTACAAATATTAGCCTCAAGTTTGGAAATGGCTGAAAAATTCTGTTTTCCATGAAGTTTTGCAGATTTGGAGCGATCCCTCTCTGCAGGAAATAATGTCATTAGTCTTTTCCTTGATTTCCCCCTGGGGTGGAGGGAAACCTATCCAAATGCTTTCTCTGCATAGAATTTGTCTTTTCAGCAGTGGCTTCTGCACACAGCCAGAGGTGCTTAGGAGGCAGGTACAGCAGCAGCAAAATAATCAATTTCTTTATAATGCACTTCCTTAAATGCCTCCTCGAGACCATTTAAGTCACAACACCTACAAGAAACTAGCTGACTAAGTCATCTACCTATTTCATGAGCGAACTGCTTGGAGGGCGACGGGCCGGTGCTGGGAGGGAAGTGCATAAGGACATTGGAGCGGAGGTGGGAGAAAAACAAAGGAGAGCAATGTGTGGAAGAAGGCAAGGAGGAGGGATTTGGACCCCCACCCTGCAATGCGTGGAGCTCTGCATCCATTCAGAGCTTCACTCATGTTAACGCAGGGGCCCCTGTGCCTGTGAGGAGCTTGATTGGCATCAGTGAGGCCCCGGATGGGCACACATTTCTGTTCATGCAGATCCAACAACAAAGCAAAGAAATAAGTCGAGTGCCCATCCTCCTCCTGATCACATCGCGTGTATGTTTCATCCTTCTCTCCCATCCTTAGTGTATCTTCGTCTTTAAATTATATGTCCCTCAGGGTGAGGATTTCAGTAATTGTTACTATTATTGTCTTATAGTTTTTGTCCTTAATAGCACTCACAATGTGAAAGTTGCTGTTGTCTCCAGCTGTGTTCAGAACGCACGTTGCATGCTGTGGGAGCTACTACAAACAGTATCGTATTGCTTTTAAACAAACTGGGATTCTAAAAGAATCCAAAAAACAGCATGCAGCTTGTCTTTCTCCCCTTTCAATGTTGCCAGGCAGCGTGTGTCTTGTTAGCACACATCTTGACCTGGTTATAACTAGCCCTATAACTTGACCTGGTATTTTTCTACAAGTAGTAACATGTTGAAAAATACCAACACCAGTACAACGCTAATATACTTTTTTCCCCTTCTTCATAGTGACATTTCCATGAAGGTTACACTACAGAATAACTACACATATGTACAGTTCTCAAGCCAAACAAAATATAGGACTTTTCTCCCCTCAGTGAAGCATTTTTTTTAAACCAAGCTGTTTTAAGATCTGCATATCTTTACACACACTGAGTAGTATCCTACGCCATGAGTAATCCCACTGACATCAACATATTGAGTAAGGAATTACTTAAAGTGAGTAAGGGTTTCCATAACTGACCCTTAATTTCTATAATTTAAACAAAAACAACCTTCAATTTATTCTGCATCTATATCAACTCCATCATCTAGACAAGCGTATAAAGCCAACAAAAAATAGAATTGTAAATATCACACGTCCTCATACAGTGACATAGATGAACATCTCATTTCCTATCCTCTTAGTTTCATTATATTACAGTCCTTATTGAGATAAAATGAGTAGAAGAGAATGATCTGCCACACAATTTATTAGAGTTGATGGAGTGTAGACAGACTTTTCAATCTCCTTTAAAACACTGTGATGCTCCATATTGGATTATTAACGGAAACAAACGAACGCAATCTGCTTCAGCTTTTCACCAAGCCATCCACCAAAGACACGGTGATGTAAATCAATTCCATTTCATTTCCCGCTTTGTGCAGAAGAACTGTAAAAGGGTCAATGTCAAGGTTGGAAGGCAAAAAGAACCCAACGCCTATAGAACTTGAGGTTATACAATAGTTCTAGATTCCAAAGACACTGCAGTAACTTTGCTGGTGGGGGGGGGCATTAAGGGAAATAAAACATATAAACCCAGTCTAGCTAATAAATAAACATGATGCACACTACTTTAGATTCTACAACAACAAATCATTCTGTAGTTTCATTGTGATAGCACACTTGTGTGTAAACACTGCAGGAGCAACATTCTTGTCAATTTCTTTTTACTGTTTGAGTACCAAATTGAGGCAGCCAAGTATTGTATGGAAACGTACTATTTGCATGAGGTTCCCTACATCAAATATCCGCCCAATGATTAAGGTGGATTATTTGCAATTGTGAAAAATGACAATCAAATGGAGAAATCATGGTTTTGTCACAGCAAAAAATGCAAAAAAGTCATACTCTTGTTTTAAAAAAGGAGAAGTCACAGCACACAATGAATATGAAGTTTTCCAAAAGAAAAGTGTTAAATGATCATCACTCATAGCAAAACATCATTTTTTTAATATACAGAATATACAGGAAGATTTGAGACAACACTAGCTGGCCTGTCTTGTTTTGCACATTCCTGAATCACATTGTTCAAAATGCACAGGTCAAACAAAGAGCCAAATTTGTAAATATGCATGAAGTCTTGCTCTACAGTAGCCTGGTTGGGTTGACAAAGACCATGGGTGAAATCCTGACCCCACTGAAGTCAACAGGAATTTTGCAATGGATTTCAGTGGGGCCAGGATTTCACCCCACTGCATATTAATGAAAGCATCACTACCATTTGTGCCACGGAAGTCCTGTGGCACTGACAAAACTTGTTGAGTCATAAGTGCAGCCTATCGACCTCAATGTAACCATGAAACATATTAAAGTTCACCTACCTCAAACAATGAGCCTTGGTAGACACAAGCACCTGTAGGACCAAAAAGAAAGTGATTAGAAGGAAGCTGCTATCAATAGACTCACCCATAAATCAGTGCTTCAGAAGGACTTGACCTTGCATTCTTTGAGCATCCACAATTCCCCTGAATGTCACTAGGCTTTTTTTAAGGCCAATGCCAATACAAAAGGCAACCAAATATAAAATAGGAAATGTTGTTATGAATGTGTGGTTTCACATTATAAGCTACTTGCATTATCCAAACTTTTTTTGTCCTTTTTCTATTTGCTTTAAGACAATGCAGCTCTATCAATCCACCACTTGCTCAATCACTCCATTGAAAACTCCATTCAGTCCTAGGACCCCCTTGTTTACCTCCTCCTGGCATTGTCCACCTTCAAATCCAGAAGGCAGAAGCTCAATCACAGAGTGCTCTCAGCAACGGTGGGGCTGTATCCTTTGTGCTCTTTCTAGCATATGGCCTCTGACAGCAGAAACAACGAACTAGAATGGGGTAAGCGATGTGGCCACTTTATCATGGCAGCAGCATCCAGAGACATCAAGCGCATCCATCCACCATCAAGAGGATAAAGAGGACAGGCCATAACCAGCTGGCATGCTGTTTGTTCTTGAGCTCCACAGAGGCAAGATGGGGAGCTCAAGAACTCACAACTGGAGGGATGTAGGTTAAACTGCCCATGACCACAATATGTCCTGTTATCAGGGTGGACAAAAACCAATGATTTTTTCAAAAATAATTTTAATTTAAATCGGATTTTTTTGATAAAATGCTTTTTGAGGAAAAAACTTGTCTAAAGATATCTTATCTTAATTAAAGCTATCTTTAGATAAGTTTTTTCCTCAAAAAGCATTTTATCTAAAGATAATTTGAATTAAGATACATTATAGCTCAAAGATATTTCATCATGGAATAGGGATTATAAATTCTAATTCTATAGTATGAGACAATATTTTCGTGTAATGTTTAAGAAAAGTTTCGTAAATGAGTTCCAATAGTTCATGGATTAGAGACCCAATCTTATGGGGTTCCACAGGCTTCTGTATAGATTATTTAGGTTAATCTTTCTATCTACCCAATGGGACTCAGTGCTCAGTCTAGAAGATACCATCAGAGATGCTTAGTTTTGCAGTTCTCAAACTGTGGATTTGTGTCTCCAGAGGTAACATGCTTGTTAACAGCATAAATAAAAATAAATAAATAAATACATAGAGGTGAGAAATAACAGACCTCAACTCTATTGTCCCTCTGCAACTTTGTGTACACAGAGTCAATCCCTTACCTCTCTCTAAAAGTGCAAAGTTTCAAAAAGTTCAATGACTAGAAGATTGTTGGGGGCGGAATAGATCTGGACAAGGAGAAGAAGTCTGGAGATAAATGTGAGAAGCGAGGGACATATGCTTGTTTTGTTATAATACTATATGTTTGCTGTTGAAGAAAAAAAATCCAGAATACTTAACGTTGTTGTTTTAGTTAAATAAAACAATTTAAATGTCTGTCTGGTGATGTTCTCCTCCTAATACAGCATGGCAAGAAAATCCTCCAAATATTAATGATTAACTTGCTGAATTGGAGATAGTTCACCTCCCAATGACTTCATAAATATTTGCTTCAATTACCTTTGGTAAACGAAATAACCAAACAATCATTCATTTTCTGATATAGCTGTAAAACTAATCTGAAAAGCTTTCAAAATATATCACTGTTTAAAAATGTATAGTGTGTACCTTCTAAAAATGAAACCTACATCTATCTCTGAGTTGTGAAGAATATTACAGTTATAAAAACCAACAAGAACGCACTTTTATGTAGAAAACCATGATTAAATCAAGTCTTCCTGACTAGTGATTTAAATCATGATTTAAAGCAATTTGATTTAAATCAAATCCACCCTGCCTGTTATAATGAAGGAGGCTCTTTTGGTACCTATTTACCACTGTGGGCCGCATATGCAGCTCTCTATGTGTTATGCGGGCCGCATCCATTCAATATATATACACTACCCGTATGGTCCTGAGGCTGTCACAAGGGATGCAGCTGCGTGCTGCTTGGACTGCAAGGGAGAACCAATGGGCTAGGGGATGCAGTAAGTTGTCTATCTACCAAGAAATGCACCATCGATCCAAAATACAGTCCCACACCACCCACTGCCACTGTTGCTTGGACAGTCATGTCTGAGGTACTGCCTGAGAGAGGCAATTATCTCACCCATTCAAGCAACAGATGCCACCCAAGGCACTCTGACTCCCCCGATCTCTTATAGGGTGCTGTCTGAGGTACTCTGGTTGGCACTGCCCACTGGCAAGCTTTTATCATTTGCAGTGTTGTTATAGCCGTGTTGATCCCAAGATAGGAGGGGCAGGAGAGGTGAGGATATATCTTTTATTGGACCAACTTCTGTTGCTGTAAAGCTTGTCTCCTCCACCAACAGAAGTCAGTCCAATCAAAGGTATTAATTACCTCACCCACCTGGTCTCTGTCAAACTCCTACACATTTGACCCTGCCCCATCTTAGCACATTCGTTTTCATGGCCTTTCCTCTGACTGAGTAGTGGGCCAACGTTGTTCCTTCAGGAAGGCCTCCTCGTGTGGCTCTGCTCACCTTTCCAGCTGAGGTCCAAACAGCCCAGCACCAGAGAGCACAGACATGGTGGGCAACAACACCACAAGCTTCACTCACACCGAACAAAATGGGCCTCAAACCTGACCAGGAGGGACCTGCCCCTATGGGGAGGGTAGTTTAGTTTCTATGCCAGGGCATTCCTTGGCTTCTCCATTGACACTGCCAGCAAACTGACCTACCAGTTTGGTGTCTCCCCTAGTGGTAGTTTTCGTAACATGGACACCTGTCCGCTAGGCACAGGACAGACACAATTAACTCTTTGTACCGCACCCAGCACGGTGTACCTTTCACACAGGCCAAACATCAGAAAGTGACAACTTCCTGTCCTGAGTCTGAATTAGTGACCTAGAGGTGAACGCTTCATATCCCACTTTTAATCCCTTGAGTTGGCCACCTCCACAAAATTGTATTCCTTCTAATTCAGGGGTGCTCAAACTGGGGGTCGGGGCCCCTCAGGGGTCGCGAGGTTATTACATGGGGGGGGGTCGCGAGCTGTCAGCCTCCATCCACCCCAAACCCCGCTTTGCCTCCAACATTTATAATGGTGTTCAATATATAAACAAGTGTTTTTAATTTATAAGGGAGGGGTCGCACTCAGAGGCTTGCTATGTGAAAGGGGTCACCAGTACAATAGTTTGAAAACCACTGTTCTAATTAATTGGCCGTCAAGCCAGAACACCTTAATATGCATCTACCTATAATAAAACTTATCTGGCGCTTGGGCAATAGGTGTAAAATGTGTGGGTTTCCATCTTGTCCCTAACATGCATCACGGTAGGTTTGAAAACTGCACGTTCAGGGCTCAGTTCTGCCCCCATTGGAAACTGTCCCTTGAGTTTCTCTGGGAGCAGGCACAGGCTAATAAGTAGCACATTATATACAAGGCTGGTTTAATCAAAATAAAAATGTGACATCAATAAGTCTGAAAGGATGTAAAAACTGGCTACATGCTCAGCAGCAGGGGGAAAACCAAACCAAACCAAGGTTTTGGTCTAGCCGTGCTGGCACACGGGACGGCCATGCTGGTGGCAGAGCAGGGAATTCTGGCTGCGAAGCAGACACAGGGGTCTTGTTCAGCAGAGTGGAGAACACAGAAACAAAGAAGGCATCTGAGAAGGCCTAGCAGTTGGTCTCCAAAAAGGGGTGGGCACTGGCTTCCGCTATACACCTGCCAGATCACTGATTAAGTGTTATGAGCATTAGCTTTGCAGGAAACTACTTGCCTGCTTTCTCACCCAGAAGTCAAGTGCAGAGGCAGTAATCAAGAAAGGCAGGAGAGGAGTCTGCTACCATACACAATAAAATAAAGGACAGAATGAATCTCTGTGAGAAGGGCAAATACCCCCCAAATAACCAGTCCAGTGTACCAAGACACTTCTTTAAGAGGCAGGTCCCCAGAGCAAGGGGTAGGGGAAATGGACAGCCCACTGAGGCGTTTTCAGCACACCAAAAGGAGTGTGGGGAAAACGAGAATGGGCAAGTTTAGGTTTGTAGCTTTTTATGTAATCAAGTGCTCTGGATACAGATGCATCTCTCTCTCTCCAATATTCATTGTCCCCCTTGCCTTGAAATGGGAACTGCAGGTACTTTAAGGCATGGATTGAAAAGTTGAATTGTTTCACTGGTAGAAGAATACAACGTAAGAGGGGCTTCTAGACAATTTTAAAAAATCCTCCTTGTATACAGAAAGGGTTCCCCCCAGTAACTGATTCCTCCATCAGTTACTGAATGAGAAATATTCTTTGCTGCAATTGTCCTTCCTTATCCCTAGTCTTACTGCTTAGTGAATCAGAACGGCTAACCTCTCATGTTCTTGGCAGGATCAGATACTGTGGTCCATACTCAGGCGAACCTCCCATTAACTTAAATGGATGCTTTGCATGAATGAGGATTTCCAAGATTTGGTCCATTATGCATGAAGGGGATTGTTTATTCTCTTCTTCCAGTGTCACCGAAGGCTACAAGATTCTAGTTCTCTCTTAATAAGTAAGATCTTACGCTTAAAGCCAAAATCCATCCTTGGATTGGTGTGTTTGGCTCCCATTGAAAAACTGAAGGCACAGTAAATATATAAATAAATATATATCAAAGATGTTAGCACTTTAAAAGTTTGCTTGAATTCCAGTTCTTAAATCATACTACAAAGAGTCCCACAGATCCGGTCATGTGATTCCCACTGAAATCACACCTATCTGAGAATGGAATTTGACCCAAATGGCGCTATTTCATACATTTCTCATTAAGGTTTCTCTACACCTAGACTTTCTCAGTGATATTGCAATGTGTTTCGAAGTGTCTATATCATAGTTATTCTGAACAGCAAGCACATCCCAAACACTTTGATGTATAACGTCATTCACTCACCGTTAATACCCTAGTGCCTAACACTGACACTGACAATAATGAAAGAGAAAAGTTACCCAAGCAAATGATTGGTGAGGTACAGTTTCACACACTCTATCTCAATAAGTCAAAAAATGGGGCGGGGAAATGAAATCATGAATGAACTGAATGCCAGTTCTTATTGATTTTTCTGGCGGACAGTCCTCTTCAAACCGCTGCGCACATCTGGCTACAGATGTGACAACAAATTACAAAAGAAAAAAAGAATACAGTGACAACTGCCTTAAGGGACCACCCAAGGGATTAACAGAACTTGGTTGTCTGGTAGAGAGGATGCCTTTAAAAATAGATGAAGCAAAATTGTACAAGGACCCTTGGGTCTCTCTACATTAAAGTGGTTGCTTAAAACTGAGAGTTACCTATTGAATTGGTCTTTAGCCCAGGTGTAACAGATTGCAAAACCACAATCTGGTCCTTAGCAAGTAAGGGATTATTTTCCTTTGGTCAGGGGAAAGGCCATAAGGACCCAATCAACATCCACTAAAGTCAACTGGTTGTGTTTCCATTGATGTGAATGGGAAATGGGTCAAGTCCTCAGGGTTGTGACTTTGGACTCAGAATGGAGAGAAAGGCTTGGGACGATTCCCTCACCCAAAAGGACATAGGAATGGATTCAAGGTCAAGACACTGGATTTGATTCTCAGTTCCACTCAGATCTCTTTACATCACTATGGCAATGCATTCAAGTTACAAGATTCCATTTACACCTTCTGTATGGCCCTTTTACATAGCCGCAATGGTGTAAAGGGACATTACTGTAACAGGCAGCCAGGCCCAGGGAGTTTTTCCAGTTTGTCTGTTTATAATGGTTTTGTTATAAACACTCACCACTGAGAGAGTCTTTCCTGCACGTGATTTTCCCCTTGCTCTACCACTGTCCACTTTACATGTGTGTCTTTCTTATTTGAATTTATTTTTAAAAATTGAGAAGCCCAATGATGACAGCTTCAGCCCTTAAAATCCACTCTGATTTGCCCAAGATCACACAACAGGGCAGTGGCAGGTTTAGAATCTACATCTCCTGATGCTCAGTCCCACATTCTATTCACCTGACCACACTGGATCCTCAGCAGCACCAGACATGCCTCTTAACAACTGCAAAGGAAAACACATGAAGTCTGATTCGCTCCTAACTAAAGCAAAGGTATATTTCACCTGCTCACAAAATGTAACGGGAGACAGTCCTCTTCAAACACTTGTGTTCATCCTGTACTGCATATGACTTGACATACATAGATTTTCAAAGATATTCTAGCTACATTTTTGCCAACTTTCCTACTACTGAACTGTCCTGCCCTCAAGGCAATCACTGAGAGTGGTCCCTGATGCTTAAAGCCCCACACGGATACAAAATTTGTATCTGCATTCGATCTGCAATCTGCAAAAATGATTCACGGACATCCACAAATTTGCAGCACTTCAGATATAAAATCTGGATCCGCATCCATCTGCAACCTGCAAAAATGATCCGTGGATATAAAGCAGATATCGGTGGATTTGCAGGACTCTACTAATACTATATAATGTGTGTGTATAATGTATTTTTCATTCGAGTTTATAGGAGCTTTGCCTGCGTTTCCAAGTTACCCAATGGTCTTTTAGATGAATAATCTGCTAAACCCAACACAGAGGAAAGGAAAGTGTCTCCCTGCACCTGAAGGAATACATTCTCATTCACATACTGAACCACCTTGGAGGGAGGGCGGGGGACCCAACTCATCGTCACTTTTGTGTTGGGTCCCCTAAACTCAGGGATGTTTATATTGTTGTTCTATTGAGATTATTGTTGTAGAGAAGTTTCACTTGTAATTTCACACACACACACACAATTTGGTTTATCTGATGTCACACCTGACAATGCTGCTCTTCAACCAAACACATTAACTAGTAAAAAGTCGCTGTTATTGACGAAGATAACTATTGCTGCCAGGTCACATTTTCCAAAGTGCCTAAGGGGGAAGAATCATAACCAGCAGATGGGGCAGAAAGCAGGGAACATACCCTTCTACACAGCACATTCCCTTTAGAAACCAGTGTAAAATTCACCGGCAAAAAGTCATGTCACTGCTCAAGGCAACTGGAACTTACAACACACACTGCACACCATGTGAAACCCATCTGGACCTGACATTTCCCGCACCCATTCTTCAGTAACGGAGAAATAGCTAGTGGGTTTTCTTCAACTTGTTATTCATTATTATGATTTATTCCTGGGCCAAGAGCAAGGATAGGACATTGCAGCTCAGAGGGTAATTTGAGTGTTGGGGTTTTCAAGCGGCTGAAGAGGGGTT
Organism: Macrochelys suwanniensis; assembly: GCA_033296515.1. Taxonomy (NCBI): domain Eukaryota; kingdom Metazoa; phylum Chordata; order Testudines; family Chelydridae; genus Macrochelys; species Macrochelys suwanniensis. Next base: position 19,606,228 of record CM065779.1, on the reverse strand, counting down.
GAGAACAAAAGTGCCAGAGCCACAGAGATGGAGAGGCCCTGTTTGGTCAGGGAGGATCGGATGTTCAAAGCACCACAGCAACGTAGGCGCCCGGCTCAGGGGAGATGTGCTCCCCAGCCATTGAGGCGCTTTGGAAAAATATCCCCCAATGCCTGCCAGTGCAAGGCTGCCCCCTATTGTGCGAGAAAGACAGGGCGGATGCAGTAAGGCAGTGGCTTTCAACTTTTTCAGACTACTGTCCACCTTTCAGGAGTCTGATTTGTACCCCCAAATTTTACCTCACGTAAAAGCTAGTGACTTACGAAAACAGACATGAAAACACAGAAGCATCACAGCGCGCTGTCACTGAAAACTTGCCTATTTTCACCGTGCAATTATCAAATAAATCAACTGGAATATAATCCTTGTGCTTACATTTCAGTGTAGTGTACAGAGCAGTAGGAACAAGTCATTGTATGAAATTTTAGTTTGCTCTGACTTCACGGGTGCTTTGTATGGAGCCTGTTGCAAACCTAGGCAAATCTCTAGCTGCGCTGATGCACTCCTGGTTGAGAACCACTGAGGTGATGTCTTGTATTGGCCTGGCTGCTGCTGCTGGAGGGAGAGACAAGCTGTGGAGAGGGAGGCAGGACACATGCGTGTGTTGGGGGGGGGGGGGGGCATCACGCCCTACAGTGGGTGCGAGCAGAGGCCTGGAAGGGGGTGGCACAGAGCAGCCAACAGCAGCAAGCCCCCCATCCCCCACCGGGAAAACGGCGCGAGGCGGAGAACTTTCACCCGCCCCGGGGAGGCACCAGCTGCTTCGGAACCGGCTCGCGCGCGCCGCCAAGCCCCGCGCGCCTCGTCCTGCCTCTGGCAGCCCCCAGCCGCCTGCAACCGGGGCTGCTGCAGAGACCCCCCCCCCCCCGCCAGAGAGCCCGGAGGGCGGGCCCCGCTGCCCCCCGCCGCTGGCTGCAGAAGCCGAGAGCAGGCGAACCAGCCCCAGGGCGAACCGGGGGGGGGGGGGGGGGTGCTGCACCATCACCCCCCTGGGTCCCGCTCGCCCTGCGCTCCTGACACCCCCCGCCTTCCAGCCCCCCCCCCAATCCCCGAGGTCAACTCGGGCTCCCGCCCCCACCCCGCTTCGGGGGGGGCGGCTTGCTGGCAGAGGGGGGTGTTTGCTGCCACCCATTCTGCCTTCGCGGGTTTCCCAGCCCTGGGCCCCTTCCAGCAGCAACCTGCCCGCTCCGCGGAGTCGGTCCCAGTCTGGATGATGCCGCGGGGGAGTCTGCAAGCGGCTACCTACAGTCACACTGTGCCAACCAGGGGGGGGGGGGGCAGTCACACCGGGTGGCAATTAACCCGGATCAGAGCCATCTCCAACGGGGGGGGGAAATCCCTAACGCGCGCAGCCCGCCCGGTAACTACGCCCCGTCCAGACGCGTACAACCCGGGGCCAGCTTTTTACTCACCTTCCGCCCGCTTCGGGGGCAATCGGGCAAATCCTGCAAACAGGAGCGCGATCCGGAGCCACGCTACCAGGTCATCCATGGCGAGAGGCGACGCCGGTTCCGGAGTCGGGCACCGAAGCAGCCCCCCCTTGCAAAAACCTCCTCCTTCCGCTCTGCTGATTGGGGGCCAGACTCCGCCACTCAGCCCAATTTCAAACCTTGCCCGTGCTCCTGGCTGCTTCGGTTGAATTAGATTTGGGGGGGGGGGGTCAAAGTGGTTTTACAATTCACCCGATGAGTAACAAGAGCCCAGCAGCACAAACATGCCCTGCGCGTGGGAAGAGAGGGACCGTGTCCTTAGCGTAGCAGCTGTTCACACGAGCCGGTCCCCGAAGTTGAATCCGGATTCACTCCGCTGCCAACTTCCCGGTGGCCGAGACACCCCACTCCCCATCTCCGAGCGCCGCGGCAGGTTTGCCTGCAAAGCCGCTTTTCAAGTCCCCTGGGCACCCGCCCTACGCCCAGCTCCGCGCAGAGGGGCAGGGATCAACGGGAGCCCCCTCCTCTCTCCTCCCCAGCAGCCCGGCTGGCAAATAAGATCCACCCGGCGAGGCTCCCTCCCAGGAAACTTTCTCCGCTGCTGCAGTTCTGTGCCCAGCCCCCGACACACAATTCGCCTGGCTCTTCGGGCGGATCTCGGTGCAGGCGAGGGCTAAAAAAGAAGCAGGAGAATTAAATAGCGCTGCTGGTGGCGAGGGTGGCACGGATCCCGCACCCCCCCCCCCCCCCCCCCCAGCTCAGCAGATCCGTGCAAAGCTCCTTCTGCAATGTTGTCTTGGAGGAGAGAAGGGTGAGCGGGAACAGGGGGGGGGGGCATCGGAAAGGGGCCTTTGCAAAGCCAAAAAGAACCGGCTCCAAGGAGGAAATCCAGGGAGCCCAAAGCAACGTGCCTGCAGAAAATGACCACATCAACCTGGGGCTGGGAGCGCGAGACGCTCCTCCCCGCGAAAATGGACCCCGGGACTCAAGGAGCGGGCGGCGAGTCACGTGGGAGCGCGAGCAACCTGATCCCCTTATTCCTGCCGCAGGAGTTGACAAGCCTTTTGTCTGAGCCGGGATCCGAACTAGGGACGCAGCGCCGGGAAGGGGGCAGGAAGCCCGCGAGCTCCCCGCTGGGATCTAGCCCCCTTGAGCTCCCCTTGAGAAAGTTAATACTCAGCCCCCGTAACATGGGCTATGGGGCTGGATCCTGCTCCCACCGCAGTCCCAGAGCGTTTTGCTACTGCCTGCCGAGACGACAGGAGCTGGCCCTAAGCAAGCAGCCGCCCGGTGTTTTGTGACATACTGCAGAATACTCCAGCATTTAACAAAAACATCTGAGCTCTTATGCTGGGGCAGCATAGTCCAGTCCACAGACCGACCAGCTGTGTGACCCCGAACAATCACTGTACCTCACTCTGTCCTCCTCTCCTTTGTCTATTTCAATGGTAAGTTTGTTGGGACAGACACTGTCTCTTAGGATATGTTTGTACAGTGCTTGGCACAATGAGACCCCAATCTTGCCTGGAGCCCCTAGGTGCTACTGACAACTGTAATACAAATCCTTAATATTTATATTGATATATTCATATACTTTTAACTAATATTAATTACCCACTACACCTTGTTTCAACATCCAGGACATGAATTCAAAAGGCTCCATACAAACACAAAGGTCTGTCTGCCCCTATGGATCTGATTCCAAGATGGGAGTAGGGTGACCAGACAGCAAGTGTGAAAAATCGGGACAGGGGGTGGGGGGTAATAGGAGCCTATATTAAAAAAAGACCCAAAAATCGGGACTGTCCCTATAAAATCGGACATTTCCACTGCTTGCATCCGAAGAAGTGGGTATTCACCCACGAAAGCTTATGCTCTAATACCTCTGTTAGTCTATAAGGTGCCACAGGACCCTTCGTCGCTTCTACAGATCCAGACTAACACGGCTACCCCTCTGATCCTATAAAATCGGGACATCTGGTCACCCTAGATGGGAGTTTTCGCTTATGCCCCGGGGGGCAGAGACTGTCTTCTATCTGTTTGTACAACACCAAGGCCACCCTCCGGTGCTCAATAAATAATAACATTTTCCCTGGCACAATAGGGCCTAAATCTAAAGTGGCTTTTCCCTTTACTGAGAATTCACTTCTGCTATGAAGAGAATAATCGTTAGCTTTGCACCCTCTCCTGAGAAATCTACAGCACCTTCATCTTGAAATATATTTAAGGGATAATGCCAGTGGAACAGAATGTTGTCATAGAATAATGGTCTCCTGCTGGTACTTACAGAAAATAAATGTCAGGGCAAATTCTAGATATTTATTATCAAAGCAGGAGGTGCTGATCCAGTGCTAGTGTTGAATTCCAATGACTTTATTTCAATTATCCCAAATACATGACTGATGTAGATTTAATCATTTGGGGCCAGAGTCTGATCCCCCTTACTCAGGCTGAGTAGGACTGCGCTCCACAACTAGTCGCACTGAAATGAGGAGCGTTCCGATTCCCCCACCCCCTTTTTCCCATTCTAGCCCAAAGGAAACAAAAGCAAGTTTGCTTAAAACAAAAGTACATTAACAACAAATGTATTTTTAATAAATATTGAACCTTACCTAAACACAGCACTGAAAGCTGTCTGCTTTTCCCATTCATTTTTTTGTGGAATGAATTTCTCCCGCTCCCTAATGACCTGGAAATAGCCTCTTAAAAGTGAATAGGTTTCAGTGTAGTAGCCGTGTTAGTCTGTGTCAGCAAAATGAAAATAAGAAAGAAAAACTTGTAGCACCTTAGAGACTAACATCGGATGCATCCAATGAAGTGGGTACTAACCCACGAAAGCTTATGCTGAAATAAATTTGTTAGTCTCTAAGGTGCTACAAGTTTTTCTTTCTTATTTTCATTTTAAAAGTGAATGAGATTTTGTGGATTTGGTTTAATTACAATGTATTTTTGTGGCCATGCTGTTCGTTTTGCTAGGAGACTATATGTATATAGACCAAAGGGAAAAAAGTTATTTTTAATGTACAGTTATGTCCATTCTGACCGTTACATTGCAGCATATTGGAATTTCTCATAGTAAAGAATGCAATGGGACTCAATCCCCCTCCCATTGAAGTCAATGTGAGTTTTGCCACACACAATATATAACCCCCACTGGCTTCTGATTGGTTAAAGTGTCGGCACATAATAGCCAGCAAACCAGCAATCTGACTCATTAATACAGATTCCATTTGGCGTCATTTATTTTAAAGTTACAGTAAACACATTTTTGTTTGGAAAAGTTTAGGAACTACCTTGATGAAAAAAGAACGAGGAGTACTTGTGGCACCTTAGAGACTAATACATTTGTTTGGGCATAAGCTTTCGTGGGCTAGAACCCACTTCATCAGATGCATAGAGTGTTAGTCTCTAAGGTGCCACAAGTTCATCGAATCATAGAATCATAGAAGATCAGGGTTGGAAGGGACCTTAGGAGGTCATCTAGTCCAACCCCCTGCTCAAAGCAGGACCAATCCCCAATTTTTGCCCCAGATCCCTAAATGGCCCTCGTAAAGTTCTCCTCGTTCTTTTTGCAGATACAGACTAACGCGGCTACCCCTCTGAAATCTGTTACCTTCATGAAGAGCATTTAGGCACTCACTTCCTGGTGGTTTTATTCAGGTCAGACAGCCAAGCAAAGAATGCTAGGCTGGAATTAATAAATCAATGTCAATGGTAAATATTTACCACTCTGGGGTGGAATCTATGTGTCTTAATAATTGTGGTTTGCTCTTGCTTTGCTTATTGTTTACAGTTTTTGTCCAAAAAGTAACGTTAAAGGAGTGTTAAGGTTGCAAAGCCAAGCACTCAAAAGTTAGGAAATGCCAGAATTAAGGTTGCTGATACAAATTTAATTCAGCCCCTTTGTGTGTGTTCACTATGCTACATTCTTTAATTATACAATCATACATACTATTTTTTCCAAAGGATCCCTGCCTCTTCCATCCTCCCCCGAGAGGTACTAGTAACTTTGGGTGCCTTGAACACACATTTTGAGACAACTTACAGGAGACAGATTTTTCAGAGGATGGGCACTCAGCACTGTCTGCAAATCAGGCCCCTTTACGGTGTTTCAGGTTGGGCACCCAAAATCACTAGTCAGTTTTGGTCATATACATGTATATTATGTGTAACAATATATTATAAATAGAGTGAGAATCCGATCTTAGGTACACTGGTGTAAATGTGAAGTAAATCTATTGCATTCAGTTAAATAGAATGACTCCATATACACCCCGGGGTATCAGAATTGAGAATAGTATTTGTTCAGTTGTACCTACCATGCTGCCGGAGTCTTTTTCTCCTACTCACTTTAAATAAAATCTTTGTACTAATCAGATGTGATCATGCCAACAACTCTGATCATCCTTTGTCATAATCCAATCTGGTCTAAAAAAATTGATCATTTACTAATAGAAACCAGCTCTGAGATGGAGAGCAAACCTTTTTTGATACTATATGAATTCCATAAGTCATCATATTACAATTCATAAAATAACTGCAGAAACAAAAATGTAAGCATGGCACAGATCCAAATTGCAAATAGCAATTTGCATGATGAGTTTTGTGCTGCTTTATCAGGCTATTGCTTATTTGTTAATAGTGGGAGGCGTTAATTATAAAGATAGAAGCAGAGAGAGGAATAATGAATACCAATACATACATTTAAACATCAACAAAACAAATGTTTTGCATTCATTTAAAATCTAGTTGAAATAATTAAGGGAATGAACTGTTGGCCCTAAGTCTCCTGTCATTTACACCAGTGGAAATCAGGAACAATTGCCTTGAACTCAGCGGTGAGTCACTGGTGTAAAACTGGTGTGAGTCAGAAGAGGCTCGAACCCACTATTCATTGCTTTAATAAACTCAGAATACCCAGACACAATTTTCTGCTGCATGGTTTCATTTTTACCCCTAGTGAACATGCAAGGGGGCAATGACTATGAAAAATTTCAGGTTTTTGTCCTCGTAGTCTGTTAGCCTTGGTTGGAACTAAGACCATAAACAAAGGCTTATCCCCCGGAGTATAAAGGAGACCAAGGAGGAGCATTTTCTTGCCACGTAACCATACTGCTGAAATGGATGGATGGCTTCTTTTGAATTATTGCTGCAGAAAATTCTAGTTCTCGGTTTAGGCTCTTCAAAAGATGGGAGGAGGGCGGGAACAGTACTCTTGAAACCTCTTTGAGTCTCTTTCAGATATGGAAGAAAAAGAAAAGCTTCAAGATGTAGCATGAGCTAGCGGACAGCGCACTGGACTGGGAGTCAGGAAACCTGAATTCTATTCCTCACTCTGCCACTGCCCTGCAATATGACTTGGTCATGTTGCTTCAACTCTCTTTTTCCCATCCAACCCCTTAGCTGTCTAGATTGTAAGCTTTTTGGGACAGGGACTGTCTCTCATGATGAGCGTGTACAGCGCTTTGCACAATGGGGCCCCAATCTTGTGGTGGGGGGTAGCTAGGTCACTGTAATGCCAATAAAAACAACAGAACCTTTTAAGTTGCCTCCTTCTGGGCCATTAGCCTCTTTCGCTTCTCCCTGGAAGGAGACAAGTGCGGGATGAAAAGTAATCACTCATTACGGAAGCTAGCTCAGTGCTTGCCACTTTGTGGGCGTTAACTCTCCTGCACAGATTCCTACTCAGATTGTTACCTGCCACCTACATAAATGACATCCCCCCGTCCCAGTGCTCCAGACATGGGCAGCTCGGCTCTGATTCTGTGGGGCCGGGCCTGGCTCTCTGGGCATAGGTGCCGACTCTGTGGGTGCTCCAGGGCTGGAGCACCCACAGAAAAAAAATAGTAGGGGCTCAGCACCCACCAGCGGCCCTGCCGATCAGCTCCTCCCCCTCTCCACCAGCGCCTCCCGCTGATCAGCTGTTCAGCGGCCGGCAGGAGGTGCTGGGGGAGGGGAGGGAAAGGAGCAGGGGCTGGAAGAGGTGGAATGGGGATTGGGGAAAGGGGTTGAGTGGGGACAGTGGGTCAATCACTCCCGGGGAAATCAGAACGTCGGCGCCTCTGTCTCTGGGCGTTGGGACCTGGTGCACAGGGTCGCAGTGCCACTCAGATTTAGCCCAGTGGCTCTGCTCCATCATGACAGAGAGGCCAAATTTCAGTGCCCCGTGCCCCATGCCCCCGTGCCTTTGGGGACCCAAGGCAAACTCCTCTTCTCCCCCCTTGGCTGCACATGCCCCTTCTCCCAGTGGCATTCCATGGACTTGTGTTGACATCAACAAAAGCAAGATTAGGCCCTTAATTACTAAATTACATGGGAATGAAAATAATGTTTGAAGACTATTAACATAACATTTAGCAATAACTGCAGTAGCATTCCAGGGTCTACATGTTTTTTTGTCTGTCTTTGTGCTTTTACCTCTATTGTTTGTTTCGAATATTTTTTCTCATTTTCCTTCTGCTTTTTGTTTTCCTGGGTTTTTTAATACCTGTACGTACTTTGTCTCTTCTATTTTGTTGCCTCTCTTTTATCATTCTTTCCTATTTTCTGTTGCTTTGTTTTCCTTGTTAGCGTCAGTCTCTCTTTTTCCTCTTCTGTTCCCTCACTTCCTCTCTCTCTTCCATCCCAGATTTTGTTTTCTCTCTGCTTTCTCCTTTCTTCCCCTCCATTTCTGTCGTGTGCCCCCCCCCCCCCCCCCCCCGCTCCCATATCCGTTCCTGCACCACTCTTTCTCCCAACCGGGTCCAAACACATTTTGCAGCCGCTGACTCTTAAGCAGCTGTGAAGTGACATGACTCTGAACTGTTGCCCCCTTGGGAGAAGAGGGTAAATTTGTTGCCGGATTCAAGCTCCTTTGGAAAGGGCATTGGCTTCTTTGTCAAGTTGTGATAACAAAATACAGCAGCTTGGGGGAAGGGTCAAATGATCCTGCATGTTTTGGTGCATCCAGCCCTTCCTTGTGCATTGTGAGTAGAGTGACCAGACAGCAAGTGTAAAAAATCAGGACAGGGGGTGGGGGGTAATAGGTGCCTATATAAGAAAAAGACCCCAAAATCAGGACTGTCCCTATAAAATCGGGACATCTGGTCACCCTAATTGTGAGTGTCTCTCATTTATCTAGGCTACCTATGGAAGTCCCACCCACCTACCTGTCCAACAAGGCCAAAGCAACCTTTCTCCAACTAAAGGAATCCTCCAAAGCCTCTCCCTAGTTCATGCCCATCCCATGTACACGTCTATGCTCCTGCTATGAATCACACTTAACTATAAATGGGTTGCCAGGGCCCAGCTGTGCCTTGACTTTAAATGCTGTTCATTGGTGCCTTGCACAATTGGGTCCTACAAATTACCTTTAAGGGGGGCTTGTGAGAAGAGGGGAGGGTTATGGTGGGGAATAGAGAAATCGGGGATTGGCCACGGAAGATCCTTAATGGGAATGTAAAGGTCAGCAGGCACGAAAAGCTGAAGGTCCAATTTCACACACACACACACACACACACACACACACACACACACACACACACACACACACACACACACACACACACACACACACACACACACACACACACACACACACACACACACACACTGTCAAAACAAAACAATTCCAGGCCCATCACATCAAACCCCAAAAACCATACACCAAATATAACGTCAACAGGAGAGTTATTTTGCAATGACAGTGCAAAGGCTGTTACAATGTTTATAAAGTCTGAAGCTGCTGTTATAGTAACTTGCGTTAATAATGAGTCTGTTCAAAAGAAGCTGCTAAGTCAGTGATAGAAGAGCTCAAATGCCATCATTGAAAAGCGTTTAGAAATGTATCGGTTCAGGGACTGAAATGAAGAATTTTTTTCCTTTGCAAAAAATATGTGGATTTAAAAATAAATCTGAAATCTTTGGCCAACGCCTTTGTACTGTTTCAGAATTTTCCATAGGCTTTGTAAAACCTCACACATTGGTGTATTTTTTCCATCCCTAATTATGATCTGAATTGGAAGCTGCAGAATTTAATATTGTTTCATTTTTATTTTGAATAAATATTCAAAGGAAAATATCTAGCTCAATCTCAAAGTAAATCTCAGGCTACCAAGGTTAAAATGAGCTTCGAGATTGCATTATTACAACCGGTTTGTGAGGGACCAAAGTAATGAAAGTAATATTACGCATACAGTTATTATTAATTATTTATATTTGGGTAGTACCCAAAGACCCCAAGTAAAGGTCAGGGCCCCATTGTACAAAGAACAGAGGGGCCCTGCCCCAGAAAGTTCACAATCTCCAATGCTGCACATCTTCATAAGAACATAAGAGAGGCCGTACTGGGTCAGACCAAAGGTCCATCCAGCCCAGTATCCTGTCCACCGACAGTGGCCAATGCCAGGTGCCCCGGAGTGAGTGGACCTAACAGGTAATGATCAAGTTATCTCTCTCCTGCCATCCATCAGCCCCCTGCTCTCCCGACAAACAGAGGCTAAGGACATCTTCAAAACACTGACAAACATTGTCCACCTGCTTCCATCTGGAAGCCACTTAATCTCCTGAAGGCTAAATCCCTCACATCCACATGTTTCAGAGGTCTAAATTCTCCTGACTAACAGAGTCATCCCAAACTTGTAGGAACAAAAGCTTTGTCGCACCCCTCTATAAAATCTCACGCATGCGAATCTGTGTTTTTGACCTGTATACATATTTAGAGGCCACATCTTCACATTTACATGCCTAAGTTAGGGCACCCAGTTTTGCAATTAGGCACTCAAAACACCCATTTTAGGCAGCTAAATATTGATTTAAGTGGCCAGATTAGAAATTTGGTGGCCACACACAGTAGAAGGGGGCTGATCCGAGAAGTGTTGAATACCTTCATACCCCATGGAGTTTACAGTGTCTTTCAAGATCAAGCTCTTAGCTGTCTTGGTTTGCATTTAGAACAAATAGCTCCGACCTGGTTCAAAACCACTCCAGGATTGCCACAGGAATTGCCAAACTGGATCAGACTTAAGATCCATCAATTCTAGCATCCTGACTCAGATGGGGCCAGCACCAGCTGCTTCAGAGGAAGGTACAAGAAACCCTGCAGTAGGCAATGATAGGATAATCTGTCCCCAAGGAAAGTTTCCTCCTAACCCCCGGTAGTTAGAGGTTGGCTCATGCCTTGGAGGATAAGGATCTGCCAAACTCTCGGCTTTTTTTATGCTTACTATTATAACTCGAGATATTCTTGTTATCCACAGAACTGTCCAATCCTTTTCTGAATCTGGCTACGCTCTTGGCCTCAACAATACCATTTTTTGCAATTACAGACATAACAAATCCCTTATTCCACAGGATGATTGTGTGTTTCATTCGAGCACTTCTGAATTTGCCATTTTCTAGTTTCATCCCAATGTCTCCTTGTTCTTGATTTATGAGAAAGGGTGGATAGAAACACCCCCATCTACCATCTCTGTGCTGTTCATTATTAATAACCTGTTTCTGAACCCACCTCTATTTCTGCTAGGCTCTGTTGGGGATAAGCTAATTTGATGGACTAGTGCAAAGCCTGGAGACTGGTATAAAAACATGTCTGAAACGGAGTTCAAAAGAAGACCACAAACCTTCAGTGAGTGACAGACGAGCAGATCTGTGATGACGGGGATCAGTCCTGTATATCTTCTGAACTTCCCAGTTGGTCTTCCCTGAAAGAAAAATATATGTAAAATAACCAAGAATCAAAAGTCCTGGTTCTAACAATGGAAGAAGCATAGTGTAATATATTTGCAGAGGGGCTTCCCCCCAGAAAAACATGTCACTTGAGACTTCCTAGCAAACATTCAATAGCAAAGACGTTCAGCTTTAAAAACAATGTTTTACTGAACTGGAAAGCAAACAGCATTTCCTTCAGAAATTAAGTGAAACCCCCTTTTCTTGGGGTGTTTTCCTTGGCATTGGATAGTAATTAAAGATGAGCTGCTATTCTCTGCCACAGGCTGCAGCTGTACCTCAACAAATTCACAGTTCTCATAAGAAAAATAAATACAACAATGGTATAAAAAGGGCATGTTCTTTCTGGAGGATAGATTAAACTTCATCCTCAAGACAATGGCATTTAATTAATAACGGTTGGCTTAACATTAGTTCATTCATACTTAAATTTACAGCTAGTATTGTTTTACCAGGAAGGATGAGGGATTTGTGATGTCTGTAATTACAAAAAGAAAGGAAACCTTCTGGATTAACAGTACACATTAAGGCATTTCCTGGGTTTTATTTTCCCAGAGAAAATACAACTGCCTCCCATATATTTTGATTTGCGATAAAGCTATGGAATGAAATTCATCCCTACAGTGCAAAGCCTATTACATCATTTAAATCTCATATTGTATTTCATTTAGTCTTATTTGAAAAGCGTTTTTTTTCCATGTACCTTTACATATTTCCTTACAAATACTTGATTATTTAAAAATGCAGCCCACTATCTTAGAAAACATAGTCTGCCCTGGCTTTTAGTCCTCTCTCTGCCACTAGATTGGCTGTGCTACCTTGGACAAGACATACAGGCCTAGGTTTTTAAAATAAACTAGTGATTTTGGGTGCCCAAACTGAGACTCCTTAAGGGGTCTGATTTCCAGGGGGTGCGTGCTCAACACTTTCTGAATATGGGGCCCTTTTCAGGTGTCAAGCAAACATCCTGGATCACAAGTCACTTTGAAATAAAAGAATCTTGCTTTGTTTCAGTTTTTCTGTACGTAGACAGGAATACCCATATGAACCACTGGCATGTCACAAAGGTAGCAAGAGGTTTAATAAATGGCTGTCAAATGCTTTCAGCTCACCCCATGGTAAAGGTGGTAAGTAACAGATTTCTCTCTCAAGTGGTTGTTAGGCAGAAGCTGAATTTAAAACTGGCTTAACAAACAATGACGAACACTTCAAGGCATTGGAACTGTGCAGATCCTTGAGACCAGTCCTTCTCTCCCCAGCCCCACACCACCCTCTAGAAAAACTTTTTTTGGGGGGGAAGAGGAGGCTATTTCTCTAACTCCCCTATATTCACTAAAGTCCAGCACACTCACAGAGGTTCACCTTTAATGGGGAGGGAACTGGGCAAAACCATCTAAGCCTGCACATTCCTAGGATCTAGGGCAGGGATCTCATACTCAAATCATCAGGAGGGCCACATGAGAACTAGTAAACTGGCCCGAGGGCCGCATCACTGAAATATTTTCATACAATGATACAAAAGTATAGTCGAAAACGAAGAGTAATATAGTATTCTATTAAAAGTCAATGTATTAACTTTTTAAAAACTGTAATGCAAAGAGGGGTTTTAATAAAATATAAACACTCAGTAATGTTTGGAGCTTAGCTGCCAGTGGAATCGGCGCCTACGGCTGGCCGCAGGAAATAACTCCACGGGCCGCATGTGGCCCACGGGCCGCGTGTTTGAGACCCCTGATCTAGGGGGAAAGGAACCAGATACACAGAGGCTAGAACTGTCCTATCTAGGTGTCTGACCCTCTATGCCATTGCTCTGGCTCTCCTGTGCCCCCGAGCGCAGCTCTTGAAGGAGCCATGCGGCCTTTGGCTGACTCCTTCTACAGCTGCAGAGGTCTCCTTTGTTGATGTAACTAGTGGAGATCATCTTGGCCTTAATTAAACACAGTTTCTTCCAGCCTGTCATCTTGGCTTTTCCAATACAAAATCACCTGAGCTTCGTTTAGGTTTGAAAGCCTCCCCTACCCCGGAAAATGTACCTCTCTTTAACGCTGCAGCATTTCATTTAAGGTGACGGCCAATATTGCAGGTCTTTGCTTATTTCTAAAGCTTCTACGGGGAGCCAACCTGTCCGTGTGTCATTTCTGAAGCCCACTTTTGTATATGGATTTTACAGTAGCTGGGAAATAAGATTTAATTAGCCTCACGCAAGGGACATTTTAGGGATATTTTCTCTGTATTTCATACCTTTGTTGTTAGTGTTAACAAAGTTAAAATAACATGCAGCCTCTTCCACAGCATTTTAAATCCGGTCTGGTTCCCTTGCGATCTGTCAGAGCGATCCATGAAAGACATGCTGATAGCTTCTTAGTCAAAGGACTCCTCCTGCTGGAAAGACAGCTACCCTTCAGAGGACAAGGAAATCATTGCTATTGATTACGCTTTGCATCACAATTCCTTTTTAAAAATAGTTGTGTAGGTTTGGCTAAGGGTGTACAAGACCCCCTCCCCCAATTTCTAACCTAGATCATCTGTCCCTTGCAGACAAAACAGTTATCACAAAGAGAGCTGCAAACGAATTGGAGATAGTGTCACTCGCTTGAGTTGTCAACCGCGCACCCACTGGAGTGTAAAGAATTCTGCCACTTCAGATGAATTGTCACCTAACGGAGGCAGAACATGCTACAGCCGTCTGCTGCACACAGCTCTATCCACCACCTGGGACATAGTCAAACTGGTCTGGTCATCTTGTGTGGGAAATATGATCTTAGCTCTGCTTTTCCCAGTTCCCTCCTGGTTGCGGTTGGTTTGTTTTTTATCATCATTCTAATATTATTGGAAACAATGCATTGGGGAAGCTTTAAGTCCATAGTTCCTGGCCTGCCGGCATGTGAGATTGGAGAACTGAACTCTCTCTCGGGCAAGAAGAGTATGCAGAGCACTGGGCACCATTTTGCAGCTGCCTCTGTTAACTCCCTATTATAGTCTTTGCATTTGACTCAGATTTTTCTCCCAGAGGGGCAGGTGCTGCTGCCTGAACCCACAGAGTGCGGTGTCTCACTCTGCAAGAAGGGTTTCAAAAGCCGGCCCAAAATAAAAGCTTGTTATTGCAGGCCACAGGCAGCTGGGGGGGCAAGCTAACTTCCATGAGTATTCCCCTTGAAATCAATGCCCACCTAACAGTAGCTACGAAGCCAATTGAACTGCTCACGGTAGCATGCCCTACACTCCATTGTAAACAGTTGCTGGATTGACTCTTATGATGGTTATACCAGACATTAGGGTTGCCAACCCTCCAAAATTGTCCTGGAGTCTCCAGGAATTAAATATTAATATTCAATTAAATATGTCATGTGATAAAATCTCCAGGAATGCATCCAACCATAATTGGCAACCCTACCAGAAATTCTAAAAAATCATATAATGATAAATGAATGAAGAGTCACATTTTGGCTGACTTTTTTAGGGGTACAGTCACTGAATATTCAAGACACAGGCAGACCCGAAGAAGAGCTCTGTGTAAGGTGGAAAGTTTGTCTCTTTCACCAACGGAAGTTGGTTCAATAGAAGATGTTACCACCTTGTCTCTCTAGCCAGCACTCCTGGCTTTCCTCTGCCACCGACAAGAGCCCTTCAGTCTCTCTTGCAAGCAGGGACTTAAAAAAACACCATCAAATCAGTTTTCCATAACAGCTGTGTAATTTATAGCTTTAAAATGACCCAGAAGCTGTGAAAACTCTTTCACCACAACAATCTTGGTATAGCATTTTTGGAGGAGTACATGGAATCCTAGCTTTTACATGATTTATTAGTTGTATTGTTCTGGCAAGTAGGAGCCCGGTGGTGGATCAGGGCCCCATTATTCTTGGTGCCGACAGAACAAAAAGCTCGTAGTTCAGTCTTTGGCATGATTAATTCTCTGTATCATTTCTTGTCATTGATATTGGAATTTATCTGTGAAAAGTCCATTACTTGTGGGTTTTTTAAATCAATAATCAGTGTTTAGGAATCTTCAAAGCAAGTCAGTTCTCGACGGAGATAACGGAAACAGCCAACAGTTCTATCAAAATGGGGCTGTAAAGAGGCGGGGGAATGGGATTGTAGGGCCTGTGATAGGGAATGGAGAAAATCCTTTAGGGCTCACCTTCAGCCAACTCCATCCAAATAGTTCTAGCCCTGGTCCAGAAAACACTTCCATGTGTGAATATTATGATGCCTGTAAATTGTCCCACTGAGTTCACTTGGGCAACTCTCATGCTCCTGTGTCACTGAAATCAGTGGGAGCTTTACTACCAATGCGGAATCAGGCCCAACAACACTTGTATGCATCGGTGATGGTAGGAGTGAGGTCTTAGGCAGTAGCCAGTTGTACATTTGGAGGGTATTTTCATATTCCAGAGTGGAACTTTCCTTCAGCATTAGCTTAAGCGCCCATTCATTTTGAGGGGAGCAGAATTCACCATTGGCTTCAACGGGAGCAGAACTGGACACGCTCAAAGGTTTAACACAGGCATTGGTTCCATTACTCGGATACTATTAGTCTTGGCCAAGATTTTCAAGACTGACTAGTGATTTAGGATCCCTCTGTTTTCGGTGCTCAACTCGAGCTATCTTAAAGGGGCCAGTTTCAGCAGTCAGGTGTGCAGCACTTTCTGAAATTCACCCCCTTTATGATGCCTCAAGTTGGGCACCCAAAATCCATCATCCCAAGATCATCGGTCACTTTTAAAAATCTGGTTCGTCTCTGCTCACTGTCACTTGATGTGCTACGTTCCAGAACTCATTAACCCTGTTGCTGATTAACTTAGTCCTGGGCACAGCCCATATCGAACAGGTTATATTCTGGCGACACAGAGAAGACTGGTTTTGTTTAACCAGGGAGATAAAATAATTTTAGCGGTCAGCTGAAGATAAGAGTTATCTTTAGAATCAGATCACTTACTGTGAATATTTTGAACTGCATATTTTGCTCTGAGTGTAGTGAACAGGCAGCTGTTGAACAGCACTAGTGGTAACTGTTAGCAAACTGGAAAATGCAGCTCCTATCTCTGGTATGGAATGGCTAATCTCGCTAGCTTTAATTTTGGGTATGGAATGCATGACATCTATATTCCACTTTCTAAGTACTTTCCTTTCCAGGCCAGTGTTTTTGATAAAAGCTTTGTCAGCTTAGCCTGACCCACCCAGTTTGCGTTTTCTAAGGAGAAACATACCAATTTACATTACTGGATTAGACAGGAAGGTCAAGTCACTCACTCTGCCTAAATTTGTGTGCGCTCTTCTTTTTATATTTCCTCCTTATTTGGGCACACTTTCCCATGTCTATTAATTGCAAATCTGTGGTTTCATGGGCTGTTCCTCCTTGCTTAAAGCTATAGTTAGCTTCACACAGGATAACTTAAAATGGAGTCATGCATCATTTTGAATGTAGTACGTTTATTGAAGTGCACTATTCTTACCATTAGGCACAGTGGGGGCCATTATTTTTGACACCAGTATTAATAACAGTCATTCCTTGTCAGAATCGCAAGCCTTATCTTATGGGTAACAAGTGCACACATTTTTAGCCTCAAAGAGGATCTGTGACCTTAGATGATGTAACCTGATTCGTTTTTGTTTTTTGTTTTTTTGTTTTTTGTAAATATTTTTAGATGAAATCAAAATGACCAAATCCAGGTTAGCCTGGGCAGGCACAGTTAAAAATTTGAGTCTGTTAAGATTTGGCAGGGAGGGAGAAAGCAAGCGTTATATGTGGAATGGGCTAAAGGCCTTTTGGGGGGAAATGTGGCATTTTGAGCAGTGTATTCTTTAGGTTTACAGTAGATGGAGGGCCTGTTTCCTCTGCCCCACAACCCCTGCCTTTGCCTTCTTGGGGAATCTGTTCTTGTTCCCCCATCTCTTCCTTCTTGCTGAATCATTTTCACTTTGGTCTTAGCAAAGGATATACCCTCTGTTCATAAATCAGTATTTGATAGTCTGTTGGTTAAGCCATTGGCCCGGGACTCAGGAGATCTGGATTCAATTCCCAGCTCACCACGTCCCATGTGACTTTGGGCCAGTGGCTCAGAATGGGTCTACACACAGTTTTTGTACCATTCTAATACCACCAATAAGAGTTAAAGCAGTGTGGATGCAGTTATTCTGGTATAAATGTATGGGGATAAGCTAGACCAATATAAGCACCTTTATACCAATAAAATTGTGCATCACTTCAGCTATTATTGGTTTCTAAATAGACACAGTTCTAGTGGTACCAAAACTGTCTGTAGATCAGCCCTTAATCTTGCCTCAACACCATGTCTAAATGGGGATAATACTACTTCCTTCTTCCACCCTTTGTGTGTCCTCTCTATTTAGACCAGGGGTCTCAAACTCAAATTACCACGAGGGCCGCATGAGGACTAGTGAATTGGCCCGAGGGCCGCATCACTGACCCTGCCCCTTTGCTGGCCCCGCCCCTTCTCCAACTCCTCCCCTGTGCGCACGGCTTCCCGCTCCTCCCCCCTCCCTCCCAGAAACCGCAAAGCTCTTCCCATGCGGCCCGCGGAGCTCTTCCCTGCGGCCCACCGGGCTCCCTGCGCCCCCCCATTTTTATTTTTATTTTTAACCCCCCAGGCAGTTCCTGCCACCAGAACAGCTGTCTGGCGGCGGGAACTGCCTGGGGGTAAAAAAACAAAACAAAACAAAACAAAAAACTTAAAATGGGGGGCCGGGGGGAGCCCGGTGGGCCGCAGGGAAGAGCTCCGCAGGCTGCGTGTTTGAGACCCCTAATTTGGACCGTAAGCCCTTCAAGGCAGAGATATTCCATGTGCATGTAAAGCACCTTGCACAGTGGGGTGCAAATATCGGCTGGGGTCTATTGCTATTGCAACTCAAGTAATAATGGCAATAGGGACTTATTAAATCCTGGAATTAGGTCTTGGCATGTGCATACAAAACAACACCCCTGTTGAAAATTCAAGTATATTTCATCTTTCTTTGGCTTCCCTAAACCTCATATAGAGACAAATCTGTAATGTGTGGGACATAGGTAGTAATTTAGGGACAAAGAGAGGTTGCTCCCAAACACTTTACTGACCTTTGCCCTTCAGGTTACTTGACCCATGTTAAAATGTTGATAGAATAAACCAACTGTGTGTACTTTTATGGATTTTATTAAGAATAAGCACGTAAATATAAAACTAAACATACATATCCCTGAGCTACGTAAGAGTAAAACAAAATTATTAAATCAAATGACAATTAAAACTGAATCAATAAATCAACAGGTTCAAATTATCCAATAAATCAATACAGTGGGTAATTAAATCAAATTACAAGGTTGACACAAGAATCACCACATTGGCTAATCCTGCAATTGGGAGAATTTCAGGAAGAGCCAGTTTCCCCCAATCTATGACCCCAAGTGCTTCGATTTGGCAGGTGAAGTACATGAGTGGCCATAGAACATAAATGTCCATTCTGGTCTGAAGACCTGTGCCAAGTGAGATCACCTAAAGCAAGTGGTAATTCCATCTTGGTCCGCCTTAAGAAAGTACAACTGTTAGAATGCTTCTCAGAAATTCCACTTTTACACCTCCTCCATAAATTCCGCTGTTCCACACTATGTTCACACACAGTAACACAGAAGCCTTTCTACAGTCTTAATTACAGCAGTGATGGTGAAATCACACACAGCAGCAGCTTTCAAAAATGACTTTTTAACTTTAGAGAATGTTCTCACTAGTTAGATGAAACGTTGATTTTACTTTTAGGAAGCCATGAAAGGTGCCATTTACACACAGAGTTTCTCGCTCCAAGGCCAGAAAGGACCATTGTGATCATCTAGTCTGACCTCCTGTATACCACAGGCCAGAGAACTTCCCCAAAATAATCCCTAGAGCAGATCCTTTAGAAAGACTGTCAAATATAAAGGGAAAGGGGAGAGGGTCTAATGCAGATAAAATCCTTTTACCAGTAAAGGGTTAAGAAATGCAGGTAGCCAGACTGACACCTGACCTGGCTGGCATCTGACCAATAAGGGGACAAGATACTTTCAAATCTTGGGAGGGGGAAAGCTTTGTGTGTGGGTCTTTGTGAGAGACAGAGTGATCTTGGAGTAAAAAGGAATCAGTCTTCTTTTCATCAAATCCTCACTTTTCTAAAGTAAGTCTAGTCAGCATAGCGAGTAGATTTCTGTTTATTTTGCTTGGTGTGTGTTCCCTGTGTTAGAGGGAGGGGTTATTCCTTTTTTTTTTTTTTTTGTAACTTTAAGGGTTTGTCCGGGGGGGGGGGGGGAATCCCTCTGAGTTTGGAAACTGAGTATCCTGTAAATTAGTTACCATCCTGATTTTACAGAGCTGATTTTACCTTCTTTGTTTTAATAAAATCCTTCTTTTAAGAAGCTGACTGTTTTCTATGGTGTTAAAACCCCGGGGGTGGGTTTTTTTAGATCACTGTGTAACCAATTGGTTAGGAGATTATTCTCAAGCTTCCCAGGACAGGGGGGTACGGGCTTGAGAGGGTATTTTGGGGGGAAAGATAAACTTCAAGTGGTTTCCTTTCCTGGATTCCTGTTTAGAGCACTTGATGGTGGCAGTGGGAGAAGCATTTCTCAGGGTGCAGGGAATTTTGTACCTTGGGGGTTTTAACCTAAGCTGGTAAAAATAAGCTTAGGGGCTCTTCATGCAGGCCCCCACGTCTTTACCCTAGAGTTTAGAGTGGGGAGGGAACCCTGACAAAGACATTGAAGCATAGAGATATTCCTTCTGTAAAATAAAAGGAAAGAGTTCAAACGTCATTTCTTGGGGTCTTTAATTCTTGTGCTGATTGTTAACTGGTACCAGCTGATGGAAAAGGTCAGAGCTTAGAACACAGGGAAGTCTCAGTAACAAACTGGGTCAGGTGGGCATATAGCTGATGACTCAAGTCTTTCACTTCTTTTTCCTCCAGATGACCTATCCAGGGAAGGGAGGAGCATGTTGATTTCAAGGTTGTCAGTGTCTGCTCTGGAGAGAATACTCCTCTTCCACATGATCTTCACTTTCATAGGGATCATCTTCTGCTTTCTCCACCTCATGGACCACCTTTGTAGCTTCAGGGCTAATTAGGTGAGCCAAGTATTCTGGATCCAAGTCAACATGGCCCAATTCTCTCACAGTCGGTAGTCTTTAGATCTTATCTCAGTGTGGAGAGTGCCAGCATGAATGACCACTGCCTTGAAAAAGTTTGCTGGGTTTACCACTAACAGATGGCCTTCTAAAAAAGCAAAAGACAGAATGTATGGGGTCCGCCTTCTGTGTTGAATAATGGGTTCCAATCTTAGCAAAAACTGATATTTTATTAAAATAGCTAATGGCCTAATCAGCACATCCATCAACTCGCATCTTCTTATAACAATTACCTCAGTGTTCTAAATTAGGTGGCTGATATAGGTAAAAATCATACCTTGCCCTAATAACTTCCAACCCAAAGACGTTATTTTTACAATTTTATCAGAATAATTTCATTTACCATCAAACAATTTAAGTATTCGCAGACCCAACTAAAGAGAGCCTTGATCCCAACATTACAACTGACAACAGATACAGTACTACTACAAGGATTTTGCGCCAGGACTATTGAATTCTACAGGGTTTTGTTTTGTTTTGTTTCAAAAAAGTTCTTCTCTATGAAGGTCAGTCTTACAGTTTCAGAAGTAGTGGTATAAAATTATCTGGATATTTGTGCTTCATTAATAGGACCATCTTTTAAATGAAAGACTGGAGGAGGGGGGAGGAATAGATGCTGTAAGACATTCTTCATGATCGTAAATATCTTCTAATTTCACTAAAAACAGCTAGCTCCCTTCAATTCACGAGCTTAGAGTGTTCCATATTACAATAGCTCATAAAAGTTACTTCTGTATAACATTACTTAGCATAAAAAAGAGCAGCTTTTGTGGAAACTGAATGCACACAATATACCCTTTGTCTGAGTGAACTATTCTCAATAGTAAACTCTACAGCATACTCTACAGCACTGGTAAAAAATGAAAAATCACTGACAGCTCCTTCAAGATGTACGCACAACCCTACACAGAGATAGCAGGCACAAATTTAATTCTCATCGAAAGGATTGCATGTTCCCAGAGTTATCTATTAAACTGCTGCTCTATTAGGTGAATACAGATGTCTCTGCCTTCATCGATGGGCTCCCAAATTCAATGTGCAGCTGAGCTACACAACTTGAAAAGGCTCAATTTTCCTATTCCTCTTTGTCCCCAGAGACCACCCTGATCCACTGCCCGTTTCTTTTGCCACCCCACTCCTTCTCTGCATAAACAGAGCTTGCCTCAGGTGTACTGGTGCCACAGGCAAAACATTTTGTGCCGCCTACCTTCCTTTGCTGTAATGATTAGGACTCACCAGATGATGCTTCTACAAAAAGTCTTACAAATTCTATTTTGCTAACTGCAGACAGTTATATCTTTGAGACATGCGTATTGTTAGTTGTGATACCATTTTACATACCTTAGGAATGAAGCCATATGTCCTGAAAAATACAAAACAGCAGCCCATTTGCTTAGCAACACAGGTTGCTGTGAACACAACCTCAGTGCTCTGATCTGCACACTGGCTTCCCATTGCATACAGAGGACAGTTCAAGATATTCAAATCCCTTCAAGGGACTGACCCTAGCTGCCCAAGGAATTATCTCTCCTTCTGTGACCATGATCTTCCGTGAGAGTAGAACAACGAAACTGCTGACCAATAGGGAGACATCAGTGAGTATAGGGGACAGAACTCTCTCATCACCAGTACAGGTCTTAGACTATGGATTTAGTCCTGCTAAAGATAAGAACTGCCATACATCACCACTTCCAGAATTAAAAGCAAACCCCATTTCTTCCATTTAGGATAGCAATTGAGACAAATTGTGATGGTGAGTTTTGTTATGCACACACCTAAGATTACCAACTCCTTTACACAGATCACCAGGCAGCCTTCCAGTGGTAGATATTTTGGGTCACTTTTGTCCTGCATTTGAACTTGTAGATTAGAGGCAAAAGCTCCATAGTCCATTGTCAATGGAGGCATCCAGTGCTCCTGGCAGGAGTTTCTAATACATGAAAGCTGAACGTAGTCATTTCTGCTCAGTGTACAAAATATTTCTGGCAATTAGATTGCCTTTTTGTTGTTGCTGCTTTTAGAGTCAGTATGGACTAGTGGATAAGATACTGGACTGTGAATCAAGAGACCTAAATTCAATTCAAGCTCTGTCACTAATTGTTGTGTGGCCCTGGGCACATCACTTCATTTCCCTATTCCTATCTTTCCCCTTCCACCTTTCATCGGTCTTGTCCATCCAGACTGTTCCTCTTCTGGGTAGGGATATCATATACTGTGTTTGTACATTAGGGCTTCAATTTCAGTGGGAGGTTCTAGATGCTACTGTAGTACAGATTATTTAGTACTAGACATTTATTTAGTGAAGCTAGACATAAAAATATCCTGGGAGTTCTTGGAACAAGTTTCATTTTGGTATTACTGAAAAGTTACTATAAAATTTTCATCAATACTTACACCTTTCCAGTGCCTCAGTTTGAGACTAACCATACTGCACTCCGAATACGTTCTACTTAACATTTAACATTGCCTCCCACTCTTGAGGTTGCTAGGATACTGGCATCAGTATACACAAGAATTCAGTGGACACCACAACCCAGTGGTCAGCGAGCATCCAGTAGGTGACAGAGATATAACTGAATCAAATCACAGGAAAAGGTGAACAATTCTATGTATGAATTTTCTCCCTCTTCTGTCCATTGGTTGTTGCCAAAAGCAGTGGCTCATAGGTTAATATGCCAGAGCTTCCCAAGTGCTATAAGAAATGTACCTTACAAATTATTCCAAACTTCTGCTAAAAATGAAGAAAAAATGGCAGTTTTATCTATGATATTTACAGATTGTTTTAATTAATAGCTACATTTCCACTACCTTAAACTAGAATACAGACATTTCTAGAAGGATTGGTGATACAGTGGATAGCTTGTCAACTCTCTGGAATTTGGTCCAACTCGTAATGTAGTCAACATTTAAAGTAAGTTGGTTGTTTCAGCCTAGTAGATGAGAGTCTATATCTTCGAACATATCACATAATTGGACACACTGTTTTTGCTAGCAATGTCAGCCACTCACTTTCATGAACATGAAATTAACCCAGGTTTTAATATTCGTATCTTGGTAAAATTTTTGGTGGCAAAAAAGATTACTTGAGGAAAAAAGTATTGTGCAGTAAAGTCTCACTGGATTTTATCTCCAATTCAAGACAGTATTCACCTACTGCCTGATAGAGAATCAATGGAAGGATTCCCTTTGATTTGAGGGGTCAATGGATCAAGTGGCAAGGTCCATCTGGACCAGCATCCTGTCTCTGACAGTAGTTAGATACTTCAGAAGAAGGATGAGGGATTATCTGCCTCCTACATTAGGCCTCATCCTGATCGCTAGTATTGAGAGATTGTCTTAGACCCTGGATCACAACGTTTAATATACCTTCCAACATTTTTGTCATTGATAACTCTAGATTTCTGCAAAAAGAAAACAAGAAAAATACCTGTGGCACCTTAGAGACTAACAAATTTATTTCAGCATAAGCTTTCGTGGGTTAAGAACCCACTTCATCGGATGCATGGAATGGAACATGCAGTGAACAGATATTTATACATTCAAAGATACATGAGAAGGTGAAGGTGTCTATACCAATGTTAAGAGGCTAATTAATTGAAAGGAACTGTTATCAGTAGAAACTTTTGAAGTGATAATCAACAGGGGCTATTCCAGACAGTTGACACAAAGGTGTTAAGGGGGAAATAAATTCAATTAACACAATGACCGAGCCATCCATGGTCAATATTCAAGCCTAAGGTAATGGTATCTAGTTTGCATATTAATTCCAATTCCGCAGTTTCTCTTTGGATCCTGTTTTTGAAGTTATTTTGGTGCAAAATTGCAACTTTTATATCTGTCATTGAGTGATTAGGGAGGTTGAAGTGTTCACCTACTGGCTTTGGAATGTGATGATTCCTGATGTCAGATTTGTGTCCGTTTATTCTTTTGCGTAGAGACTGTCCAGTTTGGCCAATGTACATGGCAGAGGGGCATTGCTGGCACATGATGGCATATATCACATTGGTAGATGTGCAGGTGAACGAGCCCCTGATGGTGTGGCTGATGTGATTAGGTCCTATGATGGTGTCACTTGAATAGATATGTGGACAGAGTTGGCATCGGGCTTTGTTGCAAGGATAGGTTCATGGGATAGTGTTTTTGTTGTATGGTTGCTGGTGATTATTTGCTTCAGGTTGGGGGGCTGTCTGTAAGCGAGGACTGGTCTGTTTCCCAAGATCTGTGAGAGTGAGGGATCATCTTTCAGGATAGGTTGTAGATCTTTGATGATGCGCTGGAGAGGTTTTAGTTGGGGGCTGAAGGTGACGGCTAGTGACGTTCTGTTTTCTTTGTGGGGCCTATCTTGTAGTAGGTGACTTCTGGGTACTCTTCTAGCTCTGTCAATCTGTTTTTTCACTTCAGCAGGTGGGTCTTGTAGTTTTAAGAATGCTTGATAGAGATCTTGTAGGTGTGTGTCTCTGTCAGAGGGATTGGAGCAAATGCGGTTGTATCTTAGAGCTTGGCTGTAGACAATGGATCGTGTGGTGTGTTCAGGATGGAAGCTGGAGGCATGTAGGTAAGTATAGCGGTCAGTAGATTTCTGGATATCCATATAAATATCCAGTTTCCATTCTGAATCATGTCAAGTTCTTGGCCTCAATTTTCTTGATCTGTGCTTTGATGACTTGAGAAAACACATCATGACAAATTAAGTTGTACTGTTCTGCACAGAAGATGAATGCCACCTACTGGTTATGATCAGTGAGTTTATTATGCTTTGGTACTTTTTTTGTTTGTTTTTACACACAGTAAAGTGGAGTAAAATTATTTTTGGACAACTAGTTAATATTTCATGAGTTTTTACGCTACAGTCTCAAAGCTTTTACTCAAAAAGTATGTTGGGGAGAAAAAAGGGACCTGTAATTATAGCCCACATGTACCATATTAATTACATCAAATCTGAGGTAAATATAATGGTCAATTTTTAATTACAAGGATTAATACTAATTGCTAGGTGGTGCCAAAAGCTTTCAATGTTATTGATTCAACTGATTGCATAACCCTACAGCTGGTCAAAAAAGTTAAACACTAATTCTGCAAAAAATTCCAAAGTTGTTTGCGGTTTAAAGGGTTTGAAATCAGACCCATTTTTTGAGTTTTTGTAATCAATGTTTTAAAAGTAATCAAAAACTATCAATTTTTCATTTACTTATATAAGATCAATTTCTTTTTACATATTTTTAACATTAAAAAGCCATCTCTCAATTAAAAACCTTTCAGTCAACTCTAATAATCATTTTTGTTGGCCAAGAATTGAAGGGTCATGCAGGTAAAGCATGCAGAAGAGACAGGAAAGTCACTGAGTTTCCTATACATCGTTCTGTCAGGGGGCTCTGGGCCTCCAAATGCACAGATGTCCTGAAGTACTCAGGTAAATTCTACAAACTGCAATACACATATGCAGGTCTGGCCCATCACTATTCCCATAGCAGTACAGCTCCCAGAGATGTTACAGAGTCTGCATGGGAAATCTATGTAAAAATGCTAACTATTGTCATTCTTATGAAAGGAAATCCCTGCAAGCAAACAGATGACCTCAGAAACACATTCCACCACAGGCTTCACCGTGCCCAGCCCCCCATACAGGGGGGGCTTCTGTAGTGTCAGATGGAAGGCAGGGGATAAGGCTTCTCAGGGTATGTCTACACGGCAATTAGACACCGGCGGCTGGCCTATGCCAGTTAACTCAGGCTCACAAGTCTCAGGCTAAGGGGCTGTCTAACTGCAGTATAGATGTTCAGGCTAAAGTTCTGGTACCCTGCCACCTCGCAGAGTCCTAGAATCCAAGGTCCAGTCGTTAACAGTTTTAGAACTGAAAAAACAAGATATTTATGTATATCCATGTGATCTCTCTCTCTCTTCCTTTAACAGAATGTCTTCATCTTAACAAAAGATAAGGACTTCTTATCCCAGGGGCTATCCTTCATTCAAAGGCCCATGTATCACAGAAGTGCAAAAAAAAACCAAAAAAAAAAGTGTGCATCTCCTTGGCAATCCCCTCCCCCCATAAATATAATGTTCAGAGCAGAATGACATTTCCAGCAAATTTCAGGAGTAACACTGACTGCAGTGGAGTTATTCCATTTTTATACTGGTGTTACAGAGTGTGGAATTTGACCCATTTCTGTCTAGTAAACTTATATCTATCTCCAACAAAATGAACTAGTGCAACTAGTGTGCATTAAAGCATACACAAGATCCAATCCTGCAAAGTGCCAAGTACTCTAGTCCCATTGGTTTCAACCGGAATATAGCATACTCAGCACCTTGAAGGACTGGGCCCATCATTCCCATTAGCAGTAATGGAGAATTAAGCATGCATAATTAAGAGAACATTGCCCTGGAAGGTTATACAATAATGATGGGAATTTATAATAAAGTAAGTTTTGGTTAAATTACAATACAATGTGCAACAAACTTCACTTGATGAAAGCTTTCATCTGCACATAGAGGAAATGCTCAAAGTCTAAAGATACCTTGGATACTGCAGGAATTAAAAATGAAATCTCAAACATGACATTTATTAACTTTAAAAAAAAGATAAGATCTGGGCTACATCACCAATTTCTGACAGTAATCAAACAAATTAATAGGAAAACACATTTGTAAATACTCCCGGGGATTCTTGAACATAAAATGCTAAGAGAATTTGCAGTATAATACACTGGTAGGCTATCTTGGAGCTTCTGTTTCTTTAACATCTTCTTTGTCCACTTCTTCTACTTGAGGGAGAAAACGCTCGAGATATAGTTTTAAACCTTCACTGGTTGAACTTCGAATAATCAAACGCTGCACAAATGGGCCTAAAAAACAAAACACAGAAAATAACTTCTGAATTATTCTAGTAGAATTTTTGATACCTGCAGGCTGACTTACCTTATCATGATGTATCCACCCCTACCTCCCACCAGCTGTTTAAAGACAAGCAGTATCACTGAGCCGTATGGGGTTAAAGGATGTCTTGGGACACAACCTGATATCCACTTTGTTTATTTCTCAACCACAACGTTGTCAGTTTACACTGGTGCTGATACGATGCTTATATACAGGCAGGGAATCAGAGAAATGTAGAGCTAGCAGGGAACTTGAAAGGTCCAGCCTTTCCAGTCCAGCCTCCTGAGCTGAGCCAGGACCAAGCATATCTAAGATCATCCCTGACAGATGTTTGTCTAACCTGGTCTTTACAACCTCCAACAACGGGGATCCCACAATCTCCCTTGGAAGCCTATTCCAGTGCTCAATTACCCTTCTAGTTAGGAAGTTTTCCCCAATATCTAACCTAAATCTCCCTTGCTGAAAATTAAGCCCATTGCTTCTTGTCTGACCTTCAGAGGACATGGCGACCAATTGATCACAGTCCTCTTTCTGACAGCCCGTAACATATTTGAAGACTGTTCTCGGGTTCTCCCCCTGCTCCCCACCCCCAAATCTTCTTTTCTCAAGACTGAACATGTCCAGTTTTCTTAACCTTTCCCCACAAAAGGAATGAGGTTCAACAGTAACGGAGAGCTTGGTGAGGGGTTGGGAAGCCTAACTCCTGTGAAAAGGAGAGAGATCAGGCTTCTGGTTTGGGTTATACAGGTTCTTAAGCTTCCCTCATCACCATAGTCTGAGCGTCCCCCTATATTAAGTGATGTGACCGTTTGTCACATGCAGCTAACTCTCTCCCATATCCTCTTCCCCGGGGAAGTGCATGCTGTGGAGTGTTTTTCATTGTGCTTTTAAATAAGTTATAAGTACAGTATCCCCTGCGTTTATATTAGCTAAGGCAAGGTCGAAGAAGTGCGCCTTGCACCTGGAGAACAAGGTGGTGAGGACTGTGGTGGTTCTAAATTCCTATGTAGGGTGAGAGGGGAGTGAGAAGGAAAAGCCAAGATGGATTCAGGAAAGGGGGCTGAGTGGTCCATTTGATGTGGGAGGTCAGGAATCAGGGAGGGAAATATCAAAAGGGAAAATGACAAAATTTGATAGCACCAAATGTATTGCTGGTGCTAAAAAATGCAAGCAATAGAATAAAGCATTGAAAAGGAACTGAATAAGAAGTTTAAATGGAATACTGCATTGAAATATAATAAATAAGGCAAATAATGTAATACATGCAAACTTCACGTGTGCTGCAAACAAACACAATATTGCTCTAGTCCCAAAGTAATCACCACTTTGATTAAATATTCATCTTTATCATTATTCCTTTGTAGCTCTATTTGTGATGATTTAAAATTTCTCATTTAGAATGGTTAATCTTTTTTCCCCAATGCTAAGCGCAGCTCAACGTTAATATACAACGTCACTGACAGCAGGGAAGCTGGCGTTTCTTTGAATTTTTATTAGGTATGTCAGGCAAGAAAAACTGTATAGAAAAAATAATCCTAGATTTCATATTTTTGTCTCCAGGGATATGGAACACAGCAGAATTAATTTTCCATATCTGCAGAAACTCATAAATTAGTCATTTATATTCTAAACATTCATTAATGGAA
Organism: Macrochelys suwanniensis; assembly: GCA_033296515.1. Lineage (NCBI taxonomy): Eukaryota > Metazoa > Chordata > Testudines > Chelydridae > Macrochelys > Macrochelys suwanniensis. The sequence continues at coordinate 19,577,392 of CM065779.1, read as the reverse complement.
AAACATCAACAACTTCCCCATTCCAGCTGGACTCCTGGTATTGAATGGAGAATGAGCCTTTCTACAAAAGGAACCAAAGAAAAGTCAAAACCATTAGGTTTTCTTCGGAGGAAGTATGAATACAAATTATTTTATGTTGCAACATATGAATCCTCATGCTTAATTTAGTGAATATTTTTAATTTTTCATAAGGAGAGCTATACTCTAGGCATGCATGTTCAGTGACATGGTTATGAGCACACATGGTAAAGAAAACATCCTATAACTTTTGGTTGTTATACATTGTGAATAGGGGGGATTGAGAGGAATGGAAAATAGGAAACTAGCAGCAACTACTTAGAATGGTAGATTTTGTACATCACCTTTCACTTGTTACCTGGGTTAAAGTTTGTCTTTTAGGAAGCTTATAATAAATTTACCCCCTTGTGGTAACCACCACACACTAAAATCGCAAGAATTAGTCATTGAAGAGCAAAACGGACTCTTCCTCAACACTGAGCCACTCCAGCAGCTTATGTCCACTTTATGAGATTGATGTAGTTATCAAAACACCTTGGAAAGTCAGGATACTCGACTTCTATTGTTTCTGCTGATCCTTCGGGTGATCCAATCAGCCATATATTTTCTAAAACATTGAACCCTTTAAAAAAGTTTATTTTCTATAGGAAAGAAAAAACCGTGCCAGGAATTTCAAGCACCACAGAGAACATGCAACAACAGTGAGAGGTGAGCACAAGTGCTGCATGGTGTGGGGGAGAGGGGAGCATATTCTACAAAAAGGAGAGTGAGAAGAATCACTGTAATTGTGTAAAGCGATATAAATGTTAAAAATAAAGACAAGGCAATATTTAACATTAGATAGTGTACTCGATTTTCTATTTAAAACAACTAATCATCAGGCTGTTTCTTCTAAAACTATTATGTTTATTAACCACTCCTGTTTCTCTAATCACGCAGAAGACGTTCACTGCGAGTTTACTTTATGATGAAATTAACAATGAAAAGAGCATGCTGCAGGATTCACATTGTTGTTAGGATTACAAATTAAAAACACTGAGCAGAGCCAATTCTTCTCTGAAGCCTGTAGGAAACACATGGGCTGGATTTTTATTCACAAGCGATCTCATCCTATTGCTTAGAAAGTTAACAGAAAAGAAACTGACATTTGTACTACCAACAGCAAAAATATGGCTGGTGACAGTTCTCTGCATTAAGCCCTGGTCTACACTCGGGGAGGTGGGGGGAATCAATCTAAGATACGCAACTTCAGTTATGAGAATAGCGCAGCTGAAGCTGACGTACTTAGATAGACTTACCGCGGTGTCTTCACAGCGCTGAGTCAACTGCTGCCGCTCCCGTCGACTCCGCCTGCACTTCTTACGGCGGTGGAGTACAGGAGTCGACGGGAGAGTGCTCGGAGATCGATTTAACGCATCTAGACTAGACGCGATAAATCAGCCCCCGATAGATCGATCCGGCGGCTAGTGTAGACATACCCTAAGTAGGTGGCTGATGTGTGACCCCAGATCCTCTGGTGAAGTGCAGCCACATCGGGTAGAACCACCGATAAACACTGGCCCTGGAATCCATACATCCAACCCCCATAAAGGCTCACAACAGCCAGTGGTGTAGAATTGATGCAGAGGCCTGGAAAGAATTTTCTGCTTGCTTATTCTTTCCGAAACTTCTAGCTTGGCAACCCCCTTGTCCAGACCAAATTCCACTAAGTCCTATGTAACAGTCTTCCCTGCAAGCTCAGTTGGGTACGGTGATTTCGCTTATTTTATGACCTATGCTGTCCTTTAGTGCAAAGCAATGCTAAACTCCTGATTTGGAAAGGCACACATTAATAGTGCTTCTGTAGTCAAGGGGACCACTCATATGCTTAAAGTTAGGCATAAAATTTAAGTAACATGCTGGATCAGGGCTGAGAAGCTGCCTTCATCCTAAAGGCAGATAAAGTGATGTGTGTTTGGCAATAGCCAGAGACGAAGAGCGCTTTCTTATTACTTAATTTATGTAATCTGCTTTAACTTCAATTAAGAACCTAAAGGAAAAGCTGCTTACCATAGCTCAATGGCCTGTATGTACAGACGTCCTTAATAATTGCATCCAGATTGGCAATTATCTGTTCATTAGGCATATCCAGCTGAAAGAGGTTAATGCAAAATTAATTATACAGAAACAAGTGCTGATGATTAATAAAATTAAAAGTGGTTGGGTAAGTATTTAATTGGGGTTTTGGGTATCTGAATTTTAAACATTTCCCTCGGTTTAAGAGGTCAAGAATTACAAATTCCATTAGTGACATCAGCAAGAAGATACCCTGCTGTGAAGAAAAACATTTAAGTAAACTACTAACTTAATGGCATGTACACCTGACACCAGAGTCACATGTACACATCCATGTTCTCAGATGGTAAACCAGGATGCTCAAGATTAAACAGGCACAATCACTTTGGTGAAAACAAATGTAAAACCATTTTCAAACCTCTTTCATTGAACAATGCGTGGATGACTTCAGATCTATTTTCTAAAGCAATACTTTTTATATAAATGTACTGGCGTTAGAGATGTCTGTTAAGGAACAATCCTGCATTGGCAGGTACATGACTTCACAGAGTATTTTCTAGCGTTTTCCCCCACTCTAGTTTTAAGTGCCCTATGAGATAGGGTTTCCACCCCCCCAAGCTGTAGATTATTCCACAATTTACTGTATCTCACTCAGCTGATGTGAAGCCCAAATAGTTCTTTCCTCGTTTTTATGCCATCACTTGTAGGTTCTAGCCATAACCGTCCACCCTGATTTTTGTCCATTGGTGGCATTTCCACCCTTCAAACAGTTGTAGATTTAGATCTCCATTTGTGGTCGCAAAAGCCCTCATTCAGCAAAGCACTTAAGCAAGTACGTAAAATTTCAAGCACACGAGAAGCCCCAACGTCAACGGGACTACGTACATTCTTAAATGCTTTGCTGGATCAAGACCTTAGCTAAGTAAAAACGTAGCTCTTTTAATCTTTCCTCAAATCAATCCCAACCCCTAATTATCGGTGTTCTTGTCTGAGCTCCCTCTAACTTGTCTATATCTTGTTAGTAATGAGATACCCCAAACTGAACACATTATTACTGATGTAGTTACATCAAGGCCAGAGAGAGACAGATGAAGACTATTACCTCTGACTCTGGGATGCCTCAATACATGCCGCCCAAAATTGCATCCACATTTTTGTTACAATAATGCCTTGCAGTTTCATGCTTAATTTGCTGTCCACTATCACCAAGAGGTTTCACTCAGCGTTACTGTTTCCTGGATATCTCCCTGCCACCGAGTAAGTTTTCAATTACTTTCCTGTAGGCTTAGGAGTTGTATGTTTTGAAGTTGACTCTCCTTGTGTTATTTTCTGTCCATGTTTTTAATTTCTCTGTCCTCAATGGAGTTTGCAACATAGCGGATTTCACTAATGTGCAATTTATTCCCTCTTCCATACAATTAATGATGACAATACTAAGACAAACTCCCTTGGTACCCTACTGGACACATTCCCCCAATTTGATAAAAGAGCATAAAGAAAGGTTAATGTAACAGGTATTCAGTGTGAAGGACAAATGTTCCTGTGGTATCCAATCCAATTAGTATTCATTTTTTCAAGCAACACTTTGAAAACCAGCTAAATAATGCATTACGGCAGCAGTAAAGCAATAGTTATGAAAACTGCCATTATTGCAATTTTGCATTTTACTCTGTTGGTAAAGCTAGCAATTCAACACAAGTAGGAAATTCAACATAAGGGCAGATTAAATAAATGACAAGAAATGAAAAGGGCAACAATAAAAAAACCTCATAACTTAAATGATATTTTAAGTACCTATTCTTACACTGATGTTCAGAATTGCAGTGATTCTTAATTACATTCTGAATGAGTTGAATTGCATTTGTTCTATAAAAGTAAGTTTAAAACAATCAGTAAGATATATTAGCATTAGCAGTTTGCTCAAAATATAACATCCTTTATAAGTCTTTTCAGTGGAACTCGTAATAAAAAGGGGTACACCCTAAAAAAGAAGACAAAGAAAGCAGGAGGTGGAAGGGGTGGATTACCGGGAACTCAGTTACTTACACTAACAATTAATATTTAGCATTCATATTGAACTTTTCATTTATAGCTCTCAAAGCACTTCAAAAAGGTGAATAAGGATCTTCTGTATCTGATGGACAGGAAAGCTCAAGCACAGAATAAAGTGACCTGCCCAAAGTCATAGAAAAAACCATGATAGATCTGAAAATCAGATCCAGGTCTCCTGACTTCCAGTCCCTGGGATCACACTGTCCCAAACACGGATGCACTTTTAAAAGGTCATTTTCATTTGACAAAGAGCACATTTCATTTTAACGCACATCACATTATTTACATCCTCTTTGCTCTCATAGAAGCATTCATCTATTATAGTGGCATGCAGTTGTCCGGAACAGTGTAAAGCCAAATAGTCTTTCACGATGCACCATGCACAACAGCCACGCTGTTCGATGGCTGGAGTTTATCATGTCACCTCACGTGGGGTTACAAAGATCCTACTGTAATTAATTAAAAGTTTCCTTAACCGTTTAAGAAAAATGCAAATACCCATAAGAATTAGCAAGAAAAAATACAGCCATTTGACGTTCAGTCACCCTGAAACAAACCCACAGTCTAATTTTAAAACAAGTGCCAACTGGTGCTGAGAAACGAAGCAAAACCTCATGTTTTGCTCCACAAAAGCATTAGAGAACTGCGGTAGCTAAAGACATTACTACCACATCTGCTACACATTATTTGGATTAACAAATCCAGCAATTTCTGATAATAGTTACTCTAAGACCCACTTTACAATAGCTGATGAGCCAATGTTAATTCTAGGCCTGTCTTGTCAGGCAAAAAGCGTTTTTCAATTGTGCTACCTCAATAAGGTTGAAAAGCTCCATTAAGGTGAAAGCTAACATATCTGAAGCATTGCTGTAGGGTAGGTTACAACACTGCCAGTTACGACTGCTTCAAATAAGTCATCCTGAATCTTAATGGGGTTCTTTGGATTGTGTTAACACCTTTTATGCCCATTCAGACATACCCGTAGGGAAACAGTGTTTCATTATTATTCTTGCTTAAGGCGCTAACAGTTTCCCTGATCAGCAGGCCTCCGGTAGACAAAGCCTAACTGTGCTATAGTTTACAAAACTGTAGTACAGACTAGATAGGGGCTTTACAATCCAATAGGTTAAAGTGTTTAGATTAGTCCAAAAGAATACTTCAGTATTGATGTATAGCAGGGGTCTCAAACATGCGGCCCGGGGGCCACATGCAGCCCGCGGGGTTATTTCCTGCGGCATGCCAAGCTTCTCATGTCTCCCCCACACCCCCAGAGTTATTTCCTGCAGCCCGTCAAGCTCCTGCAAGCGCCCCGCGTCCCAGCTCCTCTGCTTACTTCCAGGCGCTTCCCACTGACAAACAGCTGTTTGGTGGTGCTTAGCGCTTTCCACAAGGGAGGGGTGAAGAGCGGGGAGCCTGCACTCAGGGGAGGAGGTGGAGAAGAGGCGGGACAGGGGTGGGGATTTGGGGAAGGGATTGGAATGGGGTGGGGAAGGGGTGGGAAGAGGTGGAAAAGGGGCGGGGCCTCATGGACGGGGTGGAGTGGGGGCGGGAGCAGCGGGGGTGTGTGTCAGTGATGCAGCCCTTGGGCCAATGTACTTGGGCCAATGTACTAGTCCTCATGTGGCCCTCCTGGTGATTCGAGTTTGAGATCCCTGATGTACAGCACAGCACGTGTAAAACAGCCTGCACCAGCCAGGGAGATCGCTTTATTACTTTTTAGCATTATTACCTAGAAAAGTGCTTCATTCCATGTCCCCAGCTCGTGCAAATAAGCCTCACAAGTGTCCAGATTCATTAATAACTTGCATCATGAGGGCAGACAGCATTGTTTTCACGTGTCAGTCATAAAATGCAAATTCAACCAATCTAAACACACTGCACAAAGCATAACTAATTTACTATTTTAATCTCAAATTTGTTTTCAAAATTATTCCACTGTCTGGATATGCAAATAGGAAATGTATAAAAAGGTGCCTCATTATATCACAAGCTTGAAATATTAGTTAAAACGTTTAGTTTATGTCATTCATACAAATGCATCACACCTGAGTCCACTGTATGGACTTAACCATCAGACAATTCAAATACATATACATGAGGCTTCTGAGGATACAGCAGGATATGGTGGGATGCAACAGCCAGGTGTCAGAATTAAGCATGGAGAAAACAGAAGGCTCTAAGAAAAAGGATTTGATGGTTTTTATCAGAAAGAGGGTGAGGAGTCATAGGCCAGGAAGGATAAAATTGGAAACGAGTCAATAAGTCAATTAGGCACAGTGAAGCTACTCCAGATGGTGAAGACAGCATGGGAGAGCATACACCACACGTAGCAAAACATGGATGAACCAAGAGAGGAGTCCGATATTTGAAAGACTCAGAGAGGAAGAAAGAACAAATATAGGATGAGAGCCAAAGGGGGGAGAGGGGCCCAACCAAGTCCATAGACACAAATATTGTGAAAATGATGAGGAAAGGCTTTGTCCTTGATTCTGAAATGGGCAAGAAAATAGGAGCACAACCTGAAATTTTGACTATTTCTGCGTGCAGGGGAGATGAGCCACTGTAATTTGGAGAACAGATTTAGGTTTGATGAACTGGGACTTAGATCATAAAAACTCATGGAAAAAACAGACAATGAAATATCCATGAGCTCACTAAAACTGCTATGTTTGGTTTTACAAATAATGTACAAATATTAGCAAGAATTGACATACCCAGAAAACCATTTGATTTATGAAATTAAAGTGAGCCCGAAGCAAAAAGTTTGAAATGCATTTAATCATGTCACCTGCACCGTTTTCCCCCCTTGCTCATTTCCTGGTTTGTTTGCATAATTCGGTAACAAACTGGGGTTAAAAAAGGTAAGTGGCCAGCTTTTATAACAGATATGTGAAATGGTCAAGGGCAAGCTAAAGTAAATTAAGCACAGTTCCTGCACATAATAATGTGCACAAAGCAAGGTGCTTATTTTATTTTGCAGCTGAATGATACTGAACGTTATTATACAGTCACAACAGCTGTGCTAATGTAAAAGGTTGGAGGATGGCCCTTATGTCACGCACATACATTCTAACCTCTGAATCCTCTCTCCAATAACACCTCCATTACTCCACTTTGAGTACCTAACAGCAGTCAAGACACCTCCCTATCATATCGGAGTAAGCATACTATTAATACCAGCTTTTCCACATGCAGTCAGCCAGATACCTTTGAAAAGTCAAGTGTTCGGGCTGTCCAATTTTACACACTACAGATTTTTAACTAGTTAATTAAAAAATAACTGCAAAACGGTGTAGAATTAAAATCCGTATTAGGGTAAGAAGGAGGGGTCAATGCACCCCACATTACAACATTCATGTGTGTTGGGGTACCTTATTAAGGCAGGCTGTCTAACCGTAATCTCAAATCTTCTACATTTCTCTTATTACTAAACTGTGGTTCCAACTCATAAGGGCATATAAACAGATTCATCTGCTATTTTCCTACTGATATTGCATACAGTATTCTGTTGTGTTTGACACTTGGATCTCATCTGAACCACATTTTATGCACAGAGACCTAATTTTTCCAGACGTAACTAATGAGTTTTGGTTGCTCAATTTGAGACAACTTAAAGGGTTCTGATTTTCAGGGGATAGGTGCTCAGCACTTTCTGAACATCAGGCCCTTAAAGAGTCTCAAATTGGGAATCCAAAAAACACCAGCCACTTTTGAAAATATAAGCCTGTACTTATTTGTTTTTTTTAAAACCAGACTCCTAATGTGTAAAAACCTATACACCAAGGGGATAAGCAACATACCTCCACTATTTTTCCCTCCCAAACAAGTGATTTTAAATTCTCCAACTCTGATTAAATAGCATACCTCCTCTATTTCTGATTAAAAAAAACTTTTTCTAATAAAGGAGGCAGAATTTTTAGAGAGAGAGAAGAGTTTGCAGTTTACAGAGGGAAAACAGTACATGAAAATGCATTTGTTTTACGTTAAGGCTTCTGATTTTTATGGGACATGAGGAAAACAAACAGTTTTGCAACTGCTTCAAAGTCTATAGCACTTTATGAATGCATTCCAATTCTAGTGCATTGTTAGCAAATAGGTAGTCCAATTATTCTAGAAGAGGAAAAGTTTGGTTGTGCATACTATATAATTTAATATTAACACGAAATATTAGGTCTTCACTTAGAATTTATTTTACAAACTTAAACGCTTGCAAGAATTTTGATTGACAAAGCCTGTAGCAAAAAATATGTCTATTTCCATGAAATTTCTTGCACTGGAGTGAAATTTGCCATTTTGTTTCATTTATGAAACGTTCTCTCAAAACATTCTTTAGTTAAATTAATAAAATTGACATCCCTCCTGTAAATATCCATTTTCACACGATCCATTGTTTACAGCCAAGCTCTAAGATACAACCGCATTTGCTCCAATCCCTCAGACAGAGACAAACACCTACAAGATCTCTATCAAGCATTCTTACAACTACAATACCCACCTGCTGAAGTGAAAAAACAGATTGACAGGGCCAAAAGAGTACCCAGGAGTCACCTACTACAAGACAGGCCCAAAAAAGAAAATAACAGAACACCACTAGCCGTCACCTTTAGCCCCCAACTAAAACCTCTCCAGCGCATCCTCAAAGATCTACAACCTATCCTAAAAGATGATCCCTCACTCTCAGAGATCTTGGAGGACAGACCAATCCTTGCTTACAGACAGCCCCCCAACCTGAAGCAAATACTCACCAGCAACCACACACCATACAACAAAAACACTAACCCAGGAACCTATCCTTGCAACAAAGCCCGATGCCAACTCTGTCCACATATCGATTCAAGTGATACCATCACAGGGCCTAATCACATCCGCCACGCCATCAAGGGCTCATTCACCTGCACATCTACCAATGTGATATATGCCATCATGTGCCAGCAATGCCCCTCTGCCATGTACATTGGCCAAACCGGACAGTCTCTACGCAAAAGAATAAATGGACATAAATCTGACATCAGGAATCATCACATTCAAAAACCAGTAGGAGAACACTTCAACCTCCCTAATCACTCACTGACAGACTTGAGGGTAGCAGTGTTGTGACAGATTAACTCCAAAAACAGACTTCAAAGAGAAACTGTTGAACTCGAATTGATATGCAAACTAGATTGCTTTACCTCAGGATTAAATAAGGACTTGGAATGGCTCGGCCATTACGTTAATTGAATCTATTTCCCTTAAGTTAACGATCCTCATTCACACCTGTGTGACCATCTTGTTTATCACTTCAAAGGTTTTTCTTCCCCTGCTGTTATGGTTCCTCTCAATTAATTAGCCTCTTAAGGTTGGTCTATGCATCTCCACCTTATCATGTTTCTCTGACTGTATAAATATCTGTCTACTGTATGTTTCATTCCATGCATCCGATGAAGTGGGTACTAACCCACGAAAGCTTATGCTGAAATAAATTAGTTAGTCTCTAAGGTGCTACAAGTTTTTCTTTCTTATTTTCGTTTTGCTGACACAGACTAACACGGCTACTACACTGAAACCATCCATTTTCAGGTTTCCTGTCCAAAGGACCTACTATAAACTATCTTGCCCGTGTTCCACAAGCGAAAAACAAAAACAAAAAACACCCCAAACTTTCTAACCCTATTTATTTAATCCATGTCACAATTTTACAGGTTGTGATATAGTTTGTAGAGGATGTGGTTGGTAAATATGGGGTGCTCTTAGAAACACAGTAATATGTTGCTTGTTAAGGAAAAATAATAAATGGAACATCCCACTAAAAACGAAGCTATATGCATATGTAGGGCCCAGTCCTCTTTGGTGCTAAATTAAATGATATAATCCAGCCAGAGGGGACTGACTTCCCTTTCTGCTCCCCCTGCCCAAAAAGTCTGAGGCATAGCTACCTCATCTTACTTTTCATAGTTAATTCACAAAGTCAGTTCAATTACCCTCTCCTCTCCAGTGTTTAATAGTCTCATCATACTCAGCTGAGTTCCCATGCCTTTTGTTCTAAGGCAAGCAAATACAAAGCACCATCTTATTGAAAAGAGCTTTTTTTTCTTTGCAGTTGCAATGCACAATCACTTTCAGCTCAGTCAAATTCATTTCATACAATGCTCAAGAGTTCTGAAGAAGGTAAAACCTGGCCCTCAGTCTCAGTCGTCATTTCTGTTTTTGCAGCAAACTGAATATAAGAGAGCAATGCATGTAAGATAGATTCCCACAATAATCCATACCAGGGAGCCTAACACAGCAAAGCAAATCAATCCACCGTCCGTTTTATTGTGTGCGATCTTTTTTTCTGAGTGAGGTGTCTAGAACAAACATGCATTAGTGCTGATTTAGCCAATACATTTTCCAGCCTTCAGTTTTTCTATGACAGCTTCTCCTATGAAAAATAAAGATAGCAGTTCTCAAATAATTAGAATTTTAGTGATCTTATTAATAAAAGGCAGGCCCAACTTTCAAGAGCTGCTACTAAAAATCTGTCATTAAAAAAAGGAAGTGTCCACCCCCAAAACAGAGTCTGATTATTTATGGCTTATTTCACAGTGACAAACTAGAAAGCTGGCCAATTTCTCACTGTACATTAGTTAGACTTACAGGCATGATGTTGTATTAGAAGGACCCTACACTGAGATCCTTACAGTGGCTGCTCTCTTTAAATAAAGCCTGAGTAAAAAAGTTGGATAAGAAAAAGAAATACAGTGTAAACACTAAGGACCCTACCTGAGGTCCTCACTCAGGCAGAACGCCAATTTAATGTAACAAGAATTCTGCCTGAGTAAAGTTCTCAGGTTTGGGTCCTTAGTGCTCATGCTGTATTTCCCTTAGCCACCATTTTTACTCATAATTGATTTAAAGAGAAGAGGCACAGTAAGGGGCTCTGGATAGGTTTCCTCTAAGGTTTCCTCTAATGCAGCGGTGTCCAATAGAAATTCGATGCTAGCCACTCTGCTAGCCACACTTGTGGTTTTGAATTTTTCTTATTAGCCACATTATAAAAAAGCCACACGCATTAGCCACAATTCAATAGCCTATTAGCCACATGTGGCTAGCGGTGAAGGTATTGGACACTGCTGCAGTCTAATGCAACATCATAGCTGAGAATCCATAAGAGTCTGCATAATATTTGCCAACTAAGAATTTCATTGTAAGTAAGAAATAGAAGAGAAATTCCCACAAACATGGTTCTTTATCACACGAGTTTAAGTGGAATGTTCAATGCTCATCTATCCATACTGCCTCTATTGGCAAAGTCTAAATACAGTCCTTTCCCCCAGCTCATAGTGAATATTGAGACTCCGTCATGGAGTTCAAACTGCCATGCAATTTTTGCCTTGTAAACACTCCCCACTAATTAGGGGTGGGGAAAGTGACCAGGATCCCAATATGATACACAACTTCGAGATGTGTCTATAGAATACTCAAATGAAACCAGATTTATTCTTTTAAATTTCAGCACGTGAAACAATTCAGTATGCTGAAATCTACAGACAAAGTGCCCTTGAATGCCCTCTTGGTATGAAACATTCATTGCACCTTTTTTATAGTAAGCTTTATAGAGACCTACTCCTAAGTGATTTTGTTTTTTCATTCCAGGAGCACGAGCATAATAAACTCCTTATGGGGATATTTGTGGAAGTCAAAGATCTCATTATATAAAGAAGAGCAGGAACTGGAACAGCCCCTTCACTTCCACTAGTGTAGGGTAGATTGGCAGAGGCCCTTGAGGTTTTTCGCCTTCCTCTGCAGCATGGGGCACGGGTCACTTGCTGGAGGATTCTCTGCATCTTGAAGACTTTAAACCATGATTTTAGGACTTCAATAGTTGAGACATAGGTGAGAGGATTATTCCAGGAGTGGGGGGGTGAGACTCTGTGGCCTGCATTGTGCAGGAGGTCAGACTAGATTATCATAATGGTCCCTTCTGACCTTAAAGTCTATGAGTCTATGAAACGCCGATCCTGCAGAGCCACTGGGGGGATGGGAGTGGAACAATGGGGAGGGGTAAGGGGGGAGAGAGAGAATGGAACCATGTCTCTCTTTTCCCTGAGGCCAAAGCCCCTCTAGTGCTGTTCGCCACTCTTCACAGTGTCAAGCCACTGGTTGAAAACCTGTGTTTGCGGCAGAATCGGCAAGTGCAAGAACACCGATTTAATTGGCACAATCTTATTTTCTGTATTCCTCAAGGATCTGAACCATCCCTCCGGAGGCCAGGAGGAAAAGAAGAACCAAAGCAGCAGCCAGTAGGAACACAAAGGAGCATGGATTCTGCAGAAGCTATACTGTCATGCAAATATTAGGGGGTAGGCGGGAATCATTTCTGAGGTTCTATTCCTCCGCAGGTCACCCTAAAACGAAGGGACAGATACACTGTCTATTTCACTGGGGCTAAACAATGCTCCCCACAAACCTAACAACACTAAAGTGGTGGAAACTGTGAGTTTCCTACCTTCTATAGATCTACAGAGCACCACAATGGGGGACAATTTGGCCCTTTACAATTAATGTAAGGCAATGGGTAGCCATGCTCTGGTTGCTTTGTACCACAATGGCATTTGTAGTTTTGTAGCCTTAGACAAAGTATATGTATCCCACTGCCAGCTGCTTGCTCAACCAATGGAACAACAGTTATCCTAGTAGAAGCCTCTGTCTAATAAGCTAGCCAACTCTGTAGTTGTAATTCACCATGAGAGCAACGACAGAAGCAATCATGTGGACAGGACTCAAGTCTTTTTAACCGCTCAGCATAGGGTTAGTCTGAGTCCTAACTACGCTATAGTTTCTATTGTTGCTACCATCCAGTGAAGAACTGTGACTAGAAAGTTTGCTAGAACACACAAGGCCTTTATCCTGATGCTTCAATACTCGAACACATTTAATTCAATTTCATTTTGGTTCTTCCTTGCTCCAACATGCTCCCAAGACTGCAGGCATTTTAATTTCATCATATAATTTAACTCTGCTTTCAGAGCAACCATCTGTACTTGTTTACTTATGTTAACCCACATTTAAACCTTTTGGCATCAATAGCATCTTCTGTGTGAGATGACATTGCTTTTTTCCATAAGTGTAATTAAACTGCAGTCTGATTAATGCTGTCAAAGAGTTCTAGCCCAAAACTTCTTTAAGAATAAGAAATACAAGGGCCAAATACTGTAAGATGCTAGCGCCTTCAACTCCCATTGAAGTTAAATAATTTTAAAAGGCTCACTACTTCTCCCACTCGGGGCTTGTCTACACATGAAGTTATTCAGGAATAGCTGTTCCTGACTAACTCCATGAGTGGACAAACACAGTCCAGAATAAGGGTGCCATGTTCCTGTTTAACTTAGCCATTGCTAAACAGGAACAAGGCACCCATATACTGAGCTGAGATTGTCCACACATGGAGTTATTCAGGAATAGCTTTCCTGAATAGCTCCATGTGAAGATGGCCCTAACAATTGAGACCTGAAAGAAAGAACAGCTCAACCAGGTACTAAAATTCATTGTTAAGTCTATTCGTTTTCTGTCTTACCAAAGACAACACAACATAACAAAATTACCCTGGATTTGCCTTGCCAACACACAAAATGCAACAGCTGGGTTTTTACAAGTTCATAAAACAAAATAGCTACTAGATTAAAAAAGGAGCACTAACTTCTGACCTTAAGTCATGTTACCATGGGAGGAAAAAAATGGTATGCATTTAAAGTGGAAGCAAGGATCTCAGTTTTCAGACTTAACTCTATTTCCTTTTATATGTTGGTTTTTACAACTAATGTCATTTACACTTTTATTTTTTATTTGCACTCCTTTTTATTTAAGTTTTTACTGTTTAGTTATAAACCAATGAAGCCAGAAATCTGTAATGAAAATAGCCATAAGATCGTTAATCATATCAGTGAAAATGATGCTATGACAACCATATTCTTTAGAACCGGCCATTTATAACTTTCTATTTCAAGGAAATTAAACTCTGTAAAATATACTGTACAGAGACTCTGGAAGCTCTTTGCATGGATGAAAGGAGACCGGAGTTAAATTCCTGGTCTCACTCACTAGGTCAGAAAGGCTGAGAATTTTGTGAATGCAGCAAACACAGCTTTGGAGAAAGGGAAATGTTTTGTATTATCAACAGCAATCTATTCATAGAATCATAGAGTATCAGGGTTGGAAGGGACCTTAGGAGGTCATCTAGTCCAACCCCCTGCTCAAAGCAGGACCAGGCCCCAATTTTTGCCCCAGATCCCTAAAATGGCCCCTTCGAGGATTGAACTCACAACCCTGGGTTTAGCAGGCCAATGCTCAAACCACTGAGCTATCCCTCCCCCCCTTCATCTTAAAGAACAGTTATAAAACCATCCAAATATAGTCCCTTTCTATCCTCTGCAGCTGGAAGGATTATGGTTGCTAAATGGGTCTTTTTGGGAGATGGAAGAAAATGGGAACACATGATTTCTCAGTGTCAGGTTCCATCACTCTAGATTTTGCGAACTGAACACAGCTGTCATCACTTCTCTGGCTCCTCTCAAACATCTCAATTATTTATCAGACTGGAAAACACCACAACTGCTGACTTGTGTGGAAGAGAGGTGTGACATCGAACAACAGGTCAGAACAGAAAAATGGACAATTTAAGATAGTAACACTGCAAAGAGTCTTTTACGCTTTCTCTTTGAGAAAGGCCACCTTGGCTGAAAGGTGGGCTGGAAGTATTGTGCTGTTGTTATTTGGGAGCACTGCAAGGCAGCATTACCCTTTACTGCAGTTTGTAATTATGTTATCACCCACAAGATTTACATTTAACAGTTCTTTATTTAATAGTGAGCAGGTCTACACTATGGTAAAAATGCCAGCAAGCTCCCAGAGTCTTGTTTGAACTAGCTTTCCTGCCTCTGGAGCTGCATTAGTGTTAGCAACACTGGGAAATGTTACTCAATGCTACTCTACTAAGGACCTGTGTTACGCAGTGAGAGTCAGCAGAACGTACTCTTCTTTAAGCAGGATTCTAGCACGTGAGACTAGGAGAATTCAGGAGAAGAGCCCTGAATTTCTATGCAGTGTCCTAGACCCTGTCATCCTGTTGCAGGGAGGTATGCAACTTCCATAGCATTGTCTCTTTCCTAGCATCCAACTGATGGGCCCTCTTCTGGTGCTTCGCATGGAAGAGGTTCTGTGGGGTTTCAGGATATGGCTGGGGGCAGAGCAGAGAGCTGGACACCAATAACAGTCTCCTGCTGTTCGTTTGGACTACCACACAGGAGCCTGAGTGAGAGTTACCTAGGTTTGGAATTTCATTAATTGCTTCTGGATCCCCAGGACAGCAGCTGCTTAGCAGCCTCAGGGGAAATAGCTGAAAGGCTCATACAGGAGCTCTGCAGCAAATGTGCGTCAGAGAAGAGAGGACAAACAATGATTAGTGTGGCGATCTCCCTCTGAGTTCACCCTTTCCTAAGGATCCATAGGGATGGGGAGGGCTTTGTTCCCTACAAACTCCTCCAGTCCCAAATTCCGCACAGTTTTCAATTATCTCACTGTTCCCTTGGAATTCCCCAGTCTGCCTTCTGTATTCACCTGCTGTTTCTTATCTTGTATTTAGATTGTAAATTCCTTGGGCCATCTTTGTGTTGTGTGTTTGTTCAGTACCTAGCACAACCAGGCCCTGATCAGGGTTCCTAGGCACGACTACAATACAAATACGTTTCCCATGTCATTGACCCCTCTTTGCCCCCTCCTCCAGAGGAACTCACAATCTAACCCATACTTTGTACAAGACATGGTAAACTGTTCTGAGCGCAAGCCTAAGATTTTAGAAAAACTGTTGAACGCAAGGGGAATTTTCAACTTCTATGAAACTTACAATAAGTCTCATGAGGGAAATGTCCATGGAACTTCAGTTTCAAATATTAAGAAGAGGAGCAAAACCTGACAGACATGCAGAACCCTCTAATTAGACTTTGCAAGATTTGTGATCCTTGAAACATTACCAGAAAAAGCTTCAGGGATTAGGAAGCTTGTAAATTTCATTTTGCTGGCATCAGTACACAAAGCAAAGCAGAGTCAGGCAGGGCAGACAGCTAGGGAGAAAGAAAAAAGAAATGGGGAGTGGGGAGAAAGTCTTGAGGATAGAAAACAATACAAAACAGAAACACAGAACCCAGAGCAGGAAAAGTAACAGACAAACAGATAAGGAAAGCAACACACAGATAAGGAAAGCAACACTGAAAAGGAGGGTTGAAATGAAAGGCTATAAAGATACTATAGCAAGAGAAATCAGGTTAAAAAAAACAACAAGTATTCAATGTATAGGTGTACTATATGATGTGGCAGACATTACCCAAAACTAACAAACTTTTTAAAAATGTGGTCATATAGATAAGACTTTAAATGCAATAAAAAGCCTATACAACTTATTACGGTATATGCAGCAAGTACTTCTGGATCTGCCTATACAAATAGGCAGAACATTTTTACACCAACAGAAAACACCCCGGAGATTAAAACTAAGAAAAAGCAAAATGATCAGTGACCCAGAAAGTCAAAATGTGAATTACTATGAGCGTGTTCTACTGTGGAGGAACTGAAAAAAGTTCAAGTGCAAAATCTTAAATGGCATTGATACTGAAGTATTAAAGTTAAACACCATTTCCAAGAATCTGTCTGCAGTAGAGGCCCCAGTAATATTTGTAAAATTTTATCCCACGCTTTCGTTTAGCATTACTGTACATTACAATATGGTGGCAAATTGTGATGTATCACAAGACTATTTCTGACAACTTTCATTTCTCAGTGTGTTAGGCATAGCTTGCTTTCCTAATTTTTTAAATACGAAAACTCTTATATTATCAGGGGTTTAATGATTTACAGGAACCGCTCTAACTTAAATCAGCGCAATGTATTTAGTTAACTGGTTAGTGAACCACATTCCTAAAAAGCTACAAAACATACAGGTTGCCAAGGGCTTACTGTGTATCTTTCAGTAAATTATTAACTACTGCACTGAATAATAAAGGAAAGTACATGAATTATTTGCTAAAAAATTCTTTGTAGAGCGTACCGTTGCTATTTTTGTCTGGATAAGATTCTCCTCTTCTACCATATATTCATGGCCCGCTTTAAAGAGTTCCAGCATTTGTGGAATGTCACGGCCCAGAGAATCTAATTAGAAAAATAAAAAGTGGAAGAAAGTATTAGCGTCCCTACATCTAGTACAACCAAAATGAGAGAGTTAGAAGTGTTCCCTCTAAAAGTAATCAGGACAATAAACCATCCTCCTCCTTGACACACCTGCAAGATGCTGAGGACAGGGTCAAGACCTCCAATGGATCCATATTCTATACACTTACATCCCTGGGTTAGACTGAGTTGTTTTAGGAGCCTATGTACTTTTAATCACTAATTACTGCACATGAATATTTCTATAACAGGATGTAATTTATCTGCAAGAAATGTATCAAGAGAATTTAAGATGAAAAGCCTGTGGCAGAGCTTTATAAAACTGAAGTCTCTTGCAACACAGCCTTATTATCCCAGTTAGAGATCTGGTCTGGAAAATATATTTCTAAACTGAAATGAAACAGAAAAAACAAAAACAAACCTGTATATTTTTAAAATATCACAAGATGATTAAAATATAGTTAGTAAATTACTGTATTACACATTTTGTACAATGTGCTGACTCAGTCCAGCCAAGATGGCTACACCCATTCCCATCAGTAACAAGAAGAGAAAAAACAGTTAGCTGAGCTGCAAGGGCCTAGTTGGCTTATAATGTCACGTGCTTGTTTGAAATATAAACTCTATTTTACCCATGTTTTTTGTTGGCTGTAGCAAAAATCAGGTGTTGCTAAACCAGAAACTGAATATTCTCTTAAGGCCACAATATAGGCTTTCATGTATTCTAATGCACATCTGGAGAGGTCTGTTACATTTTTGACAGGTTAGTCGTTTGCTCCAAATGTTTAAAGAGCACAAATATTGTCTGCCTGCTTGTAGATACATTGTGCAGACAGTTGAGGAAAAGATCTTGATTGAAACTCTCAGTGCATAACAATGTTAGCAAGAAAAAAACCGAATGCTTGAACAACAGCAGAATTTTCATTTGGATCATGTTAGAAGTAACAAATTAAGATCATTTGGAAACAAAGGAAGGTCAAAAAAGAGAGAAAGATATTTTAAAGAATGTTTGTTTATTGTTGTGGGAGATCTGATACCAAGAGAGGGAATATTTATAGCATCATGAAGAAACAAGCCATACAAATGAAGAAAATAATTGTGAAAGAGAAATAAGTTAAAGACAGATGCCATTCAAATGTGGTTAAAAAGTGGGCAAAACATACAAATAACTGGTAAGTTGTGGTGCAAGTGACTACACAAACTTTATGCACATTTTTCACTGTTTTAGTGAAACCATTTTCCCCCACAGAACTTTGCTATAAGCAGAAGTTTATTATTGACATATTTCAGTTCTTTGCAATGTGTAAGTTTCAAAGTATGTGACTTTGCATGTATTTCTCTAAATAAATCTCTCACTTTAAGTGGTTTCTTGCATATGCATAGTTCCTATAAATTTATGCAGATAGGGCTTGACTCTAAACACAAATTCATTTAAACTGAAGAACTGGCTCAGATTACCAGATTTTTCGAAGATCATATTGGTCTCAAATCACAATCAAACTCGGTAAAGATCCTCTCACCAGTCATCAAAAGACTTCATTCCAGATATACATTTTAACACAGCTTCATTTCCTAAATGAACAGGCTGATTAAATTGTTTCAAGAGAAAGCTCCTGCTCAAGGGCTTATTATTTAATATTAATACATTAATGTGATTAAATATTTAATATATATAAAATCATATTTAATGAAAATGCCTTACTTCTGTTAGTCTTTGGAAATTTTTTTTTTAGTTTATTTTTTAAAGGTAGCAGCTTTGCTATTATTTCAGGAACAGCTATGTAAAAATCTGCGTTGATTTCGTCATCCAAAATCTGAAATTAAAAAAGCCAGAATTATGTGAAAGTTTGCAATATACAGAGATAAGTATATTTAAAAATGCAAGTAATATTTATTTTTGAGATAAAATGCTCAGAATTAAAAAAAAAAAAAAAAACCAAAAAAAAAAACAACCACCACCACCTTAGGAAAGGAAAAGCCTTCTGTCTCTTGTGTTTCTTAGCCATCAGACTTTAAACATTTGGCAATACGACCAATGCAGTGTCAAAGAGTGCTAGGTTCTGTACTAAGGAAGACAAAGTCCCCGCTTTAAAGAGTTCTTGGAACCAACTTTGTAGTTTTTAGAAAGATCACGTTCTTAAAGCCAACCACAAGAGAATGTAATACTAAGATCTAAATATACTGGTTTGTAAGCTTTAGAGAGCAATGGAAGATTACGCTCCATAAGTAATTTTTTTAAATTGTTAAAAATAGAATAGGCTTTATTTTCATTGCCAGAAAAGGCTAAAGAAAACAAAAACACAGCAAGCTTCCTTTAAAGCAGTGGTTTTCAACCTGGGGTCCGCAGACTATGTCTAAGGGGTCTGCAAAAGATTGCTATTACCATAGAACAACCTGTGGTCCACAGATCCCTGGGGGTCTGCAGACTATGTATGAGGTTTCCAAAGGGGTCGGAACCTCCATTTGAAATTATTTAGGAATCCACAAATGAAAGGTTGAAAACAACTCCTTTAAAGCAACCAATAGAAGACTAAGGTAAAGGAGGGCATACCTGTTTTATCTTAAATCTTATAACATATTCCCATTGCTTACTTTTCTTCTTACAACCCCATTCTCCATCCTTATCAGAGCATATGTTACATCTACTTACATATCAGTAAACTAGCATGAGTTTAACACCATTGTTTGTGTCACCTCTGGTTAGACCGCTGAAACTTACAAGGGTAAAGCTTCCCAGCCTTGACAGAGTTTTTGTAAAATGAAAAATGCAATTTACACTAATATGAAAATATACCTTTTGGATTAATTCAGTCCCTCCCGCAAAAGCAGCTCCATTTTCTTCTGCTATTTTAATTTCTTCTGCTTTCTGCAAAAAAACCAATAGCCCAGATATAACATATGTACTATCAACTATTCTGTTATTACGTCAACGTCATCAACAGTAGAATGATTTCGCCAGCACAGCTATATGCACTGAATGAAAAACCAACTCACTTGTGAGTTAAACATGAAACGATCAGATGGGAACAACTGTTTAAAAACTAGTGAAGGTCAGAGATAGGTGGCTCTGGGGATCTTTAATGGAAGCTCTCTCTCTAATTCACAAATTTTAATCAGGTCCCAGTAAGGAGTGGCAACAAAATCTTTGCCATGATCTCACCAAATCTAGAGAACAGTGTTACAGTGAGACAGGAAATGTTAACAATTTATGCTGGGTAGTTTTCACTCAGTTTCTTGCTTTCTTTCTCCATGATCAGGATGAAGCAACCAGCCATCTGCTAGATGTGGTCCTATCCTTTAAAGAAAAAGTGGAGAAAGTTTTAGTGCACTAGTGAAGATGATTGTTAAGAACTTCCTTGAGGTGAACGAGCTACCATTAAACAATTACTGAAGAGACCTTTACTTGAAAAGATGTTTGGAAATTACTCATTCATTCTCTACACGTGATCCAATTAGTTTACTTTCAGATCTCAGTACTGAACAGAAACCATCAATATCATCTGGTGATCTGTCAACAGCTTTTAATACCACTGATGAGATATTAATGGTTTGCTTACATGAGCTATTATAAAGTCGTGTTTAGTTTTTATAAAAAGAGAAATTACATAGCTTCACACTTTCTTCTCAGAGGGGTCCTGGTAGGTAGATTCTGGGGAAACTACTTGTCCTCCCCCAGGTGCTCACATATGAAGGGTCACAATGAGTTGCATCCTGTCACACTCTTATCCATGATGCAAATGGTACAATGAGAGAGAGAGACGTTTCTGAGCTGCAGTATCATCAATCTGCTGGGGATACTCAGTTCTACATCTTCCATTTAACTCTTATTCGACACAACCATTTCTTTCTGAGTATTTAACTGAGGCAGGGACCTCGATGAAAGCAAACTGGATGACAAGTGGCAGCGTTTGTTAGAAGAGAGAGTCAGAAAATAATGGCATGAATATCTAGAACCTAAGAAGGATGCACACTATGCCCACGTTTTACTAAAATGGCTCACATATTAGAGGTCCTGTTGGAATCATTACTGCCCCTGAATTCTCAGTTGGCAACGCTGGCCTCTAGTGCCTTTCATTATCTATAGATGGCCAGGATGCTGCAGGTATTCTTTTCCAGGACAGGCAATACAACCGTGATTCATGTCTCTGTCACTTGATATTAGACTACTCTGCTGCATTCTGCTTAGGGCTACCTTTGCAATCTACACTAGGTGGAGCTCGTGGGTAGAATGCTGTTGCTTGAATGAGTGGTGCAAGCCACTGTGAATATAGAACACTTGGACTCAAGTTTCTGCAGTGGTTTCCAGCTATCTTCTGGGTGATCATTCTCCTTACGACCTAAATTGGTCAGTGATAGGATTGTTTGGGAGATTGCTTTTCACTTTATATCCTGCTAAAACTATTAAAAAGTCAGCTGGAAGCCTCTACAGCTGAACTCTCCAGAAGTGGTAGCAGGGCTCTCAACATTTGATGAAATGTGCGTGATTTTCTGCAATTACACTAACAAGCTCTAGGGCCCGATGCAAAATATTTATTTGGTTTAAATTCTGATCTATTTTTGTTATAGCTCATCCTGGGCCTGAAAAAATGGCTGCTATTAGAATGTAGCATAGGTTCTGCCAATGCTTGCGCTGTACCTATTCTGTGGAAAGTGAAGATTTGTGGTACGTGGGGCTGTTAATGCAGGACCTTTCATGAGCATTTAAGGACTTTACATGAAATGTATCAGTAAAAGGTCTATGAAAGACTTATTCCAAAATATTCATTTTCTATTATGTACATAAGCCAGGCATTTGGTAGTCTTGAAGGAAAGTAGAAAAGATTTAGGGAGGGCAACTAAAAGATTGAGGATTTTGTATTAAGACAAACCAATTACAGAGGCACAAACTTTACATAATATAAACTGATGTTTAAATAAATTAAGACGAAAAATAATTATGGACAAATGGGAAGAATGAGAAAAACAGCAATGGATTCTAACAAGCAAAAGGACACTTCCTTTAGCCCACATTAAATTACAAGAACTCCATTATGAGTTGCTTCAGCCTTGGTACTCACTTCCTCTTAAATTCACAGTACTAGAACATTCTGCTAACAGATAAGTGTACATACAAAAGACAGGTTTCAGTGTAGTAGCCGTGTTAGTCTGTGTCAGCAAAATGAAAATAAGAAAGAAAAACTTGTAGCACCTTAGCCCAGGGCTACACTAAGGGGGGGGGGTGGTCGATCTACGATACGCAGCTTCAGCTACGTGAATAATGTAGCTGAAGTCGGCGTATCGTAATCGACTTACCTGGCCATGAGGACGGCGGCGAGTCGATCGCTGCCGCTCCCACGTCGACTCCGCTTCCGCCTTTCAATGAGGTGGATTTCCGGAGCCGACAGGGAGCGCGATCGGGGATCGATTAATCGCGTCTAAATGAGACGCGAAAAATCGATCCCTGATAGATCGATTGCTACCCGCCAATCCGGCGGGTAGTGAAGACAAGCCCTTAGAGACTAACAAATTTATTTCAGCATAAGCTTTCGTGGGTTAGTACCCACTTTCCATGCATCCGATGAAGTGGGTACTAACCCACGAAAGCTTATGCTGAAATAAATTTGTTAGTCTCTAAGGTGCTACAAGTTTTTCTTTCTTATTTTCGTTATACAAAAGACAGGAGAACCTAAAAAAGTAGGAACAAATCTATTAAATTGCTAAGCAACCACAGCCAGAGGTAGTTCCTGGCTCAAGGAACTTTGTAAAACACTTTGGGATCCTTCAGAACGAAAGGTCCTACACAAATACAAAAGTGAACCGGGTACTAAACATTTGTTGTATACATAAAATATCTGAAACGCAAGGCTTTTAAATAACACGTTTACTCACCTCTGTGAATACCATCACTTTATTGATTTCGTTTGCAAAAGGATATGGCAGAAGAATGGTGCCGACAAACTGATCCACTTTTTTCTAACAGATATAAAAAAAAGAAGTGGTTGGTGCAAATTTAAAACTATCTCACTGTCGGACATCTAAAGCCTAACTCGAACTTGGTGTATAAAAAAAGGGGTTTTTGTATATTTTTCCCACTTGTGTGGAGCTGGTCCACTACGTACTAACATTTGTGTTGTAAGTTGACTATGAAGTACTGAAATTAGAAATAAAGAACAGCTCTGCCCATAGATTATTTTTGGTATATCAAGTAAGCTGTTGACTTGACAACTAGATAGCCTAAAATGCATTACTTGAAATACGAGAATAGAACGAATTGACACTTTACACACTTCTGTATTTTTGTCCCTCTAGTTCAATTTATGACTCCCTCAAAACAAGGAAGGTGTCTATGCCATTCCCATACACGCTGCTTTTCCCGTCATGCTGCCAAGAGAGAAGTGATAACATTCACCAAGGGCAGAAGGAAGAGAAATAAAAACAGGAGGGGAAAGAAAATTATAATCTCTACTCTCCTTCTCATAAGGAGCGCACTCCAGGAACAGTAGAGGATTAGATGTGGATTGCTGTTCAATACAGCACAATGTCAACAGCACTAGCAAGGGTGGGGGAAGAGAGAGAGAATATACAGGATTTTTCCATTACCGGATGCCAACTTTTAAACTATGCACATCTTCTGAAGGGACTACATAAACACAGATTATCATTATCAAAATAGATTGTGTCTTGGAATAGGACTTTAACTATACAGCAGTCTTTAAAACATTAGAAGAACAACAGAAATTGTTGATAACCAGAGGAAACATCTTTAAGTCCTGAATTTGAAGGATACCATGTACAGTTCTGCCAAAGCACATTGTCGTCTAGGAAAGAACACTGAATACCTGGCATAAAACATGTCGCTAAATGTGAAAGAGGTTTGGAGGATAAGCCAGAGCAAGACGACAGGAAAGACTCTTCACCATATTGCATTTCTTTTCCTTACAATTAAGAAACGTAGTTTCTTAAAATATCACAACTGCAAATCTGTAGGTATTGTCAACATACCTTCTTCTCTAGCATCATATCCAGGGTGAGGTTAGCATACACATGTTGTTTTGGGTAAGTGAAGTCCAGTTCCTGAAACTTCTTCAGCATGTCCACAGCCACCTCTGCCTCATAGACTGGCCTTTCATACATCCATGTTAAATACACATCATCCACTGGCTTGCTTGCTAACTTTCGTCTGTAAGTGTTCTTTTTTTTCGCTGGCTCTGCTTTCGAAGTTTTCTGCTTGGCATCCTTTAAACCTTTTTTTGCAGTTCTTTTGCAAACCAAAATGATAAATATAAGACCATTAACCTTAATGCTTAGTACAAACTTGAATACAAAAGAGGTTAGTTGAAATAGCACCTCAATAAAAAACAATGTCTTGTGTGGCCAAGTCAACTCATGAAATGTCAATCCATCAAAACTGCACTGGACTTCCCACCTGCTCCGCCCACCCATCTACTGTAAACATAGGAAGAAGAGTAAAGACAAATCAGAACCAAAAGACTATTAATTAAACTGAACCTCAAAGGCTACGAAGCAATAGATGTTAGATTACCTAGTGACTGACTATGAGTATGGTCACAGATGGACTTTGCTAGTCGTCTTAATGAAGATTTAAATAATCAGAATTTAGTGCCTGTTAAAAAAATCATAATAATCCCTCCAACTAATCTGCCTCAGTAATCCAGTAAAAATTCCTAAAGAATTAAACATTACAATGTTCTTTTCTTCCTGGCTTCAAGTTTCCTATGGGATGTAGCTCCCACCTCATCATGGCAACAATCCTGAATATCCTCTCATAAATCGGAAGCTTTAAAATCTGTTTTTGTGCAATCAGTTTAGTGAAAGAGCACTAATGATTTTGGAATCTGAATTTGTGCTCTGATGACTGACTTCCTAGAGAAATATCGAGCAAAATATCTCGGCTTTGGCTCAAAGGTTAATTTAGATAACTGCGTTGGCTTCACCACTGATCTGTCACCGTTAGTGTGCAATTTGCATTCCATTAACGTTACCACTTAATTTGCATTTAATGGCAAAAAACAAATTGAAATTCCAACTCTGAAGTTGTCATTTCAGGTATTACAAAAAGGATGAGTGCCACTTTTAGAAATTCAAATAAACACTTCCAAAAGCATCAAGATTTTCTTCTCAAAAAAGGCAAGTGGGACATTATCCTGACAATCCTATTTACTCAGATCTGTAGGAGTTATTTGCCCCTCCCATACTTTAAAAATAGCCAGAAGCCAGCAAGGTGAATGGCAAAGATGACAAAGCACAGTTTCCATTAATATCCTTATTCAGCGCATTACTGAACAATCCCATCTTCTGTGCATATGGGAAAGATATTGTAACCCATTACAACTAGCACAGTAGAAGCCATTTAAGACTGGCTACCCAGGCAGACCAAATAAATCTGTTTTACCCAATGTGGGTCATAAATGAACAGCCCTCTCCACCCTCCTCCTTGCAGCACTCTGCAACCTCCATAAGTTTTCTCTACTTTTAAGAATCCCGTTTTGGGGAGTCCAGTAGATTTGGCTATGGTTCTGTAAAGTAAACATTTAACAGCTCTTGGGCGCTATAATCTATTGAATTTTAAATTTTGTTTTATTAAGGAAGGGGATTGGTTTATTTTTACGTGAGGCTTTGGTTATCATCACAAAGGAGTGCTGAAGTAGGGTTCTCAAGGATTGTCACATGATCATAACAGAAATCAGAATATTCTCATAGCAGGAAAAAGAGCAGTTTACTTCTAAACAATTCTTTGCTATCTTTAAAAAGTTAAGGTCCTGATTTTTAAAGGTGCTAACTACAATTCCTGTCAACGTCAATGGGAGCTGTAGCTGCTTAACATCTCTGGAAAATCAGGCACTAAATGTTTGGGAATAAATACTCTCACGGTGTTTTGCACCTTATACTCTGCATTTCATATGACTGTGTTAAAGATCAAAATTAATGTTGCAGAGTTATGTCAAAACACTAAAGTTAAGGTAATATTTGCAACTCCACTCCTTCATGCATACGCATTATGGTACAGTCTCCAATCAGGTGATCACGAACTGCTATTCAAAACACAACATAATACCAAGCTCTTGTAAAAGATGCTGTACACATGTGCATCTAAGACTGTAAAAAAATAAAAGTTATGGACAACTTTGTGCATGTCTGACACAGAATACACTAAAATAATACATATACCCTCTCTTCAGACCCACTACCACAGCAACCATGTATCTATCTTACGATTTTATCCTATGACCCACCACCATTGTATCTGAGCACCTTCCACATAAAAACAACAGTAATGCTGAAGTCTACCCAAAAAAAAAACCAAAAAAACCCCCAAAGTTTAATGGCTAGGCTAAGAGGCAATTGAGAGTACGGATATATATATGCAATTACAAAGCTATACATATATTCATACAAGTGTATATATTTCATGATCTTCCCTTCCTGAATCCATTTGAATGTTGCTCATCATCTTATGTTCCAGTCCTGCAAACTGCTCTCTACAGACCCAAGTGCCTTTATGACATTATCTAGTTTTCAAGGCTATTGAGAATGGGAGGGTGAAGAGCATAAGAACATAAGAAAGGCCGTACTGGGTCAGACCAAAGGTCCATCCAGCCCAGTATCCTGTCCACTGACAGTGGCCAATGCCAGGTGACCCGGAGTGAGTGGACCTAACAGGTAATGATCAAGTGATCTCTCTCCTGCCATCCATCACCCCCCTCTGACAAACAGAGGCTAAGGACATTCCTTACCCATCCTGGTTAATAGCCATTAATGGACTTCATCTCCATGAATTTATCCAGTTCTCTTTTAAACCTTGTTATAGTCCGAGCCTTCACAGCCTCCTCAGGCAAGGAGTTCCACAGGTTGACTGTGCGCTGTGTGAAGAACTTCCTTTTATTTGTTTTAAACCTGCTGCTACTAATTTCATTGGGTGGCCCCTAGTTCTTTTATTATGAGAACAAGTAAATAACTTTTCCTTATTCACTTCCTCCACACCACTCATAATTTTATATACCTCTATCATATCCCCCCTTAGTCTCCTCTTTTCCAAGCTAAAAAGTCCTAGCCTCTTTAATCTCTCTTCATATGGGACCCGTTCCAGACCCCTAATCATTTTAGTTGCCCTTTTCTGAACCTTTTCTAATGCCAGTATATCCTTTTTGAGATGAGGAGACCACAACTGTACGCAGTATTCAAGATGTGGGCGCACTATGGATTTGTATAAGGGCAGTAAGATATTCTCCGTCTTATTCTTTATCCCTTTTTTAATGATTCCTAACATCCCATTTGCTTTTTTGACTGCCGCTGCACACTGCATGGACATCTTTAGAGAACTATCCACGATGACTCCAAGATCTTTTTCCTGATTAGTTGTAGTTAAATTAGCCCCCATCATATTGTATGTATAGTTTGGGTTATTTTTTCCAATGTGCATTACTTTACATTTATCCACATTAAATTTTATTTGCCATTTTGTTGCCCAATCACTTAGTTTTGTGAGATCTTTTTGTAGTTCTTCGCAGTCTACTTTGGTCTTAACTATCTTGAGCAGCTTAGTATCATCTGCAAACTTTGCCACCTCACTGTTTACCCCTTCTTCCAAATCATTTATGAATAAGTTGAATAGGATTGGACCTAAGACTGACCCTTGGGGAACACCACTAGTTACCCCTCTCCATTCTGAAAATTTACCATTTATTCCTACCCTTCGTTCCCTGTTTTTTAACCAGTTCTCAATCCATGAAAGGATCTTCCCTCTTATCCCATGGCAACTTAATTTACGCAAGAGCCTTTGGTGAGGGACTCTGTCAAAGGCTTTCTGGAAATCTAAGTACACTATGTCTACTGGATCACCCTTGTCCACATGTCTGTTGACCCCTTCAAAGAACTCTAATAGATTAGTAAGGCATGAGTCCCCTTTACAGAAACCATGTTGACTTTTGCCCAACAATTTATGTTCTTCTATGTGCCTGACAATTTTATTCTTTACTATTGTTTCAACTAATTTGCCGGGTACGGATGTTAGACTTACCGGTCTGTAATTGCTGGGATCACCTCTAGAGCCCTTTTTAAATATTGGCATTACATTAGCTATCTTCCAGTCATTGGGTACCGAAGCCGATTTAAAGGACAGGTTACAAACCCTAGTTAATAGTTCTGCAATTTCACCTTTGAGTTCTTTCAGAACTCTTGGGTGAATGCCATCTGGTCCCGGTGACTTGTTACAGTTAAGTTTATCAATTAGTTCCAAGACCTCCTCTAGTGACACTTCAATCTGTGACAATTCCTCAGATTTGTCACCTACAAAAGACGGCTCAGGTTGGGGAATCTCCCTAACGTCCTCAGCTGTGAAGACCGAAGCAAAGAATTTGTTTAGTTTCTCCGCAATGACTTTATCATCTTTAAGTGTTCCTTTTGTATCTCTATCGTCCAGGGGCCCCACTGGCTGTTTAGCAGGCTTCCTGCTTCTGATGTATTTAAAAAACATTTTGTTATTAGCTTTTGAGTTTTTTGCTAGCTGTTCTTCAAACTCCATTTTGGCTTTTCTTATTACATTTTTACACTTAATTTGGCAGTGTTTGTGCTCCTCTCTAGTTACCTCACTAGGATTTGTCTTCCACTTTTTAAAAGATGCCTTTTTATCTTTCACTGCTTCTTTTACATGGTTGTTAAGCCACGGTGGCTCTTTTTTAGTTCTTTGACTTTGTTTTTTAATTTGGGGTATACATTTAAGTTGGCCCTCTATTATGGTGTCTTTGAAAAGTGTCCATGCAGCTTGCAGGGATTTCACTTTAGTCACTTTACCTTTTAATTTCTGCTTAACTAACCCCCTCATTTTTGCATAGTTACCCTTTTTGAAATTAAATGCCACTGTGTTGGGCTGTTGATGTGTTCTTAGCACCACAGGAATGTTAAATGTTATTATATTATGGTCACTATTTCCAAGCGGTCCTGTTATAGTTACCTCTTGGACCAGATCCTGCGCTCCACACAGTAAAGGAAGCATATAAAGGAAGCGACAAAGGGTCCTGTGGCACCTTGTAGACTAACAGAGGTATTGAAGCATAAGCTTTCGTGGGTGAATACCCACTTCTTCGGATGCAAGCAGTGGAAATGTCCAGAGGCAGATATACATTTATATCTGCCTCTGGACATTTCCACTGCTTGCATCCAAAGAAGTGGGTATTCACCCACGAAAGCTTATGCTTCAATATCTCTGTTAGTCTACAAGGTGCCACAGGACCCTTTGTCGCTTCTGCAGATCCAGACTAACACGGCTACCCCTCTGATACATATAAAGGAAGAAATAGATATAGAAGGATGAGCACTAAAAGTATGTTGTCAATTTAAAGTCATACTTCCATTAAACTATATTTCACCTACTTTTTCCAGTAACACTTCACATTACTATAACCGAAAAAAATTAGAAACATTTGACAGTATTTTGTGTATAGTAAGTTTTATTGTACTATCTGCATAGTTTTCTTCCTCTCATCTACGTACATCTTTCACACAACAGATTTTTAAGGGGAAAATGTGATTGTAAAACCACACCAATTGGCAGGAGAAGCAGGAGCATATGCACCACTTAAAATTACTAATTTTTATAAGCCAACTAGCTTTCATGTTGATATCCTCCCTTTAGTAGTCCATTTGATAACAGCCTCAGTGGTAGGATTGACTAATTCTTACTAGTCTATTTTGTTTTGTAACATTTGTATTTATTTTACTGTTCATAAGCAAGTATATAGAAAAGTGAATTAAAAAAAGAAACATTGTGTCTATGGCAAAGCAGTTATCCTTCTTCAGTAATAGTGTTTAACCAAAAGGTGGCCACTTCCAAAAGGGCTTCTAATACTCCATTAGAAAGGGAAGTAGCATAAGTTGTACTAGTGATATGTCCAACAGCGCCATTTACACCAATATTCAAGATATTATTAATTCTTCTGAATTTTAAAAGCCATTTGTGAAACCCATGACTGCAGACACAGCCTGTTAGAAGTACAGTAAACACTCACTTGGCAGCAGCATAGGGTCGAATGGATAGCGGTATGTTTCCAAGGCAGGGAACTACTGAGGTACGTTGATCAATCCTGGGAAAAATGTAGCGGGGAAACTGAGCCAGAACTGTTTAAAAATACAAAAAATATATTCAGGTTTGTTACTCTAACCAGTTAGCACAGAAAGGCTGTGATTTTTGTTGTTGTTGATTTTTTTTTTTTTTGCTTTAAGACAGATTTTGGCCTGATTCGTGGCGCTATTTTTACAGATTTCCCTCGCCTATCTATGAACACCACCACCACCACCTAGGAGCAAGGCCGGTCAGCTGTCCATCACTGGAGGAAGCCTCCCTCGTTCAGGATTCGTATTAAAAGCGAGTTTTGCCGAAGGCGTCTCAATCACCCATTAAAACCAGGCACACCGCACGCTCGTTTGAGCTCCCCTCTCTGCCTGCAGCCGCGGGAGCAGACCCTGCAGTCGGTCTCCAGCCCCCAGCCGAGACATTTCTGGGTGTTTCCGGGCCCTGGGTCTCTCTACAGCCCCGCCCCGCGGGACCCTCCAGAGGCCCCGGCGATCGGAGCCGTAGCTGGGCGGCCCCGCGGCTCTCCGTGAGCCGGGCCTGGGCCTGGGGAGCCGGCTCCGCCCCCGGGAGCAGGCCCGTGGGGGGGCACCGGGGGCCCGCCCAGGGCAAGTCCCCGCCGGGGGAGCGGGGCCGCGCCGCCGGGAGCAGCCCCCTGCGGGGCGCGGGGGGGGGGGGTTTGCCGAGTCCCCCCCCCCCGCCCCGTGCGAACAGCGGGGGGGGGGGAGAATCTCCGCTCACCCCCCCCCCCCCCCCACTCACTTCTCCGCAGGCAGCACCTGCCGGGCGCCGCCATGTCGGGCCGTGTCACGCGCAAAGCGAACCCAGCTGCCGCGCGGAGCCGGGGAGGAACGTTCCGAGGGGTGCCGGTGTCACACCCTTCCCCCTCCGCCGGGGGGGGGGGGGGGGGAGGTGGAGCGAGACGAGCAGCCCCCGCCCCCTGCGGGTGGGCCACGTGGAAGCCGGGTCCGGCCCCGCAGGATTCCAGGCAGGTCAATGGGAGCCAAGCGCCCCTGCTGCCTGGGGGAGGGGGAGCTGTCCCCAACTCCAACCCCCCCCCCCCCCGGTGCTGGAAATGGGGGTGCTGCAGCACCCCCTGCTTTGAAGTGGTTTCCATTGTGTACAGGGTTTACAGTTTGGTTCAGTGGCTCTCAGCACCCCCAGGACACACATTGTTACAGCCAGGGCCGGCTCCAGGTGCTTGGAAAGCTGGTGCTTGGGGCGGCGGGCGAGAATGGGGCGGCAGTCCGAGTCCCGCGGCGGCAATTCGGCGGCAGATCCGCTCTTCCCGCCGCCGAATTGCCGCTGCGGGACTTGGACTGCCGCCCCATTCTCGCCCGCCGCCGCCGCAGCAATGGGGCGGCAGGTCTGCAGCTCTTCTCTTGCCGCCAGGGACTGGGACTGCCTGCGTCGGGGGCGGGGCCGCCGCCCCTGCATGGGGCAGCAAAATTGTTAGAGCCACCCCTGGTTCCAGCGCCCCTGTAACTCCCTGTGCCTGGTGAGCCATGCGCCTCTCCCCCCAGTCTCTTGCTGCTGCTTGTGCAAGGGCCGAGCCAGGCATGCAGCTGTGGGTGCCAGGCCTGCCGGCTCCAGAGCAGGGCAAGAGAGGTGGCCTGCCCCGAAATAGGGTCATGGAGGGGGTAGTAGCCTTGGCACCTGGACCTCGCTTAACATGGGGATTGTGTTGGTTTTCTGATCGATAAAAGCATTGGGGTTGCACAAGTGTCTGCTTTGGAGAGGAGGGCTGGTCCTGTGGTTACAGCACTGAATGGGGACCCTGGAAATCAAGGGTTAGGCCCCGAAAGCCCTGTCTGTGGGCAAGACCCTGCACCAGTTATTTAATCTCACTGTGCCTTGGTTTCCCAGCTGTAAACTGGAGCTAATACTTCCTGGGCTCACAGTCACAGGGCTGGCATGAAGACAAGTTCATTGATGTTTGTGTAGTGCTCAGCTACCACATTCATAGGCTCAGGTAATTATCTAGATAGAGAAACCCAGCCATGAGCAGTGGGGATGAGTAGACCCCGAGGAGAATCTCAGGCTTCACGCTTTTCCATGTAAGAACAGAACCATGCTATGTCCCTGCTTGGGACATCTAGGTACTATTTTAATATAAATAATCACAGTAAGGAGATTTGCTCTGGTCCTGAGTTGTACCTTGCTGCTTAAACACAATAAAAGTATAACACAAATGGGGCAATGATAAGGGTTATGTTTAAAATTGCTTTCCTAGTGGACTATTTTGTATTACAGATACAGCCTAATTCTTCATAGTAGAGTAGGATCCCTTGTCCCCTGCTCTGGCTAATAATAGTAGTTTGATTTTAAAATGGAAGTTACACACATGATGAGCATACTAGGCCCCAATCCTTCCATTAGCTCTGTGTGTGTGGAGCTCAGAGTTAGGGTCTCAGTTTGCACTTTTTAAATTATTTCTTTTATACTAATGGAAACTCATGCGTAAATATCATTAGTCACTCAAAACATAAGAGTAGCTCTCAGACTTTTCCGTGAGAATTGTATTTATATTGTGCAACCCAACAATTTACAGTATGTGAAGCAGAGT
The DNA here is from genome assembly GCA_033296515.1 of Macrochelys suwanniensis. Classification (NCBI taxonomy): domain Eukaryota; kingdom Metazoa; phylum Chordata; order Testudines; family Chelydridae; genus Macrochelys; species Macrochelys suwanniensis. Next base: position 19,544,459 of record CM065779.1, on the reverse strand, counting down.
CACTGGCCTTAAACATTCAATAAATTCCTTTGGAATATGTTTTTATCTATCCGTATTTTTGCTGTGATTTGCATTATTCTTTAAATATATTATGATGGCATGCTCTTTAGCTTGATCTTCAACGATGAGACCTTCATGTGGCTCCGTACCAGTTAGATCACAAATAAACGACTGAATGCAAAATGAGGGATATGACAAAATTAGATCAGGATGCTTGAAATGGAGCTGGGCTCATTTCTATTTACTTTTAAGAAGGGGCATTTTCATTACATTAAGATAACTGGTTGTCTATTAAACTGTCAACAATTTCTCATCTTAAAGTACAGGTCTTCCTTGAAAAATAGCTAGTAAAAGTGGCTTCCTCTTACTCACTGATCTATTCCTTGTGTGCATTCAGTCACATCTGCTGACTTTAGTGATAAAAATAGTGATGATGATCCTGCAAAGACTGCTGCTCTGTGTAAAGTTATTCATGTTCTGACTTGTTTGCAGAAACAGGGCCTCAGTGGCTATTACCTTTTGCTCCTTAGCTCTGTAGAGCCAACACAGCTAAAAGAGAATAAATTTATTTCTGTTTTTTCTTCTGCATCATCAATAGAACTTTTTACTGGGTTCCAATCATTAAAGGAAGTGGGATTGAACGGGTGTCACTAATGGCATATTTTGGCCTGCAAAACTTTTATTACAAATGATAATGCTGGCAAAGTAAAGAACCCAGCCTGACTTTTAGAGACCAGGTCATAGGCGCAGGAAGTAAGGTGCGGGGGGTGCTGCAGCACCCCCAGGTTTTATGCAGGGCCACCAGCCCCGCTCCCCAGCCACTGGCTCTGAGCATAAAACCTGGGGGTGTTTCCCGTACCTATGCCCTGCTCCCGGCCCTCCGCCCCACTCCGCTCCCCAACCCCTCACCTCAGCTGGAGCTCGGGTCCCAGCCGCTGGCCCCATGCCGACCCCACACCCTTTCCCAGGCCTCCGCTCCTGGGGCCCACTGGACCCGTACCCGGGGCTCTATTCCTGGGGCCCCGGCTGCTGGCCCGTGCTTGGGGCTCCGCTCCTGGCTTCACACCTGCCCCCAGCTGTGGCCTCGGCCCCCTTACCCCTGTCTGGGTCCCTCCCTCCTGGAGACATAGCCCTGCTCCCAGCCTGCAGGTGGGGGATGGCGGACAGGGGCAAGGGGACTGGCTTTCAGCACCCCCACTATTAAAAATGTGTCAGCACCACTGGCCCAGGTTGAGTTTGCAGGACCAGAGGTTAGCAAGTCATCTTTTTGTGTATAAACTAACATGTTTGATATTGCAGACAGTGAAAGAAAAACGTAGAATCCCATCTTAGTATATATAATCACTTTTTCTATTAGAACACTTTAAACTTCTGGAGATGTTTTATTAAAAAAAACAAAAACAAAAAAACCACCCCACACACAAAGCAAAGAAAACCCAACAAAACACACAACAAAAGACAACACAAGTGTTTAATCTGACTGTGAGTGTGTCACACAAAACTTATGTCTAATAAAAAGACATGAGGAAAAGACAACATTAACATTGCAAAATCACTCAGGAAGAACCCCACTGATTATAATTTAGGAATTTTTTTCATCACCTACAAGGGTTTTTTAGATAAAGTCTATAGCCCCAATTTGCTTTTGTAACTAAGGTTACATTCTGTGTGACAGGCTAACTAATGGAAGTTTTCAAGCTATAACTTGCTAACTTCCCACTGTTTCGCAGATGATCCTTCCTGAATTGTCCATAAAAATAAGATGTGATTGATTAGTACTGGTCCTAATGTGCATACGTGTTTTTTATTTAAACACCATGAGGAATTTGCTATCAAGACACAGAGATTTAAATAATCAGATGGAGAGTGGTACAATCAGAGCAACAGGGAAGGAAGATAGTTTTAGCAACAGCATGTTGGATGGACTTGAGCAGCATAAAATATATTATACAACATCTAGTACTGAGGTATCCCACTATTCTTTCAATACTGAGAATCAGCCATGTATATATGTGCTGCATCCCCAACCTCAGTGGTTTTCAAACTTTTTTCTGGTGACCCAATTGAAGAAAATTGTTGATGCCTGCGACCCAACAGAGCTAGGGATGAGGGGTTTGGGGTGTGGGAGGGGCTCAGGGCTGGGGCTGAGGGTTCAGGTGCTGGGGTGAGGGCTGCAGGGTGGGGCTGGGGATGAGGGATTTGGGGTGCAGGAGGGGGCTCTGGGTTTGGGAGGGCTCAGAGCTGGGGGAGGGGGTTGGGAGACGGTCAGGGCTCTGGGGTGGGGATGCAGGCTCTGGGGTGGGGCCGGGAATGAGGGGTTTGGGGTGAAGGAAGGGGCTCTGGGTTTGGGGGGGCTCAGGGCTGGGGCAGGGGATTAGGGCGCAGGGTTACCTTGGGTGACTCCCAGTCAGTGGCGCAGTGGGGGTTCTAAGACAGGCTTCCTGCCTGTCCTGGCACTGGGGACTGCGCTGTGCCCCAGAAGCGGCTAGCAGCAGGTCTGGCTCCTAGGCAGAGGTGTGCAAGCGGCTCTTGCCCGCAGGCACCGCCCCCCCAGCTCCCATTGGCCGGGAACCGCCTCGTGGTCCCCCCCACCTAGGAGCCTGTTGCTGGCCACTTACGGGGCGCAGCGCGGTGTGAGAACAGGTAGGGACAAGCTTGGCTTAGTCAGGCAGCACCTCCGATGGGACTTTTAATGGCCCAGTCGGCGGTGCTGGCTTTTAATGGCCAGTATTGGGTCGCGACCCACAGTTTGAAAACCACTACCCTACCCCATTCCTCTCAAGTCATCAGATATTATTAGAGCTGGTTGAAATTTTTCAAAATTTTGACAAAAAATAGAAAGATGCTATTTCGGTAACATTTCTTCCAATTCTTTGATCGGCTACAATTCTTACTCCATGACAGTTCTTACACTCACACTGTGGTTATCAATGTTCTGGAGTAGCTTCTTCATCAAAAGATTTCTGAAAGCTTAAAAAAATCATATGTATAAATCATGGTACTTCCAAAGAATTCTAAAAAGTTAGCTGCGTGATTTGTCTATCATTCATAGGAACACAGTTAGCTCCTCATTTAAGTACAATAATGTCAGTTGCCCTATGGGATAGTAAAAAGATCAGAAAATGAAGAAAAAACTCTTTTTTTGGTATCCGTTCTTTGTGTTTATTTGGGTTTGTGTAGAATTTAGTTGCATATCACTGAGTAAATATCCAAATCTGACTTATATATGGATGTTTTAAGAAAGTTATATTACAGTTGTACACAGTTCCTTTTAAAAAAAACCCCAACCAACTGACAGGAACATCCATCCCTGTTTTTAAACATGAATTAAACATTTATGGAGGTTTTTTATACATTGTGTCAAATTGACAAAAATATTTTGAAAAAAATTATGTTTTGCTTTAATTCTTTACTGCTAAGGTTGATACATTCCATGAAGAACAAGTTATTTTTGAGTCTTACAAAAGATGATATCTATTTTTCCATACAATGTATAACTTGTTTTGAAACATACTCTTTTCATTTCTTTCTGTGTCATGTCAGTTGTTGAGAAGGACTACATTCACTATTTAAAACATTTCAATAATAACAACAAGTCTTTGCACTTATATAGTATCTTCTTGACATAACTCTCAACTGTATCTCATTTTGAGAGACATGCAAGTTCAACACCAATATGGCATCCCCTGACTTGAATTGTTGAAAATAAAGAATCATGAAACGGAGGTTACAGAAAAGGTTATCTGCACCACAGACAGGAATTTTAACTTTCCAGCACTAATAACTTTTGTTTGTCCCTCAATTTGAATATTTGTCACACACATAGTGTGTCATATTGGGCTGCTCACAGCTTGAAAAATATCCTATCCAAGGACTCAAAGAACATTACAAACGTTAATTAAGCCTCACAAGTCCCCTGGGACAACAGGATGTACAATTAGCCATGTTTTACATATGGGGACACTGAGGGGGAGAACAGTCAAGGCTAAAACTTTCAGGATGTGTTCACAAATTGTGTGTTCTTTAGTTTTGGGGTAACCAACTTGAGATATCTTGTGCCTGACTTTTCAGAGGTGTCAAGGACCCCACTGATGCCAGCTGGAGTTATGAATGCACTGTACTTCTAAAAGTTAGGCCCTAAGTGTCTCCAATTGGGCACCCAGAAACTGAGGGATACACAATTAGTGAACATCACACACAGTTGGTTACCACGCGACTTGCCCAGGGCCCCTCAGTCTGCGGCAGAGCTCGGTACGGAAACCAGATTGCCTGAATCACAGTCCTATGTTTTAACCACTAGACCTAGGCCTGGATACAGCAGACATTTACATGCTTAGCTTTACTACCACAAGTAGTCCCATTGATTTCAATGGTATTACAGTAGTAAAGTTAAGCACATGTAGAACCAGGGGTTTAATAAGCGATGTTCCTCACAAATATAATTCTGTTTAGAATGCAACCTCTCCCTACTTCCCCCCAGAAACCTCATACTGAGGATTAAACTCCATAAACTTGATAAAATTAAATTTGATAGAATTGATAAAAAGATATAGTTGACATTTTAGGTAATTTTTAATAGCATAAGAGATTTTATAATGACAGAAGTAATCTAGTTTTCATTCCAACCAAAAGGAAACCCAGGGAACAAACACAACTAACACAGAAAAGTATTTTGTGATGATGTTACACTACAATGAATAAGAAAGCATGTGAAAATTAAGGAACTATGGATAATTGCACCTCAAACTATACAAGGGCTGTGGAACAGGAGAATTTTCACATGCTATATATTAACTAAAGCTTTAATTTCAGCAGCCTTAGTCTCAACAAACCATCTGCTCTCTCTGCTTAAAATGGTATGGTATAGTTGGCACTTTTTAAAATGCTGATAGCTGCATTCCAGAAGTTGCTTGCTACAGAGGAATCTGACTTCTACAGAATATTTTGGGAATGGAGCTGTGGCCCCAAACTCAAATTAATGATGTGCAAACAAAGCACCATTCAAAAGTTAAGATTAAGGCAGGACCCACTTGAAAACCCAGAACAAATAATGAAAGTTGTAAAGAGGAAGGGAATAGGAGAGAAATGGGATTAAGAAGAGGAAGGCTTTTAGGAATCTAAATATCTAAATACTCCTTACAATATTGGCATCTGCCCAAACAATGATCACAGAACTTCTCCACATGTTGCTACTGAAGTAAACTAACCATGCAAGTATTCCCTCTTCATTCTCCTTTCATTTAACATGGCCCAGAAATTTGAATCGGCCTTCCCTGACAAGGATTGGCCCTGATCACAGCGAACAGTTTGTAACTTTCCTTTTCATATTGTCCAGCAACTTTAAAAAGCAACTCTTCTCTGAGAAATGACTCTGTAAAAATGGTATTGTGAGGTTTTACATTTATCATCTCACTAATTCCCATAGCAAATTTGCTCAGTTTATAAATAAAACGATAAGTCACTACGAGCTCTACAGACTACCTACCTTCTGAAAGCTAAAATAGGTTCTTTCCTTCTCATGCAGCAGCACCAGTAATTAAAGATCTGCAGGCCAAATTATACCTTTAGTTACATCTGTGCAACCACATTTGCTTTGATTTCAGTTGTTCATAGTTTGGGGCTTCCCATCCGTATACTTCTAGTTACACAAGGGGAGTATGTTTCCATGGAGCATTCAACACCCAGGGGCGTTTACTGAAGTAATTCTCCCTTTCCCTAATCCCTCAGACACAAAGGGATTTCATCTTCTCATGAAGCAATAGAGAGAAATAACAGTGCTTTGGGGACTAAAGGCTACTGTCAATTTGTCTATGTGGTACCACTGGGAGAATTGCTGAAGGAGAGAGCCCAGCAAAATGATGAGAATAGAATGAAGATTTTGCTCTTCCCTAGCCATCCCCCAGTTGAGCTGCTGTTGATGCTGGCTGACTATGAAGAACTCAGTGTAGGACTTCTTAGTGTCTAGCAACTATGATGGTGGTGGTAAGAGCCACAGTGTGAAGCCCTTGACTCCTTCTCCCTGCCCCCCCAAAATAATCATTTATAGCTTGTGATGTTTTTATTTTAAAGGAAAAGCTCCAGCATAGTGATCTTTTTACATTTGAAAGGCTATCTTGTCAATAAAAAGAGTGGGGATTTGTTTTTCCCCCACCACAAACTTAGAATAGGGGGCGTAGGGGTCCTACCACTTGTCAGCTCTCGCATAATTGTAACTCCCTTAGGTAACTAACACTTCAATCTCTAATACCCAGGGGTCTAATTCTGTGAACACTTCATTTAATGCAGTTCTAGTAGCCCCATCTCAAAAAGATATACTAGAATTGGGAAAGGTGTGGAGAAGGGCAAACAACTTCCATATGAAGAGAGATTAAAAAGACTGGGACTGTTCATCTTAGAAAAGAAATGACTATGGAGGGATAAGATAGATGTCTATAAAATCATGAATGTTGTAGAGAAAATGAATAGAGATGTGTTATTTACCCCTTTACATAACACAAGAACCCGGGGTCTCCCAATTAAATTAATAAGCAGCAGGTTCAAAATGAACATAAGGAAGTACTTCTTCACATAATGCACAGTCAACCTGTGGAACTCATTGCCAATGGATGTTGTGAAAGCCAAAAGTATAGCAGGGTTCAAAAAAGAACTAGATAAGTTCATGGATGATAGGTCCATCAATGGGTATGAGCCAAGCTGGTCAGGGAGGGAACCCCATGCCCTGGGCATCCCTAAACCTCTGATTGCCAAAAGCTGGGAATTGGCAATAGGGGATGGATCACATGATTATTACCTGTTCTGTTCGTCCCTCTGGAATATCTGGCATTGGCCATTGTCGGAAGACAGGATACTGGGCTAAATGGACCATTGGTCTGACCCAGTATGACCATCCTTATGTTTCATTAACTCAAAGCAGCAAGCATCAAATACAATCTAACTGCTTCATACTTCAGCTGCATTCAAATGCAAACTCCCTCAGCTGATGAGTCTGGAACTTGATTACCTCAAGACAGTATCTTTCACCTAGTCAGACTCCTAGAACCTAATCCTAAAAGATGACAAAAGTTCCATCTGTTATTACATCAACCTCTGGCCTTTGGTGTCTTCATTTAGAAGCTCTCAGTACTTCAGTTGTACAATCTATTACAACTAATATCCCCAATTTTAAGATAGTTTTTTGTTAATGCTATTTTTTTCTCTTTAAAACCAAGACCTTACTGGTTTAACCAATTTAAGCAACCAAATAGTCCTTTCAACCAATTCTGGGAGCTACAGAAGATTGGTGTCTCCTGGCTCAAGTGAATCTCATTCGATTTCAAACATATTTGACAGAGGGTCAGTGGTGTCTAGAAATGAATCATTGCAGGATTTAAGGACCCACTCTATCATTTAATTGGAGTCCCTGACTGTTTTCTTGAGTGAGCCTTCAGGAGTCTATTGATAAATCCACTCTTGTTGATAGGCTGTGCCATGAACATCCACCCTCATCTGCTTTTGTCTGGAGGATATTATTGCTATCTTTTGAGGGTTCATTCTGAGAAAGTGGGCTGCAGAATATTCTCTAGATCAGGCCTGCACAACATGCGGCCCGGGGGCCGCATGCGGTCCGCGTGGGCTCACTGTGCAGTCTGCGGGGGGGTGAGTAGGTGGGCTCACTGTGCGGCCCAAAATCTGGGACTGTGTCCATTGGTCCTTTTCGCTGCTTGTCTCTGGGCTGGGGGTTGTCCCAATGCTGCAAAGAGGGTGTTCCCAAAGGAAGGTGCTTGCTTCTAACCCCCGAGGCCGTCAGTATGTCTGCTCTTCTCTAGTCAGCCCACTTGACAAGTTTGATTGTCCTTGGTCTGGTTCCCATCCCCTCTCCAAGGGTTGCAGCTGTCTGGAGGTGCCTGCCTTCCACACCTTCCTCATTCACACCTCATTCATTCAACAGGGCAATTGAATACAAAGTGTGTGTGTGGGGGGGGAGATCTTATTCTACTTCTAGCAAAAAGACATTTTTCTTTTACCTTAATTATACTACCTTAGGGGCCCGCTATAACATATTACCAAGGTTCAATACAAAGTCATATAAAAGTTATACAAAAATGCATAATGCAGAGATTTATCCACAACTGCATTGATTGACTGTTGTGTGCAGTAATATAGTGACCCCTGGGGGGTTAAGAGGGGTGGGGCCGAGCGGGAAGGGGGACGGGTCCTATTTTACTGCTGTGATCTGGTCACCCTATGCGCGCTGTTTCTTTCCTCCTCTACAGGCTTCCACACCCCAGCGCTGGGGAAGGAGGGGTTGTTTCCGCAGGGTGGGCAGCGCTGGGGGGGGGCGGGGTGTTTCCATGGATCCGGGGGGTTTCGGCCCTCAGCTGTTTTCTTTGGAGTAATATGGCCCTTGCAGCTTTACGAGTTGTGCAGGCCTGCTCTAGATTGAGAATAGTCTGTTGGAGACTCTGAGTCCTTTCTGTTTCTGAAGTGGAGGGTTACCCAGTCTATCAGCTCTCTGTGGCCTTCTGTTAAAACGCTCTGATTTCCCACCCCACTTCTGCATAGTGTGGCGGGGAAATAATCTTCCTCAACAGCAAAGGATTTTTCAAACTATTTTTTAAACACTTCTTAGTGGCTGTAGCTGACACTGAAGAAAAGGGATCCATCTCATCCTGTCTTTGAAATGTCTTTGTTCTTCTTGGATACTTGCCCTTGCCATGTTCTTGTCACAAATACTAATATGTGTGTGGGGGGGTTTCTATTAGTGTGATATTATTCTTTGTTTTACCATAGTGCCTAGAACCCCTAAGTCATGGACCAGGATCCCATTGTACTAAGCACTGTACAAACAGAACATAAAGACAGTCCCTCCCCCAAAGAGCTCATATCTATTACAGGTATCCTTCCAATGGCTGTGGCCCTTCATTATTAACCAGTTTTACTCTTGGGTCCTCCCTGCTTCACCGGAGCAAATTACTAATCCTAACTTTGCACTCCTTAGGGGTTGGGTCGAAGAATCCTGTGGCAGCTGCACCCAGATTTCTTTCAAGTGGTGCTGGGTGTGTTTATCACTGGATTCCTCATTTTAGGAATCGAACCCTTCAATTGATAAGAGCACAGGCGAGTTTCTGCACCTGAATGGATTGCTGTTGAGGATAAGGGCTCCATGAGGGTGCAGCAGTCCATGCATTTGCTATAAATTGCAGGATTAGAGTAAATAAGGTCACACAGGTTTTCATGTGAGCAGCAAGATTATAAAGGTAAATTAATGGTGGCATCTGCATCTCTTGCTGACTGATATTGTCACCAATTTTAATTTTTTTTCCCACCAAACTTGATGCTGCCTTGGTCTAACAGGGCCAGCAGTCTCTTTGTTTCTTCAGTGGCTTTGCATTCTGTGACCTCCAGCAGAGACCAAAACATTTTAAGTCCTGATGAATGCCATCTATGTTCTGTGATATGATGCAAGAGCCAAAGGGTAAGTTGGAATCCTGCCATTACAGGAACTATGTGACCTGTGAAGATCTGATATGATAGGTGGTGGAGCTTGTTTGTCCTGGTTTGTTTATTTTCTTGTCTATTACTTGCTGCTGTACTTTGGAATTAGAGAAGAGTAGCTATAATAACAAACCTCTGAACTGGAACTGAACTTCATCTTAAATGAGACTAATTTAACACATTGATTCATGTATGTAAAGAGGCGGTAAGAAAATTGGAATGTATCCATCCAATCCAATTATTTGTTCCTTATCCTAAACAAGGATTAAGATGTATGGGAAAATAATAGCTTACTCATTAAGAAAACACAGGAATTGATGACATGGAAAAATTCACAGATGTAAAATACAGCTGCAGAGCATCTGATTTTTTAAAAACACTAGTGTCTACTCCAGTCACACACACCACAGTAGGTGGTGGTGAGAGACTGTGTGATAAACTGCAGAACCAAGTGATAAAATGTTGACCTGCCCTCTGTGCCCAGTAAGCCATCTCCCCTGGAACTACTACTAACCTTCCAAATCTAAAAGCAGCCTCAAACAACGCCTTAAAAAATAAGCCACAAACAAACCCTTTCCTCCCGCAAGAATTACACTGGTGTGAGGCCCAGGTCAGGTTACATTCAGTCCTGGACCAGTGATTGGTGAATGGTGTAAGAACATGCATCATGACAGGGCTAGAAACAGAAACTTTTATCACTGAAAAGGGTGAGAATCCCTGCTTTCAGCCAGGATACAGCAATCTGTTTCTAGTCCTGAGATATTGGACCCTAAAAGTATGAATTTTTTTTGTATAGAAAACCTATGTTAATTTAAATTACAAATATCTGCTTATGTAATGAAAGACTGTACCACAAGACATATCCAATTTAGGTTGCAATGCTAACTTTAATGCTGGCATTTTTTTCTTTTTAGTACTAAGCTTTGCAGTCTTAATTATTTTAATAGTTTTTTAAAACAGAATTTCCAGTGATGACATTTTAAAAAGAGAACTGAAAAAACAAAAATTCCAGCACACGCAACTATAATATCCTCCTTGCATGGGGTGTCAACTGAGTTTGACCCTGAAATCTTCGTACCTGTAGTACAGACCTCCACTATTTGAGCTAAAGCAAGTAACTGGTAGTAACAGCAGTAGTCTGTTAACTCTGTGGACTAGTCAGGAGAAGGGAACACGACCCACACTGTGTAAATGAGTTACAATCCAGATCCTCAAAGGTATTTAGGATCTTAACTTCCACTGATTTCAATGGAAGTAAGGGAGTCCAAATACCTTTGGATCTGTACCTACGTGACTATTTTCCAGACCGCAATGAAATGCTGGCAATCAGGAATCCTGGATTCTATTCCTGGCTCTGGGAAGGGAGTATTTTCTAGTGGCTCATCTGCTAATTTACATGCTCACTCATCGGTATGTCAAACAGCTTTTTGGAGGATAGGCAGGAGTAACCTTTTCTGGTACACAGCATAGCCAACAACACAGATTTGCCACCTTTATTCTACGAGGCAGTGTGGCTAAGCAAATAAGACTGGAGACTGCCTTATAAAAGACTTGGGATCTCTTGGAGACAGCTCTCCCAGAAGTGACTTCGTGCATCTGCTCTGAACTCTGATTCTCAGTTACCTTTTCTTTAAGAAGTGAGTTAAATATCACTTCCCTCTACCTTATGAGGTAGTCATGAGGCCAGTCTGTAATAAGGCCTGAGAAATGTACAGAATTATTAACACAAGCAGGGCTTAAATTCAGCCAGAGCTGTCCAGAGCAGAGCTCCAGTAAATATATTCAACCCCTATGGAGTTTTTATAGCATGTTGAGGGGGAGGGATAAGGGGGGTTTCCAGGAAATACTCTATGAGAATTTAAACCCTGAACACAAGTCTGTGGAAGAAAAGAGATTACAACACATGGTCTCCTGGCTTCCAGCTTAGCGCACTTCTCTTAGGGTACGTCTATACTACAGAATTAGGTCGAATTTATAGAAGTCGATATTTTAAAACCCGAATTTATGGAATCGATTGTGTGTGTCCCCACACACAAGCGTTAAGACCATGAGGTCGATTGACTGTGTCCACAGTAGCGGGGCTAGCATCGACTTTCGGAGCATTGCATTGCGGGTAGCTATCCCACAGTTCCCGCAGTCTCTGCCGCCCATTGGGATTCTGGGTTGCGATCCCAAAGCCTGATGGGGCAGAAAACATTGTCGCTGGTGGTTCTGGGTACATGTCATCCCTCCCTCCGTGAAAGCAATATTTTGCTAAAGGGTACTTTGATGAGGAAGCTCAGTAGGATTTAGGAGCATGCTCAGTGCAGATGGAACATTCAGTTGAAAAACAAGGGTAAAAATAGTTCTATTGAATGTATGCAAATGGTGATTTTTTTTTTAAAGGACATTAACACTGCCAAATCTGCATAGCTGTTCATGGAGACAGCAAATGACACCTATCTTACCCCAAGACTATCCCCATGCTCCAAATCCCTGATGGGCTAGAGCTCTTCAAAAACAAATGGCTGGAAACAATTTTAATATTGCCAAAAACTATGTATTTTTCACTAACCTCAATCTGAGAAGAGGCTGAACTGTTTTGGCTCAGATTTTTTTTTTTAAATTAACTTGAGGAAGAGATCATGCATGGAAAATTTCAGCTGGAACAGTTTGTCACAGCTATAACCCCTGTTTTCAGCTGCTTGTAATAGAAAGTGTTGAGCAACGTTAACTTATAATATTCCTTTGCATCCTGCCTATAATAGCAAAACCATGCTAGTGACTCCATAGTTAAGTATGCACTGAGAGCTCCATAGCAAACCTTATTTTGACATACTCTTAACGATTACCCCCAAAATTGCTTTGAATAAACAACTTGCTTGAAAATGTTTAATGTAGGTCAGTAGAACACACTTTTCAGAATACTTCATAACCTTAGTATTTGTAGTTTTCACATACTAGTTAATAAAATGTAGTACACTCTTAAAATTCTGATGTGATCTCAGGATTTTTGCAGTCTTTATTTTCTTAGCATAGTCACACTTCTAAATCCCCAAATTAGAACACAAATACTTGGGGCTGTAGATTTGAGCACAGTATACTTAATAGAACTTTTGGACTTTTTTTAAATAGAGAAAAGTAACAACTGTGTTTATTAAATGAATCCCTGCCAATGAAGCCAGCCAAAATGTAGATGGGATTTAGGGTGACCAGACAGCAAGTGTGAAAAATCGGGACGGGGGTGGGGTAAAAGGAACCTATATAAGAAAAAGACCCAAAAATCGGGACTGCCCCTATAAAATCGGGACATCTGGTCACCCTAATGGGATTTCACCAGCATTCGAAGATGTGTACTGGGAGAGAAAAGGGGTGTTATCCAGTATGCAAAGAAATACATTCTAGTTAGTATTCTCTTTAAATAAGGTGGTTTGTCTCCTTCCATTCCCCCTCAAAACTGTCCTCTCCACTCCCTTATATACCCATCTGCTACTTGACTCTATTCATTCAGTCTTGTCCCCAATAAATCTAAATAATCTGTGGATGTTGATGAGTAATCATTCCAATAGGACCAGAGCTCTCTGCCCACACTTCTGCCCCCTCATTGTCTTTCAACACCCGACCTCCCTCACTCCCTCCTACCCTTCCTTCCTAGACTCCTAAAATCTCCCTCAATCACCTCCATTCCCCAATAACTCTTCTGCAACAAACTTTCTCCTGCCTTCCCTGTGCTGTTGTCTACACCTCACCAGTTTTTGGAAACTTGGGAAACTGTCTGCACTTGAAGAACAGGTTGGCCATATTCGAACTAAACAAATTGGCCTTGTGTGTATAGATTTTTCAAAAGAGCAGGATTAAATAGGTGTCTCTTTACACCCAGGGCCAGATGCTTTTTGCCATCCCCTAGGTCAAAAGCCTAGAAAAACAGATGTGCTTTGAAGGTCAACAGACTTGTGTTGTGGTCTGTCCTAACAAGGTGGGGATGGGGTGGAGAACATCAAAGTTGTGTTTTTATAACATTATTTGGTCTCCTCTTGGTCCCATTTATAACAATGCACTGTATATACCACCACTGGGGGGGGGGGGGGAGGGGGAGGGAAGAGGGAACAAACACTCCTCACTATCAATAACTCACTTTAAATCTTAACAATGGTTCTTCTACTTTTAGAGGCTGTAATTATTCAAAGTGCTTTACAGTATTAAAAGGGCACAATTTAAATATCACACTTCTGTCTGAAAATTTTGACCTGCTCTAGTTACAAAAACCATCTAAGATCATTATAAAGGCTAGTGATTTCCCCTCTATTTCTGTTGAGTTTGTACATTTGGACAATGCTTCCTTCTGTTTCATGCTTTGGTCTGTATTATCACAGTTGTTTCTGCAGGCCTTTCAGATAGTGCCAGGGAAGAAAAAAAGCACTTCAGAAAAAAGGAAAGTATGATTGTAAACTCCACAACTGACCTTGCAACTCCAGGGCAGAGGCAGATTCTGACATTTTATAAAATATATATGTAATTGACTAAATTCCAAGACCACAGTGTCTCTCATTATCCCCATTTTACAGATGGAAAAAATGGAGGCCCAGAACAGTAAGTAACTTGCTTAAGATTGCTGTCACACAAGGCGTGATTTGCCACTGCTATGAGCTGTGTGTTGCCATTATCACTGGCGTAAGCTGAGTGTAAAATACTGCCATGCTAACTTGCAGTGTGTTTTGTTTTTCCCAGTAAGGGCTGTGCACAGAGGTAACTGACCACACTAACTGCAAGAGCAAGGATGCACTGCTCCCAGGAAGAATCTGTCCCCAGCACATGCTTACACACATGGTGTGACAAAGGGTCCTGTGGCACCTTATAGACTAACAGAGGTATTGAAGCATAAGCTTTCGTGGGTGAATACCCACTTCTTCGGATGAAACATCCAAAGTGGGTATTCACCCACGAAAGCTTATGCTTCAATACCTCTGTTAGTCCATAAGGTGCCACAGGACCCTTTGTCGCTTCTACAGATCCAGACTAACACGGCTACCCCTCTGATACTTGACACATGGTGTGGTATCCCCACCCCCAACACACATACACAGGCACAGTGTGGTATCCCTTCCCCCCAACACACACACACACAGAGTGGTATCCGCTCCCCCCAACACACACACACACAGAGTGGTATCCGCTCCCCCCAACACACACACACACAGAGTGGTATCCGCTCCCCCCAACACACACACACACACACACACAGTGGTATCCGCTCCCCCCAACACACACACACACAGACACACACAGAGTGTGGAATCCGCTCCCCCCCCAGTGTGGGATCCGCAACCCCCCACAACCAACACACACACACACACACTCTCTCTCATCTCCCCCCCCCGGAGGCCCAAACCGCCCCAGGGGGGGCAACACGGGCCCCCGGGGCCCAGGCCGCGGCCCGGGGGCGCTGTGCGGAGCGGGGAGGGAGGCCGGGCCCGCCCGGCCGGCGGGGAGGAGGCGGAGACAGGGCCCCGAGCCCCGCCCCGTCGCTCCCGCCCGCCTCCCCCCGGAATAATCCCAATATTTACCCGGCAGCAGGCGCCCGCGGCCCCCCGCCCGCCGACCGATCCCCCGCGCCCCGGCCCCCGCTCCGCCCCGCCCCGCCCCGGCGGGCCGCTGCCTGCATGTATTTGCTGCCCTCCGCGCCGCCGCCCAGCCCCGCCGCCCTCGCCAGCCCGGCGCGCTGGATGCAGGTGAGCTGGGCCGGGGGCCTGCTGGGGGAGGGGGCGGCGAGCGCGGCCTAGCCGCCCGGGGCGGGCGCGCGCGCGGAGGCGCCAGGCGGCCGCGCGGGGCCGGGCCTGCCCCGGAGGGGGGAGGGGGCCGCTCGCCGCCCCGCGTTAATGAAGGGTCTCGCGGGGGCGGGGCAGCGCGGCCATTGGCGGGTGTGCGCGGCCGGGCGCCAGGCCCGCCGTCGCCGCCGCCGCCGCTCCGGCCTTGGCCCAGCGCGGCCCCCCGGCCTGTGGCCGCCCCAGCCCGCGCCTGGCGTGTCACACGTGGCCCGAGCCCAGAGCTCGGCCCCGGGGAGGCGCTGGGGGTGGTGGGGGGGGAGCCGTCAGCGCTCGCTCCTGCTGGGGGGGGGGGAGCCCTGCCCATCCAAGGCTTGGTCCCGACAGCTGCTGAGCGCCCTGGCACGTCCCGGGGCGGGGGGGGGACGAGTGTCGGGGGCTCAGGAAGTTTGGGGATCAAGTCCCCCGGCTGTACAGGTGGCCCTGCAACCCTAGGTCTTCATAGGGAATTACTTTAGTGGGGGGCTCTTTGTCCCATGTCTCCGTCCAGTCCCAAATCTAACTTTTAGTAGCTGACGCTGCCAGTTGTCATCAGTACAACTGTTCCCAGGGAGACTTCTGACACTTGTTTTATATTCAAGCTGGTTTTGTGATACTAAACCTCATAGGGGTTGTTGTCCTAACCCAGTGGTTCCCAAACTTTAACAACCTGTGAACCCCTGCCACTAAAATGTCAAGTCTCGCGAACCCCCTCCTAAAAATGACTATTTCCAGGGATTTTCTCCTTTACCTGAATATAAATTATAAAAGCAGTGATCTTGGAAATATAACATTTGGTTTATGACATGCTTATTACACACTATTTATTATTATTATTTATCATTACAGTATTTTTATTACATTATGAAAACGGCAACAGTCTCCCAAGATCTCACTTTCATAGCTTGTATCACTTTGAATAACCCTGTTATAAGACAAGGCTCCTATGTTTCATCAAGGAGTATCTGAGGTGAAACAGCGGGAAGGTATTTAAGAAGTCAACTCGAAGAGTTCCTCCTACACAAGCATTCAGGTGTTGAGCAGTCCAGGCAAACAACGCACCTTACAACAAAGCTTAAACTTGTTCTTCGTAATAATTTAAAAAACAATACTAGCTACCTATTTAATTTTAAAAACAGCAAAAAACATCCATCTCCCTTTCCATTTCTTGTAAGGAGTCTTGACGTTTAAATCACCTCAGTGTGATAGATATGTTTGCTTTGATCTGCTTAGCTCTTGGAAGTCCTGGGGTCCCCAGGGACAGCTCTGTCCGCCATTAGGGAATTTTTCCCCGAGAACCCCCTGTAACATTTCACGAACCCCCAGGGGTTCACGAACCCCAGTTTGGGAACCACTGTCCTAACTGGTAATACTGGTTTTCTTAGTTCCTTAGTGTAGAAAGTTTTAAAAATCTCGTTTTTAAATTGTGTATTTGTGTTGATAAATGCAAAGTAATGCACATTTGAAAACATAATCCCAAGTGTGCATATACAATGATGGGGTCTAAATTGGCTGTTCCCACTCAAGAAAAAGATCTTGGTGTGATTGTGGATAGTTCTCTGAAAACATCCACTCAGTGTGCAGCGGCCGTCAAAAATGCAAACGGAATGTTGGGCATCATTAAGAAAGGAATAGATAAGACAGAAAATATCATATTGCCTCTATGTAACTCCATGGTGCACCCACATCTTGAATACTGAGTGCAGATGTTGTGACCCCCTCTCAAAAAAGGTATATTGGAATTGGAGAGGGTTCAGAAAAGGGCAACACAAATTATTAGGGGTATGGAATGGCTGCCATATGAGGAGAGATTAATAAGATTGGGACTTTTCAGCTTGGAAAAGATGACTAAGGGGGGATATGATAGAGGTCTATAAAATCATGACAGGTGCAGAGAAAGTAAATAAGGAAGTGTTATTTACTCATAATGCAAGAACTAGGGGTCACCAAATGAAATTAATAGGCAGCAGGTTTAAAACAAACAAAAGGAAGTATTTTTTCACACAACGCACAGTTAACCTCTGGAACTCCTTGCCAGAGGATGTGAAGGCCAAGAATATACCAGGGTTCAAAAAAGAAGTAGACAAATTCATGGAGGATAGGTCCATCAATGGCTATTAGCCAGGACGGGCAGGAATGGTGTCCCTAGCCTCTGCTTTGCCAGAAGCTGGGAATGTGTGATGGGCTAGATCACTTAAGGATTACCTGTTCTGTTCATTCCCTTTGGGCACCTGGCATTGACTGCTGTCGGAAGACAGGATACTGGGCTAGATGGACCTTTGGTCTGACCCACTATTGCCGTTCTTATGGTCTTATGTTACAATAGCAGCCAGAGGTTAGGCACTGTAGAAATATGTGGTAAAAACACAGGTCCTGCCCTATAGAGCTTACCATTGAGGCAATGACAACTCGGTATGATAGATGAGACAAACAGGGGCGAGGACAAGGTGGCAATGGAGGAATGTTTTCACTTAGGCTATGACTACACTTCAGCCTATGTCGGCATAACTTGTGTCGCTCAGGTGTGTGGGGAAAAAACACCCTCCTGAGTGATGTAAGTTACACTGACATAAGCAGTTGTGTGAACAGCGCTACATTGGTGGGAGAACTTTTCCCGCCGACATAGCTTCTGCTGCTCGCGAAGGTGGTTTTATTATGCCCATTGGAGAGCTCCTGTCAGCATAGAATGTCTTCACCAGACACACTGCAGTGGTGCGGCTGTATTGGTACAGTTGCGGTGCTGTATGTATAGATATGGCCTTAGATTAGCTTGCCACTTGCCTACCTGTCATCAGTTTGTAGTGTTTCTGCAGGCACTGTTCTGCAGACGTCATGGTTAAACTTGAGTTTTAAGGAGAGTTTTGGTGGCGGCTAAATTAGCCACTTTTCAAATGTGTAGGGGGAATTTGTGCCAGGTGTGGGAGTGTCACCGAAGTACATAGTTGTTTGTGGGAGAAGTTGACTAATGTAGTAAAGACTGGCAGAGTTGGTGATGTAAGCTAGTGGCTCTGGTAAGTGCGGGTGGCTTCAACTATGAACAGCCCTTAAGGTCAGGATAATGAGCACATATTTGATGCTATAGGGAGGGGGGAATCTAGTGGACCGACAAATGGGTGTATGATATGAATGAAGTGTGAAGACTTTAGCAGCAGCATTTTGAATTGACTTGAGGATGGCAAATGTGCAGTAGTCTAGAGGCTACAGAAGAAGAGACTGCATTATGAAGATGTGATATACAGGGCCTAGATAAGATGTATTGCTTCAGCAGTCAGAAGAGAGCAAATACATACTGCTGTGTTGAAGAAAGTTTTTCTCTAATGTAGTGGCGTACATACTTGAGTCATGATCCTGCGAATGCTTAAGCATGTGCTTAACTTAGCATGTGTGAGTACTCTCATTGACGTCTGCATGAAGTTAAGCATGTGCATAAATATTAGTAGGATGGGGCCGTTGCTAGTTAACATGTATGGATGTCTTTACATGTCCTAGACATCTTTCATATTAGAGAGGTGGATTCTCTCATTTATCCGATTCTCCAGAGCATCCCAGTAGATGGAATTAGCATCACTTTTAAATGACTGGAGGAACACCATCGACTAGACCAGTGTTTTCTCAGCCTGTGGTTCATGGATCTTTGGGGGTCTGTGGACTATATCGAAGGGATCTGCGAAAGGCTTAGACCGAAAACTGAACAGAATTCAGCTATATATACAGACAGATTTCCAAAGGGGTCTGTACCTCCAATCAAATTCTTCTAAGGGTCTGTGAATGAAAAAAGATTGAGAACCACTGACCTAGACTTCAGGCTCAAAACTTAGATTTTGTAAATAAAATGTTGAAAAACCTAATATGAATAGAAATATTTTCACAAATTTTTAATTCAGTGAAGACTCTTCTATGTAAAGGGATATATCTTTAATTTTTGTTCTTTTTAAGTTAAAAAGTAGCTTAGGTACTACACTGCTTCTGAGTTCCTCTGACAGTTTTTGTGCTTTATAACCACATTTTCCACATAGCTGGTTGTAAGGCCCACATGAGCAGGAAGACAATAACAATGTAAAACTTAAAGAAACTAAAATAAGCCAATTTTTAGCTAACCTTTTAGTTACAGTTATTTTAAATGTTACTTGCCTGAGAATATTTTATCTACTATCACAAAGTTTTTAACAATTTGAGTTCAGTGTCTAAGCATTTGCTGCAGGGTGCTGTGATTCCAAACAGTGTTCTTGTGCATGAGAACTTGAAAGTTAAATTGACAAAGGCCTTGTCTACATGCAAAAAAAATTTTGGTATAACCCTGCCCTGTACAGACTCTCTTATTTCTGTATAATATTGCATTTTTGGTTGATCTTAAACCTATTCCCAAGCGTCAAAACTAAATTGAAAAAAGCCACTCTTTTACAAGTGTGTCCACACAGAGGGATTATACCTGCATAACTGAAAACTTTCCTGTGTAGACAAGGCCTAAATAAAAGTGATAGCAAACCGTCTAATTTCAGCCCCTGCCACCACTTTAGAGAAAGAAATGCAAAAACAGATAGCTTTAGTGGCAAAAGGTAAAGCTGGTTTTTTTTACTGTTTTTAATAATGAAGTTGCTACTAGTGACAGAGAGTTGGGTTTTTTTTGTGGTTTTTGTAAAGTTCGTTTCTAATTTGGGGGGTCAGGAAATGGACACTGTCTCATTAAGCATGAAATATGGCCCCACACATGCTACTATGACAGTGGGTTTCACTTTTCCATTCTGTTCCTTAAAATGTGCATTGATAGTGACATTCTTAAGTTCACAGAAAAATGTGAATCTGATAAAATTCAACTAATGTTTGTCTTGGTTTAATTATTTTACAGTTATAAATTATTATGACGGCAGTACTTTACAAAAGGTAATTTAAACGCTGAAACACGAGGGTTCACTTATATTTGTGGCCTACTTTGTGGTGAAAACAAGTGCAGCAACCTGATCTAATTTCCTGTGCTTAGCTTGCATGGTACATTATGCTTCATACATTTGATTCAATAGTTATTCGGTGCAAACAACTCATTAAGAACCCTGGTATTGTGAATGGTCACCCTTAAATCTTCTGTTTAGCGGAGAAGAAATTTACTTCTGTAGTTTTGGTAGTATTGATCCAGAATAGATCAAAATGGATACTTC
Organism: Macrochelys suwanniensis; assembly: GCA_033296515.1. Taxonomy (NCBI): domain Eukaryota; kingdom Metazoa; phylum Chordata; order Testudines; family Chelydridae; genus Macrochelys; species Macrochelys suwanniensis. The sequence goes on along the minus strand of CM065779.1, from coordinate 19,524,052 downwards.
TCTGACTTATTGCCCTTCACTGGTCTCATAGAGATTACTCCACCATATGCATGACCTGGACTTTCATGTTGAGTCTGATTCATCCTAACAAAGCTCAGCTCAGCTCAGGCATAAGATCTACTTGCCCATTATCTTTAAAGATGATTGAAGACAATAATAAAGTAATGACATTTTGTTTGGGTGTTCAAGGCAGTTTTGCAAAGCCGTGTTGACCAATGCATATCTAGTGTACCATACACCCTTGCTATAACAAATGAGTCAGGATCCAAGCCATTTGTTCATTATAGCCAGGGGTTTATTATAGTGAAAGAGCCCTGCCGGTGCGGGGGTCGCTGACAACTCCTCCAGCGGGGCTTGAGGTGGGATCGGGGGATGGGGTTCATTATAGTGGAAGGTTCATTATTATGAAGGGCATTATAGCGAGGGTGTACTGTGGTTTGTAATTCCTTTACACAGAGATAATTTTGTCCTCTTCACAACTAGTAGCAGGTGAGGATTGTAATGGTCCTCTTTATGTAACCTACTATACTTGGGGAGCCCGACTATAGTTGCATCTCCATTTCTGCAGTTTTCTTTTTGTTTTTCATCTATCAGGACTGTTTCCTTTTAGTTTAGTTTTGCAGAATTTAATCTGAAACTCTGAAGGACAATGTGAATAGATAGGTATCTTGAGAATCTTCAACTATGTTTACCCTGACTCTGTCCTTGAGGACTGAGGCTTTACCATGGTAAGATAGGAGTGTAAATGTTAATCATCTAGTTGTTAGACAAGAGGTACGTTTGGTGATGGCATAGCTTTTCTGCAGTTGTGGGAGTGTGAAGCTTTACAGCTTCTGTTTGAAACCTCGAGTTTTAGTGTAGACTAAAATTTGACTTGAAGGAAGTGATAGGTTAGTTTGTCCTTTGCATCCTCAATCCCTTCCACTGTAAATGGAAACTTGTTAATTTTTGGCTTGCAGAATGTTGTTGCGTGCTAACAGCTGAAGTGGGAGATGTTATAAAACTTTGGCTTATTTTGGGTGTTGGCAGTGTTTTTATTTCCTTTGTGTCATATAGTTTTTCATTAACTATTAATTTTTCTATCATAATCTTTACAAAGATAATTAATTTACTTAAGTTTGCCTAGCCCCGCACTGTAGAAACTTCAACATTAACATTAAATTCACACCTCTTTTTAAAAAATAAAGCAGAGTTTTCTCTGAGCAGTACCTGGAGCTAGAATCATAGAACTGGAAGGGACCTCCAGAGGTCATCTAGTCCAGTCCCCTGCACTCAAGGCAGGACTAAGTATTCTAGACCATCCCTGACAGGTGTTTGTCCAATCTGCTCTTAAAAATACCCAATGATGGCGATTCCACAACTCCCTAGGCAATTTACTCCAGTGGTTAACCACTCTGACAGGAAGTTTTTCCTAGTGTCCAACCTAAACTGCGCTAGCTGCAATTAAAGCCCTTTGCTTCTTGTCCTATCCTCAAAGGTTAAGAAGAACAATTTTTCTCCCTCCTCCTTGTAACAGCCTTTTATATACTGGAAAACTTTTATCATGTCCCCTCTGTCTTCTCTTCTCCAGACTAAACAAACCCAATTTTTTCAATTTTCCCTCATAGGTCATGTTTTCTAGACCTTTAATAATTTTTGTTGCTCTTCTCTGAATCTTCTCCAATTTGTCCACATCTTTCCTGAAATGCTGCAACACAATACTCCAGTTGAGGCCTAATCAGCGCAGAGTAGAGCGGAAGAATTACTTCTTGTGTGTTGCTTACAATACTCCTGCTAATACATCCCAGAATGATGTTTGCTTTTTTTGCACCAGTGTTACACTGTTAACTCCTATTTAGCTTGTGATCCACTATGACCCCCAGATCCCTTTCTGCAGTACTCCTTCCTACGCATTTTGCATGTGTGCAACTGATTGTTCCTTCCTAAGTGGAGTACTTTGCATTTGTCCTTATTGAATTTCATCCTATTTACTTCAGACCATTTCTCCAGTTGGTCCAGATCATTTTGAATTTTAATCCTAAAACTAAGCTGGAGATGGAATCTTTTGTCGTAAACTGAAGGAGAAACATTGGAGAAAATGTTTCATTTGCACTCTGGCATTAGTAATGTGTTTTACTCCAAAACAGACTGCGACGGGATCCCCGGGGTACAACCGGTAACTGGTGTACTGCTGTGCCCCCTTAGCTCTCCAGCCTGGGCTGTCTCTCTCAGTGCTTTGCTAGTGACAAGCAGCAAACCCCTCAGGGTGCTGTTATCACTTAGCACAACAGCAGGTGGAGGTCCACACCTAGATACATTGTGTGAATGCTCCCATAGCTACTCACGAATCACACAGAGAAAGGCACCAGCAAATCTTCCCAGCCCCCACCTTTGCACCCCCAGAATATATCGCCTTGCCCTAGTCAGAAGCCTGACCAGTATAAGTTCGTTTCTCAGTCCGCCCCTTCCTCGATATGGAGTGGACACACACTAGCGTTTGTAAACTGAACTGAGATTTCCCAAGCACTTCAACCAGAACACACTGTTTTAGGTAAAATGTAAAACAGATTTATTAATGACAGAAAGGTAGATTTTAAGTGGTAGGCACAAAAGGTCAGAGATAGTTACCAAAGAAAATAAAAGGGGATTGCGGTATTGTAGATCTATCCTATGCAGTACCACCAAAACTCTGGCCCTGGCATTCATAATCTTTCACATTATGTCACCTGCACAAATCCATCTTTGCTTAGTAGTCACTCTAAAATTGTCATCTGATGGGCTGTGTGAAATGTTTGGATTCAGTTCAGTTCGTGGTTGACAAGCTCCACTACAATTGGCAGCTTTGGTGTTCTTATCAGAGGAAATTAAAGATTGAAATGACAAGGACACTGAACTACCCTTTTACTAATAGGGCAGGTCACCCCTCCCAGTAAGGGTTGAGGTGCACTGACACGTACGCTTGGGGAAGCTTGCTTAGCCAGAACGTGTCTGCTTACCCACAGAGCTACTTTATTCAGGGTTGTCAGTCTGGCATCCTTGACCAGCACTAAAATGAAGCAGGGGTCTGACAAGGTTGGGAGGAGTACCGTGTGTGCCTGTAACTCGACTGTCGTCATGCATATGCACAAGGGGACAGAATTAAGATTGCATGGGCAACGTTACTTCTAGCATTTCCTAACTTGAGAGCTTGACTTTGCAACCTTAAACTTTGCTGGTTTTTTTGGTTTTAGTTATTTCTCTTAGAATGTAGGCACCTTGACATCCCAACTGTGGATGGAATTTGTTTGAACTGTCAGAGCTCTTATGAAGATAACTATCTAGCAAGATTTATTTTTCTAATTGTGTATCTGCAGTTCAGCAAAAGCAATCTCATGGGTTACTAAAAATATTGGACTCTAACTGTAGCCTAGGGAACAAGTGAAATACTCATTTTTAAAACCTGAACAAAAAACTGACCATTTCTGACGTGCATTGTTCTCCATATGTCTGAAATCTTCCCATGTCATATTTGTGTTTGCTAATTTTTCCTGTGGGAGGAACCATTTTATGGAGGATGCTCCTGGATTTTTATATCATGCCCAAGTGTGCTTGCATAGGTCCTTTCACTCACTGAAAGAGGTGGTTTGAAAATGGAAGCACTTATTTGACCTCCAAGGATATATTTTTATCTGCTTTTATTACATGTGAAAATACGAGCAATTTAAATTATTGCAGTACTTCTTCATGACTGCTAGGAAAACTTGTAGTCGAACTTTAAATTATACCACCATAAACTCAGATTTCTTTGGACAGAAAACTATAATACTTTGATGACTTGAGTTTGTTGGTCACAACTTTTTATTTTAATTATATATATTTTTAAATGCAGGATTCTTAGGTCTGGTCTACACTGGTGGGGCGGGGGGTCGATCTAAGATACGCAACTTCAGCTACAAGAATAGCGTAGCTGAAGTCAACGTATCTTAGATCGAATTAAAATTACTTACTTCGGGTCCACGCGGCGCAGGCTCGCTCCCCCGTCGACTCCGCTTACTCCTCGTGCTGAGCTGGAGTTCCGGAGTTGACGGGGAGCGCTTCTGGGATCGATTTATCGCGTCTATATGAGACACGATAAATCGATCCTCAGAAGATCGATCTCTACCCGCCAAATCGGGCAGGTAGTGTAGACAAGCCCTTAGATTGTGTATCAATGATTTTTGTAAGTTTGTTTGAATAGGCTTTTAAAAACAAAAAAGGCTTGTGGGGTGTATTTAGGGTGACCAGATGTCCTGATTTTGGGGGCTTTTTCTTATATAGGCACCTATTATCCCCCACCCCCATCCTGATTTTTTACACTTGCTATCTGGTCACCCTAGGTGCATGCAGTTTGTTTAGCAAAACACTGGAGAGGCAATCATATCAATGAAGTTGGGGTTGAGGGAAAGGAAGGTGCTGTAGAAAACATTGTAAAATAAGTTTTAAACCTGTATATATGTGCAGGTCTGTTGGATCTAGTCCAGGTTTGCTAGTGGATTTACTCCTATGGGAGCATGAATTCTTACTCATGCTTTTCTTCCCTCTTAAAATTCTGTGACTCCTTAGATAATTGCATATGACAATACTTCAAGTGCTCTTGTAACCGGCTTTTCAGTTTAACAGAAAACTTCTGCTATCTTTGTTATAGCCATAAAGATGTATATTTAAATTTCTGTTTCTGCGGATCTGCTATGTACTGTGGGTCTCACTCATCTATCTCTTATTCAGACTAGACTAGCCAGTCTGTCCAACTGAGGTGCTGCTTGCCTAACATCCATTTATTTTACTTCATGACAACTCATTTGGTTTTCAGGTCTTCCTTTATTCCAAAGACTTGTGTGTAAACTGAAGGATGAATAAGCAGTTCTTAGATTTGCCAACTTTGTCATCTTATACACCAAATTGCAACAGTAACAAAAAGCAGCATATAATTGGAGTTTGTCACCTGAGCTGTAAAACAAGGGGTGGTCTTTTTATTCAGGGTTTTGAAGAAGGCCAGCTGCTGTTATCTTCCACAGGTGTCATCTAGCTCTCCGGTAAATCATAGTCCTGGCCCTTTCTTTATTTTCCTTCTCTCTATCCTAAGGGAGTTCCTAAAGTTGTTGAAACATGTAGATGTTTACTTATCACTCTATCCCTTATATAAAACTCTACCTTAATGAAATCTAGGTTGCAGGTAAATCTGTGCTATTAGTTAACTTTATACGGAAGTGGTTTTTTTAATAAAAAAATGTAATGTTAAGATTGCACTCCCAAGCAAACCATTTGAAACAATAATCACAAACTTAACCCAGCTCCAGCACTACTGCAGTCATGTAGAATTTTTGTAATGAGTAGCACAGTAATAGACTTGTTTAGAGTTGAACTTAAGGAAGTGTTTAGTTAATAGAGCATGATGCAATCTGAGTTGTTGACTTCACTTATAATTGATTTATGGACCAGCTGTACAATGCTCTTCCATGAATTTGTCCTGAGTGTTTTGGTTAAATATTTTTATGATGTAGTCCCACAGATTCTAACAGTAGGCCTTCAGTCACTCTGGCAGCTTTGCAGAAGGAGACTTGTTAACACTAGGAAAAGGCTGATTTCCTTCCAGTGAAAAGCCAGATGGTTCTCTCTCCCTCCAGACTAGCAAAGGAGGGAGCAGACCTTCCCTTAGGACAGGGAAATCTTGCCCCCTCCCTTCAAAATTTCTCTTCTTTGCCTACAGCCCAATTTTGAGCAGTGTCTGATTAATTTGGCTCCAAATTCTGATTGTGGGGTAGTTGTTTTTTTTCACTGAGGTGCTGCTGCAGCTTCCTTAAGGGGGCAGGCAGAATCAAAAATGGTAGACCCCTCAGTAAAAAGACCAGGGGTGAGAAATGCCTGTCCTGTTCCTCTGCTCTGCCAACTTCCATTGAAAGGGATTTTTGCCGCTTTTACAACCAAGGGAATGCCTCATGTTGGCACAGGGTTGCCTTTGGAAAGCCACAGGATCATCATCCTTCCTAGAGTAGTCTCCCAGTGAGGAGAAAAAGCATAAAAGAAAATGGCAATTGCCCTGCTTTAAACATTCCCAAGGAGTGGAATTCTAAGACAGTTCAAGCCAAAGAGGGTGTAATAGAGGCTTTCAGCATCCCTTTGAAACTGGGTGTGGACTCATGGAACTGACTTGCTGGCCAAATGGTGGGTTCCCCCCAACTCTTCCAATTTGTCAAGGTCATTTTGAATTTTAATGTGGCAGTTAAATATAAACTTAGTGTTTGGCTAAATGGTTTACTACTGGTTATTTCACTGTTTTCTTGTCTAAGAGATTTCCTCATTATATTTGTTCCTTCGTACTGAGGAATCTGCAGAACATGGCTGTAAAACTCTATGGGACTTAGTTTTTGGATTCCTAAGGCAATTAAGAAAGGGTGTATGGTGGGAATGCTTAAATTAGGCTCAAATCTACTATATGTACATTTGGTCTGTGGGTTTTTGGTTTTTTGGTGTATTATATGCACAAGTGGCACCAATTAAGAACATTGGTACATTGTGCAGTGTGATGTCAATGGATTAATGAGGACACAGAAAATCAGGAAGGAAGGGGAAAACCTAGGAACTGTGTATTTCATTTCTTAATTTCTCTTCCCCTCACCCCCCCCTCCTAATCAAAATAGGGAAAATACTGATTCCTCCGCCTCTGAGAAAATTGGTGTAGCAATGTATGTAGAGAGAGAAGAGTAGAGTGTTGTATAGTGCCTTGAATGCTGGCACAGTCTAAAGCAAGATCAGGCATGTTTATGACCCGATAGTTAAAATTGGAAGCATCAGAAATAGCTAAGTTGAGAACAACACCGCTATAGAAATTCCATATCTGGCTTCACTTTAAGTAGGATTCTGGAACGGCTATATTACATTGTCCGTCCCATCTTGTTTGCTATCCTGCCTACAATGGCATGTTCAAGTCTCTCCAATGTCAAGTATGGGGCGGGGGGGTGATGTGGGAATAATGGTGTACGTGGTAATGGTGTACATGGTGCTTAAGTAGTGTTTTAAGTAGGAGACTATTCCTTCTGGACCCCTAGAGGTGTTGACCCTTAAAATAGTTTCTGGTTTGTATACAGGAGCAACAGTTTGGTCATCTTCCATGCGAAAATCTCCAAAGTGACGTATGAATTAATCCTTCATGCCACCCCTGTGATTATCACCATTTTACAGATAGGGAAACTGAAGCAAATAATATTGTTCACTGCCCTGTATGAACACACAAAGGAGCAGCATATCATGCCCCCTTCCTCATCTGTACATGGGTTGTGAATAATGGGAGTCTTTGCAGTCAAGGAGTACAGGGACACAGGAGTTGAGAACTATACAGCAGCCATACATCCCCCTGCAGAGGGAGTCTTCACAACACATTCTTTGCCACAGTCCATAAGTGACATATTTGAGGTCACATGCAGTGGTGTTGTAGCTGTGTTGGTCCCAGGATATTAGAGACACATGGTGGGTGAGATAATCTTTTATTGGTTTTATTGAACCAATGAAAGATACTACCTCACCCACCTTGACTTTCTAATATTCAGGGTCACACAGGAAACCTGTGACAGAGAAATGAATACAAAAACCTCACCTCCTTACTACTAGTCTTCTACACTAACCACAAGACCATTAATCCTTTCACAAATACTGTTGGAGGTACATGAAAGGGAGTGAATAGTTCTTACTTTTCAAAAAGAAAATCAAGGCACAGTATTTTTAAATGATCTTCAGGGGGAACAAGTGTCATTGGTTGAGTTGACTGAACTATGTAGATTGGAGAATGGTGTGGTGATTTTGCAATATTTGTGTTGCCGGTGGGGGAGGAGGGGAGGCGAGGGGAGGGTATCACTTTTTAAAGAGGCCTGCCAAAGGAGGAAAATGCATTTGAGCCTTTTATTTGCTATTGTAGCAATAATGAAGGCCTGAAAATTAAGACTGCTCTGTTGTACCCTTAGAAATAAGCAATATAAAGTCAGAGAACTGTAGTGGTGGAGTGGGAGTTTTAGCAACACTTAAATGGATGCTGTCAACTAGAATCTTCTTAAAATCGACTAAAATTAAAAAAAAACACCTTTAAGAAAACAATTACGTTTTGTTTTGCTACCCTGTTGATGATGATGATAAGAAGGGATGTTTGGGAAGATATGAAACCAGAAATGTTCAGCCTTTCCTGGGCTACTCCTGCCTACTGCTGCTTTAGTCTTAGCTCTGCGGCTGCTATTTTTATTTTTTAGAAAGAGACAATTTTTATCGGGGGGCGGGGGAGGCAGGGAACATGGGAGGAGCGTAGAGTGGAATTTTCAGTTTTAAGGTCTGTCTAATGTATTTGGTTTAGTCTAGTGAATTTCACAAGTAGAAAAGCCAGTTTCTAAAAGATTGTGAGTAAAGATACCTTAATGTGAAAATGACAGAGTGTGCGCACATGTCCTGATTGTATCTTGCTTAACTTTTCTCCTTCAAAGGTTTGGAAACTGTGTGTGCACACTCTGAATGTGGGGATGTGTGGGAAGGCCAGACAAACTAAGCTCTCTCGTCTTAAACTTGACTAGGGCCCTACCAAATTCACAGTCCGTTTTGGTCCATTTCACGGCCAGGGGTTTGAAAAGTTGTTTTCAGATGCGTACATCTGACATTTCATGGTGTTGGAAGTGTGGGGGTCCCAACCCAAAAGGCAGTCAGGGTGGGGGGGTTCATGGGATTGCCACCCTTTCTTCTGCCCTCCTGCTGGCAAGGGCACTGCCTTCAGAGCCGGGCAGCCAGAGAGGAAGACTGCTCAGCTCTAAAGCCAGCACCACTGTTAGCAACAGCACAGAAGTGAGGGTCGCAGGGTATGGGGGGAATGGGTTACCATATGTCCGGTTTTCCTGGTAGTCTCCCACCTGAGTGGAGGGGTTACAGCTGGAGCCACCAAGCTTCCTGCAGCCTAGGGAGATCCCGGTGGTGGGGCTGACCACCTCAGGGAGAAGCCCTTGCCTCTCGTCCATCCCCATCCCAGCAGCTGGAGCCCCTGTGCAGGGTAGTAACCCCTGGCTGCATCCCAGATTTCATGGGGAAGATCCGACTTCACAGTTCGTGACACGTTTTTCATGGCCGGGAATTTGGTAGGGCCCTAAACATGACCATTTAAACGGTACTCTCTTGGTGGCGTGGCTGCAGACTGACCAATGTGTAGTCTCCCCTTTTGTGTATCAGGAAGATGGCAACCAACAGAAGCAAAGCATTTCTGTGCCTTCTAATCAGTGTAACTGCTTTTCTTATCACAGGCTAATTTCACTTTCTGCCTCTCTGCGAAGTCCAACAAAAATCTCTGTGTGAAAACGATATTTTGGGGACTTAATCTTTGTTGGGCAGCTTTTGTTTTTATTGCTTGCTTTTCATATTGTAGGACCTACAGTGTAGGTGAAATAACCTACTAGGCTGAAGGGGAAGAAAAATGTATAATTTGGAAGCACTTCCTATGCCTTGGTAGTGGGATCTTATGTTCTTTATGCAGCTAGGCTGAGAAAACCTTCAGCTTCTCCAGTTTTCATTTGGGTTGATTACAACTCTGTTCCAGCTTCTGGTGCTCAGTGCCCGGAATCCAAGGCCCCGAGGGAAATCCGATATCCTCTGATGGAAGGGCTTCAACATGGCTATATTGGGACAATAGGCTGCTTTTCCTGAGTAGACTAGATATTGTATCCGCTGGGTGTATGAGCTTGCTCTGACTCATCTGGGATGGTTCTCAGGGTACCCAGGACTGAGAGTCGCCATGTTACCCCCTGCCTCTAGCGAGAGGAGCCTTGCCAGTGATGGCTGGGTTTTTGCCTCCTAACACTTGTAGCCTTGTAGCTACTCAAGTGCTCTCCTATGGGCTGTGCCAGCCCTGCCTTCACCTTGCAGGTTAACAATAGGGTGCACCCCAGTCCTTGAGATCCTTTGAAGCATTCCCCTGTGATGTCCGGCCCGTGACGCTGGCTACTCACAGAAATCCCAGATCCTCTGCCCCTGTACCACACGTCACTAGTTTTTACCGTAAATCACTGCTTCTATATAAAGCACAGCGCTTGTAATAAAACAAAAGATTTATTTGAGAAGGAACAGAGATTCAACTAGAAACGAGAGAGTGAAGGAAACATGATTACATATAAAACACGAACTAGGGTCTACAATTTCTTTTCCTATCTAATAAAGTAGGTTTCTCCCCAAAGTTCAGTCTGTTGCAGAGCTGGCTGGCTTTCCTGGAATCAGGATCCAAACTTGCACAAAAACACCCCCACTCCACAAGATGTTTCCTCCACGTGGTTTTGATTGTTTGCCGTTGTGTCTCGTGATTTTCCATTGGTAGTCTTGGGATGGAGCAAGGCTAGACAATTGAGCCTTGCATTACGTCATTGGCTAACTGGGAAGAGTGACAGCTCCCTCCTGCTTGAACAGACCATCACCAAGACATAGTCTCCCTTAGTGACTAACTTTTACTCAAAATCCATAAAGCATACTTTCAACATAGCAACATTATTTCTTAAATATTATCTGTACAGACATCTCAGTGATTGAGTCTTGATAATGATGAGCTTTCTGTGGATACTTTATCTGTTACCCTTTATGGCTAAATACTGTGCAAGACCTGTTTGGTGTAGTGAGTTTGTCAGGTCTGAAATGAGAGGTGTTTGCAAAGAATAGGGAACCCTTTGCCAAGGGGCTTCTGTGTCGCACCAGTCTGTTTAGCTTATTAGATAACCAAATGCAGCACCACCCCCACCTAATATTAATAAGTGGTTTATCTCTAGGCAGTCTCCACAAATTAATTATTCATCTAGCCTTTTAAGTCCTCCTTCTTTGGATTCCAAGATCCTTTGCCCTTCCCACTTCTTCAGCTTTATTGTGTCTCTGAGTTGGAGTGGAACGGAAACCTTCATATGAGAATGTGAAGTTGTCCTTCCCAGTCCTCACTGGAGAATTATTCAGGAGAACTGAAATTAGGAACTGTGGCTAGTCTGAGAGTCCAGCTGTTCCTGGAGTCTTGGAGAAAGGCTTGTTCACTTTTTCTAGTTGACCCCTTGTCCGTGTGCGCTGCACTCAGGCTCCCCTTACACAAGTGAAAAGAGGCTTATCAAAACTCTCACATCCTTCTGAGAACAGACAGTAAATGTGCAAGTGAGCAGTGTGATCTGTTAGCTGGCAAGAGACATGAAAAACAAAGTCCTCTTCTGATAAACTATTCTCGTCAGATTGTCAAAAACACTCCCCTCCCCCGCTCCTCCCAAATCACAGGTCATCCTGTTCTGGGGCAATGGAACCTGGCACGGTGTACAAAAATCGTACATTAGGACAAACACAAATAAAAATCCACCTGGACGTGTGGCAGTTAAAGGAGATTGTGGAATAATTGTTGCCTAGTTATTTCATATGCCTAAATGTTGGTTTTTATTTGTGTTTGTCCTAATGTACGATTTTTGTAATCTGCCCTGGAAATGGGGGAGCTAGCACAGGATGAATTCTCCACCCAATAGAAATTTCCACGTGTGAACGCCTTTCCTGTAATCCCTTTTTGTTTTGGAAAGCTTTAAGGAAGGCAAAGGGAAAACAGGGCAAGACAACGTCTCAAGTACTGGAATATAGTCAGAAGTGTCAGGAAGACCTTGGTTCAGATTGTCAGCCGACATCAGTGGAGTCGTGCTGGACTTTCAGCATCTGTGTATCTGGCCCTTGGCTTACATATTTTCTCCAAAGTGACCGGGCCTTGCCCTTCGATTCACTATGTGTCTGGAAAAAGTTACATGCCTGTACTTTGACCCTCTTCCTTCTCATTGTGTCTGCCCGAAGAAGCTAGGATTGTCAGATAAAATTATCAACTTTCAGTTGAGGAGATAAGTGCACCTCTTCAGGATAGCATTGAGTATTTAACTGCTGTTGCTAGAGTAAGGGAACTTTAGCACAAAGACCTCCCTGAAATGTCTTAGCCCAGGGCTACACTAGGGGAGGGGGTCGATCTACGATACGCAACTTCAGCTACGGGAATAGCGTAGCTGAAGTCGGCGTATCGTAGTCGGCTTACCTGGGGATGAGGACGGCGGCGAGTCGATCGCTGCAGCTCCCCCGTCGACTCCGCTTCCGCCTTTCGATGCGGTGGATTGCCGGCGCCGACGGGGAGCGCGATCGGGGATCGATTAATCGCGTCTTAACGAGACGCGAAAAATCAATCCCCGATAGATCGATTGCTACCCGCCGATCCGGCGGGTAGTGAAGACCTGCCCTTAGACTAAGAGAAGGCTTCATATACCAGAGCATTTATCTGCTAGGCTACACAGCCTTTATAGATGTATGTAAGAACTTAGAGGTGATATCGTGGCCACCAAAGGAATCCATATTGTTCCATAGATGTGTTTTGGATTAAGAGCAGCTGACTATATTTTTAGTATTGTGCAGTGAATAGGTCAGTGTGCAAAGTTGCTCAGCTTGGGATAGTCAGGAAAGTAATTCATACTCACTGTCAAGTTTTGTCCTTTTGTAGTTATAAAAATGGAACTGCTCTCTTCCCAAAGTGAGATCTACTTTTTCCATGACACATACAAGTTATAAGCCAACTAATTATGGATAGACTGAGGGGTAACTGGGTATAGCTCACTAGCATTTGTTTATCTAGCTTGAAAACAAAACTCGCTGTGTTTAAAAAACAACCCCCCAAAACCGTACATTGACTTTTCTCCCTCTCCTTCACCCTTTGTGTGGTGTTTGCTGTTTTAGGCTCTCATCCTGCAGTGCTTCGATCCTGGTGTTTGTGATGCATTGCAAGAGTGGGGCCTTGGATTACAAATTCTTTGGGACAAATTCTTTCTATGTGTTTATACAGCATCTAGCGCAGTGGGGAACTGATTGCATACTTGGAGTGCTACCACAATAGAAATAACTTTGAGTCAGTGCCACTGCTCTCAGTGGTTGGTGGTTTGTGTAACTTTACATCAACAGCAAATAACGGTGGCCCATACCGAACATACAAAAAATGTACAATGAAGCTTTTCAAAACTAAGACATGAAGTAAACTATTTAACTAACATCCAGTGCATCACAACGTAAAATAATAATAATAAAAAAAGAAAACTGACCTGTTAAAGGAATAACAAGCTAAATGTATATTCTGACTAGCAAATTAAACATATTTTTTAAAAACCAAGTCCTCCAAATAACAATTAGAGGAGGCAGTCTATTAAACCAAACTTAGTTTGACAAAAAATATAGAAATAGGTTTCTGCTTATGCCCCTCTCCAGCTGCTGTATAGTTCAAGGCTTACTCATGTTTGTTGATCTACTTTGTTCTGTTAAGCTAAGAGTAGTGTTACCAGTATTAGCCTGGTACTGAATTTCATTTGATTTGGAGACTAGAATACTTATAATTACATAGTAGCTTTCTGATGTTATATTTACTGGATGAGCACTGTTGTGTACTCTTGAGGTGAGTTGCCTACTGGTCTTCATGGCTGAATTTAAATTATTTTAGGGGCGCTTATGATGATGTAAACAGGATTTTAAAAAAGGCTCTTTTTCATATTTCAGACTCATGGTTCCCACTTCCGGCAAAGATTGTTACTTTAACTGCCTTGGGTATAATGTATTCCAGTTTTCTCAGGGTCATATTGCAAGTTAGTCAGGACTATAAGAATGCATGCTGATAGCTGTCAAATCAGTTTTGTGAAAAGACCATTAAATAGGTTTGGAAACCTGGTGTTGTATAGAGTTATAGCCTTGCATTAATACAGATATGCAGGGCAATGAATACATGAGAGAGGCTGAGTTGCATGTATCTAACTTTCTGGATATAAAGTAAAATTTCAAGCTAGACCAGGTGAGCATTGTTGACTTCCCTGATAAAATAGCAAAGATTTTTCCTCCTTTTAAATATATCCCTTGGGAGGGATTTGTCACGTGTAACTGTTCTTTCTATTTCTCGTCTTCCCCTCCCCTTTCTGCCCATCCCCTCCCTGCAAACACCCCAAGCTCTGGGTGGTTTAAACATTGCTGTGGGGTAGGGAGACCTGTTATGACTGTTCTGTAATGTCATTTCGTCTAACTAAAAAAGCCTGGTTATTGTGCCAGTGATTGCAAAATACAATTCATTTTAGTATCAAGCTTTGACTAATCTAAATTTATTTACCGACAGCTGGATCTCTTTGGGTAAGCCTTGGAACTTTTAAACTGTGTGAAATAAGGGTTTTGTTTGTTTGTTTGTTTTTGGTGGCTTCATTCCACGTGGTTAATCATTGCTGTAAACAGCTGATCGAGAGAGAGGGGAAGCTGGTCATTATCTTTCTGTAATAGAATGAGTGTGAGCTGTAATGCTGCTGGACTTCACTTGTTTTATTAATCTTGGCGCTGTACAACATCAAGAGTAAACACAGCGGTACAGCTTGGGGAATAATCTCCTTTCTCCCCTTTCCCCCAAGTGCAAATTTTCTTTGAGGGATGAAATGTCACTAATTATTTGACTTGATCATTAGATGGACTTCAAACATTTCTCTCTTTCTGTAAGGTATAGAACATTTTTTTTGTTAGAATTGCTATCACGGTGTGTGTGAATTATTCTGAAAAATTCTTGCTCACAGAATATGGATTTCTATTTCAACCCCTGGGGACTCAGCCCGTTAGTGGCCTCGTCAGGTATGCCAAGGCAGTCGCTCAAGACAACTAGATCAGTTACTCTCTCTTTTTAGGTTACAATACTGTATCCTACTGAACTCTGATATAGTGGCAGGTCTGTCAGTAAAAACCTTCCCTCTACTGCAGGCTTGTGGTTTACTTGGAAACAGGGCTTCCTTCTTCACTCAGGATCTTCCCAAAGAGAAAAGCTTTCTATTCAAGTACTACCATCATCAATTGGGAACCACAGACGTGCTGTCTTACATTAGGACTATGGACTGTCACTCTTACTCCACCCCCATGGCCCAAGAGAAAATTTTTTTCCTGATGGTGGTTGCCGTTGGTCACATAATTACTCCAGCTGCCCCTCAGTTGCTCCTGACTTCTTTCTGTAAGTGCTTCATGACTGCAGGTCTAACTTTTTTAGGCCACTCTGATGTCCTTTTTATATCTTATCTAAGGCCACTAGTAATGCCCTCTTCTTGGGAAGGGTGGGGCCTCCAAACTAGCTATTTCATTGGACAATCCAGGATATTAATCCTTATGTAAACAGGAGTCTTATTTACACCGGCTCTTCCTCATGGGGTTAGTTAATTTACAGTCTGATTGGTGGAACACCATTTCTTCCTGCTCAAGAAGTCACAAACATTCAGGCTCCTATGTGTTCAGATGATGAAACTAGAATTTCGAATTTGACAAGATTTATACCTCTCTCTATTTATAACCTTCTAGGAACTTACTTACTAATTTTCAATTAAGAAAAAAAACTTGCATGTACTACATTCTTCATTGTTGTAGCTATTGTCCCTGTGGAAGAGAATAAACACGGCAAACTCTTTTATCTCTCATTTAAGAGAGATCATGCAGACTATCAGGATAATGGAAGAAACTCACTTCAGCTTTACTTACTATACAAATAAAAAATAAAAATCTGCATGTAAGGACTTAGTAAAACTAAGTATAAAAACTGAAAAATGTAAGTATTTCAAAGGTATCTGGTATTTCCATGCAGTAAACATTTTAATCTTTCTTGTAAAAATGCTGATTGGAGGAAGTGATGGAGGAAACAAAAAAAGGGAAGGGGAGAAATAAAAAGCAAGCTGGCTTTACTGTAGTACCAGGGATGGTTTACAAAAAGAATTGATCATTACTGCCATTCATTTAAAGGCAGGGAAAAAACATGGTGTGATACAGCGAAACTATGCATTTGCACTAAATGTAATTGCGATTTGGCCCAAAAGCTAAAAGAATAGATCCCCTGGGTTTTCGCAACTTTTCTTCAGGATTGGTTTCTATAGTATACTTTTTGTGAGCTTTGTTGGAGTGATAACATGAAGCCCTTTGGAATTCAACCGCAATAAAAGTTACTGTCATCTGCTGATTGCCAGATACCCTGGTGTTTCATGATTTCCTGGTGATAGAATTTCACTATACTTAGGTTTGCACCGTATGTCAAGAAAAACACCCCTAAAGTAAGGGGGAGGGTTGGGGAGCCCCAGAGAATGTGGTTGCTAAATATGGTTGCACCTAGCTATACGTTTTGCTGCTTTTTACATTATAGGGGTGTGACAATATGCTCTTGGCTCCACACCAAACAGAAACAGCATTATAAACCTAAAATACTAGATTTGTTCAGCTTGTTATTAGAAAGGAAGCTAACTGTGTAATTTTAAAGCAGTCTTGCTGTTTGTTTCTTAACTAGTCACTTTACCAGATAGGAAATTAAGATGGTGTTGCAAATTTCTAATGAATAGCTCCACAAAGTTTGGCAGGTTGTGAAGCATGTTACTTTAACACACAAACAGAATTTTAATTTAGATTAGGGAGAAGAGGTTCATCTGTGTCCTACGTGTTCACTTTAAGTGCTCTTTGCCATGAAATATAAACAGGATATGCATTTTATTGCTGTTTATGTTGAAAACTAACTTGCCCTTTCCACACAGCACTGACCAAAGAAGTTCTTGAAAGTCACCTTGAGCAGGTGAACACAAACCCATTCTAAAATTCTGGATTTAGCTACGCAGAGGTGACTTTCTCTCATCTACTTTTGTTTGTGTACTGTTGTGGTAATGGTGACTGTATATTGGCCCGGTAGAATTTTTTAAAGACTCTTGGAGTTGTCTTATTTTCTCCATGATAGAAATAACAGGAGTAATGCCTGCATTGCAGAGTATCAATGGAAATTACATGAAGGCAGATAGGTTTTAAATGCAGTCTTAGTGCTTTGAATGGGGTGGGGGGAAGGTGTGTGTGTGTGTGTGTGTGTGAAAGAGAGAGAGAGAATATGCGGGCCTTCCTAAGATAGCCCAGTCATTGAGTTTATACCTCCGTTCCAGCAGATGGAGACAGGAAACAACTCAGTGTTGAGAACACAAGTCCTGTATGTGCTTGTCCATTGCTGGTGCTTGGGTGTCCCTGTCTTTACTTTAGGCAATGGAAAAGCTGCATCTGACGGCACAGGCTTTCTGTCCTGCAGGTGGATCGTCTCCCCACTTGATGAGGTATGCAGCTGCTTCCTTGTACATGACGGCACACCGCCTCCTCTGGAGCATGGAGAGGCCCAAGCATCATCTTAAATTCAAGTGCCATTTTCCTTCTCTTTACACAGCTTACCTCCTTTCTCCCTCCCCATGCCCTCCAGAGGGAGTTCTGGTGGCTGAGATCTGTGGGAGGAGCAGAGATTTACTCCTGCCTGTGCTTTTCAGACCAAGGAGCTGGGAGAGACAGCCAGGCCTGTGTAGCTGACGTTCTCCCCTTCCTCCATGGTGGCACATCACCTCTCGGCAGCCTGCTCTTTGGTTTTCCCTTGCCAGTATAGATCCTGGCTGAGGTATGCTAGTTCTTGTCACGGATCCACAGCGTCGCTGCTATCTCCCAGCTTTTAAATCGCCCCTTAGAAGCCCCACTCTGCCTTACGGGTAGGCCATGGGCCTCGGGGCCTCCAGGCCTGAGCCTCCAGGCTCCAGCACTCCTGTTGCATACCATGAGCGAGCTCCAGTAGAGAGAGACCCTGTTCAGAGACTTTTTGCCCTCTTCAGGGATCAGTGAATCTCAGCAAGTATTTGCAGTGGCGCCAGGTAGTCTTTTCAAAACAGAGACGGGTTTATTAGTCAAGTGGAATACAGCATCAGGAAGTCCTTAGGTTAGCATAGAAAAACAAAGGTGAAGGCAGAGTTCAGACTGGCCACCATCAGGGCTCTACCAGGCCAAACTTCTGTAGAGTCCATTTTTGGCTTGGTCTCCCTCTGTCTCTGTCAGTCCCAGGTGAGATCTCAGGGTCTCTCCAAAGGCCAGCTCCTAACACAGACATCTGACGCCTCCCCCCCTTGTTCTCCAGCTTGGGGTCTTTGCTCTGCTTCCCTGCAGAGAGGTGGGGAAAGTCTCCTTCTTGACTGTGGGTTGCTAGTTGTAAATGACCTGAACAATGAGGTTCCTATTGTCTTTCTGGATCCTCCATTGATATGGACTGGCTCTAGCCAGTCTTGAACAACCCATTCATATCACCCCAGGGAGTTATGTGACACAGCCACCTCCAGTCTCTTTCCCTTTACACTCCGTGCATAGCAATGCAGAGAGAAACTACCAAAATTCGTCACTTTGTCACAGTTCTGTTTACTAGTTGTTGAAAGCAAAAACCTAAACTTGAGTTAGAGGAACAGATTTTTTGGGGCAGCTTGTAGCTGTGATGTGTAGCGTCTTAGCGTTTTCCCAGCTGGATCTCCATGGGGATATGTATGAAGAAAGTGAAATTTTTCTTCTGAAGACACTAAATTGTCATCTGGAAGCATTTCCCAGAGAAGAGTGTAGTGACACTAAATTTCCTCCTAAATCTAGGAGATTCTAAATCCCAGAATCCTCCCAGGGGAGGATCTCATCTAAACTTGCATGAAGTTGATGTTGGTCCAAGTGAGATGATTTTGATAAGAAATTCTCCCCTATTCTCTTTGGGGGAGTGATGTGGCATCTGTGGGCTGGATGAGTCTTGGCCTTACAAGGACTCTTGTACAGCTGGTTGTAGTCAGGAAAACTACCATCCTAGTAGGAGGTGCAAAACCTTCCAAACATGACCAGCTCTTAATATGTCCATTCCATGCATCCGATGAAGTGGGCTGTAGCCCACAAAAGCTTATGCTTAAATACATTTGTTAGTCTCTAACATGCCACAAGTACCCCTGTTCTCTTTGCGGATACAGATTAACACATCTGCTACTCTGAAACAGATCTTAATATGATGAGGGCTGTCTTCCCTTGTATGCAGACAGCTAGCTCCAATGTCTCTCTGCTACTACTTATAGCTTTGCTAAGTTGCAGTAGAGTGACAACTGAACAGCCTTGTCAGTTTTTACTGCTGTTCTTCAGAGCCTAGTGGGCAGCTGTGGAAGTGGTGAGAATTGAGTCAGTTTCGCTCTGCTGTTACTGTTGGAAAATTGAGCAGTAGCACCTTTATAAGAATCCCTTCCTCTTTCTGAGAAGTGGGGAGATGGTTGTTGGTGATTTCTTACTTGGGTATTTCTCCCCCCTCTCCCTCCTTTCCCCTCCAAGGAAAACCCTTTCATATTTGTCTAGCTAGTGTGTCTAGTCATCTCCTTACTGAGTGTCTGCTAAAATCACAAACGCTATAGATGGGCATGGAAGTAAGGGAGACATTGATAGGGAATACAGTTTATGAAAATATTACACTGCATGTAAAACTGTTTAAATATTTAGGAGCTTCTTGAAATAGGAGGAACAGTTGTTTGAGTTCCTGTGCTGAAGGGAATATGATATTAGAGCAAGCCACAAGAGAGAGATTAACATTCTCATTTCATTTTGTGATGAAGGTGGTGGCCAAAAAGTTACTAAATGACTATTATGTGACTTCTTTGTATATATAAAAATACACACAAAAGAAAAAGAAAAAAGGACCAAGAAACTAAGGTTGTTAAATGCTTAGCAACTGGAAGAAAGGTCAGGATCTCTGTCATGGTGTGTGTGCTGTTTTGCTGCATACATGTAAGGACAAATGTTAAGGTACATATTTAAAAATAAACAGGGATGCTATACCTCTAAGAGCACGTAGCATACTCTTAAGTGGTTGTTTTATAGCTCTGTAGTAACATGTAGTGCAGTTCATACTGTGTGTCAACAACCTGAAGGTTTGTGCAGATCTCTGTTAATTTGTAGATGCATGTAAAAGAAGCTTCTGACTTTTCTGTATTGGTCCGCTAGAAAGGATAACAAATATATTAAATTTACTACATATGTGCAGCATGGCCATTTAAGGTTACCACAAGAAACTGAACTGAACTCTCTAACTTCCTGTCTTGGGTGTAAAATATAGATACTTTAACATTCTTCTGTTCAGGAAGGTCCTCTGATTGTTACAGGAAGGTCTTCAGTCTGTTCATGGCTCATCAGGCAGAACCAGACCCAGCAGGGGAGGAGATACCAGACCTGGAGACCTCACTGGTTATGTTCTGCCGTGTCAGCTACAAGACAGGTTTTGCAGATCATTCTCTGGCAGAGCACCTATTTCTAAAAGGGGGAGGGAGGGAAGATAAAGGCATCTCTCCTCTTGTGACTAGATTACATTTGTTTCCCCATGAAAGGGTTCCTGCAGTCCCCCCAACCCCGCCACGCTTTCTTGCAGTTCATACACTAGTGCTAGGGACCTCTCCCTGGGTTGCTGAGAGTAAGCAGGCCCATCCACAGGTCTCAGGTAGTGAAGCATGCCTCAGCACTGAGAACCTGTTATTATAAGTCTTAAGCTGTACTTCAGTCATTGTGCAAATTCTGCAAGA
Organism: Macrochelys suwanniensis; assembly: GCA_033296515.1. Lineage (NCBI taxonomy): Eukaryota > Metazoa > Chordata > Testudines > Chelydridae > Macrochelys > Macrochelys suwanniensis. The sequence goes on along the minus strand of CM065779.1, from coordinate 19,503,662 downwards.
GTAGGCCTTGTAATACATACAGCTTACAAGAGCTGCCTAAACTGTTTCTGAAGCATTTGAACACAGTTTTCAAGTACTTAAACTGTTTCTATGTTGAAAGACTTTTCTGTATAGCTATTAGCTGCAATATTACTTTAGTCGTGCAGATAATAGCATAGCGGGGAACGTTAGCAAAAGTTTCTGCTGGGTGTATGCAAAACCAAGGATCATACCTGGAATGTTTCAAGTGTAGAAATGTGGGCACTTGAGTTATGCATGAACAAAGGTGTTGTAATATTTTTTTACTTTATAAAGCAGGGGCATGCAAACATTTTGGCCACATATGGGAATAGAAATTGTATGGTGGGCCATGGATGCTCACAAAATTGGGGTTGGGGTGCGGGAGGGGGTGAGGGCTCTGGCTGGGGGGTGCGGCCAGAAATGTGGAGTTCAGGGTGCGGGCTGGGGCTCCGGGCTGGGGCAGGGGGTTGGGATGTGGGAGAGGTTGAGGGCTCCGGGGTGGGGCCAGGGATGAGGAGTTTGGGGTGCAGGAGGGTGGTCTGGGCTGGAACCGAGGGGTTTGGAGGTGGGGAGGGGGATCAGGGCAGGGGGTTGGGGCACGGGGGAGGGCTCTGGCTGTGTGTGTGGGCTCTGGGATGGGGTTAGGGACGAGAGGCTTGGGGTGCAGGAGGGTGCTCCGGGCTGGGACTGTGGGATTTGGAGGGCGGGAGGGGGAGGTCCAGGCTGGGGCAGGAGGTTGGGGCGTGGGAGGAGCCCCGTGGCTGCCCCTACTTGTAGGAGTCGAAGGGAGGACATGCCCCTGCTTCCGGGAGCTGTGCGGAGCTATGGCACGCATGGACCGGGGCAAGCCTCTGACCCCTCTCCCTGGCGAGAGCTTGAGGGCCGGATTAAAAGGTTTGACAGGCTGGACGCGGCCCGTGGGCCGTAGTTTGCCCACCCCGATATAAAGTCTGGTTTTTTCACCCCTGTGTAACTTGAAAGTAGGTGAACTGATTTTACTCTGAATTTTTTTTTTAAATTGCCGTACTGTAACCTTAACTGCGTTGTTCACTACCAGGCATTCTATAACCGAATGGTACATCAGGATAAATGTTACATGAAAGGTTTTTTTTTCTTCTCTGTTGTGTACATATCAACCCATTTTCACACAAACTGACTTCTTCCCCTCAATGTGGAGCTGCCCTGAACTCTGTCATGATCATTAAGGCATCTGTTTCTTTAGGAGAATATGGATGGTACTTGTCACTGTGGATAAGTCCAGTCCATTTCTAAGAAGCTTTTACAAATTGAATGTATATTGACAGTATTTCTAGCTGTTGCTTAAGTCAGACTGTATTCAAGTATACTAAGCTTCTCAAATGGTAGATAAACGTCTGCTTTACTTTAAGTCACAGGAGGGTTGCAAGGTGATACAGGATAGCTACAGCTCTACATTGTTGGGCCCTATGCTTCTATACAACTTGAGTACCACTTCAAAAGAGCAAAATAAGAATAGAGTCTGCCAACAGGTTCCTGTAGGGGCCTAGGTGATGTAACTGTCTCAGCAGACTTGAAAGGAGATAGAAGGAAGTGACCTTTAATGCACTACACTTCTGAAGTTCTCTTTAATGTGTAACTTGTGATTGATTCTCTCTGTTTAATAGGCTCTTCATGCTAGAGAAAAGGAGATCCTGAGGTAATTTAGACCTACCCTTACATTCTGCTCACTTAGGAGAAACATTGCTGCAGGGTCAGAATATCTCTGGTGGCATTCTCTGAGAATGGGACAATAGATGGATAGTATAAAGAAAAACTAACCAGGCTTTCTTCACGTAATCCTTTGTTATAGATGTATCCACAGACTCTGAAATTTGTTGCTAGATCCATGATATCCGACTTAGTGTTCAAATTCAGTTGCTGTTCCTGGGAGGTGAATATTAATTTAGAACTGATCTCTGCTAATATTATTTGAAGCATACTATTAATTATTTTATTCTCCTTCTATTAGTTGGTGACTATCTGTTTGAGTAAAGGTCTGATAAGCAGTCTTTTTTTGTATTTGTACTTGTGATTTAACTTAAAGAGGTATTGTCACGGAGTATAGGGGAGTCCGGCCCTGCACCCCTCTTCCCCGGATTCACTGGGAGTCTCAGCCAGCCAGTAGAACAGAAGGTTTATTAGAGATGCCAGGAACACAGTCCAACCAGAGCTTGTCAGTACATCCAGGACCCCTCAGTCGGGTCCTTCCGGGGGGCAGGGAGCTTAGACCCTAGCCTGGGGGCTCCCTGCATTTCACCCCACAGCTCCAAACGGGGCAGGGAGGCCAGACCCTGTCTGCCTCTCTCCCCTCTTCTCCGGCCAGCTCCAAACTGAAACTCTCCAGCCCCTCCTCCCCCTTTGTCTCCTTCCCGGGCCAGGAGGTCACCTGATCCCTTTGTTCCAACACCTTCATCTCTCACCTTTGCAGGGGAGGGGCCGGGGCCATCTGTTGCCAGGAGACAGGGCCATTCTCTGTGTCCAGGCCTCTGCCCACCCCTGCCTTCTAGGGCTTTGTAACAATCATGCACCGTCGTCCCACCACCTAGATACTCAAGCACTGCATAGGGGAAACTGAGGCACCCACACAGTACTCAGGGAAACCTTAACAACAGTCCTAGTTCGTCACAGGTATCTAAATTTTAAATATTTCATAATAGCAATAACAGTGGCTGCAGAAAAGAATAAGCATTCCCTGCTCTCAGCAAAAGCTGCAAAAATAGGTGTTTCTTTTATTTACTTCATTAATTATCTAGTGTGACGAACTAGGACTGTTGTTAATGTTTTCCCTGAGTACTGTGTGGGTGCCTCGGTTTCCCTATGCAGTGCTTGAGTATCTAGGTGGTGGGACAAGGGTGCATGATTGTTACAGAGGGGCCTGGATACAGAGACGGGCCGACACTCTGTATCCTAGCAACTGATGGCCCCGGCCCCTCCCCTGCAAAGGTGAGAGCTAAAGGTGTTGGAACAAAGGGATCAGGTGACCTCCTGGCCCGGGAAGGAGACAAAGGAGGGAGGAGGGGCTGGATAGTTTCAGTTTGGAGCTGGCCGGAGAGGAGGGGAGAGGGGCAGACAGGGTCTGGCCTCCCTGCCCCGTTTGGAGCTGTGGGGTGAAATGCAGGGAGCCCCCAGGCTGGGGTCTAAGCTCCCTGCCCCCTGGAAGGGCCCGACTGAGGGGTCCTGGTTGTACTGACAAGCTCTGTTTGGACTGTGTTCCTGGCATCTCTAATAAACCTTCTGTTCTACTGGCTGGCTGAGACTCCCAGTGAATCCGGGGAAGAGGGGTGCAGGTGCTGACTCCCCCACACTCCGTGACATCTAGTTTCAACAGAATTACTAGATTAAAAAAGTAAGTGAAGATGAGGCCAGAAAGGATGCAGTACTTCTGTTGTTGACAAAACCACAATGTGCCTATTAATTTTTTTTGCAATATGAACATCAGCTAGGGGAATAGCTGAAGTTACTCTTGGAGGAATAGAAGCGGAAAAAAATCTTCAAACAGATTCTGGCGATGACAGAATTTGGATACAGTAGAGCCAAAAGATGTCCCTGCATGTTTTGTATCTAGCATCCATCTTAAGAAAACCAGAGAAACAGCAATGCAAACTGGATTATATTTATTCTAACTTTCTGAAGAAGTTGAGAGAGACTGAAGCAGTTCTCATTTAAGAGGCTTCCTAATTCCAAATCTTGAATTTCTGGCGTCCACGCTAAGGACTTCCACAAAGGGATTTTTAATATCTGTAGGACCTCTGAAGAATGCCTAAGCATCCCAGTAAGATCAGGACACAGGAATTTCATATCAAGCCATATGCTAGCAGTACTACACCCTTCTGTTTGGTTTGTCAGCTGCATCCAAGGGGTACTTGAAGATTCTGGGACTTCATTATCTGTGTTTTGGCGTGCTTGCTTATTTTAGTAGGCAGTTTTGCTATGGCAGAAACGAAGACCTGACAAAAACAAGTATTTACGCTTGGAGCCAGCAAACACTACTCCAAAAATATCCGATCTGCTTCTCTATATAAAGATTGTCTATGCATGAGTCTGAGTGGATGTTGCTTCAGAGAGAATATATTTACAAGTTTTTAAAATGTACACAATCTTTTCCCTGGTCCTGTCTTAGTGCTGCTAATAGTGCGCATCTATATTTTGCCTTTCATTTCAGCAGTAGGGGAGAGAAAAGGGCAAGGCTTAGTCTGTCTTACTTGCCAGTAATGCAGCTAGCTTGTGACTGACTGGCACTTGCACTCAGAGATAGCCAACATCTGTAGATCTTGTTCTTGTGATTTGAACTTGTTAAAGTTCCTTTTTATTGTACTTACGTTCAGAAATACCTGGAAGACGTTTTTCAATATGTAATTTTGCCTAATTTTTCCATACTAAAGCGATATTTTTTTGGCCATTTAATACACTGAAATTTAAAGGGACACATACCCTCTTCCTGGCTTATTTGCTGTTTTTTGTTTGTATCAACATCTAGATGTGTAGCCTTAGGGCGGGCATCCTACTCTTGCTACTGATAATTTATCTTGTTGCTGGAAATAGGTTTTGTTTTGTGTTGTTTTGCTTAAACGGCTAATCCTGTTTTCCCCCCCGAAGAGAGAAACCTGCAGAATAGACTTGTCTGTTTTGTTTTTTCTAGTAATTTGAAAACTTGTCAAATAAATGTGAAAGAACAATTAAACTAGCCACTTAACTAGCCAGTTACCTGTTTTATTAGCACTTTCCATGTAGTGGAAATTCATTTTAAGTTCCCACAAGCATGTCCTACAAATCAGTTATTTTAATTTGCTAGGCAAACATGACGGGTTAACCTGTTCTCTTACACTGTGATAGTGATACACGTGCAGCATTGAGGACCAGATATAGATTAGGAATTAGCTGCTCAGAAGGTTAGTTACGAAGTGAAAGATCTGATGCTAGCCAAAAAAGTGACATTTAAGGAATATGGGCTCATCTGGCCTTCAACAAGCCAATTTGGGCCTCCATTCAAGTATGTTCTTTTTTTACTTTTTCCTGTTGTCCCATTCTCCCTCTTCCCCCCTCCCCCAAAAAAGGGGCAGAAAGAGATTTAAACACTGTTTTAGAGTATACGTATGTTAAGCTTGCATTTAGAAAAAAAATCCTACTTCTCACCAGAGCTAGTCTACCAGTCTTTGAAGCAGGTATGGATGTTGGATAAAGGACCAAAATTAGTAGCTTTCAATGGGAATTATGCTGCTCCATAATAAATAAAAGCAAAATTATATTTACTGTGGCTGGCTTTTTTTGCTAAAGTCTTAAAATGTTTGGCTAATTAATGAGATGGCAAAAATATAAAAGTCATACTGTGAAAATAAATGTCCAAAAATATAGCTAATTACTTCAGTGCAATGACCACCTGCAGTGAAAAAGTTCAGCTGTGGGTGGGGGGAAGTCTTATTCCTAGAATATTTTTTTAATTAATAGACACACCCCTAAAATACTGGAGTGTCTCATTGTTTTGTTTTCATTCGGCGTTTTCCCCATTGTTCTACTAGGATGCAGTTGTAACGCACTGGTCATTGTGCATTACATTTGCCCTTCTGCGCCCAAGCTACCTAAACTACAAGTCTGTTGAAGCTCTCTGCTTCAGAGCCTGGCTCTCTAGCTCAGGCTTTAGATACTCCTTGTTTTAGCTCTGGAGGTCCCAGGATCAGTTTCTGGTGTTGGCCATTGGACAATCACAGATCTCCTTGGCTAAGATGTAAATGCTGTCATGTACGCACAGTTGTGCCGTAACTGAAGGAAAGAAAAGCATTGTCAAGCCACTCTTCAGGGATTTCAGCACAGATAGTTTTAAAGTGATACGATCAACTTGAAAAATGACGTCTGTCTCAATTTTTATACCTACTACTATTACAGTAATGTTAGGAGTTGCTTGTAACTGAAAAGTTAGCAAAAACCCTCCTTTTTCAGTTTGTGTATTTGACAGCTCGTATAGTCAGCTCTTTTAGGGATGATTGGTTGTATATCCTGTCTCCTACTAGTATGGTGGTCCTGCTCTCAAACACAGTGATGGACCAGGGGACAATGGGAATCTGAGGAAGGTGTCCAGCGGAGCTACTCCCTTTCCTTTTTTAAACCGCTGAATAAAGCAAGAAAGCATTAGGAGAAGAAGCACAGCAGGAGGGGGTGTCTCTACTCCCTGGAACTGGGAATTCTCTGAAGCTAGGAAAGTAGGTGAGTGAAGGAGGAGTGAAACTAAGTGCAGACATTAGTAGAAATCAAAAGTTTAGCAGCTACATCAGAATAATCTCCTATCCTTGATCTTTGCATGCAACTTCCATTTATACCCATCAAAGATGTGTTGTGAAGGTGGATAGAGGTTAGTTTGTTGTCCTGTGTTTATACTTTGGTCCATGAGCCATAATTAAAAATAGAATTGGGCTACAATATTAATTGAATGTTTTTGGTCATAGACCGAGTGGTAAAGTTAGTTGTGGTGGTGGGGTGTCTCAGTGCAATGTTGTTGCTGTAGTAAGAGGGAAGTTGGTCTTGGTTATGGCACTGGCCTGGGACTTGAGAGAATTGGGTTCAACTTCTGGCTACAGATTTTGTAAGCCTGGGCAAGGTACTTGGTGTCCCTGCGCCTCAACTCCCTATATGTAAAAGTAGGATGGAGATTCCTCTTCTCTCCCACCCTGCAGCTATCCTGCATATTTAGATTGTATGCCTTTCAGAGCCTCTAGACATTACAGCATTGCTTATATAAGTAACCAAACAAGCAAGAACTTCCTGCCATTGAAAAAAGCCAATATACCGAGAGAGTGGTACGTGAAATTTACGTGAAAATACGTGAAATTTAATTAGCTTGATTGTGGTGAGTGTCAGTTTCCAGGTAACTGCACTGTATTCCCGGTCTCTGGGCAGGGACCCTTGTCCCGCTCCCTTCTGACCATGGGTTTAAGGCTGCACAGCTCCCTGATTGACACTCTGATATCCCCAGCAAACCAGTCTGTCTAAAGGCCAGCATGGCTGTGTGTTACTTTCTCTCCTGGGCTATGAACAGTGTATGCCATCACTTACAAGTTACTACACAGCTCTTTCTAAGCAAGCATCTTTATTGTTAAGGCCAAAAGCATTATAAAAATTCCTATGTGCATGCTAAAAGCTCACCAGAGGTCACCCATCAGTCCTTTGGGGCCCTACTAGGCCAAAGTCTTCACAACCCTTCCGCATACTTGGGGGTGGGGGGATCCCCTTCAGGCAGGAGGTCCTGTCCTTTGCTGGATCAGAAGAAGGCCCTGAGTCAATTTAAAGGCAGCATTTTTGTGCCAAAAGCCCATTCTTTGTCTGTTGGTCTGTGGAAAACCCAGTTTGAATGAGTATATGCAAGCCTCCCCAGGAGGTGGTATCTCTCTGGAGGTGTTTACCACCTTACCACCTAGAAGATTCAATTTAATCACACCCCCCCCACACACACACACCCACCCACCAATTTTGTTCCTGGAGCAGTTGTAGTAACCTTATCCCCTGGAATTGCACACAGTTCCTGGCCCACAGTGAGGCATTAGCTTAATAGAATATGATCCCCAAAGATACTGCATGGGATTGCAATATCTGTCACATGAGGTTTTTGCCTGTGAAAATTTCTGGTTGTAATAAGGAATACTACAGTAGATGGAACAAACAATTTTGTGTTTTTTATTGGGGATTGAGTTCTGCTGACTGTCAAGGGTAAACTACTTGTAACTTGTGGAAGGGGCACCAAAAGCCTTGGATAAGTGACTGTTTTCATTGTATAAATCCAAGTAAATATTGTGACGGTGTACCCCATAAAACTGTATGGGGAGATGCTTATAAAGGTATATATGTAGCATAAAACATTCTAGTTACATATATACCTTTATAAGCATCTCCCCATACAGTTTTATATTCTAGTTACATATATACCTTTATAAGCATCTCCCCATACAGTTTTATATTCTAGTTACATATATACCTTTATAAGCATCTCCCCATACAGTTTTATGGGGTACACCGTCACAAATATATTTTGACAAACTAATCTTCATCTCAGTTCCCCCCCCCCCTTTTAGTTTCTTGCAGGTTCAGAGAAAAGGGACTGTATGTTTGTTTGCTAGTACTTGATGATTAAACTGAAACGAATTAATAATCAATTCAGAAACTTTTATTTTCAGCTTGATCACTCCCTACGTCATGTTAGGAGCATGGTTCTACTTTATACTTTTATGTTAACATAATTGTATTACTATTAGAATTAAGCGTCGTCGGACATTTGTTAATCTTTGTTTTTCTTTTAAAAACACCATATAATATGTAAATAATGTAGCACCCCAGTTTTATGTTTGAAGTTTTGTCTCACAAAGTATTTCTGAAGTTATTACTTCTGACTTCATTCTCTACATTCATGTTGGGAATTGGATGTGTTTGGTGGTGGGGAAAACTTCCCTTCACTTCAAGGAAAACCAAAGCACTAAGAAACGCTGACATCTCTGACATATGTCAGTGCAGTTAGTGTTAAGTAGAATAATTTTAGTACTCCTGGGAATTATTTACTCTTGCTTACAGTATATTTTAATGGATCAAAAAAAAATACACTCAAGTTCCAGGTATTTTTGTTTGCTTACAAAGCTTGCTGACAAATTAACATAGCATCGTGAGCTTTCATAAAAAATGTTCTAGTCCATATACAGTATCCATTACCGTAGTGATTACGGTAAGGGTAAAGCAGGTGATTCTACTTCAACTGGGTGAAAAGCTGAGTTGAAATTTCTTAGGAGGAACTTGCCTCTGATTAAAGAGAACGTTACAGTAAAAAAGACACCTGTGCCTGGGGACCTGTATCCAACATTGCTAGGATTTGGCTGTGTGGAAGCACATTGATGTATATTCTGGTTCTCAGCAAGAATTCTGAACAATTATAAAATGGTAACTTTTGCATCTATGAAAGTTTCTAGTTGAGATGCATTTAATAAAAAGATTGACATTTGAGCTTAACATTCCATGACAGATGACTCGCAGCTTGACTTCTGATGAAACAACAAAAGCAAAAACCTAAATAATTTTGAAATATGTTTTTTGTTTTTAATGGAAAAATGTGTTTTGAGAAGCAACAGGAATGTGTTGCCAACCCTTTTCCCCTAAATGTGTCTCTTTTATATAAAGAAACTTATATAAACTTAAACTGCGTGAATCTAATGCTGTAACATTACCCTGTTCTAGAAAGTCCATCTCATTGAGCATTCAGCTCCAGCTACTGTAGTTACCATTTTATAATAGTTCAGAATTCTTGCTGAGAACCAGAATGTACATCTACCTGCGTCCACACAGCCAAATCCTTGGAGCTTTGCTCCCCCGACCTAACAGAGACAGGAATAAGGTCCTAAGGCACGGTGTCTTATCTTGGCCCCATACGGTCCCTGCGGGGAACCCCCCTTCAGTGTGATAGCCCTTCTCGGGGGTCCACTCTCTCTCGGGGGTTAAGCCTCTCCGCCTCCAGGAACCGCACATATCTGAGACTTAGCATGCCTGTCTCTCGCCGAGAGCCCCCTCAGAGTCCACTCACTCTGGACCCTCCGGGGGCCTCCACTCCCAGAGGGAATAATGCAACCCTGTTCTCTAGACCGGAGCGACTCTCAGCCAGTGTAAAACAGGAGGGTTTATTGAGCGTCTGGACACAGCATAGGAAACTCTCAGGGCCCTCAGGCCTGGCTTCTCTCAGCACAGCACATCCAAGTCTCTCCTGAATCCAGGTGGGCTCTGCCTGCTCTCTCTCTCTCCAGTCCCCTGAGCCCCCGTGCTTCCCAGCTGGGCATCCGATATCACTGGCCCCCAAGCCCTGCCTCTGTCCATTGTCTTCTGTCCAGGTAAACAGGGTCGCCTGGGCCTCCCCTCCGCCGTCCTTTGCACCCCTTTGGCTGGAACCAGCTGGTCAGATCACTGGGGTCCTCTCTTCGCAGCTCATTGTCCTCCCACTGACCAGAACCGGTTGTGACTCCTGAGCTGTGCCCCCAGGTCACCAGTTGCTGGGGTATCCATTCTCCAGGCCATTGGCTGGGGTCCCAAGTTCCGTTTCTGGTCCCCTGTAACAACAAACTCCCTCTCCCATCACCTCGTTAAGCCAGTAACACCTAGGGAAACTGCGTCCCGCCCCCTCTGCCTGCAAACCATTGACAAAAACAAGACCCCCCACCCCCATTTCATCACATCTCTCCCCCCTTCGAGTCTGAACTGAGTGGGGTCACTTAGTCAAGAGTACATTAGCGGTTCTCAAATTGGTATGCAGGCCATAACCAGGTTGAACATGGGTTGGTTTCATGTATAGCATTAGTCTCAAAACCAGGGTTACAGCTACACTGATTTAAATGATGAATATGATGCACTGAGTATTCAGTTTTAAGTGTGGTATACAAAATTTTAAATAAATATAAGAACCACTGGACCCTGGTACTGCGGCAGCAAAATGCGGGGCTTATGGAGTGAAGAGTAGCAGCCAGCTAACCAGAGTAATTGCACATTAGGAGAAGGGATGGGGAAGTTTTGGCAAACAGCAGGACCACCCCTCTTACAGGAAGTGACATGCAGGGCCAGCGCGCCCACTAGGTGACCCTAGGCGGTCGCCTAGGGCGCCAGCATTTGGGGGGCGGAGACTCCAGCTGCTGCCCCTGCCCCCGCCCGAGGTAAGCCACCGTGGGCGGCTGGCTGCCGTGGGGGGCCTCGGGAGCCCAGCCGAGGCCGCCGTGGGCCGCGCGGGAAGCCAGGAGCCGAGCCCTGCAACCCCGCTGCGAGCCGCTTGGGGAGGAGCCAAGCCCTGCGTGGGGTGGGGGGGGAGCCGCGCCCGGGGGGCGGGGAGCCGAGCCCAGCTGCAGCCTGCGGGTGGGTGGGAAGCCTGCTGCGGGCTTATGGGGGCGGTTTGCCGCTGGGGAGGCGGCGTTAGCTGGGGGGCGGGGGGCGCAGGGCCAGTGTAAGGAAGTTTCGCCTAGGGCGCGAAACTTCTTTGCACCGGCCCTGGTGACATGGAATACTTAATGTCCATTTGGAGCCAGAATGGATTGACTTTATTGTGATTTAAGTCTTTGGGCTCCACAGAAACATTTAAGTTTTCAGTAAATACTCAAAAATAATATCCATTCTTTATTAAAAATCTGCACTTAACAAAATCCTGTTAAAATGTCTGAAAAAGAACAGTTAAGGGATCCAAATAGTGCCCCTCTACCATAAATTCTTCATCAGTTACTGGCATCCCAACTGACTTGCACTATTCAACTGACCTTATGTTGCCCTCCGGCAGAAATGTACATAAGTCCAAATTAAATATTTCTAGGTTATAAAGTTTCATTTCCTATTAAGGGATCAGCTTCAAGTAATGCTAACACATAACGACATTATTCACTACAATACTAAATTACAGCTCTTCAAGGCATGGACTGTCTTCCTGTGTGTTTGTACAGTATCTAACACAGTAGGGCCCTGATCTTGAACTATTGTATATTGGGGTTGGTGGTATTGCAGTGCCCTTCCCAGCAGGGATTTGAATTTGGGTCTTGCACTCCAAGGCTGGCAGAACCTGTGCGTTTGAGAGTCCTCCACATCCAGAGGACTTGGACCCTGGTGCTGATAGTGCCTCATTACTTCATTGAATCTCTCAACTCTGGTTTGCTTGAGTGGTGCTAGTAAAATACAGAAGGAGCTACAGACAGACTCACTGTAATGTAAGTTAGCCTGGTGCATGTCTGAAAGCAAGGAACCTTGTAAATACTGTGGAAATAAGAGCTTATTTTTGGAGTCCCAGATGGGACTGGAGGAATCTCTTTATTGGAGCTGGGGCAGTGGACTGTTGAATTACATGAATAGCCTTGGAGACTTAGCAGCACATCAGTGAAACCTGTAACCTGGAATCAGTCATTAGCAAAATCCTAATACTCAGACTCTGAAACCAGGATCTGATTTACTCATGTCCTTGCTTAGGGCTGGTCTACACTAACCTCCCAATTCGAACTAAGATACGCAACTTCAGCTACGTGAATAATGTAGCTGAAGTCGAATTATCTTAGTTCGAATGAAAAGGTACTTACCCGGGGTCCGCACGCAGGCTCCCCTGTCGACTCCGCCTACTCCGTTCGTGGAGCAGGATTACAAGCGTCGACGGGGGGAGCACTCCTGGTTCGATTTATCGCGTCTAGACAAGACGCGATAAATCGAACCCAGAAGATCGATTGGACTCTTCCGACGGGACGCGTAAGTATAGACGTACCCTTAGTCTGTTCAGTTCATGGATGAATGAAATTGCTGCACATGGGCAGCATGAGTATAGAATCCTCTTAACCATGTAGCCCTTCTATTGCAATACAACTTCGTCTGTCAGTGGAAGTTCACTGTCATTAGCACTTTGGTTTGCATACTGCTATGTGCCTTGAAGATATTTGAAACCTTCATTCAGATTAATTATAAATTAAATTTTACTGTGAGTTCATCATAAGAAGGTTTGTTTTCTGTATAATCACTGAGACGGTTGCTCAAAGGAAAGCTTTGATATAACGCAGGCCTTCTTTCCATTTAAAATGCCAAAGTTCTGTTTTGTATGCACTGTTGTATCCGTGTCGGTCTCAGGATAGTAGAGACACAAGGTGGGTGAGGTCATATCTTTTATTGGACCAACTTCTATTGGTGAGAGAGACGAGCTTTGAAACTCACCCACCTTATCTCTCTAAAGTTCTATTTTGTCTGTTCTACCGCTGGAAGCCCTGAATTTGGAAGAGTAGCTTCTAAATAGCGAATGATCAGTCAGCTGATGAATCAGAGATGCACAACACTTATTGATTGGACTGGCTGAAATAATTTGAACTAGCTTCCTCAAATTCTTCATAGCTCTTTTGAGTTGTCGTTTCAGCAAGCCAAAGAAGTTACAATTTTTTTTAACATTTTCAAATATACTAGAAGAATAATTACTAAGGAAAACATGCATTCTGTACACCCTTTTGCTCAAAATTCCAGGAAATCGAGGTATACATGTGTTGTGTGTAAAAGCAATTCCACAGATTATAATTGTTACGAATCAAAAGCCTTTATTTTGTTGTTCAGCACAGTCTGAAAGAGTGTATAGAGAGAACCACTTCTCACCACAGGATACGTAAAATATATTTGAATCTTTTTTATTGGAACGGAATTTCAAGACTCTCCACTCTGCTGAAAACGTACATCATTTGAGCTTAGAGAGACAAAGTGGGTGAGGTAATACCTTTTATTGGACCAACTTCTGTTGGTAATAGCAACAAGCTTTTGAACTGCACAGAGCTCTTCCACAGATCTGGGAAATGTACTCAGAGTGTCACAGCTAAATACAAGGTTAAATAGGTAGTTTAGCATAAGTAGTTAGCGCACATTCTAAGGCACCATTCAGGTAAACACAAACTCAGTTTTAAGACTATAAAGCAGTGGTCCCCAACCTTTCTGTGGCCAAGAGCACATTCATCCCTTCATCAGAGTGTGGTGGGCAGCGACACTTCTCGGTGGCATTTCGGTGGTGATGGTTCTCCGCCAGAAGCGCACCTCGGCAGCATTTCGGCGAAAGCTTCTCCGCCGGAAGCGCTCCTCGGCGACATTTCGGCAAAAGCTTCTCCGCCGGAAGTGCTGTGTGGCGGCATTTCAGTGGTGACACTTCTCTGGCGGATGCTTCTCTCCTCTTCCTTCCTTGGCGCCAGCCCTGACGGCGGGCACACACAAATGCCCCAGCGGGCGCCATGGCGCTCACGGGCACCACGTTGGGGACCACTGCTATAAAGCATGTGAGATATTCAGAAAATCTAATTGCTGGAATGGCTCTACCCCTATAATTAAATAATAATGCTAATGGAAATTTACCTTCCACCTTATTTTTCAGTTTCACCAATCATAGATAGTGTAAGAGACTCTTGATTTAAACATTGGCAGGCACAAAGCAGAAGAAAAGGTTAATCATTTATAGAAAGCAAAAATGTGGTTAATGCACCTACACAGATCCAAATTACAAAGAATTTTGAATCTGAAGCTTGAAAAAAGGACTTTTATACCTGGAAATTAAATGACTGTGAATTACATACAGTACACTAATCTGAAGACTTTTCCTTGTTCATATTCTTGTTTTCTATAGGAAGGAGTAGTTGTCTCAGCTGCTTCATGATGATGCGTCCAATAGCAATGCAATGGTATGGGTTAGTAGATCTGGGGTAGTGAGATGGATATTCTGGAATACTCTTGAAATTCTGCTTGTCCATCAGTATAAAATAATGCAATTATTCTGACTTTAGAAACCAAACTTCCATGGAAGAAACTCCCCTTTCCAACATTGGCCCTGATTCTGCAAAGACATAAGCACATGCTTAACTTTATTTATGCACTGTGAGAAGTACCATTGAAGTGTACACATTTTTGCAGAAGCAAGTTCATGGAGTATAATCTGTCAGATGGCGTGGTTTTAAAATGTAAATCTATTGGTTCAGCTGTGTACTGTAATAATCATGGCACTCTTTCAGACTAACAGGGATGCCAAAGGAAAAATATGATCCTCCAGATCCTCGCAGAATTTACACCATCATGTCAGCAGAGGAGATAGCCAATGGGAAGAAGTCTCAATGGGCAGAATTAGAAATCTCGGGTGAGTTTTTTCAAATCTTGGCATGGCTAAATTGCTGATTAGGAATAGCTCTGATGTATAGTCATACTGATTTGAATTCTTCTCTTATAAAGGTGCTCTGTTTCAGAGAAGGAAGAGAACAAAATTAAAGAAAAACCCTGACTTCTAGGATCACTCGAGAATTTCCAGTTTAGCCTCGAAACACTGTCGGGTTTTGAGTTTAAATAGATTTGGTTAAAAACTAACTTGCAAAAGCAGGTTTGCTTCTGCTTTTTTTTTTCTCTCTCTCTTTCCATTTCTCCTTCCTACTCAAAATTAGTGTTGGATGGTCATTTAAAACCTGTTAGTGATGAAATGTTACAGATAAATTCTGCTGAGTGAGTTCAGTTTTTGCTCCTGGGGTATATTTCAGCACTTCTTTAGGGTAAGAAATCAAAATTCCAATCTATTACCAGGAGTGGGATTTCCACATCTGATCTTTCCATGCAGCACATTAAAAGTGTGCCCCTCCATTCCCTATGACTTGCGCCTATTGTCTTGACATAATAAAAAACTGTCTGAAGACCTAGTTCTTTACATTCTCTCTTTTAGGTAGAGTGCGGTGCTTAAGTATGTCACTTTGGTCACTGACTCACTTGACTGCTCTACACCTCAATGACAATAACCTTGCTCGCATTCCACCTGATATTGCCAAGCTCCATAATCTGGTTTACCTGGATCTATCATCCAACAAACTCAGAAGTTTACCAGCAGAACTAGGAAACATGGTATCTCTCAGGTGAGAAGCATTGCCCTGGTTAACTTCCCAAAAGTCTGTCAACGATGCATATTTGAACAAGTGAACATGAACGTTTGTCCGTGAACTTTTTGAATAGATTTTTCTGAAAAACTCTTAACAGACTTAGAGTAATACAGACGTGCAAGGCAAATTAATTTTATTTTTAAGAGATCCTCTTTAGTATTAAACCTCCAAATCCCTGAATGTTTTATTTTGTTTTTCAAAGTATCCCCATATGGCTGGCTAATGTTTTACATGGGTAATTCACTAATTACATTGAGCTAATGTCCATTGCTACAACTGTTCAATGCTGGCTTTCAGCCAGCTTGTAAATAAAAGAAACCCTTTTAACTAGCCAGTGAGCCCACAAGTAGCACTTCTTCCCTTCCAAGTAAAATGCTTACTCAATTTAAAAAAAGATTTTTTTTTCCTTATCCCATTTAAGTGACCTTCAGAGGTCAGTACACAAATTAATGTAGTTTCATGCATCCTAAACTTGAGACCTTGTGCATGTATGCTGTCTCCTTTCTCTGATGTATTTTGGTATTTAGTTCCTTATCTTTGAACTTAGATGTAAAAGACTGTAATCTTATTTACAGAAAGTATAACCATTTTAAAACCAAAGTAGGCATCCCTCAAGAGTATCACAGCATATAACGTCATGAGAATGATCCTTCTAAAATGATGCTAATAAACTACTTTTTCATCTATTGCAGGGAATTGCTTTTAAATAACAATCTGTTACGGGTTTTGCCTTATGAACTTGGACGGCTCTTCCAGCTACAAACCCTAGGTTTGAAAGGTAAGAGCACCTCTAATAATTCTCCTGACTGATATTTTTGGGTTCTGTAGCTTTCCATGATATTTAAAACTCCCTTGCAAAGCAAGCCATAGTCTAAATTTGTGGCACGCATGGCTGCTTCTGCTGTATTTGCTCCAGAGACCTTCTTTCCCCCACTCCTAGAACAAAATTATACCTAATAAATAAAACTGTATAAATCATACTGAAATGTTATTTTATAATAAAAATGCTTATCCACATCAGATCTACTAACGGCTTTATTTAGATGACTCTATTGTTCTTGGAGAGAATATTATTTTAACACTTAACTTGAAACAACAATTAAATTATAGAAAGTCTACCAAATCAGTCTTTATGAATCTATATACTCTTGTTCCCATCCTGTGCACTGAGCAAGAGTGAGGAATTCACAATAAAAGGTATGACAGACTACCTGTGAGGAATATAGAGGGGTTATTAAGAATGTTCTGATTAATGATCATTAAGAATGTTCTGATTAATGATAATTTAGTCTGAATTCTAGTCTCCTAATAAACACCAGTATTTACTTAGAAGATGTATAACTTTTTGGGAGGGATATATAAAACAAAAAGCAGGCGTTGCAGGGAACAGATCTGGACAAGAACCAAGTTGTGGAAATTTCCCTTTTCTAGCAAAATAGCATTACATGGTGTTCTGATAGCACCCTGTCTTCGTCAAATAATATGATTAAATTTTTACTTTAAAAAAAAAAGTCTCCTGCACATGTTCCACTGGAAGAATATTGCAGGTTCTCCATATGAAAATAATTCTGCATTCTTAAAAAAGCCAATATACTTGGCCTTCAACATACAGGAGGCTGAGATGGCAAGAAAGAAACACTAGAGGGATTATGAATGCTTTTGGAAGGGAAGAGTAGATGAGATTTCAGGGCAGTGGAGGTTTTTTTAGAAGAGCAAAATCTGGCTGACTAATTAAGTAAAAATGCATTGTGACAAAGTTCCTCCTCTACCTCGGTGGGTCCTGCGCTTATTGGCGGATTTTTTTGGTTTGCCTCAGAGATCTTCCCCTCTGGTAGAACCCCCAGTCCAGGTCAACTCCTCCTGGTACAGGAGTTGGGAGGTTTGGGGGGAACCCGGGCCCACCCTCTACTCCGGGTTCCAGCCCAGGGCCCTGTGGACTGCAGCTGTTTAGAGTACCTCCTGGAACAACTACACGACAGCTACAACTCCCTGGGCTACTTCCCCATGGACTCCTCTCAACACCTTCTTTATCCTCACCACAGGATCTTCCAGCAGTACACCCTCTTACTCTCAGCTCCAAGTGCCTCTTGCTCCCAGCTCCTCACACGCAACCTCCTTCCACAGTTCCTGACATGCGCCCCTCACTGACTCACTGGGAGGCTTTTGACTAGTTTCAGCCAGCCCCTGATTGGCTGCAGGTGTCTCAGTCAACCTCCCTGCCTTCTGGAAAGTTCTTAATTGGCCCCAGGTGTCTTGATTAACCTGGAGCAACTGCCATAAGGTATCAGGGATTTGTTTAGCCTGGGGCTAACATACTGGTTCCTTACCACTTTCCTATAGCCCTCTGGCCTTGCCCCGTCACAGCATATACTTCCCTGATAGAGTATTTATTACATTAGGGTTTGTGTTTTGAGGACTTTGCGTTTTTTAGGGGGAAAATTCCCAAAACTTTCTGAATTTGGCAAAATGTCCTGCAGATTTCTAGTAACCCTATTCATAATTTTTTGGGGGGTGTTTTTTTGTTTTTTAAAAAACTTTTTTTTTAAAAAAAAACTTGGTCTGTGTCCAAAGTTTGCTAATTTGGAAAATTAAGCAAAATGCGTTCAGCCATATTTGAGATAAGCAAGGATGAATGAAATCTCCTATAGGACAGGAGTAAAAGACTGAACTTTGAAAGTTGAAACTCTGCAAGCTGGGCAGAAGAGCATTCTCTGGGTTTGAGGAAAAATCAGTTTTGACTTTGTTTGGCATAACAGTTAAACCAGGGGTCTCAAACACGTGGCCCGCCAAGCTCCCCGTGCCCCCCCATGCGTTATTTCCTGTGGCCGCCAAGCTCCCCTCCCCCATCCCCCCCCCCCCCCCCCAGCGTGCCACGTCCCCGCTCCTCTGCCTACCTCCAGGCGCTTCCCGCCACCAAACAGCTGTTTGGCGGCACTTAGTGCTTTCCAGGAGGGAGGGGGAGGAGCAGGGAGCCGTGCACTATGGGGAGGAGGTGGAGAAGAGGCGGGGCAGGAGTGGGGACTTTGGGGAAGGGGTTGGATTGGGGGGCGGGGCCTCATGGAAGGGGTGGAGTGAGGGGGTGTGTGTCAGTGATGCGGCCCTCGGGCCAATGCACTAGTCCTCATGTGGCCCTCGTGGTCATTTGAATTTGAGATCCCTGTGTTAAACTATGCACTGTGCATGCTCTATACAAAGTTTCAAAATCCTTGAGTGCTCTTGGGAAGAGATGCATGCTGCATGCATTCACAGTTAGGAAGTGCATCGTGAGGCTGTTTCTCCTGAAACCTCTCCATTTTACCCAGAAATTGTTGGAAAGTATAATTGACGGCTCTTACAATTCAGTTTAGTTTTTTGTAGCGTTTGGGCTTTGTAATATGAAATGCATGCAGCCTGGGAAAGCTTGAGAACAGTATCAAGCATTTGCCTCAGCGAGACTTAACATTTGCTCTGGAGCAATGCCCACCTGTGTTTGGTGCATGTGTTTGGTGCAGTTTGCGTGTACATGTCATAGTGCAGTGGTTCTCAAACTTTCGTATTGGTGAGCCCTTTCACACTGCAAGCCTCTGAGGGTGACCCACCCTCCCCTTATAAATTAAACACACATTTTTTTTAATATTGAACATTATTATAAATGCTGGAGGCAAAGCAGGGTTTGGGAGTGGAGGCTGACAGCTCGCGACCCCCCCCTGTAATAACCTCGTGACCCCCAGTTTGAGAACCCCTGTCATAGTGACACTGCACATTTTGCTACAAGAAGCTTATCTGTGCCCTCGAACTGCCCATTTTGTCCTTCCCTCACTACTTTTAAAAAAAAAATCAGAAAACAATGTTTTTATGCAATAATTAAGTGCATAATTTCCAAATATAAAAATGAATGTTTTTAGCGAGTTTAAAGTAAAAACTAAACCACTCAAGTTACTGCTCAGTGGAAATGAAATGAAAGTATACTATTATCTATGCTAGCTATTTCTATATCCTCCATCATTCTGATATTCTGGAATTATAGAAATTGGAAATGGAAAAGACCTAGTGGATCATCTTGTCCATCCCCTCCTGGGGGAGTTATTCCCTTTCAGAAAAGTCCAGCTGCACTGCAAGTTTTGATTTGGGTAGCTAATTACCACATGTTGGTTCTGAATCTCTTTCAGGCAATCCTTTATCACAGGATATTCTCAGCCTGTACCAGGACCCAGATGGCACACGAAAGCTACTGAACTACATGCTTGACAATCTAGCAGGTAACACAGCCAAAAGTTTAGTTTGATATACATAACTAACTGCCAAACACTTTCACTTGTATTTGATAGCATTGAATTGAGGGTCTGAGTTTCTGACTCACTTCCAGCTGCTTTTATGTTACTATCGAGTCCAGGGACTCCTGCCACTAAAATAACAAAATTGATGTAGTAGTATTGTAACAGATATAACTTGTGGTAGAGCATGAAGAAATCTAACTTCCTAGGTAACTGGATGGCTCAGGTTTAGTCTCGGCTCCTTGGAGCTCAGATCATGTGTAGTACATGGAATACGGTGCCCTTTACCGCTAGATCACTAGTATGAGTCCAGAACTGATCAGTAATGACAAAAGGTTTTGGCTTTCCTAAAGCTCTTCCTGAAGGGATCTGCACATCCAAAAGAAGTTGGTGAGCATCAGTGTCTCCTAAATCAATAAAAACTGGCATAATCAGTAGAGACCAGGATTAATTTGACAAGGAACCAAACTATCCTTTCGTCCGGAGAGGTTGAGGTACATTTGCTGGGTGACGTGGGAAAGGCTTGCACGGTCACTGTCCTTGTTTTAGACCAGGGGTGGGCAAACTTTTTGGCTTGAGGGCCACATCAGGGTATGGAAATTGTATGGTGGGCCATGAATGCTCACAAAAGGTTGGGGTGAGGGTTCTGGGGGGGGCTGGGGATAAGGGGTTTGGGGAGCAGGAGGGGGATCAGGGCTGGGGCAGGGGGTTGGGTGGGGGAGGGGTGTGAGGGGTTCCGGCTGGGGGTGCAGGCTCTGGGGTGGGGCTGGGGATGAGGGGTTTGGAGGGTAGGAGGGGGATCAGGGCTGGGGCAGGGGGTTGGGGCTCAGGGGTGCAGCGCTTACTGCAAGCAGCTCCTGGAAGCATGTCCCCCCTCTGGCTCCGAGGCGCAGCCAGGCGGCTCTGCACGCTGCCCCGTCTGCAGGCGCCACCCCTGCAGCTCCCATTGGCTGGGAACCACGTAGGAGCCAGAAGGGGATCATGCCGGCTGCTTCCTGGGAGCTGCGCGGAGCGGGGCAAGCTCCTGACCCCGCTCCCCAGCTGGATGAGGGTCAGATTAAATGGTCTAATGGGCCGGATGTGACCTGCGGACCGTAGTTTGCCCACCCCTGCTTTAGACCTTATTAGGTCTAAGCAGAGGGCTTCAGTTTCCTATTTTGGTACTTTTCACTCTTATTATTTTCAGATTGCAAGCAGCATGATTTCAAGAGCCCATAAACGTCAGTCCAGAAATACCACTGTGATTAAGGATCTCACACATTTTAAATCCTTTCCTTATGGGTTTATAACTTAGCCACTCTTAATTCACTACTGAATATTTTAGCTTGTGTCCAGTTTCCCCCTTTCTTCCTCCTCCAAATATTCTTAAATATTTCACAAACTGAAATAGAGGTTGGTTGTAGGCTTGTTTTATTTTTTTTTCAAGTATTTGGTATATTTGAGAGATTTACTTTGTAGTCCTGTCTACAAAAAGACTGTCTTTTTGAAGAAGCGTTAAATACAAACCTTAATAAGATTTATGGGGTACTTTTTGGTAGGACATTCTTTAAACATTAATGACTTTCCATAACTTTTCTTTAGTGCAGTTTGTTAGAAACTGCAGTTTATATGCAAATAGAATAAAGAAAAGTCAGTCCATCACACCTGGACTTGACTGGTATGTGTTGTAAAATTATTACACACAATTTCCTCAAGACCATTTTAAAAAAAGGCTGTTTTCATGGACAAAGTCCTTAGTAGTATTATTGCCACCCTGGCAGTACATGCAAACAGACTATGGTCTAAATAAGGTCCCCAGGGAGAGGGATTTCAGTAACAATACCAGATGAGAGATTTTGGTCAAATGGCAACTTTGCAGTGGGGCAAAGGCTTTCAGTGACTGCCTTGTGATATGTTAAGAGCAACAGAGGATTTCCAGGTGCTGAGAAACCACGGAGAAGCTATATGAGTGCTGAATTTGCTATTTTATTGCATTTACAAGTTTTAGGCCTTTGTACGATGTTCATACCCCTCTTTCTTTCTTGAGCCTAAACAGGCTTTGGAATTTCATGTGATTGGGGTGTACCTCCTCTCTGGGTTTATCTAACACACCATGGAGCAATGCTGCTGAGCCATCGGCTTGATTGTAAGTTAAGATAGTGACTTACATTGATATTTATAAACACTAAATTAAATGAATCACTCTTGTAATTTCAGTTCATCCAGAGCAGCTGCCTTCAAGGCCGTGGATTACTTTAAAAGAACGAGACCAAATTCTGCCCTCAGGTAATTTTGTGGCCTTTCTCCCTCCTTTTCCGTCAATGCTTTGCTGACATTTGAAAAATACTTCGAATGTTTATACTTAACTGAAAGTATTAAGCACAAGTCTTATGTCTTTAAAATTTGGGTCAGTCTAAAAATAACAGCTTATTTTAAAACTTTCTACAATTTATTCTGTGGCAAAGATCTATTTGGATTATTGCTAACTGACTGTAATAATCTCTAAATCATCCAAAGAATTAAAGTTTTTAAAAACAAAAAAAAGGTGAACTGTTTTGGGTTCTTCCCTGTGCCCACAATAGCCCCCTCTAGCTGTTTTGTGACACCGGTTGAGACGAATACCACAGCCTCTCCTATGCTTTTCACTTGGTGCAAAAGCAGTTACCTTCCCAAGGTCAGAGTTCAGTGTCTCCTAGGTGTACAGCCAGTAACTGCCCTGATAAGGCAGATACCGAACTCAGTTTGAGACTTAAACCAAGGAAACTTTCATGGCCATTTCAGAGAAATTGTGAAAATCATAAAATAACTGCACACAAATACCACAGGCAACGCCTCTAGACTGCTACTAAATGTAGTTCCAGAAGCCCTTGGATCTGGTTTTGTTTTCCTGTCCTCTCTCTGCTCCCCTGGGTTCTTCAGCTGCAATCAGACAAGCACAGGAATGCCTGGTACTGAAGTTAGTTTGGTGCCCTCTGCTGCTGCTTGTACTGAACTGCAAACATCCACTTTAAGAAAAAAAATTTAAAAAATGAAACAGCTTTCTTCTCTCTCCGTCTTTTCTTGTTAATAAAATTGCTGGTTTTAGAACAAGAATACTTTTTTCTGTTCAAACCGAAATGCATTACTTTAGTGATAACACAATAGGGCCTTCAGAGAATGAGGTGGCTTCAGATGCCCAGTGTTGCAACGATGCCATTAGTGTAGCTAATTATTAAGGCTGCCAGTGATTCTGTTAAGGTTTCTTTTTTTAATAACAGACTTATAGTTGTAACTCTCGGCATATGGATGGAACATTGTCAGTGTTTTCTCCAAAAAGGTTATTCATGACATTTCTGCTATATTTAGCCTTCTGCTGGACATGCATACATTAACTTCCTGTGCTGTTTAACCTTTTGTTTTGTTTTTGAAATTAAATCTCCTGCCTCCTTAAAGTAGCTAAAGCAATAGATATGAGCTCTCGGCTCAATTAGCAATAGTTTCTGCTATATTCCTTGCTTTTCCCAAATAAAAATCCCGTAGAGACCCATTGGCTCCTCCGGATTCTTGCTGAGTCACAAAATTGCAAAACAAACTGTAAAATAGGACCCGATTGACATATCGGTTGCATTTGCAACTCCCATTGATGTCAGCAGGAGATGCATGTATGCATCGACCACTGTACTTTAATTTAACAATAGTTGTTTCCAGGCTTCAGTATGCCCAACATGGGTAATAGTGCAAACATAGGCTAAGCAGCTAAGAACTCTGCGAACAGTTACCTTTTGCACAAACAGATGCATATTTTGCACATGCAAGTGAGAGGTGCTTTTTCCCCAGAGTTTAGCCTTGTATGCCAGTTGTTGCTTCTATAACTCCAGTTAATTAAACTCTTAGGGAAAAAACCCAGTGCTCTTATTTAGATAGTGACTTACTCTCCAACATAGGGGATGTAACATACAATAATAGGTATCTTAAGAAAAAATACTATGTTTTATCTATATTCATCATTAATCCCCTCTTGTGTTTCCTCCTAGCTTCATTCACGGTTATGTGTTACAATGTGTTATGTGATAAATATGCCACCCGGCAGCTATATGGCTACTGCCCGTCCTGGGCATTAAATTGGGAGTATAGAAAAAAGGGAATCATGGAAGAAATCGTGAACTGGGATGCAGATATCATTAGTCTTCAGGTAACAGTAACAAAACAACACTTTTTTGGCTTTTATCTGAAAACAGAAAAATACCTTTTGAGCCAATATTCTGTTCAAAGCATTTTATCCTCACTGTTTAATGGTGAACCTCAAAGTGTTCGTTACAGAATGTGTGCATAGTTACCTTGTTGTAATTTTTAAATGATAGACATCTACCTAAACTAATACATAACTTGCATTAGAATGTCTACTTATCTATAAGCATCCTAAAGATTTTTCCGCTTGGGTTGTTATACATCAACAGACTTTACCAAGTAAAGGAAGAAATGATGTTTTAACCCAAAAGCTGTTTCCTCCAATCCCCTGCTGTGACTCCTATCCAGCGTAGGATATGTGTATACGTGTATATGCTTAACTTCAAGCATGTGAGCAGTCCAGCTGAAATCAGAGGACTGACTACACACACGCTTAAAAGTTAAGCTGTGATCTGCTGAATTGGCACATATGTTGCTATCATGTTGGTAGGCGTTTATCCTAAGCGTTGAGTATAGCTGGCTTTAAAGATGATCTAGTTTTTGTTTTTAAACAAGCTATAGTGTATTATAAGAATAAAAACCATCACACAGGAAGAAGAGAATAGCCGCTTGAATTAAAAAGCTGACCCAAGCTGAGTAGCAGTCTCCAAGAAAACATATTGTTCTAGAATGGGGAGAACCCTTCAGTAAAAGAGAGCTCAGCAAGCCAAACACTAATGGCTGCTTTATAATAAGAATTTCTAACCTCGGAGAGTATCCGTTTTTAGCTGTCAAAAATAACGTGTGGTTTCCTGTTGGTGTTCAGGACAACTTCTCAAAATACACCGACCACTTTTCCTACTTAAAACTTCCTTTCAGTTTTGATTTCCAGGAATCCCAATCTGTTGGTTATACATCAGACAACTCGTCTAAAATGTGATATAATATTTTGTGTAAGCAACATAAATCTGTGGTTTTGGCAATAGTTACTTGGCAACATATGCTTGTATTGGTTGTGTAGTGGTGGGAGCATTTACTTATTTTATTAACCTGTCACTAATTTTCTTCATTGTAATGTTAACTGTATCCAATTCCAGGAAGTGGAAACAGAGCAATACTTCACCCTTTTTCTGCCAGCATTAAAAGAGCGTGGGTATGATGGATTTTTTTCTCCAAAGTCACGTGCCAAAATCATGTCTGAGCAGGAGAGAAAGCATGTGGACGGCTGTGCAATATTCTTCAAAACTGAAAAGTAAGGAGCAGCTTCACAGATACCTTCTTTTTTTTAATCAATGTAAAGAATCAAACCGCAGCACTGGAAACATTTTTCCGTAGGTCTGAAAAAAATTAATGAAAATGATCAGTTTGCTGCAATGGGTGGCACACAAATTAGTATGCTGTAAAGCTAAAAATTGAAATGAATGTGAAGTACATTTCTTTCATTGTCAAACAACAGAGTTGTGCTTCTGTTAGTGGTGTACTAACAGTGGTACCTTTCCATTCACTTTGCAGATTATACACAAAATATTCCCCCCCAAGAAAGGGATATGAACTGAATTAATGGAATAGCTTCACTGTACTGATACTAAATTTCTAAAATCTACATAATCTCTGTCTTTGCCTGTATAGTTTTACATCTGGAGGTTTGTTGCAGGCATAGGCCCACCGGCTGTATTCTGACTATAAAGTGGGTACTCTTTTGTAATCTCTGTTTTGTGAAGAGAGCTATAGTTTTGTGCTGTAAATACCAGAAACTGTAGGTCGGGTGGGGAAAGCAGCACTGTACACAATCCTTTTTCCTCCTTTGGCAAATAATTCATGAGACTTTGCACATCTTGCATCAATGAGGCTTTATTCTCTCTGATTTATAGTGTGCTGGTTGTTATAACCTGCTGTAATTTAAGGTTATGTGATGCTTCCATTGTAACTCCAATTCAGACCTTTTATTAAAAAGAAAATAGTTTGCCTTTTTGGGTTGAAATGTTCCATGTTTGGAATGGTTCAGGTAGTTTTGGATAAGGGTTGTCTGTGAGGGATGGACGCACAGAGACACTAAGAACAAACCTCAACACTCCTCTCTACCATGACACCTATAAGAAATCAGAGCCATCATATAATTGTCTATCTGACCCTACCTGTAGCCAACTTTCCTAGCTATAGTTTAAACAAAACAAACCTCTGAAAATAAATTGCATATATTTTACCTCATCCATCCTTCATTTTTCCTTGTCCTTTTTTAGGTTGTATGCGTTTGGGGGCAGGACAGCCTTTTAGAGTATCTGAGTGTGAGTGAGACAATAGGTCTGATCTCATTTGACGCCTTTGGGAACTACACAGAGAATAATAAATTGGATGTTTATGGTAAACTTTAAAATGTTTTTAATGCAACTGCCGACTTATTGATAATTCTGTGCATATTTGCTGTGTGTTTTGTCTGTACTCAGATTTACATTGGTGCAGAAGCACACAGTGGAGTTTAACCAGGTGGCAATGGCTAACTCAGAAGGTTCAGAAGCTATGTTAAACAGAGTGATGACAAAGGACAACATTGGGGTTGCTGTGGTGTTAGAGGTGCACAAAGAATTATTTGGAGCAGGTCAGTATAACCACCACTGCTATCATAGGTATTGATAATAGGCAGTATTTGTTCAGATGTAAAAAAAATTTAAGTGAATTGCTCCTCTCTAGACCAGTCGTGTAAGATATTACTGCATTTAAGATTCTTGGCCAAACATTTGCAATGGAGCACTGTTCAGTAGACTACTTTGATGAAAGCTCATATAAAGTTGGAAATTTCTAATCTGAGATTAGATGGGACACAAGTTGTTTTGAAAAATATATTTTTACTGTTTCACATCAAGAAGCTTTAACAGGAGCGTCTGGCATTTGATATTCTACTCAAGACTCTCATTCTTTCCTACATTGATTTTCCCCAGGCAGGAGTACAGACCTCTCTCCCAATAGCTGTTAGTGCTGTTCAACTTTTCATCCTGATGTCTCTTTCCTCTTCATTTAATCCTTCACCGCGTCTCTGTGGCACTGCTGATGTTCCTAACTGGTTATCAAACCATTTTTTAATAAAGGATGATTAATTAGTGATGTCTCACAAATGTCATTCAAAGAATCACATGACTCTCTTTTGTCACCTTCCAATTTTGTGGCCTTTTTTATATAGCCCTGAAATTAGTAGGCCGTCTCTAATGGCAATACAGGAAGCGTCTTTTTCTGTAACTTCATCTCCTATGCAGTCTCTCAGTTCTTAGAGAAGTAAAAGCCCTTGCTGTACTGTTTTAGCAATAGACCCTAACCAGGAACTTGGCCTTTTCTTAGCGAACAAATTGCTATACCAATAGGTAAGAACCAGTCTGAAAAACTTTCTGCATTCCTATGTTAAGACACTGAATGGTGAGGAATTTTAAGTGGCTTTCTCTGCTTTAATTTTATTCTATTAAGAGAACCCAAAATTCAAGTGGTTCCCCTCTAGTAGCTGGGGATTGATAAATTGTCAGACCTACTGCTACCCTGAAAAACTATCCCATTCAGGGGGAGGGGGCGAGTTACGAGGTTAGCAATAGGGGTGAGTTGCCCAGGGTGCACAATTCCCAAGCAGTGTATTCCAAAGACAGTCGGTGCTCTCACAGAAGTGGCGGTATACAACACCGCAGTGCTTAGGGCACTGCTAACTGGGTAAGTAACTTTGTCACGGCTGTTGTCTGAGCTTTTACCTGCTGCTGTGAGTAATTCACATAATTGTACCTGTTTGGAAGGTACAGCATGAATTATAGTTGACACTTAATTGAATATCCTTTTTCTAGTAGCCTTAGAAGGAGTTGTTCCAGTTCTCTCAGATTGGACAGTTAATAGTCTTTCCAGCCACCATTTACCTCATATATTCAAAAGCTCGTATTATGAGACCTGTAACCAAATAAAGTGAATGTGAAACAAAATGTATTATTAGTGTAGGATAGAGCGTTATTTAATTGGTTGTTAGACTTACCTTTTTTTCCCAGTTGTGAAAGCAGGGGTATTTCTTTTCAATGTATCTACATTTCTAGCTGATACAGGAGTGGCAGTAATTTTGTATTATCATCTGTAACGAGGTGGAATTTAATACATTCACCTAAATGACTTTTTAATAAAAACTTCTTTTAATCCAGGTATGAAGCCGCTTCATGCTGTGGACAAACAGCTGCTTATTGTGGCAAATGCCCACATGCATTGGGACCCTGAATACTCAGATGTAAAACTCATTCAGACTATGATGTTTGTCTCAGAACTGAAAAATGTCCTTGAGAAAGCCTCCATCAGGCCTGGCAGTCCAACAGCAGATCCTAATTCTATCCCTCTGGTGCTGTGTGCGGATCTTAACTCACTGCCCGATTCAGGTATTTAGAAATGGTTCATCACTTTTATTATTGTCTTTTTTCACTTTTGATTTTTATTAGAATATTTGAGTCAGCTTTCCACCCGACATTTGTATGGTATGCCACTATATCCATTATTATTATTGTGGAAAGCTTTCTTAATAAAATCCATTTGTGAATCAAAATTCCCAAACCAGTTAATATAACTCCTCTATTTGAGTGGATATCAAATACCTTTCAGTATGTTGTTAGCGCTTTAAGTATTGGTCATGTGCAAGATTTGGTAAATATAGAGTATAATAAAAAAAGCATAAAAAAGATCGAGGGTTGATATATTTCAACTCAAGTTTGATATAGTAGTAATAATTATTGTGTGTCAGAAGTGTGGTATGCCTGTTTTGGACTAAGAGCTTGAGGAGTGATAATATTTAGGAATTCGGAGTTCATGGTTTATTGCACTCTGTGTGAAAAGATGACAAAATCAAATGAGGGCAGAAACTTGAGATGGATATACTGTAGTATTTCTGATATTTAACTCTGTAATGGAGGAGAAATATACAAGAAAACTTACTCTTAGTGCTGGCTGCCACAGTACGGTTTGTATTCTTACTGTGCTCAGGGGTTTGAAATGCTTATGCTGTTAAAGATGGTGGTGAAATCTATCTATCCCCATCCACCCCATCTATCTATCTACACTTATTTGGAGACCATGATCTTTCAACGTGGTTCTTAACCTAAGGGATTTAAAAATACAATGCATGTTGTGTTTCAGTAATTAATTAAAACAACCAATTGCATCTCTGCTTTGCAAAACAGGTGTTGTGGAGTACTTAAGCAATGGCATAGTAGCTGACAACCATAAGGACTTCAAAGAGCTGCGGTACAATGAGTGTCTCATGAACTTCAGCGGCAGTGGAAAAAACGGGGCTTCTGAAGGAAGAATCACACATGGCTTCCAGCTCAAGAGCGCCTACGAAAACAACTTGATGCCTTACACCAATTACACCTTTGATTTCAAAGTAAGGGGTGATCTGCTGAATTTAATTTCTCTTGGACTGAAATTTACCGTGGGAATTCCCATGCTGGATCCAGACCCAAGGTCCATCTAGTCCTCTGTCCGGTCTGGGAGAGTAGCAGGCAGAGGTGGGATAATCTGCCCCTCCAACATTAGGTGTTCTCCTAATCTCAGATACTTAAAGATGGTCTTAACCCCTGAAGCATGAGTCTAAATACCCCTTCCAGAATTTTTGTTAGCATTAACTATTATAACTCTGGATGTTCTTGTTATCCATATAAATGTCCAATCTCTTCCTGCATCAAGCTAAGTTACTGACCTCAATGACATTCTGTGGGCAGTTAGTTTCACAGTCTAATTGCATGTTGTGTGAAAAAGTTTTTTATTTTACAGGCTTTGAATTTGCCACCTTTTTAATTTAATTGAAAGTTTGCTTGTTCTTGTGTTATGAGACACAGTTTGCTCCAGCATCTCTTATTCTGACAGCTCAATCTCTGCTAGCACCTCATTTTTATGACCAGCAAAGAGTGGGTTTGGAACAGATATTTCACCAACATCTTCGGTGGTGAACTCTGATACTAATAAATCATTTTAGCTTCTCACTGATTTCCTTCTCTTCCTTAGTTTTACTCTCTGATCCAGCAATCTTCAATTGTTTGTTTGTTTCACAGGCTTCCTGCTTCTGATATTTTTACAGAATTTCTTGTTGTTATACCTTTTAACTATTTGCTCTTTGAATTCCATCTAATCCCTCTGAATTTCCTTCTTGCCTCTTGCCTACTGTAGTTATGCTTCTTTTAACCCTTTACTAGGTGTATGTTTCCAAATTTTGAAGGACATCTACTTGTGTTGAATAATCTCTTGGACCTTGGTATCGAGCCATACTGTCTTACCACTCACCTTTCTGCTTCTCTTCTTGTTCAGCACCATGTATATGCCTTTGGTGACTGTTCTGTCCTTATGTAACATCCAGGATAAATCTAAGGACTTCGTTTTCTTTACTTTTGAATTTGCAGCCTTTTTGACTAGTCCCCTCATTTTATTGCCTTCTCTCTTTTCTAAAGTTTAGCATCGCTGTGTTTGTTTGCTTTTTGGTACCATCCTTCCCCTTAGATTGTTGAATTTAATCATATTATAGTTACTATTATTTGGTGGCTCAGCTATTACTCCTTGAATTGGCTTCTTTTGTGAGCTGTTTAGGTATCTCAGCTAGGAAACAGTACAGTGAGGATGGAGGGAGAGTAAGTTTCTAGAGGATAGAAAAAATTGCTTCCGAACGTGCACAGTTCGCATCTAACTCAAAGAAGCTCCGTGTCTTTGTCATGAGGAAGATGGAATACTTCCTCTGCCCAGCCTCGGAGGTGCAGGGGTTAAGGCGGTCGTATTAGCTGCTGGTGTGACAATGTCTGAACTATGAATGGCAAATGCTTTCCCCCAAAAACTACCTTATTAGGGACAGGAAAAACTGTTCTTCGGGATGTTGAGTCAGAGTTTGCTCCATGTTGCAATATTCTGGAAATTCTAAGCTCCTGTAAAAAACTGTGCCAAATACATCTTAGGAAAATGTTAAACTATAACTTGTGACCTGTCCTCATTTTAACGGAATGTTTCTCTCTCCCTTTAGGGTGTGATTGACTACATTTTCTATTCCAACACTCATATGAACGTGCTGGGTGTCCTGGGGCCTTTAGATCCTCAGTGGCTGGTTGAGAACAACATCACTGGGTGTCCACACCCTCACATCCCTTCAGACCACTTCTCACTGTTAACACAGCTTGAACTCCATCCTCCGCTCCTGCCTCTTGTCAACGGTGTACACTTACCTAACAGGAGGTAGTGGAGCCCTGCCCCTTTGCGGGCTGGGACCTGTTGTTATGGACCTGTACAGTTGTAAATCAAAGTATGTAGGAGTGAAGTATGGCCAACCTTAAGCTGCTTCTTCAAGCTCCTTTCATTGTGTGTTTTGATATGAGATTTTGCACATTTTTGGTGCATGTTGGTATCATTTGGCACTAGGGCTGGAACCAAAGTATTATTCCCTTTCCAGGATTTTAATTTAATTTTTAAACCGGTAAGCTTGTTGTTTCATTAGGAAGCTGTGTTTATAAAATGGGCAAATCAGATTAAAAACTTGCACCGTGCTCTATTTAAAATGAATGCTTTCTTCCAAATCACAGCACAACAAACCCTCCTTTTTCTAAAAAAACAAAACAAAAATAAATGGATAAATACAACACTTCAGTCCGTTTCAGTTGTAAGGGAGAATAATTAGAAATACTATTTTACTGAACTCAAAATGGAGGTCTGGGTTCTGCATCCTAAATTAATTTTGCACGTTAGCAAAGCACTTACTGTTAATAATTTACAGTTAAATATTATAGCCCTCCCCCCACATCTAGCTAATACTGGAAAACCAAAAATGGTTGCATAGACATTGAAGGGCTAAATTCTCTCCTGGTGCAACTCCATTGACTACAATGGAATTATGCCGTCAGAGAATTTGGACCTGAGCATTTAATGCCACACAGAACTCTTGGTTGGCAGACAACATGGCAGTAACTTTCTTGGAGCTCTTTTTGGTTAAGAAATTCGGGAATTCACTCTGATGGCCTGTTTTGAGAGGTCTAACAGAGAAATCTCCCTACTTTGACCGTCCATGATGGGGACAAGATTTAGAAACATAAAATTAAGAAATTGCACTTAAAAAATGAGCTGCAAGTTTTCTTATTGGTGAGTTCTGGAAGAGCAGATACGTTCCAACTCCATCGATAGGTTCCCATTTCTAATGTTAAATTGCAAAAATGATCAACTTTGGATTGGAGGTACTGGTTAAGCTAAGGGTACAGGGAAAAAACCCCTCTGGAAATGATCTTACTTCTGTCTCCAAAGTGAAGGTTCAATATCTCTCTAGGTGCTTTTTTGTGTGGGGGAGAGAGTGGTAGCCATAATCATCCCTTGGATTATTTTTCCTGACCCTAGTTGCCAAATAGCCATCGTATGCTTTTAATATTTTGTTTCTGTTTTCCGTCAAGGTTGAATTGAAAAGCTGCTGGTTCATTCCCAACTGTTAACGCTCTTTAGCTGTGTTGGAAATCTTTCTTTTTACACTCTAGGGGGCCAGTTCAAAACGTGCCTCAAGAGGCAGTAAACATAATGCAATTTTCTGAAAAGAAATTGGTTGGCTGCTTAATGTTTAAAAAAAAATATATATGGCACCGTAATAGGGAAAGGTCGTGTCTGTGTTTTTAAGTTTTTCTTTATTCTGCTTTTTTGCTGCTATAAGATTTTCTTGAATTTATATTTTAAACTTTTCATGCACTTTACTGTTTCTAGTCTCAAAATGTGATATTTTTAATAAAAAAGAATTTTTCCATTTATGTGAATTAAATTTTTAAACAGATAAATAGCCTATATTTATGTCTCATTCATAGATTTAAAAAGGGTCAGATTTAAAATTGTTAAATTAGTTTTAAATACTAAAGAGCAATCTTCTGCCTTGCAAAACCAATACATTAGCCTGTTCCACCATTCTTTAATTATACATTTCCTTCGTCATTGTATTCATAGAAAATCAGGCTCTACTAGAAAATGTTCCCTGTATTTGTTTGGGGGTGGGATGGGATGCAGCAGTTGGTTCAATGAAACCACAGCTCCCTTTCAAAAGTGCCTTGAAATGGAGGCATCACCCGTCATCCAATATAAAATTGGAAGTTATTGTAGTTGAGTGAAATTTAATATAAATAAAAATTTCTGTGCAGCACAAGAAAACTCAACCAACCAATCAGAAAAAAAAAAGCCCTTTTAAAGATTTTCCTCTAGGTGCAGGTATCTCTTTTTATATACCTCAAGTGTTCAAGGCCTAGGCATGCATATAAATTGAAAAAGTAAGTAGCATATAGTACTGGAAAGTAGAATAGCATGAAAAACTTAATTTTGTGGACATTACCTTTTTGTCAGCTACTGTATTCTTTTTTTGTTTTTCTTTTGGAGGGATGGGTTCTCTGCTCTGGAGATATGCACTAACCAACCATTTTCCTCCTTTCATACACGCATGTTAACTAGCAATGTGAGCAATATTTCCTACCATACTTCACTCCCAATATTTTTGAGATGTTTGTATAAAATGGAATTTAAAGTTCACCTATGATTGTATATGAACTGCAGAGGAGCCTGTTTATAAATAAATTTAAAAAAAAACAAACCACAATCTTTTGTAATGTTGGGGGAAAATAAAAAAATTGGGCAACAGAAACAGCTTAAGTTTTATTTTCTTCTGATTCATAATTAATTTGAGGCACTCTGTTGCAGGAAGGTGTTTAATTGGGTTTTCTCTGCTTCAAAATGCATTCTTCAAAATGTCCATTATCCCGTAATTTTGAAAAAAAAAAATGTAACTGACGTTGCACAAAAGCTTTTATGTTGAAATGAGTGTTTGTTTTAGTTGGCTCACATACCTGAGCATGTTTACCCAAATTTCATGTGTGTGGTTCTCTCCTCCCCCCCACTCCCTCGCTGTATTGCCTTTTTTTTTTTTTTTTAAACAGAAGGGGCCGTATCTGTGTTGAGCTTCCATTT
Organism: Macrochelys suwanniensis; assembly: GCA_033296515.1. NCBI lineage: Eukaryota > Metazoa > Chordata > Testudines > Chelydridae > Macrochelys > Macrochelys suwanniensis. The sequence goes on along the minus strand of CM065779.1, from coordinate 19,469,917 downwards.
CAGGTGATCAGAAATGCTGCTGTCCTTAGTGTTTTTGTTTAAAATACAGAAAATCTGGAACTCTGACAATAATAAACTTAAGATGAATGCCACCTTTAGATAAACACGCATGTGCATTATCCAGAAGTCGACATACGTTACCATATGTGTCTAGAGTGGAAACTCATGGCTTTAAGTAGAAAACCTACACATACAAAGTCTAGCTTTTCTGCAGTTGTGATTCTTTTGATTGTGAAAACTGAAAACCCTCTAAGGGGTGTGTATATATGTATTTGTTTTGGGAGGGGGAGCAGGCAGGGGAAAGGAATCTGGGAAAGTGGTATCACTAATTTCACAATAGATAAATGGACAACAAAATACACACAATTATTCTCTCTCCATCACTGATGCTTGTCTCATAGCTTTAAACATTGGGAACACTGCAGCATCCTCAGGACTGGTCACAGGAAAAAAAAGTTCAAATTCACATACTGCTCCTCGCTTAGTTGGTTTTGTTTTAAAAATATTGTGCCTGGTGTCAACTTTTAAGCAACAGCACTGCCTAAAGGAAGCAGAGAAAAAAATCGAACACCATTCTACAGGCAACTTTTTAAAATTCGATATGGTAAATCTGTTAGATATGCGGTTTTGTGTGTATATAAAAAATTTTTGTACAATGTAGCTGAATATTTTTGTTTCATTATTTTGATGTAAGGAGTGTGAACATTTTGTGTACCACACGTTGAAGTCAGGTATGGCACAATGGGTTCTGAGACCAGCTTTTCTTCCCATTTGCCTTGTTCAAAGCTTTTTTTCCCCTTTCTGTTTCTAGCATTCATCAAGAAAATTCTTCATTTTACCAATAAGCTTACTATGTGTTTGAAGCAACTCTTGTTTCTAGTCGGCAGAAATATAAAACCCTTTTTCTTGTTAGTTCCGACTACTCCTTGTTATCCTATGTTTATAAACCGTGGCCAAAATCGTCAGTCCCTTAAAATCTTCAAAAGCACCTACCCTAGGGTTGGCCTAACTCTGTTCCCAGGGTTTCACCATTGACTTCAATGGGGACAGAGTTAGGCCAATGCTGAGAAAGTCTGGGAAATCTCCCATCCTGGGTGCTTTTGAGTTAGGCTCCTCTGTCCAGGGTCATGGCCAGATGCCTGAATTACAGTGGCCTGTTCTTCCAAGGTGCTGAGCCACCTGCAGCTCCCATTTACTTCACAATTTCTGAAAATTCAGGCCAGTTACATTTTGGTGCCTGAACATGATTTTAGGAGCTTAACTTTCAGCCCCTAGTTCTGAAGTCTTTGATCTAAATCACAAAAGAGTAAATTAAAAGATATTAAAGGCTCATATCACTTGATTCCATGGGGACTAAGTTTGGTGAGGGGATCACAGGTGTGGAGTATAGAGAGGAGACAAGCTATAAAAGTTGGTTTAAATTCAAGGTTACTCTGTTTTGTTAGCACGTAACATATGAGGAAAATATGGTGGGTGACTTTGGGCATTTACATCTGTTCAAAGATTTCTAAATCACTCCTGCATTATTAATACGGTTTCCATAACCTATTAAACTGAGAAGAGGAAGGTGTGGGCAGTTAATATCAAAGATCAGATTTAAACTCAGCAACTGAAGTGACTACATTTCTATTATAATTCTTGGCTTTCAGCATCAAAACTTGGTTTGGCAAGATACTTGGCATACAAGATTTAGGAGTGGAAGGGGTTTTTAAATACTAATTATCAAACAATATTGATTAGGTTGCTATTTAAATATCACAAAGGATTAGTTTGATATAGCCTCAAATTCATATAAATTTAAAAAGGAAGTTGTAGTAGTCATTAATCTTCAAATAAGAATTTTTTTTTAATGGCTTGAGTATTGTACATATTTACATGGTTAATCTAGTATCGGTTATTCTGTACTGCCATGTAGATATTCTTCTTTATTTACAAAGATCTAATTTCACAAAAACAAAGAAATGTTACATTTTAAGATGACATTCTGGAATGACACTTCATCTTCTATTTTGGGAGATGACAGTTTGAAACATATGTTCTTGGAGCATGTCTCACTGGTATGAGATGTCTAAGCATGACAGTGAGGAAAGTGATGTGTCCTGCTAGTGTTAAAGTTTAAATGGCCTTTCTCTTATGAGCTTCAGTGCTCTCTGTGTTCTTTTTGTGATTTGAGCCTCTGAAGTTTTAATACAATAAAAAAACTCCTAGAATTGTGTGAATGACTCAATAGACTGTACAGTATTGTGTAAATATACACGTAGGAACCTGAATGGCCCATCAAGTACTTGATCTGTTTGATCAGTCTGCAATAGGAAGCCATTAAGCTAAAATCAATCCTTTTAAAAACATGGAGCTAGACAGCATAGTGTGAGAGATTGGTAATGGGATAGCGAGCTGTGTACCTGTATTACCATTTCAGATGTGATTTGCTTTTACACAATATTCATAAAATGAGTCGCCTGCTAGGAGGAGAAGTGACACCAAGGGAGAAGTGCTGGCCCCACTGAAGTCAATGGGAGTTTTGACACCTCAATTGTCCGTGTTATAAAACCACCACCCTTACTAAAATTTTAACATCTGGATTGACAGTCTGAAATATCAATGATTGAACCCATGCAACAATTGGATTAATTCCTCTTTCCTGTAGAGGTGGCCTGTCCAGAACAGCATTGACATAACTTGGCAGAGCAACATAGGGAAGCTTTAATCGCTACTGCTTGTACAGATGTTGAAGAGATGACTCAATTTGCTAGTACCCGAGAGAGGGAACATTAAAGGGATTATTAAAAATAGCTGAATAAGTGAGCTGAACACTGGCAACAGTGAAAAGTGCACCGTTAAGGTCTGGACCTGCTAAATTCATAATGTGAAAGTCATTTCATGTTAGATCTGTAAATATTTTGCAAGAATACAGTAAAAAAAAAAAACAGTAAAAAGTTTTATACATTAACAGTTTTATAAAAAACCCAAAATGTTTCTGGAATCTTTATGCCAAGTGTCAGCATAGAAATAACTTTCATAAATTTATAAACACTTTAAAATGAGTTTTACATATATACCCCAAGTACTGTTATAACTGATTGATTAGGGGGAAAATTAAAATGCCAAACTCTAAACTGGTGCATTTTATCTTGTGTAGTAGTGAAGACATTTTGTACTGATATTTACCAGACTTTATTTACTTTCAAAATCACTGGGAGGAAAAAATGATAAAGTACAGTTGAGGAGGTTGTCTTTGAAAGTGATTAGCAAAGTGACTAACATCTTAGCTGATCTTAAAACATGGTATACAACGTAAACTTGGCTGGATTGGTTTGGTTGGAAGATAAGATACTTCAGGGACAGCTGTTCTTGATGTAGGTTCTGAAATAAGTGTGAAGTCGGGGAAATACATTTGTATTTATTTGAACAATTTTGATGGCAAAACATGCCGAGTGATATGACTCTTTTCAGCATAGTACAGTGTGTTTAGCTTGCAACGTCCTTCACTGTTTTAGTAGTGAGAGGTATTACTTGGCCTCATCCTTTTGTTAAACTGTTTCCAAGAGTAAGACATTTACCAAGTTCTTATTTGTCTCCGTATTTGTTTTTGTTTTACAGGAAAGAATCATGGTGGCTCTCTTTACCAGTGACATTGTTAACATTATTTTGGCTTTGTTTTCCATTTTTAATTATTGTGTAGTATGGTTTTTCCAAGCAATTAAAGTGTTGTGTGCACCATGTTATCAAAATTTGCCTGTAATTCACTAAGCCCATATGTTTGACTGGATCGGTGGTGATATGAGCTCAAACTTTGCTTTTTTTCTTTTTTTTTTCCTTTTTTTTTAAACTAGACGATGGGAGTATAATGCTCCTACGTACATGAACTGTGTCTGGGTAATCTGAAACTGCATTATAAGTTTTCTGTACAAGTCTGTTAAAATACAGTTTTCCCAATTTATGAAAATTCAAACTAAGCAAACTTTTCCCGATTCCTGACTCAGCTCTGCATTTGAACAGCTACATTAGTGCACATAGGAAACATGAATTAAGTGCCAATCCTCCTCCTGTTGAGGTCTTATTTGAGCTTCGCCTTGACTGCAATAGGAACCAGATCAGGCTCACAGTCTGCACTGATCTGCAAATTTCTTAAACACCAGCTTCTAGGAGTGCCAGGGGGGTGCACTTTTGAGATTCTGTACAGTTGTCCTAATGCAGCAAATGCTTGGGTTCCGGAAAAGTTTTCAAAAATGCACCACTGGATTCTGGTTTTTTCTCCTTTGGTAATACACCGAGCCATAGGTTAAATAGGCCTCTTGCCTCAAACATAACCTGCTTAACCCTATAATCTTAAATAAGTGCCAACTGAGGGAATCCGTAGGGGGATTTGCTTTACTGTGAATCCTGCCAATTGCATTTTCATCAGAAAAATATTCTCTAACCTTTAAATTTTGAAAACATTGTTTCATATACAGTGTCTCATTGAAACTATATGGGGGTGTATAAATATCTTCATCTAATGGTTGAAAAGCAAAGCAGTCGATTTTAGACCTGAGCAAAAAAGCTTATTCAACTTTTCCGACAACATAATTGCAAAACTATTGGCCTTCCTCCAAAACAATCAGTTCTTTCTCTCAAAATTTAAGTAATTTTTAATGTGAATGATCTTTTATTTTTTAAAAAGTTTTTCTTTAAAAGAAACAAAGTGCCATGCAAGTGTAGCTTCAACTGACTTCACCGAACCAGTCCATTGAATTCCATGTCATTCATAATTCTACTTTTTATCGTGAGACCGTCAGACAGAAATCACCAGCTCTTTGTTTTGTGTATTAGTTTACCAGTCAGTGAGGTGGGAACTCTTGCACAGCCCAGTTGAGGTATTTTGCGCAATATATACTGTACAACATGTACGTGCAAGAGATCGAGGTTTTACTTTTACAAAAAAAAAAATGTGAACAATACAAAATGGAGACAGTAACCGTACTAAGCAGTCTTGCCTTTTTAATCTTATGGCAGCTCAGAAGGGAGGTGCTGAAAACCTTGAACTATTATTGTCAGATTTTTTCCCCCCTATTACAGAGATTGGGTACTGATCACACATGATGTGTATAGGGCTAAATATCTGCTTGTTTGTTTCTTTGCACCCGTGTACTTTTATTTCCCTCTGTAGGCAATAAACGGCCATTTTGCAACTGCATTTTCTGTCCTGGTTTTGTTTCTGCTCTTCAGCATTGTTGTATGTTTCACAAAAGTAGTTGGGAGGCGAGGAGCTGGATGTTGGCACATGGCCCTTACTGTTGCTACTTTCTGCTCTGCATCAAATTGTACATCTTGGTGTTTACAGTTATGTGGCTGCTTCTGGTCACAGTGTGGGTGGGTAGGAGAGACTGCCTGGATAACGGAGTCTGATCCAAAACCTGTTTGAAGTCCGTGAGAGTTTCTCCATTGAATTCGGCGGGTTTTGGATCAGGACTGTGATATGCTGTATGAAAGGTAAGAGGTGTAATTATGTGAATGCCCAGCATTTAATAATCCGGTTTTAATACAAAAGCCACATCCAGGTCTTGCATGCGTAAAGGTTAAACCATTAAAGGTTCTGCAAGTTGTTGAGTATCTGTGGGTGTGACTGATTAGCCCTGGAATTGGGATTTACTAGATATTTCTATTGAAACCCAAAGAGGATGCGCTTCCGGCTCGGTCCCTTTGTAGCGGGTTTGGCTGTGTGGTGCTGACAGGGTAAAATACTAAACTAACACACACGGGAGTGTTACAAAGTGACACAAGCAGATATTACTGTGATGCACGCGTGCAGGAGATGTGCAAAGGGGCCATTTTTTAAAGTGCGCTACCACGCTTGGTAGGCCCCAGTGGCTCTCCCAAGTGCAAGTCTTCAGTTTATCTTCCTGTCAAGAAATCCTGTTTCTTGGTGCTAAAAGGTGAAGCGTGTCCCTCCCCTTTCCACTGTGAAGAGTACCAATCCACTACACTGCTTGTGTACAGCAGAAGCTAGGAGTTGGAAGTATCTCTTGTTACTGTTCTGTAGCACCCGTTCACAGTGCTAGAGGGAAGGGAGGCCTATTGTCATCAATAGTGATGCCATGGTGCGAGCAGTGGCAATGGTTTTTAAGATCACTGATACAGGGTCTGTGCTTGTGAAAGTTTACAGGGTCTAGAAGCAGCAGCATCCACCAGCACAAGCGTTTAGACCATTTGTGTTACCGTAGATCCTCGAGGCCCAAACTGGGATCAGTGATACATGCATTGTGGCACATGCACATGAAAATGGACTGTTTCTTCTACTTAGACTGCAAGGGAGTGGAGGGCAGCATGGTCCCCATTTCAACAACTGGGTGAACGGAGGCGCAGGGAATCAGTGACTTTTCCCAGATGTCACAGGGAGCCTGGAGTCCCAGGCCAGTGCTTTAACTGTAAGGCCTTTGCCTGTAACTAGAGAGCAGACTTCTTACAAATGCATTATTCTGATTGCTGCTGGGCTTTTCCTGCTTCATTTTTGACCCAGCAATCACCTTGTGATATCCTGCCTGTTCGAGAGATTAGCTATTAATGTGGTGACTAAGAGGAGCACCAGAAGAGCAAACTGTACTATTTAAAGTCCAATGTCAATGTAACTTTTAACTTTACATGATGACTTTCTTTCTTTCTTTTTTCTTTTTAAGGTCTAACATCCCCACAACCTGCCGGGACTGGGGTCCCAACTATCCAATGATATCAACCATTTGTGACTTCATTCTGTGTATCAAAGGGAGAGAGAATACCACTCTATTGACCAAATGGAACCGCAATTCCTGCTCAGACCTCCGTTCCAAAGGAGTTTAACTGAGGTGTTTTTATTCGTAGTGAGGGCCACAGATCTGCAACATTAGGTCTCTGCTCTGTGCAGCCATGGAGGCAGACCGGACTTGTCAATCGGTGGAGAAGTGGCTCCACCTCGGAGAAACCCGTGAATTTTTTCATCTGCCTCTTCTGCTGCAGCCCAGCTCCTCCCTGCTGCGGAGCAAAGTTTAAAAAAAAAAACTAACTTCAATTGGCTTTAAAGTCTCCAAAGTCCCGGGGTCTGCCGCTGTTGGCAGAAGGAATTCCCTGTTTCCCATGGTCAGTCGGACTCTCCATGTGCCCCACTCACCCACACAGATTACGGCAGGGTGGAGAAGGCTCCAACAAGAGGGAAAGCCAGCCACAGGCTCCTGCCCTGCTGACTGAGTGCCTGCCTGGAGATCTTACTCGGTGCCGATTCTGTGGAGACCCAGGGCCTTCTCAAGTGCTGAGCCGGGGCTTCCCGCAACTTCCCTCACCTAAGCGGGAAAGCTCCCAGGAAACACTGGCTGCACCTCGGCAGCAAAATCTCTCAGGCCTGGCGCAGAAGATAGCTCCCTGCCCTGCCTACCCCCATGCAGGGAGAGTGTATGTTGAACAACACAGGGCCAGAGACGTTTCCTACCCAGCCACCGGAGCCCATGCCTCAGCCACCATTACTGACCATGAAGCAGCTCTTCTAGGACAGGCATCGTGGTGTCAGGGAGCTGCAGAGCAGGGACAGCTTGGTAAAGCCCTGCCCTCTCTTCCACAGCATCCCTCCCCGCCCCCAGCCTAGCGCTGGCTCTGGGCTACTCCCTACCAGCAATGTCGGCCCAGCTGTACTCCCAGCACAGCAAGCGGGCCAAGAACTCCCTCCTTAAGCCTCCAGGGTTGGAGGCTGGTGCCCCCAGGCGGGGTCCGCCTATGTCCAGACCACATCCAAAATCCCCCTTGAACAAAGCCCGCGTCTCTGAGAAGCTCCCTTCTGGACCCAGGCCATTACAAAGCTCCGGGATAAGCCCCTTCTCTCTCAGGGCAAGAAAGCTGCTTGTGAGAGGTAACCACAAGGGCCTTCTCTCCTCCAGCGGACTCTGTCTGAAATTTCTCCCTCTCCACCTGAGGGGGAGGAGGATCAAGGGCTGCCTAGGAAAAAGGCCTCTCTCAAGGTATGGGTACATAGCCGGCAGCAGCAAGCCTCCCAGCCCAGGCTGAGAGACTCAGGCTAGCAGGGCTCACGCTAGCGCTCTGAAAATAGCTGTGTAGGCAGCCAGGCTGGAGTTGGGCTTTGAAGTCTCTGGGTTCTCTACGCAGCTATTTTTAGACCACTAGTGTGGTGAGCCCTGCTAGTGCTAGCCTGAGTCTGTGGAGGAGAAGCTTGCTGCCATGAGCGGGGCAGATGTACCAGATGTTCAGACACCTCTCTAGTTGCCTCAGCAAAAAAATACATACCGGCTCTGGACCAGCCCCCTTCCTGTCTATCATACTCTGAAATGGATGGAAAGAGAAGAGCAAGGCCCTGGTTGACAAAGAGCAGAACACAAGGGTGAAGGAAAAGAGCCCCCAGATCCCCTTCATCTTAAGAGGTGCAAAGCAGAAAGTGTTTCCCACCAGCAGCATAAATCCCAGTACTCCTCTTTGATGAGGGTCCGCTTTCAGATTCTGACCCCCCGGTCAGAAGGAGGAGGAGGAAGACGACTTTCAATGAGACTTTTGGTAATAAGTCATGTTTGGAAAACTTTACCCATAATTTCTAGGATTAAGAGTCCATTCTGTATAGGAAAACTTATCCGTGACGTACGTGAAAGCTTTCTAAATCACTTCTAAAAATGGGTCTTAGACTTTTTTTGAAAATTGTAACCTAAGTGAGTTAGGATCCCTGGTGCCCCATTACCTCCTAGGAGAGATTGCTTTTCTGATACTTAGTGTGTTTGTAGAACCAGTGAGCTCCATGCCTTTATATTAAGTGAATGTGGGCATGGTGGTATTTGGTCATTAGATATTTCTCTCTGTTCTTCCCCCGTATGTATCCAGATAAAGCTTTGCTGAGGAAGCTACGTCTAACGCTTTGTGATATGATTTCGAAAAGCCCTGTAAAAAGTTGTTCTCGAAAGAACTATCTCAACAGACCTGCATTTCTCATGATTGTTTATCAGTAGGATTGAAATGGGACGGGCCTTTTGGGGCTTATTCAATCTCTCACTGCCTCTTGTTTGGCATTTTAAACCACAACAGATGCCCAGCAGATGAAATAGCAGCGCGAAGGATGCTTTATCCAATTGTCCCAATGCAGACAGCACTGGAGAGAGTTTTGTTAGTCCTCAAGCTAGTGCTACCTTCCCTCTTTGTTCGGTTGCTCCTGGGATCCCAATGTGCCGTGTCACCTAGATAAAGGCAAAGCAAATGTTCTTGTATGTGGGCTTTTTCATTTCATGTGCTCCAATACCCCAATAGGTATGGGTGAAATCCTGGCCCTATTGATCGTTCGTTGGTTGCATCTTAATTAGAGCACAACTCAAGTCTTAGAACAAACTTGTTAAGTCTAATAAGAAAAATTCTGGGGAATATTAGTGGCTCCAAGCTGTAAAAGGGGGGATAATACTTGCTGTACCTGCCTCTGATGGGTGTGAGGATTAACAGTTTCAACATACCATGGGCCACAAATTCTCTGTGAAGACTGAGAACATCAAACTAGACTAAACTTAGATTGGTAAGGGTAGAAATAAATGGAATTTCCTTGTATCGTCTTTTGCCTCAGGCTTGGGAGTTGTAAAGTGTTATATGAGTTATCAAGTGCTCTTTAGCTGATGCTTATAATAGTTCTTAGAATTGGTTAGCATATTTTGGACAGAAGGGAGAAACATCCAGAAAGTGCACAGATAACAGGTGCTTCCCGCAGTAGGCTAAATACCCAGCATATCAGAGAGGGGAGTGAGTGATCCTCAAGGGTTACATCCGACAGCTAGCTCGGTGAAGGATGCTGTTGAGAGTTAAAGGAATTCCAGAGCTAGCCTGGAGCAAGGTTAATATGGAAGTTGTGTGAGACAGCTGGTGTGCTGAGCTCTAAAGATGGAAGCGTTCACAGTTCATTGGGCGGCATAATCCTGGGTTATTTTTAAATGCATCCTGTGTGAAAGTAGTTCGGGGACAATGGAAACAGGCGCGCCGCCAGCAATTCCGGGCCCCAGGACAGAACGGACAGTGGGCCCCCTAGAAAGGGATGGCTGAGGTTTGATTCACGCAGGGCGGGCTGGAGCCAGGCCCCATGCTGCTGCTGGCCCGGCATGGCGTCGCCACACGAGCGCGGTGCTGGACCATGTGCGGCTGCTGGTGCAGGCACGCCTGACATGGGGGCTGCACTGCTGGGCGCGCTCTTCCGGCACAGCCAGGGCTTCTACGTGCCCTTCCAGCTGCCTTCGCGGCCGCCAGTACCACCCTGCACGCACGCCTCAGAGCCCTGCAGCCCACCCTTTTAAATCTCCTGGGCAATTGTCCCCTTTCCCCCCCGCGGCAGGTCTGAGTGGAGTGTCCGTTGTGAATTATAAAGAACAAGCTAGAGGGCATAGCCTCCAGCAGAGAACACCCTGCAAACCAAATGGTAATCAGTCATGACTTCATACACCTCCCATGAGTGTCCTGACTTCCCCTCTGACCACAACATCATCTTATCCTTTCCTTTGTCCAGCCTCTTTCCCTTCCCCTCCCCGTGTTAGCTCCTGCTCTTCACTTACATTCGGGTAGGGGATCTGACTTTGTGCCTACCTGGCTTTGGACTTAATGTTTCTTTTGGAGTTTTCTGCAGAGTGGCTTCCCCTCAACGTCACCTACCCCGTGGTGCTGCAGTTGTTCCAGGGCTGCCACAGAATAGCGGGATCCACCCGTGGAGATGGCTGCAGCTGTGCTTTAAAATACGAAATTGTCAGGTGAGTGAAAAGTCATCACAGAACCAAGATCGGCTTTGTCAACTCCTCTTTCCTCTTGTCGCACAAATGAGCTAAAAACCCGCCAGTCAACGTGCTAGAGGGAGAGATGTATGAACCTTGTATACAGTAGCTGCTTCTACTTTCCACCTAAACCTTATAAGCACCTGGTTTGTTTTTCACGGTGAATTCACTGACCCAGATGCTCAGCTGCAGCTAAGGAGCCAGGAGCAGATGAGCAAAGGTGGACCCCCTTGTTGCACTCCCCTGGTCCAGGATGTTCCTGCACACAAGCTAGAGCAACTTAAAGGCTGTTCTAACTTGTACCAGCTTCCAATAGTCCCCAGGGGTTGATATGCCCATAGGGGACCCCTCCCTTTTCTCCCAGGCCAGCTGCAAGGAGGACGAGGGTGACCTTGGGCATTGGTATGCCACAACAGGATCCCCCACTGCTGGCGTGAGGGCGGCACGGCACACAGTCTGCACTGCAGACCCTGGGCCATTGTGTCTAAACCAGGTAGGCTGTGAGAAATTGGCACGCCGGTGCTCCTGCCACTGCCTTTGGGACTGAGTGGGCCCCTGTGCAATAAGCAGCCAGGCACAGCGCCGCTGTCTGCTTGGAGTCTATTCTGTATTCAGCACAGGAAACTGGAGAACCATGGAGGAGATTACACAGCGAGCAATGCTGGCTGCCCAGGTGGGGTTGAGTCTGGGTCAGCTCCTCGTGGTGGAACGATTTGGTTTGCAACAGCTGGAGAAAAGCAGCGAGGATGCTTCCGGGTACAATAGGGGTTTACCCATGCCCAGAGGTAGTGTGGCATGGAAGGGGGTTAGTTAGAGGAGCCTGGGCTGAAGGAGAAGATGATGTAGGGTTTGGTGAAAAATGATCCCTGTCCTTTGAACGTGTTCCACAGTATTAGGACGGGGCGGACTGTATGAAATGAATGGCAGGCACACTTGGGACAGGGGGAAAGCCAGGCTTGCTACAGCACATGGCCGGTGGGTGGAATTCAGGGGGACGAGATCTATCGTAGGGAAAGATGGGAAATAAAGGTGTTTGGTGGGCTCTCCACCCCACACACACAGGCCTGTCTTCCTGCAGCCTCCTCCGTGAGCAAGTACAGAGGTACCTGCAGGGCAGAGTCCCTTCCTTCTCCCCTCCTTTCACTCCCACCTCACTCAGACGCCATCTATCTGACTTGAGGGAGAAGCCCGGCTAGCTCATGGCGTTTGGGCCAGAGGGTGACGTGGACAATTCTACAGGAGAACATAGGAATGGCTCTGTTGGGTCAGACCAATGGTCCATCTAGCCCAGTTCCCTGTCTTCCGACAGCGGCCAATGCCAGATACTTCAAAGGGAATAAACAGAACAGGGCAATTATCAAGTGATGCATCCCCTGTTGTCCAGTCCTGGCATCTGGCAGTCAGAGGCTTTGGGACACCCAGAGCATGGAGTTGTGTCCCTGATCATCTTGGCTAATAGCCATTGATGGACCTATCCGCCATGAACTTTGAACCCAGGTATACGTCAGGCCTTCACAGCATCCCCCGTCAATGAGTTCTGCAGGCTGACTGTGCGTTGTGTGAAGTACTTCCGTATGTTTGTTTTAAACCTGCTGCCTACAAATTTCATTGGGTGATCCCTGGTTCTTGTGTTCTGTGAAAGGGTAAATAACACTTCCTTATTCACTTTCGCCACATCATTCATGATTTTATAGATCTCTCTCATATCCCTCCCTCCGCCCGCCCCCATCATCGCTTTTCCAAGATAAACAGTCCCAGTCTGTTTAATTTGTCCTCATGTGGAAGTTGTTCCATACCGTTTATCATTTTGCTTGCCCTTCTCTGTACCTTTTCTATTTCTAATATATCTTTTTTGAGATGGGGTGACCAGAACTGCATGCAGTATTCAAAGTGTGGGTGTACCGTGGATTATTGTATGGTGCCAGTATGACATTTACTGTCCTATTATTTGTCTTTCCTAATGGTTCCTAACATTCTCTTGGCGTTTTTGACTGCTGCTGTACACTGAGCAGATATTTTCAGAGAACTATCCATGACGACTCCAAGACGTTTGGGTGATAACGGCTAATTTAGACCCCATCATTTTCTGTGTGTACTTGGGATTATGCTTTCCAATATGCGTCACTTCACATTTATCAACACTGATTTTCATCTGCCATTTTGTTTCCCAGTCACCCAGTTTATTGAGCCTCGTAACTTAGTTAAGTCCAAAGCTGACTGCAATCTTGAGTAATTTTGTTTCATCTGCAAACTTTGCCACCTCACTATTTACCCCTTTTTCCAAATCATTTATGAATATATTAAACAGCACTGGTCCCACTATAGATCCCTGGGGACACTGGTTTGTCTCTCTGTTCTGAAAACTGACCATTTATTCCTACCTTTTGTTTCCTGTCGTTTAACCAGTTACTGATCTGTGAGAGGATCTTCCCTCTTATCCCATGACTGCTTAGTTTACTTAAGAGCTTTGGTAAAGGCCCTTGTCAAAGACTTTCTGAAAGTCCAAGTACACTAGATCCCCTGGATCACTCTTCTCCAAATGCTTTTTGACCTCCCCTCAGAGAATTCTAATACATTGGTGAGGCATGATTTCCCTTTACAAAAGCCATGTTGACTCTTCCCCAACCATATTGTGTTAATCAATGTGTCTGATAATTCTGTTCTTTACTATAGTTTCAACCAATTTGCCTGGTACTGAAGTTAGGCTTACAGGCCTGTACTTGCAAGGACAACCTCTGGAGCATTTGTTAAAAACTGGAGTCACATTAGCTATCCTCCAGTCATCTGATACAGAAGCCGATTTAAGCGATAGGTTACATACCACAGTTAGTAGTTCTGCAATTTCTTATTTGAGTTCCTTCAGAACTCCTGGGTGAATACCATCTGTTCCTGGTGACTTATTACTGTTTAATTTATCAATCTGTTTCAAAACCACCTCTACTGCCACCTCAATCCGGGACAGTTCCTTAAATGTGTCACCTAAAAAGAATGACTCAGGTGTGGGAATGTCCCTTACATCTTCTGCAGTGAAGACTGATGCAAAGAATTCATCACAACAGCCTTATCTTCCTTGAGTGCTCCTTTAGCACCTCAATTGTCCAGGGTCCCACTGATTGTTTCACAGACTTCCTGTTTCTGATGTACCTAAAAAAAATTTTTTGGCTGTTTGTTTTTGAGTCTTCTGCTAGTTGCTCTTCAGATTCTTTTTTGGCCTGCCTAATTATACTTTTCTGGTGGGAGTGCTGCCGGGTGAGCTCTTGTAAAAAGCAGGGATCAGAGGGGAGTAACTAGAAAGTGAAGATTGTGGCATTTCCTGCCACCTTAGATCAAAGGATGGGAAAGTCTAAGATACCAGCTACAAGGGACAACAGTTTGAATAGCCAAAGGCTTGGGATAGCGGCAAGTCCAGCTCTTGCTCAAGGTTTTCAAAAGTGATGGGTGATTTTAGGTGCTCAACTTGAGACATATTAAAAGGGTCTGATTTTCTTCACAGGGCCCAGCACCTCTTGAAAATCAGACCCCTTTAAAGCGTCTCAGGTTACATATCCAAAATATTTTTTTGTTAAATCTTGGCCAAGTTCTGTACTTATTTTCTTTAAAGCCACAGAATAACCCCTGGTGAGGTCCTCTTTCTGAAGGGAGGAAAGAGAAATAATTAACATAGAAGCCTAATGGTTGTTCTCAGTGAAGACTGAGTGTTTAAAACATACATTGAAGTTTTTGTGATGGATCACTTTTGAGTTATGAATGGAAAAAAACATTTGAAAAGAGGACTTAATTAAATGTAGAGCAGCTTGATTAGATGTCAGAAAACTGTAGAACTAGGTTTATCTCCTGCATACAGCTGTGCAGGGTAATGTTTTTACTTCATGGTCCAAGAGACACAGACAAGGTTTTCATCTCGAGGCCAAAAGACCAAAAACATCAAGACGCTTGATCACGGCTTTTGATAGGCCAAGAGACTACACTTGATCTGAGCTAAGGATTTAATACAAACTCTCAGTGGAAGGAAGGTAGGAAGGTATATATTGCAGGAACATGTACCCAGCTGTTTTCCTAAAATAGGGAGCTTTTATTTAGAACTACATCTTATCGAGTAATAATTGCATTGGAATGAGGTGGCTGCCTTAGACAATTTTACCTAATGAAACTTCACCTGCATGTTTGAAGAAAACAAAGTTTTCATTTGAAATCCCAGTGGAACCAATTCTCAAATCTGAAGCCACCAAGTGCATAATGATTTTATTGCATATGTACATTACAATTAAAGTGCAGTCAGAACAGAAATGGCAACCCTGGGAAAAGAGAAGCCAATCTAGTTTTGTATCTGGTACTAGCAGAGGTGGAATCGCAAAGCAGTCTGTACTGTCCCAAATGACTTTTGTGACGTGAAATGCACTGATCCAGATCAGAGTCCTAAATATGTTTCTGCTTACCCAGAGAGGGGGCTCAGATAGCATAGTGGTGAATGGAACATAAATATTCACAGGAGCGAGAACGTGGATAGGCTGTTTGGACTGGGAGTCAGGACACCTGGTTCTGTTCTCTATGCTGCTACTGACCAGCAGTGCGACTTCCCCTCTCTGTGCCTCTGTCTTGTAAACTGCTTGGGGCACACAGGGACTGTGTCTTACTGTGTGTTTTGTACCACACTTAGCACAACGGGGATCTTGGTTGTAACCTGCTGTAAATCAGAGACCTAATAATGAGAGAGCAAACTTGCAAGGGGGCAAAGCAGAGAGTTACTCCATGAAGAGTGTTGCCTTTTAATAAAGCCTCTTGCTGCCATCTGACATGTATGAGCAAGGTAGGGAGTAGCACTCGGCCATATACTTATTCCTTAAGAAAAGGGCCTCACAGATGTGATTCATGAAGTCCTCCCTGGCTGGGCACCAAAGGACATTCTCCGAACCAACTTGTGGGGAAAAAGGGGCCATTGGTGCATAAGAGTCTCTCTTATGAGGTGGTCCACAAAATGAAAAGTGGGAGAATCCTTGGCCTAGGGTAATAGTCCTTCCCCACTAACCCCACAGGTGAAACTAAAGTTCCTGGACCACAGACAAGGATCAAAGATCAATCAGAGGAGGTGTCTCCTAGGTTTCTCTCTTCTACCCTGCTGTGTCCTGTACTTAGGTAACTAATGTACGTGTAAGCCAGAAAAGACCAGGAACATACATGAGGGATGTGGAAGAAGGGTTTGTTACACATAGAAGTTTTACACAGTCAAATCATGTCATCTGGAACAATGGGCTCTGTAGTGGAAATGGTAGCGTCTGCCTTGAATTTTACTAACACTTGAGTGGGTCAGGGTGACAGCTTTAATAAGACTCTCAATACTCCATTGTTTGTGGTAGTAGCTTCAATACATTAGGCTCTTTCTAGACCTACAAGAAGGCATAGCCCCTGTCCTACGGAGCACGCAGTCTAAGAAGAGGCAGGTTGACAGAGATTAGGGAAGGGTTTTCTGTACAAATCTACACATTCACTATAGACAGCATGGCAGAAGTGAGTTAAGAGGGACTGAAAAGCAGAGAGGCTAGGGCCTGTTACATGCACAAAATTATCTGTTACTCACACACTGTAGGGCACCTACTCTTACCCCGTTCCTAGGGCTCAGGGTGTAATTTTCTGCGGGTTTGCAGGACCTTTTACCAGTGAAAGAGCCTTACCTGGTAATATCCTTGAACAAGCACCAAAACCAGACTGCACACACTACACATACAGCGCTCACCACTCCCAATCAGGCAGATGAACTTGATGGCCAGGCAGGATGAGGTCCATCTGGGGGACTTCACTTTCTGCACGGTGTCATTGGCAGAGAGTTAAGGTTTGGCAGCTCTGTCCTTGGGGCTGAGTCCTGGAGTTGGTTCCTAAGAACTTCCTTTTGGACCCAGTTGATATAGTGACTTGAGCCCTGCTTAGCTAGACCTTAACCAATTCTTTTACTAAAATTTTACTAACCCATCCTAACAAAATTCTGTAACCAATCATACCCCACCACCTTAATTAATTTACACTGAGCAAAATTAATTATGTAACAGACAGAAACAATCAAAGTACCAGACAGAGATCATACAGACAAACAATAGGGAAGTGGGGACCATAATGACAAAACAATAAAGAAATGAGGATTTCACAAGCTATCAAACTAAGTTTTCTTTAACCAGCTTAAGATTTGTTTCTTTATCTGGTGATAGTGGGTGCCATTAAGCAGTAGCAGCGCCAGGGTTTTTGCCGCCCTAGGCAACAGCACTCCTCCGCAGTAATCGGCGGCGCTTCGGCGGCAGCTCCTCCTCTGAAGCTGCGTTCTCGGCGGTGTTTCAGCGGCAGCTTTTCTTGCCGCCCAGAGAAAAACCTGCCGCCGAATCGCCGCTGGAAATGAGTCGCCGCCCCCCCAAATCCTGCCGCCCTAGGCGACCGCCTATGGTCGCCTAGTGGAAGTGCTGGCCCTGCCATTAGGACAGGGTCTCCTTAACAGCCTGATATTACCTATTTTTAAATGTAATTTAGATGGAATGTGAGGATGTGACTTCCTGCTTCTCAGCTAATGGCTGCTGCTCTTTAAACCTGGCGGCAGATGAAGGCTTTAGGCCTCACTATATGGCTATAGCCAACCAGGGGGGAGGGATAGCTCAGTGGTTGGAGCATTGGCCTGCTAAACCCAGCGTTGTGAGTTCAATCCTTGAGGGGGCCATTTAGGAATCTGGGGCAAAAATTGGGGATTGCTCCTGCTTTGAGCAGGGGGTTGGACTAGATGACCTCCTAAGGTCCCTTCCAACCCTGATATTCTATGATTCTAACAGCCTTGCAGATGGACTTTCAGAGGTCAAACCATGCCTAGGGGGCCGTGTGGCAGATGACACAGAGGCAGTTGTTCAAGAAGACATTGACAAATGGGTGGGAGCACTGGTGGAGTTGAGGGTCTATAATTAGAGGCGGTCAGGGGACTGAGTTATATAGAGCTTGAAAGGAAGTGCCAAGTAGCAGTGTGAGAGCTAGCAGGAGGGAAGCGATGCACTTTTACTGACAGCTGAAGAAGATGAGTTTTACCCTATGATATAGGGTAGAGTAGTACACTTACTAATTATTTAATAGTTCACTTACACAGGAATAGGGAGGGTCCACTTGAATCCTCCCCGCGACATATTTGGAGCTAAGCTCTTCACAGTATTTGTCTCAACAGACATATTAAGCACTCAGAGGGCAGAGTTCATGCTTACTGTTCCAATCAAGATAGGCCCAAATCCATACTCTTTCCCCTGAGGGTGCGGAGGGCAACCAGAAGTAACTATAGATTTTCAAACTGCAGCCCTTAAACATGCTTAGTAGAGTAAAAAATAGTATAACGAGGAAGTAATAGTAGTTGGGAAATCAGTGAATCGTTGCTTTCCAGGAAAGGAATTTCAGTCCATTAGTAAGCCCGCTTCTGTTCAGTTTTCTTTGCTGGGAAAAATCAGTCAAGGAATTGCACTGCGCTGATGCTGTTACTGTTACTGTATTTAGAGAAAAAAAGAAGGGTTTTAAAAAAAAATAATAATGTAGCAACTATTTTTTGTTACTTAATTATCCAAACCAGGAGTCAATTACTGCAAATTACAAATGGCAATTTATAGTGTGTCAACTGGGGGCTGTTCACAAGCACCACCATGATAGGAACAGCGCATGATGTTTGAACACTAGTTGCAATATGGGGAATTTAAATTAATCATCCAGGCAACTGTTTCTGAGGCACAGACGTTGGGGGAAAGAAATGTCTTGCACCATCATTGCCAAGCTAGTCTGAAATGAATCTGGTCTGTTGGTCGATGCCTAGCATTTGCATAATGATAGTTCTCCTCCAACCCCCCCAAAGTGCTTGGCACACAGTAAACCCCCCCACTGAGATACATTCTACACTTGAGGGAGCAGTAACAGCTGTTTAATGGTGCCCAATAGCACTAGGGGCTGGTCTCAGTAGGGGGAGGGAATTTGAAGTGGCAGAATGGAACACATTGCTAGATTCTTCTGAATATCGAGTGGCAGCAAAGGAGACTTGCGTCAGATTAGACTCCTCACTTGCTCTTCTTTAGACCCCCTGGCTGTTTTTCAGTTTGAACTGGTGAGCCAGAAAAGCAAAACTATTTTGCAGCGTATTCTTGCATCTCTTTCTCAAGGTGCCCCCGAAAGGTGGCCATTAGCTAATGCCTAAACAGTACCTCCGCGTCAGCTTATGAAGCAATAGCTGGATCCATGGTGCATCGGGATGCACGCAGGCTTTCTGTTTACTCTTCAGGGTAAGGCTGAAACATAATGGGGTCATTTTAGCTTCTCAGAATATCAAATCTTGGGAAATCTTCCAAGAGGTCACCTAGCAAGAAGAGCCGAGGCGGATTACAGTTTTGTGGGGCCCTGGGCCAGATCAAGTGGGGGCCCCCCCCCCACTTCCCACCCCGCCTGGCACTCCTGCTGGGGAGCAGGTTGGGGTGTGGGGGCACGCATTTCTCTGCAGTGTTCAAGTAGGAGCTGGGTTTGGGTGTGTGGAACTGGGCATTTCAGCATTCAGTGTAGTGCACCGGTGCTGACCCCTAAGGGTCAGAGTTAACTTGGGTTCTTACATGGACACTGCCCCAACCCTCCTGCTGTCCACACCAAAAGCTCTGACCCAGGTTTGATGGTGGTGTTCTAAACCCGAGCTAGCTGGCACGGCTGGGGGTGTGGGTTAAATCTCAGGTGTGGCTTTCACTCAGGCCGGTAACCCACCCACTTTGCAGCCAAGGTGCAGGCTAAACCACTCAAGTGTGGATAGTCCTTAATGCCTTCTCACAATTATCCCTGGGTGCCCAGAAGGACAGACAAGTTCTCCCACAATTCACTGGGAAAGATTCCTAGAGCAGCTCAAAGAACATAATTCTTACTGCAGCACAAAGGACAATGGGATATGCCCCCAGAGGTCTGTGAGAGACACTGGGGAGCACAGGACCAGTGAGGACATAGTAAATTTTGGTGTGACTTTGCAGTGTGGCTGCTTACACCTGAGTGTGACTGACTCCGTTGCTATCCACCACAGCTCACGCTGCAGTGAAGATATAGCCCAAGTGTAGACAAACACGGGCAAGGGGCTTTCAGCTAAGCAGAGTTTACCTTATTTTAAGCGAGGTTAAATCCTGACTAGCAAAACTGGCGCAAATCTTTGAATATCTTTATTTACACTTAGGGTAGGTAGAGAGAGAAGTTTATGGCTGTGTTGTAACTCAAGTAAAAATTGGCAATGAACCAACTGAGCCAACTCCTCTGTAAATACCAGTTGAGATACTCTCTGCAAATGTTTTTTCCAGGACACTCGCAGTTGTGATGTACCCCAAGCAGAGCCCTATCTGTGCAGTTGTAACACTAACAGACCCCGCTATGGTTGGTGGGCAGGATCGAACCGGGGACCTCTGGAACTTAGTGCATGAGCCTCTTCAGCATGAGCTAAAAGCCAACTGGCTGTTAGCAGGCTCATTTTCTCTCACTGTAAGTGGTCTCAGTGCCACTAGATGGGACAGAACACCACACCCAGGAGGCATGTGGGTTACATACTTCCCCTAGCTGAGGAAACACGTCCTGAGCTTCAGAATCTTCCCAGTTGAAATCTCAGACGAGCCCCCACTTGTAATGCCGAAAGACCCCGGTTGTCAGCAGGATCGAACCGGGGACCTCTGGAGCTTAGTGCATGAGCCTCTATCGCATGAGCTAAAAGCCAACTAGCTGTTAGCTAAGGCTGTAGAGGAAACTCATTAATCTCTCTCATTAATCTCCGCGTAGCCAGGTTTAGAGCACAGGAGGAGCAGAGCTAAAAAAGGTGCCTCCCCCTGTACTCATCCGGCGGTGCTCCAGCTGTTCGGCGGCACTTCGGCGGCGGGTCCGTCACTTGCTCTGGGTCTTCGGTGGTACCCACCGCCAAAATGCTGCCGAAGACCCGGAGTGAGTGAAGGACCCGCCGCCGAAGTGCCACCGAACAGCTGGAGTGCCGACGGGTGAGTACAAGAAGTGGCGCCTTTTTTTAGCTCCGCTCCCCCTTTAAAAAAAGGCGCCGCTTCCTTTTTTAAGGCGCCGCTTCTGCTCACATGGGGAGCGGCCGCTACCTCTGCTCCCCCTCGGCTATGCTACTGCCCAGGAGGTGTGTGGGTTACACGGTGTCTAAATTAGCATTTACAAAGGTGCTAGCTAACTTAAATTAACTGGCAACTAATTAAGTTGAGTTCCAGTGGGGCCACAAACACTTAGGGGTGAGCACAGGTGCAGGTATCCTGCATGCTCAGTCAGGGCTTCTCCTGAGTGCAGATACGGCCTAAATTAAACTGACAAGAGCCATGTTTACATCAAATTAACACAGTGTCCACAGAGGGGTTTGCGCCAGGGCTTGTCTACATAGGAAATGTATACCATGGTAAGCTAAAATGTGAATGTAAAACATTAAAAGTTTTACTGGTATAACTCCCCGCATGGACACTCTAATTGGAATAGGAGCGGCTTTTTCTGGTTTAGTTTGTCACTTTGGAAGGATTTCAAACGAAACTGGAGAAAGCTACTCTTATTCTGGATTAAAAGTGTCTGTGCGGGGAGTTATACTAGTATGGCTATAGCGGTTAACTACTCAGCTATATCTGAAAACATTTCTTGTGTAGGCAAGCCCTGAGACACTGACCTTGTCTAGACTAGGAAAAAGCATCTGTGGGTTCCTTGCGTGGCAGCTAACGTTTTAATTACGTGCTCTTAAAAAAAAAAATGAGCTGGTCATCTTCAACCCTGGACTCTCCTCTCTTTTTAAAGCTCTGCTCTCACTGCTAACATGTTTTGAAACAGCACTTAATTGAAACTTGGCACCTAAGCCTGGCCTTGCATCCTGAGGCCTTGTCTACAAAGTTGTACAACTTTACTTGTACAGTTAGAGTTAAAGTACAGCCTGCCCAGGTGGGTTATTCTGGTGTAGAGGCGCTTTATACTGGTGTAGCTATTTCTGTACAAGGAAGGGGAATAGCCCATACTGGTCTGAGGCACCTTTATACTGGTATGGCTGACGCATACTAGGACTTGTACTGGTAAAACTATTTCAGTTTAAAAAAAAAATCACATCCCTTAACTGAAATCGCTCTATCCGTTACCACTTTTGAGGATGTACCAGGCCCACACGGGGCCAGTTTAACTGAAGATGCGATTTAGGGTTACCTCACACCCTGAGCTACGGAGCTGGCCCCCAGGTCCCCTGAGCACAGGGAAGAGGTTGGTTATTTCACCAGCCTGACTGTTTTTTAAATGGATTTGACAGTTGCCAGAAAACTAAATTAATCTGACGGGTGTTTTTTTTCCCTTGGGTCTAAAGATCTGCATTATCCTCACAATGCACTGGGATATCGAAAAGTTTCTGTGGCCAGCTAAAGATTCTGCAGTGTTCCGCACTTCGAGATAACAGATCAAAACTGTTGAAATACAACAGCTGTTTGCCCACCAACACACAACACACACTGCACGCGTGTGTGAGAGAGAATTTGAGTCACACAAGAGTGAGAAGAGGTGGGGGAGGGGGATTGTGGAGTTGCCTTGTGGTTTGGGGTTGGGGTTGCGGTGGGTTTGCCTTATGGGGGTGGATAGATGCTGGGTTTTTTGCATTTCAAAAGTGTCAACCCCTAGTGTGATTTTAAACTGGTGCAAACCCCTGTGTGGCTACCGTGGTAACTTGATGTAAACATGGCTCCTGTCAGTTTAACTTACCTCAGTAAATTTACAGGTAACTCATACTGGTATAACCAGTTTTAAATCAATTATAAGTGTGTCTTGTAAATGCACTGGATTCAACTAAATCAGGCTTACACTATTTTAGTGGAACCAGTGCCACTTCTGTGTGTAGATGTAACCCAGTGGTCAGTGCGAGTTCTTTATGGCCCCTAGCTACAAAATCTGGCATTTTAGCTCATGCTGTAAAGACTCGTGTATTTAGCTCTGGAGGTCCCCAGTTCAGTATCTGGTACATTGGCCAAGATGGCAGATGTCACAGAAACAAGACCTAACAGATTTTAAAATGCACCTTTCCTTAGTTTAGACTAGGCCAGGGAGGATTCAGAGGTCACAGCCCATTAAAGTGAATAGAGGCATTTCACATCCTTGCTAGGGGCAATTCTTGTGGCCCCTTGCATGGAGGTCTCGAATTCAGTGGAATCGGTTACAGTTAATCTGCAAGAGGTCTGGCAGGCTCTCAAGAGCTGAGGCAGGACATGTATAAACAACCCCTGGATAGAAAACTGATCACGCAAACTACTCAGTGAATGAATGACAAAAGAAATTGCATAAACTGAGGGTCATTGGAGTTCCCACTTACATAATCTCCTTCCTTCTACAGTAAATCCCCCGAGGAATCACCTCAATAAAACTAATCTTCCAAGCACTGATGACATCTGAGGTTTGCTTGCGGCATCTGCATCTCTGGTTGGGTAGAAGGCTTTCCATAGGTAGACCTGCAACAGGAAGCATTGAACAAAACGATTTATTTGTCTCTGTTAGCCAAAAATTGCCAAGGCCCAAACCCATTCTAAGCTACGATGGAGAGCACATCAAAAATAACCAAGCCTCAAAACAAATAAACACGAATGAAAATAACCGTTGAATTTACATCACTGTCTTTTTGACTATGAGCCATAGCTGTGTGAGGGAAAGCGGGATGGGAATTTAGGGTATTTTGTTGTCCTCCTTCAACTCTATCTTTCGTGATACCTGCAGAACACTTGACAATGGTTAGACAACTCATATGCTATGAGCACCATTTATCATGCTCAATAGTATCATTTCATCATTTCTTTATGCCGCAGGTTGGTTGGTATGTATTTATCTGTTGTCTACGGTCTTAAACTTAGTTCCTGCCCTGAAGAGTTCATAATCTAGCTCTTTGCTTGTACAATGCCTAGCACATTGGTGCCCTGACTTCTAGACTCTACCATAATACAAGTAATTAATACATTTATTCTATGCCCATGGAATAATACGTTTATTCTATGCCCATTACAGGGCTGTGTGGAGGGACTTCTGGGTCCCATGGAGCTCCATGGACATCAGTGGGGTTCCACAGAGGCACAGTAGCCGACCCACGTGCAAGCAGTTTCAGGATCAGCCCTGTTACCTGTTCAGTTCAGATGTGAACTAACAAATGCCCCGATCCTGTGAGTTACTCCATGTGGGTACAGGAGTCCACTTGCAGGGAGTAACTTACTGGACTGGGGACAAAGACCTTAAAAGGTGGAAGAAGCAGTGAAGATTTCCTTCAAACCCGTATAGTACACTGTACTGTAATTACAGAAGTGAGATATCTTTGGAGGTAACTAGTTTGGAAGGTTAAAATTGGAGATAGACGCTGAAATGTGGAGGCTAAAGGCATAAATGGGTAAATGAGATTAAATATGTTCCACTCTGCAACATACACTGCAGCTGCAACTATGCTGGTATCATATCGTGCCGTAGCATAGATGCTTCCTACATCGACAGAAGGGGTTTTCCATCAATGTCACCTCTGTGAACGGCAGTAGAAAGGTCAACAAAAACATTTTTCCATTGCCCTAACCGCATCTCATTCATAGAATCATAGAATCTCAGGGTTGGAAGGGACCTCAGGAGGTCATCTAGTCCAACCCCCTGCTCAAAGCAGGACCAACACCAACTAAATCATCCCAGCCAGGGCTTTGTCAAGCCTGACCTTAAAAACCTCTAAGGAAGGAGATTCTACCACCTCTCTAGGTAACCCATTCCAGTTCTTCACCACCCTACTAGTGAAAAAGTTTTTCCTAATATCCAACCTAAACCTCCCCCTCTGCAACTTGAGACCATTACTCCTTGTTCTGTCATCTTCTACCACTGAGAACAGTCTAGATCCATCCTCTTTGGAACCCCTTTTCAGGTAGTTGAAAGCAGCTATCAAATCCCCCCTCATTCTTCTCTTCTGCAGGCTTGGGGGTTAGATTGCCATAAGTATGGCATTCAGGAGTGTGAGTTTTTCACACCCCTGTGTGATGTAGCTAGGTTGATCTAAATTTTAAGTATAGACCAGAACTATTTAAGTGGAAATTATTCTTCTAAGTGCTTAAGCCACTTCTGAAAATTTTACCCACTGTCCTGCTCTCCCCAAAATAAACAGGCTCTAACTTTTTCCTTCTGTTCAAGTGAGTTGGATTCTTTTTATAATGAAAAATGTTTGCTTTTCGGTTTAGGCTTTTCCATGCTGGAGTTAAATTGTGTTAAGTTAAACCAACACATAACCTTCCATGTAATAGTACTTTAAATGTTCATTTTATTTTCAGTAGTAAGGGTTTTTATTTCAGAAGCTAAGGCCCATTTTTAACGAAGTAGGCAATTAGGAGATGAAACTCAATGGGAACTAGTCTCTCAAGTACTTAAGTCACTTTTGAATATAGGCACTTTTGAAAATTTACCCAATGTTTTACACAGTCCATTCGTTCTACCATTATATACAAAATAAGTGATTGGTCCCTTAAAAAGTACAATAAAAGAATAATTGTTAGAGTAACAGTTCCTTTTTGCAATGTCATTGCAGTGAAGTGACAGAGTGTAAAAGACAACTGCAAGAAAGGAGAAGGGGGGGAAATGTCAGCATTTGGGATTTAAAGTATTGTTGACAGTGCCAGTCCCACAAAGGTATATGCACATGCTTAATTTAACATACTGTTAGCAGTGCCATTGACTTCAGTGAAGTCTACTACTCGCAGTGCATAAAGATAGGCATGTGTAAGTTTTTGCAGGATCAGGGTCAATATTACTAATGCCTTGATATTTTCTTTGACTAATTAGGTACCCCCACTTAGCATGCAGTAGGTTAATTTTTCCAATATCATTACAGGTCCAATCCTGTTCACGTAAGACTCAATGGCAAAACTCCAATTGGCATCAGTAGTAGCAGGTATCAACCCCTAACTCTTAGTTTAGAGTTCCAGGTAAGAAAACCAAACATCGAAGGCCACAGTTTCTGTGGTGATGCTATACCGTAGATATGAAAACTGAATGCTTTGACATCTGTTTCACCAGTAAAATGATTTGAGTTGGCAGCTGACTTCCAGACTGCTGCATGTAATTAATAAATTGTCCTATTAAGTTTCTTATTCAAAGTCACTAACAAAAAAATGGTTAAGACAAAGTTGATCAGAAATAGAATTGTGGAATTTTAAAGGGGGTGGGTGGAACATACTTAATCTCATTTTACCCAGTCAAGAGGGTAAAAAAATGTGTGGCAGTACTGGTGAACCAAAATGAACCAATAATCTCTCCCTGCCTAGAGTTGCAGAGAGGGAGAAGTACTATCAGAGGCACAAGAGATAAATATTAATTTACTCCCCATATGAGAAATCACAAGCCTTTTTCCAAGTTACGTCATTTATGTCAAAATATAGTTTCATTGTAACTAACATTTGAAACTGGTGAATGGAAAAATACAGCATGCTCGGTCTCATTTGCAGTGTTGCATTCATATTGTCAAAGCGGTCTTATTTTGGATGTTGTAAGGAGAAAAGCAAAATAGGCAGTACTGTATGTGGGTTTGGACTATAAAGTACTATAAATAGTGTGGGTGTAGATAGTCCTATTTACTGCTTTGTATATTCCATTATAACACAATGTAATGTAAAAAGAATACAAGTATAAGCTCCATACCCCACACCACGCCTCGGACAGCTCCATTTCAGTGCAGATGGAACTCTCTGGATCCGTGCATGGGTACGAGAATCTGCCCGCACAGTTCAGCATTCAGAATCAGGGTTTCACTAATAGCGGGGTAGGAATAGCGCCCAAGCCAAAAGGAGAGTCATAGCTTATAGGGCTTATTGACAGGTTCACGGTGAAGACCGCATCCTTTTAAAAGCAAATTAGACAAGAGAGTGAAGTTCTAATGGCAGAAGTTACTCACCAGTCAGTGTAGTGAGGTCTGTTACAATCAGGGCTATTGCCAGGACCACTGCCAGGTTCTTCATCTTGGCCTCTGTTAGACGGGGTCACTGAATGCAGCTTGAAATGACTCTTCTTTTTATTTCCATCCAAAAAGGGGAACTTGCAGGAGATTAGCCTTTACAATGGAATTTTCTGTTCAGAGCCCTGCAGTAGACGGAAACAATTTCTTCTCTCTTTTTTTTTTTTTAAAGTGTCTTGCCTGGACTTCTCTCATCCCTTCCTCTTAAGCTAAATGTGGTGGGTGTTACGGGTTATAGTACCACAAGAGCACATGCAAATTTGCAATTGGGAACGTGCCTTGCTGGGCCTAGCGCTCCCCACTCTGGCAGGGGTAAATCAGCCCCACTCTGGAGCGGGTCTGTCTTCCCTCTTCAGGGTTTGTTTCTCAGAGCCTTCCCGGCAGGCCTCGGGGCAGGCCTGAGAAGTGCTGATCTGCCAAACAAAGGGGAACAAGTATGTAACACACCGAAAA
Source organism: Macrochelys suwanniensis (assembly GCA_033296515.1). Taxonomy (NCBI): domain Eukaryota; kingdom Metazoa; phylum Chordata; order Testudines; family Chelydridae; genus Macrochelys; species Macrochelys suwanniensis. Next base: position 19,442,752 of record CM065779.1, on the reverse strand, counting down.
AAGACAACACCTTTCCCCGGCCCCCTCACTGGGGCAGGTGTTGTCCTGTCGCTGGCCCTGGGGTGTCAGTCCTTCCCCTAAACAGGCGCTGGGTTTGGGTGTCTCCCCTATGGGGAGGAGCGCAGCCTCTCACATTGGAGAAGCCTAGCAGCAGTTTGCCATCCCCCCTCTCACCAGGAGAGAGGTTTTAACAGGTTTCAGGCAGCCCGTAATTGGACTCAGGTGTCCCTAATTGACCTGAACATGCCTGTTTTCCCAGACCCTCCTGCAGCCGCCCGGCCTGACTTTGTCACAGGAATTCGGTGTAATTTTTACTGTGAGGGAGCTAGCGTGGTGCAGCGAACCAGATAAGACAGAAGAGACTTAGGCCTCAGTCCTGGGACCGTTCACATGCGGAAAGGTGTCAAGAGGGCTTAAAGGTAGTTGAACCCAGGATCAGTGCCAGCTTTTTTGCCGCCCTGGGCGGCGGCGGCAGGAGAGGCTGCCGCTGAAATGCCGCCGAGGTCCCCAGCAGCCGAAGAAGCTGCCACTGAAGTGCCACCGGGGACCTCGGCGGCATTTCGGCAGCAGCCTCTCCCGCCGGCGGCTGCTGAGGGACCTGAAATGCCACCCCCCAAATCCTGGCGCCCTAGGCGACCGCCTAGGGTCGCCTAATGGTAGCGCCGGCCCTGGTTGAACCATAGAAGTTCTGTGTCTTATGTCTGGGCACGTGGTGGCTGCGCAGCTATGATATGATAGGCTAGAAGGTAACTCTGTGCGTTCCAGCTGCACTCCGGTTCCCTTCCTCTGTGCCATCTGCTGGCCTCCTACAGATGCAGAAAAGTCCCTGTACCGGAGAAGTTCCGTCTCGGTGCTTCCACCCTTGTACTCCATGGAAGCGGAACAAGAGGGGTCGGCGCTGGAGCCCATTGACAAGCTGTGGAGGAAGAAGGCGTGAGAAGAACTCACTCATGGGTGACAGGGGAGACTGAGGAAGGAGGGCCTGCAGATTGCAAAATGGCTACAGATGCGAGAGCATGAGGATAGGCGGAGATTGGATCTGGACAAAGAGGCTTTGCTGCTTAAAATTCTGATGGAGAGATTCAGAAATAACCAGCAACAACAGGGCCTATCCTTCAAGCAGCCGGCCCAAGCTGTAAAATGGGGATACAACTACTCAGGGCCTTGGCAATTGTTGTTCAGTGTGACGTCTGTATGTCTGTTATTGCCCTTACTCGCTTAGCATGAGTTCGTAAGTCCTGGATTTTGTCAGAGCTTAGTTCGAATAAATCTCAGAAAGCTGTGGCTTCCTTTGACCCATCCCTTCCTCTTTTTTTAAAAGAGACTCAATTTTAATCAGCAAACATTTTAATTTTAATCAGCAATCCCTGAACAAGGGTGGATGATCTTCTGCTGAATAGCAGGAAGCCCGACTTATTGCGTAAACTCAAATTCAATACCTTATTTGATACTCAGTATTTCTCTATCATTATTTGCTTGTGTGGTTTCTCAGTGGAAACTATCACTTCTGAGGCAAGTGGTTTTTCTCCTGACTATTGGCCTGATTTTGGCAGAAACGTCTAGCTAATGTGCTTATCACAAGCTGCCTCCAACAATCTCCGGTTGCTAAAGTCCCAGTTGTGTTCTACATGGCTGTTACATCTCCAGCTTTCCTCCAGGAAAATTTTTATGGTGCAGTTCTGTGCTATCAATGCAAAGTTTATTGGCATATTGAAAATGAAGAGGCAGCTAAAAATGGAGAGCGGTTCATTGCATTAAATATAAACCATACAACCAGTGCAGTAGCCCCTATAGTATTGATTTTTATTATTTAATCTTATGTGAAGCTGCTTCAGATTTTCCCAGCAGTGCTGTTTGTATTAATTTTGATGGCATAAATGGACTAGGGTCAGGTGCTCTGTGAGCTACCCAGATGTGTTCCTGGCTGCAGCACTGTCCAACTCTGCTCTCTGAATTCAGTGGCAAAGCATGTATTAAATTCAATGGGAGTAGAACTGGGGTCCTTAGTTGCTATGAGACTCTCCATGGTTACATGATGTAGACAAATCCATAAGGACTAGACTGTGTGCAGCAAACTCATCTTCATTTTTGACCAAAGGCATGATTTGAATCCAGGACCCCAGAGGTGAATGACCAATGTATTGATTACTCATTGAATCTCTTTAGCCCTAGGAGGAGAGAGAAAATATTGTCTAACAGTTAACAGGCAGACCTATGGGAGTTAGAACCTAGATTTCCTAATCCCTATGCACTTATACTGTAAAATAGGGACAATTTTTATCTTACAGCTGTGCTGAGAAGCTTGACTAGTTGATATTTTTAAGGTACTTCATGCACTTTGAGTGGGAGAGGCAGTGTTATGACTATATGTAAAGAATATGCTGGGGTTTGTTAGAACTGATCCTTTTCTTTTTAAGCAAAAAGATGCCCCTTTCTTTCCAGGTTAAATATTGTACTACAGAGAGTGACCTGTTTGTACTGCAACACAGCAGGGGAGTTCCACCTTCTGGATGCTAAACACATGCTTGCTTGCTTGCTTGCTTAATGATACATAGGAGAAGTACTGGGAATTTTTTTCATTCTATAATACAATAACCTATTTACAAATCCCTTTTACTTTTCCATCTTTTTAAAGGCTGCACTAAAGAGCAGATGAAGGGGAAAAGTAGCACAATTATGCAAATGAGAAATGTCTCAAGTATGTAAAATAAATTCCCCTTTACTTTTTCCCCATTGATTTTAAACAGGAAGAGAAAACAATAAGAACTTACGAACATAAGAACGGTCAGACCAAAGGTCCATCTAGCCCAGTATCCTGCCTTCCAACAGTGACCAATGCCAGGTGCCCCAGGGGGAATGAACAGAACAGGTAATCATCAAGTGATCTATCCCCTGTTGCCCATTCCCAGCTTCTGGCTACAGAGACTAGAGACACCATCCCTGCCCATCCTGGCTAATAGCCATTGATGAGCCTATCCTCCATGAATTTATCTAGTTCTTTTTTGAACCCTGTCTGCTTACTAGTTCTGTCTACTTACATTTTAGCACCAGATTTTCAAAGTGAAGCTGACCCAACAGTTGCAAATACATGGTTAAAGCATAAGTGTCAATTTTGATCGAGGTATTTACACAGCTAGTTATATACTCGGTTTGGCCAAATACACATGAAATACTTACAAGTATTGCATTCCTAAGTGATGCATACAATTGCATGCGCTTTGCTTTGAAAGTCTGTCCCTTGAGGATTTAAATGGCTCCAGTCTATCTCATTTAACCTCTCCTTTTATGTTCCCAGCTGCTCTTTATAATCAGAATCTGAAGGTCTTTGATTTATTACTAGTTATAGTCTTGTGTCATTGGCAAATAGAGATTTTGAAATTATCTGAAAAGACCTAGCGGGTGCAATTTGAAGGGCAGGGGGGCTAGTTTACCTTCTCATTTAAGGCAAGGCTGAACAAACTGGAACAACTACAAGTAATGTAAATGTAATTCCTGACCCCTGTATCGTGTTTAGTTATACCACACCCTGAAACACCACTTACCATGGAACTGCTGAGGATACAGATCAATAACTAAAGAAGCTAATGGGAGCTCAGGGCTGTTTTAAGTTTATTTCAGTGGGGGCTCAAGGCACATGTCTTTGTTTACTACTTAGTGTCCCCTAATAGCTGTCAGGCGTTAGCATTGCTGAGAAGGATGCCCTGCGGAAGGATAACCATGACCTATGACAGGTGTAACCAAGTTGTGTCCACACTTGCCTATTGTAGCAGTACCAGTCTGAGCAACATTGTAAGCCCCTAGAAGTGCACCAGCTGTCGATAATCTCTAGTCCCTTCCTTTAAGGTTTCCTTGTGATCAGAAAATCCAGGGGGGAATGTGTGGCTCTGAGCCCTACATGGATCTCGCAGTTATTGCCAGCCCCTCTTCCCGGCAAGACATTTGGGCTGGCAACTCCCTTGAGTTCACACAGAAGTTGAACTGCCCAGCCCTGCTAGCTGCTTCCCAGTGCTGCAGTCTTCTGAACGTCACATGACTGGGCAAAGGGGCACCACTGTCCATGGACTGGCTCTGTGCAGCTGTCCTATGTGTTTTACGCAAACAGCAATCAGAATTTGGCTCGAGTGGCTCTACCTTGGAGCACATCTGCCTTTGACAGCGGAATAGGTTGAGAGTCAGGGTGAGCAGAAGGGCGCAAGCTGCTGGGCACTGAAATCAGAAATAGTGGTTTTTTTAAAGGCACCATTGCTTTAAAAATATGTTTTAAAAAGGGGTGTTGATTGGGAGGGGGGGCAGCAAAATGTTTGGAAGAAACCCTAAAGTTTATGATCATTTTTCTGTTACGAGGAAAAGCACAAATTTTTAAAAATTGAGTACTTCCATTCATCCTATGCTAATGCTGGGAAAAGTTCCCTCAGTTTTCCCAAAATAGCCTACAGCAAGAGAACCTCTGTCTGCACTGGCGCTAATCACCCGGGCGACATGACCTGGTCATATGTCCCATTAACCTTGGACTATGCAAAGCTGTTCAGTGAGTGCTGCCTTTACATAGCCTGAGAGCTGCCTTAATGCTAATAGCAACAGCTTTCCAGAGACTTCAAAACTCTTTGGAGAGGGGAATTGTGACGAACTAGGACTGTTGTTAAGGTTTCCCTGAGTACTGTGTGGGTGCCTCGGTTTCCCCTATGCAGTGCTTGAGTATCTAGGTGGTGGGACAACGGTGCATGATTGTTACAAAGCCCTAGAAGGCAGGGGTGGGCAGAGGCCTGGACACAGAGAATGGCCCTGTCTCCTGGCAACAGATGGCCCGGCCCCTCCCCTGCAAAGGTGAGAGATGAAGGTGTTGGAACAAAGGGATCAGGTGACCTCCTGGCCCGGGAAGAAGACAAAGGGGGAGGAGGGGCTGGAGAGTTTCAGTTTGGAACTGGCTGGAGAGGAGGGGAGAGAGGCAGACAGGGTCTGGCCTCCCTGCCTCCGTTTGGAGCTGTGGGGTGAAATGCAGGGAGCCCCGAGCTGGGGTCTAAGCTCCCTGCCCCCCGGAAGGGCCTGGCTGAGGGGTCCTGGTTGTACTGACAAGCTCTGTTTGGACGGTGTTCCTGGCATCTCTAATAAACCTTCTGTTCTACTGGCTGGCTGAGACTCCCAGTGAATCCGGGGAAGAGGGGTGCAGGGCCGGACTCCCCCACACTCCGTGACAACTGGTGGCAGTGGTGGGATGTTCTGCACCCCAGGAACGGCGCTTCCTGAAGTAAGTAACTGGGGAGCAGTAGAACAAAGGGGGGCTAACGAGGTCCAGGTGTGCTGAAGGCTCACAGAGGAGCGGTTTCGGGGAGCGGAGGAGCTACGCTTAACCCCTGGGAGTGTGTGACCAGCGAGAAGGACTGTGCAATGATGGGGTCCCCCTGGGGGCTGCAATGAGCAGTCCCAGGGGTGGAGGAGCCTGCGGCTTGGCCCTGGGAGAGAGACGGATTTTTGCAGTGACAGGGTTCCCCTGGGGGTGCCGTGAGTGGACCCAGGGGCGGAGGAGCTGCAGCTCGACCCTGGCAAAGAGGCGGTGACCTGGAGAAGGGCTGGCACACTTGGGGTTCTTCCTGGAAACCGTGGGGAGCTAAGAGCACACAGGCCTGCGAATCCACAGCAACTTGGGAGCAGTGAAGTGATGGCATATCGCCTTCTCCTTAAAAGAAGCATTGTAACCCTGTGCAAAAAGAGAGGGATACGCATTGGGAAGTTCACTAAAGCACAGTTAATCGCGCAGCTGGAGGAGGATGACCATTCTAAGGAGCAGATTCCTGACCCCGATGGGGCTACAGCAGGATCTGGGAGCAGCTGGAGCGGTAGCCTGGCATCCCCAAGAGTCTGGTCCCCAACCAGACGGGGGTCTTCACGATTGGGTTCCCCAGCAGGGGATCGGAGACGGATGGGATTGGAGCTAAGTCCAAGAGAGCAAGAGGACTGTGAGAGACAGCGAGAGCCCGAGAGAGACCTACAGGAGAAGCAGCAGCAGCATGAACTGGCGGTGGTGGAACGGAGAGGCATAGGGGACTGGCCAGGGGTAAGTGGGGATAGATCCCGGGGTGCCAGCTCCGCAGGGAACCTCGATCCTAAATTGCTGCCCCTGGTTAAGGAGGGTGGGGATGTGGAGGCCCACCTCATTGCCTTTGAGCAGGCTGGTGATTGGAACCAGGGAGACCCTGCGGAAAAGCCCCGGGATCTAACCCCCTTGCTGGGTCCCAAGGCCATAAACTCCCCCAGCCAGATGGGTGGGATGGTGGACGGATTTCCACTCCTGGCCCTGGACTCAAGCCCTATGGACCCCCAGTGGGAGCGGAAGGTGATGGTCAATGGAGAGACATTCTTGGGGTGGCGAGATCCCGGGACAGAGAGAACTGTGGTCAGGCCCCGGGTGGTGCACCCCCACCAGATGCTGAGGGGCTGTGTGACCTGGGTGAGGGTCCCAGGGATGGACCCATTCGCCCTGCCTATGGCCCAGATCCCTGTGCAGACCCAGGAGGGGTCGGGCTGGCTGGTTGTTGGGGTTCTCCAGGATATCAGCAGTGAGGTGCTGTTGGGGGGTGACTGTGTATCTTTGGGACAGGATCCAGGCCCTGGCCCTGTAACGGCCGAGGATTTGAATTTGAACTCAGGGAACCAATTGGCTAAGAGGGAAATGGTCAGTGAAAATGCAAATGACCTGGCTGGCAGGGGGGAGGAGCTGCCAGGCCCCGGTTACCTGCCTGCCTGTAACCAGACGCCTAGGGCGGGGTGGGACAGAGAGATGCTCCCCACTCCCCTGCACAATGGAGAGAGGGCTCAGGCAGTCTCTGATGCAGAGAGCAAAGCAGCGAGCTCGCTGCCTGGCCCCACAGGGACAGCCAGGGCAGCACTGAGCACGGGGGGAGCGGAGACCCCAGCTGAGTGGGGGGACACACAGGCAGGGCAGGACGGCTGCCAACCAGGCTTGCCTGGTCCAGAGGTGCGGCCGGGAAGTGATTCCACGGCAGGGAGGGAGCCACCAGGGACAGGGCTCAGTGGGGCGGTGACCCCAGGCCTGGCCAGTGAGCTGCAGAGGGATCCCGCCTTGGAGAAGCTAAGGGAACTTGCTGGCCACAACGCTGCAAACCCCCTTGGGGAAGACTGCAGAGACCGATCCCTGTGGGAGAAGGAATCCCTGTGCCGGGAATGGGGTCCCCAAGGGGAAGTAGAACGGTGGGGAATCATGAGGCAGCCGCTGGGGCCCCAGAAGTATCATCACCGGCTATTGTACCTGGCCCGGGGTAAGGGAGAAGATCCCTGGAGGTCCCTGCACATCAGAGAGGAACCTTTCCAGAAGGTGGCTATGAATAGGGTGGGCCCCCTCAGCAGGGCAACCTGGTCAGGGAAGAAATGCATCCTGGTGGTGATGGATTTCGCCACCCGCTACCCAGAGGTGGTGGCTCTGTCCTCCACCGGGGCAGACGCGCTGCTGACCATCTTCAGCAGAATGGGGGTCCCCAGCGAGGTCTTTACAGACCAGGGATCCGAGGCCATCTCAGCCCGGCTCCGGGGCGTGTGGGAGAAAGGTGGGGTCTGGCCCACCTGGGCCTCTGCATATCACCCTCAGTCCAAGGGGCTGGTGGAGAGAGTTCAAGGGACCGTGAGGCTGATGCTGAGGACTTGTATAAATCAGCATCCCCAGGACTGGGACAAGTACCTGCCCCACCGATGGCACAGGGAAGTGCCCCAGGAATCACCAGGGGGCTTCCCTTTCAAGCTGTGGTATGGGAGGAGAGTAAGGGGACCCCTAGAACCGGTAAGGGATGATTGGGAGGAGAAGGGGGAAGACCCCCTGGTGGATCTCTCCCCTGAGATGGGAGCCCATCCTCCCAGCAGGTGTCCCCCATTCAGAGTAACTGGGAAAAGAGCCCAGAACCTGGAGAGAGAGGCCAAGGACAGGCTGGCTTTAGAGGTGAACCAGTCATTCAGCAGCCCAGGGCTCGCCAAGGTGGAGGCGATCAGAGATTGGCCTGTTCCCCAGACCAAGGAACAGGTCCAGGCCTTTAGCGGGATGGCGGGGTACTACCAGAGGTTTGTACCCCCCTTTAGCTCCCTAGCTGCCCCCATCACAGAGCTAGGTAAGAAGGAGAAGCCAGACGAGACAGTCTGGACCGAGCAGGGCCAGAGGGCTCTCTGTGCGCTGAAGGAGGCTCTAATCCAGGGGCCGATAAATCGAGTAAACCCAGACCGAGCCAAGCCCTGTACAGTGTTCACCGAAGCCTCAGACACAGGGCTGGGCGTGGTGCTGATGCAGGCCTATGCGAAGCGGGGGAGACACCCCATCGGGTATCTGAGCAAGGAGCTGCTGCCCTGGAGGCAGAACGGTCAGGCCATAGAGAGGGAATGCCTGGCCATGGGGCAGGCCCTTAAGAAGCAGCAGCCGGATCTATTTGGGTGGCGCTTTACGGTCTATAGTCACCACCTCGCCCCAACGTGGCTGCATCCAGGAAAAGGGGCCGATGCCGAGCGGCTGGTGACACAGACACGTGGTCAGAGAGGGGACCAGATCAAGAGGGAGGCTCTTAACCAAGAGAGCCCGAATTACAGCCCTCCAGACTGGAGCACTGGGACAAGACCTGATCTCAGCTTGAACCCCAGGGGTTTTGGGATGGAAAAAGGGCACGGGCCGCATAAACCTTCCCACATGCGGCCTGCGGGTGCCATCAAGCCCACCCGACCTAAGGGAGCACGTGGAACTGGAACGGCCTGGTGTGACCAGGTTCGAACTTCCCCAGGTCACTGGCTAAAGTGACCCCGCTCAGTTCGGTCTCGAAGGGGGGAGAGATGTGACGAACTAGGACTGTTGTTAAGGTTTCCCTGAGTACTGTGTGGGTGCCTCGGTTTCCCCTATGCAGTGCTTGAGTATCTAGGTGGTGGGACAACGGTGCATGATTGTTACAAAGCCCTAGAAGGCAGGGGTGGGCAGAGGCCTGGACACAGAGAATGGCCCTGTCTCCTGGCAACAGATGGCCCGGCCCCTCCCCTGCAAAGGTGAGAGATGAAGGTGTTGGAACAAAGGGATCAGGTGACCTCCTGGCCCGGGAAGAAGACAAAGGGGGAGGAGGGGCTGGAGAGTTTCAGTTTGGAACTGGCTGGAGAGGAGGGGAGAGAGGCAGACAGGGTCTGGCCTCCCTGCCTCCGTTTGGAGCTGTGGGGTGAAATGCAGGGAGCCCCGAGCTGGGGTCTAAGCTCCCTGCCCCCCGGAAGGGCCTGGCTGAGGGGTCCTGGTTGTACTGACAAGCTCTGTTTGGACGGTGTTCCTGGCATCTCTAATAAACCTTCTGTTCTACTGGCTGGCTGAGACTCCCAGTGAATCCGGGGAAGAGGGGTGCAGGGCCGGACTCCCCCACACTCCGTGACAGGAATATCTGCAGCAAATACACTCTTGGGCTCTTTCTGAATCTTCCCTGCTCCTTTCTTGGACATTCACCCCATCCTTTCTTCTGCGAGATATGTTTGCGGCGCTAATGCAGCAACAACAAATCTCAAAAGTTTTTGAAGAAGGTCATCTGAGGCCTCTAATTTGTACCCACGAAATTCTACCTGCCGATCCTAGAGAAGTGAGAAATGTGGGAGTTGCTGTCTTGATGTTGCCTCAAGCAGTCAAGTCACATGCAATTCCTTCTCTTGATTTGGAATATTCCTCCATTTAGCTACAGAGCAAGGACTTTACTGTAGCCTGCAGAATCCTGAGCTGTGCAGACAGCAAGGAAGAGATACCCATGACACCGATGTTTGATGGACTTTTGCCTTTTGAATTTTATAGGCTGAAGGCCTCAAGTGTCCCTTAAAAAAAAAAAGTTGGGTTTGTGATGTTTTGGGGGTCCCCATATGTGGCTGCCCCAACCATCGAATTAGCAATTTCCATCTCCCTCTTTACAAATGTCATGATCAGGGCTGGTTCCGGCAGGAGTCGGGTGTCTTCATTCAGGGATGTCATTTTCCCCACTTCGCTTGCCTCTTCCTTCCCATACCTGTCACAACTATACTGTGGCACCTGACCTGGCAATCTTGAGAGTTGCTGGCCACAGCCAGTGAGCCTCAAGAGCTTTGGAGTCCGGGTTGGGATTAACTTCTACAAATCTGGAGGCTCATTCCCGTCATTCGGCCTGCGATCAAGATTTCTTTCTGAGATTTCCAGCAACGGCTGATTTCTGCTGACACATGCACAGTCCCACTCAGAACAGATTGTCGCTGGGTATTTTGTTACTTCTGCTTCTGAGTTCAGCTGAAGCCAGGAAACACAGAGACATGCAAAAAAGTGAAGCCCAGCAAGCCCACACCAAACCTTAAGGTGGGAAATGTCCAGCTAGCTCCCTTCGGGGGAAAACGTTTCGGTCAGCATTCCATACTCATGGCAAGCACAGTGCAGAGAAGGTACAGTCGCCCCTTCTTTTGACACCAGTGTCGTCCCTCTGCCAAGAAGTGGCACATGTCCTGGGCCTTGCAGGTTGGCTTCCCAGTCCAGAGGAATTGGGACATGGAGGCTGGGTGCATTCTAGGCATAGCTTGCTTTATTTACACATGTACATCAGTCCTGAAATGAGAGGGTCAAACAGCAGCCGGGTCAATCCCTTGCCCCAGGAAACTCAACCCAATACCAGTGCCTGGTTGTCAAAAACCCACCCTGCCTCAAGAGTGGACTAAACAAAACCTAAGGCAGAGCAAAACCTCTTCGCCCAGCTCTGCATAGAACCTTGCATCACCCAAACCTAACAATACAGCGAATCTTCCCAAGAGTCTAAGCTTAGTCCCACATTAAGAAAAGTCGCCTGAAGATGACCTGCAACAATGTCACCTGCCATAACTAGTTCTCTTAGGTGCATGTACACGAATGCAAGAAGCCTGGGAAACAAGCAGGAAGAATTGGAAGTCCTGGCACAGTCAAGGAACTATGATGTGATTGAAATAACAGAGACTTGGTGGGGTAACTCATATGACTGGAGCACTGTCATGGATGGGTATAAACTGTTCAGGAAGGACAGGTACAGGAGGAAAGGTGGAGGAGTTGCATTGTCTGTAAGAGAGCAGTATGATTGCTCAGAGCTCCAGTATGAAACTGGAGAAAAGCCTGTTGAGAGTCTTTGGGTTAAGTTTAGAGGTGAGAGCAATAAGGGTGGTGTCCCGGTGGACGTGTGCTATAGACCATCAGACCAGGAGGAGGAGGCAGACGAGGCTTTCTTCGGACAACTAACTGAAGTTTCCAGATCACAGGCCCTGGTTCTAATGGGGGACTTCAATCACCCTGACATCTGCTGGGAGAGCAATACAGCAATGCACAGACAATCCAGGAAGTTTTTGGAGAGCATTGGGGACAACTTCCTGGTACAAGTGCTGGAGGAACCAACTAGGGGCCGTGCTCCTCTTGACCTGCTGCTCATAAACAGAGAAGAATTGGTAGGTGTAGGGTACTACGGAAGATTGTGTTACGGCATAGCAAGGGTGTTTTCGCTTTCTCACGTTGTCTTAGCGGGCCGGTTACTGCAGGTCAAGGCCTGCCAGCTGCAGCTTGTTATGAATTAGTTAGAATTGCTTTATATGGCCTTGAGCCAGGAGGCAGCCGCGGCCTGTGAAAAGCCCCTAATTAATTATGTATGAGATGCTTGTATATAGCTGCATGAGCCCGGCCCCGCTTTGGACTCCTTACCAGGCCGAGCTTCGGTGAGCTGGGTTCCCCGTCTCCGTGACAGCAACGCCAGGAGTCCCCGTTGCAGGTGTGTCACTTTGCCTTCAATAAAGCCAATAACACACAGTGTGTGTGGGCCTCGTTCTTGCAGAGCACCCTGGGTAGGCCCGCAGCCTCCCACGAACGTAACAGTAGGGGAAGTAGAAGTGGGTGGCAACCCAGGCAGCAGTGACGATGACATGGTTCTGTTCAGGATCCTGACAAAAGGAAGAAAGGAGAGCAACAGAATATGGACCCTGAACTTCAGAAAAGCAGACATAGACTTCCTTAGGGAACTGATGGGCAGGATCCCCTGGGAGGCTAATATGAGGGGGAAAGGAGTCTAGGAGAGCTGGCTGTATTTTAAAGAAGCCTTACTGAGGGCGCAGGAACAAACCATCCTGATGTGCAGAAAGAATAGCAAATATGGCAGGCAACCAGGTTGGCTTAACAGTGAAATCTTCGATGAGCTTAAACTCAAAAAGGAAGCTTACAAGAAGTGAAAATTAGGAAAGATGACTAGGGAGGAGTATAAAAATATTGCTCGAGCATGCAGGGGTGTCATCAGGAAGGCCAAGGCACAATTGGAGTTGCAGCTAGCAAGGGATGTGAAGGGTAACAAGAAGGGTTTCTACAGGTATGTTAGCAACAAGACAGTGGTCAGGGAAAGTGTGGGACCCTTACTGAATGGGGGAGGCAACATAGTGACAGATGATGTGGAAAAAGCTAAAGTACTCAATCCTTTTTTTGCCTTGGTCTTCACAGACAAGGTCAGCTCCCACACTGCTGCTCCGGGCAACACAGTATGGGGAGGAGGTGAGCAGCCCTCAGTGGTGAAAGAACAGGTTAAGGACTATTTAGAAAAGCTGGACATGCACAACTCCATGGGTCCAGATCTAATGCATCCAAGGGTGCTGAGGGAGTTGGCTGATGTGATTGCAGAGCCATTGGCCATTATCTTTGAAAATTCGTAGTGATCAGGGGAGGTCCCAGACGATTGGAAAAAGGCAAATATAATGCCCATCTTTTAAAAAGGGAAGAAAGAGGACCAGGGGAACTACAGACTGGTCAGCCTCACGTCAGTCCCCGGCAAAATCATGGAGCAGGTCCTCAAGGAATCCATTTTGAAGCACTTGGAGGAGAGGAAGGTGATCAGGAACAGTCAACATGAATTCACCAAGGGCAAGTCATGCCTGACCAACCTGATTACCTTCTATGATGAGATAACTGGCTCTGTGGATATGGGGAAAGCGGTGGATATGATATATCTTGACTTCAGCAAAGCTTTTGATACGGTCTCCCACAGTATGCTTGGCAGCAAGTTAAAGTAGTATGGATTGGATGAATGGACTATAAGGTAGATAGAAAGCTGGCTAGATTGTTGGGCTCAATGGGTAGTGATCAATGGCTCGATGTCTAGTTGGCAGCCAGTATCAAGCGGAGTGCCCAAGGGGTCGGTCCTCGGGCCAGTTTTGTTCATCCTCTTTATTAATGATCTGGATGATGGGATGAATTGCACCCTCAGCAAGTTCGCCGATGACACTAAGCTGGGGGGAGAGGTAGATACGCTAGAGAGGGATAGGGTCCAGAGTGACCTAGACAAATGGGAGGATCGGGCCAAAATAAATATGATGAGGTTCAACAAGGACAAGTGCAGAATCCTGCACTTAGGACGGAAGAATCCCATGCACTGCTATAGGCTGGGGACTGACTGGCTAAGCAGTAGTTCTGCAGAAAAGGACCTGGGGATTACAATGCACGAGAAGCTGGATATGAGTCAGCAGTGTGCCCTTGTTGCCAAGAAGGCTAAAGGCATATTGGGCTGCATTAGTAGGAGCACTGCCAGCAGATTGAGGGAAGTGATTATTCCCCTCTATTCGGCACTGGTGAGGCCACACCTGGAGTACCGAAGGGATGTGGACAAATTGGAGAGAGTCCAGCGGAGGGCAATGAAAATGATTAGGGGGCTGGAGCACATGACTTACGAGGAGAGGCTGAGGGAACTGTGGTTATTTAGTCTGCAGAAGAGAAGAGGGAGAGGGGATTTGTAAGCCGCCTTCAACTACCTGAAGCGGGGTTCCAAAGAGGATGGAGCTCGGCTGTTCTCAGTGGTGGCAGATGACAGAACAAGGAGTAATGGTCTCAAGTTGCAGTGGGGGAGGTCTAGGTTGGATATTAGGAAACACTATTTCACTAGGAGGGTGGTGAAGCACTGGAATGGGTTACTTAGGGAGATGGTGGAGTCTCCATCCTTAGAGGTTTTTAAGGCCCGGATTGACAAAGCCCTGGCTGGGATGATTTAGTTGGTGTTGGTCCTGCTTTGAGCAGGGGATTGGACTAGATGACCTCCTGAGGTCTCTTCCAACCCTAATATTCTATGATTCTATTCTATGATAACATACTTCACGCCTCTCCAGCACCCTTGTGGCAGAGTTAAATGTGCCATCTCCTTCTCCTCATGGGAGATATGAGAATGAGCTCTACATACTTTCCATCTCCATCTAACGGTGTGAAACCCACATGGGGCTACAAGGAAGTAGTTTTCCCTGCAGCATATTGCATAGCCTTGGCCTTATGGTGACATTCTTTTACTATTTTGTTTCGTGCTTCTTTAATCAGTGACCAGAAGGTTTTTTTTCCCCACCCTCCCTGAACTTAACAATAGCAGCCCTATCCCCATCATCAGGCTGAGGAAAATTTCCCGTGTTGTACCATACAGTGTGTCTCTCTATAGTACAAATCTTCAGGTCATTAAAACAAGCTTGAGGAGAATGCCTCATAGATTGTTGGAAAGATAAAGAGTGAACAGATCCCTTTTGGCAACTCCCGGGAATTGACTCAAAGATGTAGCCAATTGTTTGAACGCTCCCAGTTCATTCATAACAACGTTCAAGAGACCAAATAACTGAACTCAGCCAAAGTGATTGTCTAAAGACAAAACAGTATGATATGAAAAGGACACACCCTCCTTTGGGAAGCAAATTCTTGCAGTGTGTTCACCTTACACAGAAGGTGTGATTCAAAGCTACCCATTTCAACTAGCAATACTTATAGTATGATTTTACAAGCTTTGAAACTCTTTATACGTCACTAAAATCCAACCCATCAGTTTATACCAGTTCCTTAACTTGTTGCTCTGTACCTTCCTTATCTTAGTTTTGAATAGTAGCATTCCCAGTTCTGGGCTGTGACGGTACTTCCCTATACTTTCCCATATCTTGTTTTGAATGCTACATTCCAAGTGTTGATGAGCCATGAAAATACTCCCCTGACTGTACTTGGTACAAAGTATTCATACAGCCTTGCTTTGACAAGTTTCCTATTTTCTAATGCCAGAACTGACTTCAGCTTTGCAAAGTGTTGTGGGATACCTGACATGGGTGAACAGCATAGTAGGAAGAGTAGAATACATTCAGTTAACCTAAATTCCCAACACCCATAGAATATCAATATTGTATAAATACCATGCACATAACTATTAATGTGTTGTGTACTACGCCTAACATATATGTATTGGCTAAGTCTGGTTTGGCGTTCGATGCCCATGCGCCAAGGCCTATACTGGAATGCTGATTTACTGTGTCATCCAACCTACGCCATCTGGTCTCAGATCAGGTCCATCTCTGTGAAGTCAGTTCTATGACCTGCTGTGGCAGCAAAAGCAGACTAGCCTTTTCAGGCATTATGACGCTCTGGGACTTTGTTCTCCTCTCCCCTGTGCCCGGGAGCCGGACAAACCCCCTTGGTGAAGCAGTGGAATGTACCTAGGGTGACCAGATCGCAAGTGTGAAAAATCGGGACGGGCCATGGGGGGGTAATAGGCACCTATATAAGAAAAAGCCCCAACTATTGGGACTGTCCCTATAAAATCGGGACATCTGGTCACCCTAAATGTACCTTGTTTTGTCTCAAAACAGAAATCTCTGTGCTGCGGGGGAGGGGAGAAGGCAAAACAACAGCTGGGCTTCGTGATGCCCGGCACCGCACATAAAACTTCTCTTTAAGATGGAAACAGGAGGAAGAACAACCAATGGCCAGCCAGAGTCTGAACAAAGCAACAAAGGAAGCAATTGTACCTCTAACTTCTAGGGAGTTCATTGCAGTTGGTGGTGGGGGCAACCGACCCAGCTTGTGCTGGGAAGGCAGGAGAAGTGCGCGGTAATGCGTGATACAGACAAAGGTCAGTGGAGTACTAAAGGCAAAATGGAGGCCTGTCAACTCTGGGAAAGCAGTGACTTCATTGGGCAGGGATAACGCAGGGAGGTGGTGGCTGTGAGATAAATACCTCTGCTGGACCACACGGAGATAGAAACCTTCAGGAAACTGCAATGGCTAAACTGCAGCGAGCCCAGGCAATGCAGGACAGAAAGGGCATTTGGAGAGGAAAGTCTGTGGGAAATAGGGGGCCCTGTTTGCAGTGGAAGTATAGTTAGGGCAGGGCACTGCTTGCTGGACTCTTTCCCTGTGTGTAGCGGGGTGGCTGAAGCTGTAGGCAGCAGGACAGCCTGAGGGTGAGGGGATCAATGCGTCCGAAAGGGAATTGAAGGGAGAGGTTAAATTTTCTGACATCCCGGACTAAGCTGTCAGGTGCCTAAATCCCTTTGTGGCTGTGGCTCAACCTGCCACATTAGGTGCCCAAACCCAAAATGTAGATCATCAAAATTCCTGCTCAACTGCCCTCACCCCACCTAGGTATCTACATTTCCCCTGGTAAAATTCCCTAAGTGCCTCCGTTTCTTCCAGTGGGCAAGCGCAAAGCCGCTTAAGGGCCACATTTCTAAACGTATTTCAGCACCAAACTCCCTCGTATTCCCCCACCTATCTGACCTGTGAGGCCCACCAGATTGGGCATTACCCAAAGCAGCCAGTGGGGGTGCCACTGCCTCCACGTCTAACCTTTATCCTAATGGTTAGCGCTCGCACTCAGGATGTGGGAGACCTGGGTTCAAATCTCCCCTCGGCCTAATGTGGCTCCAGATCTCCCACCTCCCTAGGTGAATGCATTGAGCTATGGGGTAATTCTGGGGTGGGTCTCTCTCAATCTCCTCTCTTGGGGTGTTCCACTTTGTGTAGTCGTTGGAATGAGGGCGTGAACCCATGTCTCTCACGTCCTGAAGTAGTGCTCCTATACGGTTCCTCTAGCATAACCCCTCATACATCAGAAAAGGGAAATATAATGAGTGAATAGTTTGATTTCTGTGAACTGTTTCTTTCAGCGTACCACTGACTTCGTGCTGAATAAGCTCGGTTTCTTGACAAAAATAACAGCTGGCAACAAGGGTTTGGGTGTGCTGGCAGTAGGGGAAAGTGTTCAAGTCTTTAGTCATTACTATATTTTAATCCACAAGAAAATACCCCTATGAGATTTTAATGGCATATCACTTCTGGAGAATAGGACAGCTAGGTAATCTGATGGGTATTTTGCCAAATTTCTATTGTTCCTTCTTTCCAGCAAGAAATGTTCAGATGCTACCAAGTGCGCTTGCATAACACTTCTGCCCAGCCACGCATGAGCAAGAATGTTGTCTGGGATTCCAGTTTTTGGTAGGGGCCTAATTTGTTGTAAAGACATTAGTCACTGAGCCCTGGGCTACACTAGAGGGGGGAGTCGATCTACGATACACAACTTCAGCTACGTGAATAACGTAGCTGAAGTCAGCGTATCGTAATTGACTTACCTGGCCGTGAGGACGGCGGCGAGTCGATCGCTGCTGCTCCCCCGTCGACTCTGCTTCTGCCTTTCACCGAGGTGGGTTTCCGGAGTCGACGAGGAGCGCGTTCGGGGATCGATTAAGCGCGTCTAAATGAGACGTGATAAATCGATCCCCGATAGATCGATTGCTCCCCGCCGATCCGGCGGGTAGTGAAGACAAAGGCTGACGCAAGAATTCCTCAAGCCTTCAAATTGGCATGGCTCCCACATCAGTCCCATTCAAAGGGTGTTTAGACAAGATATCAGCAACTACAAAGGCCTTGTCAGACGTGTGGACCGTCTTCAGGTAAAACGTCATTAATCATGTGCCCATGAGATGGTAAAGGTGTCCTTCGGCGCACTAAGGCCTTGCTAGTTTTTAATGGCCAGAGAAAGGTTTACAAGATTCTAACCCATACACGACCTCACGTTTTTTCACACCCACCAGTACTGCGGCGAGGTGTTCCTCAGTGTGAGCATAAAGATCCCAGCCAGACAATGGTCCGGAGCAGCAGGCAACTGCCTTCAGCTGACTTTGCAATGATACTGCTTAACCACAGTATTTTGCTATCTAGGCAGATATATACCCAACTGGTCCAAATCATATCTAGTGGTGGCTTCAGTTCTCTACTCTGGATTGAGGCACTGCATTATTTAACAGTATTTACGTTCTCTGGAGGTAGTCCAAAGTGCTCACGCTCCCGTTACTTTCCCTAAAGAGGAGGCAGCACCCAAGTCAGTGCTGCTAACAGGTGAATGGCTGTGGGTCTGGAATGCTTCTACTTCCATACAAATGTTTGCTGCTAAGTGCCCAGACTCAGACTTGGGCAGACTATTTGCCATGAACTTTTTATTCACTTTACGTAGCCCTTGTTTTCTGTTTGCGTATTGCCTGTGAACAAGTCCCCTAGTGTTTGTGGCTGGAGATATTTGGCTGAGGAGCTGAGACTAGTTTGCCAAGGACATTAGTTATGTCACTGTGAGCACACCTTCAGCTGTTGATCAAAACTGCTCAGATTTCACGAGTGATTATCAGACAGATGAACCACAGGGTGCGTTTCTGTTCCCTGATTTGATTAATATAATTCTTGGGTTCAGCTATTCCAATGGGAAAACTTGCAATTATGAACGTGCGTAAACAATGGATTTTGAGTGAATACTTCAGAATAGACACTGCAAAATTGCTACATTGTGTCCTAGAGTATTCAGGGAAAGCAAGCTCAGTGTCTCGGTCTGTGCTAGAGAGCAATTAGTTGTATCTAGACTTCCCACCCCGCTTCTCTTCTTCATAGGTTGGAGGAGAAATGATCTTCCTCAATAGCTTAGGATTTTTCAAACTAGTAGGAAACACTCCTTAGTGTCTCTAGTTGACTCTGAAGATGAGGGATCCCACCCTGTGTCTTTTTAAAATGTCTTTGGATGCTCATCCTTTCTCTGTTCTTGACCCACATACTAATATCTCTGGGGGTTTTCTATTAATGTTAGATTACTATCATCATCAATTATTTGCATTACCATAGTACCTAAGAATCCATCGGGGATAGGGTGACTAGATGGGATGCCTTTTGTCCCGACATCGGGCTTCCTCTGTTTTTTGGTGTTTTTTTTTTGCTCAACAAGTTTGGCGGCGGCGGGAGATGGTTTCCCCGTCCCGGACAAGTCCCGATTTTTAGGTTCCCGCATCTGGTCACCCTAATCGGGGACAAGGACTTCATTGTGCCAGGCACTGTACAAACACCGAACAAAAAGCCAGTCCCTGCCCCGAAGAGTTGACTATAGAAGTATAAAACAAGACACCATAAATGGATACAGATGGATGAGGGAGAACAGGGAAGCCATGAGACAATACTGGTCAGCATAACAGACTGTGGTCTCAGCACCCCAGTGGCTTTTTGTAGGCACCCCATCAAAGGAGAGTTTTAAGGGGGGAGGATTTGAAGGAGGGTAATGAGGTAGCTTTGCAGAAGTTTACTGGGAGCTCCTTCCAACTGTGAGGGGCAGCATAAGATAAAGCATGGCGGTGCTTGCTGGATAATTGAACAGGTGGGTGATGGAAGCTGGTATAATAGACCAGAGGTGGGAGTTGACCTTTTGATGGTGCATGAGAGATGCTAATGAGGTGGGGCATGTAACAGTTACAATGGGGGAACAATCGGTCTTTTTTAAAAAATCCCATTTTCATCAACTGTCTGGGCTATGCTAGCTGCTTTGGGAGCGGGCTGTTTGCCGTATCACGCCGCTTCGTGGACCCTGCAGCTACTCAACAGGAAGCAGGCTAGAAAGATACAAGGGGACAGATGCAGGTGAGCGATGCTGATGCAGAAGGGAAGGGAAGATCTATCTGAGGATGATGTGTTTGTTACTGTTAAGGATGCTACAATGGGCCCAATGAGAGCGGCTGAGGTGGCCGGCTAAGAGGTGGGCCTGGCAGTGGCCAAGAAGAGGCTGATTACTGGGCCTGTAACACCCCTGAATGGCAGGGTTTCAGATGGGACGTATGATGTTCAGAATGTCTGAACACTGTCATCAGGATGCAGATGCTGCTGCTGTTGGCAACAGAGAAAGGGTTCTATTGGCTCAGGCTATTTGTCCACATCCTTAGGTGATGAGGCCGATACCTATGGGGAGAATGAAAAGAGAGCGGGCTTATGGCAACGGCTGGCAGGGTCGGGCACCGAGCTCAGCCATTGTGGCAGTGCCGTGAAGACAGCTCAGGGCAGCATGGGGCAAGCCAGTGACTGTTTGGGTGCGAGTGGGGACGTGGGTCAGCGTCGGTGGCAGCAGCCAAACGACAAGCAGGTGACGGCCCATGCAGGGCACGGGCGGCTTTGAGAAATCATCCACCCCTGTCATCCTCTGGAGCAGCTCCTCTCCCCGCCCCGTGGTAGTAGTGTCAGCTCACGAGAACGTACACAACAACTGGATTTAGCAGGTTCTATAGAACCCTGTTGATTTCTTCCCAATTAAAGCCTATGGGCCTCTTCCAGAAGGGATGATATTATCAGTACATTGGGCTTTGGAGTTTTAGTTTTAGCTGATAAAACACCTCCAATTAAAATCAGTGTTTGTTCAATAAACCCCAGAAATGGTGACTTGTAGCTAAGGACTTGTCTACACAGAGCAGTAATGTGTACTACGGGGAGTGTCTGTGGTGTGTAAAGTGCACTAATATAATTAATTGGTCTGTATAGACCCTGCTGGTGCACACTCGAGATTCCCTAGTGTGGTTTAACGTAGTGCTGTTTGAACCAGTGCTATGTTACGGTGCAATAGAGAACACTACAGAGATTATTCATCACAGTGCTACATACTGTAACGTATCTAATAGAGCTTACTCGTTACAGTATAGACCAAGAGAAAAATCCTGATTTTTGGACACCTACATAAAACTCACAAGTTGCTTAAACTATACCCTGAAAAACAGAAGCCCTGTGAATCCAATAGTGGCACCAATTAAACATGTCACTGCACTTCCCGTTAGCACGGTGCATTATGGAACTAATTTGTGTCATTGACCTCATCCCTCTGCCGCACCATTAGGAGGGGCGTGCAGAGAGAGACTCCTGTTGTAGTCACACACAAGACTTCGGTGAGCATATGGCATTTTGATTGTGATGCACTTCAGTAATCATTTATTTCCCTGCTCTTTAGGGCAGGAACATGCATCTCTTGCATACCAGTCAGCCACTGACTGCTTCTGTTTGCCGCTGCCCTTCCGTAACTATCTTTCTGCCTCCCCAAATGGACAGATGAAGTGCCCGCCGGTGCTTGTCTGAGGGGGATTTTAGTCATAGGCACAGTTTGACTTCTATATTTGGGGTGGGGCTAGGGTGACCAGACAGCAAGTGTGAAAAATCGGGACGGGGGTGGGAGGTAATAGGCACCTATATAAGAAAAAGCCCCAGATATTGGGACTGTCCCTATAAAATTGAGACATCTGGTCACCCTAGGTGGGGCTGCTCCAGTCAGACCTATGGGGCCATGCGTGGCGGGGGGACGGGGGAGAAACAATTCCATGCCATTTCACATAGAGGGGGAGGCACAACCATGATTCCAGGGGCTACTTAGGCAACTGAAAACTCTAGTGTTTTTGCAGATAACTTAGAAATATCTGACAGGAGGATTGTATCTAATTCCTATCTCAAGAAAGAAAATTAAATAAATATTAGGCCCACTCAGCTCTAATACTAACATGTTCGGACATCTTGTGGCAAGTCACTTCTGGGACACTGGTTAGATTTAAAATTGTAATGTCCATTCTTACTCAGATATGAAGTCAGAAGGGACCATTGTGATCATCTAGTTTGACCTCCTATGCATCGCAGGCCAAAGAACTTCACCCACTCAATCCTGTAATAGACCCTAACCTCAAATCATAGTTTAAAGACTTCACGTTACAGAGAAGCTGCCATTTACACTCATTTAAAACCCCCAGGGTCTCTGCCAATCTGACCTGGGGGAAAATTCCTTCCTGACCCCAAGTATGATGATCAGTTAGACCCTGAGCATGTGGGCAAGACCCAACAGCCAGACACCTGAGAAAGAATTCCCTGTAGTAACTCAGAGCCCTCGCCATCTCCAGCCAGTCGAGATTTTTGCTACAGGCCGCCATCGATGGGCGGCTGCCTGTAGCACCATCCATTGTAGGCCGTCCTGTCATACCGGCCCCTCCATAAACGTATCAAGCTCAGTCTTGAAGCCAGTTAGGTTTTTTGCCCCCACTGCTCCCCTTGGGAGGCTGCTCCAGAACTTCACTCCTCTGATGGTTAGAATCCTTCACCTAATTTCAAGCCTAAACTTGTTCATGGCCAGTTTATATCTATTCGTTCTGGGGCCCACATTGATGCTTAACTTCAGTAACTGATCTCCCTCCCTGGTATTTATCCCTCTGATGTATTTATAGAGAGCAATCCTCTCTCTCCTCAGCCTCCTATTGGTTAGACTAAACAAGCCACGATCTTTGAGTCTCTTCTCAGAAGATAGATTTTCCATTCCTCAGATCAACCTAGTAGCCCGTCTCTGCACCTGTTCCAGTTTGAATTCATCTTTCTTAAACATGGGAGACCAGAATTGCACACAATACTCCAGATGAGGTCTCACTAGTGCCTTGTATAAGGTACTAACACTTCCCTGTCTCTACTGGAAATACCTCGCCTGATACCTCCTAGGACTGCCTTAGCCTTTTTCACGAGCGCATCACATTGACGGCTCGTAGTCATCCTGTGATTGCCCAATACACTCAGGTCTTTCTCCTCCTCTGTCGCTTCCAACTGATAAATCCTCAGTTTATAGCAAGAATCTTGTTGTTAGTCCCTAAATGCATGACCCTGCACTTTACACTATTAAATATCATCCCATTTCTATTACTCCAGTTTACAAGGTCATCCCGATCTTCTTGTGTGATATTCTGGTCCTCCTCCATACTGGCAAAACCTCCCAACTTTGTGTCATCTGCAAATTTTATTAGCACACTCACACTTTTTGTGCAAGGTCAATAATAAAAATGTTAAATAAGGTTGGCCCCAAGACTGATCCCTGAGGCACTCCACTAGTAACCTCCCTCCAGTATGACAGGTTGTAGTCTCCCCTTTAACCAATTCCTTATCCACCTTTCAGTTCTCATATTAATCCCCATCTTCTCCAATTTAACTAATAACGTCTCATGTTGAACTGTATCAAATGCCTCACTGACAGCCAGGTAGATGAGATCTACTGCATTTCCTTTGTCTAAAAAAATCAGTGATCTTCTCAAAGGAAGCTATTAGTAACTTCGTTATTTTAGGTTACTTACTTTTTGCAGGTCAAGCTTGGAACAGATCATTTAACTTTTAGAAACATCCTAACAGCCCTTTCTTACCTTAATCCCCATTAATCGCTCTGTTTATACACAAAATTCGGACTCCCTGCCTCAGGGGCGCAAGCTGGGAGCAGCCTCCGGTCTCCTCTGCAGAACTCATTACATCCATTGCACACTCAGACTGCCTCCTGAGTGTGCAATGTCCCATGCCCACCCCCCACCCCCCACCCCAAACTCCACCTATGATTTCAGTCTGTGGTTCCTGTGTTCTGCAGATCTGGCCGTTGCCACGAGCCCTGGGAGTCCCCTGCTGGCACCTTTCCTGATTCAGGTTCCCTGCTAAGGTGAAACCTGACCAATGGGTGGCAGTGTCTGACTGAGATGGAAAAGCCATTCAGGGATTCCGTTTTAATCCCTCTGTTCTCCATTGGAAAGGATGCCCCTATTTTTATAATGCACGGATTGGTTAAACTGCTTCATGCTATCACTTCACTAATGCAGAGACAATGGGAAGTGCAGTGGGAGTTAAGAGATGGATCAGATTAGGATCATGGGTGGAAATACTATATGGCCTGGTCCCTCCCCCAATGCTAATCAATGTCCCAGGGTAGGTGAATACTAACTCTTAAGCTAGTGCCTGTTTCTGCCAAAATATCAGCAGTGAAATACCGATTTTAAATTTCCATTATTAGGCTTAGCACCTACAGAAATAAGATAAACAAGGCTTTTTGTACTGTATCCTCAGTCCTTTAACAGAGCAATGCTTCCTAGAAAAAGTCATGTCAAGAAAGAAACATCTCATAGAACTGAATTAGTGTAATACAGGTTTGTACATCAGTTTCAGCAAATTAGCTTTTTCAGGCTCTTGTGTCTTATCCAAAATATAGCAGAGAGCTTAGCACAGGGGTGGGGCAAACTTTTTGGCCTGAGGGCCACATCTGGGTGGGGAAATTGTATGCAGGGCCATGAATGTAGGGCTGGGGTGCAGGAAGGGGCTCAGGGCAAGGGTGCAGGAGGGATGCGGCAGGGGGCTCACTGCTTACCTGGAGCGGCTCCGGGGTGGCAGCGGTGCGGAGAGGGGCTAAGGCAGCCTCCCTGCCTGCCCTGGTGCTGCGCTGCTCCCGGAAACGGCCGGCACCACATCTCTGTGGCCCCTGAGGGAGGGCGGGCAAAGGGCTCCACGCGCTGCCTCTGCCTGCGGGTACCTCCCCTGAAGCTCCCATTGGCCACGGTTCCCCATTCCCGGCCAATGGGAGCTGCGAGGCGAGGGCTGCGCACGGAGCCCTCTGTGCCCCTGCCCCCAGGGGCCGCAGGGACATGGTGCCAGCTGCTTCCGGGAGCGGCGCGGGGCTGGCAATCCCTGGGCCAGATCCAAAGCCCTGACAGGCCAGATCCAGCCCCCCCACGACGAGCGTGCCGCCACGTCCCCGCTCCTCCCTCTCCTTCCCAGCGCTTCCCTCCCCACACTGCCTAACCGCTGTTTGGCAGCGCTTAGGACTTTCTGGGAGGGACGGAGAGGGGGAGCAGGGATGCAGCACACTCAGGGGAAGAGGTGGAGAAAGGCAGGGGCAGGGCCTTTGGGGAAGGGGTGAAATGGGGGTGGGGCGAGGGTGGTGCAGGAACAGGAAGTGGGGGGGGGCCGAGCGCCCATGGGCTGTAGTTTGCCTACCTCTGGCTTAGAACAAGGAATCTGTGCAATGAAGAATCCATGCATCCTCGCTGTCAGCCACACATGATGTATATGGTACCAATTTACTTTGGAGAGGCAGGACTCTTGCTACAGGCCTGATCTACCCTGGAATTTCACTATATGTGGCTTTAGGTGCATAGTTCACTTTAAAAGTCACATTTGCA
This sequence comes from Macrochelys suwanniensis, assembly GCA_033296515.1. Classification (NCBI taxonomy): domain Eukaryota; kingdom Metazoa; phylum Chordata; order Testudines; family Chelydridae; genus Macrochelys; species Macrochelys suwanniensis. Next base: position 19,417,711 of record CM065779.1, on the reverse strand, counting down.
CCACCCAGTGGATTATTTATCATTTGTACTGGAATAGCACCAAGCATCCCCAGCCATGGACCAGGACCTCAGCGTGCTAGGCGCTGTACAAATTGCAGATGGCTTTGCCAAAACTCCAGAGAGTCATCAGAACTAGATTAAAAGGAGGACGCAATTATTGTAAAATGTGAGCTTTAATTGACATGTACTTGCTTCATAGCACACACACACACACACACACACAGAGTACATTATAAAAAGTTAAAAGATTACAATCTGTTCAAAGAATTCTTTGCACTGAAAGTGCTTCACATTTATTCCAACAATGGTGGAAAGGGCCCTTTAAGATATGCTGTGATTGATTTAAAATGTACTAGCAAGCAAAGAACAAGGTAGGGATTAATATTTGGGAAGTTCTGAATACGTATCACGGAAAAAGAACACCGAGGCATCAAATGCAGGATCGTTACATAATGGCTCACTCAACAAATTCTTGTAGCAGATGCCATAATACTTGGTAAACATTAGTCCATTTATTTCAAGAAACCTACGTGGTGGTGTTGTAATTGAACAAGAAATCTGACTAATGTAAAACCAGCTCGAGCTTTTTCTGAAAGGCATAGCTAACAAAAGTCGCTGCTTGTTTTAGAAAGAATCATTCCGTGGGCTGAGCAAGACAAAGATAAGAGGAAGCAAAAGCAAAATTAGGAAACACTCAGGTTTGTGCCCGCCATCCTTTCTCCTTCTAAAGTTGTTTAAGCTTCTATTCATTTTGTGAGGAAGCTGTTTGTTCCTTTCTGTAAGAGGAAAATAAGAAAAGTAAATGCAGAGAAAATGGGTGTGCTCTTACAGCTCTACTACTTGACCTTGTGAAAAAAAAATCACTGAATCTCTATGCCTTGTTTTTCCATCCGTAAGATGGGGGATAAAGATGGTCTCAAACTTTATTTAGGAACCATCTTAATTATGTGAAAAAACAAACCAAGCAATTGTGATAATTATCATGCACCCAGAGCTTTTCATCCATGGCTATCCATTGATTTGATATAAACAAGAAATGGGGCAGGCCTGCAGTTTGAGCTAGATGATTGTACAGGGGGCTAAGGAGAAAAGAGTAACATCTCTCGTTTGAAGATACACAGGAGCATGTAAAACTTTCCTGACTGGACTTTGTTCAGCGTTATCACTAACGATCAACTTTGTACTAAAATGGCCGAATTGATTAGATAACATTGTCTCAGCGGACTTTGCCCGACAATTTTCATCATTAAATGTGACAGTTTACGTTACTGGTGTAAGGCTTTGTATTTTAATACTTGAGTCAGGAATTGAGAATTATTCTCACAGTATCCTTTATCTTAACCCTGTTGTACATCTACTAGTTTTTATATTGAACAAAAGCCATAATATTTTAAAGCTCCAAAAGTAAATGCTCAAATCAGGAAGGGAAAGATCCCTGTTAAATGTTATATCATTAAGGGTTTTCAAAAGCCTTCAGCATTGGCCTAAATCTGCTCCCACTGGAAACAAGTTCATAAGTCAATTTTTCAAAAGGAAAAATTCACAGCTCTTAGCTTTGAGCTTAAAATCTAACTGGTTGCAAAGCCAATCAAGTATTAGCATGTAGCTTACAAGCGGTTGTCCTGACTTCCCCAAAGTTACCGTTTTAATTTATTTTTCTAATAAAAGAACGAGTCTAGTTCTCAGTGTCGACAGATGGTCTTGTGGTTAGAGCACTCAGCTGGGACTCGAAATCCTGGTTCTACTATATACTTGCTTATGCAATTTGACAAAGGTCACACACAGTGAGATAAAGGGCTTTCCCGAGTCAGTGTTCTAACCTGTTTACAGCTGCAAAACTAGTACTTCCTTACTCTACAGGGATGTAGTAAAGTTAAATGAATTTGATGTTCCTGCACACTCAGATATTACACTGTTAGGGACATGGAAATATCCAGAGAGAATAGCCAACTAGAAAGCTTGATTTGTGAAGCTGAGCAAATAAGTTTCTTGAAGTTTAAGTGGGGAATATTATTTTTGCTTTTCTATTCATTAAAAATGACCAGATGAATCTTTCTCAAACTTTCCAAGCTAATTTCTTTCCTGGCTGAGACCAAGCAGTGGACTGCAGGCAGGAAGGGGCATTTTTCAGAGAAGTATGAGCATGGTAAAACAGAGGGTTAGAATAAAAATTCAAATATAACCATAATTACGACTTGTGCACTCAAACTGTTGCATAACAAAGCATTAACTTAAATGAGGCCACTTCATACAGTTAGTCTTCAAGATCAGGTCTCTTCAGTCTGAATTGCTACAACTCAGGGGGCAGTTCTGCAAACTTTAATTGCATGAGTAGTTCTTACTCATGCACATAGTACCACTGATGTCAGACTACTCATTAGTAACGATTGCAGGACTGGGTCCTATTACAGACAAATAATTTAAATGAGACTTACTGGTTACGTATCTTAGTCAGCAATTTCTGCATCCAGGGGGCCCTGGGATTCACGCACAATTTCTGACCTGTTTTTAGTTTGAGTCTGAAAAACAAGCGGAGTTTAAGCTTTCATTAAATACTGTGCTTTCTTCAAATCATCTATTAGCGGCAATAGCCAGCCCTCAACCAGGCAACTTATGGAGCAGACTTCAAAGTACTGAGAATGTAGAGGAATAGGCAAATAGAAGTAATTCTGCATCACACGAGGACGAGTACAAGTTTTCAGTTGTTCAAAGCAAAACAAAATTTCAGGTTTAACTTGTACCACATGTGATCAGTAGACACCTCTTTTAAAGCCCCGACTCTGCAAAGTCAACGAGACAACTTGCAGTTACACATGTATAAATTCACACATGCCTCATCAGGGCCTAAAAGTAGGAATTTTTAAACATAACACATAACTGGGCAATCGAGATCATCTGTGTGATTGAAGGAGGGAGATCACTGGACGGGTGCAAGTTCTAGCACATGTATTTCTACAAATAAAATCAATTCCACTCCTTGGAAATAAGTAGCTATGAGCACATTTTAAAAGTGTTGGATGCTTTGGTCACATAGGAGCAGCACACAAAGCTGTAGGTGTGTTTGTCTAGAAAACAGACGGGACCAAACTGAAATACTTTCTCTAGTCATCAGTCTCAAACTTTGTTTCCGATAAAATGGGGCCTGGGTCCCTGTTATTAGTCTGACAAAACCAACACCTGATCAAGAAGTTTTTTCCAAACCAAATCCTAGTCACTCATTTCCATCTTCACTCTAAAGTAGGGTGACCAGACAGCAAGTGTGAAAAATCGGGACAGTAGGTGGGGGGTAATAAGAGCCTATATAAGAAAAAGACTCCAAAATCAGGACTGTCCCTATAAAATCGGGACATCTGGTCACCCTACTCTAAAGTGTGCCTATAGTTCTATGATCTCAGAAGTGGGCTAGAAATCCGGTGACCTCAAGCGGTTTGGGACGATTTCCAGTACTTCCTGAATCCATACAGGCTGAAAATAGCACAAGAGTAATTCCTTGTGGTATTTTGGTTCTTCCACTTCCAGTCTGGGCCAAAGAACAGGAAGTGCAGAAGCACATGAAGTTAAAAACAACAAAATTAAAAAATGTCAGCATTTAACACGTGTTTGATTTGAAGCTAGATTATGCCACTTACATAATTTCTGTGGTTCGGCAGGCACCCCCGAAAGGAATGATCTCAATACTTTCATATCTTTTTGGCGGTATGAAGTCTGAAGTCTGCTTTGTGCATCTGCAGCTCTTATAGGAACCGTTGGTTTCTAGGATAGCTGTGGAGCAAAAATTCATCGAATTAGGTATAATTCGGGGATAGCAATAGAGTAAGTATCTTACACTTCACTAGTGAGACAGAAATCCTTGCTTTCTAGTATGCTATTAATGGAGTTTTAGCCACAACTAATGGAAATAATTGTATCTTGTATTTCTAAAGCCCCTTCCATCGGAGGATCTCAATGCACAGTACTGACTAATGCAATAGTCCTTGCAGTACTCCTGTAAGGTAGGTGGTATTATCCCTGTTTTACACATGGGGAATAGAGGCACAGAGGGTCAGCGTCTGTTGCTTTTACTCCACACGTAGCTTTATTAAAACAAATGAGGTAATAGGAGGAGTAAGGTACTAGGCAGCATGAGTAAGGGCCAGATTTTTAAAGGTATTTAATGATAATATTGATTTCAATGGGAGTTTGGCGCTTTTGAAAAACCCACTAGGTGCCTTGGTGCATCTTTTAATTAGCGTTACAATAGTGCCTAGAGGTCTCAACAGAGGGCAGGTTCCCATTGCACGAGAGCAGGGGGTTGGACTAGATGACCTCCTAAGGTCCCTTCCAACCCTGATATTCTATGATTCTATGATGCTGTACATACACGTCAGAGACAGTCTCTTCCCCCTCTCTTGTTGTTCATGTGGATTGTAAGTTTTTTGAGGCAGAGAAGCACAGGGAGGTTAAGTGACTTGCCCAAGGTCACACAATAGAGTGTGTCAGAGCTGGGAACAGGACCCAGGTCTCCAGACTCCTAGAGCAGTGCCTGGTCTGCTGGACCCCACACTAAAAATGGTTTTCGCTCATCAGATTTGCAATGATTACCTTACTCTTTCAAGAAGAGTGAGCGTAACCTCTCCTGCCCCATCAAGAAATGAAAGTACTCACCTGCATAAACAGAGTGACAGATCACCAGCAGAGAGACCAGCAGAATAGCAGTGTGGGATCTCATTCTGGCTAGAGTTGTCAGTTGACCTCTCAGCAGCAAGTTCAATCTCAAAGTTTGTCTGAGGCTTTTGGTGGAGAAAAGGTTCCTATTTATTTGGGAGGTTCACACTGTGGCAAGATCAGCAGAATTCTATTTTTAGAAATCAAAGCCGAGAAATGGCATCATCGCTCTTCACGGGCTGCTACCCAGACATTCCCCTGAGATTAATTGCTGAATTTGCAATATGGTTGATACAAATCAGCAGAAGGAATTCATATGTATTTTGCTGATTTTAGAATCAGCTAAACAGTAGAGGAAAACATTGCATAATGGAAGAAAACCCAAATGACTTTCCTTACATGAGATATTCTTTGTAATATTTCATCCCAGTGTTTACACCAAATAATCTCTATTGGTTTTATGTAATAGTGCCTCCACATGCGTAAGTATTTTATAACCCTACAATAAATATCTTGTCTACTTTTCTGTATTGTACAGTACCAAGCAAAATGCTGACAAACATCTCCCGTCCTGAAGTGCTTCCGGTCAGACTCAGACATTACAATTCGCACTATGGAGAGCCCGTGAAGCACACATTCAATGGATTAAAAAATGGCTAATTGGCCTCTCTCACAGTTAATGGGGAATCGTTACTAAACGGTGGTGTTTCTACAGGATTCTGCAGGGTTCGGCCTGCTGCTAGTCACCATAATCTATGATCTGGAAGTAAATATAAAGTCAGTTGATAAAATTTGCGGATGACAGACCCGTGGCGTGGTGTATAACAATGAGGGTGGTCAGATAGAGTGATCTGGCTTGCTTAATGACTTGGGCCCATTCAAACAAAAAAATCAGAGGGTGCAGAAACGAGCCCACAAAAATAATTGGAGGGTGGGAGAAAACATCTGGCAACCATTGATTTAAAGAGCTCCATCTGTTTATCTGGTACATTGTACGAAGAGAGAGGTGACTTGGTAGGTCCCTTTATGAGGAGAGAATACTGCAGACTTAAGAGCTCGAGAATCTCACAGAGAAATGTAACCACCACCAATGGCTGGGAGCTGAAGCCAGACACATTCAAATGTGAAATAAGGCAAAAAAAGTAACCGTGAGGATGATGAACCATTGGAACATAGTGCCAAGGGAAGTGATGGATTCTCCACCTCCGGATGTCTTCAAGTTCAGTCTGGATGCCTTCCTGGAAGGAATGCTTTAGCCGCATAAGTGATTGCGTCTGTACGGGGATAATTGGGTGAAACAATGGCCTGTGGGGTTCAGGAGGTCAGACTAGATCTAATGGTCTCTTCTAGCCCCAAAATGTATTAAGTAACCTCTGGAATGTGACTAACATTCATATTCAGTTGTATGAGTCTCCTATTTGGTATCCTCCTCAATGGCCATCTCCTGGAGTCATGTGATGGGCAGGACTCGGCAACCAAGGTGTCCCTCCTAGTTCACCTTATGTTCCTAAAATCTCATCCTTCAGGGCTTCAGACAGTCATCTATAAGGGTCAGGAAGGAAACTACTTCTCCTCTGCCCCCAAACCAATGTATTCATGGGTTTGTCCTCTGATGCATCAAAGATAGCTACAGCTGGAGGTGGGACTATGTATAGGGTGGGCTGGTGCTGTGAGGTGGTAACTGAGAATTCGTTCCACTGGCTTGGTAGGTCTTGCTCACATGCTCAGGGTCTATCTGATCACCGCATTTGGGATCAGGAAGGAATCTTTCCCCAGGTCAGATTCGCAGGAGCCTTGGGGATTTTTTTGCCTTCCACTGCCGCGTGGGGCCTGGGTCACTTATTAGGATCGTCTGGGTATCCCACTAAATCAGTTTCCTGGCACTGCCGGAGCCTGGGGCATTGATGCATGTTTAGTCCTTCCTGTTCTCTGCCTGTAACACAGTCCCCTGAGGGCTGTAATACTTAAGTCTAATTCTGGTGCTTGGGTTTGGTGGTATTTAGTGACCTGTGACGTAGGAGGTCAGACTAAATGATCTGATGGTTCCTTCTGGCCTTAGATTAGATTAATAAAGTTACTTGTGTGAGTCCCTTGCTGTAGTATCTGAGTGCCTCTGTCTTCAATGGATTTGGCCTCAGAATACCCCGGGACATGCTATCGTCCCCATTGCAGTGATACTGAATGGAGACCAAGAGGCGTGGCTAATGTCACTCAGGCACAGCAGGGATTTGAACCCCCATCTCCCTGGTAGGAGGCTCCTCCCCTAACCACTGGAACCATCTTTTCTCCGCTTGCTTTTGTTCAAAAAGTTTCTAGTCTCTCATGATTTCTTGTGGAGAAAAGTTTGAAAAAAAGTGACCCCTAAACTCTGAAACCAGAAGGCCAATAAAAAAAAAACCACCAGTACATTGTAGAATGTTAATTTTAAGCTCGGTTCATGATCTGGTTGGCGAGGTGGGGGGGTAACTCGTGCTATTTCAATGTTCAGGACCGGAAGCACCGCAGCAGCCTGACCAAAGGACCCTAAGCCAGCAGGGTGCCAGGAAAAGTAGCAGACGTGGCAGGATGGGGTCAAGCACCCCAACTCCAGACTTCTCATAGCGGCCAATTTATGCCAACTGATGGTGGGCTCAGTCTAGTTCCCTGTGTAGAGATGTGCAAATCACAAGCTATCAACTCGTTTCAGAGCCTGCTAGGGCTTAAGTACTCCAGGAATCTAATTTCCCAGGAACTTCTTACAGGAGGCAGACCCAGATGCTAATGACTTGTGGATGCTAATGAAATAGGCTGGTTTTTGAACGAAGCCTGTGGATTTATGGTAAAACGATGAGAAAGGAAAACATTCATTGGGAAATGTATTACAAAGTATGCTGATTTTACACACATGGAAATGTTATATATGGAACTATACAGCTTGTACCCCTCCTAATGCCAAGGATGCATCATTGTATGTTTTAGTGGTGCCACAGTGTTCATTTCACATCCTACTTTATGAGTAGGGACCTGTTAATACAACATCATGACCATCAACTAGAAAAAATATCGAGGTTTCCAGGAAAGGAGCACAACTCTGCGGTTTTCTGAGGACACTGATTATAATGCTCCTTACCACTGTAACTGCCTCCCTTGCTGGCCAAGTGAACCCTTAAAAACAGTGTGTTGCCAAAGCACGAATGCCTTGCCAGCTGCGTCCAATTTTGAGTGTGTCCTGCTGAATCCCTCAGTGTTTCTCTTGAACCTTTTAAGACTAAGGGTATGTCTTCACTACCCGCCGGATCGGCGGGTAGCAATCGATCTATCGGGGATCAATTTTTCGCGTCTCGTTTAGATGCGATTAATCGATCCCCGATCGCGCTCCCCGTCGGCTCCGGAAATCCATCTCATCGAAAGGCGGAAGCGGAGTCGACGTGGGAGCGGCAGCGATCGACTCGCTGCCGTCCTCACGGCCAGGTAAGTCGATTACGATACGCCGACTTCAGCTACGCTATTCACGTAGCTGAAGCTGCGTATCGTAGATCGACCCCCTCCCCTAGTATAGCCCTGGGCTAAATAAGGGATGATCTCGCTACTGCAGGAGCACACATGATTAACTTCTCTTCTCTGCCATGTGGGTGGGTTTCTAGTGTTTGCCCATCTTTAACAGCAATTAGAGGTAAATCCTTAACCTACTATTGGAAGAACCTGAAATAGTCTGTGTTTTATTTTACGTCCATCTTGCTTGTCTAATATCCCAGAAAATCAGCTTTAACTGTGCAAATGTTGAGAGCTGTCTTTCATTCCCTACAATTTGGGGCAAGGGGTGGGGAAGCTTTAATACTGATTTCAATCTGTATATCATGCAGTCACTACTACATTGTTTCATGCTACATGGCCTATCGGGAGCTAATGGCAAAGTGGTCTCAATGAGCAGCAAAGCAGAGTTGTGTGAGTGATATAACACTAGAAAGCAAAATTGGATTTTAATATCAGAGGGGTAGCCATGTTAGTCTGGATCTGTAGAAGCGACAAAGCGTCCTGTGGCACCTTATAGACTAACAGAGATATTGAAGCATAAGCTTTCGTGGGTGAATACCCACTTCTTCAGATGCAAGCAGTGGAAATGTCCAGGGGCAGATATAAATGTGCAGGGAAGATTCAGGCTAGAGATAACGAGGTAAGCTTAATCAGGGAGGGTGAGGCCCTCTTCTAGCAGTTGAAGTGTGAACACCAAGGGAGGAGAAACTGCTTTTGTAGTTGGCTAGCCATTCATAGTCTTTGTTTAGTCCTGAGTTGATGGTGTCAAATTTGCAAATGAACTGAAGCTCTACAGTTTCTCTTTGGAGTCTGGTCCTGAAGTTTTTTTGCTGCAGGATGGCTACCTTTAAGTCTGCAATTGTGTGTCCAGGGAGGTTGAAGTGTTCTCCTACAGGTTTTTGTATATTGCCATTCCTTATATCTGATTTGTGTCCATTTATCCTTTTGCGTAAGGACTGTCCAGTTTGGCCGATGTACATAGCAGAGGGGCATTGCTGGCATATTATGGCATATATTACATTGGTGGATGTGCAGGGGAATGAACCGGTGATGGTGTGGCTGATCTGGTTAGGTCCTGTGATGGTGTTCCTGGTGTAGATATGTGGGCAAAGTTGGCATCAAGGTTTGTTGCATGGATTGGTTCCTGAGTTAGAGTTATTATGGTGCGGTGTGTAGTTGCTGGTGAGAATATGCTTCAGGTTGGCGGGTTGTCTGTGGGCGAGGACTGGCCTGCCTCCCAAGGCCTGTGAAAGTGAGGGGTCGTTGTTCAGGATGGGTTGTAGATCACTGATGATCCGTTGGAGAGGTTTTAGCTGAGGACTGTAAGTGATGGCCAGAGGAGTTCTGTTGCTTTCTTTCTTCGGTTTGTCTTGCAGCAGGAAGCTTCTGGGTACACGTCTGGCCCTGTTGATCTGTTTTCTTATTTCCTCATGTGGGTAGCGTAGTTTTGAGAATACTTGGTGAAGATCTTGTAGGTGTTGGTCTCTGTCAGAGGGGTTGGAGCAAATACGGTTGTACCTCAGTGCTTGGCTGTAGACAATGGATCGTGTGGTGTGTCCGGGATGGAAGCTGGAGGCATGTAGGTAGGCATAGCGGTCAGTGGGTTTTCAGTATAGGGTGGTGTTAATGTGACCATCGCTTATTTGCACCGTGGTGTCTAGGAAGTGGACTTCCTGTGTAGACTGGTCCAGGCTGAGGTTGATGGTGGGGTGGAAGCTGTTGAAATTTTAATGAATCCTTACAATACTGTTGATCAACTCTACCACAGAACTCTCGGTTGGCCAAGTTTGGAAACTAACAGACTCTTGTCGTCCTTACACAGATGGACTTCCCTCTGCCACCATTTGGAGGTCTGTCTATGTGAGAACTACAGGATTGGACTACATTTAGCATATTTCACAGCTGGGGAACCCCAAAACAGTGTTTTGTATTGTAATAATTTCCCTCATCAGACTGGGGACACCCACACTGGAATCAGTGGCTCGTGTGTTTTGGAGCAAAGAAGAGGTCGCAAGTCAGGAAGTGACACAACACTACATGGTGCACAGTAGATGTATAGATGCATAAGTAAGTGTTCAGTTTCTTGGTTGTGATGAAAGTGAATAACCAAAGAAATATTCACAAGTCTGACTCATGAGAAGACTAGGTCAGCATTTATCAGATAATGACTGTGCTATATAAGTAGCCTTAAAATGAACCCAAACTTAATTATCTAAAGAATTTATGTTATTGTCTAAAATAAATAGGAAAATTGGTTTCCCCAAATATTTAATTAAATATTGAAATACAATATTTGTTTGCATTTTGAAAGGTCTTTTAAAAATGTGATCTTAGCTCAGAGGACTTAAATTAAAACCCCACTGTACATTTCACTGGAGAAAGTTGTCCCTACACAACTGTGTGTCACTGCTCACCACTTTTACTCCGCATCAGGGAATTATATGTGTCCACCATTTAACTGAGATCTACATGGACATAAGTCTGAGAAGATGAACGCAGACTCAGGGCAGCGCCAGCTAAATGGCCAGTTATTGATGGACTCGAATGGAGACAAAAATCAAAACAAAACACAAACACTTGCTCAGAGAATTTTCAAATAGTCTTATTAAAACGTTTGATGACTGTTAATGGCTGATGTGGTTGGACCACGTGAGGAGGCTTCTGATTCCTGCAAGTTATCACATCACTGCATTAAAATCACTGCACCTAACTGGTTCATTTCTATGTGATTCACTATATTCTGCTGAATGGATTCAGAACAGTGTACTTGTGTCAAAGGCCCCATCGTGCTAACAGATTTGCCCGCAGCTCGAGATTTGAAGCAGAAGGCTCTGGGTTCAGTCTACACGCCAGCCTTGCTGTTCTGAATGGCGCTTGTGCAGAATCATCCTGTATATCACAGTACTGCCCAGAGTGCGCAGATGACGCATAGGGCCTCATTGTATTGTCACTGCCCTGAACAATTTAAATTTAAAGACAAGATGCAACAAGTGAGCAGGAAGGAAAAGGGGAAGGTTACACACTGATAAGATGATTGTAGAATGATGTGCAGAACACAGTGGTTTCAAGTCATGTCCATGTTTTTTTTAATTAATTCCCCATTTAAATAAACCACAAAGCACTGTCATCTCCCACAGAGAAAGTAAGTGCTCACCCATTGAGGCCCCAACTTCTAGCATGCAAAGCCAGGATTCAAGCTTAACAGTTTTCCCCCATGACAGCACAAAATAGAATTTGATGAGGATTTACCTGAGCGATTTCCCAATTCCTTCAGGATCTAATAGTGAATGAGAGCCTCATGGCCGCTGCTTATGTAGCACCCTATAGAATTTAACAATTACTGTATATCCCTGCCACAGAATGGGGCAAAAGAACCTCTCACACGGCTCTCATTCCCTATGAAATGCCATTGAGTCTCGGAGTAATTTGTATAGAACCACATAGGGATCATTGTTAAATTGTCCACCTGTTTTATCAAGGCACTGTGACGTAGGGTTGGAGTAGAGGACATGGGTGTGTGTGAAAAGCTGTCCCCAATTTGGGAGGGAATTGAATTTTGTCTCCGCACAGGGTTCCCCCAAAGCCTGTGTGCAGGGAGGGATGGGAGCTAGCACTTTCATCCTTTGAGTGGAGAGCAGAATCAATATTTGGATTCACTCAGGGTTCAGAGCCTGAAGATTCTTCTCTTCAATGAGGGCCTAACTCTGCCAGCCTTTAACGAGCATAGATAGTCAATGAACATTAAACTGCAGCGTCTAGTCAAATGTTGAGCAATGGCCAGCGCTGAGGCTACAATTGGAAAAGCCCCCACCAGCAGTCAGCTTCCTTGGTTTAAAAATAGGGAGCAAGTGTGGTAAACTGAAACAGCACTTTCTCATTTCTCCCCCATTCTTATTTATATAAAACACAGTACGTTGGTGTAAGAAAACTTAGACAAAGCCGTCTGTTTCCTTTGTGCTGTGATAAGATTTTCTTTGGAATGTCCCCCCTGGCTGCAAAAATGCTCTCTCTAAAAACCATGACATTTGTGTGCGCATCAAAATTTTTCTTCCTCGACTTGCACTGCAAGCAGAAAAAGTCAGACATCAGCAGAACAGAGAGCTGAATCCTCACCATGTCACTCAAGGCTCTTAACATTGTCTTAGAGTTTGGACTTAAAAGGAGTATTTAATATTGGTAAGTGTTAGAACAATAGCAGGTAAATTAAAGCTATTTGGTCACTGCAGTTAGAACTGGTGGCCTTTTCATAGCAGATAGCTAATAGTTTAGCTGCAGGAGATACAGTGGTGTTTTCAATGATGAGTCTGTTGTGTGTGATCAGGTGGAGATAGTTAGCATGTAAAGTGTTCAAAGCACTGTCCAGAGTTTAAATAAGCCTCAACACTTCTGTGAAGTAGATGAGTCTAAGTATTACACCCATTTTACAGAGAGGTAAACAGACTGAAGTGACTTGCCTGTCCAATGCCATACAGCACGTCAGTGACAGAGAAAGGATTAGATCTCAGATGTGTAAGACAGAAGGTCCAGTGCTTTTTCCTCCAGGCCCCACAGTCCTTTTTACCTTGAGAAGTAGTACACCTGTCTAGTAAGACCAAAGTTAGAAATAGGTATGTCCTTTCCTTGGAAGGGTTTAAAGTTAGTGAATAATCCAACTCTTAAAAATTGATTCCCTGAGAGAAGAGTTTGTAACATTAAAAAAAAATGAGCAAGCAACTGTGCCTTCCACTGGAAGACACAATAAATAAGTTACTGTGAGCACTGAAAGGGGCGCAAGATACCAAGCCTCATATTTACTTGTTCTAGGATAGAGTGGAGAGATACTTAACGGTCAAACAGCGTATCACCATGAGAACACACTGGACACAGGGTTTCCTTGTGTTTAAGCACACACTGGAATTCAACACTTCTATCATTTAGACCTCTGCTATGAATGACCTCGAATGACTGTTAAAGTGATTGCTAGATATTAGTCTTTATGCATCTTTTCACCCATGTGTCTGTTACTTTGGTGGGACCAAAATATTAGCTTTCCTCTCCAGTATCATTCTTGAGTCAGCCATACTTCTGACTGGCCTCTTCCTGCCTTTCCATCTTAGTGTCACTGTACCTTTCATGGATAGAATCATAGAATATCAGGGTTGGAAGGGACCTTAGGAGGTCATCTAGTCCAACCCCCTGCTCAAAGCAGGACCAATCCCCAATTTTTGCCCCAGATCCCTAAATGGCCTCCTCAAGGATTGAACTCACAACCCTGGCTTTAGCAGGCCAATGCTCAAACCACTGAGCTATCCCTTCCCCCCAAAAAGCTTAACCTTTCACCCTGTATTAGGGAACCACAGGAGGTAGTGCTCACTAATGTTAATTCCTCTCTGTGACCCAGTGAGGATCAAACTAGGCAGCCCTCACTGGAACTGCCAAGGTCAGGGCATGCTGCAAAAGGGGGAGCAGATACTCCCAAGACTGGCGAGTAACACTAAAGTTAAACTCCCGAACCAGTCACAAACTGTGCTTCTGACATTGTCCCCCCAACCTCATTATCAAGCAGCAAAAAAGAAATCACACAACCCCCTTTATTGCATTCCAGTTCTCTAGCTCCCAATCAGCACTAGGTCCAGGGCTGAGAGAAGTTCTTTTAAACACTGCTCACATATACAATGTGTTCTTCTGACCCCAAAGGGTCAGCCACGTTACCAGGACAGTATAGATTTGGATCTTACCCAAAATACCACGCTGCCGGCCAATCCTTTAGTGTCTAAAATTAAAGGTTAATTATAAAGAAAAAAGAAAGAACAAGAGCGTTGTTAAATGATAAAGCAATCGAATACATAGAGAGACCTCAAAGTCCATATGTCAGGTTCTTAGCAGTATAGATGAGTTTGCTGACTTGAAAGTCCCTCTGGAATACATCCACAGCTTGGATGGGTCATTCAGTCCTTTGTTCAGGGCTTCCGTTTGTAGCAAAGTTCCTCCAGAGGTAAGAAGCGGGACTGAAGACAAAATGGAGATGATGCAGCTGCCTTTTATATTCCTTTTGCCATGAGGCTTGTACTTCCTTTGTTCCAAACACAACCTGACCTTCACATGGCAATCTGGCCTGGAAAAGCCTGAGTTCTCTCCATAGGCATGCCCCTCTATGTCTTGCTGACTCATAAGGTGTGGTCCCTGGTCTTTCAATGGGTTTATTGTACAGCTGATGTCTCTTGATGGGCCATCGAACAAGCTAGGCAGTGCTGATGCCAATCTGTTGGGGGGGTGTCACACAGAAACACAGCAAAAGTTTGGAAATACAGATATACCCTACATATCTATAACTCATCATACAAAGGTGATACAAACATATAAACAAGATCATATTTAGTGAACTATAACTTTTCCAATGATAGTGATTGCACTTTTAGAATATAGAGATCAACAATATCATAAAGTGTCTCCCATACACCATACAGCGTCACACCTTCCGACGAAATTCAGACTACAAGTGTAAAATGTGTAAAATGATATCTCTATCTCTATATATGGAATGTTTAAGGATCAGCATAACCAGAACATTCTGAGATAAGGCTGAAATTGGTTTAATCCTCTGCTCCCCATCAAGCTGCCCAGACAGACAGACAGCAGTTTTGAGGTGTAGGGGAAGGAAGAGGAATCGGTCATGGCTCCTATTTCAGCCCAGGGTGTGGAATACAGGTTGTGGAGCTGTTGTGTGTTCTGCCAGTGGTTCAGAGGAAACTCCCAGGCCTTCCAACCTGTGCATAGTTCCTCACACAGCCGCTTTAGCGGTCTCCGCGGGCAAGGCCGGCGCTCCCACTAGGCGACCCTAGGTGGTCGCCCAGGTGTGGCAGGATTTGGGGGGCGGCACTTCACCGCCCTCGGAGGCAACTCATTTCCTGGCAGCGATTCAGCGGCAAGAAAAGCGGCCGCCGAAATGCCGCCGAGAACGCAGCTTCAAAGGAGCTGCCGCTGAAACGCCGCCGATTACGGCGGAGGAGCGCTGCCGCCGTGGGCGGCAAAAACCCTGGCACCGCTACTGTCTGCGGGGGCAGGGAGTTGAGCTGATGGTGCAGACCCAATTTCCTCGCTGACATGAATGAAGTGGACAAGAAAGTCGTACTTCAGTTTCAGTGGCAAGAGGACTGGAGTTCGATAATGACTGAAATAGGAAAGGGCCCTGCTACAAATGTCATCTCGGTTTCAGACAGTCGCCACCACACGCCCCATTACATAGAGTGGAACATGTCTACATGCATCATTTACCGAGGTACCATTTGTGCTTTAAACCACACTGAACCCTCTGCTCCACAGCCTGAAAAGTTTGCGTTCTTGGGGTTTTTTTATTTGATGTGTTTGCTCTAAAAAAAATTCAGCCTCCTGCTCGTAACTGTAAAGCAACATAGGTATGCAGGATGGGATTTTCAAAAGTACCTAGAGGAGTTAGGTGCCCAACTTCTATGGGGCTTGTGTTCCTCATTCCTCAGATGCCTTTGAGCATCCTTCCCCCAGCTGCTGGTGGATTTCATGTGCATTTTGGTGATGTTAGTTTAGATTTTTATACGCATTTCTTGAAAGCTATCAGGTGTGAGGCCCTGATATTTAAAACTGTTATCAAAGATCTCCTCTGCTAGGGAAGGAAGAAGGTGGTAAACCCATAATTCCACTAACTGCTACATTCACTATCCTCCCACCTAGTGTAACAAGTTGCAAAAATAGAGGATATTTTGTCAAAATGAGGCAATGTTGCAGAAACATAATATCACAAACTCCTCACCACAGGAGCTTAATGGGTTTCGAACCAGGCACCTTCCTGAACTGAAACACAGACCTCTACCACTTGAAGGAGTAGCTGTTAGCTGGCAGCAGTAGTAGGATGTTATCATAATGAAAGTCTGAATGGCACAGAGGGTAACACACGGTTGTATTTTGAATCACTGGTGGGTTTCCTGTATACCAGCAAATGCACACATGAAAACTAATTTTCACAGTTTGGCTACTTATCAGCTCTCCACTTCCTACAGATGCTACAGTACCGCCTCTCTCATTCCTAACGAAAAGCTACCTGGCAGCCTCCCCCTTGGCACCTTCAGGACTCAGGAGCAGATGCTAAATTCGCTCTCCCTCCAGCTGCCTGGTGGGATTATCTCGATGAACTCGAGTTGGCCAAACAACGTGCAACACATTTGCTGTCAGAGAGCGGGTTAAAGACTAAGGGATAGATTCACAGAGGTACTTCACCCCCATATCATTTAGGAACCTGCACAAAAGACAGCCAGGAAACAGAGTGAGGCATGAGCAAGAGACAGAGCCTGTCAGGGAGGCAGCAGACAGACTAGATCGAGAGAGAAGTGGCAGGTTGGCTGGTCAGGGATGGGGAGTGGGTTAGTGGAGGTCAGGGACAGCTGAGATAGCCAGAAAAGGCGGGGAAGGGGAACCGCAGATAGTCAGGGCTGGGAGGTGGGGCTGGGCTTGGCCGCTGGGGAGGGAGAGGCCGGAGAGCAGGCTACAGTAAATATAAATCAATGTCTTTGTGGTGCAGCAGCTCCTATTACCTCAGGCGGAGGACCAGCAGTGAAAGGCAGCGGCACCCTAGCCCCAGGGGGGGACCCATATGCCCACCCCACAAGCTCCAGTTTCCTGGGGATCTCCGAGTGGATCTGCACGCTGCACCATTGTGTAGGCAAGAAACACAGAAAGCAAGAGAGCGAACTCCAGCTGAGGGCACACTATGGCTGAACCTCTGACCCACCTGGATCCTCCTCCAGGGGCCACCAGGAGCGGTGCCCACCGTGGGACGGTTTCCAAGGCAGCAGTATGTTCGGAAAGAGTCAGCGGCCGCTGGGGGCTACAGTTATTTCAATCAAGACTTCTAGAGCAAGTTCCATCCTAGAACAGCGGAGCAGGGCCCCCTTTGCTCCCATCTCTGCTCTGCTCCCAAAACCACGTAGAGACCCTCAGTTGCAGCAGTCACCGGTGCGGTTTATTTACAGGGTGCAATCCCACCACCTTCTCACCCTATGCAGCTTGGGGTTCTCAGCCTTGAGAACTCCTTAGCTTCCGCATCCAGAAGGGAAGATCTGTTTCCCCCCCACCCCTTCCTTCCTCTGGGCCTGTATATAGCCCCAGGCTAACTGGGCGGGCAGCTGTTTCCCCTTTGTCAATCAGGTACAGGGGTCTCTAGCCAGCGCCAATTTACCTCCCTTAATTGGAGTTCGCGAGACAGGGGGTTGGCTCAGGAGTCCCTGCCCAGCACCCTGTCACACAGCCCTGTTCTTGGAGCCATCAGGGACCCAAGAACGAGCATCCTTTGCCAGCCCGCAGTGGCTTCATTATCCATCTGGATAAGCAAAACCCTTCCCCCCGTGGCGCGCGCCAGTCGAGCCGACCCAGATCTGGACGCCTCTTTGACGAAGGATCCATCAGGAGCAGATGCTGGACAGCCGTAACTCACGCCCCAAGAGCAGATCTCAGGGTGCAGTCTCTGCCTGTGTGGCTGGTAGGGTGACGACATGCCTGGTACAGGCAGGGTCTAACATCTACAGGTTCAACGAGAAGGCCAGCCACAACCCGTGCATCACCACCCAGGAGGACTCTGTGCCAGAACCCACAGGAGCCACACTATACCAGCATGGGTCAGTGCTGGCCACACTGACCTCCGGCTCTTTCCAGAGGATCACCCCCCAGACCACCAGCATCAGCCAGGCCACTGCCTCCAGGGTCTTAGACCAGTTCCTGGGGGACCATAAGAGACAACAACATGGACTACATCCAGTTCCAAGAGAGCTCAGCATAGTGGACGCTGAGCTCTGTTGAAAATCTAGCCCCAAGCTCTTGAAAAGTTGGCCCAGAGACTAGAGAAGACAGCTAATAGATAGGGGTCCTGATAGATAAAGGCCAAGGGACAAGGGTGCATCAGTGTGAGAAGAACTTGCAGGGATAAATAAATAAAACAGGCTAAAGTGGCCTGTTTTTCACTTTTATCAATATAAAGCACCCTGAAAAAATTTGTATAGCTATGATTAACACATGTTGTATCGATATACAACAGGATTCTGAAAAGGGAAAAGTGTGTGCGCGGTTTTCTGGGGAAGGAACACATTACCCAGCACAAGATTTCAGTAACTGAACCCAGAATGTTTGACACTTCTTTAAGTAACTTCTCAGATAAGAGCCTCACCACGCTAACCGCTTCCTGGATGCCAGTAAATCAGAAGCATGGTGCTGATCTATTCACTAGAAACAACCGTTGATGGGACAGATGAGTCCACAAGTTATTAATCTTGATAATATTTTGCATATCTTTAGCAGCCGCTAAATCGGTCATGAGAGGCAAGGTGTCAAAGTTTTCTATCGACTATTGTGCGCCTCCTCCTACCCACTCACTGCATCTGTGGAGGTGACAACAGCTCAGACTTGGAGCTGGCCAAAAGTGGCATCTGAGTTAAGTAACTGACAGGATGGCTTGTTTGGGGGCTGGTTTTTCCACTTGGCTAGACAAGAACTACTCAGCCATCGGAGCCTGATGGCTCAGAGGTCACACAATACTCTCCCTGTGGAGCCCCATTGAAATCAGCCTTGATTGTGTCAAGGGAAGGGAGGGTGGCAGAGTCCATGGCTCCTATTTCACCCCAAGGTGTGGAACTGGCCTGTGTCCTGCCAGTGGGTCGGGAGAAGGATGGGATAGGGTCTCACCCTTTCCACACACAGCCCCTTTACCTGATAGCATCAGCACGTGGCAGGTCCCACAGGTTTCTGAGGCTAGACCTAAGCTGAATAATGCAAGAAGCTTTCTGTGGATTTCAGGCACCTTCTTTGTTCATTTCCCATGAAAGTTTTCGCAAATAAGTTCACCAGCAAAAACGCTCCTCACAACAGGCAGCTTTAAATACATCCTTCCCGGAAAGTGGATTTTGAATTATCATAATGATGAGGGCTCACGCCAGGAACCTGATTCTAAAAGTTAGGGCCAATCAGTCCAGGGACAGAACCACACCAGATGACCTATGTGTCTAGTCACAAACACTCAGATTTTGAATTCCAAGTTCATGAAGCAAGCTGCGTGCGAAATGAGCTCCAGATCAAGAGTGATTTCTTCAAAAGCTTGTGACTATTTTCCGATAACTAGGAGAATAAAATCTGTCAATGTGAATTGCTGGAAGACCAGAAGTTTTCCTAACCAATTATTTGTTAGGAATTATTTTCTCAGGATAGCCTCCTGCTTCCTAGGAACCGAATCATAATGCCACAAGCCAAAGGGTTAAGCTACTGCTGGTGGCGTGAATTGGAACGGATCTGGAGTAAGGATATCAGCCTGACCCATAGCTATTGCTTCTGAGGATTAACAGTGTGATCTAGACTATAGAACTACAAGGCTACTAAACCCTCTGACGAGTGGTAGCATTGTTGTGACTTTTGTTATCAGGGTTCAACTATGGGGATAGTAGTTTAGTAGCATAGTTGTTGGGAGATCTAAGCACAGTTTTGAAATAGACTCCCCAGTCTAGCATAGTGCAGAAGTTTATGGTCTGTACACGCTCCCTTTTGCTTCTGTCTCTGCCTGTCCCTCCCTACAACGTGTGCGCCTGTGGCCACAGCCTGACCTTACAACAGCCTCTCTCTCAAACCACACAGCGAGTTCCCTGGTAAATCCAAAAGATGCCCGCCTTCATTGACCTCAGCACCCTTCATTAGCAAAGCTGCAACTTTCTTTTTTCCACAAAGAATTAACAGCATTCCAAGGCGCCGGGCCTGAAATGGAGAAAGGGGATGTCCCATATGGACGACAAAGTCCAGAGAAGCGATACAGTTAGTTCAACCAAAGAATGATACTACACATGGGTCATTGAACAAATGGTAGACAAGCCACTGATTAAAAGTGACAAAAACCTCAAAGGCCCATGTGGAGTCCTGTTGATGTAGAGCTCATTGCAGGACTGAAGTTTAAGGCGTTTAAAAGGGGTTCATCAGTAAATGCTTGCAGCATCAATGGTTTTAATGATGGGAACCTCTCTGCCCCTGCCCCATACTCCCCATCAGGGATGTCTAAGCACTGGAGGGGGGCAGGGAGGAGGGAGTCGAAGCAGCCTGCATGTCTGGCCCCAGCCCGGTCACGGGTGCTGAATTAATGAGAATCAGGAGAGCAAAAGTAACTAGATAAACATGACTGAAAGCCAGAGACTCTGGCCCACAGTTTCATTAGCTCCTGTGTAGGCCTCAGCAACGCAGTGTAAAAATATCCCAGGCTTGCTGCTTAGTTTAGTGGGAGAAAGGAGCAAATAGCACCGGGCTAGTGAATAGCCGGGAGGCTGTACCGCAATCGCAGACAAGCGAAAAAGAAAATGGCAAGCGAGCATGGGAAGAAAAGCAGCTTTTCCACAGAGGAGGCAGAGAACCTAATAAGGCCTCATCTACATTCTGGGGGCTTCAGCAGCACAGATCCAGCCGCTGGGGCACCAGAGCGTAGATGCTGCCTACGGTGATAGAAGGGGGTTTTCCCCATCGCTGTATGTAATCCGCCTCCCCGAGCTCGGGCAGTAGCTAGGACAATGGAAATATTCTTCCATCGGCCTACACCCAGGGTTACTTCAGTATAGCTACAGAGGCTCAGAGGTATGAATCTTTTCACACCCTTGAATGCTGTAGCAATGTTGACCTAATTTTTAAGTGCAGATCAGACCTAAGGCAGATACATGCCTTATGCACCCGAGCCCACTCCAAAGGATCAGCTAGGCAACGTCATCACGCTTTCCAAAAGAGCGAGCAGAGGTAGATGGCTTTAGCTCCCTAACTAGCCGTTAGCAGCCAACATCAGAGAGTAGAAGTGGCAAAAACAACGCGTCTCTGCACACTCAAGCTCCACGATAAGCACTAGGTGTGGCCCAGCTTCACCACCTAAAGCCCTCCTGCCCTAAGACCAAGCCCACGAGAAGCCTGTGTCGCTCCATTTAGGTATGCCAGCACGCACAATAGAACTGGTCCCCGATCACAATGCAGGTTAAGGGTTCAAATCAGTCTAGTACCACAAGGAGTTAAAATGTGTGTGTCTTGCTGTAAGTTAAAGTAAGTGATGCATTAGGTACCGGACACTGGATTCAGAAGAAGCCACTGAGCCATATCAAACCTGCAAAGCTTGTCCCACTGTGCAGCGTACAATGCACGCTGTGTGTGCAAGTGAATTTTAAGGAGCTTCGGTTCCCCTTTCCCTGTTTTTCATACACTATTGTGTAGTTTGCCCCTTCCCTCTTACCCAATGTTCCTTTGGCCATCACTGACAATTACAGGGTTTTTTCTACTGCATCGTTTGCTAAAAGACGTGTGTTGACCTGTCTATGGTGAATTGTCACTGCTGTGGTTTGCGGTGCACCAGCTGCTTCATAGACGGGGACAAAGATACTCCTATTGTATCCACATCAGATGGTGAGCCACACACACCTGGCTTTCAAACTCGGTCTTCATGAAACGGGGTGAGAATCATTCCCCTCTCACTCGGTAAATTCCACAGGGGCAGGTACAATAAGTGAAGAGGAAGGTAGTTAGCATTTTATTTGCAGGTGTTTCATGGCCATTAGCAGGCAGCTGATGTGTCTGGAAGAACTAGGGCTGATGTTCACAGGGAACCTCAGAGCTGCATGAAAACAAGCTGGCTCAGTAGCGTAGGTACTTCTATAGCTCCCATCACAACATTATCGGAGCCCCTCCAACCGTAATAGATTTCTGCTCCCAGTTTTACAGATGTGGAACCAAGGCAGAGAGATTAAGAGCTAGATTGTTAAAAGGTGCTTAGGAGCTGCCCTGCTGGCGCCGCACGGCCAAACTGCCTAAGCAGCTCGCTGGCTAGTGGCATTTCTAGGACCGAGGAGGCGTATTCCCTCCCAGTTGCTGCGTGGGAACTGTTTAAGCACCTATATAGGGGGTTTTCAGAAAGCCAGGATAAGCACTGCGCCACCTTACTGGACATTTTCCCCAAGCAAGGCAGCCTTGAAAAGGTGACGCAAGACTGGTCAGCCCCTACAGGCGGCTGTCTGAAACAGTCGCTGTACAGCCCATCACCGGCTGACCGCTGCACCCTTACACTTCACCGGGACACGTCCCTCGCTAATCCAATGCTGCATCGGAGGAAGAAAGACGTCCTCCCTTCCCTCTGGAGTCCTCCCACAACACCTAAAAGCCTAGGCTACTGGTAGGACACGCCCCACTCCGCTGCTCCCAGACACAGCTTTAAAACAGGCGCCGGACAGGCACGATGGTTAATCACATTTCCCACCATGCCATGATGTCTGTACATGCTGTCATGCCAGGAGGGCTGAGGGAGGAGTGAATGGAGGTCTCCATGCAAAGCATCATACTAATCCCAGCTCCCCTGTCCCTAGCTCAGAAGACTTCCCAGACCTACAAAGGCAACCCCTGGGGGAAGTCAGTGTCTGTAACATCCCCACGTGCAGAGAGGATAGTTTACACAGTCTAGCTAGGAGGCACCCTGGATCAGGGGGCCATACATCTCGTTTTGGCCGGTACCGTCCCCTTTTTAAGCTCTGTCATGACTTCTTTGGCAAAACAGGGCATTCATCCCATTTGAGGACTTGTATACTATCCAGAATAGACTATTCTACTTGTAATAAAACCGTTATTATTCAGACCATCCAGGATATAGTTTTAAACAAAGGATTTGGCTCAATTAAGTGGCGACTTACCTCAGCACCGTAACCCCTACCCTTCATGCTAGCATTAACTCATTTCACTAACTCATAGCTCAACTCTCCAGGGAAGTGACGAAAAATACATGAATCACCACACGTTGCACATACTTTTGGCCCTTTTGGGGGGGCTTGTGCGTATCTGTGTCATTAGAAGAATCAGTAGTTTGTGCTCATTTATTGCTGTAAAATGTCTCAGAAACGTCTGTGTAATTTTGATGGAGACCTCCAAAAACAGTTCAAGTTTAAAAAAAAAAAAAAAAAAAAGAGACACTTTGCCATCAGACAACAGCAAAGTTGTATGCGAGATGTGTGGAGCACATTTCTCCATTGTTCCCGTCCTACATAGAGCACGGGAGACCTGCCTTTGTGTGCACTGAAAAGTTGGAGTGGGCGCTGCTGAGGAATATGCCGCAGTGGGAGCAAATGCAAGACAGCCTCACTGCATGCCGCACCAGAATCCCCACCTTGAATATGTTGGATGAGAATCGTCTCTTTGAGGAGCGGTCCAGTGCAAAGCCAATGGTCTCCAGTTGTCTTTCAGACTGGAACCGTCAGAGAACTCCCATCCGGTGGCAGAAGATTTTTCAAGAGATGGACAGTAATGCAGTACAATACGTAGATCTAGCCAAGGCTGGGGAATTTGCGCTGCGTCTGGTACTACGGTGCCCGTTGAGCGTGTCTTTTCAATTATGAATGTGTGCCCTCCTGAAAAATCACGTTTGAATGTCTCCACCCTGAAGGCTGTCTTGTGCATGCGAGTTAACTTTTCTCTGGACTGTACTGCATTCTACGACAAGTTGCTGAAAGACAAGCAAACCCTCAGAAAAATAGCATCGTCAGAGAAATACTACTGGTATCAAGCCGCTTCACGCTGTGAAGAACAGCAGCAAGACAAGGAACAATACCAGTAACTACTGAATTGTAAGTAAAATATAGGAAACTATGAAATAAATGAACATATGTATATAAAATCTATGAAGCTGCCTTATCTTTTTTGCCTACTGTAAGTGGTGACCATCTCTTACTGAGTGAGCACTGACCATCTCTTACTGGTCACCCTACACTGGATGTACTCAAGCGCCATGGGGAGCCTGCGGTGCTATAGGAATGGAAGGGGGCAGTCTCCTATGATGATAGAAGAAGCAGGAGATTGTCACTAGTGACAGCCATAGAAGATGGGGTAATGGGAAAGTACAGGAGAATCACCTGCCAGTGGAAGATACTGAAAGCAACCAGTTCCTAAAGTGAACCAGCAGAATCCCAGTGTCCTCACCCCACCCAGCTACTGATCCACCAGAACCTTCCCCACCAGCACATGCAACCAGATCTGCAACAGCCAGCCATGGGGCTTGGACTGCCAGCCACACTCATGCTCACTCCACAGCGCAGTTATGAGACACAGTGCAGTTATGAGCTCTCCCAGTTCACTGGGTCACCGAGAGATGGACTAACAACTCCCCTCCCCCTGGATGAGGCACACTCCCCAACATCTGGACTCTTACATGTGTACCTATCAAAAAAATAGACAACCTGGGGGAACCATAGCTTTTCCTAAGTAAAGGCTGGGTAAAAGTTCAGAGGAAACTCTGTTACGTTTCATTTCTGTTTTCAAACCCCAAACTAAACTGAATTTACTGTCGTTTGTGTCCGGATTTAGAAATGAAACTTTCACTTCATGGTGCTGTAGTCTCTAGCCAAGTCACCCTGAACAGTGGTTTGGCGGGCAGTATGTTGCAATTACTTGGAAAAGGGAAGTGACAGGTAATTCAAACCAAAGGCAGATTGTGCCACTGAGAAACCTGTGCTTGGGGGGTGACCTCTATTGTCACAAAGATGGGTGACATCAGTGGTGGCAGTTCTAAAATCATCCTCATGGGCAGATTCATGGGGCATCAGCCATGGAATCCCATCAGGTGTTTCTGGCTTTTGCAGTGGCTGTGGAGTTCTGCATGTACGTTTATTCTAGAGATAGACGCGAGCGGAACTCCAGAACAAATATACCATGGGGAAAAGAATTAGGGGGTGGGGAGGAAAGACCAAGGGGCTTATAAAGAAAAACAAAAGCAAGATGAGAAACGTAATAGAAATCCCTCACTTCAAGGGGAGGGATAGCTCAGTGGTTTGAGCACTGGCCTGCTAAACCCAGGGTTGTGAGTTCAATCCTTGAGGGGGCCATTTAGGGATCTGGGGCAAAAATTGGGGATTGGTCCTGCTTTGAGCAGGGGGTTGGACTAGATGACCTCCTAAGGTCCCTTCCAACCCTGATATTCTATGATTCTATGAAATCTAAGGTTTTTGTGCTCTATTGGATGCATAGATGGATGGGAAGGGAAAGTGCAGGTAAGATTGTTCCTTCCACCCTCTTCCCCATATAAACAAAATAAAACCGATGGGGTGTCACGGTCCAAGCGACATGGCCCAGGTCTCTGGAGGATGCCCTGATTTAGTGCATCCCTAAGTGGCTTCGGGCCACAGGGCTCCTATGGAACCCTGAGCACTCTTTAAAGCTACTCTTCCCAAATGGAAATCTCAGGTATTAGAGTTAAGTTAATCAACCACCTGTCCTCCCACAGTGGGGTATACTCCCTCCGGGGCCCGGCAGTCCCTGCATTGTGGCCAAAGGGGGAGCAACTGCATCAGCATGAGCCTGGAGGAGATCACAAGCCCACCATAGTTTGTCCAGGTAGACACATACTGGTCTAACAGGTAATTCAATGCTGCGTACAGTGGAGGTGAGTTGCTATGACAGACTTGACTGTAGTTTCCTGACTTTTGTGCATTTAAATTACTAACCCGAACTTTGTATAAGATTCGTTTACATGCAGCAGTTTTAATGCATTTTACAAAGGATCTAAAGGTATAAATACCCTTATTCCTCTGGAGCACCCTGGAAAAAGCAGGACAGGATTTGTATCCCAAGAACATACCAATACAAGAGCTCAGCAGGGGTCATTAAAAAAAAAAAGTCAAGAATTAGAAAAAGAGCTTTTATCAGAACGATTGGGCTAACATAAGAATGGCCATACTGGGTCAGACCAAAGGTCCATCCAGCCCAGGATCCTGTCCACCGACAGTGGCCAATGCCAGGTAACCCAGAGGGAGTGAACCTAACAGGTAATGATCAAGTGATCTCTCTCCTGCCATCCATCACCCCTCTCTGACAAACAGAGGCTAGGGACACCATTCCTTACCCAGAACCCTGGTGGCTGCAGCTACTTAATCTCGCCACACATTTGCCTGCAAGTACACACTAAGAAAAAGCCGGTCTAAACATATTGGGTGCCTAAAAGTACCGTTATTTATTTGCATATTACATCAGTCTGATGTTATGTCAGCCATCTGGGATCAACAGCTGATGACACCAAATACAAGCTAAGTAAACCTTTTACAGAGAAGCCCAGTTTATATTGCCGTTGGGAATTTCCCACTAAACTGCTGATGCATTAGTTGTGGAAGAGTCTATCACTGTTAACATTTAAACCTTTTGGAAGTTAAATAATGCCGGTGCAATACACATTGGATAAACCAGGAGAGCGTACGATCAAAAGTCTCATGTGTCACTGGCGCGAATGAGATGGTTTGAAGCCCACATCAGATTTGGTTTTAAAAATATAAACTGAAACAAGTGCAGATTTGTTTGTCTCCAGTGGTCTCAAGCTAGGTCTTAGTCTACCCCTCACCAGAGTATCTGAGCAGGTTCCATGGAAATTAAGTATAAAAACATCTCTCTTCTTACCCAAACAGGCAGGAAGGCACGAGTTTAAAGTGACTGATCGCTATCAAGGGGAGGACGTGCAAGTGTTGGAGAAGGCCATCATGGGACAGCTAAGTGAAAAATGTTGGTTTAGTCCTAACCAGGGCTGTTGTAGGACTGTACGACCTGAGAAGTTTGCATGGCACCTCAACAGCAATGCTCAGATGAACCTTTTATCTGGAAACTGCCACTAAATTCTCTGTATCAAAGGGTCACCCCAGCCAGAAGCAACCCCTGATTTCATTTCCCATAACCCTCTGTGGGCACACACCCTCTAGCCCCCTCCTCTTCCCAGAAGAGCAGGTCGAGAAAGGCCTCAGTCTTCTGCATAGCCAACTGCCACCCCAGTGTGGGCCTTCAGGCTGTGCACTGCTGAGTGCCGGGCGGGAACTAGCGAGGTTTCAAGACTAGAGGCTTTGAGCAGGCACTGGAGTGCTGAGATGTACGGATCCCCAGAGCCTCGCACGGGCAGTGCCATCCAAGGTGGGGTGCAAGACGCCTGATCGTGGCAGCGACTCAGACAGCCAACGCACTTCCGCTGATGGTCAGCCAGAACCAGGAGGCTTGTGTCATCCCCAAGGGGCAACCCACACCCGTGTCGTCTCAGGACTTGGCTCTGCCGGAGACCACCACCCACCCCTGGCTCCCTGCCCCTTCAACATCTGCCTACAGAGCCGGGCTAAGCTGATCTTCTCCCCGCCACAGAAAGTTCTTCTGCTCCTCACATCCTCTTTGAAATACCTCTCCCCACCCAAGTCAGCCCATCTTCCCCCTCAACTCTGCACCACGTAGGTGCCTCTTTGACAGCCCCCCGCCCATAGACCTCCCCATCTCTGCCACCAACATTATCCCCATTCCCCAGCTCCAAACCCTGGGCCAGGCCCATCTTACTGCCCTGATGCCACCCTCTTGCCCTGCCGCTCTTCCAGAAGAGGCGGGGCTCCTGGTCCCAGCATGCCTCCCCAGACTGGCCCTACATCACAGCAGAGTGCCCAGAAAATATGGGGGACAGCCACCGCCTAGCTTGGGCTCTCCAGCCCCTCCACCAAGAACGCCTGGAAGGAGACAGGGCGCAGCAGTGGGTTTTCCCCTACTTTCACCTTCCTCATCACGACAGCCCGCCCGCAAGGAATCAAGGACATCAAGAAACAGAGGCTACTGAGGGAGCAGGCAACAGTGGACTTGCAGAGGCCCATAAGAAGAGAGCAGGGGAGGGGGGAGGGAGAGGAAGCTGGTGTCCCAACTCCCGAGGGTAGCAAGAGTGATGGGCCTAGGGAGTCGGACACACCATGGATGCAAATGCAAAGGGACACCGCAATGCATGGGCTGGACATGTGCACGTTATGGGTGATTGGTGGCACAGCCAGAGCCTCCACTCCCCGTCCCAGGGGGGCAGGTTGAGGAAGGACTCTGTCTTCTGCATAGGCATACGTCCCTCCTGGGTGGGTCTGCAGGCTGGGCTCCGTGAAATGTCTGGTGGAGGGCCACACCGCTGAAAGGAAGCATGAGCAGAGGCTGTAGGTTTTTAGATTCTGTGCAGCACGTCCCCACGTGACACCTTCCCCCGGACCCTGACTCCATTCCCCCAAACCACTGATGCCCCCCCCCCCTTCACTGACCACTGCACATCCTGCCCACCTCAGCCGGATCCCTCTCTGTACCTACAGGAATCCCGTCTGCACACATGACTTAAGGATTGTCCTGGTCTTGTGGCCACAGTTCCAGGTATCATCTTTAGCAATTGCCCTTGCAAGCACACCATCCACAAGCTTCCTGCCCCATCTGCTGCCCTCCTCTAAACCAGTTATTACTCCATCACCAGCAGGGGATCCTTGAGACGGGCCCCCCACCTCCCAACGCAGCATAACTTCAAGGCCTGGCCTGTCCCCCCAAGCTCCAGGTGACCCTGGGAAACTATTCAGATGTGGATGGCTCTGCTTTCACTAAGTCTCCCCAAATTGGCCCTGCACCCCTCCGGGGTGCCCAGAACCTGCAGAGACAGACCTTGCCTGGTTTTGGGCAGCCCAGCCCCTGTGAGAAAATGTGGAAGGAGGAAATGTTAAGCCGTAGTGGGTTGGCGGACGAGATTCGGTTTGGAAGAATTGCCGTTTCGATGGCTACCATCTGTGTTCTAAAGCGGTTTCGTTTTGAGTGCAAGTAAAAGTGATATGTGCTGAGATAATAATAGCATGTTGTAGGTGTAGCATCAGCATTACCCATCATTGGTTAAGTCAAAACACTATATAGGTAGCTTCAGAAGAGAGACTTGCCATTCACTTTCGGGCGTGGTATAACCTTTCCCCCAACCACAACATATGCAGGTAGAGTGTGTATTCGCTTTCCATGTGTGTCACTGATTCCTTTGCATACAATTGTCACTTCTTTCCAGAGGAGCCTATGTTGATTTTGAGAAGACTGACCTTTGTCTCTGTTTCCACCGATTTTATATTTCTGGATGATGTGTTTGCAGTTAAAGTGTTAGTAGCGTGACATTTCCAGTCTGATCAAATACCTTTTCATCAAATATTTGAAGTGCTTGTAAAACTCTTAGATTACAAGATCCGGGCCTCCAAGTGGTACAATATTGTCCGCTGTAAAATAGGCTGGGAATTATGTGCTAGAGACCCCAGATGTATTTGAATAACGCTGAACCCTTGCTCTTAAGCTAGTTGGGTACAAAACAGTGCCAGCCACCATGCAAATTCATGAAGTAGTATTTAAAAGCCAGCAAAAAACTGTTTGTACTTGACTGATAATACTGTAAGAAGGGGAAAACCAGCAACTCCACAGAAAAGGAACCATGCTGTTGCAATGCAAATGTCTCTGAGGGGGCTCGGGCAATCTCCGCTCATTTGGAAACTCCCTTCAAAACACAATTTTCACTGTCCTAGGCAGCACTGATTGGCATGTTACCAGATTTGCCCATTACTTTGGGGTACGCTCATTTATTAGGGTTACTCTGTTGGAGGTAGGGGGGGGGATGTTCTGTGATTCTATCTATGTACTGATAGAAGGGAGGGATAGCTCAGTGGTTTGAGCATTGGCCTGCCAAATCCAGGGTTGTGAGTTCAATCCTTGAGGGGGCCATTTAGGGATCTGGGGCAAAAATTGGGGATTGGTCCTGCTTTGAGCAGGGGGTTGGACTAGATGACCTCCTAAGGTCCCTTCCAACCCTGATATTCCATGATTCTATGATACTGCTTGTGTCACGTGTGTTCTCATACGGAGCGCTACTTCTGCCAGTTCCCTCCCAATGCAGCTACCCTGCAGGACCTAGGTTCCTCCAGGCCCAGAATCAGAGGAACACACACATTAACAGAGGACCGGGTCAATCAGCACTCACAAGCTGACCCCTTATATGTCCCTGGACTCAGCAGGCTGGGTCGAGCAGCACTTTCAAGCTGCCACCCTCCTATGCCCCAGGTTCAGCACATCTCTATCCCCACTTTCAGGTTACAATTGTTCTGGGAGTAACCCACTTGGTGAGCAGACCCCACGGGAATTTTGGGGAGCTACAGGGATCTTTAGCTTAGGTAAGAGGAGCGTTGCTGCAGAGCAAATAGGGAAGCCAAAAACATGACTGGGGAAGGGAGAGCAACAAGCTTAACCATAAAAGATATTTATTGCCAGGTAATAACCATAGGGGAGCCCAAACCAACAAAAAACAGTAACAATATTAAATCTAGCTTAAATTGGATTACAAAAGTCAGGTTTAGAAAACTAGACCTGATCATACAAGTCAGGGTTAGAAAGCTATACCTAGAGTAGAAAAAATAACAGAGAGAGGAGAGAGGGGTTGACCTCTTGCAGACCATCTTTGCCTGATATTTACCCCGGCTGATAGGCTCAGGTTAGAGTTCACATGATACCTTGCACCCGTTCCCCAGTACTCGTGTAGAACAGAACGGTTTGTTAGATCAGGGGCTTCACTTAGGTGAAGGATTTGTAGATCTTCAGTATCACCTCCCAGCCAATCCCAAAGAAAGGACAGAGGAGAAGTCACTTTCATAGACGCAGAAGATGATTTAGGGTGCGTATGTCACAGGGTGAGCTGGTCTTTGAAGGGGTTCCGGGCCCACCCAGCTCTGCTGCATCCCTGCTTTCGCGCCAGACAAGGGGTCATGTTAACATCTGAGCACCCTGGACTGGCACATGGCCATTTCAACAGTGGCCTGTTGTAGGGGATGTGGGTTTTGTGGAGTCTTTCCAGGAGGTCTTCCTGGCCTGGGGAGGACAGAGGCACCCTTTCCTTTCCATGTGGAGATGGTGGGATGGTGTCATAGCAGAAACTCCACCCATACAACACCCCTAGGGCCAGTCAGCGGAGGGAGGCTGTGATGGAACAGCTGAAGCAGGAAGTGATGGAGCTGGAGGGGCACCCAGCAACCATCCCTGAAATTCCATCCCTCCATGTAGAGGAACTGAAGAAGTGGGGCGCGCTCAGAGCCCCTGATGAGCACTAGGCTTGGGACATTGTCCAATACCACATCTAGCTTCCACTTCCTATGCTCTGGAGCAGAGGCACAACCCCTGCGCCCCCGGTGGAGGACAGCACCCTTCATGCAGACCCAGTAATGTGGGAGAGAGCGGTGTCTTTTACGCCAGCGTTCTCTCTCTGGATCCAACCAATGCTGCTGCTTGCCGAGTCCTGGGGGACTAACTCCTGCTGGTCAGGGCAGGTGATTGGGGCTGCCTGGAACTTCCTCCCACTCTGGCTGCATTCTCAGCAGACCTCCACCTGATGGCCCCTGTTAAACACTCAGGCATAGACAGGCTGACTGTGGAAACCTACAGGGCATTCTGGGACAAACTGTGCCCAGACTCTGTCATTGTCTGGGCACAGTGCCCGAGGAGTGGGGGTGGAGGAGTCCCTTTCATGCAGGCAGGTGGTGCTCACCTGGCAATCCTGTCCATTTAAGTCTTCAAGTCTCCCCCACAGCCTGGCTAGTATCCAGAGAAAGCTTTTTTTCCCTGGCCAAAGAAGCACTGGGTCCCAGTGTCCTGACCCTCTGTCTGGGAGAGGGCAGGCAGGGCCCAGCCTGTCTGTGCAGACAAGTCACACATTGCACCATCAGGCCTGGCAGAGATTTCTTTTACTGCTTGTAGTCTGGTACAGAGATTCCTAGTGCACATCTTCCGCCATGGACGTCAGTATGACTAGCAGCTCTTCTATGTCCATCTGAGAGATCCCCCCCAAAACCTCCTGTGAGTGGCCAGTCTTCTACCAGGATCACCTCAGGACCTGGAGGTTGGTCTCCACATCCATGTCCCTGGGGACCACCAAAAGGTGAGGACTTTTCCCTATGAATCCTGCTGCACAATGTGCATCTTCGTGTACCGGGGGTCCAGTGACCCTCAGTGCACTGCAAGTTGGTCTTGGCTGGTGGTGCCCAAGCCTGCGACATTCTGACCTGTGGATGATGGGCCTAGATGGATCCCTCGGAGCTTGCTCGGTAGTTGGGGCTACCCACCCTTTGTGTCCACTGCTGTGCACTCTAGGAGGTACAATTTGCCCTGTCTCCTACTGCTCCCTTGTCTTGAGCAAGCCCTCTGAGAAGGTGCTCCCTGTTTGCCCATATCTCCTGGCCTTCTGGGGCTTCATGTCAGACCCTTTGTGATGGGGCGACCCCCCCCCCCCCCATCACCCGCTAGTGAAGGCCAAAACCCCAAATAGAGAGACATTTCACAGCTAGGGGGTGATTGAGTGACTGCCTCCCAGCCAGAAGGGGTGGAGCTAGACACCTGGGCCTGGCTGAGGAAGAAACAGGACAGGATGTTCTGGGGAGAGACCTGAAAGGGGGAGGAGAGGCCCTTGTCGGAGGGGGCTCAAGCAGAGATTGCTAAAGGAAGTTAAGAGCTGGCAAGCCCGCCAGGGAGTTGGGAAGAACTTGCTGGAACGAACGGCCAGGAGCTGTTGCAGAACCTTGAGTGAAAGAGAGACACACCTGTACTGAAGCTATCTGCTAGAGGAACTGTCACAAACCCCTGAGTTAAAGGGGCAAACTTGTAGCCTTGGGAAGCCAGGACTTACAAGGACACGATATTAAATAAATGAGACCCCCCAGGAAGGGTGGGGGAAGAATAACGTTCTTTGACAGATTTTTGCTGGGGTGTAGTTTTCTCCAGGGAAACGGAGGCAGAGGTCATGCAAAGCCAGCCCAGTCTGCAGGAGACATTTGAGAGGAAGCAGCACCTTCCTGACACCCCATTCCAGGAGCCTCTTCAGCTTTGTTCCTTCTGGGCCATTTCCTGCCGGCCACCTCCAAACTGGGCCCAGGGAACAGCTATATGTGCTTACGCTCCACAGCAACATCTACTACTTCGCTGTGCCCCTGGACACATCCATGATCAAAAGTGACAGATCAGCAGCAGGGCACCACTAGGAGGAAGTAGCTTGCTTAGCACGCGACAAATTTTGGCTGAAGTAGGTGTTATTAATGATTACGTTACTCAATGAGGGAGAACAGAAAATGTGGAAATGGCTAAAGTGTTTCACCAAAAAGGTTAGTAGCAATTGGACGTCTAACATAGCGAATGCAAGTGAAAGTGAGGTAGGATCAGAAGCTAAAATAGGGAAAGAACAAGTTAAAAATTACTTAGACAAGTTAGATGTCCTTAAGTCGGCAGGGCCTGTTGAAATACATCCTAGAATATTCAAGGAGCTGACTAAGGCGATATCTGAGTTATTAGCAACGATCTTCAAAAAGTCATGGAAGATGGGAGAGATTCCAGAGGGAAGAGGGCAAATATAGTGTCAATCTATAACAAGGGGAATAAGGACAACCTGGAGAATTACAACTTAACTTCAGTCCCCGGGAAGATAATGGAGTAAATAATCAAGCAATCAATTTGAAAATACCTAGAAGACAAGGGGATAAGTAATAGTCAGCATGGATTTATCAAGAACAAATCACGTCAAACCAACCTAATAGCTTTCTTTGACAGGGTAACAAGCCTTGTAGGTAGTGGGGAAGCGGTAGATATGGTATATCTGACTTTAGCCGGGCTTTGGATACTGTCTCACACGACCTCAAACTAGGGAAATACAACCTAGATAGAGCTACTATAAGGTGGGTGTATAACTGGTTGGAAAACCATTCCCAGAGAGGAGTTAACTGCCACCAACACATATGTACACCCATGAAATTTCGCTTTTTTACAGCAGGCATGAGCTACCCTTCCACCCTTTGCTCGTGACTCCTATAGTAGATCTCTAGAGTTCTTCCAGAAGTAGCTATAGTAGTAGTTCTGAGGACACCTTAAAGTGGAGTCAGATGCCTTCATCAGGTAGGACATTCTGTAGCCCTGACGGTCTGTACATCACTGTGATGGGGTGTCTACCCCACACAGGACTGGAAGGGGTTAAGGTGGCCGAGTAGGCCTATTAACTCCACAGCCTGCACCTGAGAGCGCCAGAGAGCAGGGATGGAGTGTGAGCAGACTCAGCTGTGCAGGAGTAGCCAGGGCCTACAAAGCCAGGAAGCTGGCAACAGACTGGGGCTGAGCAGCTGGGAAAAGGCAGTCACGCCCTGGGAAGAAGGAGGGGTGTTTGGAGGCTGCAGAGACATTAGGCTGCAGTTACTCCCTGGGAGGAGGGTTTGGAGCTGGTACACCCAGAGAAAATGGGGTGTGGGGGGAGACCAGAAATTGTAGGAAGCAGTCCAGGGAAAGAGCAGTGAGGGCTGGGAGAGGAACGCCCAGAACAGCTGGGCTGAGGGTCCCTGGCCTGGAACCCAGAGTAGTGGGCAGGCCCGGGTTCCCCTGCTGACCACTGGAGAAGTGGCACCATCAGGGCAGTGCTGGAGGTGTCTGTCTGAGACTGTGCAGAAGGACTTTGGGGCCAGAGGGCCAAAGTCACGAAGAGGCGGCTGCGGTTCCTGGAGTGAGGGGGGGCACAGGGCAAGGTGAAAGGAGGGACACTGCTGGAGGAGGGTGCAACACCTCGACAGAGCTAATCCCAGGATGGCCAGGAGAAGGCACCACCTGCAGTGAGAATGTTGTCGTGCAAACCAATCACAAACACAGCCTTGGCTTAGCGATTCTCCCCTACAGCTCTCTCCAAAACAGCTGGGGTCATGAAAGTCTTGACTATTTAAAGGCTATAGCAGGAAGCCTATTGGCCGCAGACAGTTGTGTCTGACACTGGACACCTTGAGTTTGTAACACCACAAGTAGCAATTGGTTTGGGAGCCTGGGGCATCAGCTGGTGTGTTTTATTTTTTAATTCCAACATTCAGGAAATAT
This sequence comes from Macrochelys suwanniensis, assembly GCA_033296515.1. NCBI lineage: Eukaryota > Metazoa > Chordata > Testudines > Chelydridae > Macrochelys > Macrochelys suwanniensis. The sequence goes on along the minus strand of CM065779.1, from coordinate 19,382,869 downwards.
AAAAACACATCAGTTCAGTCCAAGGCATTGATGAGGCTATTTTTCTGGTGTGTGGTTTAGGGTAAGATTTCTTATACATATAATGGAATTTGGCTCCTATTTATGTGTTATCTTTGGAGATTCAGAGGTGGGATCTGTATTATGTTTACCTTATTTTAGAATTAAAGGCTTAAATTTAACCTTTTATTCACAAAGATACAAGTTGGCCCCTGGAACGACAGACATGGTTCCAATGAGAATTTATACAAAATTTGACCTTGCTCAAACTGAGTTCTGGTTTAGAGCATTTACTACTCGTGCTTGGGTTCCTGCAAACCCAATATCATTATATGGCCTTTCCTGCTCAGATGAGTTGCCCTGGGAAGGAAAATAAAAGCCATTTCCAGAGAAGTACAGGAGCTACTTGGAGCCAGGAGCAAAATCTGTTCAAGAGGTTTATTTTTTCATAGCCAGCCCATGACCCAGAAATCTGAACACACACAAGCAACATCTGACAGTGCTGGCTAACTATTGCCTATTGGACAGTGATCCATGCTCATGAATCTTTAACTCTGTAGGTTTTCCCATTTCCTTTCAAATTCAAGATTTTCATGATTATCTACAGAGCACTATGTGATGGCAGTTGAATCTGCTGCCCAACATAAACCCCAATCTTAGGTTTGTTTTGTGTGCCCTACACTTGAAGCTATTTAAAAACCACTTTTCAGCTGTAGGCAAGAGAATTTCTCCCTTCTTCCCAAGAGCCTGTTTCTGAACAGACTGGGCCATTTGTTTCTTGCCTGGAAGTTTAAGTAATAGGTGCCTATTTATAAGCTTAAAGTAAAACATGCTAACTCAATACAGTCTTCCCTACCCCCAGAGGGCAGGGGGCAAGGTTTGCAAGAAAGTGTCCAAAATGGAAGACAAATCTATACAATAGGCCCTTTCCATGGGACAACATTTAATTAAAAGGCAAACTGCCTCAGAGAGCAAGCTGGCATCTTCTACGCCAATTAGTTCAGATGCCAATAGGGACAGAAAGACCATGCATTTCGGAGGCAGAAATATCTGTAGTCGTGTTTTGTCTGTAGATCTGGAAGCACTTTACAAAAGGAGGGCAAGTATTAATATCCCCACTTTACAGAGGGGGAAAATAGAGGCATCTGGGTATGATGCAAGATCACAGGTCAACAATTGAGTTATTTGCACAGTGTATTCTACTCCTATTTAGATGTTTCCCTTTGACTTTGACGGAAGACTGATGCACAATCTGAAATCACTCATTGCTGGAGGACCACATCAATGTGCCAAGTGTGGAAAAATCTTCATTCGGACCTGGATACGTTAGTATTTTCAACAGAGAGGGGGCATCAGAAATAAGACCTCTTGCATACCAGAGAGTCCTAACAAGGTGTGTGATGTCAGTGGATGAATGGAGTGTAATGGATCTGTGTTCTACACATGACCATAAAGGCAGTCGGTCATGCTGTGCAGCATCTGGAACAGAAGCCAGATTTGGTCAAATTACAATTATACTAAGGTCAGATCTACACTATCATCTTTTGCTGTTGGGTCAGTTTGGGGATAGGGTGATTTCCTCCCTCCCCCCCACCACCATTTCTCTATCAGCAAAACCCTAGTGTAGATGCAGTTATACCAGCAAAAAAGTGCTTTTTCCCCCCCAGTATAGTTTTTCATTCAAGGAACAAGATATACCAGCAAAAGCATAGCTAGCGATAACTATAACAGCAAGTGTTTTCTAGCTTAGAGTAGACCTAAATTGCAAAGATGTGACCAGAACTTCATTTAAACTTGTTAGAAATGACTTGCTGTTTGACCCAAAGAAAACAGAAGTTTAATTCAAGCTCACAGATGTCCCAAGAATCAAAGTGACACGAGTTTCTAGTTTGGGGTGAAAATGTACTCTAGTCAGCCTTTATTAAATTAGATTTTTCCATGGGTAGAGAGTCTGTCTTGTTCCTCTAAGTAGATGTCAGTTTATTTAGGCCCCAAGAGCTGTGAAATGGGCCCAAAGTTTTTGTACATGCTTTGACTACAAGTCTACCAAATTGAGAACTATAAAGAATATTCTTTATAGAATGTCCTGGTTACATGCTGGCAATATGAAATGTATGGCACAATATATTAAAGGTACAAGTAGCTAAGCTGCATAGCTTTGGAATATTAAGAGCGATCGCTTAGAAAGAAGGAATTCTCATTAACCAACATTACAAGAATTTTAGAAACAAATGAAATTTGTCCTTGGACAAGAAAAGAACCATGGAGATTTGACACTAGTGCCATCTACTGGACAGCAAGAGTACATAAACTGGAGGAGCAGAATAAAGCCTGCCGGGGAAGCATCCAATAGGATGGTAGTCCCCTCCAGCAAACCTGGAAAAGGTATTGGCTCGCAGGGAAGAACCTCAGTTTACTGAGCCCACCAAGTGCAGCTGGACTCTCCACGAAGCTTTGGATCAGCTAATGCTGACACCCTTTGCCTTTCCCCTCACCCAAGAGTTGCGAGGAGGAAGAAGTGGCGAGTTCATTTCAGAGATTGCATTTCTCCATTTCACTAAATATCTGAAAAAGTCACCTTGCTAGATCTTTGCTCTCTCCAGTGAGATTCCAAGGAACTGTATTTTGGGGTTCTATCAACTAGTGTCAAAGTACACGTTTCGTCTTTGTAAATCTAAGTAGGTTTGCAAAAGCAAAACTTTAAATACTCACGCAATTGCTTTTGATGCTTTAAACTAGGCCCTTCCTAAACCAAGTTCTAGAAAATGATCAGGAATCCTATTCACACCGTATATGAAGACAGAGTGCAATTTTTTATTCCTTTGAGTTATTTATGTGCTTAGTGTATTTGAAGAAAGTGATAACCTGATCACACCAGTGGCTGAGGAGTTCTACCATGCATTCAGGGATGTCCTCGGCCTCGCCACCATCTGGGCTAAGTCCATGGGGTGCTTCTCCTGTCATGCAGGCAGGGGCTGGCCCTGCAGCCCAAAAACAACCTAAGGAACTGGCACCTAGTATCGTTCCTCAGTAGCCTATAAAGTTGTAGCAAAGGCCATCTCACTGCAGCTGAAGTCCATGTTGGTGGACATGATCGACACTCACCACACCTACACTGTCCCATGCCGGACTCTTTGGTCCAGACTCCAGGACTTTCTCCATCTAGCACGTAGGGATGGTCCATGCGCCTTCCTGTCCCTCAAGCAAGAGACTGCATGTGAGAGGGTGGATCCCTCTTCGTGGGAGGGCTCTGGTGCTCAGTAATGTAGTCCTGTCCATGTTCTGGCACTGGCTCAACACCCTGAGTCCGGCCCCGGGGATCTTAGCCCGGCTCCAGAGGGTAGCTCTGGAGTTCTTCTGGCCAGGACTGCACTGGGTCTCTGCAGGGGTCCTGGGTGTTCCCCTGGAGGAGGGAGGACAGGGCCTGGTCTGCCCCTGCAGCCAGGTCCATGTCTTCCGCCTCCAGGCCCTGCAGAGGCTCCTTTATGGAGCACCAGTGGAGCACGCTGGCGCATGCCTTCCTCTGCCACCTCCAAGGGCTCTGATACGACTGGCAGCTCTTTTTTCTCCACCCGAGGGGCCCTTCCGTGAGACCTCTCCGAGCTGTCGGCCTTCTACCAGGACCTCCTCCGAGCCTGGAAGCTCTTTTCAGTGACCAGGTCCATTGTGGCCACCGAGGGGGCGGATCTCCTCCCAGAGCCCTGCTACAGAACCCTGATCTATGTGTACAGGTGGCGGAGTCCCCCTAGGTGCGCTGGAGGCTGGTCCTGGCAGAAGTCACCAGGGTCAGAGATCTCCTGGACTACAACATGGGGGACTGGGTGGATTCCCTGGTACTCGGTCAGCACATGGGGCTCTCCACTCTTCCAACCCCACTGCGCGTACTCCAGGAGGGGGCGGGGGGCAACCTTTTCACCCATTTCTCTCATCTTCCTGTGGTGGGCCCTGTGAGAGGGCGCTCCCTGCCCACTCCTCACCCCGGACCCTCCGGACCCTTTTATCGGACCCCTGTTCCGCGAGCCCTCCCCCTCTCGCCCAGGCTTCCCCACTCCCATACTTCGAGCCAGCTGCGTACCCTGCAGCAGGTTTGCTTCCGAACTGCGCCCAGGGACCAACTGTCCACCCTCATGCTCCACAGTTGTATTTCCTCACCCTCTCGTCCTGCCCTGACACCAAGTGATGGGACTATTTACCACCTGTGGAGGGTGAGGAGTCTGGTCCCACAGACAACTGGGGATATCGGTGGGCAGCTCCCTCATGGAGCCGAGAGCACGGGCGTGTACCTGGCATGGTTAACCCCCATCCCTGACGCCTGCCCCTTCTGCGACAAGGGAGAATCTGGCGCACACCTACCTTGAATGCGCCAGGTTGCAGTCCCTATTCCAGCTCCTCCAGAACCTCTTGTTGAGGTTCGGGCTGCACTTTTCCCCACATCTGTTCATTTTAGCACACCCTGTCCGTGGCCCCACGAAGTCGCGAGACCTCCTCCTGGCCCTGGCCAAAGTAACCGTCTACAATGCCAGGAGGAGGATGCTGGACGAGGGGGTGCTCCGCGACTGTGGGGCCTATTTCCAGTTCTCCCTAGTGTCACATATCCGGGCAGAGTTCCTCTGGGCAGCATCCGCTGGCTCCCTCGACAGCTTTGAGGAGCAGTGGGTGCTGTCCGAGGTTCTCTGCTCGGTGTCCCCATCCAGTATCCTTGTTTTTAACCTGTGACCATCATTCTGACCCGTTTTCTCATTAGTTGTCTCAAGCACTCAGTTGGACCTGGGTCCAGTGGTCCCTTCCCGCTAGGTTGGGGGAGGGGCCTTTAGAAGTGGGTGGCCTTGCGCCCGCCCACCTCCCAGGTTTTTCCAATAAGGCCTTCCAGTCCCTCAAGCAGGAGGATGCATTTGAGAGGGTGGATCCCCCTTTGGGGGAGGGCACTGGTGCTCAATCAGCTAGTCCTGTCCATGCTCTGGCACCACCTCAACACCCTGAGCCCGGCCCCGATCCTGGAGTTTTTCTGGCCAGGGCTACACTGGGTCTCTGCAGGGGTCCTGAGTCTTCCCCGGGAGGACGGGGCCTGGTCTGCCCCCGCAGCCAGGTCCATGTCTTCCGCCTCCAGGCCCTGCAGAGACTCCTTTATGGTGCAGGTAGTCCGGCGTCAAGCATGCTGGCTCACGCCTTCCTCCGCTGCCTCCAATACGACCGGCAGCTCTTTTTTCTCTTCTATGAGGGGTCTTCTGCGAGACCTCTCCGAGCTGCCGGTCTTCTACCAGGATCTCCTCCGGACCTGCCAAGGAAACTATACACGCTCGTGCTCCACCCGTTTCACTTCCTCACCCTCGTGTCCCACCCTGATACCAAATGGCAGGACTATCTACCACCTGTGGAGACTGAGGAACCCCGGTGGGCCAGCCTCTATTCCATGCTGGTCCCAAGGACTGCTGGGGATATCAGTTGGCGGCTCCTCCATGGAGCCGTGAGCACGGGTGTGTACCTGGCATGGTTCACCCCCATCTGGCTCCTCCAGAACCTCCTTCCGAGGTTCCGGCTTCACTTTTCCCCACACCTGTTTATATTTGCACACCCTGTCCATGGCCCCACCGAGTCGCGAGACTTCGTCAGCCTCCTCTGGCCCTGGCCAAAGTAGCCACCTACAACACCAGAAGGAGCATGTTGGATGAGGGGGTGCTCTGCGACTTTGGGGCCTATTTCCGCTCCTCCCTGGTCTCACGCATCTGGGCAGAGTTCCTCTCAGTGACGTCCACTGGCTCCCTAGACAGCTTTGAGGAGCAGTGGGTGCAGTCGGGGGTTCTCTACTTGGTGTCCCCCTCTGGATCCCTAGTTTTGAACCTGTGACCTTCACTCCTGACCCCCTGTTATTCCTTAGTTGTCCCCCGTTTTCAGTTGGTTCCTGGGTCCAATGGTCCCGCCCACAAGGCTAGGGGAGGGACCTTTAGACGTGGCTTGCACCCGCCCACCTCCCAGGTTTTTTCAATAAGGCCTTCTGGTCCCTCCAGCAGGAGGATGCATTTCAGAGGGTGGATCCCCCTTTGGGGGAGAGCGCTGGCGCTCAAATCAGCTAGTCCTGTCCATGCTCTGGCACCAGCTCAACACCCTGTGCTCACCCCCAGGAATCTTGGCCAACCACCAGAACAAGATCTTGGAGATTTTCTGGCCAGGGTGAACTAGGTGTCTGTGGGTGTCCTGAGCTGCCTCATGGGAGAAGGCAGATATGCCCTGGTCTGTAATCACAGCAAGGTCCACACCTTCCACCTTCAGGCTCTGCAAAGACTGTGTTAGTTTGCCAGTCATGTGGCATGGAGCATGCTGGCCCGTGCTCTCCTCTGCCCCCTCTGATAGGACCAGAAGCTCTTCTATCTCCATCTGAGATGTCTCCCCAAGACCTCTGAGCTGCTGGTCATCTACCAGGACCCCCTCAGCTACCAGGTCTGCAGCAGTCAGTGAAGGGAAGAAGATCTCCTAGCAGAACTCCGGCTACCCAACCCACATCTCCGTGTGCAGGTAGTGGACTCCCCTCAGAGCACCAGAGGATGGTCCTGGCTCGTGCCACCAGAACTGGAGACCTCTAGGATTACAGCCAGAGGGACCAGGTGGACCCTGTGGAGCTTGGCTAGATGATAGGGCGGCCCCACTGTATTCATCCTGTTGCGGGCTTCAGGGGGTGAGGGCAGCCTTACCCCCTGCTTCTCTCGAGCAGGTCCCGTGGGAGGGTGCTCCCTGCTCACTTCTGACCCCGGCCACCCTTTGGAATTAGTCCTCGCTCCCTTACCCCGTAAACCTCCCCAGCCGCCCGACATGCCACTGGAGTCGGCTGAGTGACATCCAGCTTGTCCACCTCCGCACTGGAGAACATCTGAACCTGCTCGTGCTCCATACCATCCACTTCCTTGCCCTCATGTCCCGCCCCTACTCCAAGTGCAGGGGGGATCTGCAGAAGGCAGGGAGCCCCGGCGGGCCAGCTCGTATTCCACCTTGGTCCCATGGCCTGCTGGGGGGTGGGGGTATTAAGTGGCAGCTCCTCCATGGAGCTATGAGTGTGTATCTGGCTTAGTTCACAGAATCCCAACACTTGTCCCTTCTGCAGCAAGAGGGAGACCCTGGTGCATGGTTTTTGTAGAGTACACCAGGCTGCAGCCCCTCCTCCAGAACCTCTTACTGAGGGGCTGGCTGCCCTCTCCTCACACATCCCTCCTCATTCACATACACCCCGTCCATGGCCCCACCCAGTCATGAGACTGCCTCCTCCAGGCTCTGGCCAAGACAACCAACCATCACACCAGGAGGAGGGAGCTGGACGGGGGGGAGGGGGGGTGGGAAGAGAGAGGAAGGAAGGGGTGTTCTGCACCCATGTGGCCTATTTCCAATCCCTTGCCCCTTTGTGCCTCTGAGCAGAGTTCCTCTGGGTGGCATCCACTAACTCCTTAGCTGCTTTTGAGGAGCAGTGGGTGAGATTGGGGGTTCTGTGGTTGGTGTGCCCTTCTGGTTCCGATTGAACCTTTGACCCTCATTCCCATTCCTGTTTCTTTGTTGTCCCAAGAATTCCTGTGTGACCAGTGGTTCCTCCCCCTTGGCTGAGGGATCAGACCTTTCATTCTGCCCGTCTGTTTTAGTATCCGGACTAGGCACACCAGGAGATTACCCATTCTGTATCGCCTAAAAGGGACGTTTAAGTGGATGATCAGATCTAGAAATGTTTATATATAGTGCTGCTTGGCTGTTCTGTACCAGGGTAAACCATTACAAAAATAAAGGCTATATGAAGTTTAGTAGGAACTAGCTTCACCCTGGCCTCTAAGAATGTGTGGTAGATAAAGGTACATACGTGACAAAGTACTGTGAAGACAGTTTTGCATCTGAAGTGTCATGACATTGGAGATGGCATAAATTCAGGCACAGCAACCCCTCAATACCCACTCCCTTAAATCCAGGTACCAGACAGTACAATGAATCCACGTTACAGACAGACTGTTCACAAAGGGAGCCAAGACAAGACCCCTTCTTCTATGCCAGTAGCACCAGCCTCTATCACTTGAGCTAAAGGAAAAACCTCTAGCCAGTAGCCCTAGAAGAAGGTGTTTGCTCCTGGTTCAGACAGCAGAGGGCATCCATCACATTCATATGAATAGGGCGAATACATTTTGGCAGTTCAGTAAGGCTAAGAAAAAAATGTCCTCTGCCCCGGAGTTAGATACTGAGTGACTGTACAGAATCTCTTCAATAGGTTTGCTCTTTATTTTCCCAAAATTATAAGAGAGAGATGAAGGTCTAAGGTTAAGTTTAAGCCACAGTGTTATTAGCTTAAGCACCTTTTCCATCTTACATAAGTGAGTAAACAGGACCATTTAACCCTCCCACGTATGTAATTATAGTAATTCAAAACAGGTGATGCCTAGAACCTCTGCCAATACCCTTAAGCCTTAAGTGTATGGGTTGGGAGAATCAGTGACGTATTGAAAGCCATCATGACAGGCAGGCAGAGAGTCACGCAGCTAATGTTTACATTAGGATCACGATGAAACTTGCCTCTCCCAAGGTGTTTTCCACACTGCAAGTTAAGAGACCTGCAGATGTGTCCACAGAAAGTCACTGTGCTAAACTGGTACTGGGGTTTACCATCCAAAAAATGTTCCTTTATATCTGCTTAGCCATATAGATCTGTATTTATCCAGATTGGTCTTTGACAAGTGTACATCATGGTATGATCCAAAGGGTAGCAATAACTGGCAAAAGCATATCACTTGACAGTGTCATGTTCGACAAAGAGCCTTACTTGCCTCTCCCCCCATGGCATAGTGCCTAAGCTATGGTCAGTGAGATGCTTCAGCTAGATCCAGTTTGAAGGGAAGAGGCTGGGGCAGAGAGTCTGATGGGCTGTCAGCTGTAGAACCAGCTTCTGTACATGGTCCAACACAGTTCAGGATTGTTGAGCCTCAGGGCACACTGCAAAACCCTTCATTCTGCCTGGGTGGCAGAAGCATTTGGTACCCAACGGATGGAAAATTGGTGGGGAAAAGTCTTGCCTCTTGAGAGTTGTGATGGTGTTTCCTGCTGGTTTCCTGAAGGCCTGTTTTGGTGCAAAGAAGAAGGCAGAACTGAGGACAAGGATACACCTGGGAATGTTTCCCTCACAAGGGGAGTTGGTAGTGAAGAGTGGCTTGAGGGCAAGACCATTTTCATCACTTTCTGGGGTTTCCTGCAACAAGCCAGTTGAATAAGGAAGCAAGCAGAGACAGCAAGTGACCGGCCATTAAAGTCAGCAACCTGATCTGATTTAACAGTCATGAGTAAACTGTTTTGTGGCTCTTTAGGCAGAGGACAGGTTGAGATCAGAGGTGAAGATTAGGTATAATCCACGGTTACACCTATTTGTATCATACCCATCTGGTGTGTCAGAGGATTGCAGTCTATTTCATCATAGAACCATTTCCACCTATTTTACAAGAGACAGGAATTTGTCACACCCAGTTTCTTTACTGACCCTCTGTCTAACCAGTATGTTAAGATTATGGATTTTATTAGCCAGTTTTTAGACAGCAATCAAGGTGTTCCCAAAGCCAGCATACAGACCCACTGTTGCTGTTAAATTCCAGCTCCCATTTCTTCCCATTGTTGTGTCTCCTCTTCTCTTAGATGTTAAGCTCTAGAGGGCATGTTTATATAGCCCAGATATCCCTGAGCAGCTGTTTGGGTACTACTTGTAATTATCAGAATAAGTGTTTGCATTTTACAGCCTATATGAAGGACAAAAGCCCATCCCAAGAACAATGTCCATGTAATAAAGCCTGCCCAATGTAGCAGGTTTGCTGTAAGAATGCAAGGCAAATTTGTAAGATGGATGTGGTTTCTCTTTCATTATTCTCGTCCTTCCCTCCTCTCCCCAACTCTCAAGAGAAGCCACATTCAATAAGGGGGCATTTAACCACTGAGAAAGTTTGGGGTGAATACACAATGAGCACTTGTATAGTACCAAGTACTCTAGGCCCATGGAAAACCCAGTAATTTCAGTCGTGCAATGCAATCATGGTGGGTACATGCCAAACAGCTGTTGGAGACAGCTCAGGTTATTAGACACATCCGTCCTTTGCTGCATTCTAGTGGTAAAACCCAAGTCCATTTCAGACTTTGGAAGGAAGATGATAGCATGCTAGAGTTGAACACTGAACCGGTCTACTCATCATTCTTAACAGGGGCAGGACAGAAATAGGTGAGCTTCACCCTTCCCAAGTCAGCCTCCATCTGTTCCTACTGGCTGCTGCGTCTCTCCCAGAAGCAGCTGTTTTCCCAGCATCCCCCTCTCCACACAGAGGACTAGATACCGATTGAGGGGATCATTGGCACCATTGGCTGGCTACAGTAGGGGTATCAGCAGAAAAGAAAATCAGAGGTTGGTTGTCTTAGAGACTTAATCATGTTTCCTAGGACCTCCATCAGCCACACGGCTACCTCTTGCAGTAGGAGATAAGGTGATGAATGCCCCAATGCTAGCAGTGTGCCTCTCTAATTGCCTAATCCTCTGCTCCACATGCTCTCACTGCAATTCCAACCATCCAGTATTGCCCCTGAGGTGTCTAGGCAGGACACCGAGGAGGGCAGGGTTTAGATTGCCGTGACTACTGGCCTGCAAGTTATGTGGTGCTGGCAGCCAGAATCCAGGATGATTTTAAAGTGGAACTAGTACACAGTTGAATTGTCAGCTGTAGCCAAGTCTCCAGTCAAGCTTAGGCACCCACAGCTGTAACCTGCAACGCCTCGAGATGCCTAGAAAAGAGGATCAGCTGCTGCTGGAAGTGGTGCGAGGAGCGCCGGGAGCTGGGAATACTAGTGCCGCGCATAAAGACCCCCTGACCACACCATCATCACCCCGACTGCCAGAACGATGCTGGAAAGGACCCTGAAAGACACCATCTGCTGTCACTACACCGAGAACCTCAAGCGGAAGCCAGACCAGGGCAAGGTTCTGAGGTGTCCAGCAAGTGAGATGCCAGCAACCACTTCCTCCCCAGGGGCAGCTTCACCAGGTTCGCCAACTGGCAGTTCATCCACCGGGCCCGACTCAACTGTGTTCCCCTCAACAGAGCCATCCGCCACGGCAACCAGGACAAGCACTGCCGGAAGTGCGGCTACACTAACGAGACCCTGCCCCACGTCCTATGTGGATGCAAACACCACTCCAGAGCCTGGCGGCACCGCCACAACGCCATCCAGAACTGGCTGGTGAAAGCCATCCCGCCGTCCCTGGGGAAGATCACCGTCGACTCCGCCATCCCCGGGACAGACAGCTGACTGCGACCTGACATCGTTGTGACCGATGTAGAAAAGAAGAAGGTCCTCGTGGTAGATGTCACAGTGCCATTTGAAAACAGGTCACCGCTTTCCACGAGGCCCGAGCATGGAAGGCATTGAAGTACACCCCACTGGCCGACACCCTGAGAGCCCAGGGCTACAAGGTTCAGATCCACGCCCTGGTCGTGGGAGCCCTGGGTGCCTGGGACCCCCGCAATGAGCCGGTGCTGAGAGCGTGCGGAGTCAGTCGACGCTATGCCTGACTCATGAGACAGCTCATGGTGTCCAACACCATCAGGTGGTCCAGAGCCATCTACACAGAACACATCATGGGACACCGCCAGTACCAGGTCAAGTAACCGAGAATGCCGACCAGGAATTAACCCACTTCCTCCCTTCCCCGACTAACCGAGGGACGCACCCCACCCATGTACTTATTGTCTACACCAATACTAACTTGGACTCTTAGTACATTCCATGGGTGGCGTACCCAAGCCCACTCATCCACTGATGCTTTAAAAACTCCCACACCTCAATCTGGATCTATGCTGGTTGTGTGATATGTATGAACCCTGTGAACCTTCTGATACTTGCAGTTCCCCCATAAGCCCAGCCCGACCCCAAATGTACAGTACCTTCCATCTTAACTTGTGTAAATTTGATTTTAAACATTAACTTTAACTGCACAACTAAGAAGTCAGCAGGAGACAAGGAGGGTAGGGGAGAGAAAAAGGTTAGCAATTAGCAACTAAAGAAATTGGGCTGAAAGCGTAAGAGGTGCCTTTAACCTATAGGTCACAAGAGCAGTCTTAAAGATAGCAAACTTCAGTGAATCCTACCTCCAAATGTCAAGTGGTCCAGCCATAATTAGCAATAATGCTTTAAACGTACAGGGCTCAAAAGCAAACCATTCATTAAAGCCCGGTATACAAGCTACGCTCCTTACACTGGCTCTGCTGTGTTCTGAATTCCATCCAATGGCATCTCCAGGCTTTGTGGCAGAGGAGCGGATGCTACTGCAGTGTATCCTTCCTGACTAGCTCCATATCTGCAGGTTCCTATACCATGCTAAAGTAGATGAGGCACCTAGGAGATCTTCCACTAAGACAGCAGAGAGGCAAGCCTCTGAAGCCTCACCCTCAGACAAGAATCTTGCTCCAGAGCCTGCTCTATGTAGCTTAGCAGGGTGTCTGCTATTTGGGCCAATAATGCCCTAAGACACCTCAATACAGCTAATGAATTGGCCTGCCCAAGTTGTGCTGTGTGGGCTAAAAGAAGTCCTAGCTAGGATTTACCAGGTGCAGGTCAGCCAAGGATTCTGCTACAGTGCGGACTTCTGTGGTGGAGCCATTCAGACAGAAGGCTACTCGGAGCCAGCAACCAACAGTGCTGGAAACAGGGGTGGGGATCAGGGAGGGCCATGGCCTTCTCCCTCCCCTACTTTAACAAAAGAAACGTGCTATGTGGGAAAAACATGGATTGTGCTGCTAAAAGCCAAGAATGCACTATGAGATCGGATTGGATGCAATCCTACAGATCCACTGCAATCCTAGATAAATTGCATAATCGGGTGGGTGATCCTATCCTGCCCGTGTGATCCTCTCTCGCATAAGTCTGTTCCGTGACAGGAAAAAGTAAAGCAACCGCCCTGCAGGCTACAAGAGTGGTTTTCTGTTGAAAGTGTCAGTTCAACGTACACATTTACAATTTGTTTTCAAGCATACCTTAAACACGAACAAACCGGGAGAAGCAGCGGTAGGACCACCTATTAAGCAACCAAAGCGGACAGTCAAAACTGAAATTTTGGTACATTATGATCACAGTCGTCAAGCAACGCACGCTCTGACACCGGCTGTTCAACATTAGCCACGTATTCAGGAGGTGCCAATGGGACTGATCAGGCCACTACAACAAGGCAGACACCTTCACGAGATTTTCAGGGGGCACCCAAGGTGGACAGCAGGATAGAATGTAATGATGTGCTTTGTCATTGTCAACTCGGCTAAGGGAACTCAGCTGATAGCCCCTAAGAAAGATACGGGACAGGAGAAAAGACATTTTAATTTTGTGGTACAAAAACCAAAAGTGGCTTGTTTCCTGAAAAACTCAAATGAGACCCCATTGTGAAGTTTTTTGTTTGGCAGTAGCAAAACAGCTCGTTACATCCCCCAAGTGTGGAGATGACAGATTTGTGGAAGTCAATATAAATAACTGGAAAAATTTGTCCTGCAAATCTGGATTTGCATGAAAACAAAACAACAACAACAACAAAATCGCATTTTCACATGGAGTGTTAGGTTTGCTAAAACACAGTGCTTACTTGAAACAAGTACCTGGGCATACCCAACTTGTTCATCAAAAGACTGCTGATCAGGAAGAGAACAGCAATACCTTTTAGAACAACTGCGCCCTTTAACAATGATACCCTGCCTTACAAGACATTGCAGAGGGCACATTGAAGAAGAAAATTTCCAAAAGTTAGTCGAGCTACTGTCACATAATTACATAACCCTTATGACAAATGGGAAGTATGCATCATATATTATCAGTGAACTACTCAAGGAAATGCATCGAGAGTGTCTCAACAATCTTGTGTCACCAAATAAAGCTGCAGAAATCTACTTCGTTACAGTTGATAAAACAAAAAGTAGCTGGATATGTGCAGATATCTTTTTCAGTGTGTTGGGTGTCGTAGGATTACGTTGTGCATGAAGACTTTATTGGAATGCACAACTGCCCAAAGACAGATGCAGAATCAATCTTCTTGACAATAAATGATATATTAGTATGTTGCGGACTGAATATGAATGGCATGAGAGGAAAATTTATCATGGGGCATCAGTCTGTCCAGGGCCAGATGTTGGGTGTAGTTAAACAAATCAAAGACATTAATCCAAAATCTGTTCCAGTTCATTGTATGAACCACAGTTTGACTCTTAGCCCAGGGCTACACTAGGGGGGGAGGTCGATCTACGATACGCAGCTTCAGCTACGTGAATAATGTAGCTGAAGTCGGTGTATCATAATCTACTTACCTGGCCGTGAGGACGGCGGCGAGTTGATCGCTGCCACTCCCACGTCGACTCCGCTTCCACCTTTCGATGAGGTGGATTTCCGGAGCCGACGGGGAGCGCTTTCGGGGATCGATTAATCGCATCTAAACGAGACGCGAAAAATCAATCCCCGATAGATCGATTGCTACCCGCCGATCCGGCGGGTAGTGAAGACAAGCCCTTATTCTGCAGGAAGCTGGTAGCTAGTGTGCCATGATGCGAAGTGCTTTGAACTTGCTGCACGAGCTTTATGATGTTATTGATTCATTACCAAAAAGACTTGCCCTTTTTGAGAACATCCAAGTGTCCTACTCCTCCCAATCTGATGGCTTTCATTCGCTGAAGCCTCGGTCCCACGCGCTGGAGAGCAAGTGGTCAGGCAATTGAATCAGTAATGTACAATTATGAAGCTCTTTAGAGGAGCTGATTGCCATTGTGGGTAACACAGAAGCAGCAAGGAAAGCACCCGAACTTCAAGTTCTGATTAAACGCTTTGATCCATTTCTTGGTCTTAAAGTATCTTTCAAGATTTTCTCAGCAGAAGTGGTGGCTCAGGTGCTGCAGACATCACGTCAGAGACTTAATTCAACTGTTGAAATGCTTCACACACATCTGACCAGTTCTTTGAGTGGATAGACAGCCCAGACAATGGGGGAGGTCACGGACCAAGTCATCTTAGAACAATTCCTCCTGGGGCTCCCGGACCAAGTGCGCGTTTGGGTCCGAAGACATCAGCCGGCCTAGGTGGTGGATGCAGTCCAGCTAACAGAGGAATATGTAGAAGCAGAGGGGCTCAGGTGGGTAGCGAAGCCCGGTAAGGGAGCAGGACCGGGAAAAGGCCCGCCGGACTCTATACCCAAGAGGATCGGACCCAGGGCCCACCCTCAGTCGAGAACTGACATGTTGGCAGTGCGAGCATCCGGGCCATAAAAAGCAAGACTGCCCACAGATGGAATGTGGACTGGCAGACTTGTGGGTGGACCAGGGGACAGAGGAGATCAGGGAGGTGCCCCTTAACCACTATACCCACATTACTGGGGGAGGAGCCCCAGAAGTGGGTGGTGGACTCTGCCTCCACTCGCTCACTGGTGTGCAAGGGTCTGGAGAAGCCACATTGGGTGATTCCAGGGGCAAAGGTGGCCCTGAAGTGCGTCCATGGTGACACCCGGAGCTATCAAATGGCCCAGGTGCCTATGGAGGTCCAGGGGCACTTCTGGTGGCAGCAGGTAGAGCTAGTAAAGAACTTACCCTACTCCGGTGATTGGGGACCCCTGTCGGGTAAAGCCCGAAGTCGGGACGTGGAGCCTGAGGAAGGGGGCAGGGGGTACCAAATGGAGGGCATAGAAGGGGGTGAGGAGAGGGTCGAATCCCCCACCGGGGTGCCGGGGGAAGGTGAGGGGACTAGAACAGAAACTCCTAGACAACAAGCCGGTGAACTTTGGGAATGTTGGTTATGTGGCAACCAGGGAACCTCTGGGCAGGAGTGCCGGGACTGTGGCCCTCGAGGGCCCGAGGAAGGCAAGGACCTGGAGGCCATGGAGCGGAGCCCAGAGGTGGGGTACCCGGGCCACCAGGCGCCAGCAGAGCAAGTCTGAGGACTCTGCCAGACCAAGGGGCATACAGGGGCGGCCTGCCCCTACGATGGAGGTGGGGGCTGGAAACCCCGGTGAGGGCCCCCAGGAGTCCCCAGCAGGGATACAGGTACTCCCACCAAGGAGCGGGTTCGTCTGTCCGAGAAGGAGCAGGTGGAGCTTGGCAGCCCCTTGAAGCGGGGAGATGTATGGCAGGGCAGGGGTAAACCCCTTTAAGGCCCTGCTAAAATGCTGGCTGCACCCTGCTCCCTGGCCGGGAGGTGGGGGAGGGGGATCAGGTGTATCTCGTAGAGTACATTTAAAGTAGTATTTTAATTTCTCCACCACTTTGGCCTTGAGCCTCCCATGTCTGCAAAGGTTCCGGCACCCTTGCTAGTAGCTAAAATGTTCTTAAGACTGGTTGAGATTCTGGAAACTTTTTTCCAGGAATTCAAGCTGAGCTACTTACTGTAGAGCTATAAGGATTGTGGTACTTTGCACCTCAGACTACACATGCAATGTGCCGAAGAGTTTTCTCTGAATAACCGGATCTTTTACTTCTTAAGGTGCATCTACCATCTTGGAAAAGAGCCTCTGGCCCTTCTGCACTCCAGTTGAGAACCTACTACTGGAGGCAGGAGAGGATAGGCCAGCAATATAAGTCTCAGTGTTCAAGCTACATGTCCTGAGAATTATTATAATTTGTCTTCACTTTACCATTTATGCTGCTGTAAGAAGAGGGTAGGCAAGTCCCATTTGAGGCTCCAGACCTACTACTGCAGGTATCAAGAGCTCACCCCCATACACAGCATTGCATAAGTGCATTATGAGAGTTTTCACCTTCCTCTGAAGCATCATATATTGGCTACTGCCTCGAGCAGGATGTGGACCAAGACTGGCCTGGTAACTAGCAAAAGAAACAGGATTTCAGCTGGCTGGAAGATAGCCACACCTGTAAAGGTGTGCTGAAGCCTTATAAAAGAAAGTGGCACATGGGCCTGCATGAATTTAGTTATGATTAATGTATGTTCCTCAGGATCACTTCGCTAGCTCTTTAAAGCGAATCTGTTACATTCTTCTGAGTCCGTGGCCACCTGTTGTATTCGAAAGGTAACTAATCCCTGGGGATTCATTTGCATTTCCAGGGCGAATAAAAGGATGAGAGTTATTTGCTAGAGTCAGTGACAAAACTAGCTGAGCCATTAGTCATTGTAACCCTCTTCTCTCACGCTACCCCATTCACACAGGAAGAAACCTTCAGAAGCAGTTTAGGTCTACACTACGGGTCTTTTCAAGCAACATTACTGCCGACAATTATATCTCGCATTCGGAGGACTTACTTGAAATAGATACATTTGTTAGCAATTTATACGAGAGAGTTTAGGAAGTGACCTAGGATCAGATTTTTAAAGGTACTTGGTGCTGTCCCACTCGGCATTGCAGGACTGAATTCTCTAAGCGTTCCCCCACCTAGCAGAGTTTTCAGAACTGTGGAGGTAGGCTGACCAGACAGCAAATGTGAAAAATCAGGACAGGGGGTGGGAGGTAATAGGAGCCTATATAAGAAAAAGACCCAAAAATCGGGACTGTCCCTATAAAATCGGGACATCTGGTCACCTTATGTGGAGGTGGTGCAAGTACTGAGTTCCCCATTCACCTCATGGGGGCCTTGTAAGTACCTACCTATGGGATTTTTAGAAAGCCAAGATAAGCCTATCAAGGCAGGGATTGGCTGGCTGTGCTGTTGAGCTGATGTCAATAGCAGACGGTGCGAAATTCCAAACAAATGCATTTATAAACCTGTCTCGCTAGATCTACGCCCCCAGCACAAATGTGAACATCTGAGTCAGAGGGGCAGGTCAGCCACCGGGCAGCAGCAGCCCGCACGGTGAAGGGCCAGGTTTTCAGAGAGAGTTGGAAGCAATGAACGTTTGCAAGTCAGTGCATGCCCTGACCTTTGCTGGCACCCAGACAACAGCGGCCTCAGTGAGAAGAATTAAGGGACAGGGTAAACACTGGGGGGACTCCACAGTCAGAGAGAGAACTAGAGTGAAGAAAGAGAGAGAGAAAAGGCAGCTGCTGCTGGAGCAGGCCAAGGGGGCCCTTCATGAGATCACTAAACAGAAAGGCTTAGTACACAAGTCAGTTGCCAAACAAAAGACTCATGAGCAGACTAACAGCAATTCCAAATGGGAGTCTGAAGGGAGTATACTGACCTAATATTCAAATACACTGAATATTGATTAAACCCTGAGGAAAACTGTGACGTCTCTTCCAGTTACCACACAGTACCACCAACGGACCCATGTGTTCTAGGACTCAAGATGTGGGTCTTGCCCATCCTAAGTTCACCATTCAAGTACCCAATACGTTGGTTAGAATATGAAGGCACTGTTTCACTAGATAGTTGGGTTGCTCTCGCCTACATTTGTGCTGATGAGGATTTGGCATTTCTAGACTAATACGTGAATCAGAGTCAAGTTTGACCTACAGACAAACTATTTCTAGGAAGCGGTAAAAGGAGTTGAGACACCCCCTTTCCTCTCAGTCTTGTACAAGATGACAGAGAAGCATCAGAAAGCCTTTCCAAATGTAGGCAAGAACAAGCATCCGTCAAAAATGAGGAGTCCAGTGGCACCCTAAAGACTAACATTTATTTGGGCACAAGCTTTCCATGGGTAAAAAACCCCACTTCTTCAGATGCATCTGTCAAAAGTACCTAAATTCTTTCCCAGGCATTAAATTCTGGCATCAGTCTGTGTATCCTTGCACAGGGCTTAAAATTCTCATTTTACAAACAAATGTGGTTAACTTCCCTAAATATTTAGGAGCCGGGTATTTTTTAAACACTTCCAGAATCTCTTTAGATTCCCAGTGTACTCCAAAATGTACCCATGCTACCAGTTTGTGTAGAGACAATTCTCACTGTGCCTTGTACGAAAACCAAGCCACAGGTATATTGCACACACAAATATACAAGAGCCTCATCTATTTGACACTCAATGGAACAGAGTCCAACCACAGAGAATGGGTACCTACCAGATGGCAAAGCTAGCCAAACCTGGCATTTTCCCAAAGCCTGACAGACTGAAGTCACCTCAAAGGAGTCATCCCAGCTGCTGTGCAGAGGAGTTATTTTTACTCGAAAAAGCAGTATTTATGCCCAGCCCAAATTGGACTCAATATATTTGAAAGAGCATGTTTAAGTTTCAAAGCCCCCTTTCTAAATATCTTAGTCGGGGAGGAGGGGGGAGAGGCAGAACAAGCTAACCTAATGCCAGTATTAAGTACTTGACAGTTCTGTCAGTAACTTTTATCCTCTTAAAAGGTCTTCCTGTGGGTTTATCAGGTAGCACAAAGCCTGTGTTGGAAGTAAAAAATGGGTGTTGAAATGGGCTAGAGAAAACATTGTATCCTTTCATCTTGGATAGGGCTGTACAGTTTGCTGGACCAGTTGCAAGAACAGTGCCTGTACCATGACTCACTGGGTCAGGAAGGAAAAGGGATTGGGTGGGGCTACAGTTGTTGGCAGCCTTTATATGAGGAGATGTGATGTTTTCCTTATCACGTTTATAGAAGACATTCCCCCCCCCCCCCCCAAAAAAAAAAAAAAGTTTGGGACTGTTTTGATATCAGTAAAGAAAAGAAGTGGTAGTGGATTGGCTTTGGCCTGCTTGCAAAAAAGCAGTGAAACTAAGAATGCCTGTGTGAAGTATTAGAGTCAAGGTGGGTGAGGTAATGTCTTTTATTGGACCAACATTTGTTGGTGAGAGAGACAAGCTTTCGGGTTTACCCAGAGCTCTTCTTCAGGTCTAGGAAACTTACTCAGTGTCACAGCTAACACCAGGTCACCTGTGAGGGGATCACTTTTCACACGTTACCTCACCTGCCTTGTCTCTAATATCCTGGGACTGACACGGCTACAACAACATGGCACGCAACCATTTGTGAAGTATCCGCCTTCAGGTAGGTTTCCATGCTGCTCGGGCTGAACCGGAGCACACAAAAAGCTGCAGGAACTTTTCCACTGTGGGGAATGTTTGGTAGATACTTGAGCACAAGGATTTGGCATCACAAGGCAAAGCTGAGTGGAGGTCTGAAATCCTGTGCAATAGCTGCCACCATTGTGAATATAAAGCCTCAAAAAAAAAAAAAAAAAAAAAAAAAAAAGAGCGCTACATATTTCGTAGTGTGGTGGTGGAAGTTTAGGACTTTTGTTGGGAACCTTGTTCTCATGAGCATAACTTTATAGCATACAGTTTCAAAACAGGTTCTGACTTCATTAAGCAATTGCTGGAGGAAGATGCAGGATGTATTACCTCAGGGTGAAGCTCTCAAGTGTTATGAAGACCTCAAAAATCCACTTAAAACTTCTTACTCATGAAATTTAGCCACAAGCCATTATTCTCAACATGCCAAAAGGTTCCTCACTTTCATTAAAATCTAACCAGAGTCTACCAGGCCTATGCCATAGAACTCTGTGGAGCTGGTTACATAGTTCTCTGGGAGACAGTCAAGTTTTCAGACGGCTTCAAGGCTAATCAAAACAAGTTTGACCTACAAAAAGAACAGAGATTTCTAGCAAAAGGAAGAACCGACAAGCCAGAAACCCTGTACAGGAATGCTATGGAAACAGCATTTATAGAATCTGGAAGATAGTGTGTTGGAGACCCTATCCGCTTAGTCAGTCAGTCTGCAAGGTTTCATACCAGCCTAACGTTGTTTGAGATTTGTACCATGGCACTCTTCTCTGCAAAGAGTTGCAGTTGCCAGAACAAAAAAATATATAATCTGCCCCAACTGTTGTGGAGCGAGTGTCTACATCCCATAAAACCCACCTTCAACATGTTTTATGAAGTAGAGCATTTCTAGCAGACCTCATCTCTAGGAGCACAGGGCATTGGCGGACAGGGACTCTGCTCAACAGTTCATGATGTTTGATGCAACTGTTCAATGGCTAATGTTATCGTGACATTTATGAGGGCAGAAGCACAAAAAAAAAAAAAAAGTGGTTAGTTTTGCTCTGCAGAACCTGTATAGCAGGGGTCTCAAAGTCCTGGCCTGCAGGCCATCTGTGGCCCAAGAACCTCCGCACTGTGGCCCGTGCTGGCCCCCTCAGCTCCCATTGGCTGGGGGAGAGGGACAGAGATACCATCACTAGTCGCCAGGCAGAGTCAGCCATGGAGGCAGCATCACTTTTTTCCCCCCACAATGAATATAAACAAGTCAAAATACCGAACACAACTATCTGATGTGCACCTTGCCGCAATCCTGAAAGCTTCAACTACTCAGTCACTGAGGCCAAACAACAAACTGACAGAACTGAAGCGTTGCCAGGTGTCTGGCAAACACTAAACACTCTGGCAGGCGAAGAATTGTATAAAGTATTTTTTATTTCAAATTTCTTAGAAATAATAAAACTAATATAAAAACATTTTCTTTTCTGAACACCATCTTCAGTGACATTATTGGCCCCCTGGGAGGATTTGAGGACTGGCGCTGACCCTAAGGTAAATTGAGTTTGAGACCCCTGCTATATAGCATGTCTTCCTTGTAATCTATGCACACAATTTAGATCACCTGGAGCACTCTCGCTACACGTTGTAAACTAGGGAGTAAGGTTTCATGTCACGGGACTCTGGATCCCCTACATTTCTTTCCATTTGGGGCCCCAGGTAGAGTTTGAACACCCACAGAACACACCACAAGGTCACCCTTTGGTTTATTTTCATTACAAAGCCAGGTATATTAGACTTGTGAAGTATTCATTAGATACAAGAATTCAGGGGAAATTTCAACTGACCACCCTATCACTTAATACATTTGAAATCCATAGACTGGAGAAAGCATAAATAATGTACAAGACAATCCTGTACTGGCAGAGAATAGATCACCCAACTGGTCTCCATCTGTCATCTATTATATACAGTCTCAAACTGCAGCTGGGTACCATTACTAGCAACAGGTAAAATCTAGTCCAACAGCATCCATATTGTATTAGCGGTGAGCCAAAGCTCGTATGATGTGTTCAGAATTTGTTTGGATACCAGTAACTAGTGGCTAGTGGCATGAGAAAGCTAGAAACTTGGGTAAATGGACTTTGCGTCACCGGGTACGTCTACACAGCCATTAAAAACCCACAGCTGGCTCGTGCCAGCTGACTCAGGCTCACAGGGCTTGGGCTGCGGGGCTGTTTCATCGCAGTGTAGACTTCCAGGCTTGGACTGCAGCACAAGCTCTAGGACCCTCCCTCTTTGCGGGGTCCTGCCTGAGCTTGGACGTCTACACTGCAATGAAACAGGCCCGCAGCCCAAACCCGAGTCAGCTGGCACGGGCCAGCCGCGGAGGGTTTACTTGCACCATAGACATATGCAGTGAGGGCAAGTTTTGTTTAGAAGTTCCTGAAAATGACGTTTTGTCGTTTGAGAACAGCTACTTATTGGCAACCCTCGGGGGGGGGGGGGGGGGGCGAGGGGGGAGAGACTCAGTCCAACACCAATGTGTAGTTCTGAACAGGTTCTCCTCCTCCTCTACAGGGAAGGGCCTGAAGATAAAAGCAAGCGGGAAATCTACATGACAGGCACTGGAAAAGCAGAATAGCATCTCTGACTTTCAGCATAACTTGTTAATACGAAAGGAAAAACCCTTTGATGCTACAAGACTCCTACCCCTTCTTCTACACCCTGTCTAGTGAAAGGGTGTAGAAGAGAAGTTTGGCAAATTTGGAAACAAGCTGTACATAACTGACATGTGAATAAGAAATGTGGTTCCTCTACCCCCTACGGGCTGCAGGCTGAAAGGGCCACAGAGCAGGGTTCATGCGGTGTTTGGCTAGTGCCCGTTACTGGAAGTTACTCCAGCAAGGACTCTACCGTTTTAAAGTTTAGCAAGGGGACACTGAATACTTAGACATGCTAGTTGCAGAGATCCACACTCAGGTTTCTAAACTTCTGTAAGAAGTCCAGCCAGCGTCACAGGGTTTTAACCACCGCCTGTCATTCAGTTCTAGTAATGAAGTTCTGACTCTGCACATGCAGCTCAGTTCCTTTCTTCACTTCCTCATTCTCCTTTCCCCAGTGATGATGGCCAGCTCTGACATTTGGTGGTGAAGGAATACATGCAAATACATACATAGAGCTTTCCAAGGGTGAAACCTACATCTGCACAGCCAGGGCCAGCTCTGGTTTTTTTGCCGCCCCAGGCAAAAAAAAAAAAAAAAAAAAAAAAAAGGGCAGGAGCAGAATGTGCCACCTTGAGATTAGCCTGAATGCCACCCCAAGCATGTGCTTCCTAGGCTGGTGCCTAGAGCCGTCCCTGTGCACAGCCACCTAGTTACAGCAGAACTTCCACCTCTATTTGAATTTATCCACAGAGAAGATTCTCCTGGTCTGGTTCTCACTCTGCAGGGACAGTCTGCCTTAAGTGACAGGGATAATCAGTGTTTTTACGGAAGCATATTGCATCCTGTGGTGCAGAAGCTGGTACTCCAAGTTATCCAGAGTAATTCCATCTCAACCTGTTACATAAAATTATTACAAGTCAGCAAGAGCTGGAGAGACGGATACAAACTGGAATGTTTGAGTTAAATAAACTGATGAGGGGTCCTCGAGGCTCCTTGTAAGGTCCTGGGTTGGCATGTCTAGAAGACAGACACCAGGAATGGGCAGAAATGTTTCTAGTTGAACTCACGGAAGTATTTGGGTGGATTTTAATGGGATAGGTTGCCCTCTTCTTGGCCACGGCTCCCATCTAAACAGTGAAATGTGTGAGCGTGACCAACATGGCTGCCACCCCTGGGGGGGTCCCACCAGGACATTGTGTTAGGAGGTCTTTCAGGAGCAGGACGATGAAGGCCAAGTAGCCAGAGGGGAAACTGATGACATCACCACCTCCATAGGCTTCAGCTAAAGCCTGACAATCCCCTGGAATGTGAGCCTTAGGCCCCAACTGCTACCACTCCCTCATGAGTCACTTTTCTTCCACCTTAAGTCTGTCTCTGCTATCAAAGCAACCCCTCAAACCACCCCAATGCTGGCACAAGTTTGCCAGGAGCGTACACTGGGCCTGTGTTTCTCCAGCAGCAAAGTTGCAAGAGTCAGCGCCAAAGAGAGAAGCTGTATTCGGTCTTCCCTTGTGTGCGCACAGCTGGATTTGTCTGAAAGGACGACAGAGTAGACTTAAATAGCTCCAGACCGTCTAAGCGCACCTTCTCTCTTTCCCCCGCAAAGGCCAGGAGTACCATCTAAAAATATGTCTGACATTGAGTTTCCCTTTAAGAGGCCATACAGCTAAGAGAAAGGGAATAAGTTAAAATGAAAGCTTTCATACATTCATACAGCATTTGAAATATCTGTTTTTCTTTCTGTATCATTAGTAAGAGGTTAAAACATTTTAATGGTGATTACCCCCCTTGTAAGCCAGCCATAATTTTACATGAAACCCCAAACCACATTTAACTTTTTAATGTTGTAACAAGGATCTCATCAACATCTCCTGTTGGGCCTGAGACTTAATTAACAAGTGCCTTGTGGCTTCCTATAGATCAGTGGTTCCCAAACTGGGGTTCGTGAACCCCTGGGGGTTCACAAATAGGGGGTTCTCAGGAAAAAACCCCTAATGGTGGACAGAGCTGACCCTAGGGACACCAGGCAGCATGGGGCCAGCAGCCCGGAGCCCCTGGACTTCCAAGAGCTAAGCAGATCTATCACACTGAGGAGATTTAAACGTCAAGACTCCTTATAAGAAATGGAAAGGGAGGGGGATATTTTTTGCTGTTTTTAAAATTAAGTAGGCAGCTAGTATTGTTTTTAAAATTATGAAGAACAAGTTTAAGCTTTGTTGTAACGTGTGTTGTTTGCCTGGACTGCTCAAGACCTGAATGCTTGTGTAGAAAGAACTCTGAGTTGGGTTCTTAAATACCTTCATGCTGTTTCACATCTGATACTCCTTGATGAAACATAGGAACCTTGTCATAGAACAGGCTTATTCAAAGTGATACAAGCTACAAAAGTGAGATCTTGGAAGAGTGTTGCCGTTTTCATAATGTAATAAAAATACTGTAATGATAAATAGTGTGTAATAAGCGTGTCATAAAAACAAATTTTATATTTCCAAGATCACTACTTTTATAAATTTATAGTCAGGTAAAGGAGAAAATCCCTGGAAATATTCATTTTTAGGAGAGGGTTCGTGAGACTTGACATTTTAGTGAAAGAGGTTGTTAAAGTTTGGGGACCACTGCTATAGATGCTGCTTCTGCCCCCTCCCGCCCCCAGAAGACCTTCCTTGAAGGGTTATCCAATTCTGTACACAAATTAAATCTAACCTTTCCGATCACTGGTCATAGGCGACACTGACCACCACTGGTCTGATACGTCTATTAGAGTAGGCCGCAGCCTGCCTTCTCCTAACACATTACACATGAAGCAGTTGCAATGGCAAGTTGAGGGGTTGCATGGTAGGTAGTTGGAAATTTCCACATACAACCCCCAGATGGAGGCAGAGCCATGATGAACTAAGCTAAATCCCTATTCAAATCAGACACTGCCCCTTATTGGAAGAGGGTTCCTGCTTTCCAGCTATAAGGCCACTCCTCTGGGCAGCTTAGTCTTTGCCAGCAGGATATTGGTAAGGAGGAGAAGTGCCCGTTTCCCCTATCCTAGGCACCATACTGGTTTTGCAGCTTTCCCCCTTTAGATTTCTCAGTATTTGAGCTGCCAGTTTTACTTGATTAGCGTGGAGCTTCATTGTGGGGGAAGGGCCACACCTGGGCTCAGGAGCCAGTGAGCTGACAAGAGTCAAGAGCCTGAACACAGCTGTAGCAAATAGGACCAATTATATCTATATGCCTCAGCAATCTGGGTGATCAGCAGCAAGCAGAGGAATACTAAACTTAATTAACTCTAGAAGTTGCATCTATTTCCCCACTTCCCTCCAGGGTCCTCTATTAGCTTTTAAGTCTGAATTTTAAAGCCCCTCTAAGTGCAGAAGCCTAAGCAATCTGCATGAGAAGCCTGTGGTTTTTGCTTTAAAATCCTTTACACAGATCCATGATTCTGGACTGGGGTGTCTGTGTCCATAAATATGGACACACCTGTTTTGGTCTTTTAATACATTCCCCTTACATTTCAAGGGGAAGATCAACATCTAGTTTGTAGCCCTAAACCCTCTCTCAGTGATGCAGGAGAGCCTCAGATGTAGATAGATTTTTTTTCCTCCAACACACCATTTATCTTATATAAGAGCCCAAACCTGTTCCAACTCACTTTCTAAAGGGGATGCCCATGGGAGTGTTTTCCTAATGAGTATGTGTAGGCAACAAAAAAATCCCCTTCACAGAAATCACTAGAACTTTTGGAATAATGTGTGTTACTTAGGAGAGTTTTTGTGCTATTTTGTGCTATTCCTGCAGTTAGCCTGGCAAGTGCCACCATATTATCCTTTTGCAGAAACTTTTAAGTTAGGTGGCCCTTCCCACAGCAGATAAAATCATTTAATATTAAACTTGTGCTCTAGGAACTAAAAAAATTGGATCCCCTTTACCATCTTGTTTGCTGAAGAATTTAGATGCAAGACAAGTTATTACCAGCTATTGCTGTATTTCCAATCTACCCCCTTTAGAGTTGAAAACTAGAGGGGACTGTGCAACCAGCCAGAAAATTTCAGTTTTTACATACACTAGTTAAAAATCACAGTCTTTAGGCTCCTTTCTACTATGCTGTAATAAGACTCCTGGTAGATTCTCCACATGCAAGAGAATAATCATACTGCCTCAGGTGTTCTTTAAAGTGCTACTCAAGCAGAGTTGCTCTGTTCTGTAAAACAGAGGCATAAAGCCAAGTAAGCTGGTTAACACAAGTCACATTCAGGAATCAAAGTGACTTTAAGATACAACTAACCTAGTATGTTTGTTAGGTCTCAGGAAACTAAGACACTATAGCTTTTAATTTAAAGTAATTTCAATGAAAGTATTTTTCTCCCTAGCCCAGGATCATGGCTAGGGAGCTTCAGGTTTTTTGGTAGTAGAAACAATGTTTATCCTTGACAAAAAGTTTTCATAAAGTTCTTGAGATCACCAGGGATTTATCTGTTAAGTAAGGACTAAGGCCTTCTTTCCTTGCAGATGCTTCTCCCAGCCTACAAGTGTTTGTGGAAGCTCTAGTTCTGCTAGAATCAATGAAGTTAGTCTGTAGTGAGAGATGTCTGTTAGACCCTGTTCCCCCTACAGCCCCCCCTTAAGAGATTGCTCTACTGAAGTTCTTCTGTTCTTTCCCTACAGCCTCTTTTCTGATAAATTTCCTCATGTTAAAAAGCTTCCCCACAATCTCCTGTCAATTGTATAGAGTTAAAGAGAAGCAACAACTTTCTTCCTTCCTCATCCTCCTCAAACCCAGCTAAACTTTCACCTAAAGAGCATAAATGCTTTAAGGGAAGCGAGTGGCTGCACTTTCCTTTTTGTGCACTAAGACCCACCTCCTTCGGAATCTAAACTAATGAGAATGCTTAGGGTCCCATCAGGCTCCCTCCTATTGGTTTTTGTTGACTGTCAGTCAGTAGATAACTGACAGGTGGTGCTCCGAAATCTTCTGCTGCTTAAAGGTATACTGTCTCCTTTTTAGTACACCCTTCTCTGCTGACTGTTAAAGGAAAATTGTCAATATGGTGACCAGATGTTTGAGACAAACTGGGGTGAAACACTTCAAAAATGTGCTTTGTGTGTGACGTTGGTTGTAGCACAAGGTATGGGGTTGAGCGCAGCTGTTTATTGACAGAACAGTGCATGCTTACCCCACATTGCCCCATTAATGTGCCACAAACCACAGGGCCGGCTGGCTAGATCACAAGTCAGGATGCTGTGCTACAAGCATCGCTCACAGCAGACACTCACGGAGACCATCCACAACCTTCCTTCCTCCCCAGTGCAGGGCCAAGGCAAATTCCTCCCCTCAATCTAATCCTCTAGCACAGAATCCCTAAATGATCCAGATTCTGATCTCAGTTACACCCACGTTAATCCAGATTTCACATGAGGTACTTGGGATCTATCCTGATGTAACTGAGATCACGATCTGGCCCGATAACCCCAGGGGGGAAATTTACAGCACGGGATGCTCAGAACATGGAATGTGCATTGAATGGAAATAATTAAAACCCTCAGTGCTGCAAAGGAGAGGGGGCCCAAGGTGGATCTAAGCCACTTTTTGTTCCCCCAGCAGGCTGGCAGGAGCAGAAACAGCCCACAGAGTAATTCAGAACAGTCACTGTGATCCATGCCTTTGTCACCTTGAGAGTAGACAACTGTAGCACACTCTACATGGGGCTACACATTAAATCCACATGGAAGCTAAAGCTAGAGCAGAATGCAATCATCTGCTTAGTTAATTGAGTGTTCAATGTGAACATATTCAACCAGTGCGCTATGACTGCAGTGGCTGCCTGTGGATTTTGGAGCAGTGGTGCTGGAACTCGGGGTGCTGCCGCACCCCCTGGCTTGAAGTACTAATAACACACACCAAATACCTGGTTTCCATCATCAGCACCCCTCACACACCCACTATAAACATTGCCCCAGGGGAAGCGTTTACGGTGTTGCTGTTGACATATAAAGCCTAGATGGCTCAGATCCTTCCTACCTGAAAGGTCTGCAGAGGCGCTGAGGCTGGATCGACCTCACTGTAAAAGGGGGTGCTGGCAAGATGTTCTCTGGGAGGGCCCCCACACCTTTGACTTGTGCTGTCCCCTCCCCCGGTTTGAAATAGCCCAAATCTGCTTGCTGAAAGGCACATCTTGTTCGGAGGGTGGGGGAGGAAGTGAATATTGTTGGGTTGGGAGGAGGTGTTTAAAGACAAGTGAGACATTTGGCTTATACGCTGCTGCTTCTTCAGTGCCGTTATGTGCCATGGGGGGGTCTCTTCCTTTCTGTGATTTGTTGTGATTTCAAGTATGTGTCCGAGGTAGCTAGAGTGTTCAGATAGGTGCCTCTTGTTAGTGTTAGTTTATACAGCTAAGGAATGAATACTATAAATACAGGCTGGGTGTGCCAGCCCTGCCCTGCCACCCCCCCCCCACCCCCCGCTACCCAACAGAGAGGGGTGAGGAGAGTCTGGCATAGACTCTATACTGCTATACATAAGCCTGCTATACTGGCTTAATGCCAGCTGGGGATTCCCTGTCCTCAGACAGCACAGATACCCTGGTGGTGAAGGTGATATAAGAACCAGGGCTGTCAATTAATCACAGTTAACTCAAGCGATTAATGCTAAACAAATTAACTAGCGTTTAAAAAATAGTCACGATTAATCGCAGTTTTAATCAAACTGTTAAACAATAATAGAATACCAATTTACATGTATTATAAATATTTTTGGATGCTTTTCTACCTTTTCAAATATATTGATTTCAGTTACAACACAGAATACAAAGTGTCCAGTGCTCACTTTGTATTATTATTTTTATTACAACTATCTGCACTGTAGAAAATATAAAGTAAATAGTATTTTTCAGTTCACCTCATACAAGTGCTGTAGTGCAATCTCTTTATAGTGAAAGTGCAACTTACAAAGGTAGAATTTTTTTCCCACATAACTACACTCAACAACAAAACAATGAGCCTACAAGTCTTCTCAGTCCTACTTCTTATTCAGCCAATCGCTAAGACAAACAAGTTTGTTTATATTTACAGGAGATAATTCTGCTCGCTTCTTATTTACAATGTCACCAAAAAGTGAGAACGGGCGTTCACATGGCACTGTGGTATCCGGTGTGGCAAGGTGTTTATGTGCTAGATAGGCTAAACATTTGTATGCTCCTTTGTGCTTCAACTTGTAGATTTTTTACAGAGCAAATCTCTGTAATAAAAAATAATATAAAGTGAGCACTGAACACTTTTTATTCTGTGATGTAATTGAAATCAATATATTTGAAAAGGTAGAAAAACATTCGAAAATATTTTAATACATTTAAATTGGTATTCTATCATTGTTTAACAGTGCGATTAAAACTGCAATTAATTGCTACTTTTTTTTTTAAATCTCGCAATTAACTGCAATTTATTTTAATCGTTTGACAGCCCTAATAAGAATCCATTTTGAATAGCTGCCCCTTTAGAGCAGCGTACTCCACCCGGAAAGCAGTCAGCACAGAGGCTGAGAATATAGTCAAAAGGCAGGGCCGGTGCAAGGAAGTTTCGCGCCCTAGGCGAAACTTCCTTGCACCACCCCTGCACACACACCTCCAGCTAATGCTGCCCCCCTGACAGTCCCCCCCGCCCACAGAAGCTGAGCGGGGAGCCGGGAGGCCGCGGCTGCCTCCCCACAAATCCTGGCGTCCTAGGCGGCCGCCTAGGGTCGCCTAGTGATAGCGCCGGCCCTGTCAAAAGGGCCTAATCGTATTTCCACTGCAGACAATGGGAATCTTGCAAATGACTGAAATGGGAGCAAGGCTGGATGAAATTTTTTGTTGCAGTCAGGGGAATCTGACTTCTGCTTCCTTCAGGAATTATTGTCCTCTGTGTTTAGTCTGTATCCATCATGGTAAATGACAGATGTGAAGTCTGCCAGCCTTACAAATCGTACTCACTTGGAAGGTGATAATTTCTAAAAATGTGTTGCCCCAGCGACCGTGACATACCTGGGCTTGCTGCACTTTGCCAAGTGGGCAGAAGAAGCTTCTTTGCAGCCAGCACTTTAACTCCTGATGCTAAGAAACAATAATCTTTCATTGTTTTTCTGTTCGTTTGTTTTTTTAAATTCAAGTGGCTGGTGTCTCCAAGTGCGACTGCCTCAAGGTGATACTGGAAATCTTGCTGCAGGGCTAGGTTAATTCTTATGAAAACTTCCTTCCAAAATAGACTGTCCTTAGAGCATCCCTATGAGTAATGGTGCCTTTGCTAGTATGACATTGCCAGAAGCCATCTCTTGTAACTATATGCATCTTAAATTGACTAGTAGGGGTGCGGGACAATATACTCTACATACTGCCTTATTTTAGATTAGATTTCTCTTGACCTTATGTTGCTCTTCTACTCGCATCATGAATGAAGTCAGCAGCACTGCTTTGGGAATTGGGTGTGTTCCTTAACTGGCAGCTGGTTCTGCAGCAGAAAAACACAAAATATTAGAGGTGATCGCTGTTCTTTATTCATTTATTGGACACAAACTTAACTGTCTATTCATGGTCACTGGGCAACTCAGGCCCCATTATAGAGAATCATTTCCCGCTATCCCAGGTTGGTAGTAATCCGAAATAATTTCAGTCTAAATGCTATGAAAGAGTTGTTCCCCTCAGGCTAATTCATAGGGGACAAATGTCTATCAGAAATTCTGCCAGAACCACCTCAAATGACCTTAACTGGCCTCCTGGTTGGCAGTTCTGACTGAATAGACATAAAGACCGAACTAATCTCTCACTCCTTGAGGTCATTCAGCTCAGGGCATAGCACATTAAGGAGGAAGCATGGGGAAGCCTACACCACCAGTGCCCGGGCTGTACTTTTTCTGTGAAGGACTTCGTTCTCTCATGTCATCTCTTCACATCTTTCGGCACCGCTACATTCACTCAAACCACATACAACAGATGCTAGTCGCATCACTTCATTCATTTCTGTAAGGCACTCAGATGCCACAGTGATGAGGGCAATATAAAAGCCTGAACAGAATAGAAGAAAACTCAGAAAAACCCTTATGCCCATTCCTCACTATACACCCAGTCCTGCTGATTTCAATAGGGCTACTCCTATAGAAAGATGCTATTCACTGCATGCTAGGCACAATTGGGCCCTTAAAAACAGATGTAATTATAATTAATTAGCTCTCTTGGGAAGTGGTAGAAGAAAGACAGAGAGCTTCTTTTAAAAAAAAAACCACAGATTTTGACATCACTGTTTTACACCAGTGTAAGTGGTCTTCAGTGGCTTTACTCCTGATTTACACTGATTTTAGTGAGATCAGAATCAGATTCAAGTACTGCAGATTAACAGTGGCATTATATTGTTAAATGCCCATTTTAGGATGACTGGTTTACAGGAGTTTAAAAGAAGCCCAGTTTAAATATACATTCGATTTCATTCAAAATGCTATTGCATCCTTTGTCAGTCTCCTTTGATGTGGGACAAAGCAGGAGCTCTGACCCATCAAAGCAAGCTCCTTAGCACATGCTTGACTATAAGTGCAATAAGGAACATATGGAAAATCTTGCTAAGGTTGTTGTCCCCAGTCCTTTCAAAGGCAAGAGGCTGTAAACTTGCTGGCACTAAAACAAGATGTTATGTGAGTTTATTTCCATAAAGCTGTAAAAATGACATCAAGCAGTCCAATAATGCCATCAAAGCCATAGAATTCTTTTTTTTTTTTTTTTTCAGATATTTACAAATTCCACAATGGCTGTAAAGGTTTCCAACATCATTTATGTTAGATGGGGACACTGATAAAAGAAAACATATGAACCCATTTATGGTATTTTACAACCAAGATTTCCATGTATATTGCCTTTCTGTTCATTATATATGGCTCTCTACACGAGGCTTTCCAGTAAATCCATAATGGAAAGCTGCTGGTAAATAAGAACTTAGATGATGAGGACCAATAAAAGCAATAGATTTTAGGATTTATTTAAAATGGGACGGGGAAGAAATATTTATATCAGTTTCAACAGTAAGTACAAGATCCAAGCAGGAGACACTAACAGTCAAGGTGAAAGGGAAGGGAGATGAAAGTAAAGAATATTAACACTACAGTAGCACATTGCAGAGTTTGCAGAGGTAAAGAATAAGTGGCCCCCACAAAAAAGTCCCAGTAGCGTTGCAAAGTAAGGAATAATGGGCAAGATCTTCAGCATGTGTAAAGCCGCCTTGAATTGTGCACATGATTTGCTGGATTGTGGGTTTGAAAACAAGATTGTAACACGATTAACACACACAAATTTAGCATGCACCTGCAGCACAGTTGACATCTAAGGCCGGATACTCAGCTGGTGTGTATTAACATACCTCCACAGAAGTCAATGGTGTTAGGCTGCCTGGTTTACACCAGCTGAGGAACTAGCCTAAAATGGTTCCTTCCATCTGGCCACATGAGCACTAGAGGGTGAGCCTGATTACATGGCAGGTTCCATGCTGTTAAATTTTGGATGAGTTGAAATCTGGTAACATTTTTCAATCTAGCTAGCAGGCTTTAGCAATAACTTAGCCAAGACATAAAGAATGATAGACCAGATACTCATCAAGGGAAGGTTACAAACAAAGGTGTATTGTTTCAGAGATATTTATGGACTTCACATACCAGTATCCTTCCAAATACCATGTAGCTTTGCTCTCCAAAATACTATTTGAATGTCCTGCTATAGAAGTTCTCAGTTGGGACCCAAAGTGACCATCTGCTGAGCTCTCGGCCTCTGAACCTCCAGCCCCTTTATGATGTCTCAGGTTGGGCACACAAAAATGGAGGAAGCTAGACGCAGTAGTCGCTTTTGAAAATGTAGGCCACTAGAAATAAAGTTTAGAATACACATTTTGTGCCTGGTATTTATAGGTATTTTTCTAGGTTGTTCACTTAGATCTGTCCATTAAAATGCTCTGGATACAAACCGTCACTCCTGGCTCAACATACACTGTAGTGTTTTGCCTGTCTTGAGCTGGAAACTGAAAGATGGCCCCAGTCTCAAAGTCCAGATCTGAATTTCAAACTCCCTAAAGTCCAGGGGCATTCAATCCTACCTGTTGGTTCGATCCATTATAAAAATAGGGGTTGTTATAGAGATAGGGACTATTTGCTGAGTTTGGCTCCGGATTAGGTGCTTCATATCCAGGGTTTTCATTGTGGCTTATCTCCAGTACTCACAAGGCCTGGCTTTCAGAGATGGTAAGCATCTGCGACTCCCATGGAAGGCAATGGGAGATGCAGGCGCTCAACAACATTGAAAATCAGGCCCACCGTACATAGATTGAAATGTTGTCAGCGTCTAGCTCCCCACTGGCTTCCATCCGCATCCTTTGCTGAAGCATGATGTTCACATTTCCACTCTCAGCAAGAGAAGAACACTGTCCCAAAGCTGTGCTAGATCAAGACTTGGATACTGTCACAGGGCAACCTGGGTCCTTAAGGGAGTTCAAACTCAGCTGTGCCAGGCTGACCTCCAATCCCTAGGTGACAGGAGCATGGGACTCAGAACCAAGCCTGCTGGGGATATAAGGGCAGGGTGCATTCAGATAGGAAGGTTGCTGGGAAAAGGGTAGGTGGATACTTTCTAGAGCAGTCAAGTAGAAGCCCTGGGAAAGAGACCTGTCAGGAGCCTTTTGGGTGAGTAGGCCTAGCTAGCAGGACTACAAAGCACTGTGAGCCTGGAGAGAGGGCTAGAAGGGAGACGAAGCCATGATAAAGGACTGGAAAGAGTTTTGAGCCAGGATGGAGGATTGTATGGCTTCTGAAGACCACTATAAACTGCAAAGAACTAACTGAGCTTAGGGAAGAGGGCTTGGGAGGCCTTGGGTGTTTTATGGTAACAAACCACAGCCAGAAAAGCAGTACTGTGAAGACATTAGATCTGGTCACTTCCTTATGAGTTTGAAGACAAACGGAGGAAGGAAATGGGCCCAAAGGCAGGTAGGGTAAGTCCCTAATACCACCAGGTTCTATATATTGCTGCCTAGAGCTAAAAAAAATTATGACTTATGCTGCTGCTAACAGTGGGAGGAATGGTAGAGCACATGGAAGCTCTGGCTTTAGAAATCAACCTGCAGTCCAAACAGCTCAAGTCTCTTAACAGCAGGAATGAATCTAAGGCTACGTCCACACTACCCGCCCAATTTGGCAGGTAGCGATCGATGTTCTGGGATCAATTTATCGTGTCTCGTCTAGACGCGATAAATCGATCCCAGAGCCGCTCCCCGTCGACACCAGAACTCCAGCTCCGTGCGAGGAGTAAGCGGAGTCGACGGGGGAGCCTGCCTGCTGCCGTGTGGACCACGGTAAGTACTTTTAAAAATCGATCTAAGATATTCGACTTCAGCTACGTTATTCATGTAGCTGAAGTTGCGTATCTTAGATCGACACCCCCACCCCCCACCCCCCAGTGTGGACCAGGCCTTGGATAACAAAGTTGTACTGGGTCCAAAGATGATGTGGGTTGGTTACCTCCTGGAAGCAACCAGAATGGCACCTATACATGCAATACAACAATCTGTGGGACTCTTAGAAGCAATGTACCTACTATGGTTAAAAGAAAAGGGTTATGCCCAAAAATACCATTACCATTGGAGTATAGGAGAACTCCTACTGTGTTAGCTAATCAAGCCTACTGCTTGCAAAAATATTACCCACAAGCAATATTGTCTGCGAGTGGAAACCTTTCCTAACAAAGGGAGCATGGCTTAAAGGATTGTAGTAATGGGGAAACATCCTCTAACAGCTGGGTCACCAGTTTGAACCCAGCCCGTGTTAGTAGAGAGGGGAAGCTATTACCAGCTACTACCAGCCTAACTGGCTTATGTGAACCGAGCTAGCTGAACCAGTGGTTGAAGGAGAAGTGGTTGAAGGAGAAGCCCTGCTGAGTGGAGTGACGAGTCCTTGTAAGTTGTCCATACTAGCACTGTTCTAAACCATTTCAACTGCATGCCCACTGGCCATCCATTGCGCCGCTCCTAGAAGCAGCATGTTCTGGGACACTTTGAAAGGCCACTGGTTAACTGTGGATGGCTAGTTGAATTGTTTCAGCTAGTCGGTACCCAAATTCTCATTAAAAGTTATACTGAAACAATGTCCAAATGGTCTTTAGCCCTGCTGAAGCATCATCTGCTTCAAATACTACAGTTCCCCCTGCAAACTGTTTGGATCACTTCTCTGTGCAGATGTAAGGTGCTTTACAATTGTAGGAGGGGGAACAAACTTGACTTAGCGTGATACGCTTCCACAATGTAGACCAGCCATTAGACATGCAGTCTCCCAGGTTTGAGGCACACGGCAGAGAAATGCACACCATAGCTGTTGTGTGGTTAAAAAAGGAGGCTTTGATCTCTAGGCCTGATGCTCTAACACCTTTGACATGTGCTATATTTTTACAGAGCTTTTTATTTGCCTTTTATGTTATGTCAGGCACCTGAGGCATTAGCTGATGGCTAGATGCCAGATACACGTAATTATCATTATTACTATTTATTCCGAAAGGAGTTATTTTCTTGTTGACGGCTGAAGAAACATTGCCCAAGGCACAGACTGATCACAGGACAGCCACAACATGAAGTCACTGTTAATCAGGGATAAAAATTCCACACACCCTGGAGTTCCATGATTTACCAGGGAATGGTTAGAGCTAAAGAAACCAACCGCGTCAACACTGAATCGTAGCTGACTTACGACTCAGACACTGAGGAGTGAAAGCTATTCAGGGGACTGAGCCTCCCGCTATGTTCAGTTGGACTTGTAATGAATGAATTCAATGGGGTTTTGAGAAAACAAATAGAATTCTATAGCAATTATTGTAAAAAAAAATCTATATTTAATGGAGAATGAGGGCTAGATGGCACTTACAGTAAGGCTCCTTTACATCACTCTGGCAGTTTAAAAGGACCTTAAAATAGCTAAATAGTCCCTTTACATTACCAGTGTGGTGTAAAGAGGATTAAGAATCAGGCCCTGAGCCGCTATCTGTAGAATTCTTTAAAGCACCCAATGGAATACAGAATTCTATCCTTACAGACGGGCTTCTGTGATGAACTGGGGCTTTGTCTGTACAACTTGTTAATTCTGGTTGATATTGTGACGTTGTATTAAAAAAACCTGCTGTATCGCAAATGCCTACACGTGTATGGATCCACCATTGCTGACAGGTCCTGTGGCATCAACGCACCAGGCAGATACAATGGGGTGATGCTTAGGACTCAGGGAAGCTACTCAGGGGAGAATACCTGGACAATGGGTGAGCTGCTTCTCCAGCAAACCAGCTTTAACTTAACTCCCTGAAGGGAGCAATGGAAAGTTACTCAAATGACAGAATGAAGGAAGCCAGGGGGGTTGAAATAGCAAACCAAAGAAGAAGCCTGGGGCATAGGGTGACCAGACAGCAAATGTGAAAAATCAGGACAGGGGGTGGGGGGTAATAGGAGCCTATATAAGAAAAAGACTCAAAAATCGGGACATCTGGTCACCCTACCAGGGCAGGAGAAAGTGAGGTCACAGCAGCTGGGTAAGGGGCTCTAGGAGGGAGAGATCACCCCAGTGCGTAACAGCCTGCATTGGGCATTGGACGGTTTACCTGCCTTCCTGGATACCGATGACCCCGAAGGATTTCCAAGGGAAAGATGAGATAGAAAGGCATGTGTGTAATATTTGTTTTTGTATGATCTGTACTTCACCTGATTAAGTGTGAGAGCATAAAGGTGTTAGACTCTGTTCAAAGCGTGTGTGAGAGAGAGAGAGAAAGAGAGAGAGAGAGTTGACTCCTGCTTGCCCCTGAGATTTAAACTGTAAACTAGAAGCTTCGCATCTTTAGGGTGGAGTTCTGGGAGCGAGAGAGTGTGTTTATGTAACTGTAGTGGCTTGAGGGGGTCAGTGCTTCATAGGGCTTTTCTGTAAAGGGGAAGCAGACTGGGAGTCGGAGCTCAAAATGTTACCAGAGATGTGAAGAGAGAAGCCAAGGCTGCAACTGGAGGCTCCAGAAGCTTGAAACATGGGCGGAGGGGGAATTCAGAACAGCAGAGACTGAGACTCCACTCACAACAGTCCTAGTGGGTGGCCAGCAGGGGGTGCGTGCTTGAATCTGTGACCCTTTATCTAGCCTGATTACAAATAAAATAGAAAAACTATAGTGCTCTCGTAATAGGCTTGGCAGAACTTGACACATATCATTTTGTTGCATTATGTGTTTTAAATGTTTTTTAATTTTTTTGTACGTATGGGGGGGTATCAGACAATAGTTAAATGACAGATGTTGAGATTCAAAAAGTTAAACTTTCTGTAACCATTAAAACACAAATTGACAACATCAGGTGTCAAAACACACAAAGTAAATATCCTTAAATTAAACTAAGTTCTCAAGCAGGTGCAGTAAGAAAAATGCTATCTGCAGGGGTGAAAGTAAGGGGGTACGGGCCGGTATGATGTACCGGTAAAAGGTAGCCACCGGTACCGGTCCATACCGCTGATTTTAAAGCACTGCCGCATCAGCGCTTTAACGTTGTGGTCCCTTTTTCGCCCCTGATCAGCGGCCCTGCCTACCAGCCTACCAGCAGGGCCGCCAATGGGGGGGTGCAGAAGGGGCAGCGACGACCTGACAGGGCCGCCGATGGGGAGCGCAAAAGGGGCATCGCTTTAATGTCGCTACCCCTTTTGCCCCCCGGC
The DNA here is from genome assembly GCA_033296515.1 of Macrochelys suwanniensis. Classification (NCBI taxonomy): domain Eukaryota; kingdom Metazoa; phylum Chordata; order Testudines; family Chelydridae; genus Macrochelys; species Macrochelys suwanniensis. Next base: position 19,344,628 of record CM065779.1, on the reverse strand, counting down.
TGCTGATGGGGGGGAGGGAGAGGAAGTAGCTGCCCCGGGGCCGTGATTTAAAAGGGCCTGGGTCTCCGGCCACCACTGCCGCCAGTCAGAGCCCTGGGCCCTTTAAATCGCCGCTGGAGCCCTGGGCGGCATGGGCCAGGGAGCGCAGATGGACTGGCTGGGGGATGCTGACCCCCCCAACCCTGCCCCTTCCACCCAAGGCTCCACCCCTTTGGGGGGGGAGGGCAGAGCGGCCCCGTACCAGTAAGAGCTGCATTTTACTTTCACCCCGGCTATCTGTTAATTTCAGTCATCAGTGGAAATATTTATTGTCAGCTTGTGTGTATGTGTGTAGGCTTGGAAGGGTTAGATTTCTATCACATTTTAAAGCCCGGTCTCCCTCTTTATGCCTACAATTTGTGTGCAATGATGTCATTTAGGAGTTCAATTACGGTAGTTACGCCGTCCAGTAACTAAGGGTGGGGTTTTCAAAAGTGCTCAACATTGGCCTGAAGGCTCCCAGTGACTTCACTGAGAGCAGAGTTTGCTCAACATTGAGCACTTCTGAAATTCCACTCTAGGTGTTCACTTGTATCAGCTGTGCCCATAAATATTCGGAGTCACAACCAGGCTTCAGGTGGGGAAGGAAGGTTCCACGGCTTCCTACCTTCTCCCTGGCCCGATCCCCGGCTTTACAGCAGCCACACTACTCCCTCTGGCTCCCACTCTCACCTCAGCCCTCCCCCAGCCCAGCTGGAGCTGCCCAGATTTCTCTTACAGGGGTGCTAGCCACCCCTGCCACCTAGTTCTGCTGTCCCTGGTCACAACTGCAATTATTTGCAACACTGTGGGTGCTAAAAGGGAGACTGGATTGAGGCTGTGCTGAAAATCGGACCCAATATAGTCAGAAAATGAATCCTGGGAAAGCTGTAGTTGAACCTATGTTGACGCAACTCATTCCAGACTTGGAAAAGAGAAAGATAAGAGAATTAAAGGCTCAAGAGTGGTATTAGACATAAAATGCCAGAGTAATCAAGAAAGGGAACGTTACCCACAATCGGTAAAGCAAAGTTATACCCTGTAAGTGACGGAGGGCAATAGCTCCAAGGAGTAGCAATGAGCTTCGCACAGCTAATTTTCTGTAGGAAAGAAACAGAACTGACCCCTCATCTTCCTATGGCCAACCTGCCGTAAAGCCCCCACGTTCGCCAGGCTGTCTTTCCAAGGGAATGCCAGGCGCTGCTCATTGCTGAAGTTACTTGGGATCATCGGCCTACAGAGACAATATCTGAACGGCTTTCAGAAACGCTGACACTGTCATTTCTGTGAGCTGGTCCTGAGCCAAATGACAGGTCCTGTTACTTCACCTACTCCTCCTGAACCTAGATAGCGAGACTGCAATGTCATGGTCTTCGAGCTACTTCCTCTTTAAGTCTGCCACTCACTTCACGTAGCTGAGTTACTAGCAAAAAGCGGGGTTGTATTAAAAACAGCTATTTTTATATTACAGCCGTACCTAAAATACTAGCTGAAATCAGGGCCAGCTGTAGTAAGAGTCCTTTCCCTCACTAAATCACCATCTCAATAGACAAGACAAAGGGAGAGAAGAGGTATTTTCCTTGTTTTACAGATTGCCCTGTTTTGGATAAATCCAGGTACTTGCCCGAGATTACACAGGAAGTCTGTGGCAGAGCAGTGCCTTGAATCCCCATGACCAGAATACCAATGTGTTGCCTTAACCACAAAGTCGTCCCTTTTCCCTATGCTGGAAGCAGCTAAACACCTTTAATGCCCGTTCGCTTCAAGGTAAAGCGGCTCGGTACCTTTTCAAGAGGTAGGGAGCCCCCTGTAGAATTGCATCTTAAAATGTAAGACCACAGCTTCAGGAGGCAGGGCTGCAGGTAGTTCACATGCAGAGGTGGATTAGGGGGTTGTGGGGCCCTGGGCCAGAGCAAGTGGGGGCCCCTCCTGGCTGCAGTTCCTTGTCCCCCCTCCCCCACAGAACTCCTGCTGGGGAAATGGGGTTTGGGTGCAGGGGCTTCCCTCCCTCTCCCCCCCCCCCCCCGCCCGGTACACGTCGGGGAGCTGGCTCAGGGTGCGGGGGCTTCCCTTGCTCCCCAGCAGGAGTGCCAGGAAGAGCGAGTTAGGGTATGGGGCACCCGTTTTCTGGGGCCCCCCAATTGGCCAGAGACCCTGGGCACGGGCCCCGTTGGCCCAGTGGCTAATCCGCCACTGCTCACATGTGTCACTGGTGTATAAACTTCGTTGTCTGGCAATGATTTCAATCTCCAATACTTTGCCTCATGGACTCTTCTGGTTGTAATGGTTAGCAGCAGCAGCCAGGGTAAAACTCAGTTTTCTACATCCGTGGTTCTCAACCAGGGGTATGTGTACATCAGCTCATCTAGATATTTGCCTAGTTTTACAACAGGCTCCATAAAAAGCACTAGCAAAGTCAGTACAAACTAAAATTTCATACTGACAATGACTTGTTTATATTGCTCTATATACTATACACTGAAATGTACGTACAATATTTATATTCCGTGGTAAAAATGAGGAAGTAAGCAGTTTTTCAGTATTAGTGTGCTGTGACACATTTGTGTGTTTGTCTGATTTTGTAAGCAAGTACTTTTCAAGTCAGTTAAAATGTGGGGGTACACAAGACAAATCAAACTCCTGAAAGGGGGACAGCGGTCTGGAAAAATTGAGAGCCACTGCTCTACTTCTTATAAAAGCAATTTTTTAGCTAACTAAAATGATGATCTTACAGGTAAAACTGTAGTAGTCATGTACTCCTTAAATCACAACAGCAGGGTGTGTATGGGAAGGTAATGGTAGCAACAGGCCGACATCACATAAAAGTGTTATGAATAGAACGAAAAGCAACTCACCCTAATATAGACACATTTGGTTTCCTGAACACTGTTAATGGCTGCCTAATGCTGTAACTCAAGACTTGAGAGGATGCTGCTCATGCAGAACATAGGACACAGGCAGCAGGATTACATTTCATGGTGTAATAAAAGCATGGGGGAGCTTAAGATTGTGGGTTTTAAGTGTATTGTGACCAGAGTATATTGCCCTTTGAGGGGAAATGTGCTACAGCTAGAGTGCTCCGTCTTCCTTAGAATAAACCAATCCCTAGAACGTGGCGTTTGGAGCTGCCTGGCTGTACTTCGTAGCTGGGTGGGCTCCAGGCGGTGAGGATGAGTGTGTTTTCTTGCTGCAGCATATCCATCTCTACCTCTTCAAGCCTTTCTTGGGAAAATCAACCCTCTCTCCTGTTGTGTTCATGCAGCAGGCACCAATGCACCACACGAGCGTTCTTCTGAGTGGCATGGGTGGCACTTCGGCCGCAGAGTGAATGTTAAAGGGGGATTTTGGGGTGGAGGGGATCGCTTCGGCTATTGGGCTCCTGAGCCATCTCTCTAAGGCGCGCGTCAGATGAGGCTGTAACTTTACAATCTACCTTGTCAAAGGGGCAGCAGGTAGCTGCATGGCCCGAGGACAGCTGAGTCCCACTTCCTACCCTGCCCTCCCCTCCTCTTTTGCTGATGGTGAAGCTCTGTACTCCTCTTATCCTGGAGCAGCTCACTTTACCACACAGCCTGCCAGTTACTCTGCCCAATAAGTGAGTTGGGAGAGGAATTTGCATGCACCCCTTCACCTCCGTTCACTCACTAGCCCACAGCAGGCAGTACTGGATGAGTAGCTTTTGCTTTTCCCATAACAGCCAGTCATAAACTTAGCAGGGATGGGGGCGGGGGGAGGGGGGAGTTCACCTTACTTTCTCATGCTTCCCTAGGCAGCTGAGTGAGGTCCAGTTGATATGGTTACTTCCACCTTTTCATGTTTCTCTGAATGTATAAATATCGTCCCACTGTATGTTCCATTCTATGCATCCGACGAAGCGGACTGTAGCCCACGAAAGCTTATGCTCAGATAAATGTATTCGTCTCTAAGGTGCCACAAGTACTCCTGGGTTTTTTTTTTGCTGACACAGACTAACACGGCTGCTACTCTGAAACCTGAGTAAGGTGTGTGGCAATTTAGTCTGAACAAGGCAGTGCTTCCTCAAGCTGTGGGCTCAGTCATTGCCTACTGAAGTGCACATAAAGGCCCCAGTCCAGCATTTTTCAAAAGCATCCAGGGGACTTAAAATCCTAAGTCACTTGCACAGGTGCTGGAACTAGGGGTGCTGCCGTCCCCCCTGGCTTGAAATGGTTTCCATCATATAGAGGGTTTGCAGTTTGGTGCAATGGCTCTCAGTTCCCCCACGACACAAATTGTTCCAGCGCTGGTGATCACTTGTCCACTTCTGGAAATCTTACCCTTACGCTTGAAGTCAGTGGAACTACTAACTTACCATGGTTAAAGCTAACCGTATGCTTCCAGCTTTGCTGGCTTGGTGCATTAATACAGCCCTACCTCACTCGCTGTACAGTACATTGCCTTGGGAAGTAGAAAACCCCTGTGCCCTTAGCACAACGTGTTCCACGATAACGTTATATGCCCAGCACCTGGAGTTTTCAGTAGCACAATGTCGACATTCACTGGGTGCAGATCTTGTGTCGGCGATAAGGCCAGCGTGGCGTCTAAGCAAATTGTTCTAAGTTATGGCATCTTTTTCTTTTAAAGTAACCTAGGAAATTTCATGAACAAATCGACGCTAAGACTGCATGGTTAGGCATTCAAGTGAGCAATGTCAATGTTAAGTGTGCACTTACATTTCGAACTCTGCCGCCGGGTATGGATTATGATGCTGTCCTATACACATGATCACACACTGCTCAGATATGACAAACATTCTGTATACCCCTGCAACGCTGCAAGAGGAACAGTGAATGAGGCTACAGAGCTCCATTTGATTCACCTCTCAGTTCTAGACCTTACGTTTGTTATCTTTGACCAGGGTACAAAATGTATCACACGGGAGTAGAAGATTCTGCATGTGCATAAAGGGTTGCAGGGGGAAAAGGATTAACATTACATTGTATCTGTGTGAGGAACAGCATGTAGCTGTGCCCTTGGAAATTGTAATCTACTGCCTGTTCCTGCTACATGCCACTCTGCTCCTGAGAACCGCTGAGCACTTTTCAGAGCTCAGGAAAATCACTGGGACTTGTGATAAAGCACCAGAGATGGGGTATATAATGTAGACACAAAGGGGCAGCATTTAAGTTACACCTGCGTTCCTGAGCAAGAATTTCCTGACATTTGAGTGCTTCACTGCAACACAGGAGTTCAAAAACACTGAGCGTTGCCCTAACGTTGAAGTTGGTGGTAAAACAATCTTCTCTTTAGGGTGGGAGCCACATAGGGGCTTTCATTGGCATTGCAACACTGATGGTCACAGGACTTAGACTTTTACTCACAGTAACAACAGGGCAATGCACTGAAACCAAGTGCCTAAACTCCCTGTACAATGGATGGGGAGGTGCCTTAGAATGTGGTCCAGCTGCCTAGGTGGGGAGCTGCCTAAACTAGCCAATGGGAGATGCTGACAGGAGAGGTGTGTTGCAGGTAAGGGGAGGGGCTTAAGTCCTAGCTCTGCTTAGTGATCCACAAACAGCGGCATGTTGGGCTTAGACACCTCTGGTGGGAATGAGTTAGGTGCCTGCTTTGCTCCACACAAAAACATCTGGAGGTGGGGGTTGTGCTTCTGCTGCCAAACTTACAACTTTTGGCCTAGTTAGAGCACTTGCCTAGACTCAGATTCAACCCACCCCTGCTGTCTGCTAGTGGATGAGAAAGGATTTGAACCGGTGTCTCCCACCCGTCAGAGGGCTCTAACCACTGAGCTATGGGATATTCTGATGTGCAGCTTCATCCATCTTTCCTGCGGAAGTTGTTCGATTGTGGATAAATAGGGAGAGTGATTGGAGCGGGGGGACTGGACCTTGGGTCTCTCACCTCACCTGACCACTGGACTGTGGAGTCATTTACCCCTGCCCCGAGCCCCATGACTAGATAAGTATTTATACATAGGGAACGGATCCAGTCCAGTAGATGGCCTCTGGATCAGGCCCTGCATGTAACTTGGGTGGCCGAACACCTGTCTTCCCCCAGTTTAGAATCGCTCGGGGGCTTAGGCAGGAGAGAGACATCTGAATGCCTGAAGGGACACATCAGCGTGCAGGCCCAGAGGCAGAAACACAGGCACCGGCTGAGTTTAGGCGCCTACAGGGTTTGGTGGGAGTTTTGTGGACCGTAGTGGAGCCAAAACTGGGTGTTAAGCACCTCACATACACATGTAGTCTGTCCTATATGCATCCGAAGAAGTGGGTATTCACCCACGAAAGCTTATGCTCCACTATGTCTGTTAGTCTATAAGGTGCCACAGGACTCTTTGTCAGTAGCGTAGCCAGGGGGGGAGCAGGGGGAGCGACCGCTCCCCCTGTGAGGAAAAGCGGCGCTAAGGCACCACCCGAGCCTCGCTGGGGCGGTGCTTTAAAAGGCCTGCGGCTCCTGCCACTGCGGGGAGCCGCAGGCCTTTTAAAGCGCCCCCTGCCCCCAGCCCTGCTGCCGGAGCTCCAGTGGCACTTTAAAGGGCCCGGGGCTCCGCAGCGGCTGGAGCCCCGGCCCTTTAAAGCGCCGCAGGGTGAGTACAGGGGGAGCGGGGAGGCGCCTTTTTATAGCGCCGCTCCCCCTGTGCTCAAGACCTGGCTACGCTACTGCCCTTTGTCTGTTCCTATAGTATCAGAGCCCCTCACGATTTTCAATTTCTTTATCCTTGGTAGTTCTGAGAGGCAGGGAAGTATTACTATGATCCTCACATTACTGATGTGAAACTGAGGCAGAGTGAGACTAAGTGACATGCCAAAGGTTACCCAAGAAGCACATGACAGAGCATGGAATTGAACCTGCTCTTCTGGGCTCCAGGCAATCCCCAGTCATTGGATAATGAGGCCAATGCTGAGCGCTCTTGAAAATCCCATCTAGTATTTTCTCCATGTGGCCTCTTTTGTAATGCTTTTAATATGTCTCCCTGATGAAGGCATGCTAAAACAAAACAACACCTCTCTTTAAAGGAGAGCTGACATGCTGTCTAAAATGTAATTGGTTTAAAAAACTGTTAGAGATTTCAAATCATGAACAGAACATACATGTCTAGGGCAAAATTACAAATAACAAGCAAAATGCTGCATTTATGCAACACTAAGAATGAGATTTTAATTGCTTATAACTTTAATAGATTTAATTCAGTTGCCGGGGAATGAGAATTTTAATTGCTTATTTTAATGTGTTTCATTCAGTTACTATGGTAACCTGCTCCTTTCACTATATGCATTGTAATAGGATCTTATGGGCTCACAAAATGAGGCAATGTGACATACAGGCTTACAATATAGAACACTAGCTATATTACTGTGTGTGTGTGTGTGTTATAGGTGAAGTAATAGAGACACATTGGTTAAGGCTGCCTAACATTTTCCATTATGTGGCCTACAGAGACGATGCTTGCTTATGTTAAATAGAAATTTGCTGAAATGTAAGTAGACAAGAGGTTTTTGGACTAAGGCCTAATAAGAAACCAGTGAAGTGAGACAATTCAGAGGCAAGTTAGAGATAAGTTAGGACATAACCCCAGGCCATGTGGTAAGCATGTTTTTGGTTTTAACAAGGGTTTTAGACATACTGAATGTTATCAGTATTGAGAGTTATTGGAATAACATGTACCCAGATGTTAATTAAGAAGACATTTCATGTTAAATAGCCAAGGAGAAAATAGTGGTAGTGGAAATATAGAGATGGTAAAAGTAGGCTAAATGCTAAATAATTAAGGGGTGTTATAAGTGATTATAAAAATGTAATATGCTAATTTTAGATTAGCTCACTCATCCATGATCAACGTACTGTTAGAGAAAGGATTATATGCCCATTCTTCTCACCCAGGGACAGAATACCCCTGCATGCACCATTTCATCTTAGAATGTGAGTATCAATGCAGTGTATGGTTATATTGTAATGTGCATTTGCTTTATTATTTTATTTAAAGTAAAGTATTTAATTCTCACACTCATGTCATTCTCAGTCCTCCACTCAATTAAATTGTCTCTAACTACTCTGCAGGCTCTAACCTAAAGAGTTCAGTTAGGTTCTGTTCCTTATCTTTAAACTATTAATTGGGAACACACAAATCAAGGTTAGAATTGCAAGGCTCTATTTTCATTTGCTGACAAACTTTAACTGCTCAAACTCATGATTTCTATGCTTTGCCTCTGGGTTAGGTCAGGGTTTGGGTCTTTCATGGGGGCAATCATGTTTGAGAATGAAGTTAGTTATGGTAATCTTATGAGTGTGTTTTAAATAAATACAACTATATAGTCTGAACATTTTCACGAATAACTTTTTTCTCATCAGGGGCTTGGAGTTGCCACTTGAAATTTAGTAGGGAAGAGATTGGGGTCAGAGATGCCCTTTGCTGTTTCTGAAAACTTATTCAGATTTGGCTAAATATAAGACACTGAAAATATCATTTGTGCATGCTCGGTAGGGTTTGCTTTTAATTTGCTGAATGTTCCACCTACATTGCCCAGTCTCTTGCATTACATGCATATAAAACATACAAGGCACAAACTCAGAGGTCACAAGCCAAACCGCTCCTTCCCTTATTTCACTTAAATGTCACCTGTCCTAGACAGCCACATTTTCCTGGCCTTTTGTGTGGTTGCTTGAAATCTGTTAGTCAGCTCTCAAGTGCACTGGATTTTATGGAATGTTACACATCGGTGGTGAATCTGGAACTGTCCAGGAGTGGCAAGGGAGAGTCCCCCCTCCAAATATTCTGGGGAATGTCCACTGAACTTGGAACCAGGGACCTTAAATTCAGGTCTCACCTCTAATGTACTTCATAGCCCTGATTACTGGCTAAGGTCGTACACATCTGCCTCTGAAGGTGGTCAAATATTAGTGCTCCCCTCTGGGCTATACATCACCTTGAGAGACTTGGCCTTTTTTGTCATACCTTGCCTTGTAATTAGATTGTAAGATCTTTGGGGCTGGCCAGCATTTTCTATGTGGTTACACAGTGCCTACCACACCCTGGCTCTGGTCCCTGACTGGGGTCACTAGCTCTTTCCACAATACAAGTAAATTATTAGCATTATTTGTATAACAGCAGAAGCTAGAAGCCCTAGCTGAGATCAGGACCCTATTATGCTAGGCACTGTACATACACACAGAAATGATGGTCTTAGCCCCAAAACAGCTTTTCATCTGAACTGACGAGAGCAGGGCTAGGAGAAAGAAAGTAGGAAACTACAGGCAGTGTTCGGCCCGGGACCTAGAAACACAATCACAATAGTGTCTCTGTCAGGAGGCCAGAGGTTGAATGGGCACTGTACTGCCTACTCTTGCTCCTTAGATATGCTTACTACAAAGGGGGTTAAAGCAGATTGAGGGTGCTGCTTTAAACAGACATTTTTGAACAAATGGAACTTCATAGAATCATAGAATATCAGGGTTGGAAGGGACCTTAGGAGGTCATCTAGTCCAACCCCCTGCTCAGAGCAGGACCAATCCCCAATTTTTGCCCCAGATCCCCAAATGGCCCCCTCAAGGATTGAACTCACAACCCTGGGTTTAGCAGGCCAATGCTCAAACCACTAAGCTATCCCTCCCCCCCACTTGACTTGGAACTTGACTTTCCAGCACTACCACTACACACTGTTTAAGAAAAGTGCCTTCACTTTCCCCTGAGTTTTTTTAGTAAGGCAAAGTTACAATAAAACATTAACATACATCATCCCTTACATATTCAGAATCAGTTTAATATTAAACAAACCTGGCTAAAGCTTCTGGCTTGCAGGCTGGGAAGGCTGCTTCCTCGGAGTACACGAAAAGAGTAACAATTTCTAAATACCTATCTTTTTTGGCACTTCTTTGTGACAGTCACACCTGACCCCTATAAGAGAGTGGTGGAATGCAGATGGATCAACCTTACACTAGTAAAGGCCTTCCCTCCCCCACCCCCATGAGCTGAAAAGGTTACCTCATGTTAACAAGGCCCACCTGAGTCCAATTAAGGGCTGTCTGTGACCTTTACAAACCCCTCTTCTGGTGAGAGGGGGAGGAGAAATGAGAAAGAAGCTGCACCAGGGAGAAAAGGCTGGTCTCTTTCCTATAGAGGAAGCAACCAAGCTAACTGCTGTTTGGTGAAGGAGTACCCAGAAGCCAGCATAATAAGGCAACACCAGGGGGGAGGGGTAGCTCAGTGGTTTGAGCATTGGCCTGCTAAACCCAGGGTTGTGAGTTCAGTCCTTGAGGGGACCACTTAGGAATCTGCGGCAAAAAAATCTGTCAGGGGACAGTACTTGGTCCTGCTAGTGAAGGCAGGGGACTGGACTCGATGACCTTTCAAGGTCCTTCCAGTTCCAGGAGATTGGCATATCTCCATTTATATTATAACACCCCAGAAAACAGGCAGGGAAAGGTATCCCCTTTGAGTTAGTATTTTTCAGCCAAACAAAAGAAACAACTTGGGCCTACTCTGAGGCCCACTTTGTAAATACTGAAAAATAAACCAGAGAGGAATTTAAAAACAAAACAAAAAAAACCCCAATAACTGATTTACTCCGGTCCCCCACTGGCAAAGGGAGAAATGTAGATGCCAATGAGGTGCATGGGTATGAAAGCTTTTCCATTACAGTCCATATATTATTATACCACAATTCCGTAAGAGAAGTCACATTTTTCCAAGGTGAAAGCCTTGCCGCTGACAATAAAATTAGTCAGTCATTCTATTAAAAATGTAGATCCTTCACTGCAGCGTTAACGTCAGGGGATCCTGAGGAAGTTGCCATTTTGTCATAAAATGAACCTCTAACTTCCTCCCATAACTGTTCATTTCCTAAACACAACCACCTGTGCAAGTATGTTCCCCTTTGATGTTCTCAAAAAAATCCTTTTCTTCAGTATAAAGCTCTCTCCCTTGGGTGGTGGACACAGTAGACCCAGCCTTCTCAACATTGGAGAAGTCTTGCAAACAGATGCAACTATGGATTTGAGCATCTCAAAGCAGTTGTTTACCACTATGCTTACTGATGGCACAGGAGTGAAGTAATCACTGCTCATGCTGTAATTTTTGGCTATTTAACTATTCCTTTTTGCATGCACATATACTCAGAACATTATAGAATGAGGGCACAGCAAACTTAACATCCATTTTTGTTGAAATTCCAAGAACTTGAGGCTATAGAATGTAGCCACTTGGGGGTGGTTTTTCACAGCTTATATGAATGAACTAAAACTTACTTCATAGGTCAGTCTATAGATTTCTGTTCAAAGACCGTAAGCCTAGCTGCCTCTGGTTGAAGGCCAGTGGCCTAGTTGTCATCAATGCCAAGGCCTTGGGTTTGAGCTAAACTTATCTTGAGCTTTAAGACATCTGTTTAAGAGTTGAAGGTTATTGAAAACCAAGATCTTAATTATTTTTAATGTAGAAAATGAGAGCCAGTCATATGCAATAATGCTACCATATTCTGAATAATTTAGCTTAGGCACATAGGCTAGCAGACATCTCATGCAATTCATACGAGAGCCATCTAAAAACACTGTTCAGAAGACAGGCCAAGTGACATGTGGTGTGAATATACAACACAGTGATAGGGGGAAAGGGAAATTATAGAAGTCAAGTCACCCAGTAGCCTAGCATACAGCAATAATCACAATCTAATACCATTAAACTGGCAGAAACTATAGTAAAGATGATATTGTTACAGTGCTAGGAAAGAATACCCAACTCCATCTAGAACATGTAGTAGTAGTCAGTTCCAGTGGTGATGCAGTGGTGTTAGTGGTAGGCTGACAGCAACTAGAATTAGACAAATTCATGGAGGATAGATCCATCACTGGCTATTAGCCAAGATGGCTAAGGATACAACCCCATGCTTGGGCATCCCTAAGCCTCTGACTGCCAGAAGCCGGGACTGGACAACAGGGGATGGATCACTCAATAATTGCCCTGTTCTATTCATTCCCTCTGAAGTACATGGCACTGGCCACTGGGCTAGATGGATCATTGGTCTGAGCCCACGACTGTTCTTATGCAATGGTGTACAAAGTCTAAAAACATTAAGAAAGTTACTCTTTGCTCAGTCTTAACTGATCTTGTTTTCTTTGGCAAAGGAGAAGCCAATCTATAATAGGAATTTTCTTAGTTGGGGGCAACAGAAAATTTTGCTTAGGTAGGTTGGTTTTCCCCTGTGATTAAAATCAGAACTTAGTTAAGCAAAGTCACTATGTAGAACCATTTTGGAAATCTTTTAAACAATTCTCTAGTACATTACAATTCATGAATCAAAACAGGTATCAAAATCTAGTTAGCTAGGCTCTTACTGGAGACCCAATCTATAAAAATCTAGCATATAAAGGACACTATTTTCCTTTAAAATTTTCAGAAAAGCCTTAAAACAGTCCATGTAGAAAAGTTTCAGACCAAGCCAGTGTTTCAGTATATAGAGCAGCTGATATAACTTTACTGAGAAGTCTTAGATTGCAGTAGATTTACACAAATAGAAATAACTGCTTTATTTTTATTCTGAACTGAAGCAAAACAGTAGGTTTAATAACCTTTAACAGAGATCGGGTTCAGAAAATATCTTGGATGTTGAGGCCTGCTGTAGAAAAAGCAAGACTTCAATAGACAGTATTTGTATCATACAGAATACACAATAAATTAATATCCACATGCAAGCTACCTACAGAAAGTTACATACACAATGTAAAAAAATACAGTACTTTTTTGTTCATTTAAAGTTAAGATTTTTCTGTACATTTTTAAAATTTACATTTTTTTAATACATTTTGTAAACTTTTGCATAAGTTTATAAAACTGAAAGCATATAACATTTAGGAACTTACATCACCATTCACATCTGCACATCATCCTAAAGATGTTTATTTCTACAAACGTTAAACTTTAGCTTGTTATTTTTTGCCCCTTCATTTTTACATTGGCACTACCACACGTTTACCGTTATTCTACAGAGTGAATTTCTTCATTTGCTAGCTGTCCATTTTTGAGTGAAATGCAATCATACTAATCTGTGTGCTTTAACAAAAATGCAAAAAAAATTCCCAAGTTTCTGCCATATCAACCACTATCAACTTCACATTTACCTGACATTTCTGCATAATACCAACTCTTCTTGCACTAACAGCTTTCACATAAGCATGCAAACCAGTCTGATTATGGATTTAGTCATTTGACAGTGGAAGAATACTGAAATCAACTACAAGGGTTAAATATTTAAAGGAATGTAGACTTATCAAATTTAACATGTTAATACTTCTAGTCTAATAGTATTAATTGAGATGTTCACACTAAAATTTTAAACATTGAAGTTCATATTATGAAATTCAGCATAAGCTTATCTGCATTAGTTTAAAATGAAAATGCTAAAATAAACCCTGGCACATACATACTAGACTATCATTCGTATGAATGGGTTTAAAGGTATTTAAGTCTATATTCCTCCCAAAATAGATCAGGCATACTCCTGATTAAACAAGGATTCCTGAAGTTTAAAAAGCAAAGATTTTAAAATCCTTAGAGTACACCATTAAAATATATAATTTTGGTTAAAATACTTCCTGCCCCAAAAGAAATGAGTACAATACAGCACATACAACCTCTTTTCTTAGAAGATTGTGTGTGTGCTCTAAAGCAGCTTCACCATTTGAAATACTAGCCCATTATGCTGTTAGACCGAATTCAGCAAGGTACTTGTCCACATGCATCATTTTACTCACAAGAGTAGCCTGCTTCAACAGGCCTATGGCTGTGTAAGTATTTTGCTGAATGGGCACCTAAATGGCTGTTTAAATCAGAATTCTAAAAAAAAGGCAGGCATTATAAGCACTTAGGTACTCCATGGCAACTCTTGCCTGGATACTACCTACTCATTTATTATTGCCAAGAAAACCTATGGTACATTTAAAAATTGTACTCTAGTGCAATCAAATTGCTAAGACTGACAGTTGAGAGCTTTCCACTTAGATGTAGGTGTGAGGTCAAAGAAGAAGTTGCCTTCTAGATCACTAGGAGAACTGCTAAGACTTTCTTCTCCACAGCTCATGTCTTCACAGGAGTCTTCACTAAAAGAGAAGGAAGTTATTTGTAATTTACTCAAGTCATGACAATTACGCAAGCAGCCATGAAGGTAGCAAAGTTGTTTGGGTTTTTTTGATCCCACATTTTCTTATGAAATATTTGGTTCCTATAAAGCGGTGTTTCCCAAACTTGGGATGCCGCTTGTCCAGGGAAAGCCTCTGGTGTGCCCGGCCGGTTTATTTACCTGCTGCGTCCACAGGTTTGGTGGATCGCGGCTCCCACTGGCCGCGGTTCGCTGTGCCCAGCCAATGGGGGCTGCGGGACGCGACATGTACTGGCCGCCCTTCCCGCAGCACCCAATGGCCAGGAACCGCAATCCGCCGAACCTGCAGACGCAGCAAGTAAATAAACCGTCCGGCTGCGCCAGGGGCTTTCCCTGGACAAGCGGCGTCCCAAGTTTGGGAAACACTGCTATAAAGGTATTGAGCTGCTATGGAATGTCAGGTGCCAATGAAATTCAAAAGCTCTTCATAATTCTAGTCCTACAGAATTTCATTCCACTGGCAAAGAGACTTCAAAAACATTAGAAAAAAAACAAAAAACTTGTATTACTAGTTACTGTGCTCCCAATGCTCAAATCACAGCATATTAGCAAGGGTTGGACCTAGTTTTTAATCCACTAGCACGATTATGCTGCCACTTATTAACCAACACAAACAGGTACTGTACGTCTTATCACTATGTTTATACTGTTGTGTGAAATGGCACTGCTACTAGTTCCTTTAAAATGTTTAGTATTGACAACCATCCAGGTTACTAAAGGTTTAATACCACTGCCATTTAAGTCAACAGGTGTAGAATCAGACTACTGAGCAAAGAACTCACCTAGTTAGGGACTATTGCATGAGGGAGTGGAGCTGGTAAAATGCAGCCCAGCAGGGGCCATCACTTCCACAAGCAACTACATGGACCCAAACCTGTGCAGGGGAACCCCACAAACTCTGGGGGCTCTAGGACACAGGTGGTGCCTCCCCCTGCATGTGGCCTTAGAGCCAAACTCCTCCAGAGACTCCAGCCAGTAGGAACAGTTGCAGAAGCAGCCAAACAGGGACCAGCAGACATTCATTCAGACGCCTTTCTACAATTTTGATTGGACTTCCTTTGCCCTGTGCTAATTGGCTGTTTGCTCCAACCCCATCCCTTCCTCTCCCTCAGTCTCTTCACCTCAGTTTCAATCCACATCTGCCCCTCTTACCTCCTACCCTGCTAACCCTCAATGTCCCTTTCCCTTTTCTTTTCATTTTGCTTATCCCTTTTTAAACTAAACACCCCCCAAAAAGTGTGGAACAAACATGAAATACGGCAACTGTTTCCAACAAGAGCTCAGCATTATCGGTTCCCTATGTTATACCTTTCCCCCCATGCTGTAGCTGTCTTGTCGATTTAGATTGTAAGTTCTTCAGAGCAGGGACTGCTTGCTACTGTGTTTGCACAATGGTGCTTCCTAGGCACTACTGCAACATGATTAAAATGAAACAAAAGTTGTCTTCTCGTGAAGGAAGGTTACACATTGTTTACAATGTAATAGGAAAATTGTTTTTCGATAATTTTGATAAGGAAGAGTTATATCAAACGTAGTTTTAATAGACAAACTACTTGCAAACATGTTTAAGCTTCCTTGTGATAAAGCTACTTCGCCTCAGCTATTTTCTTCTGATTTTGTTCAGAGATACCAACCTGCCATCTCATTTAAAAAAAAACAAAAAACACAAAAAAACCCCATCTGCTTTCCCCCCCCCTCACCTTTCCTTAAAATTTTAAAATTTGGTTCCCAAACACACTAACTTCTTAGCTACAGTCCTTTAAGAAACTGTTGAAACAAAAATTAACATGGACTAAAGTGACAAAAAATAGCCAACTAATAAAACTACTTGTTTATTGAACATTTGGGTTGCAGTCCTTAAAATTAAATTTCTGGGAGCTGCTAAGTCAGATCATGACACAGGACTTCAGCTGCTTGGGAAAATGGAGGTGATTTTCTAGTTACACAAGCAATATATAGCTTTGGAGATTTAAGTCAGTTTGGACTACAACCAGAAAGACTACACTTCCTTAAGAAACTGTTCATGCAAATAAGAACTACTGAATCAAATCTATTTTTGTGACTAAGTGTCACCACAATGCTTGCAGAAACTATCAAATCAATGAAAACCACCACCCTAGGAATGTTACTTACCTCTCACTTTCATTGAAACAGCCAACCTCTGGTATAGTTGGCAACTCAGGAACACTGCAGTAACTATTTTGTAGATTCTGGGCTGTACGTCTTGAAACAATCCAAACTAACTTCTTATGATCTGGTTTGCAACATTCAGGAGAAGAATAATCTGCTAGGCATTTTGAAACCAACTCTCGCCAGTAGAGTAAGTCACTATCACTTATCTTAAAAAGAAAGAAAAACCATCTAATTAGTTATACTGCAGACAGTCTAGAATGAGGCCTCCTCACCTTTACAACCAAGTTGCCATGTAAATCAAGTGATATGCTGCTCAAGTAATGGACTAAAAAGTCAGTCTTTCACCTTTCAGTTCCTTTAGCATGGCCAAAGAATCTTGTGCAATATAGTCTGAAGCTGACAGTTTAACTTAAAGGCAACATGAATTTTATTTGAAGACAGGTTTAAGCAAATGAGCCAGTTAGTCCCTGCCTCGTAACACACAATGCATGCCAGTATAACTCAAGACCCTGAATCTTAGGATTTTCACAAAGCAACAAAACAGTAGAATTATCTGTTATACTATTTAATGTGTATTAAGAACATTAAAATTGTATAGTATCAATGATTTTATGAAGGATGTCAGATAAAACTATTCAGAGCTAGGAAATATGAAATAATTTCTTCAGGGCTGGAAACACATCATTTCAGGTTAAATAAATCTGGGTAGATTTGTTTGTTGTAAAGTCTTGAATTTATTGTACACTTAAAGACAAGACAAAAGCACTCAGCTATATTAGTTTCATTAATGCTTTTAAGGCAGTTCCTTACACTAAAGATGTTTAATATAGAAAAAGTGAAAGAAGAAAAAATGTGGTCTATGTACCTGTTTAAGTGTCACGTTTAAGCCCCTTCCCATGTAAGAAGCAGGACAACTGGGGAGCTTCCTAGGATCCACATCTGGATAAGATGAAGAACTTAACGGGTTCTTCATCATGTAAGTATCCAATAAAACCCTATCAGATTGCTTCTTGGTAAACAAGAGAGCGCAAAGTGTAACCCATGTAATTTTGTCTTAGTGGTATGGTATGTTTTACATCTCAAGATACTAAGGGAAAGGATGCTGGTATTATCCAAAACTTACGGTTGTGTTCAGGATGCCCATGGTTGGGAAAGTGGTACTTCATTATTCAATGCTAAAGCCAACAGGTAAACAATCCATTTAAAATAGCTTACCTTTGAATGCTTTTGAACCCGCAGAACAATTTCAAACAGCTCAATGGATTTTAAAGTCTGAACTTCCAGAGTGAGAAGACACAAGGCCAATACGGATGGCTGGAAGTACAAAAAACACACTCAGCATACACAAATCAACATCCAGTTATGAATTACTAAGCAATACAATTTAAATGTACATACTTTTGCTTTAGAGAAGACTAATCGGCAGTTGCAAGCTTTCAGCTGTGCTTCCAATTTGTCAAGGTTCAGGACTTCTTTCCTACAAATAATAAAAGAGAACAACATTTGTACTCAGGTAAAAACTAAGATTAAAAGATGGCTATTTTTAAACTAATGTCAGAATTCAATTTAATGAGATTTCTAAAAAGGGGGGGGAAAAGGGTCTTATCACCATGACAGATCATTGCAGATACGGTATATGATATATAACTACACTTACCTTTCTGAGGTATGACAGAGTACAATAGTATGGTACAAGTGCAAAAAGGTTAAGGCAGTAGTAGCTTTAAATTCAAAGTGCAGTTTTTCCGAAATTATTTTTTCCATCCGTTTCAGGTCGGAAACAGTGCATTTACATTGGCTAATCCGGATGACATCATGAGTGGATGGAATATTGCAATCCTCTTCAATGACTTGGGCAGCCAGTTGAAAACAACAGACTCCAATGCAAGATAAATGCTTCGGTTTCACCTGAAAGAAAACACACACACACATTTATCAATTGTTACACCTGTGATGACCTAGTGACCCACAAGATGTTACAATGGAAGTACCATGTTTAAAAGCCACACAACCTTTACAGTTAAACATGAAGCATTTCATGTTTTAGGCTGCAAATTCTTTTGGGCAGAACTGTCATGTACATTCGTACAACACTCAGCTAAACAGGGATTTAGCCTGGTTGAGACCTCTAGGCACTACTACAATATAAACAAAGTAAAAGGTATAGACTGCATTTACTGGTACATGAGTCCTGTCTAAGCCAAATCCTATATGTATAAAATGCACTTTGTCACGGTAGTTTCACTAGAAAGGTACCAACAAAGTGCTGTCAGTATAACAAAAACAAAGTGTTAGGAGGAAAAAAAAATATTCACTAATGCAAATCCTGAAACGCACAACTTCCAGAGGCCATGGGGGTAACCAATTCCATAGCTGAGCACCGTCTACTAAGAATACTCCGGCAATGCACTCTTGAAGCAGTTCCACTGGACCATACATTAACAATACTACACCTAGATTGGCCATAGTTCTACACATTTCTCAATACTCTAAGATTAGTTTGCAATACTGTGACTCATCTTAATTGATGATTATAGCCTTTTAAGGCCAAGAACCTGTACCATATTTTTGGTTTACCTACAGTTGTTTATTATTAAAGAATCTTGATTATTTTTTGCCTTAGTTCAAAGCAAACCTCACGAATGTAAAACTAAACAGGAAGCGTGCATTTTCAACACAAGGATCTTTGTCATAATAGTACTTCTTCCCCACTCAAGATACCTTCATAAGAGCCAAGAATCTGTCCAGAATGTTGACAGCCAGGACAAATGTTTCAGTTGTAAATCCAAAAAAACTTGTCAGACTCCATAAATCTTCCACCTTGGCATTCCTTAGTCTTGGACATAAAGTGTTTTCATTCTGCAATGAAATGAGTAAAATCAGCATTTACCAACACGATATCATGCAATGTCATCTATCTTAGAAGTAGGCAAACAGATGGCAAATAGTCTCTTAAAAGAAGTACGTTGTGAAAACAGTGCGTTTTTTACCAAACAAGGGGTAAGTTATCCTACAGAGCCTCACAACAAACCCACAGTGTTTGGACTGAAGGCCAGACCTTCTAAGTCAACTTAGTGCAAAATCCAGTATAGCCATGTTTATAATATGCATTTGTTTTTAAAAGACAATTGTTACCAAAATATATATAAACAGAACAAGCCCTGACCTCAGAGTGTGGGCAAAGGCTGTAGAAAAATTCCTGTATTCAATGAGTTCCTTCTACTCTCCACCAGAATGCAAACGTTAAACCCGTTATAAGCCCTGCTTGTATTGATGGACCACTGCAGACATATGATTTGTAGGCATGTAGATAGGGGTGTCCCTGGGATAATACAGATTGCTCATCAAAATTCCTCTTTATAGTGTCCAGTTAAAGTATTCCATATTCAGCTGAAATTCAGAAAAGCTCACTGGGTCAGTTCTACGGAGTTCATTAAAATATTAAATTACATGGGATGACACTTCACATGTCTTTAGTTAAATGTATAGATGCCCATTTCCCTTAATTATCTGTCTCCACTGCCTAATTTGTCAAGATACCCCAAGTAGTTAAAACCCCAGTAATTATTTGTTGTTTGTACAGTGTTTTGAAGACAAAGCACTATGACTTAAGCATATCTCATTAAAATCTACAAGAATCCAACAATATTTTCTATACTTGAAGGCACACAATCAAGATAGAAACATGAATACATTAAAATAAGTTTCTTTACCTAAGCTATTAACTTCATATTGAAATCAGTGGGGCTCTGTACCTGCAGCTAAGGGGAGCAGACACAGAGCCTGACTGACTTCAGTGGGAGTCTGCCCAGATGGAGCTGTTTGATTAGGGCATTAGACTCCAACTCAGGAAAGCATCCCTAGAGCCCTGCAAATCTACAGATATCCGCAGACCATTTTTGCAGATCAGAGATCATATGTGGATATAAAACTCAACTTATTTTTTAACTAGTTCTTCCATTAATGAAAGTATCTAGTGGATTTAAGCATTGGAATTTAAAGATATATATTATGTGCCATGAACTACCTTTATTTTAATTAAAATACCTCCACAAAAACATAAAAAGGATGTTTATATAGAAAAAAAGATAATGGGATTTTTAAAAGACGTGTTTCTACTGGTATTCAGTTTCCTACAAGTTTGTTCCTATAAAACCTAAATTGTTTATTAAAATTTGAACTAACAGCATCCCTTTACTATTTAGTTTCGTGTACTGCAATTCCCTAGTGTAAAACTACAGCAGAGCTTTCGATATTTACACAGCTAGTTCTCATTGCAATGGATCAATCTCAGGAATAATTAACTCTTCCACCCCTAGAGCCAAAGCTCTCCTCCTGCCCCTCACCTCAGCAGTGCGCTCAATCAGGCTCAGCCCTTTCTCCCGAGGCTGAAACTTCCATTCTTGCTCCAAATGTAGATTTAACTGCTTGAACAGCCAGAAAGCTTCATTGCTCATTTGTTCTTCAGCCCCCAAATCCTTCATCTTAATAGGAAAACAAATCTCAGCATTTGGTAGCTTGCCATTGAATGAAAATTAGACAATGGGAGTCAGACAGGATTTACAGACTCAAATATCAGTGTGAAACATTCCAAGTCCAACTTTAGCAACACTTATTCCCCTTGTCTTGCCAATGAAACATTCTGTCTTTACCAGAGAAAAAGCATAGGGTGGTGTGCTTAGTCCTTCCCTTCTATGGGGAAAGGAGACGGGGATGAATTGGGAGAAGATGGTGATATATGCTTCCCACCCTCAAGAGGGAGGGGAGAAGAGAAAGGAGTCCTCTCCTGTGACAGTGTAGGTGGGTTTGGCAATTGCTGTTGGGTGTGGGGTGTTGTCTCCTACACAGACCCAGGGTGAGCTCTGGCCTGATTTGTTATTAGAGAAAACAATAATACAGTACTGGAGAGGGAGGTTCAGTAGCAACAGTTCAAATGTCTTACAGAAATGAATCACACTGGGTTTCGGTTAGGTGCTTGGAGACACACGACTTCTGGCCACTCTCTACCCAAAACATCTCAAGGTTTAATTTTCGCTACTCTCCCCATCTTATCTAGGTATGTTTTAGAAATCATTAAATCAGTACGTAGAAGTGATCAGGCTCTTTATACACTTAAATCACCAGTCACCCACGTCATCCCGGGTGTGTGTCTTTGTTCAATAACTGAAACTTATTACAAGAAGAGCGGGGGAGGAGGGAGAGAGAAAGAGAAACAAAATAAAACAAAGGAAGGTTGCTCAGCAGCCCTAAAAGCGAGACCTAGCTGTGGGGCAGGAGGCAGCGGGGCAGACAGCTCTGCCTTCGCACAGTGCCCCGCACAAAGGGGTCCCGACTAGGGTGCCCCCAGTTCTCAGACATATAAATGTAAGCAGGGAGGGGACACAACACAAAGCTCCGGGGACCAGCAAAGGGAGAGAACAGCCCCCCCACACGTTCCCTTCCCAGCCCCCTCCCCTCCACCCCCAACGGCTCCCCCTTGCCCCCCTCTTCCCAGCCCCCTCCCCCCAACAACTGCCCCCAGCCCCAACGGCTCCCCCTTCCTCCCCCCAGCCCCCCTCCCCCCCCAGCAACTGCTCCCAGCCCCAACGGCTCCCCCTTCCTCCCCCCAAGCAACTGCCCCCAGCCCCAACGGCTCCCCCTTCCTCCCCCCAAGCAACTGCCCCCAGCCCCAACGGCTCCCCCTCCCCCCCCAGCCCCAACGGCTCCCCCTTCCTCCCCCCAGCCCCCCTCCCCCCCCAGCAACTGCCCCCAGCCCCAACGGCTCCCCCTTCCTCCCCCCAGCCCCCCTCCCCCCCAGCAACTGCCCCCAGCCCCAACGGCTCCCCCTTCCTTCCCCAGCCCCCCTCTACCAAGCCCCCTCCCCCCCAGCAACTGCCCCCAGCCCCAACGGCTCCCCCTTGCCCCCCTCGCCCCCCTCTACCAAGCCCTCTCCCCCCCAGCAACTGCCCCCAGCCCCAACGGCTCCCCCTTCTTCCCCAGCGACTGCCCCAGCCCCTTTCCCAGCACCCACAAAACCAACGGCTCCCCCTTTCTTCCACCCCCAGCCCCTTTCCAGCCCCCTCCCCCGCAGCCCCAACGGCTCCCCCTTCCTCCCCCCAGCCCCCCTCCCCCCCAGCAACTGCCCCCAGCCCCAACGGCTCCCCCTTCCTCCCCCCCAGCAACTGCCCCCAGCCCCAACGGCTCCCCCTTCCTCCCCCCCAAGCAACTGCCCCCAGCCCCAACGGCTCCCCCTTCCTCCCCCCCAGCAACTGCCCCCAGCCCCAACGGCTCCCCCTTCCTCCCCCCAGCCCCCCTCCCCCCCAGCCCCAACGGCTCCCCCTTCCTCCCCCCAGCCCCCCTCCCCCCCAGCAACTGCCCCCAGCCCCAACGGCTCCCCCTTCCTCCCCCCAGCCCCCCTCCCCCCCAGCAACTGCCCCCAGCCCCAACGGCTCCCCCTTCCTTCCCCAGCCCCTTTCCCAGCACCCACAAAACCAACGGCTCCCCCTTTCTTCCACCCCCAGCCCCTTTCCAGCCCCCCCCCCGCAGCCCCAACGGCTTCCCCTTCCTCCCCCCCCGCGACTGCCCCCATCCCCCTTCTCAGCCCCCCAAAACTAACGGCTCCCCCTTTCTCTCCCCCCAGCGATTGCTCCCAGTCGCCTCTCTTGCGCCCCATCACCAACGGCTCTCCCCCGGCCCGGCCCGGCCCGGCCCAGCCTCCCCCCCCCCCAGCGACTCTCCCCCCGCTCTCGGGGCGGCCCCTACCTCTCAGCAGCGCTGCCCCCCCTGCCGGAGAAGCGGGACGGGGGGGGGGGGGGTGAAGCGGAGATCGGGGCGATTCCAGCCTCTCGTCACCGCACAATCGCGCAGCGGCCCCGATCCCAGCCCCGCATCCAGGCGGCGGCGCCGTCACCAGCCGGCGGCCCGCGCAGCCCCCCCGCCCCGCGCTCACTGCACGGGCAGCACCATCGCCGCGGGCGCCGCGCGACGGGCAGCTGAGGCCGCAGCAAAATGGAGGCGGCTCGAGCTGGCTCTCGCGCTCCGTCCCCTCGGCTCAGCCCCGTCACGTGACCCGCCGCGCCCACTCCCCCCACTCCTTGTTTTTGTTTCTCCGGAGCCGCAGATGTTCCCGGGCGGAACGATCTCGGGCAGGTCCGGCCGGTGATATGTCAGGCAGGGGAGGGGCCGGTTAAAGAGTCCCGCTGGGGAGTCGTAGAGAAAGAGGCCGAGAAGGCAAGCACCGCGCTCAATTAGGCTATCAGTTGTCCCCAGGCAGCGCCCGGGTGCACGCCACTCCCTCCCTGGCAGCGAGATTTCTCCGGCTGTTTACCCAAGTGGGGACGCGGAAGGAGACGGAAACAAAGTCGAATCACACTTTTAAAGGGACCCGAGATTTTTTTCCGTTTTGAAAAGTCCGCCCAAATCGTCCTGCGCGCTGATTGGTCCGTGGATCCTGCTCGCTGATTGGATAAAGCCACCCCCGCCCTCTTCCTCGATGTTGTTGTTGTTCCGACATTGAGATTGGTCGGCGGTGACGACAGCAGCCTGCGATTGGCTAGCCAGGGACACACACGGACACACCTCCAGTTCCAGGCCTTAGCAACTGCTGCGCGCGGCCGCGAGGCGGGGGCGCGCTGCGGTGAGGGCAGGGAATGATGCCAGCTGGCGTCGCCCCCCCCCGCCCCAGTGTCACGGCAGGGCCCGATCCTGCCCCCTGCGAGGGCATTGGCCGTTGTCTTCCCTGGGCCCGATCCTGCACGGGGCCCAGCTCCCACTGAACTGCTGCAGGGCGGCTCACTGGGGTCTGGGCCTGACCCGTGCAGAGTGACCCCAGCTCCCCCCTTGCCCAGTTGGGCAGGTCCCTGCTGAGTCCTGGTCCCTGGTGCAGCTGAGGGACAGGGAGCCCCCAATGGCCCCCAGGGCACCACAGCCATGACCCAAACCACTGAGACCAGGCTACGCTACGCCACACAGCCCTGATTATCACCGCCAAAGTGTTCCTTCGCCTGCTGATACTAGCCCACCTTAATTGATTGGTCTCTGAGAATTGGTATGGGAACCCCCATCTTGTCATGTTCTCTGTGTATATATATATCTTCCTACTGTATGTTCCACTCTGTGCATCTGATGAAGTGGGTTTTAGCCCACCAGAGCTTGTGCCCAAGTAAATGTGTTACTCTCTAAGGTGCCACAAGTACTCCTCGTTCTTTTTGCGGATACCCCTCTGAAACCTGTTTCCATAGCATGTTATTTACAGTCACTGCCAAAGACCTCAGTGTACAGCTTTCATATATAACACTTTGGGGCGGAGGTGGCAGGGTGGAGACATGATTAGCAAACAGAAAGGAAATGGTTTTAACCAAGAGCCAAAACTATGCTAGTGTTTATGAAGTTTGGCAGGTTCAGAAAACCAAGCCTTCTACTACACAACACAAGACAGCTGCACTGCAAACTTCCCCATATGTGGAATGACTACTGACTATATTATAACTAGGGCCAGTACTTTAAGGATTAAACCCAATTTCAGCCTCTAAAGTGATCTCACCTCTAATGACCCGCCTCTTCTAAGGGCAGTGCTCACTGTTAGCTACATTGACTTCAAATGGACTACTCACAGTACCAAACACTGCTTACACTAGTGAACGTTTGCAGAATAAGGCTCTTGACTCCAATTTCTATTCAAATTCTTAACGGCATCACTGCTCTTTACTTGGTGAAGTGCATCTTGTAATGTCAACATACAATACAGATGTAAACACTCTTTCAGGCCCCGGAATGAAATAGCATAACAGGCCATGCATATCAACTTCTTCCAATAATAAACCTACATAATTGCAGTAATTCATTTTTTAAAAGAAGGATTAATCACAAACATTTCATTTTTAAAAATGCGGGTTTGACTTTCCACCTGAACATAGAAATTGCTTTTGTTTCACTCAATGATTTAAACATAATTAAAAACTCCAAAAAATACCATTCATATATATGTAACTAAATAAATAATTTAAAGAAGAAAATCTGTTAAAAGAGCATGGACCACTTGTGCTTCTCCTATGCAATGGTGCAGGAGAAGGGCTCCTTCTCATCAGTGGGGGAGAGGAGGCTCACAAAGTGTATCATATTATCTTTGCTCCTCCCTAATTGACTGAGACCCTGCAAATGGTGGAGTAAGTTTGCAAGAGCAACTGCTCCTCAGCAACATAAATGACCCATTCTTCAACTTTGGAATTGTAATGAGGGAAAACTCAAAATCTTGGTTAGCTCTCCAGGCTGACAGGAGCTGTTAGTGCACTTATACAATAACAAATTTAGTAACAACAGTTAGGTTTTTCAAAGAGTGACTACTGCACTGTTACTCTGAGTGACTTATTTTGGATGAAAGGATGCAACAGAAAAGAATATAACATAGTTCAGATCCTGTAGGAAACCATAGTTTATCTTCTCTGTAACATGCTGTGCCTCACAGAACAGCACCTGCTCCTGGAGATGGATATTCCTTGGAAATGTAAAGGCCCAGCGCAGTGAAAACAAAGTTATAACAGTTTCTTAGCTACAAACACTGTGTGCACTGTGTGGTAGAAACAGACTGTGTCTTGGGCTTTCAAGGACTACTTGCACTATGTGGGATAACAAACCAACTCCAGGTCAAGGTAATTTTGGATGGAAGAGAACTTGTGGTGGAGTCTTTGAGGAGAAACTGAGACAATAAGCCTACCAGCTGCAAGGCCACACTCGGGAATCGTGATATACCCTCATACTGCCAGGAGGGTTCAGTTTGAGGAAGCGCTCTAGCATGTGCTTATCATTAAGCTTGTGAGTAGGCTAGTCCCACTGAGGTCTATATGTCAAAAAAGGATGGAGCTTCATTAGGCTTTGTAAAGGGGAAAAGTCTTAGCTTGTGCAGAAACTTTCAATGCTTATTATCTTTGCTTAAAAGACTAGAACGGTAGTAGACCTCACTGAGTAGTGTGTCCTTGCCAAGCTTCAAACTCCAATTGCTTTTATTATTATAGCCACTTTTGAAGTGTGGATATATTTTACCACTCTCCCATAACTTTTAAAAGATGGGAGATTCACTTTTGTGCAGAGACGAAGGATGGAAAATGTCAGTCTCAAAGATAAATATGGAAAGTTAAGATGAAGACAGAAACGGCTTATCAACATTAGCTTTAACAGGTTCTACCAGGCTCCTTCATGGTTTTGGTGTAAACAAACGGTGTTTGCACAAAGCAGTACAGTGTTTATTTGGCATATTGTGATTATAAATTATTCTCAACCGTGTCCTATTACAACAGCCACCAAGCACAGGTAGATGTTCCATAATTCTATGCTGTGCCATATTTTATTGCTCCGTGTTGTGTACTTTGAAAGGTGTTGGCTGAGTGCAACATTGCTGGTTACCAGTTTAGCTACATCAGTACAGTACTGCCCTTTGATCACCAAACAGGGTTCTTGCATAATAAGAGAAGTTGTCCAGTATGAAATCTTTATACATATGTAACTCTTATCCAAGGATCTCTAGACACTTTATGAACATTCATTAACCCTTCACAAGGATAGTGGGAGGCTTTACTAAATGGTGGCACAGTGAAATCCTGATGTCTTCTCTCTGTCCATGATGCCACGCTGCTTCCCTTTGACGTTTAGGAAGCTAATGCCTGGTTTTGGAAAAACTATGCATTAGTTTGATGACACCCTTTATTTCTGTGATGATCGAGCAGAGAACAGCTCATCTGTTAATCAGTATTTTCTCCAAATGTAATTCAAGTTGAGCTGAAAAATGTGGGTAAATACAAAGAGAGTCCGTCTGTTGTATGATAAAAGCCCCTGACTGAATTTCCATTTCCTGGGTTTGTGTAATGTGCAGAAAACTTCTTCTTCCTCTTTTTATAATCACTAAACAGACCTCATACGAAAAGTGTTTCTAGCAGGCACCATTTAAAGAGATGCCTTGCCTGTGTAGGTTAGGCGCTACGTTTCAGTTTGTTAAAAATAAGATTTTGTTCTAAACCTGATGTGAATAAAAATGTTTTCATTAAACACATTTACGGATAAAATACGGTGTGTTTTTATTGGAGAATTCTACTGCAGTATTTGCAATTTGTAAAGGGAGAGGGCCAGGGCCAGGCAGTGCTGCCAGCAAAGGACATGATCCAAGACCACTGAATTCAATGGGAATCTTTGCATAACTTCAGTGGGCTTCAGTAGCGTCGGCAGGTCCGGAGCACAGGCGGTGCAGCGCTATAAGAAGGCATGTCCCCAGGCTCCCCTTGTACTCACCCGGCGGCGCTTCCGGCGGCGCTCCGGGTCTTCGGCAGCACTTCGGCGGTGGGTCCTCACTCGCTCCGGGTCTTTGGTGGTACCCGCCGCCGAAATGCCGCCGAAGACCCAGAGTGCCGCCCGGTGAGTGCAAGAAGCGGCACTTAAAAAGAAACGGCGCCTTTTTTTATAAGGCGCCGCTTCTGCTCACAGGGGGAGCAGCCGCTCCCCCTGCTCCCCCCCTGGCTACTCTACTGGTGGGCTTTAGGCCCTTTGGTGGGGACGGATCATGGCCAGAGCACCCAGAAAATGCACTGATTCAGATCCCTGCTGGCATATAAAGCTCTCTCCCTCAGCAGAACTCGCAAAGGAGAGTGGCAGTGAATCCAGTGTCCTCTCCTTTGGGTTAAATGTATCTATCACAGAGGTCTGTCAAGAATTCAATACAACAGAGAGTGGAAATGATTGTTCTGAAGACAGGGTCTTACTGAAAAGTATGTGCCCTGTCTCTGTAAATTCAGGATCGACAGAGGATGTATGACATATTGCTTCAAGTAACACCCTGAGACAAGTCCATGAAAGCCTAATCGGCATTCTAAAGGCTCTCTTCCAGGAAGGACAGGTATCTGGGGTGGGAGTGGAAAAGGGGTTTAGTTTTGGCTGGACAAGAATAGATCTAGAGGTGGCCCTTCCTGTGAGCCAGGATTAAGCAATGACCAGGTATGTGTGGCTCAGTAACTCCAGTCTGAGTTCAAAGTAGCTTTTGAAATCAAAGTGGGAAGGTAGAAGAGAAGGAAACCAAGATATACTTATCTTGGGGAAGTAAACTGTGTTTGGATCATATATGCACAGCCTAATAATGCACAACCTATTAATGCACAGACTGTAAGATCTTTGGGGTGGAAATTGTCTTTTTGTTATGTTTGCACAGTGCCTAGCACAGGGGCTTGGGCCTCTAAGTGCTACTGTAATAAAACTAACATTTTAAAATACTTGTTGATATACCAGGGAAGTCTCTCGGACAAAAGGAAACTATTGGCACTTTCTACAGTAGTGGGACACAGGCCTGGTTGAGGTTGACACTAGAAAAGTGATACTGAAGGTATGCGTGTTTTTAACTGTATCAGTAATACCAATTCAAGCCCTAGTGTGGGTGCGATTATACTGATATAATGGTGCTCGTCAGAGGGCTCTCTGAAGGGGTCAGGGGCCCAGCCTACCTCTGACAGGCTCCACAAGGGGCAATAGGGTGACCAGACAGCAAATGTGAAAAATCAGGACAGGGGGTGGGGAGTAATAGGAGCCTATATAAGAAAAAGACCCCAAAATCGGGACTGTCCCTATAAAAGCGGGACATCTGGTCACCCTAAGGGGGAATGAGGTAGTTCAGGTTCTCCTAGGAGTCGTTAACTCACTGAGTCGCTAGGAGGCAGTTAATTAGGCAGGAAAGCACCTTTGTCTGATAAAAGGCTAAGGACCTCTGTTAGAGGGGGAACTCTTGAGGAGAATGGAAGCTCTTAGAGAGGAGTCCCTCCAGCTGAGTGAGGAGAAGCTGAGGGACAAGCCAACACTCCAAAGAGGGAGGCTTACAGAGGAGGAAAGGTAGAAAGTAGCTCAGGGAGCAGAAAGAAGCATTAATTCTGGCAGTTCCCAACCAGGGCCCTGAGCTGGAACCCAGTGGAGAGAGTGGGACTGGGCTCCCCTATCTACTCTAGCCAAGGACTCTGGAGAAGAAGGGTCTGAACCCAGGAGACCTGGGGCTGACTAGCCCCCACTACAGTCATGGGACTTCAGACTCTCCATCTCCTTGAAGGGGGCAGAGACCATTAATGACCCAGCTAGAAGGCTGGGCCATAACAAGGCCTTGACGAATGCAGAATTGGGTGTGGTGGCATGGATTTAGATTGGTGTAGGTCCCCATTCTGCTGCAACGGGGTACTGACAGACAAAGGTTCCTCCATTATATGCCTTACTCTGTATAGCTTATTTTGCTTCCCAGACTGGAATAAGCTGTACCAGTATACTATTTTTATACTGATATAATTGCATCCACATTAGAGGAGGGGGATTTGCCACTTGAACTATACCAGTATAGTTAAAGCAGTGAAACTTTAGTATAGACATGCTTTGAGACTGATATGCTGAACTGCAGCTTATCAGCAAGGAAGCTGTGGCCAAACTTTGGTAGATCATGACATGCTGTGCGTCATGCTATTTCTAACTTCTATTTTCATACCGGTAAGTCTGTAGCTATCTAGCTGTCTTAATATTTGAATTAAGGCTACATCTGCTTCCATATTATGTTTTCATACAATTGTCCCTTTTTCTTAATCAAGCTGGCTTTAACTGAGATCCTTATTGTGCAAGACTGTTTTTTGTGAAATTCACACAGTCTGTTCCAGGATAGGCAAACTGACCTTTGTCCTTTAAAAGGAGGTATCTGGAAGAAGAGAGCTCTTTACATCTATGCCTGCTTGGGATCCTCTGGCCGAAGACAAGAACTGCTTCTTTCCAGCACTGTCTAGCACAGCACATGAGAAGCCAATAAAGACCACAGCTAAAAGCCAAGTTGCCTGGGCCAAGGACCTAGTCCCAAAGTCCTGACTCAGGCAGACGTCCATCTCATTGTCTTTAATGGGAATTTCCATTGATGCAATGGGATTTTGCTTGAGTAAAGACTTCAGGCTTAGACCCATAGTTATTATTTTTGTGACTCAGAATGTGCCTAGACAACACATGGAAAAACATCCATGGCTTATCTAGCACTCATACCAGTGGGAGATTTCCTGAAAAGTGCTAATGTAGACTGTCAAATCTTAGGGCAAATGCACCTGTATTTCCCCGTTGTGGTCCAGGAAGGCTCCACTCCAGGCTCCTGAGTCATTACCTCTCTTGGGTGGAGATCTGTGTCTCTTTCCCTGCTGAGCGGGGGTCCTTCCAGGCTGCATGGTTCTCTGCTTATGCTATGAATTCCCCAGCAAGTCAGACTGCCTAAACAGGCCAGCTTTGCATTCCCTTCAGAGACTACAAACAGCATAACTGCTCACAATTATGAGGTACCACACAGTTTTTCCTAAGCAAGCACACTTATTCTTAAGGTTAATGGATTACAGAGAAAAAATAAAAGAACCTCCGGACCATGCATACTAAAAAGCTTATCAGTAATCACCCCAATTCCAACAAGGGCTTGGCTAGGAGTCAGTCCTTCAGACCTCAACAAGGATTTTCTGTGGGGTTACAAAGTTCATAACCACCTTGGCTCACACCCAGCACAACCTGAATTGTTCACTGGGCCTCTAATCACATCTTCATGTACCAAGTGATCAGCGGACAAAGGTCCCCATCTCAGGGTGAAGCTTCAAAAGTCTGAGTTGTTGCATAAGTGGTGGGGGTATATTTGCATACACCTCCTCCTAAAGATTTCCTGATGAAATCTATTCAACGTTAAAGTGCATTCTTGTCTGGCGTGCTGTTTGCAATAGTCTTTTGAGGCTCCTAACACTTTCCAGGGTTTACATTTGCCATGTCTTCCCCCTGGAAACATTACATAAAATTCCACAATAATACATAAACATTTGCCTTTTTGATACAACGAACTCCTAAGATACTTTCAATTCAATAAGTTTTGTCCAGTATATTGCAGGAAAGTGCCACATTTGTCACACAGACAGGCTGTATGACTCAGAGCATCCCCTCTGCATGCACTTTAACTACATATCTTTAACCACGACTGCTAGAAAGGACTTAACACCTTTTAAAAAGTGTTAGCTGGTCGAGGTCAATCCGGGCAAGCATGTTTTTAAACAAAACCCACTTTCCTAATTGTGACATTCCCCAGGGTACAATCTGGACTTCTGAAGAGCAATGTCCCCTCAATTCTCCAACCACGGATGCCTTTTACACTGCTTTGCTCTGAGAACAACCACTCCTGGCCTGCTCTCACACAGCCTCTAGCATGTAAATTACTCCCAGCTGAGTTATACTAGTGCTGCAGGTCAGCCGGTCCTGAATTATATTGCACAGTGAAACTAGCAAATTCCCAGTCCCAGACTTGTCCTCAGAAATGTGGTTCTTGTCCTACCCAGTTCTTTCCTTCTTGACAATACAAGCTCATAGAAAGTCTGTCATTTTACTAATAAAAATGTATATGCACAAATCCTGTTCTCTCAAATGGAGATTCCAAACACTTCAATCCAAACACACACTGGTTTAGATAAACAAGTTTATTAACTACAGAAAGATAGATTTTAAGTGATTACAAGTAAGGAGTCATAAGTCAGAATTGGTTACAAAGAAATAAAAGGTAAGATGCAAACTAATACCTAACTTAACAAGCTAAGTGAACTTAAAGCAAAAGGGTTTCTCCCACCATATGCTTACAGTAATAATATATGGAGATATGCCTATCTCATAGAGCTGGAAGGACCTTGAAGGTCATTGAGTCCCGTCCCCTGCCTTCATTAGCAGGACCAAGTACTGTCCCCTGACAGATTTTTGCCCTAGATCTCTGAATGGCTCCCTCAAGGATTGAGCTCACAACCCTGGATTTAGCAGGCCAATGCTCAAACCACTGAGCTATCCCTCCCACAAAGTAGTATGGCTGGATCTCTTAGTCAGGACCCCTACCCCTGCTCAAAGATGCTTTCTTTATCTTTCAAATATTGTTGATGCTGTGAGTAGAGATGAGGGGAGAGAGGTGATTTGTGTCCTCTGTACTCCCTTCTTATAGCATTTCTCTCCTTTGAGAATCATCTCCAGCTGGGGTTCAGGTGACAGCAAGTCTGTCTACCAAGATGTACATTTTTCGCTCAGACCCTTCTTCCTGCTAAAGAATGGCCATTTAGTTAAGTGATAGTCCATTTTATTTTCCTGATACCCAGCTGAGATGCTGGCTAGCCTTTTGTCTCTGGGGTTTGAAGCTGTTTCACCAGACTTGGAATATGTCTTAAACAGTATAATTTTATAACTTTACATACAATGTTTCCACACATATTTTACCAGGACAATAATGTTCAGCAGATTATGAGTTTTCAAATGATACCTCACAACGCATACTTTGTACGAAAGTTATCATAGTATTGTAAAAATGGTGAACATAAGGATACAGACTGTCACACTAATGAAGACAGGACCCTAGTGATCAGTTGGGGCTCAGGTTTTTAGAGGCCATGAAAGCTCTGCAGCTCATGGCTGAACCTTGTTTCCTTCTCCAGCAATGGCCCTGGAAGAGGAGAAAAAAATCCAGCACCAGTCTACTTATGTCATCCCCACAACAGGACTGGAAGAGGGGGCAATTTATGGCCTGATTTCCTCTCACGCTCCTTCTCCTCTTTCCCCCGCCCTCCCCGGGAGTCAGACAAACAAACTCTCTCTCTCTCCGGGAAGTCACACCATTTGTAAGGCTGGCCCTACTGTTTTTATTGAGTAAGTTTGCAGATGGCAAATAGCTTACTCAGGTTCTACTTGCTTATTGTGTACTAAGAAAGATGAGGGGACCAGGAAACTGGTACATGCTAGTCTTAATATGTGGCATATTGACTATGCTATTTTATGCTTAATATAATATGCTATATTGACTATGGCTATTGTTTGTGATTTACTGTTTTTGTTTGAGGATTTTATGTGCTCTTTGTACTAGAATTCTGTAGTCCAGTTTCAACTCAGGTGTAAGTGGGCTCAACTCCTCTGATGTTGATATAGCTACTGTATCAGAAATCTAGTTTGCATCTCCAGCCTTTTTGCACATCTGCTTCCTTTCCTCCTTTAAATTGACAAAGTAAACACCCCTCTACCCATGTTCATTTGAAAATCCCTTGGAATGTGTTGCAGGGAACTGTGCTGAGTTGATCATCTTTTTTTGCAGTTTATAATATTAGCAATTAAAGATCATGAGGTCTGATTCTGCTCTCATTCACACTGGTGTGTAACAGGACTAACCCTATAAAATGAATAGAATTACGCCAGTGTAAAAGGCAGCACAATCCTCCTCAGTGCTTTTCTGGCAACGATTTCCCTTCAGTGCAAGTTAAATTGTCTGAGACTGAGCTGCATGTTTCAGTGGTCGTATGCTTGTCTGATCATGACCATGTGAGCAGCAGTTTGCATAAAGTTCTCAGTTTCTCTTTTAATAACGGCTTGTCACTTGAAGGTGTCTTTCATCCACTGTGCATTTTTGACACTTTATTTCAAAATGATTTGCTCATTTAATTGACAAGATAATTCTAGGCAGTGCTGTACTTGTGGCTTTTTTAAGTATGTTTAAGAAAAAAAACCCTCTGTGAATACTTTAAAAGACACTTTCAAAATCGTATGGAATCTGAATAAAATGGAATTTAAATTATAGTCATTAAGCAGTTAAATGAAGACAAAAGAGTAACCAGTCACCTTTCTCACTTTACAACCAAACGGCTGCTGAGTAAAATGACGTTCTGGAAGACATTCAACTGTAGAGAACATAAATTAGGAGATTTTTATTTGTGTAGATTTAACAACCCATCTACAATTTCAGCCCATTACATACAACTCTCATGTCAAAAACTAAAAGCATCAAAAGCCTAATCCAAAGCAAACTGAAGTCAATGGAAAGACACCTCCCCTCATTGACTTCAATAGCCTTTGGATCAAGCCTTAAGACAGTCACCAGAAAACATTGATTAAACTTATAGGAGAATACAGGCATTATTGTACAACTAAACTGTATGGCACAAAAGTATCGCAGGGAGATTACATGCATTCAGTCATGTAAATCATCCCATAGTACATCACAGTACGTCATTTAGGCTTGGCAGAATTTGATTTTTACTTTTTTATAATTTTGATGGATAATATAGATTGTTTATTAAGCATTTCCCCCCCTAATTTCTATCTATTTAGCTTTTCACAGTTGTGGGGAATTATGGGGGGTGTGTGTGAAACAATAACTACTTAATGACAGAAGATGGTGAGATTCAAAAAGTTAAAGCTCTATAACTATTAAAACACACACTGTCAACGTCACATGTCAAAATATACAAAGAAAATGTCCTTAAATCAAAACTCTAACAAGTTCTCAAGCAGGCAAAGTCAAATAAATGCTATCTGTAAATTTTGATGGTTATCAATGGAAATGTTGTTGTCAGTTTGTGGCCGGCTTGGGCCTTGCATGAACGATGAAAGAAAACAGAAGTAAGGAAACAGAGGTTAACAGTGGACTGCATGAATTCATAAGTGGCCTTGTAAATAGCATGTATTTAGTAAATAAAGAAATAGTAAGAAGAATAATGTGTAATAAGTTTGCAGCAGCAGTTTTGTTTACTAGCATATTTTGTAGCTAGTGGACTGTTCAGAATTTGTTTATGAATATGGATGCATGTATATGGATGATCTCTTTTTGGAGTTGTGTAAACCCCTATACCCACCCCACTGCATTTAAGCTTAATCACCTTAGTGTAGTGGTGCTGTATGCCAATAACAAGTCTGGATTTGAGCTAATTTCTTGGGAAGCAAGTGGAAAAGGTCCTGGAAAAAAAATCCCAATATCCGGTGAAATTGACATTGACTGATAAAAATATAATCCTTCCAGATCCACAGATATGGGATGAAATCTTGCCCCTGCAGCAGTTGATGGCAAAACTCTCATTGTGCCAGTGGGGCCGGGATGTCAGAGGGTCTGGGATTTCTTCCCTTCTCTCTTATCTTGCCATTTTCCTCTCTGCTAATAATGCCATTCTCAATTCCCCATTCATCTGTTTTTCATAGATGCTTAGATCATCTAGTTCAATCATCTGTGAATCTCGGGCTATTAAATTTCATGTAGTTACCCCTGTAATGAGCCCAGTAACTTGTGTCTTGACTAAAGCATAACTTCCAGAAAGGCATCCAGTCTTGATCTGAAGACATTAGGAGATGGAGACTCCCACAGCCATCTCTGTACTTTCTTCTAAAGATCCCCTTTGCATGGATGGCCATTCCTGAGCTGTTCGACAAAGCCTCTAACAAGGATTTGAAGGGAGAAAGGGTAAAAACTTACGAAAAGTGAGTCAACAATATATCTTATAAACAAAAACTATGGTGTGCGTCCATCTGGATTTCTCCACCTCACCTACTTTTATTTACCTTGCTTAAATTAAGTCTTTGGGGGAGAGACATTCTGTTTTGTACTGGGACAACCACATTGTTGGCATATAATCACAAATAACACGTTCTCATATCCCACATATTCTTGACTTTATCAGGATGTACAAACATAGATGTTACCAAATCATCAGTAATTCCAAAGGGAGACAGGTCTACTGTATGGTAAGATTGAAAGAGCAGTTCCCCAACAGTGACTGAGAAACATTCAAGGGAGTCACTTCATCCAACACGGAAATGTGGCTGTTTAGCTCTTTTGCTCCCGTTGATTTCAACAAGAGCATGATCAGGAGCTTTGGGACAGGAAGTGAAGAATACCTTATCCAATTCAAACTTCAAGGGGAATGCTAGGAAAGTGAAATGTAATTGCCTAACTAATATTTGGGACCCTCAATCTGTCCAAGTGCCATTGGAACTTTAATTAAAGAGATCAAGATCTCTATTTGACATTTTCACCTGAAAGACTTACCAATGGATCTATGCCATCTGTACAGTTAAGCATAAGGGAAAGTCTTTACAGAAGCGGGGCCTTACATTGCATACATTGTACTGAACCCAAGACCTATTATTATACATGTGCCTCTCCATTTTATAGATTCATGTAGGTTTTACATAAGAACGGCCTTACTGGGTCAAACCAATGGTCTATCTAGCCCAATATCCTGTCTTCCAACAGTGGCCAGTACCAGATGCTTCAGAGGGAGTGAACAGAACAAGGCAATTTATTGGGTGATCCATCCCCTGTCATCCAATCTCAGCTTCTAGCCGTCAGAGGTTTAGGGATACCTGGAGTATGGGATTGTGTCCCTGACCGTCTTGGCTAGTAGTAATTGATGGACCTATCCTCCATAAACTTATCTAATTCATTTTAAAACCCAGTTATACTTTTGGCCTTTACAGTAACCCCTGGCAATGAATTCCAAAGATTGACTGTGGGTTGTGTGAAGAAGTTCTTCCTTATGTTAGTTTTAAACCTGCCACCAATTAATTTCGTTGGTGACCCCTAGTTCATGTGTTATGTGAAGGGGTAATTAACACTTCCTCATTAATTTTCTCCATACGATTTGTGATTTTTATGGACCTTTATAATATTTTTTCCCCACTCCCCACCAGTCATCTTTCTTTTCCAAGCTGAACAGTCCCAGTCTATTTAATCTCTCCTCATAGAGCAGCTGTTCCATACCCCTATTCATTTTTGTTGCCCTTCTCTGTACTTTTTCCAGTTCTAATATATCTTTTTTGAGATGGGGGAACCATAACTGCGCACAGTATTCAAGGTGTGAGTGAATCATGGATTTATATTGTGGCATTATGATACTTTCTCTCTTAACATGGAATACCAGACATTCCCAAGCCAGGTGCAGGAGTATCATCATAGGTTTTGCACTTTAATGTGCATGTTTTATAGACCCTGTCATTACACCAGTGTAGCCGCGGTGAATTAAGAATAGCGTGTGTGAGAAGTGAACACAACTCATCCTGGGGTTAGAGGTAATGCTAAACTGTTTTGTCACAGCAAGCTTTTGCTTCCATTTACTGCCTGTTTTTTATACACTATCTAAATGGATGTAAAGAAACAATAACAAAGTTGAACAGTTTGAAAAGAAATGAACATCAATTTCAAATCCATGGAAGTTCAACTCATCTCTTCATTCTTCTGAATTAGGAATCTGAGGTCCATGCAGTTTATCTATATCTTATATGCTTTGAATGCCATTAAAGAGTCCATGGTACTTAAGAATGGGTTTGCCTCAGTGGCTTATTAGGATAAAACTCCTACCACCCTCACCCTAGAGCTGATGTTCTGTGCCCTAGAGTCGTCTGCATTTCAGTGATAGTATAGCTATAGAGTTGAAAAGCATTTTCTGATTGTGGAAATTGTCCAAACAACTTCCATTTGCACTTATGAGGTCAGATTTTCAAAAGAGCACATCACCTACAATTGGTGACAGATTTTCAAATGTGCTTGGCATGCAGGAATTCCTGTTGAGAACAATGGGAACTTCTGGGTGCTGAGTTCTTTTGAAAATGTTGCCTATGGTGTTTAATTGTATTTGCAGTATTAAAACTGTTGCTCTGTCAAGTACTAAAACATCTGGTCCATCCATGAACCTGGAAAAATCCTGTGACACACAAGTGTAGAAATCCCTGGTCTATCTGAAAGCAAATTACCCCTTCTAAAGTCCCGTTTGACAAGACATACACAGTAGCCAGGTGTTGCAGAAATTCAGTAAACTTCATGAGACTGATAATTGCCTAAGCAAAGCTATCAAGAAAGTCAAATCAAACATTACAGATAATGGTTTCTGGTAAAACCAGTCCAGGGAAAACCAAGACATTGGTAATTAATTTGAACTTCTCAGTATGAAAATAGAGGAAGGAAAGGGATTTTTGAGCTGTCTTGGGAAGGAAATAACATAATCAAGAAAGGCTGCATCAAGTGAAACTTCAATACAAGTATGCAGTTTGGAGGTATTCTCTCACCCTTTTCTTCCCCACACAGGAAAATGAAAAGAAGAGACTGGCACCTAAAACCATGATGCTACTACTTAACTACAGACTCCTTCAGGGCAGATGTTGTCAGAAAGAGGCAGCTTTTGCTGCCTGAGGAGCTGAGAGTTTCAACTGGGCTCTAAGGCAGATCATCATACGCTTTGATTTCATGTTCATAGATTCCAAGACCAGAAGGGACCACTGTGACTATTTGGTCTGACTTCCCGTATAACACAGATCATAGAACTTCCCCCAAAATAATCCCTAGAGCAGATTTTTTTAGAAAAACATCCAATCTTGATTTTTAAAATTGTCCATGATGGAGACTCCACCATGACCCTTGGTAAATTGTTCCAATGGTTAATTACTCTCACAGTTAAAAAATTGTGCCTTATTTCTGAATTGGTCTAGTTTCAACTTCCAGCCAGTGGATCATGTTCTACCTTTCACTCCTAGATTGAAGAGCCCATTATTAAATATTTGTTCCATATGTAGATACTTATAGACTTAAATGGATGACTTGATTAACCTTTTCTTTGTTCAAGCTAAATAGATTAGACTCAAAGAGCTCATCACTATAAAACATGTTTTCTAATCTTTCAGTCATTCTCATGGATCTTCTCTGAACCTTCTCCAATTGTCAACATCCTTCTTGAATTGTGGGAACCTGAACTGAATACAGTATTCCATCACCTCTCTACTCCTACTCAAGATTCTCCTACTTATGCATCCCAGGATCACATTAGCTCTTTTGGCTACAGCGTCACATTAGGAGCTCATGTTCAGCTGATTATCCACCATGACTCCCAAATCTTTTACCGAGTCAGTGCTTCTCAAGTTAGAATCCCCCATCATGTATGTATGGCCTACATGCGTTGCTCCTAGATTAATGTGTTTACATTTAGCTATATTTACATTTAGCCGTATTGCTCTGAATCAGTGTCCTGTCCTCTTCGTTATTTACCACTCCCTCAACTTTGTGTCATCTACAAACTGTACCAGTGATGATTTTATATTTTCTTCCAGGTCATTGTAATAATATTAAATAATGTAAGAACAGTTCCCTGAAGGATCCCCCTGGAAAACACGCCCGCTCAATGACAAGTCCCATTTACAATTACATTTTGAGACCGATCAATTAGCCATTTTAGTCCATTTAATGTGTGCTGTGTTAATTTTATATCATTTTACATTTTTTAATCAAAATGTCATGTAGTACCAAGTCAAACTTCTTAAAGAAGTCTAAGTAAATTACATCAACAGTATTACCTTTATTGACCAAACCTGCAATTTCATTAAAAAAAGTTATCAAGCTAGTTTCACAGGATCTATTTTCCATAAATCCATTTGATTGGCATTAATTATGTTTCTCTCCTTTTAATACTTTATTAATTGAGTCCCATATCAGCCACTCCATTACCTTGCTCTGGATGGATGTTAGGCTGCCAGGCCTATTATTACCCAGGTCATCCCATTTACCCTTTTTAAAAATAGCACATTAGCTTTCTTCCAATTTTCTGGAATGTCTCAAGTGGTCTAAGACTTACTGAAAATCAACATTAACAGTCCAGCGAGCTCCTCAGCCAGCTCTTTTTAAAACTCTTGGATGCAAGTTGTCTGGACCTGCTGATTTGAAAATGTCTGACTTTAATAGCTCCTGTTTAATATCCTCCAGAAATATTAGTGGAATGAAAAGAGTGTTATCAACATATGATGAGACTATATCACCTGTTTTTCCCCAAATACAGAACATGAATAATTATGGACCAATATCATTTTCAGGATGCTGTTAGTTCCTAATATACTTTTTTTAAAAACCAGCTTCATATTGTCCTTAACTCTGCTGGTCATAGATTTCTTCGTGTGTCCTTTTGCTTAACTTATCAACTTTCTACAATTCCTAACTCCTGATGTATATTTATTACTATCAACTTCCCCTTTCTTTCATATTTGTTATTTTGATAGTTGCCTTCACTTCCCCTCTCAACCAGGTCATTTTTTTAACCAACACTGCCTTCTTCCTCAGTTGTGGGATTGTGGCTTTTGGGGCATCTAGTAAAGTGATTTCCAATATTCTGTAATTAAGGTTTGGTATAGTACTACCAGACTGCTGTATACATTAAAAACAATTTTTTTTTTAAAGCTCCAGAGGTGATCCTGGCAATTACAGGCCAGTAAACCTAACTTCAGAACCAGGCAAATTGATTAAAACTATAGTAAAGAACAGAATTATCAGACACATAGATGAACATGATTATCTATGGGAAAGAGTCAACATGGTTATTATAAGGGGAAATCATGCCTTACTAATCTACTAGAATTCTTTGAGGGGGTCAACAAGCATGTGGACAAGGGTTATCCAGTGGATATAGTCTACTTATATTTTCAGAAAGTCTTTGACAAGGTCCCTCACCAAAGGGTCTTTAACAAAGTAAGTAGTCATGGGATAAGAGGGAAGGTCCTCTCGTAGATCAGTAACTGGTTAAAAGATAGGTAATAAAGGGTAGGAATTAATGGTCAGTTTTCAAAATGGAGAAAGGTAAATAGTAGTGTCTCCCAAGGGTCTGTACTGGAACCAGTGCTGTTCAACATATTCATAAATGATCTGATAATTTTGTGTTGACATGTCAGCTATGCACTCTTTTTAATAATCAGAGAAATTAGTCTAAAATATTTGAGGATGCTGATCATTAAATTAATGTTGAAGTCTTCCAAAACAATTTAGATCTAGGCATCTAGAGCAGTGGTTCTCAATCTTTCCAGACTACTGTACCCCTGTCAGGAGTCTGATTTGTCTTGCTTAACCCCAAATTTCACCTCACCTAAAAACTACTTGCGTACAAAATCAGTCATAAAAATAAAAAAGTGCCACAGCGCACTATTACTGAAAAATTGCTGACTTTCTCATTTTTACCATATAATTATAAAATAAATCATTTGAAATATAAATATTGCACTTATATTTCAGTGTATAGTATATACAGCAGTATAAACAAGTCATTTTGTATTAAATTTTAGTTGTACTGACTTCGCTAGTGCTTTTTATGTAGCCTGTTGTAAAACCAGACAAATATCTAGATGAGTTGATGTACCCCCTAGAAGATCTCTGCATACCCGCAGGGGTACACATACCCCTGGTTGAGAACCACTGATCTAGAGCATGTGCATGAGACCTAATTAGATAGCAATGTCTATAAAATATTAACGTCAACTAACAGCTCCAATATATAATTCATTGTAAAAGCACTAAGAATATAAAATGAAAATGAAAAATATTGTGGAGAAAAAGACACGTTCTCATCTGCTGTTTGCCTTCCTTGGGTGTTACAACATGCATTTCTGACTGTTTTCTAAAGAGAATCAATGATTTACTGGTGGAATTCCTAGGATGAGGGAA
Source organism: Macrochelys suwanniensis (assembly GCA_033296515.1). Lineage (NCBI taxonomy): Eukaryota > Metazoa > Chordata > Testudines > Chelydridae > Macrochelys > Macrochelys suwanniensis. Next base: position 19,303,117 of record CM065779.1, on the reverse strand, counting down.
GCCAGGTAAAAGTATCAATACTTACAGACCAAGTTAAAAAGGACGTTGAAAAATACTTTGCTAACGATAAGGCAAACCACAGGAAAATTGTTTTGGAGGGGAAAATTACGTTCTCTGGCATTGGCAATGCAGTGAACAAATCAGGTAAAAGATAATTATGAGCATAGCAATGCACCTTCATACCCTCTGGACACTGGTGGGAGGGTCAGGTATTCCAAGAGCAAGAAGGCAAGAATCACAGGTGCTTCAGATGCTTTGTCTTATAGGCTCAGCTACCTATGTTGTCATTCTAGGGCCCTGTCTACATTAAGGAAATTGTCACCAGTGTGACTGACTACATCAACATGGTTACACCCATCCAGATTCAGCAGACATGCTGCGCTGGGACAATGCTGGGGCAATTTACGTTGGTATTTTAACAGATTGATCTGCATCAGTGTAAGTCCTGCTTTGTATCAGTGCACCGTGTCTCCGTTATGTGGTAACTAAACGGATGTAGTGATACCACTGTGAATCAGTCTGTCCCTCTCAGGGAAGGCTAAGCATTTTGACTCTAGCTCTCTTAAGCCAATGGACCGATGGGGTTCTGTGTTGTCTTCCTGTTACCTAGCTGCACCAATAGCCTGATGTCCTGCACTTAGTGCAGCTCTACACTTAAAACACTGCAGTGATGCTGTGCAGCTGCGCCACTTTAATGACTACACTAACATGAGCTTCTCCCATCAGACTAGTTAATCCACTTCCACGAGAGGCTGAAGCGATGTCAACAGGAGAAGCCTTCCTGTCAACGTAGCGCTGTCTACTCCTGAGTAACATAGTTATACCAATGTAAGTTTAGAGTGTAGACCTGGTCTTAGTGTCTTGTTCTTGTGGGTGACAGACTACAACCTCTCCCCACTTCTGGTAGTGACATACATTCCTGTGTGCATGTCCTCCTGCAACCTTGTTCCCACAGCTAGCACTGTTCGTTTGATTCTAGCTCTACAGTTCCTCAGCTGACATGGTCCCGAAAGGCCTTTATCAGTTATGGGGGGTAGTTCCAACACCCGTCTTATGTTGTTCAGGTCTTTCCTTCATGTATATCCGAGCCATTTCCATTTTCATTCTGTAATTTCCTGTCCTGTTGGTTTCTGTTTTGTCATCATCCAGAGTTTTTTGTGATTTTCCCCCCCACCCGGTCACCCGATTTTGAAGATTTGTCTAAGGCAGCTGTTTATGAAAATTTGGAGTTTAGCTACTAAGGTGTTAGTAAGTCTCCAAGTTTCAGCACCCTATAGGAAGACCAACTTTACAATGGTGTTAAATATTCCATGTTTAGTTTGGAGGGCAAGACTTCTGTTTGTGCAAATTGTCTTTAGAGTAGAAAATCATGTCTGGCTTTTGCTATTCTGGCTTTCATGTCTTCATCTGTTCCACCTGTTGTACTTACAATGGTGTCAAAATATGTGAAATATTGGACCTCTTTTATGTCACTCCCAGAAAGTGTTACAGGTGTTTCTTGTTTTGTGTTGATTTTCGTTTTCTTGGGTGTTTTGATGTCTTCGTTGTTAAGTTGCCTTTGGTATCTTGAACAGGTCAGTTGGTATTTGCTTTTTGTTTTTCCTGACAACTGACTAATGGCATACAGTGCCTATGTGTGATTTTGTGCTGCTGTGATCTAGGCATCTGTTGCCATTTAGTCTATACAGACTCTGTCTTTCCTAGCACTCTTTTTGTCCTCTTTGTTCTTTATGGCATATTTCTCCTGGAGTCGCTATGTCTGTGCTCTTTTTCTTGCGTAAATTAGTTTGTCTACTTTTACATCGTTCTGCTATTTTTGGCCATGTATGCTCAGAAAACCATTTATTGTGATGTTTCTTCCTGAATCCCAGCCACTTCTTCAGAAATTTTAGTGAAAGCTTCTATTTTGCCTTCCCAACTGGAAATAGTAGTTGAATTATTTACATCTGATTCCTGCTGGTTCTAGTTGGAAAAATAGATTTTGGGAAAGTGCACTGGATTTACTGTTCTACAAGTTTCTGTGATGCTGATCCTCTAGCAGGAACCAAAAGTGATCAGTAGGAACAAGAGAGACCAGACATACGATTCCAATAGAGTCTACTGAAATTTCCGTTAGGGCCACTGATGTTTCTCCCCACCCCCGTTTCTAAAAATGAAACTTCCATTTTAAAAAGGGGAAACAAAAAACTGTTCAAGAACATGTCTGGCTCTGCTGCTGGATTGTTGTAGAGCAAGGGTCCCTTTAAAGTCATAGGAGTGAAAGACAGAATAAGAGTGCAGTGCAGTGATCAGAATTCATCTTGCAGAGAGCAGGTGATGAATTGAGATTCCCCATCATGAAAGTCTGAAACTGCACAGTTACCCTTTCTGATTAAGAGTTTACTTACAGTCCTACAGAGACAGAACCTCAGTCCTGTTCATATGATAATATAAGAGATTGTACTTCAGCCAATCAGTGGGAGAAATTCTGAGTTAAGGTTCCCTCCATTTTTGACCTACTTGTATTCAGTATCCATAGAGAATTTACCCTATTGAATTTACCCTAGACTAGGCGACCCCTGCTGGATCGATCGCTACCCGCTGATCCGGCGGGTAGTATAGACATACCCTCATGAGTTGCATTAGTGAACCCATCAGGTCAAATTCATCCCGTGTAACTCTGCTGCCTTTGATGGAATTTGGTCTATTGACTAGCTTGAAAGATGACTGCAATACTGGGCAAGGAGTGGATGGGGGTGGGAAATGAACTAACCAGTGCATGCAAATCACTAGCTACAACCCTGGATTGTTGCTATAACCATAGCCAGACTTTCACTCCGTAGGTCTCATTGAAAGAAATGTGGTGTCTTTCTGCTATTCCTGTTTTGTTTTTTTTAAGACAAAAATCCTAAAGCTTAAACATGTGATTTTAAAACAGGGTAGGAGTGGGAGTTATACTACGAAAGAGGGTGGTGGAGGAGAGGGGGCTGTTGTCACACATTTCCCAAGCAGAAAAAAGAGACCAGATTGGCTAAAGCAGGGAAGGTACTGCCAAGGGACTCCTTCCCCAGCGAATCCCCGCCATCTCCTCCCTTATGTTCCCTCACCCTTATGCTCCAGTCCCCCCGCTTCCACACCTCCTGCTCACTTGGCCCTCCCTGTCTCCTAACCCATCTGCCACCTGCTCCCCCCTCTCCTGCCATCCCTGCTCTCTGCTGTTTTCTTTCCCTGCCTCCTCCAGCTGGCCACTGGAGTGCATGCGCAGTGAGGCCACTCCAGAATGGAGGAGGGGGAGGAGGGAGCAGAGAGAAGGATGAGGAACATCACAACACCAGGTCTGATGCTTCCGCCAAGCAGTGAAAGGAAAACCAAGTCCTTTTTTAACAACCTCTCCATGAAAGACTGGAACAAGTATTCCTTTTCTTTATTCAGTGCTCGTAACTCACTTTATTCACCCTCCCCCACAGTACGCATGACCTATATCGCTGCTATAGCCATAAGGTTAGGTAGGATTTAAATATTAAAATCAACCTTTTAATCATCCACTCAACTTTGTCAAGTAATATTTTTGGAGGCGCTGATAAAATATCATTTGTTTTTAAATGATCATCAGCATTATTGTAAGGGTGAGAGAGTAGATTTCATGTTTGGGCTGGTAAATTTATATCCACTGTATACAGAACGTTCTGCACATCCATCAGTATGTCTTCACTATTTATCTCCTGTATAAAAACATATATTCTCTGGGCATATAGCCCTGTTATAAGGTGTATTATTCCCTATACCCATAGGCATACGTGTCTCCTTGCTAGACATCCATTGATATATCCCTATTCCATGTATTCCTTAGGTCCATAGGTAGGGTTTTAGAGAGACGAGGTGGGGAGATAATATTTTATTGGACGAAAATCCATCAGTGAGAGAGACAAACTTTTGATCTTACACAGAGCTCTTCTTCAGACCTGGGCGGTGTACTCGCAGTGTCCGAACTAAATACAAGGTGGAACAGATTGATTAGCATAAGTAGCTTAACCTATTTCAAGGGACCATTCAAGGTGAAGCCGCCTATTGCGGCTACAACACACTGCATACATAGGTAGGGTTTGCATGTACATGCTGGCTTACATTTTTCAAAAGTGACTAGTGATTTTTGAATGACAACCTGGGACACCTTAAATGAGCCTGATTTGAAGAGGGCAAGCGCTTGTTACTTTCTGAAAATAAAGCTCCCTTATTATTGTTTATTATTTGTACTGCAGTAGTACCTAGGAGCCCATTGTACAATTTAGCACCTAGTACAATGGCCTATGACCCCATTGTACTAGGTGCAAAATTGGGCACCCAAAACCAGTGGTGTGTGGATGTATAATATACACACTGTATGTATGACCTACATTCCCCTCCCCACCATGTGTGATGTGGCACATGCAAGACACATGTATGCCCGATATACAAGGAACACATGCATCTCTTTAGCTACATAAATACCACACAATTCCACTATGTACAGCAGCCTACGCTTTCAAAAGTGACTAACGATTTTGGGTGCCCAAAGTGAGACACCCTGATGGGACCTGGTTTTCATAGCATCGCTCCTGTAAGGTATCTCAAATTGGGCATCCAAAATCACTAGTTTCCTTTGGAAAAAATTAGGGATGCACAGGTGTGTGTGTGTGAGACATTATGTTAGGGACACATGCATGCATTATATAGATGCCTATAGGGCATATTTATATACATATATAGTGTGTGTATATATGGGCTACACAGTGTAAGGAACACATGTATGCATTATATAGATGACTAGTGGGCATGTGTATATATAATGTGTGTATACCTATGGCAGTGGTTCTCAACCTGCGGCCCAATCAGCACGCAGCTACATCCCATGTGACATCCTCAGGGCCATACAGGTAGTATATATATTAGGGTGACCGGCTGTCCCAATTAGGGTGATCAGACAGCAAGTGTGAAAAATCGGGATGGAGGTGGGGGGGTAATAGGAGCCTATATAAGAAAAAGACCCAAAAATCGGGACTGTCCCTATAAAATTGGGACATCTGGTCACCCTAGTCCCAATTATATAGGGACAGTGCTGATCGTCAGGGCTTTGTCTGATATAGGCGCCTATTACCTCTCACCCCGTCACGATTTTTCACACTTGCTATCTGGTCACCCTAATATATATTGTGTGGCGGTGGCCCACATAACGTGTAGGGAGCTGCATATGAGGCCCTCACAATGGTAAATAGGTGAGAACCAGCGAGCTGTGGGACACACAGTGTTAGGGAAATATGCGTGCACTCTATAGATGTCTATAGGGCATAACTATACATGGGACTTTGCATAAGGGACACATGCATTATACAGGTGTCAGAGAGGTAGCTGTGTTCGTCTGTAGCCACAAAAACGGGGAGTCCTTGTGGCACCTTAGAGACTAACACATTTAATTGGGCATCAGCTCGGCCCCGGAGAGCTGATGCACGCTATAGGCGACTAGGCGGCCTGGGAGAGCTGCCGCACGCTATAGGCGACTAGGGCCCCCGGGAGAGCTGCCGCACGCTATAGGCGACCAGGGGGCCCCCGGGAGAGCTGCCGCACGCTATAGGCGACCAGGGGGCCCCGGGGGGAGCTGCCGCACGCTATAGGCGACCAGGGGGCCCCGGGGGGAGCTGCCGCACGCTATAGGCGACCAGGGGGCCCCGGGGGGAGCTGCCGCACGCTATAGGCGACCAGGGGGCCCCGGGGGGAGCTGCCGCACGCTATAGGCGACCAGGGGGCCCCGGGGGGAGCTGCCGCACGCTATAGGCGACCAGGGGGCCCCGGGGGGAGCTGCCGCACGCTATAGGCGACCAGGGGGCCCCGGGGGGAGCTGCCGCACGCTATAGGCGACCAGGGGGCCCCGGGGGGAGCTGCCGCACGCTATAGGCGACCAGGGGGCCCCCGGGGGAGCTGCCGCACGCTATAGGCGACCAGGGGGCCCCCGGGGGAGCTGCCGCACGCTATAGGCGACCAGGGGGCCCCGGGGGGAGCTGCCGCACGCTATAGGCGACCAGGGGGCCCCGGGGAGAGCTGCCGCACGCTATAGGCGACCAGGGGGCCCCGGGGGGAGCTGCCGCACGCTATAGGCGACCAGGGGGCCCCGGGGGGAGCTGCCGCACGCTATAGGCGACCAGGAGGCCCCCGGGGGAGCTGCCGCACGCTATAGGCGACCAGGGGGCCCCGGGGAGAGCTGCCGCACGCTATAGGCGACCAGGGGGCCCCGGGGAGAGCTGCCGCACGCTATAGGCGACCAGGGGGCCCCGGGGAGAGCTGCCGCACGCTATAGGCGACCAGGGGGCCCCGGGGAGAGCTGCCGCACGCTATAGGCGACTAGGGGGCACAGATACACTCTGGGCCGCGTGTCTATGGGCGGCTTGAGGGGCACAGGGCCGCGCCTCACAGCCGGCTGCAGGGCAGACGCGGGCGGGGGTAGTGACACCGTCCGGGCCCCTCAGCCGCTGGCGGGCGGCGCGGGGCGGGGCGGAGCAGCGAGGGGAGGCGGCGGCGGCGGCGGCGGCCGGCCTTTCTTTCCCCGCCTCGCGCGCCCGGGTTTGTTCCCGCTCCTTCCCCTCGCTCCCCGCGTCTCCGGCCGGGGGCGGCGGCAGCAGCAGCGGCAGCGGCGGCAGCAGCAGGGCCGGGCTCCCCTCCCGCTCCCCCGCGCAGCGCAGCGAGCCGCCCGCCCGCCCGCCATGGAGACGTGAGCCCCGCGGCCCGCCGCCGCCTCTGCCATGGCCCGGGCCGGGAACTAGCCGCGTCCCGCCGGCAGCCCGAGCAGCGCCCCGCGCCGCCGGCATGGGCTGCTGATGGACCGGGAGCCCCACAGCGCCGCGGGGGAGGTGAGCGAGCGAGCGAGCGGCGGGCGCTGTCAGGCCAGCCGGGCCCCGCCTCGGGGCGTCTTCCGCGGGGGCGCCTAACAAAGGGGCTGTTTGCATCGCCCCCCCCGGTGCCCGGGATACTGTGCTAACGGCGCGCGTGGGACAGGCACACGCGATGCTGGAAGAGAGAACGGAGAGGACAGTGTGTTGTGTGCTTGGCTAAAGAACACCCGCTGCTACACACACACACGTATTTGTGTGGGCACTTTCTGCAGTGGATAGCGCGCGTACCGTGCGCGCAGACTCTGCACGTCCTAATGCACGGTTGGATGTCCCAGAGCATTCTTGGTACAGTACTGTACGCTGCAAAGGGCCTGGTTTCAGTGTCCATAGATGCCTGAAATATGCTTCTAAACAGTGTGTGCCAGGGTTATTGTTTACATACATAATCCATGCAGTGTGTATGTGTGGTTGAGTATAGACTACGTGCTGAGATACTTGTGTACACACCTTCTGCAATAGATAGCATTGTTTGCGGTGATAAAGCAGCAATGTGTGTGTATATCTGTGTGCACCGTGTGTGTATATATTAAACGTTAGTGATCTATCTTATTTTTACATATGTAAAACATGGACATTGTTACGTGGAAGTGACTGCAGATGTAGATATGTTTTTTTTGCAATAATCATATATGCATTACTTTGATTTTTTTATTGCATGCCAGATACACCCACTTAATCTCTTTATTGTATTTCAGGTTGCGTACAAGTGTTCACACTTGTATCCTCTGTTCTTGGGAGTAATATTTCTAAATACAGTGTTAGCCCAGTCCTGCCAGACACCAGGCCCCTCCTGCAAGGTGCTCAGAGTCCTCAACTCCTGGTTGAGGAAACTGAGAACATCCAGCACCTTGTATGGACTTTTTATTTGTAGGTCCCCAATCCTGCGGCAAGCTCTGCTTTGGAGCACTCCTGCACGTGCACGGTGCTCCATTGAAGTCATTAGGGCACCATAGGGGCCCAGGGGGCTTCCTGAGCACAAGTCATTTCAGGATTCGGGGCCTTAGATGTTCTAAATATTGTTGTCCAAAGGGGCATAATTCCACTTGAATATTTGTTCCCAATCCTGTAATTTTACTGCAAATAGTGTATCCACTGTCTCTTGTACTTTAGCTCCTGTTTTATGGCCATATGGTCAGTTGTCCATAACTCTGTCTGCTGCTTTGGGTTATTGTTAATTATGCTTTAAAAAAATTGCAACTGTGCTTTATTTCAGACTTCTGATCTGACTGCTAAACTTGTGCAGGCAGCTCTCTTGGATGTTTTTGTTCTTGTTTTGTTATATCAGTTGCCCTGATAGGATGGACCCCCCCATGGAGAGAGTTTTCTTGAAAGAAGACTGAATTGCTGATGATGTTTCATGCAAAACTGTCCCAGAGGGATGATATAAACAGATAACATTGCCTTAGGTTATTTCGTGCAACTGGTTTAAAGAGGCCTTTGCAAAAATTCTCATGAAAATTTGCAACCTTAGGCAAAAAATCCATTCCTCCACTTTTACCCTAATGATGAAAAAAGTAATGATGCTTTATTTGCCTGCTTTAAAAAATAATAATTACTTGCCCTAGGCAGACAGAATTTTGGAAGGCTGATTTAAACAATTGCTTTTCAGCAGCTGTATAGTTCATAATGTCCCTTTCCCTGGGATTCAGAGAGGTAGCTGTGTTAGTCTGTATCTCTGGGGTGACTGATAGCTGCATCTCTGACATAGGCACAGGATTTTTTTAAACCTCTTTATCATATTTAAATTGTACAAAGTCTCTTGGGTTATGTGGTTTTAGTTTTCCCCCTCAAGCTTGGCTAACGTTTTCACTGTCATGGTGATGAGTCTGTAGGCTTTTGCAACCTTTAGGTTACTTGCAATGCTTTGTTTATAATCACCTCAGGGATGTATATATGTGACACCAGTTTCTACAGCTGGTAGAAGTTTAGCTCTCAAGCAGCCACAGTACCTTATTCCAGTCTTGGGGGATCTACTTTGGATCCCTGCTAATAATTAGATTTGCTTTTAAAATTGTTCAGATGCTTTGTAAAGGTAGCGCACAGTTCTGTGCCTTGCTCCGACCTGCTCTGTCTGGATGACCCTGGGGTTAGAACTCTGCAAAGCTAATCTATTGGCTTTTCCCAATAGGAGTTAAACATTTTGGGGGTGTGTGCTTTTAATTGCCCTGCACCCCAAATCTGGAACGTTCTCTTAGCCGGGGTTTGAAAGACCCCATTAAGAGACTGGTCTTAATTTGGCCCTTATATATTCTTACATGAAAGGGGGGGTTGTTGCAATAACACCCCCTCTTCTTTTGGGGTGAATCCCCATGGGGTCTTGCTGGCAGCTAGAGGCTTAATATTGTAAACGCTTTGGGGTAGCAAATGGCTTTTTGGTCTGTGTTTGTACAGCACCTAGGACAATGGGGTCCTCGTCGATGACCGGGGCACCTAGTGCTACTGCAGTTCACATTGTTAATAAATAAGTCTCCATTGCAAATATCCGTGTATCTGGCCTTTGGTTACAAAAGGGCTTTTTGAGGGCTAGGGAAGGGTGAAAGTGTAGGGATGGGTTGGTTTGGGTCAGAGTGGCAATGGCTGACAGACTTGGTATATAAGAATCCAGCCCAGACTGGAAGGGAGTGAAGGATACTACTTACTAATGGTTAAGTGGCCAAGGTGAAATGAGTTTGGTGGTCGTAGTTCAACGCGCAGCAGACAAGTGTCCGGTTTGTAGTAGGTGCTCAGATCCTATGTTGATGAGCATGGTGTATATGCCTAAGTAGAGCCAGATCTTTTGCATTCTCACTGTCCCTTTTGCTAGCAGTATCTGAAGAGGCCAGGGCTGAAGTGTGACCTATGCAGCAGGGCTGCGCTCAGGAAAGTTAAGGGAGTGTGTAAAGTCAGTGCGCATTAAACCCTGTGTGGATGCTTTTATTCAGGGGTAAAGGGGTCTTAGTTCTCTTTAACTTAATCCTCCTTTGGGACTACTCCGTTATGGCTTGTGCAGAATGCAGCTGCCCTCTTGTTAAGTGGTGGCTCTCATTCAGAGTTTGTCACATCTGTGACTTGTACTGATTAACCATTGGTTCCAAATGCTATTTAAGGTGCAGGTTTTAACCTGTATATCCTTAAATGGGTTGTGTCCTGGTTACCTCAGAGACTCTCTCTGCTTGTTTGATCTCAGCACTATCATCAGCTGAAGTCCTTGATGGGTCTGGCTGCTGGGCTGTTTCCATGAGGGGCTATGCTTTTAGAATTCACAAAGTCCACATTTATTGTTCTTAAGCTCTATTTCTCTAGGCTTGGGTGTTGGGAAAAGTCTTGGTTTAGAGGAGAATCACCTCAGTGGGTATTTTAGTTTGGCATTGTTTAGTTCTTAATGATCTATTTTGTACATGTTCCCAGAATTCTGGATTGGATAAATGGACCATAAAGATCCAACTATCTTACGGGTACATGTGCTGTATCTGTTCTGTGGACAAATAACATGCTTCGGTCTCCGGAGCTGGCAATCTGGCATCTTTAACTAGCACTGCAATGCAATTTACCTTCACATTTTAATATTTTTCTTAGTTACTAAGGTAACTCAAACTATACAAATAAACTCTTTAAAAAGATCTGATGTTTTAAAATACATTTCAGAACTGTAAACATGCTTTGAGTTTTAGTGCCACTAATTTTGTTTAGACACTTCTTTTTTTAATTATAGGATAAACTTTCAAAGGCATTAATGGCAATTGGGCACCTAACTGCCCTTCATGCCTTTGAAAATCTCCCACGTAATTGTTTTCTCTCCTGTCATCCTCCTGTTCTTGAGGTTCTGGGTCTTCCGGTGTCCCTTGTGCTAGTGGCAGCGATGAGAAACAAAAAATATACTTACTCCCACAACTGAGAAATGCTAGTTCAGTGGAACTCAGCAGCTCAGAATCCCCCATGGGAGATTTCCTTCCAGGGAAGAATCCTTCTCTTTGCATGTCTGCACCTATCAGTTCACTGTGGCTCTGGCTTTACTAATCCTGACCTGGTATCAGACTGGAGTCCTTAAAAACATGTATCTTTACAGGTTTAGTCCTTTTGATTTACTGTATTCAGCTGCTTTTAGAAGCCGAATATTCTGGTGGATAGAGCACTGGAGTGGGATTCAAGACCAGGATTCTATTTCGGCATCTGCCACTGGCCTGCTGCATGACATTGGGCAAGTCACTTCACCTCTGCCTGCCTCAGTGTTTGTACAGGCTTTGTAAAGTGTTTTGAGGTCTCCTGATGAAGCACTATGTAGGAATTGAGTGGTGGTGGCGGCATTATTATTATTAAAGATATGTGACCTGATTTAGCTTGCACTTACACATGTGTAACTCAGGAGTTCATCTGATTAGAGAGGAGAATCAGGCCCATGTATTGATCATTTATTTTCTTTACCTCTAATTTTTAATTCTTGTAGTGAAAGTTCAGTTTGTCCCTTATTTTCTCTGAAACCTCGGATGCTGCACTGCTTGTATATAAGTTATTTCAACTATACAGTATATTTAAAATACCCCAAACAAACCTAAAACATATCAACAAAATTTTGCATCGAAGCTGCTGCTATTCTGAACTCTCCAAAAAGCTGATGAATATTTTGCCATAGGTGCTGGTCATGAAAACTTCTCTGCCAGATAGATTTTTACACAGGAAAGTGTTAAATTGAAGAAAAAAGTTGGGTACTTTAGAAGTACACCTTTTATTGGTGGCCCTATTTAGATTTTCCCCCCCAAAGCAGTGTGTAGATAGTAGCTAATTCAGTATTGTTAACCCCATTTTACTAAAGAGGAGAGACAGAAGGCTTTAATGATTTTTCACAAGATGACGCACAGTACTGGCAGAGCTGGGATTAGCCCTCAGGAGTTCCTGGCTCTGCTCAGGCCACTAGCTCATGCTGCCCTTTCTGCTCATTGCCGGGATTCTGAAGGGCAGCAGAACTGACCAGATGCTTGTAAATTTCATTGGGGGTCTTGGAAGGAAAGAGCAGGGGTAGGGATTGAATTGGGGAGAAAGAACAGGGCTGCCCTCCAAATTGGACTGAGGCTCCCCGGGCCCCCTAGTCACCTATAGCATGCCTCAGCTCTCCCGGGGCCCCCCTAGTCACCTATAGCGTGCATCAGCTCTCCCCGGGACTGAGGCTCTGATCCTCAAAGGTGGGGCACCTAAATGCCTTTGAGGATCTGGGCCTGAGTCCCTTCTGCTACTGTCATTGGCAAGTAGATTTTTTTAGGCCTTGACTATGAACTAATCATCATTCAGTTTATAGTGATGTTGAGGTGCTTGTACTGTTCTTAAACTGCTTTTAATCCCATGCAAGGATAGTTTTGGGGAGATTGGATGCATTCTTCCGGTTGTCAGGGTTTTGGATGTGGTGTTGTCTCCTAACGATTCCACTGTAAGTGTTTAGCCAATTGCTAAACATTTTACAGAGGGGGAAATGTCAGTGTAAGTTTGAGGTTTGCAAATGTAGCTATGGCTTTTTTTTATAAATACACGGAAAAGGGAAATTTGTGTCAGGTTTACAAAATTCTTATATGATGTCAGAATAATTCCCATAGGTGGAGATCTGCAAAATGAATTTTTCCAGAGGCAAAAGTAATTGATACCAGGTTTAAACTGTGCTGATTCCTAATAGCTATCCATATCATACTATTTTCTCTGGCTAGAGAATTTACATACTGATGTTTGATTTGTAAAAGTCGTTGCTGAGCATTTGCATTCTGTAGTGTGTTGGGAAGTGCATCATGGGCATGAAGCCTGCTGCAGATTAATAATGGCTGCGCTGTAAGTCAGCATTTCTCAAATGCAACCCCGTGGCCGCAAGCGGCCACCAGGGGGGCTTTTCTTGTGGCCACAACCTCCTGGATTGTGATGGGGGGTGGAGGCAAACCAGTGGCCGATCCCCCACAGCTGCTAGCGGGGTTTGGGCCTTGCCCCCCTCTAGAGAGACAGAAGCTGGAGGAGCAGGCAGCTGGTAAATTCCTCACTTTCCTGGGTGTGTCTCAGGCTTTGGGCTTCAGCCCTGGAGTGCGGGGGTGGGTGGGCAGGCTTTGACTGCAAGGCTTTGGGCTCCATCCATGCAGTGGCAGGCTCTGGTTCCAGGCTCTGGCCACAGGCCTTACTCTCTCCCTCCTCCCGCCTTCTCCATCATCTCTGGCCCCTGCAGCCTCCCTGCCCACCTCCCCGTCTAGGGCTTACTTAGCCCTGGTAAGTCTGGGGGCAAATTAAGTCTGCTGTGAAAAGTGATATTAACAAACATACACAATATCACTTTTTACAGCAACAGACTAACTAGCTAGCAAGTCTTAAAAAACCAAACAAAAACCAACCAAACAAACATACAAACAAAAAAAAACAACCAAAAAAGCAAAAGAAACAACAACAAAAAGGACAAGAACGTGCAAAGCGTCTTATTCGTGTTTCTATTCTGTTTAGGTCCAGTAAAAAATAGAGGCAACTGTACATTATTTTTATTATTGAGTCTGCCAAAAAAAAACCCTACATGAATAAATTACAATGTTTTGGACATGTGTACATGCATATTTATTTGTTTTTCCTAAAATTAATTAAATATTTTAGGAAAAATTGTCAGCACGGCCACCAGCAAGACTTTGTGGCCACACTTTGAGGCCACCAAAAATTTTGTTGAGAACCCTCATGGTTGGAAAAACATGTAGTAATACCTGTAAGTGCTAAACTGTGATCTCTGTCCCACCATTCAAATTCCAGAATAATAATACCAGTAATTTATGTTCTAGGGTTTCCAAATACAATCTGGTTGGATGAAACATGGTCACATGTCCTAAAAGTCCTCTTGAATTTATCCTTGTAGCTGGTTGGAGGCAAAATAATGAGTGTCTAGGCCACGCCTGCCTGATTACAGGGTTTGGAGGATTTTTTATGCCCTCCCTCAGGAGTTTCGGTGGGGTCAGAGATGTCAGAGCCACAAGTGCTGTAACCATGTATGCAACTGGCTCTGAATGGAATAGAGGGTGAATTGAAAATTCAGGCAGGCCACAAAGAAGGCATTCTTGAGCTCCATAGACATTGTTTCACCGAAGCTGAGAGGTTTTTTTTTTTTTTCCTTACAAATTTCAATTAAAAATGTCTGTCATTTGAAAAAAACCCAAAACCAGTGGGTTGGAGGTGGATCAGATGTGCAGAAAATATCAGGCTTCTCAAGTCTCTGTTGTTTTCCTGTGTGTTCACTAACTGCAGACGTTATTGACGTGCCATCTTACTAAACGTAATGGAAAGCTGCAGTTGGTAACAATATGCAATAAAGTGGTCTAAAAGCTCACTCCTGAATAACGTGTTACGGTAAATATTCAGTTTTGCTTGTCAGTCCAGAGATCGCATGTTTCTTTTCTTTAACTTGATAAGGGAGGTGCTGAATTAAGCCATTTGCCAGAGGTTCTGTGCCTTGTGACATGACTTTTGCCTTTGTACCACAAGCCAAATTCTCTGCTGGTGTAACTGTTGGCTTCAGTGGAGTTGCACCAGCTGAGAACTTGGTCCCAAGAATCTTGAGGCTTTGCTTTCATAATACAGTTTGAATTTTAAGTGCTCAGATAACTCTCCATAAGTACTACTGTCCAGCTGGTGGTCCCTGTTCTTGAAAGATCAAACTGCTATAAACAAGTTCACCACCAGCTGTAGCTCGTTCTTTCTTGGTGAAACAAAATGCGAAGCACACAAGAGTTTGGAACACAGAACTGCACATGCTGCTGTAACTGAATGTATGGGAACAAATGTCAACTTCAGACTAAACATTTGCAAAGCAAGCAGAAGGGGAACTCCAAGAGGCAAATGCTGGCACTCCAGAGTTTGCCTCCTCTGAGCTGTGGTGTGGCATTCTGGGGCTAAGAGAATAGTCCATGTGTTTTAATAATTACCCTGATCCATTGGTGGCCTCATGAGACCTTCCCAGCTTGAGTTACTTACGCTTCTGACATGTGTAACCTGTGCAGATGCCCCAGGACCAACCAGCACAGGAGGGCCAGCTTAACACGGTGAAATTTGCACCAATTTGGCAGGAGGTGTTTACAGAGAAGAGCCAGAACTGTGCTTGTGCAGTCCTGTATTAGTGGACAATTGGAATTGGATCATTTACATACTCCTCTAATTGGCATCTTGTAGACGGAGAACATGTGATCCTTGTGGCCAATTTAGCTTTGTAATACTGGGTTGTCTTTAGTTAATGATGAGGTGGGCATAGTATCCTCAGAGCCTAAGAATGCTGTTCTACATCTACTGTACCATATCTCCTACTTGATCTATTGTTCCAAAGGTGGCTTATTTCTCATTTCCTTATAATGAATTGTCTCCTCCTAGTGCCTTAAACTGCGTCCTCACGTTAGCAGTAATCACCGATGGCTTTCTCTGAAGCTGTTCTGAGTGTGCAGAGCAAAATATTGGACTCACTATGTGTTTAGTTTTGTTTTTAATAAATGTCTGGTGGCGATTGCTTTCTCTTAACATCCTGTTTGCAGTTGTCATGGGGAACCAAATTATTGTAATTGCGCTGTGTGTGTGGGTGTGTGGGTGTTGGAGAAACAATATAATTTGTCAGAAGCGACTTAAGAACAGTAATTTTTTACCCAATTTTGTTTTGTTGCTGTTCAATTATATTAATGACTGGCTAGAGCTGCAAAAAAAAATGAGCTGTTGCTCAATCTGTTTCATGTGTATCTAGTTGCAGATGTATTGCACTTATCTCATTTGGATGGTTGTATTACTTGTAAAGCAATGCAGAGTATTTTTGTTTCTGAATGTATAACAAGCGAACATCAAAAACAAGCATTTTATGAATGTGAAAGCCAGTGATCCTTATTCTAAATATACTACTCAATCTTTGTGGGTTTGATTCTCCTTACATCTACATCCGTGTATATCAGAAGTAACTTAAGTGAAGTCAGTGAGTTAGATTGGTGTGACTGAGAGGTGATTTAGACTCTGCATCTGCTGCATTAACATGTTTGTAATGAGGGGAATAAAGCGCCATTTCATAATGCTGTGTGGTGATGGTGTTTTCACTTAGGCATTTTAGCATGTACAGAAGGTGTACACTGTCTCTAGTCGTAATGAACCACATGGAGTTAAACCGGTGCAGCTGTTGTCTTGAGACAGAAGAGAATGGGTTGCGTTGGTGTAAGGGTGTATACAATTTTGCTCAGTACTGTGCAGTTGCCTCCTCATATTTGCCTTTCATTTTGACTAGTACCAGAATAAAAAGTGTTTTATATGTCCAACAATTTTGTTGTTTCCTTGGGTTCCCTGTCTGTATCCACATTTTATCTATAGTCCTGTGCTTAAATTGTAAGCTCATCAGGGCAGGGACCGTATCTGTGTTATGTTTGTGCAGTGCCTGGCACAGCAGGGCTACCACAATAATAAATGTACGTAATCCTGATTTTGCAGTCATGGCACGCACTGAAGTCAGCCTGATTATTGTATGACATTTGAGTGCCCAGCAATTGCAGGATTGGGCCCAGTAAATGGACACCGTCTGATGTTATAAAAGTTTACATCTCAAACAGCATCTTATACATGGAACGACATCTAGACAAATAAAATAAGGGACACATGGTAAGAGCAGCGTAAAGGTCAACGGTGCAGTCTGCAGTTCAACAGTGTTTTGGTTTGTAGAGGTTCATGCAAAGCTTTTTTTGGGCGGGGGAGGTGTTGTTTAAATCTAATACAAATTAACTTGCGAGTGGAAGGAGGTTGTTTTGCTTTGAATGTGGGTACAAATAACCCAAAACCTAAAAGGAAAACTCATCAAAAAAAATGAGCATCGGGGCATAAATTTTGCAGCTGCAGCTAATCTCAATGGTGAGTTTACATGTTGCACATAGTAAGCGGGGGTGTTGGCACTGCCTTAGAAGCCGTGCAGGAGAAGGAATTGTAACTAAATTTGCCCCTGGTTTATACCAGTATCAAATTATTTCCTGTCTATACAGGCCAGCCTGTAGAAAGAGGGTGAACCAGGACAAAGGCAACTTTTTATTACCATCCTCAACAGTCCTGCCTTGAATACGTGTGGGTGGACCTGGGATTCAACATTCTTCCTCCTCTCTAAAAACGGTTGATGCTTTTATTACCAAAAGTCTAGGGCTACTGCCAACCATGCCTGGCCTCTTTTTAATCATTTGTAACACTTCTTATCCAAAGGCTTCTTGCCCTGGAGATATTTCCCCAGTATTCACAGTTTTCTTGGAAATATTTTATTATATTTAGAACTTTCCATCTTCTGTTTTCTTGTTTCTTGGTCTTTTAAAGTTTTGTAAAATGTTATGAAGAGTTCTGTGGATTTTGCCTTTTTGAAAAGTTTTGCAGTGTGGATATTCCCCCGCCCCCCCTGCACAGTCACACTTTTTATAATACGGGAGCTCTTATAAACAGAAGATGTTTTAATAACTGATAATAATCTTCTAATAATCAATTGTTTCAGAGTTCAACAGTTGTCCTAGGTTGTTAGTCTAACTGGTTGCTTGTAATCTTGATTTATGACTGTCTAGAACATTATCTATCAATGTGCTTATAGCATATTACTCATGTCTGTAAAATACTTGTAACTAGGCTTGAAAGGGTTATGTTTTTATAGGTAAATGTCAGTAAATGTTTTCACTGTACACACACAAACCGGAGAAAAAAAATTTCCACTGCTGATTGAAATTTACAGATTGGCAAAGTAAGAAAAATACTGCTTGAGAGCTTACTAGTTTGATTTAAGGATATTTACTTTGTATAGCAGGCCTGCACAACTCGTAAAGCGGCGAGGGCCATATTACTCCAAAGAAAACAGCTGAGGGCCGAAACCCGCCGGCCCCGCGGAAACACCCACCCCCCACCCCCCAGTGTTGCCCGCCCCGCGGAAACAACCCCTCCTTCCCCAGCACTCGGGTGTGGAAGCCTATAGAGGGGAAAAGAAACAGTGCGCATAGGGGACCAGATCACAGCAGTAAAATAGGACCCGCCCCCCTCCCCGCTCGGCCCCACCATCACACCCCTCTTCACCCCCCCAGGGGTCACTATATTACTGCACACAACAGTCAATCAATGCAGTTGTAGATAAATCTCTGCATTATGCATTTTTGTATAAGTTTTATATGACTTTGTATTGAACCTTGGTAATATGTTAGAGGGCCCCTAAGGTAGTATAATTAAGGTAAAAGAAAAATGTCTTTTTGCTAGAAGTAGAATAAGATCTTCCCCCCACTTTGTATTCAGTTGCCCTGTTGAGTGAATGAGGAAGGTGTGGAAGGCAGGCACCTCCAGACAGCTGCAACCCTTGGAGAGG
The DNA here is from genome assembly GCA_033296515.1 of Macrochelys suwanniensis. NCBI lineage: Eukaryota > Metazoa > Chordata > Testudines > Chelydridae > Macrochelys > Macrochelys suwanniensis. Next base: position 19,284,913 of record CM065779.1, on the reverse strand, counting down.
GGATGGGAACCAGACCAAGGACAATCAAACTTGTCAAGTGGGCTGACTAGAGAAGAGCAGACATACTGACGGCTTCGGGGGTTAGAAGCAAGCACCTTCCTTTGGGAACACCCTCTTTGCAGCATTGGGACAACCCCCAGCCCAGAGACAAGCAGCAAAAAGGACCAACGGACACAGTCCCAGATTTTGGGCCGCACAGTGAGCCCACCTACGCACCCCCCCACGGGCCGCACAGTGAGCCCACGCGGGCCGCATGCGGCCCCCGGGCCGCATGTTGTGCAGGCCTGTTGTATAGTTTGATATGTGACAGAGACAATTTATGTTGTAATGGTCATAAAGCCAGAAGATAAGAGAGAAGTGAGGAGCCAGAGATAAGTGAAAACATTCAGGTTGCAGAAATGGACTTTATTCTGTGGACATGAAGGACTCTTTGGAACTGTGTGATATCATTGTTCAGCCCCAAGTGGAGGGCGATGGTGCTCATGAGAGAGACCGTGTGGAATCTATAAGGGTCCCTAAAGAGGGAGGATGTGGCAGAGGGACATGTGGCTATGAGGGGGCACATGGAGAAGGCATCACCTCTAAAAGACGAACCTCTAATTTCAGGGCAAGAATGGCCAACTTATGACCTTGTTTGGAAGAGAGCAGCCTTCAGAACTAAACTGAAGCTTTCACACAGCTGACTTCCCCCTTTCCAACTTGCCAGCAATTTCTCAAGAAATATGACTTTGGCCAGTTGAGCCTGTGCTGAATGGATTAAGAAGCTACAAGATGTTTGAGCAGTGATTCAAAAGCTTCCAAGATTTGGGGGGGTAAGGGGATGGGGAGAGGAGGAGGAAGGAGAGAGAGCTAACCCCAAGAAAGCAGAGGCCAAAATTCAGCTGGAGTTGAATGCTTTACAGTGATCCAGTCTACCCTGATCCAAGCTTATTGAATTTCTGAGGTGACCAATATCCAATTGCGTACAAAGGCTGACTTTGGGCAAGCAGGTTTGTGTACTCTAAGCTTCCCCCCGCCCCCAAAATGGCCACAATAATACCTCAGGTGCGTGCGCGCGCACACATTTAATTGGATGTGGTACAAGTATTACCACCACTGGTGGGACCTTGGAAAGTGTCTTTTGTGCAGGGAGCTTGTCTGTTACGAATCTGAGCACATAAAAGCATCAGAGTTGCCTAATGGACTCCAGCCCGACTTTCATAAAACTGGATTCAAAGAAGCAATGCCAGTCTTTCCATTTGTTTCCTTCCTGTACAGCCCTTTAATGTGCATTTGGTCTGTGCGCTTTGTAAAGCACAGTGTATGCTTGCAGTGCGCTCTAACTTTTTTTAAGTGAGAATATATCTGGTTAAAATCTATGTTAATTAATATGCAAGTTAGTTTCAGCCTTCGGGCTCCGTGGCAAGTTGCCCATGGTGCTCGGAGTACTGCAAAGGTTATGTGCCACTTTGGCTTATGGGGACACTTTCAAGTGCTTCATTTTATTGTAGATTTCCCACCCTCCACCCCCCTTCCCATTTCCAGTTTATTTGCCTCCTTAGTTTGGAAACGAAATGTCTCTTCCATTTGGCAAACTTTGATTTTTCCACCCCCCCCCCCCCCCACCTTCTCTTACTCCTGGTGGTGGCTCTAGATTCAACATTCTCTGAGGTATTTAACCCTTCGTAGCTGCACCTGTGTTTATTAATTCAGGGCACTTTTGAAAGTGTCCTTCGCTCTGGCTGTCAGGCTATTCAGTGAGGTACACGTGCTCTATCCGATCACCTGGTGCTTCCATGCAATGGAGCAGCTGCCTCTGTATAAATCGTTAACCTCCCGCTCGTCCTCGCTTCTGCTGGTAAATTGTATCGTCATGGGCTTGGTCACGCTTTGGTTCGTTATGCAATATTCTCAAGAGACCAAATAACCAATATCGTTTATTGCTAAAAGTCAGTTATAGAATAGTACAGGAATAAAGGTTCAATATGATGCCAGTTTCCCGGAAACTGTCCCATGTAGCACTGTTGAATTCACCTTACAAACAAGTATCAGAGGGGTAGCCGTGTTAGTCTGGATCTGTAGAAGTGACAAAGGGTCCTGTGGCACCTTATAGACTAACAGAGGTGCCACAGGACCCTTTGTCGCTCTTACAAACAAGGTTTGCTTCCAAAGTGGCACATTTCAGCGGATGCTATTTAGAGGATGATTTTACAAGTTACAAAACTCTTTACACGTTACTCAAATGCACCCCACCAGTTCATACCAGCCAGCTCCTTAACTTGTTCTGTGTCTTCCTTGTCTTTGTTTTGGCTACTAGCATTTCAGGTTCTGGTCCGTGAATGTACGTCCCTAGCCTGTACCAGGGTAGGACATTAATGTACTTTGCCTTTGATGAGTTACCTATTTTCTAATGCCAAAGCTGACTTCAGTTTTGCATATACTTAGCAGAAGTGAACAGGATTATAGAAAGCCTGAATCAGCTTATTCCTATATAACAGCTAGAAATATATACCCAGTATAATGTTCTATTGATATTGTGTGCTTAATGCATAGTAGTTATATGTGGTGTGAATAATATATAACCCCAACATGTATTGGTTAATCCTTCCTCCCTCAGGTGTAGGTGCCCCCCTCAGCTGGAGGAACTGGAGAAGAGATGCAAATTGCACTTCGTCTACACTCTTGGGGATGAATCAACCCCCTTGGGTGGGTTTGTGACTTTCCCTTGAAGTCTGGGTTTATAAAGTGACCAATAGATCTCAGTTTCAGAGTAGTAGCTGTGTTAGTTTGTATCGGCAAAAAGAACGAGGAGTCCTTGTGGCACCTTAGAGACTAACAAATTTATTTGGGCATAAGCTTTCGTGGACTAGAACCCATTTGTGCTGTAAACATTGTTGGAGTGGGTGTTTTGGCCGTGATATAGGAAAAACAACTGACAACTGCTGGTATAAACTAACTTTTTTCAAAACTCAGCCCAGAAAAGAGTATAGATTTTGCTTTCCTTAAAATCCAAAGATCTGCCAAAGTGTGCGCTCCTTTTCTTCTGAAGGATGGAATCCAGCCTTAAATGGAAAAAATCTTTAAGGGTCCCAAATCTGATGAACTGGGTTCTAGCCCACGAAAGCTTATGCCCAAATAAATTTGTTAGTCTCTAAGGTGCCACAAGTACTCCTCGTTCTTTTTTCAATAGATCTCATTCATTCATGTATGTAGTTTTGTTTATCAGTCAGCGATACAGCATGGATATTAATTGTTCTAATAGTCTCTATTGAATAAGTCATCCAAGTATCACTACATTACAAGCCCACAATAGAATTATGGAAAATAGTCTTCATACTGACATTGTGTTGTTCTCTTGTATACAGTGGAAAACTTCAGTACCAAAAGTGAATCATGATCAAGTGGGTGTATAATAGCATACAATATATGTTAATGCCCTTTGTGTAACTGTGTGTAAAATATATCTATACAAATATACCTAGCCTACATTCCATTACATATTGACCATTGTAATCAAAGAGAAATGAAGGCATGGTTGATACAACCTGGTCATGTTTTCACTAAGCTGTTAAGATTCTCCAGGTTCAATGGAAGGAGGTTTATTTCTCCTGTAATGCTAAGCCCACTGCTAACCTTTTTCTGCTGCATTTATTAAAGACGTGGGTCAGACACCTCTCTTTGGGCAGCCAGAACTGTGCCATTATTATTATTATTATTATTATTATTTTATTTTATTTTTTACACTGCAGTCTTACTCTTCAATTGCATCAGTTGATCTCTTCTGAGGAGAGGCAGTGATTGGCCTGCCCTGCGTTGCCCTAGGACCAGTACTACCCTTAAAGTCTTATGCGATACACTCCCTCACTGACTGCTTCCTTCTGTTGCAAGAGTTAGACCTTTTTTCACCATCCAGCGTCACTGTTGGGAGGAGAGGGGGCTGAAAGGAAGAAATGTTCTCTTGTGAGTCCATTTCTTTCTTCTCTTGCATCAGTTACTTCCCCACTCTTGTAGCTGTAGTGCCCATACAGCCACAGAAACACTTCTTGCCGGGAGTGGGAAGACAAGTGAGAGCACTGACTGTCTCAGAAGAATCCCTGTGTAGAGCATCTCATGAGAGGAACGGTTGCTAGGTAGGAGATACTGGCTCAGGGTTTCTTTGTGCAAAGGAGTTAGGAGCACACTTAAAAGCATGACCTTTGGAAGAAGAGGTTAGGCAAGAATGAGCGACCGGACTAGAGTGCGGTGAAATCCATTTGTGCTGTAAACATTGTTGGAGTGGGTGTTTTGGCCGTGATATAGGAAAAACAACTGACAACTTCTGGTATAAACTAACTTTTTTTTCAAAACTCAGCCCAGAAAAGAGTGTAGATTTTGCTGTCCTTAGAATCCAAAGATCTGCCAAAGTGTGCACTCTTTTTCTTCTGAAGTATGGAATCCAGCCTTAAGTGCAAAAAATCTCTAAGGGTCCCAAACCTTCTGCCATTAGAATCCGTGGGAGATTTGCCATTAACTGTGATGGGAACAGAATCGAGGCCTGTGTTATCACAGCTGACTGGTATGGCCTGCATTGTGTATAGTAAACAAAATAATCAGAGGTGTAAAATCCTGAAAGATTGACTTTTGCTTGAAATCTCTAGCCCCTTTTGATATTTTAAGTCTGGAGTTTAAGGCCTGGCTATTTATGTTTTCTGGGCTAGGAAATCAAGGTATGATATTCACAAATATTTTAAATAAAGGGGCATGATGTTCAGGGTAAAGGTCACTCATGCTTCTTGTGAAGCATATGGAGAAAGGACCTCTGTGCCTCCAAAACAGCCCTTGAATTTTGTTCCCAGGGCTCATGCCTTTTGGTGCTGCTGTTTTGAGGTGTAAGAACAGAGTTTAGGCAGTGCTTTAGGGGGCTGATCTGAAACCCATGGGAGATGGCGAAGTCTTTCCATTGACTTTAGTGGGCTTTGGATCAGATTCTAAAAGCACTGCTTGTCCCCCCCCCCCCCCCCCGACCACCTCATTCTCTCTCTCGTTCTCCCCCCCCATACTTATTTTATCTCCTATAAAGTTAAGTGTTCGCATAAGCCTTTAATTACAGTCTTTTCCAATTATGTACCCTACAGTGCAGTCTGACAGGCTGCAGTTGATATCCTGTTGGATGTTACCCAGCTAGGATTACCTGTATAAAGAATGGTTCATTACTTAGCAGTTACATAGCAACTGAACTCCTAAGGGTCTAATTGAATTTGAAAATAAATTATGTCCGCCTTCTGTGCTGTGGAGTCCCTGAAAAAATCCAATTTTGAGGGCTTACTTTAGGAGGTGTGGAAGACCGATTTCTGTGATGTGGGAGCTAGTGTTATGTTTTATCTGAATCTGTTTGTAAGGACCAAATCCAACTTGTGTTGAAATCAAAGGGAGTATTTCCGTTGACGTGTTTTAATTGCAGTTGGATCAGGTCCTAAATTATTGGAACACGCTTACTAAATGTAGCCATCACAGCCACCAATATAGGAGGCTAGATTCTCCCCTGCCTGGACCCTTGTGTTTTCATGCACACCTGTACAAAGTGAGTGTCGAAGACCATTATTCTGACTTGCTGGTGTTTCGCACCTGCACAGAATGGGTGTAAATGGCTGTGAAAGGTAAGGGTGGATCAGGTCCCAGATCTGTGTTTTTGGAACCAACAGTTCCAATTCTGCACACCTTGAAGTTGGAGGGAGTTTTGCCAGTTGATGTGGGATTGGACCCCATCTGTGTGAATCAAGTCTACAGGCCTGATTCTGATCTCACCCAGCTTTAAAAACTCCAGTGGAATTACTCCTGATTTATCCTGGCGTAAGTGAGGTTCGTTAGTGTCTCCCCCTGGGAAGAGGTACTTGTGAAAAAACAGTAAATGTACAGCAATTACTTACGTGGAACAATGCCAGAGAATGTAACAGGGCAACTTCACTTCTACTTTTAAAAGGAAACTTTCCCCTGTGAAAATGGGAAAGGGGTACTGCACTTTATTAAAGATTTATTCCGTGTAAATTCTCAGCTGATCCATTAGAAGCCAATATCAGGTATTTTTCATAAATTTTAAAGTATTTTGAATCCATTTAGAATATTCACTGGGAACTTGAATCTGGAAATCTCTCCATCCATTGTCACTCTGGTTCGTTACTCTGTATTAGGCTGGCAGAGGGTTGGCTAACAAGCTGGGGGTTTTGTGTGTTTGCTTCACTTTGAAGCGCTTGTTTTGGAAGAATCTTGGAAGCGGTGAAATTCAACCTATGCACAGAGATCACACAAGGTGTATACATCACTTAAGCTGTACTTGAGGGCGTAATTGGGATTGAAGTGATGTTTAGGCCGTGTGCAATAGTCTGAGTGGGATGAATGGCACCTATTAAGAGTTGCAGGAATCTTAGCAACAGATAAAAAAACCCTTGGTTTAGTCTCCCTTAAATTTGTGATATAGCATACTGAATCTGCCTTTTTTTAAAAAAAATATATATATATATAAAAAATATTTGGCTTGAGGGAATCAGTTTTCTCTTGTCGTTTCTACCCGTGCTGTTACATTTGACAGAAATAGTACCAGGTTATCTTATTTACTGTAAAATTTGACAGAAGCATGAACTACGTTATATTCCTAAATCTAAGAACCGCAGTCTTTGTAAACAGCCTGGCCAGGAGTTGGCCAGCCTCCTCCGTATTATGTTTCAGATTTCACAAGAGAGCACACAAGTAGTTCAAAGTTTAAATACTTTCCCATGGACTTATATTTGCAGCATGAATCATTTTGCCTAAGTGACTTAGTACAATCAAGAAATCTGTGCTTAAAAAAAGTGGCAGATGATATCTAGCTGACTTAAATAACAGACAGATCTTTTTCTCTTGAAAACATCTTTTCTCTGATTCAAACTATATTAAAGGGTCTGTTTAAAAAATAATCCCCCCCCCCCCTTAAAATTGTAACAAATAACATCTAAGTTTTAGTTCTGAAAGCTGTTGAAGGAGAGGGCATGTTTCTGTGTCTTCCTCCCCCCCCCCCCGCCCCCCACAACCCCTTTTCATTTGTTTACTTGGTGCATTTGTGGGAAGATTTTACAAGTAAATGGGACTTGTGGTCCTAAATTCTGTAGGCTTCTGTGGGAAAATTTTCCTCCTTGATTATCTAGATTGCAGGGCACTTATGCCTTTTCTATGCAAATGAGTTTTATATAGATTTCCACTAATGCTCCAGCTGAACTGGTGTTAGTGATGGGTGGCTTCAGGTTAGCGGAGCCTTGTCTGCAGTGGGGCTAACACACGTTCAGCTGCCTTGGGATAACACTGGTGGTTTTTTTGCATTTTAAAAATATTCCCTAGTGTAGACATGGCCTTAAAAATTGACATGTGCAGTCAAGTTCCCCTCCACCATTGTTGAATGTAACCTATTTTAATTACATCCAAGAGTAGCTTTCCTGTCCTCCTAGGTGTCATTGCAGGGTATGTGAAGCCAGTTGCAATTTCTATGAATTATAAACCACATTATGGGTAAAACTCTCAGAAGTGCTGAAGTGACTTAGGAATCCAGCTGACATTGGGTGTTTTGCCCTTGTGGATCAGCTTTCAGGATCTGTGCCTAAATGCAGTAGTGCGTTATTTACAAAATAGACCATGTCTATGGAGCCGTGTATAAGCAGCAAGAATTCCTGACAATGGATCTCAAATAGATACGATTTTTCTTTCGAAATATGTTCTTGATGGGAGTACTGATTGGTTAAAGCAGTTTGATCATCATGTTAACCACTTTAGGAAGATCATAGTGTCTGTCTGGGTGTAGTGCCCTGCAGTGCTGCCCAGACTTTAATCCACTTTATTAAAAACATATTATATAGATCATAATCATCCAAAGTATTTGGTAGACAGAATTATATTTAATGCTACTGCTGTTTGTCCTCTCCTTTTCATTCCTTTTTATATATTGTATTTTTTTTTAAAGCATTCATTTCAAATGTTTGTCAGGGGCTGAATGGTAAATTGTTCTCCTCTTTATCAGTGATGTGTATGTAGTTCTATTTTGTGCAACTCTTGAGCTGTAGCAGTCTTTATTCTTGTTTTAAATACTTAGGCCTGGCACAGTTGTCACTGGTTTGTATTTGCTTTTGCAGGTAGCTGTATCCAGTTGGGTGGTAGGCGGATCCAAGGATTACCATGAAGTTTTCGGGATCCCTGGAGAACCAGAGATTGTGTCTCCTCCTGGAGACGGCAATCTCTAGAGAAGCTCAGATGTGGAAAGTGCATATGCCCAAAATTCAGCCCAATCAGGTAAAGTCTCTCATGTACATTTTTTACTCTATGGGGATATTTTCTGGCATATTTTTCAGTGAATAATTGAACCCGTTACATGAGAAGTGCCGGGGGGAGGGAGGTTAACCTTTAATTCAATGTAGTGACTAATGCTTTGTTTCAGGAACATACCCACAGTCTGAGGTACAGAACGTGCTGTACAGAATACAACGTTAAATCACTGCTATTGCTTCTAGAAGTACACACACATTTTGGTTTGATTAAACTGACTCTGTGAATTGCACTGATAATTAATACACGTTTGCTGCTATGCAGTTGATTTGAAAAGCAACTCCATTGTGTTAGGTTAAGTTTGACTTATAATGTTGTTGAAACCCTGGGCAATTTTCTGCATGAAGCATCCTATTGCTGCTCTATGTGTTACTGCTGGCATTAGCACTGCATGCGGTCACTCCCTTCTGAATGTTCTTATTCAAACATAGGGCCTGTTCTACCACCCTTACTCATGTTGGGCCAGATTCTCCGATAGCGTATGTTGGTGTTACTCCATTGACTTCAATGGAGTCACTCCAGTTTACCCAACTGAGGATCTGGCATGGTGAATAATACCCTACTCCACGAGTAGTCCCACTGATTTCAGAGTAGTGTAAGTAAAGGTGGCAGAACTGGGCACAGAATTGGTGTCAGTAAACGGTGAGTTTCCGCTTGTGTTCTGTGTATTGAAAAACCCCACCTAGCATATTTATTTATGAATGGCCTGCGTGCTACACACAGGAGTAATTTGATTTAAAACCAAATATCCCAGTGTCAGGGTGAGGGATTGGACCTTCCCATTCTTTACTCCAGGAGGCTGGGAGCGCATCAAGTTCTATTCTTGGGACTCTTTCTGGCTCACAGAGAGAGTAGTATTGATGGGCTCTGGAAGGAAAAAGGCTACCATCCTTGCTTAGATTGGTACACAGAAAACACATTAGTGTGGGCACTCAATAGCTTCCATTGACTTCAGATATTTACCGGAAACCAGTATCTTAGCCACAGATCTGGATCTCTATGCAGACAATGTCCAGGATACTTAATTACAGATTTGCCAAGAATTGGTTATTTGCGTTCAAGGCATCAGTCATTCTTTGTAACAACTATTGCATTGTAAAATTGGTTTAGTACCCACTTAAGTACAGGTTCTCCAACCATGGTATGTTTAGGTGGTAGTGGTTGTTTGAATTCAATCGTTACACCTTGCTGTGGCTGCATGGCTGTAATCTTGCTCTGGGTCTTCTTTGGAACCTCTCTTTCTGTGTTAGTCAGTGGATATTTCAGGACCTTATCCTGTGAGGTTGACTTCAGTGGGGCTAAGGATACTCGGCTACCCACAGGATAGGTACGTATTCAGTGACATTAATTTGACTTTGTAATGTTTCTGGCCATCTGCAAATATGAAAATGGGGAGGCAGCATTACCAGATTCTGTGAAACGTCAGAGTAGTATAAAGTCATGCAAACAGTCTTGATTAATATTTGTGATACTTGCAAAAATCCTACAGTGTTCCTTTTCAATAGAACTTCTAGTTACAGACTTGACTGATTCAGGTTTGGGATGGCTTTTTTTTATTCTGATTGCTGAGTTAGGATTCATGCTTGGAAAAGTTTATCGACCTTGAAAAGGGTTTTGTAGTGGTCCACCCAAGCGCTTCCAGTCTTGGTAGGTCATTAAAATCACATCATTTTAATTATTATCTTGCATCTTTCCAAACTTCAGTTCAGACATGATTCTATCATCTGGAATGTCAGACTGCTTTGACACGATATGAAACGTTGTTTTCTAGCATTAGCGACTCCAGAGAAAATAATCACTAAATCAGGTTGAAATTTAAGCATGTTGAGGTAAAAATACATAGTCATCAGATTTAAATGAATAAAAAGAGAGCGAGCACATGCTGACATGTAAAACTACACAATTTTTATAGCAACTCGGTATCTGATAATTGCAGCTTTGTAGTGGTATTAAATATTCCTTTCTGGTGCTTATTGTTCATGAGGTACTGGACTTCAGACTGTCTCAGATCATTTCATTTTATCAGTACTCATTTTGGCACTGTTTCAGTCATAAAGTTCAACCTGTATTATTACCTTGACCCCCCCGTTATCTGAAACAGCGGTATTATTCCTTTGCATCTATTCCCTTCATTGAAAATGTTTTCAATAGCCTGAAACCTCAATAACACAGAATTGTTTGTCTCCCTTGACATTCAGAAAATCTAAGATGTACTGGATAGCCAACCCTGGGACTCTGTGGACACTTTATATTTATAACAGGCAATGAAAATTAACTCTATTTTGATGTGGTATTCTGGTTTCCAAATGAAGAAATACATGAGGAAAAGCTAATGATCAAAACTGAAAATACATTTCAGGTTTTTTTCCACTAATGAAAATTCAGCTAGGTTCTTGGCTGTGTTTTAAATTCTAAAGGGGGAAAACACACACAGTTTCTAGATCTTATTGTGCTAGAGTTTAGATCCTTGGAAAGAGAATAAAAATACTGTATGATAAAGATGTAACCATATGTGTACTGCAGTCTGCAGCAGTTTGGTGGGGATTTCTGTCCCATGTATGTTTTGGAAAGCCCCAGTCCCTGACAATAAGTGCATTGCTTTCAGTTTTCCTTCTCTGACTTGTGGCACACTGACTCAGCCTATGTTTGATAGCTCTAACCCAAAGGTTAAAGGGGTTTTTCAGTCTAGAAGATACATCTGGCTTGTGTGTTTAGGGACACTTCGCATTTTGTTAGCACCATTGTTTGTTCACATAAATTATACATATGCACACAATAAAATATTATATGTATATTGTATATGATGGTCAGGTGAAAGTGGGGGGTGATTGGCACGTGGATAAGATCTGAGATATAAAGTTGGAGAGTCTGGTCAAAGGTTAGTTTTCTCGTTAACAAGTAACACGCTCTATGGCCGTTACGTTCATGGGCCAGGAACATTTTTTTAGAAACTTGATGCCATTTCATCTTTTTTTCCTTACCCTGCTTGTTCTGTTCCTCTTTTTCTCCACCTCTTTTCTTTTTCCATTCCTCGTGAGAATGGGAATCAGGAGACTTCAGTTCATTCCCATTTTTTTCACTGCCTTGCCATGTGATCTTGGACAAGTCATTTTTAGCCTCTTTATCCTTTTGCTCCCCATCTGCAAAATGGAGATTATGATATTTATCCAACTTTGTAAAGCCCTGTGAGATAACTAGATGAAAAGCTCTAAGTGCAAAATAGTATTTTTGCCTCTCCAGATGTCTGTTTCCAAATGTGGCCTTGCACAGGAAGGAAATTGTAAGGCTTATGAATTTTGTAGCTGTCACTAAAATGGAACTAAACACTATAAATTAGCACTGTTGGAGACTTCAGAGAGATGCCTGCATCCGATTTCACGCTGGTGCAATTGAGAAACAACCTCACTGGAATCAGTGGAGTTACACCAGTGTAAAACCAGGGTACCTGAGATTGGATATTGGTCCTAATTCCGCAGTACTATAGCTGTCCTTTAAAAGTCTGCCAGTGCTGAAAAAGGGTACTGCTGCTGGCAAAATAGCCTGGAAAGAGAAGAAGAAAAAACAAATGGGGGAAAGAACAAAACCCAGGAATTTGCGGACTCTCTCTCTTTTTTTTTTTTCCTTCTCTAATTTCACCCAGTAAAATGTTACTGGAATTTGAGACATGAAAATGTAGTAGCATTGAGTTTGCCAGGAATGTAATAAGATGGATGTTCAAAGGCACCTAAGGAGTGTTCAGTGGGGTTCTATTATTTATTATTTGTGTTGCAGTGGGCACCTAGGAGTTGTGGGCCAGGACCCCGTTGTGTTTGGCACTGTACAAACAGAACAAGAAGACAGTCCTGGTCCCAAGGGGCTTGCTAGCTCAGTGTAGGACAGGAGACAACAGATGGAGACCACAGGCAGGGGAACACAAGGAAACAATGAGGCAATACTGGTCAGCATGATAGGCGGTGGTCTTGGCACATCAGCAGCCTAACCGTGGGCAAGCTTTTGGGTGGGGAGTTGGTCCAGAGATTTGGGTACCTAGCTCCCCTAACTTCCTGTGAAGCCCCAGCTGCAAAGTGTGCATGTGTGAGGTTGGCGTGAGGGAGGATGGCAAAAAGTCCACGTAGCTAGCCTACTAGTGCAGCAATAGCACGGCTCAGCTCGGGAGGAGACCCAGGTTTGAGAGCAGGTAGGGAATGGGCCTCTGCTGGCTAAGATCGGGGGGCAGGGAGGGGAAGGGTAGCTTATTTTTTTTAAATTTAGATTTAAACAATTAGTGTAAAAAATAACAACCGCCCATACAAGTTCTAGGTATCTTAGCAAGTAATCTTACGTCCATTAATAACCACCTACTAATCTGAAAAACTCAAGTGTGGCTAGCACAAAACCCAGCCTGCTAAAAGCAGTAAGCAGTCAGAGACAGTAATAAGTTAGTTCAGCCGGTCAGTATCAAAGCAGCAGAGAAGCCTTTTTCCACCCTCGCCATCTGCAAGCCCATAACTTCACCCCCTCCCCCCGGTGTCACATTAATGGCTTTTGGGTTGAATTGGAAATCAGAATAACCGTTTCTTAATTCACACCCACACCTCTGAATGTACTTCACCAGTAGCTAATGGTCATAACTGGTGCTGCTCTTCCCTGTCTTATGGATACTTACTTTCCTCTGTTACTCATTTCGAGGTGGTAGAATCATGCCATCAGAGGCAGCACCACCACCAACACACTATATAGCGTATCAGCCGTGCAGCTGCGTTCATTCGTATTCTGCCGTCACGTTAGTTAAAATGTCTAGAGTCTTAAACCTTTCATCGGAACATCCAGTTCTACAGATGTGCACCCCTTGAAAGAGCACCCAAGAATAGGCAACTGCAAGAGTTGCCTACATGGAGTTAGATGAGTATTTGCAGGAAAAAGTATTGTGGGATGTGCATGAGATGACCCCCTTCTGAGCCAGCCTCTTTCCTAACATGTGCCAAGTTCAGTTCTGCAATTCCAGTAACATCCCTGTTTTTATACACCTCTGATATGTGGCTGGTGATCAGTTCACTATCTCCCTGCACTCAGGGAAACTGGGAACTAGAGCAGCATTTCCGCTTGGAGTAGAAAATACAGCCACAGAAATTGCATGGGCCTTGGATTATATTAATAGATTTTAAGGTAAGAAGGGACCATTATCATCTAGTTTTACCTCCTAATACTGGTCTCCTGATCCAATGCCCAGACCAATGCCCTCTCCATTGAACTACTGTACTTCCCTGATAGAGGGGACTGCTTACTCTTCAGAGGCAGGATGGGGAAAGGGTAAGCATGTTGTTTTTTTTTTTTTTTAAAGCCTCTCCCCATTGGTTCCGTAGAATCTGTTACTGGAGGTGCATTGTTAATGTTCTAGAACAGGGGTCTCCAAACTACGGCCCAAGGGCCAGATCCGTTCTGGGGCTTCCATTTGTCCGGCCCTCCAACCAACCAGAGAAGCGAACAGCTGAGTAGCCACGCTGAGCAGGCAGGGGGAGGGGCCGCGCATACCTCAGGGGCGCTTGCCTCCTCCCTACCCGATCTGTTCCCAGGCACTTCGGGAGCGGCAGGGGGCCATCCTGTGCTCCGCCTGCTGCAGCTCACACTGGGGGCTCTGCTGAAGCAAGCTGGAGGCTGTGGGCCACTGGCTGGTGCTCAGGGCGGGGTGGGGGCTGTGCCAGGCGTTACGGGCCAGGCTCCCTGCTCCACGCTGTCTCCAGCTGCTGCGCCCCCGGCCAGGGCCCCCCCGCCCCGCTGGCAAAGCCCCTGGAGCCGCCAGAGGTGTTGGTTGGTGACCGTGGCTCCAACCACTTTCACTTGGTCCCCCCTGCAGACTCCCATTGCCCCTGCCCCTGGAACCTCCCTGTGCATCCAGATCCCCCACTGAGCCGCCTGCCCCCATACTGCCCCACACAGAACCCTCTTACCCCCCCCACAGAGAACCCTCTGACCCCCATCCGGATACCTCCACACTAAGTCCCTCTGCACTTGGATCCTGCTGCCAGGCTGAGCCTTCCTGCCCACATCTGGTGCGCCTGGCGCAAAAGGGGCAGAGCCCCAGGGTGTTTCTGTGGCAGGCCTGGCCCTTGTGCTGTGCCAGGGTCAGGTTCAGCCTCATGGCCAAGTCCCTGTCCCAGGGGGCCGGGGGAGGCTGCAGGGTGATCTCCCACCTCCATGCAGCCAGTGGCCTGTGCTCCCCACTGCCATGGTGAAACTTCCGCATTTACTTATTGTATATATATTTTAAAAAAAATAAATCAAAAAATGAGAATTTTAAAATATTATGCACAGAATTTGATGAGCATTCTCTCAGGAATATGGGGCGCGCTACAGCTGTGATGGTGGGACTGTGAAGGGGGTGCTGAACAGTAGGGGATCTGTGGGTGGGGGAGCTGGGCAGCGGGTATGGTGTGCAGGGTGCTGTGCAGTTGTGGTGGGAGGTCAGCGGGAGGGGTCTCTGGGCAGGGGGTGCTGGGCATAGTGGATCCGGGGGCATTGGGCATAGGGATCTGTGGGGGAAGTTTCTGGGCGAGGGGGCGCTGGGCATTGGGATCTGTGGGGGAGGTCTCTGGGCCAGGGGGTACTGGGCATAAGGGCAGGGCACTGGGCAGGGAGGCAGTGTGGAAGGGGCACGCTGGCATCGCAGGGCTGGGCGGGCGAGTTTGCATCTAGAAGTTGTGGGTTTTTAAACAGTGCCCTTGTGCTGGGCTGAGTGAGACCACTCCCACTGCACTGCGCCTCATTGCCCCCAACTGGCCCCTTGCTCTGTGGACTGCCCCCCATCACATGCCCTATTTCCCCAATGGGGGCCCACAAATATGTTTGGCGCCGGGCCCACAAAAAGTTAATCCAGCCCTGTCGTGTTGGTGGTACCTCCCTGCCCATCCCCCTGGGAGGTGTTAGTTGTTGGTACCCCCTGGCCCAGCCCATCTCCCGCGGAGGCGTTAGTTGGTGGTACCCCCACCCCCCCCCGCCTAGCCTATCCCCCCCTGGAGGTGTTATTTGGTGGTACATTTATTTATCGTATTTTTAATTTTTATTCCCGTCCATTGAACAAGACTCTGCACTATGAATAGTATGAAGAATTCTAAACGTCCGAGTAGGGCAGAGTACCGTAACTACTATGAAATTATATGGGGGAGGGGGGTGCAATTTTATATTCTTGCCTCGGGCGCAAAAATAGCTAGTTACGGCTCTGGGGGAGTCACTGCTGCAGCGGAGGAGATACAGGGGGGAAGCAAAAGCAGGCTACAGCCGAGTAGGCATGCTGAGCAGGCAGGGAGAGGGTCTGCCAGCAGCAGCTCGTCTGGGGGGAGGGGGGAGCACAGCTGAGCTGTGCAGAGGGGTGGGTGCCCCCGGGAGCCAGTGTCCCCCCAAAAGGGAGCCAGTTTTGTCAGAAAAACATTAGTACCATACTTCTCATTAATCCTAAAATAATAATTCTTTATTTTTGAATATGTGAATGTGATTTTTAATGTATTGACAAATATTTTGTGAGATTTCACAGTACCTGCATCGATTAACTTTGATACCTGATTTAGAATTTAATGTAACACTGACAGAGTAGAGTAGTGTTGTTTTTTAAACAATTTTGCATATATTTGCATATATTTAATTTCTTTCACCGTTGCTTCGGCCCATGAAGCCCCTTCAAAAATCTAATATGGCCCTTGTCTCATCAAGTTTGGAGACTCCTGTTCTAGAATCAGGAGCATCATAACAGCCTCTTCCTGTGGGACTGGTGTGCAGAGGTGCCAAACAGGAGTAAGCAGGTTAGAGTGTGAGGAATTAAGGCTTTTAAATAGCAGTGTTAATCTTGGTGCCATGTTACACATGTCATCACAGCTGGGTGCATGTCCAGGAAATCAGTGACTAGTCACTAGACAGCTATTCTCTTCTCTAAGGGTTCTCCTACTGCTCTGAGCACCTGTCAACATACGGCCGTGTTGCTAGCTCTAGTTCTCTGGGGCCATTGAAAAAAGGCACTGACAACTGTTTTAGCAAGAGAATGTAAAAATACTTTAAATGCATCTCTGCCCGTGTTGGTAAAACCCCTGTGAGAAGCTGGTAAGGAGCATGTCTGCCCTCTGGACACTTTCCATGCAGCAAACTGTTTTGAGGTGTCTCAAGCCCCGCACAGATGCCTTCTGGCTTCTTGCAACCTGTTCCAGTATCTGCCTAGGCCCTGATCGGGGTCCTAGGGCTTGATCCTGCAGGATGTGGAGCACTCTGGCCCCAAGACAGTGAAGCACTAAAGCACATGCATAACTTCAGCATGCGGGTAGTCTCATGGAGGCCAGTGGTCACATGCCTAACGTTGAGAGCGTATTTAAGTGCTTGGGTGTGTCAGGGCCAGACGGCTCAGCGCCTTGCAGGGTACGCTGCTAGTGCACAGCTCTGCTCCCCATGCTAGCCCTGTGCCACACAATGTGGGGAGTGGAGGTGGCTCTGTGTATGGCCCCTCAGGCCAAGGTATGCATTGGCCGTTGTGGGGAGGAATCGTTACGTTTGCAGGAGGTATGCAGCCAGCAGTAACCGGCGTGGTTATAATGGCTCGGTCAGTTGCTTGATCCTGCCATTGCTTTTGGCAAGGGGTGGAGAGCCCCCCCAGCTCTCACTGACTTCAGTCTTGCAGGTTTCCACAGATCATCCATCTAGGGAAGGCCTGTAGAGACATACAACCAGCAGAGGAACAGGCTGTAAGTCATGTTGAGGATCTGGCCCATGGACTCCTTTTTAACATTAAAAATGTCCCTTCGGAAATCACTGGGAAGCCTAACTGTCCCTTAATCTTGAAGCCGTTGTTGGTGTTGCCAGAGAGCAGAATGCAGTAGGGCTACTTCAGTTTGCTATTGCAGGGTTCACTTGAATTCCCTACACAGCGAGTGCCATGCATCCTCTCATTTTCCCTGGCATGGGGGGCTGTAATTAAAGCAGCGGCGCTGGTCTGTTACATAAGTGTCAGCTATTGGTATGTGGCAACAAAACAAACAAACCCCTGACGTGTGATGGGTTTGTGGCGTGAGAAAATGTCTAAGGGGAAGCACTTTGGAGTGTAGGAAGGGACTTTACTGTTGCAACTGAAAGGGACTTTTTATTCTTAGGAACAAAAATATCTTGTTTTGCTTTCAGTTTAACTCATGTAGCTCAAGAAATTATGACCCTGCTGTTTGTTTAGTTTTATAGCTTCCCACATATGCATTTCATATAATCCTGACTGCACATCTCCTTGGGTATTTCGCAAACACAAAATATGCGGCAGTCTGATCGGCCACTTCTCTACAGGTGGGTCCCTGCCCTGTTTGAGAACAAGGGCATCTTCTGCAGTGATGGGAGTGTTGCTTGTACAATCTGACTTTCTCTGTGAAAATAGTGACTTTTTTTCCCCCATATCGGTATGAAGAGGCATGAACTGCTGGCTCCTTTGGGACTAGAGCTCTTTGGAACGCTTCTGTAATTGAAAATTAAAGGCTAAAGTAGAGACACTTTTATTGGGCGCTATTCAGAAAAGAATAAATCACTTTCACACATGGCTTTTCTGAAGCTGGATTTTTCTTTTAAGCAATACTTATTTTGTGCACGTCTGTGTCTAAAAGCATTTTGCCCCCAGCTGTCTGCTGTTCATATTAAAGTAACCTGAGAGTCTTTTCCATATTGCCTAGAGATACTCCTTGTTTGCTCTAGTTCTGTGAGAAAAGAGATTGGATACCACACTTGCATATGAGGGGGAAGGTCCCCACTGACTATGTGTGACCCTATCCCTTGAATTTGTGGGCTTGTATATTAAATCCAAGTCCTTCTGTTTATTCCAAAATTCAAATTTTAGGCCACAAGTTCAATTAAAGGTGACCTACCATGGGGAAAGGAATTAGACTTGTTGGCTCTCTTTTGTTTCTTTGTCTATTTTCAGTACATGTATACCCCCATTACCATAGTATCTGTATTTATCTTCACGTCATCTTTGTGAGATAGGGAAGTGCTATTATTCCCAATCTACAGGTGGGAAATTGAGGCACAGAGAGACTAAGGGACTTGCCCAAGGTCACGCATGAAGCCTGTAGCAGAGCTGAGAATTGACACGAAGTCTCCTAAATCCCAGAGGAACACCGTCGCTGGACCATCTTTCCACTCTGATATCTCAAAAAGTCTTGAAAAGTTGGCTGGTTGTTTTAAAATACTTTCCCACCAAGTCTTTCCTTCCCCTTAGAAATATAAGGAGTACTAAATCTTGCCTCCCCTCTTTTGCTGGAGAACCTGAGTGCTGGAATGGGTGCTTCCTTTGCTCTTAGTTGAAGGGGAGAGAGTGTTGAGTCTCTAAACAGGTGAGAGGGAAAAAAATCTCCTTTTTAAAGTTAAACCTACTAATGAAACCCAAAGAGTTGTAAACATTTTGACTAAAATCCCTTCCCTCTCTGTTGCTCGGGTTTCATTTCTTAAGTGCCTGTGATGTCGTACACCTCATGTCTGGAGTCTCCAAGGGAAAATGAGACCTGACTTGAATTTTAAATGTAAAAAAATCAAACGAGGGGGAGGGGGGAGGGAGATAAATAAAAAAAATCTCATTTTCTGTGTAGAACATTTGAAAAAACAAAAGCCCAAACCCAATTTGCTTTCCTCTGCAGGTCACTTTTAACCTTTGAATGGGGGTGAGTGAGAAATGGGGGTTTGCCATGTGGGGAATAAAAACTACTTCTTCAAACTTTGGAGTAGGAAATTTCAAGATTCCAAACGTTTCTCCCAGCACAGCCTTCCTGTACTGAGCTCACCTTTTTCTGACCCTCAAGAACGCCTCACAAAATAAATGTTAGGTCTAATAACATCTGCCCATTCCTGAGGTTTAACAAGAAACAGCGTCCACAAAGTGCAGCTCTTTCGCTTCCTATTATTTTAAGACTGAATTTGTGACTTCCCAGCCTCCTGTCCGGTTGAAGGCCTGGGACTGTCACTCCGAGGTCTCTGTCAGAAGTCCCCTTGGCAGCCTGAGGGGTTTAGAAGCCGAATCCCAGCTTGGGAAGGTGTCCTCTTCCCCCACCCCATCATATGGACCCAGCTTTTGGGAGGGATGTGGCCAGAGACCTAATAGCTTAGGGGATGGTTCAGAGAAGTATTGCAAAGCTGTGGAAGGAGATACAGGCACATAAACTCCAAGCTACTGTATAGGCAAGTGAGCTCCCACTGCCTGCTCCTTTAGGGACCTAGCTGGAAGGGAGACACCTTCCCCAAAGAAGAATTCTCATCTGCCCAGTTGTACAGGGTTGGAGTCGGAGATTGGCAGGGATGGTGCCTTCTTCTGAGCGTTTTCCTGGCCAACTCCCAGGACATGCCTCCTCCTGTCAGCAATGGGTGCAAGAGCCTCCGCTTCCTCCCCCGCTTGTACAAAGACCCACACAGCAAGAGGAAACGCTGCAGAAAGCGACACGGCTATTTTATTTTCAGTAGTAGTTATTTTTAATCTTTCCTTTTGCCTGTAAAAGCCCCAGGCCTGTTGCCGTTGGGGTCACTGGCAAAACTCCTACTGACAGGACCGGGTCACAAAGGGAGACGTAACCACAACCAGGTTTGGACAGTATTGTCGACTTAAAGGGTTTCAAGAAGCTTAAAGGCTTCGTTGGAAAATGCGGTATCTGGGCGAATCTGGAAGCTAAGCTCCAAGTGTAAAATGCATCAAAGCTGAACCAAAATGCTGCTTCAGCCACTGCAGGCCCTGCCGCCCCAGCACGCTTCCCTGTCTGGGGCAAACAGGAGGGGGCCTTCGGGGCAGAGCGTGGGCTGGCCATGCTGGGCTGTTTGCGGAGGCATAGTCTCTCCGAGCCTGCGATATGCACCGCCCATGTGGGGAGGTATCCAAAGGGCTAGTAGGCTACACTCAGTTCTCCCTTATTACACAGGAGGGCCACATTAATCTAAACACAACCCTGTGTGGGCCAAACAGATACTAAAATATGCAGTAAGATTTAAAGTCACCCGTATTGATTTATATTTTAAGTTCAGCTTATTTCGTATGTATTTAGAGAGGAGCAACCTATGTACAGTATTGTTTGTTTACACACTGGTGGTAACTAAAATGATGTAAACATGACAAAACGCTAATGAATCGTCCGTTAATATATTGTGTTGAAGCAGGCTTCATGAAATGCTGTGGTAGGCTGTATACGGCCCGTGGGCTGTAGGTTACGCACCCCTTAACTGTATCCGTTTGAAACTGGAATAGTTAAATCGGTACAACCCCAGCATCGACTGTGATACTGGTATAAATGTGATATATTGGTATGTATCGATTTAACTGTTTCAGTAAAAATATCAAAAAAAAAACAACCCCCCAAGTGAAATAGTTAAATGAGTACAAAAACTGTGTAGACAGGGCCTAAGGCAGGAGACTGCATTATCAGGCTGGTCCCTTGTATATTCTTTGCTGTATTAAATTAACTTTGTTTTTTGAAAGGGAAATGATGTGTATGGAATAGACAGCGTTACATAAGATACATTAATCCCTTTCGAAGGCCTTGTTGGTTAGTAGAACAGATCTCTAAATCAGTTATTGCATCAGTGGTGGGTGTTTGTTTTTATTTTATTTTTTACTTGTTTTTCTCCTTTCTCCTTCAATCTTCTGCTGAGGAGGAAAGCAACCCACAGCCACTCAGAGCGGCTACGTGGTGTTTTGTTTGTGCAAGCTGTTAGCTCCCTTTTGCCACAGTGCCTTGGCAGCCATCATTCGATTCCACATTTTGAAACCACATGAGCAGCAGCAGCACTGAGGGCTGCAGGGCCCTCAAGGACACCTTCATGGTAGAAAAACCACACCTGATGGCTGCTTCCCTTCTAGCTGAGCAAATTGCAATCACCAGAGCTGAAGTGGGAACAGCCACGTGCCTCCAAATGTTAGGCAGACCGACTGTAAATATTGCAGAAGCGGAAATGAGGTTCCGCATACAAGCAGAACAGAATGTTTTAATGGTAGTGCCTGTGACGACTGTAGTTAAGGCTGATGTGTAACTTTCTTCATTTTCAGTTGCTTGTGACTTTAGCCAATAATCTCTTTTGAGGCTGCTGTTTTCCATTCTTGGGCAGGGGCCAGAGGTAATTTTGGTTGTTACTGGCAATTGGATCAGTATCTTGTAAGTTAAGAGTGTTGAGTTTTTCCCTCACCCATGTGCCATGTGATTTTCGGTTGGTCACTGGTTAGGTCAGGAGTGCTCTAGTTCGATCCAGACTTGTAAGGGGGTCCCCTCCCCCCCCCCGCCCCCCAGGCAGACTTTCAATGGGAATCTGCTGTCCAACTCCCTTTGTCGCTCTTTGAAACGCCCACCCAGAAAGTGCAGAAAACTTGGCAAATATTGGGAAGTTAGGGCATTGTGGGAGTGCTGGTTCCAGGAGCCCGTGCGGGCTAGGGAAAGAGCACTGGAGCTGGGGCTTGACCCCTTGCTTAATGCAAAGCTCCTCCTTGATCTGCTGATAGTTCTCGCTGGGTATCTTGGGTAGATGGAGGGGAAAGAAAATTCACCCCCCCAGAAGTTATGTGGTGGAGCAGTTGTCCAGACCACTGGAACTACAGAATCATAGAAATACAAGGCTGGAACAGACCTTAAAAGGTCATCTAGTTCATCCCCCTGCGCTGAGGCAGAACCAAGTGAACCTAGGCCATCCCTGACAGGTAATTAGACAACGGTTTCTAACCATCAGAGGAGTGAAGTTCTGGAACAGCCTTCCAAGGGGAGCAGTGGGGCAAAAGACATATCTGGCTTCAAGTCTAAGCTTGATAAGTTTATGGAGATGGTATGATGGGATCAATTAATTGCCAAAATTAGGTTATCTTTGACTGTTAGCGGTAAATATGCCCAATGGCCTGTGATGGGATGTTAGATGGGGTGGGATCTGAGTTACTACAGAGAATTCTTTCCTGGGTGTTGGGCTGGTGAGTCTTGCCCACATGCTGCTCAGGGTTTAGCTGATGGCCATATTTGGGGTCGGGAAGGAATTTTCCTCCAGGGCAGATTGGCAGAAGGCCTGGGGGTTTTTCGCCTTCCTCTGCAGCGTGGGGCATGGGTCACTTACTGGAGAATTCTCTGTACTTTGGAGTCTTTAAACCATGATTTGAGGAGTTCAAAAGCTCAGACATAGGTTAGGGATTTATTACAGGAGTGGGTGGGTGAGATTCTGTGGCCTGCGTTGTGCAGGAGGTCAGACTAGATGATCATAATGGTCCCTTCTGACCTTAAAGTCTGACTCTCTTTGTTTAACCTGTTCTTAAAAACCTCCAGTGACGGGGATTTCATATGCATGAGCACAACTGCTGGATCACCTCTGGGCAAGTAAACTTGGACTGGGAGGTTCAGTACTGCAGTAGGATGCCACACTCTGCTGATTTCCTTTCCAGAAGTCCAGATACTGCTTGCAATCTGCTGCACAAACTGATATATAAATGACTGTCCAGTTGCCCCTCTCACCCGGGACTCAGGGTCTCAGATAATTGGGATCTGTGGGTATTCAATGCCTCTGAAAATCAGGCCCCACTATTGCTGGGTTTGAATTTTGAGAAGTAGATTTAGGGTTGGGGGGGAGGGGAGGGAGAAACAGCATGCATGTACCTTATAACACCTGCTGTGGTTAGGGCAAAAATAAGATTGCATTCATTCTTAGGACATCTGCCAGATGTTGATTAGGGCAACGTATATTAGAGGAATTATTACAGGAGTGGATTTTTATACCTTAGACTTGTGGCCATATATTTACCTAATGCTTTCAGTTTGGTAATGGTCTGGAAAACACCAGGGATCTACGGGTTAACGCTGTGGTCGATCTCATCTGGCGGTATGAACACAATGAACTGTAGATGGCTGATGCCCAAAGGCTTGGTGCTTCATCCCTGCAGCCAAAAGACACAGAGTATTTCAGGTTTTCCAGAATTCACATGATCCGGGATGGCAAGGAATTTGTCTCTTAATAGTTTGTTTTTTGTCCGCACTGCTCAGTAATTGGTAAGTTCATTCAAAGGCGGAGACTTACTTGCTAAACCTTAAAATGCCCTTCCAAAGTTGTGTCCCCCCCCCCGGAGATAATTACACCTGACGTGTTACCAAATCCTGCTCTCGCTTAGATACTGTAGGATGTAAAATACCAGGACCTTAGTAATCAGAGATGGAAAAGACCAGCTTGATCATAAAATTCACCCCTCTTGCCAGCACAGGATGCAGCAGAATGGCAACTCTCCGGAGCATAGTTTAAAATGAGGCAAGGAGTATCTGACAGTTCCCAAGGAACCACTGTTGCAACAACAACACCACAACTATAAATTACATAGTTATTCTAGCTATCCTGGGACACGTCCAACGAGGCTGAACAATAATCGTTCTTTTTAGTTACGGTCAAATCTGTCATCTGCCTGGAAAGGAGGAGATCAAATTATTTCAGATAATAAACAGTGCAAATAATAGGAAATTAATATGTCTCCGAGGGCATGGCCTCCTCCATTTTTAGACGTGGGAGGTTTTTGGAAAATCAGGCTTTGACTATGTTCTCTTCAAGTTGGTGGACCTTCAGTAACTTTCATGGGAGCACAGTTCGTCGTCTCTTTCACGGTGGGAGCTGCACAGTGGGTCTCTTGGCTTCCAAATCACATTTCAGTGACACACAGAAGGTTGTGTTTGTTCTGTTTTGGGGCTTTCTTTGTGTAAACCTAAACTAGGCTAGAGGAGGCATTACTGTTTAGATCGGTCACTAAAGGCTGTTCCCTGGACACATTAAAACCACAAGCCCCACAAACAAGGTGGTACGGAGCCTATGGTTGGTGGTGGAAATATTATCTTGGAACTTAAATAGGTCTGAATCCTAAGCTCCTTATGGGGGGGACCCCAGTTGTAGTTGAAGGGGTCCCTGCAGGCATAGGTCTCTCTCATAGGTCAGCTTGGATAAGGGCTGAGGGCCTGCTCCCGCAAGTTGCTGAATGCTCTTGATTCCCACTGACTCGGTCAGAACAGAGGATGCTCAGTACTAAACACAGTACTAAACAGGATGTGGCCTCTGGTTACCATAAAGAACAGGTTTCATATTTGTTGAATTGCATCTTCACTTGGATAGTGCATTTTTCTTTATGTACTATTTTTTGTTAAATACGAGACTAGCATCACCTAACGTAGCCTTTTCAGCCATAACATTTCTGATTGGAGCGTTTCAATTTTCATACACCTACGTTTAGACAACAGTGTTATGGGGCCACATTCTAAAAGTCGCTCCTACATTTTTTGAGGACATGCCGCAGCTTCAGCCTGCTAGTTTTCTAACTCCATGGACGCACCCACAAATCAGGTCAGGAGAAGTCAATATGACCACTAAGAACCCCAGGTGCAAACACAGAAAGTGGCTTCAGGCTGTGTTAAAAGCATCCCCGTCCCCCTTTCCTCGAACAGCCACATACGGCTTTGTTTCTGCATATGTTAATATTTTGCCTTCTCTCCGTTCACTCGGCTTTCAGGTTCCGGGTGTGAGTACAGCTTGTTTTGTTTTTTTCCCCCTCCAACAGGATGTAGCCATTTCTCCAGCACAGCGGGATGAGGTGATTCAGTGGCTGGCCAAACTCAAGTACCAGTTCCACCTTTATCCAGAAACACTCGCCCTGGCCGTCAGTCTCTTGGACCGGTTTTTAGCCACAGTAAAGGTAAGTAATTTCAGGATTTGTATCCTCCAGTGGATTTATACCACCAGCTCATGGCTTTGGGAGTGACTCTCCATGCTGCTGGGCCAAATCCAAGCAGGCTCAGTGTATGAAAGCATGTACGTCTGGCTTACACGCTGCATAATGCCTTAGATTTCAGATGCTGAATGAGATGAGTGTCTTCAGTCTAACTATGCCTGAACAGTGCAGCCGGGTCTGTGGAAACCCCGTTATCATGAGAGCACAATGGGCCTGGTCTCCGACGAGGGCACCTAGCTGCTACAGGAATACAATAGGTGGCTTTCTGGACCACTTTCACTTTTGTTAGTTCATGGGCCAGATATTCACCTGATGCAAATCAACATAGTTGCATTGACTGCAGTGGAGACGTGCCAGCCTACCTAGCTGAGAATCTGGCCCAGTGCGGATCAAGGTCAGGAATACTTGCTCTCTTCCCTGTTCTGCCAGCTTCCATTGCAGCCCATGGGTTTAACCGAAGAGAGGAGAGAATCACCCCACCTCTCTAGAAGCTGTCCATGTTCATGCTGTCTCTGCTAACCTTGTTTGAATGTTGAATTAGCCTCACCTAGGCATTTGTCTTCCAAGCTGTCTCCAAATATTGCCCCCCACCCCCGGAAGGGGGGGGAGGGAGGGAAGAATCTGATTTAGTTGGGGTTGGTCCTGCTTTGAGCAGGGGGTTGGACTAGATGACCTCCTGAGGTCCCTTCCAACCCTGAGATTCTATGATTCTATGCATCGACATAGAAATCAGAATGCATCCTCTGGCTTAAAATATACAAAAAAGCTCATTAAGCTAAATAGATTCTGAAATTGCCTTCGTGGCAAGCCCTTTCCATACTCGTATGTCCTATGGAATGACACGGTGGGTCTGGGTTTCTATAATATTTAACTCAGACATTGGGTAGGTCTGAGTTTGTCTTGTTTGTGTCAGCTGGAATTGCTGTTGCCCAGGGGCCAGGGACGTAGGGGTAGTGGGATGGCCGTGGCTTAGCCAGCAGCATGGCAAGGAACAGGATTCATAGATTCCACGGCTGCATTGTGATCGTTCAGTCTGATCTCCTGTATAACACAGGCCGGAGAACCTCCGCAAAATAATGCCTGAAGTATGAGGTGATAGAAGAATGTTTGGGAAGGCTGGAGCCAGGCTAGGGAAAGACCAGCGGTATGGTGGAAAAGGCTTCAGGAGCAGGGTGACACTGGTAGGAGGCAGGGAGGGAAGCGTGGAGACCTTCAACACCAGGAGCCTGATGGAAGTCAATGGGCTGAGCATCAAGGGGTGGGTCTGGGAGGGAGTTTCTATGAAGATGGTAGGGCAAAAAGACAGTGCCTAATACAGTGGGGTCCTGACCCACAGCTAGGGCTCGAAGGATGCTGCAGTAATATAAATAATTATAATAATCCAGAAGAGTCTCAGTGAAGGCCATAAAGGGAGGAGTGGCAGGCCAACCAGAACTGCCGCATTGTCTGTTGGAATGGAGCTGTGAGTGTGCCCATAAGAGTACGGTGAACACAGTGGTTTAAGGAATAAATTCCACAAAACTGATTAAAATATTTAATAAATCAGCCTTTGGGGCATACATGGTAGCATGACTCTCCGCCCCCGAGTCTGTACTATCCTGCCCCACCCTCGTGCAGTCAATTACAGCTTGCAGAGTAAATGCAAAGCAGGTCTAAAGTGCCACCGAATTGAAATGGTAGTGCTCTGCAGAGGCTTTGCACCCTCTGGAAGTGACTGCATGAGTTACAGGGCAGTGGAGAAACCTGTCCCCCCCGGCCTTGAGTTCTAGAATCTGCCTGTCTTGCCTTTGGCTAATATAATCCTTTGTTCTGTTTGCTCTGTTAAGGTCAGTTCTCAGTAAATGGGCAGTCTCCTCTGTTTGTGAGTTTTTAATCCCGTTATAAACATTGCTAAAATAGAGGTCAGCAAGATATGTAGAGGAGTTTAATTTTTTACCCCAGTGGTTTCATCATTAACATAGCTTGCCTCACTAAAGTACAAATTGGATCTGCCACTTACAGCACTGAAACTTTCTTCGCTCAGGGGTGTGGAACCCCCCCCCACCCCCACCCCACACCCACCGAGCAATGCAAGTTTAAGTGCTGTAAAGTGGCCGTGTAGACAGTGCCCCAGCACTGGGAGCTATTCCCCTCGCGGGGGTGGCTTTATTACAGCGCTGGGAGAGCTCTCAGCGGTGTAGCCGTGACTACACAGCCATGTTAAAGTGCTGCCGTGGCAACGTTTTAACGTTGGCTATGTGGACATACCCCAAGTCTTTGATATGATGAAATATTGATAGTGCTTAAACTGCAAGACACTGAGAAGTTTTGTTTTTAAAGAAATCCTGATCTAACCATTATGACATCTCCGTGATTGGGTCAGATGTTGAACGGATAGAAAATGCATTATTGAAACCCCTAAATAGCTAATGCCCTTAGGAAAAGGTGGTGGTTTCAGTATTTCTGTAGCAGTCAGAGGCTGTGACTGCTCTGTAGAGACTGCTACTGTGAAATGAAGTGGCATAGACAGTCTGTGATAGACTAGGACTAAAAGAAACTCCATTCTGTACTTCCAGAAGTGGTGACAATAGAAAACACCGAAAGCAGTTTGGGAAGGAGTTTAACGTTGTATTCCTCCTCTCCCTCCCACGTATAGCATTGCTCATTTAAACATGTCCTTTCCCCCTCCCTACCGCAAATAAACGGGGCCTTATTCTCCCTGCATTTAAACCGGATTTACAGCCGGGTAACTCCATTGACTTGGGGATACCCCCGATGTACAGTAGTGTGAAAGGAGAAATCTTATCCACTGCCTGGGATTTTTATACTAAGACAGAGAATAGCTTCCCTTGAACTCAGATGTGCCTTGAAATAGTTCAAATTGTTCTGTGCCCCGTCCTATTGCCCAGCCATGCTCTGGCTCATTCACATACCAGCAGCGTCCTTTGCTGTAGATCACTGCACTAATTAATCCTCAACATAATTACAGTCTTGGTTTAACTGTGTGGCAGTTGCCAATAAACAGGGAGCACAGAGGGCTGGTGTGGGAGTGAGAGCAGTGTGACTGTATTTTAATACTGTCTCACAAAGGGACTCTGATCTGTTTTAGTTTAGAGCCCAGATGATGTCAGGGGCGGGAGGGGTGAGAAGGGGACACTTTCTATTAAAATAATGCAGTATTTTCTGGGGGCATTTTTCAATTCACATTGAAACTCTCCTACAAGCTGTCTTCAACAGCTCTTGTTCCATTCTCTGCATACAGGGATCTATCTTTAGCCCAACTAATTAAGTTGCCTGTTTCTCACAAATCGTTTTCTCTTGCTCCATTGCACCCTTTTCCAGTCCCTTCCATCCAGAGATGTCAAAGCACGTCACAACTTTAACTAAGCCTTGCCACATGCCTGTAATGCAAGGAAATATTGTCCCTATTGTATAGATGGGGAAACTGAGGCACGGTTTGATTGTCGGCCTGATCCAAAGCCCGTTGAAGTCAGTGGCCTTAAGTGCTTTGGCCAAGGTCTTGTGGTGAATCTCTCGCCAAGATGGGAGTAGAACCCAGTTTCCTATTGAAGATGGCAGTTGTTAAGAAGGTCTTCCAGGAGATTAGCTGTTGGTCTCTCACAGAACTGGCCGACTGATGGAGAGGGATAAAGGCTTTGGGTTCTTCTCTCCAGTTTAGTAAGTTAATATTAATTGGAAAGGATTTGCCTGCCTACCATGAAAGGGACCTACATTTGTAGTAGAAATGAATCGATTTTATCTCTGTCCTGGCTGCGTTCACTAGTGTAACTGACTCACGTCGTGTCAGGTGACCGTAGGGGCTGTACAGTGTGTGGAACGATGCTGTGGATTTAGGGGTTACTCACTGAGCGCTCTCAGGGGGAGTTACCCAGGGCCCTGGCTAAGGGGCAGCATGTAGTTGTGTTGCCCCTGGAGCAGACCAGGAACTCGGGGAGCCTCTCTCTGCTGCCTGGCTTTTCCCCACTTGGACCAAGGGAAAATGATTGGTACCAGCCCTTTACCTTGTGCAGATTACGGCCCCCCTCTGTGCCTGCTGAGCTGTGCTGTGTAGGGGAGGGGCTGAATCAAGCCTCCCCACACTTGTGGGCCTGTGGCGGCTGCTCCTTCCTCCTGCACTGTCACCTGTGGTGTGGGTACTTCCACCCCGCCCCGCCTTATTTCCTTGTGTGGGCACGTAGACCAAACCACAGATTCCCCCTCAGGGGCATTGTTCTCCTCACTGTCAGCAGTACCTGGATACGCTGAAACAGCTATTTTATACAGCTATTTAATTCAAACCCCACAGTGGCTCGCCAGTAGAAGCCAAAGTCCCTGGGGTCACAGATTCCTTTTGTGTACAGGATCTGGAACCTATTGGAGGCCACGTTTGCCCTTGATCCTGCACCTCTTTCCCCTCGCTCCCTGCTGGGAGGAGTCACGTTGACTGTTAGGGACCTAGTTGCATGAGTGTGGATTGCAGGATCTGGCCTTGGAACTGCCCTGCAGCTCCATTCTGTCTGCTGGAATTAATCCGCCTGGAATTAATCACGGAAGTGCTCTAGGTTAAAAATGGATTTTGTGTTCTCTGCGGGGCTTTTACTTATTTATCTCTCTTCCTTGCCCTGCGGCTTCTTTCAGTTCCGTGTTCCACCAGGACATTTAAATTTTTGTCAATACAGACAGCGTGAGATAAATTGTCAGCTCGCTGTTCGGAAGTGGCTGATGGGGAGCGGATGTCATTGTGCTGCTCAGTTTCTACACAGCCTGCTGTCCTAGATGTTAGACATTGCTCCTGGTTTTCACAGGACTGAGTACTATACTCTGTACGTACAGACTATCTTCCTTTCTCGCTCTTCTGCTTCACTGGTATGGGAAACAAAGTCCTGACTCACCTTAATATAGCCACTAAGGTCCTGATTCAGCAAAACTCTTAAGCATGTGCTTAACTTCAAGTACAGCCATGAGTTCCGTTGATTTCAGTTGACTACCTATGTGCCTAAAGTTAAGCACATGCTTAAGTGCTTTTGCAGAATTGGGGCCCTTAACAAGGGTTCTTCATTGTTGTCACTCTGCAAGAGTGGTTCTCTTAGGGTGTCCCGGTATTATCAGGGACCGTCTCAATATTAGGGGCTTTGTCTTGTATAAACCACTATTAACCCTCCCTGTCCCGATTTTTCACACTTGCTATTTCGTCATTCTAGGGTCTCTCCTAGTCACCTCCTCTCCCTGCGTGCCACTGCTTGCTTACTCCAAAACATTTCACCCGAAAGTTGCTCAGCCACCATCGTTTGAGAACTGCTGCCGTAAAACATAATTCTCTCTTGGTGTTTATTTCTGACTAGTTACAATGTCAACACCTCAGCTCTATCTTCTTCCTTGCTTCACATCTCACCCATGTTGTTCTCTGGACCTGATCTGCAGCTGGTGGAAATCGGCCTGACTCCATTGAAGTAGGTGGAGCTGTGCCGAGTTATGCCAACGGAGGATCCAACCTTCTGTTTTTCTCCTTCCAAGGACCACTGCTCCCACTAAAACAAGCTCCTGTTCCTCTCCAGTGATGCGCATCACTGGATGCCAATTAGGACGCTGGGGCTGACTGACTTCTATCCCGCCTCATGTAATGGAGTATGGATTTTTCCTTTCTGTGGCTCACAATAGTAGCAGTGTAGTTGGAGGTCAGCCCATTGATCCTGTCTGCGTTGTTTTGGCATCCTGAGATCACAGGGTAAGGGAGTTAGAGCCAAATGGTCACAAATCAGTTTCTGCATTGTATTCACGCTGTGACTTTTTTCTGTTTCCTAGGCCCGTCCAAAGTACTTGAATTGTATTGCGATCAGCTGCTTCTTCCTTGCTGCCAAGACCATTGAGGAAGATGAGGTAATATTTTCTCTAAAGGCCTAGCAGCTACTTTAAATTATACGCTCCTCTAATTGTTTGGTCGCCTGAGCAGGGGGGTTGCCACTTGCCAGGACAGGAAACAAATGGCTTTTATGACTGATGATTGTTCTTGCTTTACTTTTGTTTTTTAATGTCTGTTTCTGCAGAGGATTCCAGTACTGAAGGTGTTGGCCAGAGACAGCTTTTGCGGCTGTTCTCCAGCTGAAATTCGCAGAATGGAGAAGATTATTCTGGATAAACTGCACTGGGATCTTCACATGGCTACGCCACTGGATTTCCTTCATATTGTAAATATGTTGCTAATTACATTCTTTCCGGTGCTCATCCTTGTTTGTTTGCTTTTTTGTTTCATTGGTATTAATGTGAGTATGTGCCAAATCTTGAGGGACTTACTCGGATTTTACTTGGGCAAAAATCCCTACTGTTGGGGTAGGTAAGGATTCTAGGATTTGGCCATACGTTCATAGACATGGCCTAAACAAAAATCCAGGCAAAGACTTTCAAAAGTGACTAGTTACTTTTGGGGACCACTTTAGACACCTTAAAGGTGCCTGATTTTCAGAATGTGCTGAGCTCGCGTCCTTTGAAAATCAGGCCCCCTTAAGATCTAAACTGGCCATGTATAAATTCAGGCTGGAAATTAGAAGGTTTCTAACCATCAGAAGAGTGTGTTCCTGGAACAGCCTTCCAAAAGGAGTAGTGGGGGCAAACAACCTCCAACTAGTTTTAAGATGGGACTTAATACATTTATGAACAGGATTATCTGATGGATTTGCCTGTGGTGGCACAAGACTGGACTCGGTGACACAGAGGGTCCCTTCCAGTTCTGTCCCTATGTCTTGAGTTCAGCACCCAAAACTTTGCACCCAGAACCATTAGTCCCTCTTGAAAATCTTGGCCCTAAATGTTAATTGCCAGTATATCTGCTCCAGGATCAAAATAAGACAACAATAGAACACAAAGGAATTAAAGAGTGGGGGGGAGGGAGGGGAGACATAATTGGTGGATGTGAAATGTGTTTCAGTGTGTCCTTAACTGACCCAGGTTTTTGTTTACCTGTTAAAAACTGGAGCCAGAGAGCCCTTTCATGTGGTGAAACCCATGGCAGGGGGATAGTGGCAAGGAAAACTTAGTCTCCCCATCACAGAATTTCTCCTCAGTGGTTTCATCCCAGGGGAGAGCCCTGTTTGTCTATGGCCAGTTGAACCATTGAGCCTGCAGTTCAGGAAGAGGGCAGGACCATCCAAACAGGGGCTCCGTGCCCCTCCCTGGCAGCACTGCGCCTATAGAACTGCTCTATCCAGGACTCCCCCGGCCACGGCTGCCCTGGGACCCTGCTCCCCCATTGTGGACTGGGCTCCCCTGGCTGTGTTCCCTTTCCTGGTGTATCTCTGAAGGGCCAATGTGCATCCCCTAGCCCTTTCTCAACCCAGCATGAGGCTTCCCACTCCTCCCAGAGCCGTCTGCTGTCGGGGACAGTGCATGGTGGGTGAAGCAGAGCATGGGATGGGAGATCCCTGGGGGTGGGAATCGCACTCCATGGGTTCAAGCGGGCTGTGTGATTTCAAGGGCACAGGAACGAATGACTGCTGGTGCCTTTGCATGTGCTTATGAAGCAGTGTGTTAAACCCAGCTAGTAACACACCGACTGGTTTGCTTCTCGTTTTCCTCAGTTCCATGCAGTTGCTGTGTCAACCAGGCCTCAGTTGCTGACCGTCCTGCCCAAGATGAACCCATCCCAGCATGTGGCTGTTCTCACCAAGCAGTTGCTGCACTGTATGGCCTGTTACCAGCTGCTACAGTTCAAGGGCTCCATGCTGGCCCTGGCCATCATCAGTCTGGAACTGGAGAAGCTGATTCCTGATTGGCTGGCGCTCATCATTGAACTGCTCCAGAAAGCACAGGTGAGGGCCGGGCAGAGGTGTTCTGGACATCCCCGCTAACTGGCATCCTGGATAGGAGAAGGGTCCCGTGTGTCTGGGACAGCCACTGAAAGGAGGAGGAGAAGCTGATGGTCTGCACTAACCAGCCAGCTGTGGTTATGAAACCCCTCTCATCTTGTGACCATTACTCTGGCAGCAGGCAGTTGAGAGAGAATCACTTGGGTTAGCCAGAGGCCAGGAAGTGAATCATCAAGCTAATGGAGAGAGCTGAATAGATTGAAATTCAGCAGGACGGGCGGTTTTTTCTCCCCCTTCATGGCTCTTCCCCACCTTACTGAAGATGAACATAGACCTGCTTCTTGTTCATTCAAGTTGATTTGTGTCCCTAGGCTCCAGGAAATCTTTGACACCGGTATAGTAGTTGTTGCTGCAGTCAGGGTAACACACCCATCCAATAAAAGCTGAGTCAAGTAATAGGCAAGTTACAAGAAGATACATGTACCGTTAATGATGTATCTGCATGGCAAAGAGACAGACTGGGGCTGGTTGTTCTCTTGCTTATGCTGGTATAAGTCAAAGGATATCCCCCATAGTCTCAAATGGGCATGAGAGTAGAATGGAGCCCCCAGATTAGAAAGTGGACATAAGCCTAGACTTTCGTTGATCTGACTTTATGGCAGAGATCCTTAGCTGATTGTAACTGTGTCCACTTCAGTGGAGCTATGCTCTGGATCTATATCTGAAATAGGACTGAAAACAGCATTTTTTCTGTGAGCACAGTGGTGTGGGTAAGGCCTCAAGAGCTGTCCGATTCCCAGCCTCTGAGTTTTGGATGCAGAGTTTTGTGGTTGGGATTTTTTGTTTTCTCTTGTTTGTTTGGGTTTTTTTTGTTTCTATGTTTTGCAAAGATGCTCAGGCGGCAGCCTGAAGTGTTGAGTCTTTGAGACATCTCGG
Source organism: Macrochelys suwanniensis (assembly GCA_033296515.1). Lineage (NCBI taxonomy): Eukaryota > Metazoa > Chordata > Testudines > Chelydridae > Macrochelys > Macrochelys suwanniensis. The sequence continues at coordinate 19,251,211 of CM065779.1, read as the reverse complement.
CAAATACTTTGCATTGTTTGGCGATTAATGTGTTCACTTCTTGATAGAGGGAGCCTAATGCATGAGCTAATGTACAAATCAAAATTGTTTACAGCAGGGAACGCCCAACTGGCCTGGCCACAAGGGGTTAAACTAACCAGTAAGATGCAATCATTATTGCTTTAGAATTCTTCTCTCCCCACGGCCGCCACCCCCACCCCCCCGCCGCCAGTGTAGCAAGGAAAGGTATGAGATATTCCCTTGATCCGCTGGAGATGGAAGTGGTCATAGCACACTTAAATACGTTAAGTGTCCTAACTAGGAAGGCTTTGTGGAAGGGTTAAATTTTTTTCTGCTGCATACAGACAGATATGTAAGAGCTAGGAACACACAGATCATTGATAAACATTTTGGGTGACATTTGCAAAGCCACTTAGGGGATTTGGACACCAATTCCCATGAATTGTAATGGGAACCAGATGTCCAAATCTCTTGGGCAGTTTTGAAAAATCTTGGCCTTTAAGCAGAATAATCCCCTCCCCCCAAAAACTGATCACTTCCCCACATGCAGCACGTAAACAAGAAGCAGCTAGGTATGTGGACAATGGACATGTGTCGAGAGCCAGAATTGCAGTGACTCACCGTGTTTTGCAATGCCTGTGTCTGTTTCTTCTATCTAGATGGACAGCTCCCAGCTGATCCACTGTCGGGAGCTTGTGGCCCGTCACCTTTCCTCTCTGCAGTCTGCTCTGCTGCCCAATTCTGTATATGTCTACAGTCCCCTCAAGCGTACCCTGGTGACCTGTAACAGAGGAGCGTTCAGATTCAACCCCTCCTCTGTCCCAGGGCCAGAATTCTCCACGGACAACAGCCGACCAGAAGTGCCAATCAAAGGTACAGCGGGGTTCCACCAGGGCCTGCCAGCTCCCCCCGGGTGCAAGCAAGCCTCCGCCAAGCGCAAAGTGGAGGAGATGGAAATGGATGACTTCTACGATGGGATCAAGCGGCTGTACAATGAAGACAGTGCTCCTGAGGCGGTGGCGCCAGAAAACGGGTCTGTTTGTGGTGCTGATGTGTCGCGGCAAGAGGGCAACCGTTCCCCTTGCCCGCCTTTACAGCCGGTCTCTGTTATGTAGCGACCGCCTGTGCGAGCGCTCAGAGGAAAGCTACTTTTTAAACCATGCGAAATCAGGCGATGATGTATGTGGGAGGGGCTAGGAAAGAAGCTGTATCTCATCAGGCTGAACTGAAGAGAGCCAAGAAAACCTTTTTTGAAGATTTTTCTTTTCCTCTTTGTGTGGCTAATTATAGTTCAACTATTATTTAAGCACTTAAAAACACAAAAAAGTATAAAAAATCTACAAAAGACCCAAAAAAACAACCAAAAAAAGTAGCAAAAAAAATTTTTTTTTTCTTTCTAGTGTCATTGGTTCCCCTATTTTTCTGCTACTGTGTATTATAATCCATCTTCCATGTCCAAGAGCTCACATTGATTGTGCAAAATTGTTCCAGGTTCCATCCAATGTCTTTCTGTTCTGATTTCCTCTTCCTGCTTGCTCTTCCTTTCACACTCTGCAAGTCTTGTGTGTGATTCTCTGTACTCTGACCTTCACCACAGAGATTGTTTTTTTCTTTCCAACCAAAAATCCTCCTTTATTTCATTAGCCACTTTGGTGTTCTAATGTAAGAATAGTTCAAACTGGCTTTAAATAAAAGATTTTGGGGAAAAATCCTACGGCGCTTGCAAACTGCCCCACATTTAAAAAGCCAAAGCAGTGTGAACATGCTATAGAAAAGCATTAAGGTAGCAAGAGGGAGACTGTGTTTAGTGTCTTACACAAATAAGAAGTTATTGTGATTAGAAACTAAGTGATTGTGGTTTTGATTTTAAAAAGTGAAAGCAGTCAGTCAAATGATTAGGCCAGTTGAGCTAAAATATTGTTTTTTCACATCCACACAAGGATTTTTGCAGTCAATTGGCTCTCTTGTAAGTGCTCACAAAAGATTTAATTAATGTGTGCGTCAAATGCAAACGGTAAATTCTGCAATTGATTTTGATTCATATGTTTGTAAATTTTAGCATGAGATCAATGCTGCTTATTTAGGTGCTGGGACAGTTCTGTGATTCTGAGTTTTGGAACGTGTGTAATTATAAGCCACAAAATACCCCACGTTTTGTGTTTATGTAACTTTTAACCAAAAGTTTTAAAAAAAACAAACAAAAAAACCTTTAAAAGCTTGTCTTTTTAAATGTTTAATACCTGTTTCTCAGAATGACCTGTCCTGGACCTTTAGCTCTCTGCAGCCCTGAGGAAGGTATGGTGTTCAGAGCCATTGTACTGATGAAAGCCTTCTGGTAGCAATAAAAAAAAGTTGTCCTTTAATTTGTGAGTTGTTTTTTGATTTTGCTTTTTGCACTGGGCAAAGGTGAGTGTTGCGCTAGGGCTGCAGCAATGCTGACAAGCCACTGCCAGGTGGACTCTTCCAAGCAGGGCACCTGAGAGAAAAGGAAGCGTACATTTTAATACCCTATAGTCCTGGGCTTTTTTCAGAGCGGCCAAGGATCCAGGATGCCAACTGCAGCCACCTGGATTTTATTCCATCCATTCCTCTTTCATCTTTACTCCTCAGCCCATCCCTCTTGTTACTCCTTATCCTCCCACCTTCTGGTTCCTTTTTCTCAAAATACAAGTGCAATCCTGTCTATTCCATTATCAAACACATTTCTCCCAACCCCACCTGCCTCTCTTAACTGCCATCTTCTTTCTTCTCTTCCCCTCCAAACTCACCAAACAAGCTATTTACAGCTATTGACTCAAGTTTCTCTGTACCAGCTCCAATCGGGATTCCCCTTCCTCCTCTCCATTGAAAATGAGGTTTCTAATAACCTACTCTTGGGCCACATCTCAAGGTCTTTAGTCCATCCTTGCTCTCCTAGACTTCTCAGCTGCTTTGGAACTAGTGCCCTCCTTCTGGACACGTACTCTCTCTGAGCAGGCCTTACTGGGCCAGAGGTAAGAATGCCGGTGGCCAGTCTACATGAATGCTCCCATTGCTAGCATTGGTGGAGCTGCAGCTGTGGGTGAGTTCCCAAAACGGGCCAGTGTGGATAAGCCCTTACATAGCTGGATGTAATTGTCTTGAGAACCACCAAAAGCATCTTGTTGAGGCTTCCAAAGGAAGTTGCTAGAGAAACACGACGTGCTCTCACTGTACCGTGGATTGTCCCTTAAATGCAAGGCTGAAGGTGTCTTGCATCTTCCCGAGATGCTGAGTAGGAGCAGATTCCGTATCGGCATATCTCTAGATACAGCCTTTGGGATTGGGCCTTTGGATACCCTTTCTATCGATTGGCTTCTCTCAATTTCTTACCACCTCGTTCTCTTCCCATGACCTCTAACTGATTTATGGAGCCTTGGGGGAAATGTTTTACAGAGCCAGTCACTGTGATGGAGGATGTGAAGGGGCCAAAAAACGTGTTGCTGTTTCTCGAAGCTGCCGGAAGCTTGACAAAAGCCCAACAACCTGGAAAAGGCGTGAGGTCCAGAAACAAAATTGACAAGCTAAAGCAGAGTGGTGAGAGAATGCCCCCTTGGGAGGGCGCCAGGCACTGCACAGACCTGGGAGGGGGAATGCATATTGCTAGCTGCCTGGATTACTATATGGTTGAGACTCTGGTAGATACAAACTGTTCAGAGCCAGCCGGGGCACTAACTGATTGCAAAGTAAGTTAAATATTGACAGTGTAGAGAGTGCTTCAGTATAGACTTTGTCTCCACTGGCAGCACCATGTCGGGGGTGTGTCGCTCCAAGCCTCAGTGAAAAGCAAAGTAAAAGTAAACTAAAAGAAAAGTGTAAATCAGAATGTAGATCTGGCAGGCCTTGCTTGAGGGCCGTGGTTCTGGTGTGTCTTTACTTGCCTAAGCAATGCCTCGTTGTCTACACTGCTGTTTATACCTGTGCTGGGGTTATGCAGCGTCTGTCCTCTACGTGTCGCTGTAAGTGTAGACATAGTCATAGACTCAGCACCCTTGAGCTTCGCCCAATCCCCCTGCGCCCAGCTCTTACCCACTGGCTCATCCGTGTGTTAGAATACTGGTAATAAGCAGTGCTCCTTTATTTGAATCCAGGTGAAACTTTCAGTTGTTTTGCAGCAATACGATTCGGGTTTTTCAGTCTGCACCTTTTATGGCCAAGATTTTCAAAAATGGGGGCTTAAAAACTAGTGTGGCCTCGGGAGAGCTGGGTTCAGTTCCCGACTCTGCCACTAGCCTGCTAGGGTGATCCTGAGCAAGTCACTGCCTTGCTCTGTGTCTCAGTTTCCCCATATGTAAAATAGGGCTGATGGCATTGACCACCTTTAAGTACTTTGAGATCTACCGATGAAAAACGCTATGAATGAGCTAAATGTTATTATTATTGAAGCTACTCAGTGGCCTGATTTTCAAAGGTTCAGAGCACCCAGCAGCTCCAGACAGAGACCACTGGGGGTGCTCAGCACTTTCTGAAAAATAGGGCAGTTACGGGGGTGCCTCGCTGAGCAGCCAAACTTTAGGCTACAATGGCTGGGACTGTTGGAGGAACCTGAGGGAGTTGGGGACAACACTGGGAAATGGGCTCCTAATTCTCCTACACACCTTTGCAAATCCCAGCCCAAACAGACTGGAAAAGCATCTCTCACTGTGGCGATCTCCCTAGGGCTGCTCCTTTCACAGTGCTGTTTTTCAGGATTGTAGAATTTTGTTGGAGGGGTGGCAGGTGAAGCATTGTGTGTTGAAATTGTCTATTTAATCACTTGAAGAGATCGTTTTATCAAACCTATATGAACATCCCCCTCAGTTCAGTTATGAGGCAATGGGCCATATGCTCTGATTGGATAAATTGGCAATGCCCAGAATACTTAAGAATTCTAAAAATGTTGCTGAGTATTTAAGTAAAAGATCCACTGATATTTTTTTCCTTACAAAAGCAAGTTGCCTCAGTCGTTTCTGCTCTTGGGTGACGGAGAACAGAGTTTTCAATGTGTAAAAATAAGTACACTCAAGCCAGAAAGTTAATTTGAACTGTGGGGAAGGCAGAATTAAATGTAGTGGTTAGCAGGCGCGGTGAGTAGAGTTCTCGAGTTTGCATGTGGAAACCAGTTCTATGCCTATGGGGCAGGGCAGTTCTGGAGCAGCTCGTCTGAATGGCACAATATTCTGAAAAGACCGACGTTCGTGTAACTCGACTGCAGGGAAATGCAGAACTAGCGAGCCTCCAGTATCCGTGCTGGAGCTGTTAGATATTCACTCCTGAATTAAACTGCCTTGCTTGCTTGGGCTGAGCTCAGATCCCCGGTCTTTGGCTCAAGAGTTTAATGGCGCTGATTCAGCGAAGCAGCTGGGCTGTGGCTTTTGAGACGCACCTAACTGACTTAGGAGTACAAAGCCCAATGGTTGCCAAGGGGACGTGCTCTTTTGAAAAGCCCATCTGGAAGCACATGCTTAAATAAACCCCATTGACTCCCCCAGGCCTTGCACCTGCTGCAGTGTTTTCGGGAGGTGTACCCTCTGCTCTTCTAGCTGAGAACAGGGAATTATAAGGACAAGCTGTCGATGTTTCATAGGGTTGGACTGTGCCCCTGTAGGGCCCACCAGCATAGGGGCCAGGAAACTCCATGAGGTTCCCCTGCTCTCGGGACTCTGGCCCACGAACGCTGCTGGGGTCGGGGTCAGGGTCAGCTCCATGGAGGCCCAGTGCCTCTGTGTCTGCTCAGAGTCCTCCGCAGCTTTGCCCCCGGCTCCCTGCCAACGTGACTGTCGTGAGCTGCACGGCCTGGGACGCGTCTGCAGGCACCTGTCCTGCCAGTTCCCCAGTGCAGAGGCGCCACAGTGAAGCTAATCCAGCCCCTCAGAGCTAGTCGCTCCCTCCTGCTGTTCCCACTGGGTGTAGCGGGGCTGATGTGTGCTGGCCTCGGCCACCCCGTCCCCTACACTGGGAGCCAGAGGCCCTGCTGTGCACTCTGGCTCCATTATCACGGTGATGCGATAGGAAGCATGGAAGAGCAGGGGCTCTCACCCAGCAGCTCAACCTCTCTGAGCATCAGAGTATTAACGTTGCTCTCATGCCATTGCTAAGCGAGCTCCCAGTGTTGAGCCCGATCCAGCGATCCTTCCTCCGATGCAGTGTCCCGTTTTCCCCACCTCCCCGGGGCGAGGGTGTGCAGGACTGCGGGTATGTCTACAGGGCAATCGGAGGAGTGACTGTAGCTCAGCTAGCCGTACCCATGGGAGCGTTACTCTCGCTAGCACGCTGAGAATAGCAGCGACGATGCAGAGGTGCGGGCTAACGTTCCAGGGTCCCACACCGCTGCATCTTTGAGCTAGTGCCGCTAGCCCTAGCAGTAATCCGAGTCAGCATGGGGATGCCTACCAGCGCTGCAATCACACCGTCGCTTGCCGTGTTCAACATACCCTGACCCTAAGACAGGGGTTCCCAAACTGGGGTTCACGGAACGTTACAGGAGGTTCTAGGGGGGGAATTCCTTAATGGCGGACAGAGCTGTCCCTAGGGACCCCGGGCAGCACGGGGCCAGCAGCTTAGAGCCTTGGGGACTTCCAAGAGCTAAGCAGATCAAAGCAAGCATATCTACCACACTGAGGAAATTTAAATGTTAATATAAAATGGAAAGGGAGGTGGATATTTTTTTGCTGTTTTTAAAATTAAATAGGCTGCTAGTGTTTTTAAATGATTATGAAGAACAAGTTTAAGCTCTGTTGTAACGTGCGTCGTTTGCCTGGACTGCTCAAGACCTGAATGCTTGTGTAGGAGGAACTTTTTGAGTTGGCTTCTTAAATACCTTCCTGCTGTTTCACATCTGATACGCCTTAGGAGCCAGAGGCGCCAGTATGGGGGGGGGGGGTGACGAGGGTCACGTGCCATCCCCGTGTTGCCCCCACCCTCGCGGGCCCCTCCCTTTTTTTGGTGGCTCCTGTGGGCCTCCCCACTTTTCTGGCAGTGCTCCCCCCGGGGTGTGTGGGGACCTTGCCCCCACACCCATTTTTTCTACTGGCACCTCTGATAGGAGCCTGGTCTTATAACAGGCTTAATCAAAAGTGATACCAGCTACGAAAGTGAGATCTTGGAAGAGTGTTGCCATTTTCATAATGCAATAAAAATACTGTAGTGATAATTAATAGTGTGTATTAAGCATGTCCTAAAAACAAATGTTATTTCCAAGATCACTGCTTTTATAATTTATGCTGAGGTAAGGGAGAAGATCCCTGGCAATATTCATTTTTAGGAGGGGGTTCATGAGACTTAACATTTTAGTGAAAGGGGTTCGCGGGTTAAAGTTTGGGAACCGCTGCAATAACGGCTCAGAGCGCACAAGCAGTTAGAGCTGAGTGTCACATAAGGCGTCTTTTGCAGCCTCTGCCTCCCTCCTGTGGCTGAAGTGGCTGTTACACTCTGTTTTGAATTATTTTAGGGCGTGAAAGCCGCAGATTATTTTGACTTGGCGTGAACATTTGTTGTTATCCAGAGGGGGAAATGGTGCCACTTGAACTATAATGATAGGGCAGCCCTGCTCGTTTACAAAGCCAAATGCTTCAGGCTGCAAAGGTGCCTTGGAGCTGTCTGAAGAATGAAAAGGACAGCTGCTGTCATGCCAAGGAGCCGTCTTGCTAGGAGAGTGCAGCAGGACTGAACAGGGCTACGGTTGAGTCTGGCGCTGAACATGCGGGCGGAGAGGGAACAGACGATGGTGTCTAGAATTACAGGCCCTGATTCACTGGTGCCTTGCGCTTCCTGTAGGCACTTCCCTGCTGATCTGCACCCACCGTGTGCTGATGTAGACAACCACATGGGTACATGGCAGGGGTGAGCTGAGTGCATAAAGGTGATTTGAATCCTAATATTTTAAATAATTCCCTCCAGATCTTTCCCAATTTCCCTCTGCACGTATCAACCTCGAGCGCCAAAACCAGCCATTCCCCACATCTCTCAGCATGGTTCTGTCTCGTAAAGGCAGCAGGGGAAATGGATGTAGGGGGAAAGCAATTATACTCCAGTCCTTTGTCTCTTCTCCAAGGTCTCTAGGGAAATGATCTTCGCTTCTCCCTACTTAGTAAATAAAAGGTGAGTATCCATGTTAACAGTATAAATTCCTCATTTAAAAACCAAATTCCTGCTCCCTTCATGAAGTTTATCATCTCCCACAGTGCTGTGCTGTGGTGGTATCACACACAATGATGTCAATCAAATTGTGTTATGGGGATGGTTGCTTAGTGAATGATTCACCAGCTACTTCCTTCAGCAGACAGGCGTCAGCTCTGAACCACACTGGGTGGGCACGGGCCCAACTGGCTTTTCCTGTGGCAATTTATTTTTTTTTATTTTTTTTTGTAAGTTTATTTTCTTTCTCATCTGCGGCCTGACTCAAAATCTGCTGCAGTCAATGGGAGTCTTTCCATTGGGCTCAAGGGTCTTTTGACTGAACCCTTAGTGCGGCTGAAACGTATATTTTTATGCCCTAGAAGTTGGCCAAATCCAGGCTCATTTTTGTCACGCCGACAAGCACATGTCCAACAGAGGGACTGTGCCAAATGTCTCGGTACCATCTGCTTCTACTAATGTGCTGCAGTGGCTCCAAAAAAGTAAGAATTCTTCTCTTATAATGGGCAACGGTGCATTGCTTTTTGGGCCCGTCTTCCTCCAGCTCCGTCCCCAGCATGTGAGCAATGAAGCCCTTGCATGCCTGTGACCTTCCAGGGGAGGCAGGGCAGCCTAATGGAAGCTGCTAATGTGTGAGGCCCAACTTCATCATTTACGATCTGGGTGGTGGCCTGGCCGCACTTTACCACTGTGCATGGGGAAATGGAGCATTTAAAAGACCACACGAGACTCCAAGACCACATTTTTATTATTAAAATGTTGAGCCTGAATCACACACAGGAGGCGGTGCCTTGTGGACACTGATACCAATGCCCAGAGGAACCTGCCCGTTATGTAGAACTCCAGCTGTGCCGAGCCAGTCACTGAATGGAGTCACAACCTCATGGCCGCCTGTTGCACTCTTCACTGCGTTCCCATGAGGCTACCACGTTCAGCTCCCCTTGCATCAACCATTATGCCATGATAGTTCAGCGCCTGGCCCCGTTCTTGGCTGGTCCTTAGGCATGACTGTAATTAACATGATTAGTAATAATGGGCAACAAATTAACCATCTTGCCACTTCTTCCATGCCTTAGGGTTTTTGGCTGCTGATCTTATCAAGCCTAGGGATTCCAGTACAGCAGAGCACGAGATGGTGGTTACGCGGGAAGAGAACAGATAAGCATCTCCTATTACTGACCCTGTACAGGCTGCTTCACTAGCTGGGCTGGCTGTGTGACCTATGCAAACTAAAGGGTGGGATGGGGTACTCATTGGTACAAGTCCCACCCTTGGAAGCTTTTAAAGTTAGACATTTAAATCCATTGTAAGGGGCCTGATTTTCCCAAAGGTGCTGAGAACCTCCAGTGCTGCCTGGTTGCAGAATACAAGACCACTACAGCTAACCCAAGAGAGCCTGTAGAAGCAACGAAGAGTCCTGGGGCACCTTATAGACTAACAGACGTATTGGAGCATAAGCTTTCGTGGGTGAATACCCACTTCGTATTCACCCACGAAAGCTTATGCTCCAATATGTCTGTTAATAAGGTGCCACAGGACTCTTTGTCGCTTCTACAGATCCAGATTAACACGGCTACCCCTCTGATCCAAGAGAGCCTGACTCTCCTTTCCCTTCCTATTGCTGTGACTCAGGCGTTGTTCCACTGATGGCAGTGGAATTATACTGCTTATAAAACCACAGAGAGCAGAGAATCCAGCACCCACTGTTAGAACTTAACACCGGGAAACCAGTCTTACCCCATCATCTCTCGGCGTTGGTTGTGTTGCAGGAGTGCTCAGGAACTCTGGTCACAGAGCAGCGCCCCTTTGTGCTAGGTGCTGTACAAATGCAGAACAGAAAGACAGTCCCTGCCCTTAAGCGCTTACATGTGATGTAGTGGAGGAGTTGTGCTTTCTCTCATCACTGCATTCTACATTCCCTCCCCTACAGCACACGCTATGAATGGACAGCGTGGGAGCTACAAAGAGCTGGCCTGCAGGCAGATGGGGCTCAAGTACAGCACCCCAAAATATAAATTGATCAACAGTGTGTAAGGGGTGGGGCACGTTTCCTAATCACAGACCATGATACTGCATGAGAGGTAAGGGGTGAAGATTGGAGGGGCCAGTATCTCAGCTGCTGGAAAGCTGCATAGCGCAATGGGAGCTGATGGAACTACCTCACTGTGAGCCCGTTCAGTCTGTCCCCAAGTCTCACTTTTATCCATTGTGGCACTACTGTCTCCCAGAGCAGCTGACACCAGTGACCGGAGGAGGAGGCCTCCATTGCAGTGAAGATGCCTTAATTGCCATTGAGTAGGGCGTTGGTATGATGCTGTTCTTAGCACAGGCTGAATAAACTTTCACTCGCCTCTCTTCTTGCAGGCATGGCACACGTCTGACTTCTTTTATTCAGGGAAACAGGCTCTTAGCCAAACAGTAGGTGACGTGCAAGGAAAACTGCCGGCACCGTAGAGCTGCAGGAGACTTAAGATAGCAGGGAAAGGCAGGCTAGCTGTAGGAGGGGTACACACAGGATGGGCACTAACTCCCAGGGAAAACCAAGCCTGGCTCCAGGTAGGCACGGTTCTTTAGCCTTTGGACAGAGATGGCATTGGGTGGCAGACCCTCAGTGTTGGTCCATTGGAGTCAATGGCGTTCTAGCGATACAGAGCAGCTGGGGATCCGGCCTATGGCCCTCTCATGTATTTACCTCTCACTTCTGGAGCTGATCCTCTTTTGCTTTTTCTCTCACACCGAAGTGTTTAGTTCTTAAACTAGAAGCGATCTATTAATTTAAGGTACTAAACAGAATCTACTGGGAAGAGGGCCTTGCCCTGTGAGTAATGTATAACTGCTTTGGGCGTCAGACACAGCAGTTGTCATCTCTCCCCATGTTAAGAGAAGTAATAGATACTTTCCCCCTCCCACCCAACGGTTAACAGAAGTGGTGAGTCAACACCACCCTACTCTTTTCGAAATTCCTTGACAAAAATGAGCAGGGAAACTTTAAACATCTTTAATAAGAAACTTGCTGTTTTCTGTTACGAACATTAGAAGAGCCACTGTCTCCAGGCATAAGTAATTCAAAGGCTTGCACTTCACAAAGAACCAAAATAAGTGGGACCCCACACTGCGGCCATAAAGGCCAAAAGAAAACACCAGAGGCCACACCTCAAACCTGCCTCATGCAGCACTCACTCTTCTGGGCGGCTCTAAGCTCATCCAGCTGCCTGATGTGGGGCATGGGATGCAAAAGCTGGGAGATAGACTGATGGCAGAGAGTGCAGGAGCCTGGCTATATAACCACGTATACAAACTTCATTGAGTCTCAACTCAACTCCTTTTACACAGACCAGCAGTGAATTTAGTACCTTAGCCCTGGTCTACACTTCAGGGGGATCCAACCTAAGCTAGGCAACTTCAGTTCCAAGAATAGCATAGCTGAAGTCGATGCATCTTAGGTCAACTTACCTCGCGTCCTTACAGCGTGAGGACAACTGCTGACGCTCCCCCATCAACTCCGCTTCTGCATCTCACCACGGTGGAGTTGACGGGGAGAGCGCTTGGGGATCGATTTTATCGCGTCTAGACTAGATGCGATAGATCAATCACTACCTGCTGATCTGACAGGGACTGTAGACGTACCCTTAGTCCTGAAAAATACAGCCCCCTCTATGTGGGCAGGGGAGCAGTTATGACCATGCATTTTCAAAAGCCAAAGTTGGGTGCATAACTACTATTTATTTTAACATCCTACCACAATTACCTTTTTATTTTAAATATACTCAGAACTGATTGGCCCATTGTATGGACTCTGAGCATGCCGCAGTGACTTAAGGAGAAAAGGAATGAGGCACAAGAACAAGGGGAGCTGGATTGGGGGTTAAGTAAAAGTAGCTTAATGTGTTTGGAAGGCAGGGCAATTATACACTCCCTAGGTGAGACCCATCATTTAGTGGTGGCACGGGAGCTAAAGCCATTTCACCAGGGTCTGGACGCTGCAAGGACGTTGGTGCTTTTGAAAACACTACCCTACCCTTAAGCACATGCATAAATCTTAATTCCCTCATTTGAGAATAAGTGTCTGGCTGACCTCAGCCCAGGGGTGACTTTCACCTGGAGGCAGCTACTGCTACTGAAGTCCCAGAGGACAGGATCCTGTTCCCACTGAAATGAATGCAAGTTGTGCCATTGGCTTTCCATGGCAGCACAATGACAGCCCCACGTCCTGCACTTGATATAGATCAAACCAGTATCCGTCTACCATTGTAACAGCAGGGCCTGCTCAAGCAATGCTAGAAAACAGGGTTCAACGCTGCTAATCAGTAAAGGGGTAACAAAAATTTGTGGAAGAAGTGAACGAGTAGTGGAGTCAGGCCTTAATCCAGCAATGCACAAACCCTGTGTTTAAACACTGCCCGGATTGAGGCCTGGTGTTCTAAACTTAATACATTTCAAACGTTTTCTAAAGGTGGTTTCTTCTGAGCTAGTCTGTTCCAGGTGCAGGGCCTTAACTACACACTCAAGTTCTCTCCCCTTCTTCTCCCCCTCCTTCAGTAATTTTTTTGGAGGAGAGTACAATTTGAGCCAACTAAATTTAATATCGGGACTGGTAAATATTCATGACCATTTTGTAAGGCTGATTTAAATAGTACCTTGGTGTATAAGCTCAAATCCACTTAATCAGATTGAAGAAATGGTTGTTTTGTCACTCCAAACCCAGCCCTCTCTCCCGCAGCAGGAATCCAAATTCTCTACTGGTGCTAAAAGAAAAAATTGTGCTTCTGAAAAAGCACGTAGGCAAGTTTGGGAATGAGGGGGGCTTTTATTTTGTAAACAAGAAAGGAGGCAACGTAAAATACTCGACATTCCCTTTGTAACTCCACACTGAAATACGGCAATGAGTTGTGGTCAGGAGCAATGAACATCCACTGTTTGGCAGCAAGTGATTAAAAATACACCTAAAACGACGATCATAATGAACAGAGCTCACCGACACTAGAGGGCGCTCAACTGACGCATGTAAACTAAGTTACAAGCTTACTTTGTTTTTAGCAGGTTTTTGGCACTTTTCAAGCTCTTCGCTGTTGAATCCGCTTCTGAAGTAAACCAGTGAAAAAGTTACGCACATGTCCCACAGCAAGACTACATAAAGCATGTAAAAATAATTACTGGATGGGCTTCACATACTTAAAAAGTCTTCTCCTCAAGCAGCAATCCGTGTGGCTGGACATCATAGGAAAAGATCCCCTTTTGCACACGAAGAGGCAGAAGATCAGCTGAAAACAACTGAACAAATTCCATCAACACAACAGTATCAAATAGCAGCTCTCTCTGCTCATGCCACTTCATACTTAAAAATAGTGATCCCTATCCAAGGAACTGTTTTAATAAGTGGTTTAAAATGCACAGGAGCATACGCATCATGAATGCCCGGCTTTCAGAGTAGCCAGATCAGGATGTTTGTCAGAGAGGGTTAGAGTCAGTGCTAGCTTAAGTCTGCTACTCAGCAATCATCGCTTATTATTGCACACGTTCTGTCCGTGGTCCGTAAACTTCTTATTTATCCACAGGAGTGTGCAGGTGATGGCAAAAGAAAAAAGTTCCCAATGTAATATCTGTGATAGCAGCCAAGTTCTCTATTCCACTTATTCTCTCCTCTGTGGTAATGAAAATCCTGTAGAAGACATACTGGGGAGCAAACAGGCCCTTACCGCTACGCCCTTCCCTGACCCACGCTTTAAAGAGCAAGGTGGAGACGATGGAAGAATGAGGTAACTTCTCCCAACGGGTGCGTACATGTCCCGGTGGCTCTTCTAATGCCCATTAGGAGAAAGGGAGTGGGGGCTTGGCAAGGTGACCATTACATAAAGAAGAAGCTACAGAAGAGAGAAGAGAAAAAAAACGGTTCAGAATCCAAACAAAATGAAAAAAGAAAAAAACATTTTAAAGGAAGTAAGCTGTGACGGAGAGAGAGCGCATACATGAAGGTTTTAATGCAGCAGGAGCAGTGCAAGGGTCTGGGCCCACCAAGCCACTGTTCAGTGAACGGGGGAAGAGGAGCAAGGAATGGGGTAAAATGAAGGCTGCCACTGTGAACCACCTTGGCACATCCCAAAAGCAATCAACCAAAGAACAAGAAATGTCTATGTCACCCTTGGCGTTCACACATACGTCCACTTCCTTTTTTCACCCAACATCCAGCAACCACAACAAAAGAAAGTTACAAAGGCCACACAAAAACTAGAGTGTTTGGGTAAAAATATATTTCCCCTTTCCCGCTTTGTGTGTTGACACTATTCACATTTGCACCCCAGCGCACATACAAAAAAAAAAATGGAACTGAACTATGGCGGAAGGCTATGATTCATTTTGAACTTCAGAAATGAAATATTTTGACATCCATAAGACACATCTAAGAGGCATACATATATAATTCAGCATTAACACTGGCTGGAGATATACAGTCATTTGGACAAAAACGGGTTATTTTCAAAGAGCAAGGTAATAATGTTCTACACCTCTAGTTTAAGGCCATCAGCATATTTTTAAAAAATAAGTACACAAAATATTCCTACTGCTGTTCACAGCTTTATTTTCAGTTAGTTTAAAAAAACAACCTTCATATCTGTATAATCCCCTTCTGTCACACCCTGGCCCTTAGGGCCTCACAGATCTATACTGTAAATGCGGTTGGGCTCCTTGGAGAAAGGATGTGACAGGAATAAGCTGTTTCTAACATCTTGAGAATGGCAAATCACAACATGATTCAAATGGACAGATCTGATAACACACAAGACATTGCTGTTTTTCATCACAACAGTTTAAAAGTAGAATGAGAACTACTTGAAATAAAACCACTGATTGTGTTAAATAAAATAAGGCTTTTTGTTTTTTTAAAGACACAAATACAAAAGTCTTCTTGACAGGATTATAAGCATGTAACACATACAAGGCAGCAAAAGGATAAGTGATCTTGTATTTAAGAAAACTCCCAGTAGCCCGTAGGTAGGAACACAGAGTCTGGCTTGGCAGCTGAGAGGATACATTCTGCAGATCAGTACCATGGCCAGTTTTCACTAGCCGTTTCAAATTCCGGCCTGGAGACACCACTGAGTATAATACCTTTAATTCCCCCTTTCCTATCAGCCACAAAAATGACATGTCACCCTATACTGAAAGATGACACGGATTTTGGTACCATGGTGACATGCTATTTTTTAATAACCTTAAGCATGATTGGAAGTACTCAGGTAGCCCTAGTTACCACTGAGGATAACCACCGTCAAGGCCCAGGGTAAGAAAGGGCACACTATTTACCTCAGACTTATAACACATATACAGAGAGGGCTAGTCTAGAGCCCTCAGTGTTGGCTTAACTTTGCTCCTCAAAACTTCCAGGGGGGTTTCCCCATGGATTTAAAGAGGAGCAGTGAGGCCAATATTGAGCACTCTTGAACAACGACCCCTTTACAACTGAGGAGATGTGAAGTCAGTGGGAATAAGGTGCCTAATCTGTGCTTTTGAAAATCAACCCCCAATACTCACAACAGTGCATTTTGGAACAAGTATCACCCTTCCCAGGTGGCCAGTGTGTCATTCAGACTTTGCTTCTGGGTTTTATTCCACATCCAGGGAGTGCTCTAATGTGCAGATCTGCGCTCTCTGTTGTTTGTTCCTGCTCATTTAGAACATCCTCAAAATGGACATCCCAGCACCTCCGGGAAATGCAACATTATCAGTGACTAGTCATTGCTGTTTACACATCCTACCATCTGCAGATCCTCACAAGCAAGAGTTAGAGCTACATAGCTGTCATCAAAAGCTAATGCTACCTTAAGCTGGAATTTTCAAATGAGTTAGGGGTCCCTAATAGCTAATAGGAGCTGGTGCCTAACTACCTTTGCCTCCTTTGAAAATCCCAGCTGAAGATAGTGGTTATTGTTTAATAAAAGTTTTTTAAAAAACCTCAGCATTGCCACTTGTAGAAAAGTCAACTTTCATTCATTTCAAAAGTGGGCAGAGCGGTCTCTTGCTGCTGTACTTACATGCAAAGGTGAAAGAAAGCACATCCAACTAGATTTGAGGGTATCACTTATTCCGTGCAGAGCCAGGGACTACTGTGAAAAAAGGCACAGATACAGAAAGGAAAGAAGTGCAGCAGTAACAAGCTAAACATGGCCCAGGGATTTTTAGAAGTTAGTGTGCCATTGGGCAAGAAAAGAAAAAACCTTTTTGCAAGTTTAAATTTTATTCCCAGCATCTCCAAAACGATGTTTTTTTAAAAAGAGAAACAAACCAATTCCTCCCCCCAGCATTTATTTAATACATTTGGCAAGAGCTTTGTGTCCAAAATAAAAATAGCTAGTCTCAGCTCATTTTCTCTGCCAAGCTTCCCTTGAAAGGCTTTTTAAACGGAGGAGAAATTAATGTTAAAATTAAGTTCTCTTGGCACAAAAAACCCCCACCCGTGTTAATTAAAAATAGGACACGCACAGACACAGCTGATGGAAACACACTACACAAGCTTCAAACTTGAGCATATCATATGATCAAATGCAGCCCATGGTTAGGAAACTGGTTTCATGTGATCAATACCAAGTGAGTTTGTAAGATTAAGCTGAAGCAATACTGCAAGGATCTCTGATTTTTACTGCTATTTAACCTGGCTACTGTGACTGTCAGTCCTGCCAATGATTGTGATGTTCACATGACAACTTAGCTTGAATTTCAAAATAGTTTCTTCCCTGCTTTTCCTCTGCTTAAATTTATGCAGTTTGTCCAGCCACCCTTTTCCCTCCCTAAGAGCCATGTTTATGCAGGGGTGGTGGTGGGGGGACAAAACAACCCCCCACAAACCTGCCTTTGTGAATGTAGTTACATGACCCCTGTGCTTGGGTAGAAACAAGCAAAGTTGGAATGTGGGGGATCAGGTGAAGAGGGTTAATTTCAAGAGTGCTTTAAAGTAAGAAACAGGAGACTACCTAGCTAGGAGCAGAGGGAAAGCTGGCAGAACATCAGCAGTAGAGAAAGCAATCCAGAAGTCATAGGGTAAACACGGGTCGCCACTTCTTGGAATGTATCAGAAAGGAAAAGACTCTGTCCGAAAAGGAATGGCATAGAAAATACAAATTAAAACAGTTAGGTCAATTTTCACACCAAGTACGCCCTAAAAAGAGGCCTGGCTTATGCTAGATGTTCAGTCACCGTTTTTTAATGTAAACTCTTGTTTGCATCCCAAGCCTTAGCTGGCTGCGCAAAGCTGATCAGTGCATTGATATTACCTTTATTATGCCTTTCTCAAGCAAGATAGTTATATCTTAGCCTGATAAAGAGAGTGAACAGCCATATTCTCCACTTTAGGAGCCCCGCATAACTGAAGTTAATGGAGTTAATTAAAACTCCATTAACTTCATTTAATGGTTCTCTGGCACTTACCAACAGAAGACACTATGTTCCAAGACTGATCCTGCAACCACATAAGCATGTGCAAAAATTTACTCCCGTACGGACTCCTACTAAAGTCAATTGAACTATAATGCATGAGTAAAGTTACGCTTGTGCTTATGTGTTTGCTGGATGGGCCCCTACAGGAATCAACGAAGTGTGGAGGGATGACTCTTTTACTCAGGCAATCTGTGGAAAGTGTATTCAAGTTCTGGGATGGGTTTCAGTCACCTGGTTAGTTTCTGATGTGGGACTCTTGATTTCAAAGCAATAGAGGGGGGAAACCTTCTGTCTTGGGAATTTGCAGTTCCTTTTGATGCACACTGCACAGCTTTTAGTGGTTAGCCACAACACTTAATATAGAAGAGTTATTGCAAAAATATTTAACCTGTTGGGTGAATAACAAAAAGCCAAGGCCAAAAGCATTATCCATAAGGTAAAAAACTCATGCAAGAATAAAAACATGCAAGGTCAGTTGCTCTTTTGTTACCTACACACACAAAAACCTAACAATGGGATTTCTACAGTCTTACAAGTCAGCTATCAAAGAAACACTCATTTAATGGACTTCTGGGTTTAGCAATACACTGGGGAGAATCTGGCTAAGTCTGCCATGATCTTATTCACACTGAATAGTAACTCACTTCATAATTAAGCCCACAGATTTCCATGGGAGTACTCGTGCTATTCAGTGTGAGTAAGGGGGATCGCAGTTTGGCCTGTTGAGAGCAGTGTGCGCAAACAAGTAACAGCAGCATTTAAGGTCTGATCCTGAAACCCTTCCAGTGTCTTTAAGTGGCCTTGGATCAAGCCAGTGATGCACAAGTCTTGCTCTCAATTCAAAGCCCAGTGGCAGGTATGATCTATTGCTGTTGTTCTTACCAGAGAGAAAAATGGCATCGACTTTTCAAACAAAAACAACCCCCCAAACACTCAATTTCCAGATGCTCACTGCTTCGCCCACCTGTCTCCCACCCACTCCATTATTAAATGAGTTAATAGTTATTTGTGTGTAAAACAAAAACCAAACAGATGGCAGAGACACGTTACTGCAAAAGCAGGTGAATGCAGGAACATCCTTGGCTTGCCAGGCTTTATGTGAAGCTTGCACTGCAAGTTAAAAAAACAAAAACAAAAAACATTAGAAATAATAGAAATCCAAAAGGAAAGAAAGAAAGATGGGAGAGCTGATACCAGCATTCTGCTTCGGTGGACGCCCATGCAAATGGATTACGAAATTAAAAAGGAGTGAAACAAACCTTAAAATTGGAGTCAATTCTATTCTATATGACAAGCAAAAGCAAAGAAAAACTGAGTGGAGAAAAACAAACAAAACCATATAGTTAGTCCAAACTAGGTTACTGTTTGATAGTGACTTAGGCCCATATTTTCAGAAGTGGCTAGTGATTTTGCATGCCCAACCTAAGACACCTTAAAAGGGATTCTGATTTTCAGAGAGCGGATGCTTAACATTTTCTGAAAACCAGGCCCCTTTAAGATGTCTCAAGTTGGGCACTCTACGGTCACTCATCACTTTTGAAAATGTAGCCTACTGGTCTGATCCGGATCCCACTGAAATCAACTGGAGTCTCTCTTCAATGGGTGTTGTTGCAGGCCCCAACTGAACACCCTGCATGGTGTAGTTTAAGGACGTCTACCAGGACCAAATACGGCCTAATGTATTTGCACCGGTTTGAAAATTCCTTTAATTAAAAGGAAGTTGGAAGAGAAGTTTCGTGCACTGTTTTACAAAGTGACTTTATATTAAAGCAGCCAAACAAATTCCAACTCCTGTGCCTGTTTGAGAAATTGCAAGTAATACAATGCATACATCTAGGTACGCAGCCGACGACCTACTGCGTTAATAAGATCATTTCACTGATCTTTTTAAAAAGGACCCACTCTGGTTGTGCCATGACCACACTCGTTGCCAGCAACTGCCACTGGAACATATAGGTATGAAGAAATGCCAAGGCCACAACTAAGATTATGGGATCAGGACGGGATTTAGGCAAGCACTTGTGCATATGGTTGTACAGTGCCTAGCACAGTGGGACCTGGTCTACAAATAGGGCCTCTAGGTGCTGTGGTAATGCAAAAGTGAATACAGGAACTCCTCACTTAAAGTCGTCCCGGTTAACGTTTCGTTGTTATGTTGCTGATCAATTAGAGAACATGCTCGTTTAAAGTTGCGCAATGCTCCCTTACAACGTCCTTTGGCAGCCGCCTGCTTTGTCCGCTGCTTGCAGGAAGAGCAGCCCTTTGGAGCTAGCTGGTGGGGGCTTGGAATCACAATGGACCTCTCCTCCCCTCCCCTGCCCGCATCAGCTCCCCGTTCCCCTAAGTTCCCTGTGCAGCAGCTGCTCAGCAGGTTATCAATTGCCGGCAGTTCAGCTGTCCCTCCCCCCATTGCCATGTGCTGCTCCTGCCCTCTGCCTTGGAGCTGCTCCCAGGAGCATCCTGTTTGCTGTGCGGGGAGAGGTGGGGTGGCGGGGAAGATGGGGGCTAACGTCAGGGTGTCCCCCTCCCCCACCTTCCATAGAGCAAGGGGGACACATGACAGTCCGGGAGGGAGCTTCCTGGTCTCCGCTTGCTGATCCAATTAACAAGGCAGTGTACTTAAAGGGGAAATGCGCATAATCACACACAGACAGACAGACAGACACACACACACACCCTTCTCTCTCTCTCTCTCTCCCCCCTTTCCTGCTGCCTTGTAGAGTCTGAGAGTTAACCCTTGAGGGCTCTGCCAATTGCTAGTTTATTTATCAGTACGGCATTCCTTAGGAAATATCCCACCCTCTGAACCACCTCAACCACTTCACTATCATCATTGCTGTGTACCAGTATTAAATTGTTTGTTTAAAACTTATAGAGTGTGTGTGTGTGTAAAATATAGTCTTTTGTTTTGTCTGGTGAAAAAAATTTCCCTGGAACCTAACCCCCCCCTCCTCCCCATTTACATTAATTCTTATGGGGAAATTGGATTCGCTTAACATCATTTCACTTAAAGTCGCATTTTTCAGGAACTTAACTACAACGTTAAGTGAGGAGTTCCTGTAATAATATACCTCTAACTCCAAGGGGACTTATGCCCATGCTTAAGTGCTGTCCCCAATCGAAATTCTTTCCTCAATCAGGGCTATCATCAACAAAAAATGTTAGAAAAATGTGTGTGAATTGTAGATCTCAAATTCCACTCATGAATCCATCAGAAAAACACAGTAATAAGGGACAGTTGTTTATTCTCATGGAATGGTACCAAATTCTCTCCAATGGAGTTAGGCCAGAAGACAATTGGCCCTGTTTCATCATTCTGGCTTGTGCGGAATTTTGATAAGGTCTCAGCGGTCCAAGTTACAGATGTGTAATTCCACCTTTAAAAAGAAGCAGTCCAATAAATTGCATTCTGGGGAGGCTACCAGGGAAATCTGACTGACAGCATTTCAGGGATTAGCCTGACTTCCACTGGTAATTATATAAAACATCGCAGTCATGCGACCGCAGTTCAACAATAAGAATAAAAAACCTTACCTATTATAACTGTAGCATTTCATTAGAGTGCAAGCGGACATTTAAAGGTTTTAGAAACCAAGATATGCTACAATGCAAATGCATCCGTATTTTCCTTTCCAGCTTCTGTTAGCAATTTGAACATTATAAAACAATTTAAGCAACTCCCAACAGCTAGTGTGGAATAATACTGAGAGGCGAGACTATTTTAAACATATTTACAAAGCAAAGTGCATGTTCCTCATGACTGGATTTCTATGGCAGAATAGAAGCCATGTGATTTGTAATGGCAACTCGAAACAGGACGTATATAATACACCAATCTCATGCAGGTGCCCAGAAGAATTCACAGGAACAACTAGCAGCTAACATCTACTATTGAAAGTTACAAAACCAAACCCCACTGCGTATACCTTCAGTCTGATACAGAAGAGATGAAGAAACCTATTGCGGATTTTATATAAATATAAAGTTAGCAGCGCCATTTAAAAGATTTCTGAGTAGGAAAAGGTCATCAAAAGTTGCAAGTTACTAAAAAAGGCCATAGTACTAGGGGAACACAATGTGGGAACAGCCATGCCTGGCAGGACCCTTGTTCCAGTCTATCCTATTTACAGAAAACGCACAAGGGTGAAATCTCAGCATTCTAGCAAGGTAGCTGCCAGATATTATTAGTTCTGTACTGATCTGCTTTTTGGATTATTTTAATTCAATGAGTTTCCAGTACACATGAAAATGCTGTATTTTCTCTATGCTAAAAGCGTAAGCTTTTAGAGCCAGATTCTCAGCTAGAGCAAGCCAGTATGGCTCCACAGGAGCGACATTGATTTACATCAGGTGAGGAACCGGCCCTTCATTGTTTTAACTGTCTTTGCTGGGCGTGACTTTCAGAGCACTGAGCCAACAGCAGAAACCAGAGACACACACTCCGGCTTCTGCTGGTACAAGGATGAGAGCACGGTGCCGTGGCCCATTGTAGAAAAATACACTAGTGTACATGAAATAAAGCAGAAGCTCACTAGCTCGCACTAGTCCTCTTACGAACAGTTGAAGTTAATCAATTAGCAAGTAAGGTCTTGCCCACACTTGAGAGTTAATTCAGATTAAGATAGGATGGGAATTTAAAGCACACCAGCCATTCCTGAATAACTCCACGTGCAGACAAACCCTAGGTGACCAAATAAAAAGCAAAAAATGCCACATCATTAATTGCACTTCAACCATTTTTCTTTTCTCGGTGACGGCTTAGTGTTAATTATTTATGACCGTATTTCATAGAATACCAGGAAACGCCCTATATATGTATAATGCAAGACCTTGCTGGAGCATTGGCTATTAAACATTTGCTGAGGTCTGGAGACAACAATGTTTTGTGTGGATTAAGAAGTGTGTTACTCAGTGGGATTCTACAGTATCACTCTCTTTATAGGGTATATGATTTCAGTAAAATAAATGTGTGCTTTTATCTCAGGCAACCTGGGAAGGAATCCAAGGGGAACCCTACCCTATCTGAGAATGGCAATGGGGAACTATTGGTACTTTTTACCTAAGACTGGCTTCAGTTAAAATAGGTTGTCCTGTTCTGCTATACAGACAATCCATTCTTATTCTACTTCAGCTCTGTCAAACTTGTTTGGTTTCACTGTAAGTCTCCAATCCCAAGACAGTTTGGGGTGTTTTTTTAAAGCAGTGTATGGAACAAAGCCAATAAAGGGACAAATTCTGCCCTTGGATACATTCTGCCATTCGGAAGCCCCATAAGTATTTGAGAGTAGAATTTGCATCAGGAGTGTAAATACATAATAGTAGAAAATACAATGTCATTTATCATTTGCTAGATGCATCAGTTGTGCTATCTTATGATGTTGAATTGATACTACATGAATTAAATTAACCTGTAATTATAGGTACCATAGTTTAAAAACAAAAAACCTTCCAAGTATTCACTTTTTGGCACTAGGATGTTCAATGTCAAAATGACATGGTTGTTAAGCTTTTGGTTTTAAAGGCGTTTATAGCTATAACCCCAACCTTAAGTATTTAGAATCAGGAACTATATTTAAAGGATAAATTGGGGAGGGAAGTACAATTAGAGACACTCTTATTGGGCTCAGGAGAATAAGTCTGTGACCTGAGTGTCCCAAAGTTGGTTCAGAATATGCTTGAGAAATCACGGATTAGACCTCCACTTTCTGACTGCTCTCTCAAACCAGCCAGAGGGATCAATTAAACTTTACGGTACCCTTTTAATGAAACATTAAAATCATCTCCCCGCCCCGCCCCTTGGAGACAGTATTTTATTTGATCAGTCTGGTCAAGAGCCCAGTTTCCAGTCTGATGATGGGAAAAAGCAAATACAGACATGTAACAGAAAAAAACCACACACACTGGACTAAGGCCACAAGGTTGTAGTGCGACAGCCCCTTACTTTTTCTTGTCCTTGTCTTTCTTGGTTTGTTGGGAACCAGCCTGTTGAGCCTGCGACTGCAGTAGCTGAGCGGCTGCTTTCTTCTTCTGGAAGTTGCTCAGCTCCTCCTCAAGCTCCTTCTTTTTGTCGTCCACTTTTTTCTTCTCTTCTTGGTGTGTCCGCTTGAGATGGTCAAACTTTTCATGGAGCTGCCCAGACAGGGAGGGGATGATAGAGTTGGAGGGGAGGGGGAAAGAATAGTGCTTTTTATGATTTGTATGAATTACAGCACTTCCTACAGGGGTCCCACTGGTTTAGGTGCTCTCCACACACGTAAAGGAGAACTGTCGGGCATGCTCTGAAGAACTCCTAATCTAAGCAGACAAGACGGCCAAAGGGAGTATCATGTAACTGAGGTAGAGAAAGAATAACAGTCGGATTGAAAGTCAGTGGGACTTAGGAGCCTAAATCCCATTTCCAAAATTTCTTATGCATAAAGATGCCTAAGTCATTGAGGCACTTTTGAAAATTGTACCCTAGGTCACCCAGGAAGGCTGTGGTAAAGCTGGGAATTGAAGGCAGATCCTCCCAGTCCAGGGCCTTCACCACAAAACCAAGTTTTACTGATTTTAAAAACAAATTTTCCTCTAAGGGATTTTAAACATTCCTGGTATTCTACAAGGAGGAGCAAAGTATGGAGAGGTATTGCTGGATGCTTATATACTAGTTATTCTGCCCATGGGCTTCAGGGAAAGTTAGGATTTCACCTTTCGCTGCAGGAAAGCTACGTGTGAGGAGAACTGCCTTAAACATCTATTTCATGTCAGTATTGACATGGATTTGAAAGGACTGTATGAAAGACCCAAGCCAACTAACGTTTCTCCTCCACCATATCTTCCGGCTTTCTGGGGACTGCTAGATAACTCATTCCCAGTCCCGAGCATTGGGAAGGTTACAGTGATGTGTCTTGTTCATTTTAACGAACAGACGCATACAATGTGTGTTTTCACGTGTGTGTAGTGACAAACTGTTGTATGCTGGTGACCAGCGAACCTGCTACGTGATCACCCGATTAAAAGCCCTCCAGCAACTCTCTCCTGCTCTCGGAACATTCACGGGTATCTATGCACTTAACGCACGCAGGGCTTGATTCTCCTCGGCCCTGCACCGTGTGGAGACAGCTACAGTCGCACAAAGCGAGTAGACAGCGGGTGAAAAATGCTACCACTCCGACTTGGTGGCATGTGGCGCCCCCTTTGCAGAGATGTAACGGGACGGCAAAAGGTGCAAGGAGGCGGGGAATTGGGCCCGCAGTCTTAGAGCTCCACAGAGCAACTCCTGTTCAAGTGGACCTCTTGGATAACAACCGTTTGGCTGTGCCCTTTGGGGCTGCACTCTGAGAAACCCCGGCACCGCAGTGCGGGTGGGAGTCCGGAGAACAGCGCCGGGCTGCTGAAAGGCTCTGTGCAGCCGCCAGGGTTCAAAGGACTGTCATGGTTGAAACGTGGGCCCTTCAAAGCCGGACAGTCTGCAGCGCTGGGTGCCCTCCTGTAAAGCCATCCGCTGCCCAGACTGCAGCTGTCCCCGGTGCTTTGGGCGAAGCTGTATGACCTAGCAAGTGTGCCCCTTTCATTGGGCAGGAAGGGCTCCCAGCTGCAGAGTCAGCAGGACATGGCGGCTGGGGTTTTACCAAGAAGCCCGAGGGAGTTCTCTGTGCCTATGGTATTTATCTGCCCCCTCCCCCGCAACCACTGTATCTGAACCCCTCACAGTCTTCAATGTCTGTATCCTCCCAACACCCCTGAGAAGCCGAGAGGTGCTATTATCCCCACTGTCCGGACGGGGGAACTGAGGCACAGGGACCTTAGGCCAGGTGTTTAGGTGTCTAACTCCCATTGAAAAATCAATTTAGGGGCCTGGACACCTTTAAAAAACTGGTCCTAAGTGACTTGCCCTAGGTCCCACAGGAAGCCTATGGCAGAGCAGGGACTTGATCCCAGGTCTCCCAATACCTAGGCACATGCCCTAACCAGCGGGCCATCCTTCCTTTCAGGCTATCAGTGGGATCTAAATGCCTAAGTCCTTTAGGCCCCTTTCAAGCTCCCAGCGTAAACCCCCGTGCGTAATCCTTTTGGTTAGAAATCACTCACATCTTTCTCCGCTTCTTTCAACTCTGCTTCTTTCTCCTTCACTCTCATGACAAACATCTGTCTCATTTCTTCCTCCTTCTTCTGCAGCTCACCCAGGAATTCATTCCTCTTTGCTTCATAGGTCTCTTGGAGACTATTATAAATACACAAGGGAAAAAACGGTCAAGATTACACTTCATGCATGGACAGGAGATATTCGCCCCAGGCTTTGGGGCTCTTGGCATGTCACCCCTCACTCAGCATTGCCATGGAATTTCAGAGAAAAGACCTGATCACATTGTCCGGATCTCAGTTTCAGTTTTCTGGAAGGTTATATAAACGATACAGGCTTTCAGAGTCTGCAAGTCACTTAACAGGCAGCAAGAGTGACAGCTTCAAAACACAGCTACTGCATATTCATGTACTGTAATCCAGCTGCTAACATAGCCTTCCATGGCTGATCAGTTATACATTTCTGTCTGCTCCCAATCTTCTTGCCTCATCTTCTGTTTGTCCTGCATCTAGCCTAGGTAGGATCCAGGATTAACAGAACACTGATTCTGGGCTGGTATGTTTGGTAAAACACTATTATTCTTCCTCTGAATCACCATCTTTTACAGCTTTAATTTCTTCATTCCTCCATCAACACAAAGGAATCTGTTTCTTGACACTGATTCACTACCCAATGAGGAGATGCTGCAGCAGACCTCCGGGGGATAAAATGGGCCAACACACACCTACACATAGAGCTGCGATTTTCAGAATTGCTCGGGGGATTTGGAAGCCAAATTCCCATTAATTTTATGCCTTTGGTGGCTTTGAAAATCTCAGTCAAGAGGATAGCTGGAGTTTGCAGCCAACTCTTTCCACAGGTTACATTCCTGAGAACAAACAATCCCAGCAAAGCTCCATTGTTATGGATTTTATGTTTACCCACAGGCTACTACGTTCTGTGCATAGGCACAATGAGGAAAATTAAAACTAAATTAGTGAAACATTTGCCCCTGCTTCGGGCCAGTGCTTTATTCTTCATTGCGTGCAGTGATTTTCTTTGTTAGTCCCTCGCGCAATCCCAAACACAGCCTTCAGATTGCTAAATCTTGGTCTTAATCTTGTACACAGTGCTAAGCAACCCCAGCTCCCACCAATTTCCCCACAGCACCTTGCAGGAGCGGGTCTCTCATGAGCTGCTCTTCTGCAGTTTCAACCACAGACAGAGACAGTCTCATGATGCCGGCTGACCTAGCTGGGTTCCCAGCACTTGAATGGTGGAAGTCTTGTAAGGTTCAGTTCTCGTGAGATTCTCACCATCTGAGAATGGGAAAATGAAAGTGAGCTGCTTTTGGATCTGGACTGGAAACAGTCCCAGAGTGGTAATATAATAGATAAAGATCCAGAGAACTGAATCAGAATCTACCCGAAACTCAGTTTTAGATATAAGGTTCTGTTTGTGGCCCATCTTTAACTGAAATCTTTACGCGTCCAAGCATAGGCTCTGGGTAACGCTACCGTCTTCATAAACAGAGCTGCTCCCTGTGCGTGCTTTCAGTTTTATCTGTTCATCTGAGTGAAGATTAGAAACTGCAGTTGCAATATAGTATCCTAGAGAGCAGCAGAGCCTTACAAAACCAAACTGAAAGCACTCCATACTCAAGTTAATCATATCCTGCCTTGCAACCCACATCTTGGTAACAAACAAAAGAGCAGGGTGCTGTGGAAGGAGGAAGGCTGCCCAGCTCATGCCGGGTTTTTTCCGGCGACAGACAAAATTCCTCATTTCTACTGATATCACCTTACTATTTTAGCCTGGGATTTGCAGAAGAGCCTACCAATGTTAGTTCCTCAACTACAGTTGGAAATCCCACCCTTCGTGCGAAACGTTCAAATACACGAAAGCCAGCAAGCTAAATTGTTTGTTGATGTAATACCACTGACTTCCCCAGAATTCGTCTGAGCCAAATTCTTTGTTGGGGCAACACTGCTGACCTCTCTGCCCTTATGCCAGCAGAGAATTTGGCCCAGCAATTCAAAATCACATATGGAAAACTCATGTCCAGCCTGGAGGATTATAAAAGCAAGGCCATCTTGGATTTCAGCACCTTCTTAAGAGTCGCAGCTCTCAAGAGAGACTGTTACTTCAGCTATCAAACGAAGGGACATAAACCTACATTCCAGGGAAAACTCCCAGAATCTGAACATTTATATCCAATCAAGGAAAACATGTTTCCAAATTACTGTCAATTTAAAAAACAACAACGTTCTAGCTTTTATTTTAAAAATCGACAGGTCAGTTAACAACCCTAGCGACGGGGAAAGGATTCCACAAAGAGGAGGAAAAGGCATGGGAAGTACAATAGTAAAGGGACGCTGTCTGTTTTTGTGGGGAACAAACCACCTCTTCTCAAACAAAAAGACAAAACCAAAAACCTTCGTTAGGAACCCAGGCACTTCCTCCTATTTTAGCACCTCTTCGAGGCTGCACAAGCAGTGGCCAGCATTCTTGCAATTCACTGATACTGGCCTCTCATTTACATGCTTCCTTTCTGCAACATCCTGTTTAGTGTAAACAGTTTGCTGCGGTATCGTATCCAGCTTGGCTTAAGATTAATAGAATGCTTACTGCTCCTGACAGGGTAATGTAAACCAGCGGAGGAACCAGGATTGCTGCGGACGTGCCCTCTGTAGACCACTACTCAGACTCGAGGGAATGCATATTTGCTTGCTTGTCTTGGGAGGAATAATGGATACAATCCCTACACTACCGTTTCCCTCATTTTGGAAATACAACTCCTGCAGGAAAAGGGGGTGAGGGTACTTTAAAGTAGCATCCACCCGATGTATAAAATTAGGTACTTTCCCCATTTCCTTTCTACTTATAACTTGGGCAAAAGTGGCCTCAAGTACACAGGAAGCAATGGAAATTCCTTGGATTCCTGAAAAGGAAGGGCTGAGCCCATCTTAAGTCATGGCTCTCTGGAAAGGAAATCAAATAAACTTCACACTTCCGCTGGTTAGAGAGCAGGGGCCCAACTCCCCTCTCACTCATGCGAGTGGAACTTCACCTAGTCACTGAAAGCTTAACACTGGTGTCAATCTGGTCTAGGCAAGAGGGAGGCAAACTTTCCCTTCCAGCCCAGGAGTCCGACTCCTCTCCCCCACACCATGGAGATCCATGATGTTATGCAAGCATTGGTGAGAGAGGAGATTAAGGTCGTACCTTTACCTCGAGCTATGGAACACACCTGGGCTTGTGTTGCCAAGGATCAGAGAGAAATCCTGTTTGCAGTGATCGGAGCCAGCAGACAATCTGTTTGCAATCTCAAGGATTAACATGACTCTTTCCCCTCACAATAGGTTACTTACTCTGAGAGGTGACTCAAAGCACACACACACACACCTCACAGATTTAGGCGCAGGCTGACTTAGTGGCGTAATAGTGGCAATGCAGTCAGTCTAATTTTGGATCTAACTCACTCCAGCCAGGAAAGACTTGAGGTGCTGAAAAGTCTTGGATGAGGGAAAACAAAACAAAAAAAAACCCCAAGGAGAGTGTAGGAGGGTAGAGAAGGTAAAACAACTGCTGTCACTCACTGGTGACTCACACCAGAAAAGGAATATGGGCTTTGTTATGCTTTCATACCTGAATGGTTTACTATCAGGGTCAGTGTCTTTGAATCCCATTTCTTCTAGTTTACAGCGCCTGTACAATTCATAGTGCCGGGTGTGCGTCTGCTCTCTCAAGTCCTCCATGTTCACTCGGATCAGCATCTCACGCAGCTTCACAAAGTCACAATGGTTTTCGTTTTCAACTGCAAAAGAAACGAAAAGAAAAATGGCCCATCAAAATAAAAAGAAAGTTACATCCAGCATTCAGTGGGTTTTCCCCATTCCTCTTTCTTTGTGGTTAATATTTACTGTGCACGTCTATGCAGCTTGTGTATGCATCTGGAGTTCCACACATCAGGGAATGTCAGAAATGAGGGGCCCAAGTCTCTTTTCCACGTCACAGCTGTGTAAGCTGGGTTCACTGTAAATGGGAATAAAGCACTAGGGTTCCTGGGAACGAGGGGAAAAGACATGGCACATGACTAGTATGAGATTTCCACATGCTGCTAGTTTATTTCCTAACCCTAATTCACTCAGAGATGTCGCTCTGGTTTGTGCTGTGTGATAGAGCGCCTGGCGAGTTTCAAGTTGCTCGGCGAGCAGCTTGTGTTATCAACAGGAACAGGAGGAAACAGCAGAAAGATATTCTAACAGCTGACGAATTATTTTGCAAACACTCTTGCAGTTTGTTGCGCTGGGTCACTCCCATGCTGCTTTCCAGTCGGATACCTCGACGTCCCCTGCCTGAGTGTGCACCAAGAGCAGGGCATCAGCACTATCTGTGCGGGCAGGATTAGACAATACAGTGGTAAAAATAACCAGGCCCTCTCCATTTCACGCCATCCACCATTGCTACCACTTGGGGAGCTGCAGTGGGGGTGAATTCCAGGGTGTAGGTTCTTTGCCAGTGTCTATACATTCTGGGTTGGTTGTTCAAACATTAAGGGTATGTCTAGGCTGCACACTAATACAGGGGTCTGACTCAGGTTTGAGTCCAAGCCCCCCTTCTGTCCACACACAATTCAGTCTACCTCAGATCAGCAAGAGGTCAGGACCCAGGTCCTTGAACCCTGCTAGGGCGGTGGGTCAGTGCCCAATTCCTGCTGAGACTTGGGTCCAAGCCCTGTCATTTTGCAGTGTGGATGCGGCTCAAGCTGCAGATCCAAGTGAGAAGATCTCAGTCGCGCAGCATGGATGCACTAGCACAGCCATGAGACCCGGGGCCATCTGTTGTAACCCTGGGCTTACAATGCAGTGTGGACACAAGTATGGGCGTGGAGGCACCAAATCCACAAGCCCAGCTCCCACACACCCAGGCTTAGCATGCAGTGTAGACATGCCCTCAGAGACAAGTTGTCTTCACAGACAGATGTGGGGCTTCCAATGACTTCCAGAGGAACCAGCACAATCGAGGGGAGAATTTGGTCTTTATTGGCATTTTGTTAGAATTTCAAGGTGAGGTTTTCACAAGCACTCAGCATTCGCTTAACTCTGATTCCATTTCAATCAATGAGAAAACTCCCATTGACTTTCATCAGAGAAGAGTAAGGCAAGTGCTGCACATTCTTTGAAAATCCCACCAGGTGTGAGAGGGAGAGAGAGAAAATAGAGCAAACCATTCAACTGGCTGACCATTCCCTGTTATTCAGAGTTAATTTGCTGGCACAGAAATGCCAGGAACATAGGAAGAGACCATTTAAAAAAGAAAAATAAGTTACAAATGAAATATCTGCCAACGTCTCTGAATTCTAACCTGCTCTTCTCCAGATCAGACAGTCAGGTTGTGGACTTGCCTTTCACAAGTGACCGACAAAACTCAAGTTTAAGAAGTTCTTACGAAGCCCTGTTTTGCTTTTTAAATGGCCTTTTTGACCACTGCAGAGTTCTTACTGCCCAAGGGCAGAAATTGGCAAGGAGCCTCAACAGATCAGCTTTTTTTTTAAAACTGGATGGCATAAAACAAGGAGTTTTTGTCTCTCTTTGGACATACCCTGCACAACCCCCCATGGATATTGCCTGGCCTTGCTCATCTTATTGCCAATCTTCACTTCTTCAGTACTGCCAACAACAGCAAATGGAAGATGGACCTACAAAAGCAAAGAGACAAAGAGATTAGGGATTTCCTGTGTTGCTGTGCCAGGGAGTGTTTTCGAAGAAAGCTCTATTTACTATAGCAGCTGTGATTTTTTATTTAAAGTTACTAAAATGCCTTTGCAACCCAGCTGGTGTCTTTGGATGATCAATGGAGGCGCTAGATCAGAGGCATGCTCTGACTTCGGATAGGAAAAATCTAAAGCAGATGAGCCACCTCCCACAAAAAAAAGTCATCGTAAACCACAGCACTTGCATTTCATTACAACATGGACTTTATATTTAAAGGTCAGTGCACTTCACTGCAGCTTAATACCCAACACATTCATTTTCATAACAAATTTAACCCCCCTGTTATTTGATATGGGACAGAGATGAAATCCTGCAAATAGGTGAGGACTACATTTTCTTTTATAGCTGTGTCTATTGGATGACCATACTGATGTTAAACCCGGTACTGGTGTCCTTTGCACAAGGCAATCAAAATGGAAATGGATTTGAATGTTAAAAAAAAATCAAACAAAAACAACCGCGCTCCTCAAAAGAAGAGGCCATTTAAAAAGAAGTTAAAAAATTAAATAATTTGCCAAAGCCTCTTAATTCAGCAATCTGCAGTAGCTAGAAGTAACAGTTAGATGTCCCAGCAAAGGGCTAGGCTGTGACTGCAGACACAGCCCTAAGCGAGAGGAGGTGTGTAAACTGCACCGCCATCGGAGGCAGCCTTCCTCACAACTCATCCCTAGGGGGTGGGGGTATTAATCTGCAGCTGGCCCACACCAGCCGCACACTTGGGACCTGCTACGGCCCGTTGGGCTGGCCAGTAAGGCGAGAGCCAGAGATCATGCCTGAGTATGAGTGGGGAGAAGAGATGGAGCGAGGCTCCGCCCGTTTCCCACCGCCCAGCTGCTCTGGGAGAAGGGAGGAGAGAGACCAGGACGAAGGCAGCTGATCAAAGCCCTGAAAGGGGATTTCAGACCGGCCCGGCAGCTGGAAGAGATGCACAAAACCCCTGCCAAGAGGAAGCTGGGCAGGCACGCCAGCCGCGGGAGAGCTTGGCCAGGTGGTGTTTTCATAGCCTGTCCTTTGAAAGGGCTGGTATGGAGCAAGGGGTGAGTCCAGAGACCAGTGCCCAGCCTGGGCAGCCAAGCCAAGAACGGGGCAGATGGATGGGAGGAGAAATTCTCCCTGCCTGGCCAGGGAGCAGCTGCAGCTCCCTCGCTAAAACAAACTCCCACGGCTGTTCCCCTCAGCCCCAATGGGGTGCAAGTCAGAGAAGCAGGATGTGCGTCTCCTCCCCTAGCCCACCCCCTTGCCTGCCTCTCCCGCCCTCCCTCGCTGCCATGCGGGCTGATTGCAGGGCTGAGCTCTGCCCTGTTGCAGGCACGCACCCACTGGGATTTTGCTCCCCCCCTTCCCTCTCGGAGTTCTGCTCCCCCACGTGCTGGATTTCACTCTGCTCGCCCACTCCTGCTTTCCTGGAGCATCCAAACTCTCAGGCTACATCCACACTGCAGCCACGAGTGTGCTTCCCAGCATGGACAGACAGACATACGCTAGCTCGGCAGCAGCTCAGGCTAGCCACCCGAGTACGCACCCAGGGGCGCGGGCTCGTACGTACTTGGCCAGCTAGCCTGAGTCGCTGCCTGTGCTACCCCGGAGCTCGAGCAGAGCGGGTACACGTCTGTCTACCCTGTGCTGGGACGCTCGTTCCCAGCTGCAGAGCAGATATTGTCCTTCTGACTGAGGCTGCCTTCTGTCTGAGGCACTGCCTGGGTTCAGCTTGTGGCTCTGGGAAGGCAGCTAGACACAACATGGTCCTTAATGTTTGTGAGGCGCTGATAATACAGCAGCGGGCACCGGAGAGATTCCCAAGAAACAAACGTCAATATATATTTTTTTAAATATAACAAAATAGAAGTTGTTTTCTTGTACTAAGTGTGATTAGAAACACACTCCTCTCAGCCAAGCACAGCTAACGGGATTCTAGGCAGCCCGAGTTGTAACCATGAGCTAAGTTGTTCATCCATTTTTGCCAGTCTATCTCCTCAAGACAATGGTTCTAATAACCAAAAAACAGAACAAACACAATCTGTGTTCCAGGATACCAAGCGGCCAGTCAGCCCGGGGCTTCACCTGGGGAAGAGCAGTGGGGGAGTGTTGAACCTTTGCTCTCACTGAAGAGAACAAAGAATAACGGGGTTCAAAAAAGAACTAGATACATTCATGGAGGGTAGGTCCATCAATGGCTATTAGCCAAGATAGGCAGGGATGCAAGCCCATGGCTCTGGGTGTCCCTACCCTCTGACAGCCAGAAGCTTTGGATCACTATGTGCATGTACAATTCCTAGCACGATGGGGCCCTGATCTTGGTTGGGGGCCTCTATGCGCTACTGTAATACAGTTAGAGGCAAAGGGCTTCGATTCCTCCTCTGCTTTTGCAAACAAGCCTCCCAGGGTGCAATTCATCTGTCCCTGCAGAACCCTTGCGTAAAGACCTGCCTACGCTTGCTTTATTTCCCTAAAATCTCTCTTATTGATACCACTGGTGCAGTTTGTGCTAGCATAGGTCAGTTGTCAGCAGTCCCCACCACTTTAACCACCGCACCGCCCAGAACTGCTCTGCACGGGACCAGAGCACCAGCTGCCTGATTCTAGTCCTCCCCCAGAAACTGAATCAAAGGAAGGTGAAATGGATCACCCAGCGACAAGCAGAGAGTGGGAATAGGAAGTCTCACTCAGAGTCCTCTGCCCTGATCACTCTGCCCTCCAGGGAGATGAATCTTTAGTATGGGGAAAAGCACATGGGAAAGGACACGATCAGCAGCGAGGAAATATTTTCAAGATTTTTAAAATCTGTATCAGCGCCCAATCCCATCCCTGCTGACCAGAGCGGAGAGGGGCTTCCATCAAACTATTTATTGGCTCATATTTGAGTTTCAGTTGGAAAAGCAAAAGGATGCAGCATCCCCCCGCCCTGGGGGTGGAGATGGATGGGTTCAGAAAAACAATACTTACACTCATTGTAGCATTTATCTCAGCCACGGTCTCTTCATCTGTTGGGAACTGATAGATCTGGACACCATTGCTGACCAGCTCGCTCATGATTTTACTCTTGAATTTATGCAACTCGTTTTTTGCAATCGTATCGGCTTTGGCTATTATAGGGATAATGTTAACCTGCAAGACAAAGAGAGCGCGGTCATTTTACTTTGCCAATGGCCTCATAAAGGACACCTCCCACGATATATTCAACCAGAAGAGGACAAAGAACATGACACACACAAACAGTGATGCAATACAAACTTTCTACTAGAACGGGAATTGCCGGTCCATCCAATTCATTTGATATTTTTGGGTGTGTGTTGAAGCAAGCAACGTTGGCTGAGACAGGAATGCGCCAATTGCTTTTCATGTGTAGAGAAGAGCTCCATTAAAAGTCAAATGCAATTTGGCAACACGTTATTTCCTATTCTGTAGCAGTTGTTTACTTTTTTAAATAGGGCGGAGAGGAAATGCTGTCACACAGACTATCCAAACAGTTCCAAAGGAAATTACCATCTAGGCACTCAAGCCTGCTACAGTCTGAAGAGGATAACTCCTCTAGGGCTCACCTGGAGCCTAGCGATTTATCCTTGATCACCTCTACAGCCTAGTATTAAAAGGAAATGTTCATATCAGATGAACAACGTGTAGGGACTGGACAGAGATGAATTGTCCCTTTATTGCATTGGCCTGAAATGAGCAACTGTGTCCCTCTCCCCCATTAAAAGAAGCTTGCACCCCCTGTATACTGCCTAAGGGAGTGGCACCAAACTTGGCAAACTTCAAGTACATACAGGAACAAACTGGACACAGAGCCAGATCCTCAGGTGGAGCTACACTGATTTACATTGGCTGAGGACCATGGGGCGATAGGGTCCAGGGAGCTTCATGCAGGCCACAGCTCTGCTGTGGCAAATGAAGATCAACTGTGTATCCTTTCTTGGTCACTCTCTCGCCCTAGATGGCTGGCATATGAAATGAAGAGCTCCAGCTGCCTGCTTTATTGTCCCGCACGTATTTCAAACCAGAATGCAAGCAGCTGACTGTGGGCAGAGTGCATACCAGCTTCCTTTCAAGTGGGCTTGGGTTTTCATCTAACTTTTCAATACTAAAAGATGCTTTTGAACATGAAATATTTGAACATGAACTTTTCTTTACCCATCTGAGGGCTAAATCAGCGTCCCCACCCACCACTAGATCCCCTGGCTGTATCATCAGTAAGGATTGGTTTGCAGGCCATGCAGAATTGCTGATCAACTATATCAAATAGTGTTTGGTGCCAGCACAGTGTCTTGGTTTTGAGGGGAAGAGGGGGGCATTTGCAGCAAAACATGGGAGAGTTTTGACCCCCAAATGACAAAAACGTGGCTCTATCAGTATGAAATGAGGGCCATCCTTGAGAGCAGACACTACAGTTACATTTGCAGCAGCCTGTTTCGGGATTGCTGCCCATTTGGGGCTGGCATGGAGTAACGTGGGTGATGTTATCGTTCTAACTGGACATGGCGGACCAGTTTGGATGAAAACCCAGATTTTTGCCCAGATTCCAGTTTATGGTGAGAGCTTTGGAAATTCATTAGTGCTCACCTGCTCTTGCTGTCTAGAGATCTGACAAGCTCTTTTAAGCCTTCTCTGCACTCCTATCCATTCACAGCTGCGAGAGAGAAGGGGTCTTTGCTATACACCTTTTGCGAGACACTTGGCAAGGTCACCAAATCAAGTGGCAGCAGGAGAGAATCACAGGGGCATGACATGAGCAGTGCGTACCTTACTGTCCAGCTTCTTCATGGTGACCAGGTCTAGAGACTTCAGCGAGTGTCCCGTAGGTGCGATGAAATAGAGGCAGGCATGAATCCTTGTGTCATGGTAATTAAACAGGGAGCGCTTGATCTTCAGCTCCTCCTGCAGATAGGCTTCAAACTGAGTGTCGATATATTCGACGATGGGCTTATAGCTGAAAATTTGGAAGGAACAGTTCTTTTCCGATCAGGGCATTCATAATTGGTAAGTTACAGTCTTAACACATATGACGTCTCATTGCTTTGGGGGGGGGCGGGGAGGAGGGGACATGTCTAATTTTAAGACACGCTGTCAACCACCTTCATGTTCACCATGAGATTTTCTACTTCTGGAGCCAAGCCCCGTCCCCAGCCCACACTCCTTTCTGAACGACCATGTGTTTTAACTTAGACCAGAAGAAAACGCCTCATACAAGAGCTCAGCTATGGTGGATGGAAGAGAGCCTGGGCTTTCAAATCACTGAGGCCGCAACACTCGCCTTCCCCAGAGAAGAATGCATTTCCTCGACGCACACTACAGCACAAACCGCTTGCTTGTCTGCATCATCAAGAGAGACCAGATACACGTGATGCAAAAAATACCAGCTGTTCCAAACTCCAGGCTGTTATTTGAAAGGGAAGAGAGACTTACCTGGGATAACCGCTTCTCAGGAGTTTCGATCTCAGAGCAAAGCTAAGCAATAATTTTTTTTTATTTTTTTTTTTGGACAGCTGTACTGGAGATGCCGTCACGGTGCAATGCGATCTGATTTGTGAATTGACTGCACTTTCAGAGAAGGGGGTCCTGGTCCCAGCTTTGTAGTTAGTGCTGTTCAAACTGCTTGTTGCTGAGTGCTAGCCGCCACCACCCGCCTAAAGCTGAGCT
The DNA here is from genome assembly GCA_033296515.1 of Macrochelys suwanniensis. Taxonomy (NCBI): domain Eukaryota; kingdom Metazoa; phylum Chordata; order Testudines; family Chelydridae; genus Macrochelys; species Macrochelys suwanniensis. Next base: position 19,214,197 of record CM065779.1, on the reverse strand, counting down.
CAATGCAAGCCTGGTACCGACAGGTTTCTAAGTTGGGGACAGATCCTTTGAGGTTCTGAGCACCCCTAGTTCCCAATAAAGGTGACAAAAGTTGGCAACCCACAGCATATTGCAGGATCGGGCCCTTGAATAGCAGACATTCATTGGATTCCCCCCCACACACACACACAAAAACAGTGCATGCTAAGAGAGCAATTGTCCAAATTCTTATCCCCTGATTAAAAAACTTTAAATGAAGTCAACTAAACAATCTTTCCTGCAGCTAATGTGCACTCAGTCAATTGGACACAGAGGAGTAAATCCTTAGCTGCTGTAAATCAGCGGCTTCAACAGAATGAAGCCAATTTACACCAGCTGAGATTCTGGGCCCCATTTGCCAGACCCCAGCAAAAACAACAATTCCGCCTACTTTCACCCCCTCCCCCTTCCCTGGCTGGCTCCCTCCCGGGCTATAAAAGCTATGGCCCATTAGCAGGTCCCCCTACTTGAACACACTTACATTCACAGGAAATACTGCTTCAAAATCCCTACTTTATATTCCCATGTTAGAGCTCCTTCGAGACAGAAATGAGCGTCAGCCATTTAGAAGACACTGCCCAGATTAACAAAGTACAAGGGTCTGCTCCTTTTAATGTTCTGCTGTTTAACCTGCCCCAGGGGCCAGAGAGCAATGCCAGGAGTGGGTGTTAGTTCTTTAAGTGGAGTTACATTGACATTCTGCTGCTTTCCTGCCATCTCCTCATCCCCTGCAGTCTCGGGCACAAGAAAACACACTCAAAGAAGCGACAGGAGTACAAAGCCATGAGATGTTCCCCACACTGCAGGTCTCACAGCAGCCTCACGGGGATAAGAGCTATGGGGATGAAGAGGAGCCCGTTAGGGGTCACAGGCGGAGGAGTTGAAAACATTCCCTGCGCAGGTAGAAAGAAATGCATCTTGTATCTGAATCCAGAGCAGGGAACCGCTTCTGGCTCCAGATTGCAGGGCAGCTGTTTGGAGGCTGAATGCAGCAGCACATGATTGGGCGTGCGATACACCACATTCCTCCCGGGTTTACCTCTCGGAGTGTAGACTGGTGCAGAATACGGCCCAGGTGATCTAACAATCACCTGCGCAGGGCGCACGGTGATCAGCACCGTTAACCACGTGGCTACAAAACAGCTGTCAAACATCTCACTATGAGCGCTCAGAACACAGTCCTCTTTCCAGTCTCCATCCCCTGGGTAACACGGTCTGATCTGACCCCAGAGGATCCAAGGAGGCCTCAGACAATAGCGTATTGTAGAAGTGGCTGCGACTGTCTGCTTGGGGCCTGTCGTGGTCTGAAATTAGAGAAGACGCTGTACAAAAGGGTCACCAAAATGGTCCGGAAGGTGACTGTAGTCACGTGTGACAAGTCTCGGATTGTGCTGCGGCCGAGTTAGAACAATGGCTTTCCTATGCCCGTCACACCATGGCTGCCTCTCTAAAGGAGCTCTGGAGAGTGAAGTCTGAGGGCCTCCAGTAACAATACTGCCTGCTCTTGCTGTCTGTTGAATGAATCAAATGCAAAGTGACCCAGCAGTAACAAGCTGCCGTGTTCCCATGCTGAACACCTGCTCCTTCTCTGACTCGCCTTCCTTCTAGCTTGAGAGCATGTGGCATTGCTCAAAGCACAGAGCTGCCTACGGTCAACACACACTTCACTTTTCATCTCCTCTGCGGGAAGGCGCACAGTGTGTTAGTTAAAAGCTGCTGCAGAGCAGAAGGAGCGAAGCTTGGATAGTACACAACACACACACAGCATTTTGGTGCAACCACAGCCAAGGGGGATGCTTTTAAAAACGGCAATGGCTGCCCAAAAACAAAAATAACCAAGCAATGCCATGAATCTTGAGAAGTTTTCCATCAAGGGATAGAAATATTAAGACAAGCCCAACAATCTTAAAATACTGACTGGGATAAGGAGATCCCAGGGGAAGGCAGACGTGTTTTTACGTGTAAGAATGTCTATTCAGACAGCACAGTCGGGAATCCTAGAAATACTAAACAACAATAGTCTATGTAGTATGTGGGAACGTACATGCAGAACGTTTACTTCTAGTCTGAAATGGGAAAATCTGCATCCAGACTAAAACCCAGCCACATCCCAACATCGCCTTAAGAACAATGATCGGTGAGTTCTCTCTTGCTGAGGTCTGGAGGAACGAACACAGAGTCAGGAATGCTCTAGTCCCTGCTTTGTCACTGACTTGAATGACCTTTCGGCAAGTCACTTGTCATATCCGGTTCCCATCCATCAAAGAGTGATAGTATCTACCTGCTTTATATGGCTGTGGCGTGGATTCCCTAGTTGATGACTAAACAGTGCTTTCAGCATGCAAAGCATTATCTAATTAAGTAATATTTAATACAAATTTAAATCCTATACAATTAGATCAAATTCATTTATACTAAACTGCACAATTTAATAAGCTCATCTGTCAAACCACCAGTTTTCAGAAGCAACTTGACTTTTGCTTGGCGCAATAAATCTCCACAATCTAGTTCATTATTATTCTGCATTATTATTTCTATTATAGCCGTGCCTAGAGGCCCCCCCAGTCAGAATCAGGGCTTCATTATACTCGGCACTACCCATGCACTTAAGATACAGTCTCCGGCCTGAAGAGCTTACATTCTAAATAGACAAGACTGACAAAGGATGGGAGGAGAGAGAAGCTGAGGGAGGTCTACACAGCAGCTAGACACCCAGGGCTGGCCTGTGCCAGCCGACTCGGGCTCATGGGGTTGTTTCACTGCTCCCACCTCGCAGGGTCCCAGAGCCCAGACTCCAGCCTGAGCATGGAAGTCTTTAAACAGCCCCGCAGCCTGAACCCGAGTCAGCTGGCAGGGGCTAGCTGCGGGTTTTTCTTGCAGTGTAGACATACCCATAGAGAGCGGAAGGGACTCACGCAAGGTCACACAGCAGGTCAGGGAATAGAACCCAGGTCACCTGAGTCCCAGTCCAGTGTTCTATCTGCTGGACTATGATGTTTCCTTAATCAGCGTGCCACTAAACCCAACTACAGCACCAGGTTTGATGCTGCAGTCCTCAAGGGCATCGGATAGTAAATATTCCGGTAGTACATTCATGCCCTTCCGGCCTGAGGATGAATCAATGCAAGCCTCCCCTTCCTATGCAAAAGCAACTTTACCTGTCATCTTTATTAATCTGATCTCCAAATCCAACTGTGTCAACAATGGTCAGCTTCAGACGGACGTTGCTCTCCTGGAGTTCATAGCTTCTTGCTTTCAACCTCACACCGGGCTCATTGTGGGTGGCTGGGTCACTTTCAAACTTTGTGTTAAACAGAGTGTCCATTAAGGTTGACTTGCCAATGCCGGTTTCACCTGAGCAGACAGAGAACGCATTAGAGCTAGAGATCACTCTGCCCCGCTACCGTTCTGTCCAAAGCTCTCTTTAGAGCAGAGAGAGAGACATTGTTACTTCTGTAGCACCAAAAACACAGTGGATGGTTCTCAGACAGCGAGATAAGCTCTTCAGGCCTAGATGCCTTATAAGATGGCTGCCATCTTGGTCAGCCATCGGGGATTGAACTGGGGACTTTCAGGGCTAAAAGCATGGGCTGTGACGGCTTGAGCTGGGGTTGTAACAGACTCATTTCCCCTGCAGATCATGCGGGGGGGGGGGGGGGGGGGGGGGGGGGGGGGGGGGGGGGGGGAAGAGAATCGGTAAGACACGCTCATGACTGGACTACCTACATCTTCTGATCAAAGGAAGCTCAGCCCAAGCAAGCACCCCAATCCACTATGCGATGGCCGCCAGTTTGGCCGACACCAGGTACCTCTAGAGCTACAAGCATGAATTTCTACCGCTTGAGCCAGGCTCTGTGGCTGAGACCTGTAACCGACTCCCATTCTGTATGGATCAAGCCCAGAGGGAACACCTCACACACACACACACACACACACACACACACACACACACACACACACACCCCTACCACTGGGTTACGTTTACAGTTATAGATGATGTACAGACAAAGGATGGGATACCACAAATACTTAGGTAACCGGCCAGCAGCATGGAGCACAATGATGTTTCATCATTTTTAGGAGGGGCAAAGGGTTAATAAATATACTTTCCTGACAACAATTTTGTTAACACTCCTATTAGGCTTTATAGGCCTCCTGGACTAGGTGTACTTAGAGAAGAGATTGGAAGTGTGGTGGGCTGGGTAGAATGCTGAAATATGCAGCATCAGTCAATGGACCAGGTGAGTTTTCTAGGTGGGGGAAAGCAAGGGTCGCCGCCCGCTGAAGGAGCAGGAATCTAATAACCTGCTTCCAGCAATGGCTGACTTGTTAGACCCAAGATGTAAATATGGCAAATCCTACATCCCTAAGTACGCTTTTCCTTTGTGTTTTTTTCTGCCAATTGCTGATTGTTTTTACACTAGACTGATTGGTTATGTAATATCCACTCTGCAAACTCATGAAGAAGTTAATTCTTTCCCCAGACACTCCTCACACACTGTTTATAGGACACGTGCATCCCAAATACTCCTAACTCGTACATAACCCTGGTATTCAGAAGAATGTGACAGCATTCAGAATGCTGTCTCGAGAAATAACCATGCTCGAATTCCCTCTTCATATTCTGAGCTAAGACACTAATCTTAATAGCATTTTTCTTACAAAGAAGCAAAGCAAAGGGATGGAAGGCAGTACAGAGGAACGGTGTCTTCACGAAAATAAAGGTAGCAATGTGAGACCTTCTTGTAAGAGAGATCAGCAGCAAAGAGCAACACATCTGTGATGGCTGTTTCCATTTAATAACTTAAAAATGACTGATCACCTTTGGTTAAGGACCTGTTTATTTGCCATGGTGCACTCCTTTCACATTTAGTATAGTAATACAGTGTCCCCTTTAAATAAAAAAAAGATCATGGTCTCTATTTGGCATGGACTATGGAAAGAAAGACTGGGTTCCATGAGAACAGTGTGTGTTGAACCGACATTCAGACTGTGCCACAGGGGCATACGTCCGGACTACAATCACTGACTGTATTACTGGCATACCTGAACCAGATTTCATCTGGCTAGCTTGGGTCCTGGAGCGGTGACGCCGCAGTAGCGTGGGCTAACCCCCCGCGGAATTACCCAGTGACCCAGATGGGTTTGTGCAGCCTGCACTGGAGCATGCCCTAGCTCCACAGCTCTGGGAGCCGAGCGAGCTCGATTAAAGCTAGCTTTGGTTTGCTGGCTCCGGCGGCAATCATGCCCAGCTATTGCAAGCAAGACATACTCAGGATCTCTTCCCATCCAGCGCTAGCACTGGACAGCCTGCATTCCAGGAGCCTACCCAATACTTGAGATCCCACTCTCAAAGCAGCGGATCCTTGCCTCCTCACTGCGCTCTAAGGAAGGGTCCCAGATTGCAGAGCTGCTGCGGGTCGGAATCGCACCACCCCGCTGAAGCCAGACTTGTACAACTTGGGTTTCATTCCATCCCTCCTCGGGCTGGTTTGGGAATGCTCAGCTTTCTAGCAGCACCATTTGCTCCTAGCCCTAATCCTTCCACCCAGGGAGCCGAAGATATCTACACCTATTCATTATTGTTTCCTCACTGGAATAACACCACAACGCCTGCTTTTCTTGCATTGACTCACATGCCATAGGAATAAGTCTTGGTGCTTGTAAAGATATACAGGCAGGGAATGAAACACTGGTTTCAGGTCTAAAACTTTCAATATTTAACCATGGACCAGCCTGAGGGATCAATGATCATTTTAAGGGGCTAGAAATGCTGGGATTTACAGATTTTCAAGGTGCTCCTATCCTGGAAAGATGCAAGATATACAGGGAGCCTTAAAAGCATGTCATTCTCATAGCCATCTGGCTTTCCCTTTGGCTTCACTCCCCGCCTGGTTATAGCTGCCTGTCTCTCAAACTGTTACGGCTGGAAAGCAATACTTTCTCCAACCCGAGAGCAGCTTGGACTCCCAGCTCGCAAAGCTCAAAGCAGTAAGGCTTTTAAAAATATGTATCTATATCCTAGCCACAGACCAGCTCAATGTGGTCCCCATGAGGAATGCATTGTGCATGGAATTACTATTATTAAACAGTTCTACTGTAAATCACTAGAGCGGTGTTGGATGGTGAGCTGCTAAAGCAAACACAGCCATCACTGCATACTGTTCTCTGTGGCTCAAGACATGCTACATTTAAAAGCGTTACGTCACCATGCAGGAGCCAATTGTGTTCTTTCCCTCAAAGAGATGCCAATTTTTCTCTCTCCTTCCTTTGGACAATAGCAGCAACGTGTGTGTGAAATTTCCATTTGGCGCTTAACAAAAGTTGACCGGCACATTTTGAAAAAGAAAAAAAAAGTGGAGCAAATTGCTATGTTAATGAAGACAAATTGAGTCATGCGAGGCTAGGAATGTTTACCGCTGGAGGAAAAAAAGCAGCCAATTTATGCCATTTTGATCATCCAACTGCTTGCTAATCGGGAAGCTCCCTGCTGAATTTTAAACAGCTTCATGCTGCTAAGAGACTCGTGCGATGGTCGGTCGCTCTGGTCATATTTCTCCATGCTCATTCTCTTGTCTAGCTCCTGAACACCTAATGCTGTGAGCGCAGTCTAGTCTGGTTAGCCGGATGCGGATTCAGATAGCGGAAACTGCACTGTGGACCATATTCTAAACGTGAAATGAAAACCCCAGTCAAAGCATTTAAAAAAAAAAAAAAAAAAAAACCCTAAAGTCCTTAATCCGAAAAGAGAAAACATTTTGCTTCGACACATGAGCAATGGAAATAGTTTATGGAACGTTCTGCCAATCTAAGTGTTTTGTTTCCACACAGAAGTACATTCAATGTTTGAGCAATTTTAGATGATATCTTGAAGACAACCAAGATGTTAAAACTGTTTTGACACATGGTTCCCTGAGTCTGAGCCATGTAATTTTTTTTATTTGGTGTAGCTTGAAACTACTAATCACTGGAGGACCAGGGCGGCGCGAAGAGAGAGAAGAAGGGATGTTGTTTTCCAACCCACAGATGTGTGTGTGTCTCCTAGACAACAGGATTTGGGATTTCAGCTCTGAATTACTGGGAGAAAGAAAGTAACTAAGGCAAGTGAACAGATGCCGTACCTGCAGTGCCCAGATTAAATACAATATCAACAAGGTGGCAGGCCTGATTCTCATTCACCCCCACCTTAAGGCCCCCTGGCACTGTCAGAGTGATGTAAAAGGGCCTTAATATAACACAGAATCAGACCCATTCCCACCCTGCTCCAAAACACAGGCACATGAGAAATCTCTTGGCCTTACTCCCGAGCGTTAAGTGATTCTCATATAAAAGGGTTGGTAGGAGCAGGCCTGAAGTCTGCACATACTGCCTAAGGTCAACCTCACTCCCTGGCTGTGGGGTGGGGTGGGGTAGTGGGGAAAGGATGAGGAGAGGAAATCAATTTTATTATTTAAATTATAATTTTAAAAAAAATAAACTTGTTTCAAATGAAATCTGAGTTGAATACAAAATATATTAAGGCCTAAATGTATTCTCTTCAAAACACAAAAAATAAATGCTGATTTGTGTGTTTAATTAAATTCCAGTTATCATTTTAATCCACCTTGACACAAATCATGGGCAAAAAGTTAATTATCTAGTAAATAAGCAATATATAGCATTCACCATTTTCTAACATACTAAAATGTACAAGAAAGAATCAGTAAATATTAAAGCTATATATTGCTGAAATAAATGTATATAGTGACAGTATACCCGCCTAGGTGAGAAAAAGATGTACCAACACTAGCGTAAAGGCTCTATTTAGTGGTAAATCAACTTGTTTTAATGATTATATCAACCAATGAGAATGCACCTCTGTTTAGAAAACAACTGAAGTACAAATGGAAAAGATTAAAATCAAGGCTTTCCACTTGGTGATTTAAATCAATCCTCCCTGGTTCGCTTTTATAATGCTCACCTTATTGGTTTATATCTTACCCATGTTATTGAATGAAAGGGTTTTTTTGTTTTTATTTATTCACACACACACACACCCTTCTTTGTTTACATTAATAATTTTCTTGTCACATAATGTCTTGATGTGAAAAGCCATTTGCTCAGCAGTGCAGCATCACTTACCAACACAAAGAATATTGAAGCAGAACCCTTGAGAGGTTGATTTGTTGACCAGCTGATCTGGAAGACTGTCAAAGCCCACATGACCGGAGAGGGACAGGTTTCGAAGCTCGTCATTCTGAAAATCCCAAACAGAAATATTTGTAACCAAGATGCAGAGCAACAACGTATGCAGGTGAAAGTTATAGGAATACCAGCCACTCTCAAAGGAGAGGAGACTAACCTCTCACTGGGACCCATTTTAGTCAAGGTGGTTGAGGGCAGGAGTGAAGGGATAGAATGGATTCTCAACCACTTATCATTCTGGATCAATTTCCTCCCCAATCCTCAGATGTCTTCCTTGTGTGTGATCTACCCAACCCTACTGTGGGGCTAGCTATCGACAATGCCCCCCAAACCATAGGAAGTAGGCAGTTGTTCTGTGCCAGTGACTGGAAGATCAGCAAGCATTAGCAAATTGCAGAAGATGAAACTGAAGTTCTGTGCCCCAGTTTCCGACATTCCTGTGGCCATATGAGAAAACAGTTAGGAGGCAACGTACACAGTCAGGCAACTAGGTACTGCAGGACTTCACTCAGAGTAGTAATGTTGTGACCACACCTGACCATGCTGCAATCTTAGCTGTGATCAGATGAGCCCCCGCTACGATGCACCTGGCAAGATAGATTCTCTGCCTTGCTTTGTTACCATTGGGCAGCTCTGGTGATGCAGAGGTGATGGAAGCTGGTTACCTCTCCCCTGTTGAGGATTTCCCCTGTCTGGCGCAGAACCACTATAGGCAGTTTCTCCACCACTGCCCCTGCAACTCTTCAATGGGGGGGGGGGGGGGTGTTGGGCTGAGAAGGGGCTGTGGCTGGATCATGCTCACGTCTGGCTATCCCCAAATGACCCCTTGGGATTTTGACTTCAATGTCATTGGTCCTGATTTAAATAAGTGGAGAACCCAGCTCGCTATTCCGTTACATTTGTCATGGAAAAAGGAACTTCCCAGAACTCTACTAATCGGCACAGCAACATAGCAGAAATAGGACACTTGGTGCTTCAGCGCGGACTATTGTTTTACGACAGCAGCAGGACATCGTTCGCATTGTTCAGATAATGCTGCTAAAGCCAGCTAAATCCCAGCCAGCTTTGAAAGGCTTCGGATGCGTCGGTCTGACAAGGACGATGTACGTGCTGCTCTATGGGTGGTTTGGTTTACACATCGTCGTCGTCAGGTGAGAAAGCAGGGCAGTCATCCCTGGGCTTTTTAACATGACACACAATTTCCCATACAGAGCACATCTCATGTTCCACAGCCTTGAAGGAGAAGTACAGTCACCCGTATCAGACGCATTCAAGTCTTCATTCAGGGTCACTTTAAACACCTGGGAAAGTTTAACCAGTAGTTCCCTCCCCATCTGCTGGCTTGGTCGGGCACCATGAACTGAAAGACACACCAGCAGATATTTTCATGGGGTTTATTGTACCAGCAGAGACCTCGCAGGATGAAGAGTTGGAGCAAGTCCAACGTTATATTTAGACTTTTCCACAACAGCTGTGCAGTAACTTACATTTTAGTCTAGAAAAGGCAGCCACACTAGTTAGCTCTTCTGCCAAATCACATAGACACAAATGCCTTGAAAACAGATTACAGAACTCCACGAAACAGAAAAAAAGATGTCATTCCCTGCAGCTTGTGTTGGGTGCCCCGGACTTCAGACCTTTTAATGTTTTCCAATGCCAGACATTTGCATAGGAGCTACTCTATGTATATGTTTGCAACTAAATTATAATCCTGTACAGCCTGGGCCTGATCCAAAACCCACTGAACTCAACGGGAGTCTTTCCCTTGACTTCAACTGGGTTTGGATCAAGTCCTTAGAGAAATTATGTTTAATCTAGTTCTTAGGGACCATCCTTGTTTGCTGCTGTGTGTTCTATTCTCCCATTTGCCACGCAATAAGGGGCAAGTCACTGACCTTTCCTATGCCCATTTACCACCCAGAAACAAACTGCCCTATTGCTCAGGGGCTGAGAGACCAGGGCCTCGTCTACCCTTCCAAGGGTTTGCTGCCATAGATGTACTGGCGGAGGTATACTGGCAAACCCTGTTAGCGGAGGGTATACACTTGAAAGGGTTCGCCAGTGAAGCTTCAGCCATTTTCCTGAAGCCGGTAAGGCCTTGTCTACACTTAACAACACTGCTTAGGGGTGTGGACTTCTCACACCCTGACCGATGTAGTTAAACAGACTTAATTTTCTAGCGTAAACCAGGCCCAAGATGTACCAGCAAAAGGACTTTTTTGCTGGTATTACTGTGTTTGCCAGCACAGATACATCCATTGGGGATGGAGAGAGAGAGAAAAAGTCACTCCCTTGACTGATGAAGCTATGCCGGCAAACCTGTCACAAGTAGGCCAGGTCTAAGGGTGAGTTTTTCAAGGGAAAAGTTTTTCTTGCATCTGAAGAAGTGGGTATTCACCCACGAAAGCTTATGCTCCAATACGTCTGTTAGTCTATAAGGTGCCACAGAACTCTCTGTCGCTTTCTCAAGGGAGTTCAGCACTGACTCCCACTGAAGCAAGGGGGAGTTTTACCATTGATGCCAATAGGAGCAGAGTTAGGTGAAGGCGGAGAGCTGCTGAAAACCTCTCCCTTAATGTTTATGGAGAGTTGTGGGGTAAAGCACTATAGGTGTAAAGTCCATAAGTGTGCCATTTCCATTAGAAACCTGGCTTCTAGGGGGTCTCCTCTTGGCCGTCCCCACATTAGGTTGACACCTGGTACACACACAGGCATTGGCTGCCTCTTCTTCCTTTGCAAGCTGACGGGCTTTAAGCCCCCGCCCCCAACCCAAATACCAGAATGCAGGTATCTGTCAATCACTCTTCACTCTAGTACCTCAGCAGCAGAGACTCATAAATGCCTTTTATCCTCACCACGCCCCTGTCCTCTGGAATCTCCCGGGGATAACTACTGGCAGGAATTTGTCCCTATCAGAAAAGAACAGGGAAAACCAGAGTCAGGGCACGGACACAGGGCCGCCACAGGACTCTGGAAGTGCTAGATCTGGATGCTGACCCCCTTGCCTTCTTCCGTGAGGAGCCAAGGCGCACTGCCAACCTGAAGGATGAATCCCTAAGACATTCAACTAACTGAAGCTCTCAGGAATCTCCTACCGATACTTATGCAGGTATCATTCAAATGAGGGGGACTAGGGCCTTTAATGAAGCGGTGGAAGCTAAGGCCTGACCCACCCAGAAAGGTGAGTGTTAAGTACTCCTCAAGAACTGGCCCTTCGCTCTTTCAGTCGAGTATTTTAGGAAAGTGACGGTCTGTTTGCAAATGAGTTAGAGAAGAGTCTCATAACAGAGTCACGCTGCACAACTGGTTTATTCTACTGCAATTTGTGTGTGTGCTGGAAATGGCAATTATCTACCAAAAAGGCCACCGGAGTTGAATGCCATAGTAACCCAAACATTTGTCATAACTCATGCAACGTATTAGCCCGAGGGAAGCCCAAGGTGAAGCCAGCCTGGAACACACTAGAACCTTCTGGTCGCACTGCAGGGCTGGGCCAAGATCCCAGAGCCAGTGTCTCCCTGCAACAGCAAGGAGAGGACAAAGTCAATCAGCAGCCACTCTTTGCTGCTGGTGCGCTCCGCAGAGCCAGCCGATTCTGCTCACTGGCATGGGAGACCTATGTTAATCTCCACCTTTCTGTGCGTTAGACAGAACCAGATGCCAATGGGGCCACTGGTGCTGCAGAGTCTGAACCCCCCCGGACAAACGGGACCACACTGCACGGAAACGCGACTGATTCTGCTGTGCACCGGGAAGCTGGTCTGTGCAATGAGACATTAGCTGCCATTTGTATTTGGGGAAAGCCAATGGCGACAGCAATTAGTCTTGCAGGGGTAGAGAAAAGAAAAAAGGAGGAGTAAATATTGGCATGATGTCTAATGCTGAAGCCTATGCATTAAGCTTAAACAAAAAGAAGCTGGATCTATTTTCCTGTCTACACTGGGCCAGATTGTTCCGGTGTGCTTTAAACGGGACAGGACAGAGGTGAATGAGGAAGGTGCATGGACCTGAGAGCAGGGTGAGGGTACAGTCTGGGCCAATGCCACTCATTATAGTGTTCCCAGTGAAAGAGGTTGGGAAGGTGGGAGGGGGAAGGGAAGTGTCTGAAAATGGCTTTGTGGTCCTTTTTCAGGCACTTTACCACTTCAGTTCTGGCACCGGGTAGCCACTGAGCCAGACCCCCAGCTAGGTACATCAGCACAGGTTGTTAACGGAATTAATGGAGCTACAACAATTTACACCTGCTGAGGATCTGGCTCTGAACGTTGAACCCCAGGGTGGTCCATTGTGTTTGCATATGGCTCCCCGTATCAGTACCCAGTAGTCCCAATTACTGACCCTTAGGAATCCCAGGAACACAGGCAAGCAGTTTGGGATTATTAGTACAGACCAGTATCCCCAGAGAAGGGAATGATTATTCCCGTGTGAGGACAAAAACTCCACCCCAAAGCCAGGTCAGGGAAGAGCTGCTTCCTGCAGAATGATCCAGACCAACAGTGTGAGATCTGCCATGGGGCATTACCCATACTTCTGGCATTCCCTTCCCCACTTTTGCTGCTATTTAGAAACCAAATCGAGCTGCATTAACTGGAGCGAATACACTCAAGCTACACAACTGTGCTTTAGTCGCTGGCCCTCACATCCACTCTGGAGAAGAGGGTGGGTTGGGCAAAAACCGCTGAAAAACTCCTCTCGCGCAAAATAGTTTGTGGCCTCAGATTTTATCAGCCTGGAAAGGAAGCCACTGCAATAGAGCAGTAAGTGTGACTATTTCAGTACATAAATTATAAGACCGGGAGGATGATTCAGCCATTCAGTGGGGTGCGGCACAAATATTTTAAACACAAAGATGCCAACTCAGATGGCCTCACTTATCTTGTAATTAGCTGTCGTGATGTATGCCGCATTGGAGTCAGTGGGCTAGATTCTGCTCAAGTACACATACGTAAAACCTGTTCATTGGACATGGGAAAGACTCCTGCCTTTGGGAGGGAAAATTGTCAATATGACCTACTGTGATAGGTTTTTTCAACTAGAAAGAAATCCTGGCATTTTGATCCCCGTTATCCTGGTGCAAACATGGGTTTTCTCTGCTGAAGTTCCTGGAGTTAGTCGAGTTTAATGCTGGTGCAACTCAGATCAAAACCCGGATCACTCTTTTTTCTTATGTAAAGAGAGTCTTTCAAAGGGTGAAAAGACATCACTGAACCACTGCTGTGTAGGGGTTTGTTCCTAGAGGGAAATGCCCATCTCTCCCGGTGCAGGATTCTCCGCTACATCATATGCACCAGTACTTCATCCAAGCCAAACCACTCAAGGAATGTGTCTTCCCACCATTTCCATTAGGTGATTTAGAGATCTCAGCACAAGGAAACTTCTTGAGTTTCAGCCTAAGTTTTCCCTGTCATCATCACTGCCACGGCAAATCCCAAAGCGACATGGCCTCTTTGCAAATCATGCGCCACCCAGATCCATCCCTGGCAAGGTGCTGAAGGTGGTCTGGACGCACATTCAGTTTTTTCCTTGCTCAACATCATCCCTAGTATTACTTCCCCACCCTGAGTCAAAACAACGCCTCTAACATCACTAATGCTGATGACTCGGAGGAGTAAGACGACCTGGAATTAAGGGATGGTCCTATTAGTACACAGCTATTTGCCAAAGTTATTCTCATTCTTATGGCATGAGGTTACGGGAATGGCATCTACTTGGCTCCTTCCCCGAGCGTATCCTTAGGCCTATTAGGCCAAATCCTGAGCTAGTCTAAATCAGTGGAGCTCCTCTGATTTCAATAGTTACACCAGCTTACACAAGCTGAAGTTCTCACTTCTAACATCTAGAAAATCTCGTGTTGCAGGCTTTTCAAGACATCTCAAGAGCAGGTAAAGGAGAATTTTCATTTTTAGTCTGGTCCTTCCTGTAGGTTTGGGACAGAGACACTGCTTAATCATCCTATTGTTTGCCATTTTGGGTTGTTTTTGTGGAAGCTTTTTTTCCTCCCATACGGGGTGTACATTTGTATGATACGATTTGTAGGCCATTAGAATTATTTTGTCTGATCTATTAACAGCTGTAGAGCAGAGTAAGAGACAAATATTGAGACAAAATTCAAAATGCTTAATATTATTGGGAAGGTGGAATGTGATGTAGCTACAATGGAAGAACAGTTAGAAACTCTGATGAGCGATGATCTTCCTGGCTTCAATACTGTAACTTTCAGTGTTTCTTTTGGCAAGGTGAAAGAAGAGAGGCACAAACCTTCAGAGGCTTTAAGACCTTCCATCTAACCAGGGCAGAAAGCGAGGCTCCATTCTATATAGCACTAAAACCAAAAACAAAACAAAAAGTTGAGTTTGTGATGACCAGGAGAACAGCATGGTGACTTTCCTGGTGGGTGCAAAGGTTGAGAACCTCTTGAGATTTATGTGCACTGCTGGGGAGAAGCCTGGGGTCATGGTACAAGTAGGTAACAATGACATAGAGAAAGGAAGGAGAGGTCCCGGAGGCCAAATTTAGGATAAGTCCATGATCTCCCTGGTAGCATTCTCTGAAATGCTGCCAGTTACACGCAGAGGGCCAGTTAGGCAGGCAGAACTGCAGGGTGTCAATGAGTGGATGACTGCATGGAAACTTTTAAAAAACACCATAATAGAGGCTCAAATTAAATGTGTATCCCAAATTTTAAAAAAAGTGAGAACACCCCCCAAAAAAATAATATTGCCATGACTAACCAGCAGAGCAAAAGAGGTGGTCAGAGACAAAAACGCATCCTTTAAAAACTGGAAGACAATAGAAAGGAGTATAAACTCTGGAAAGTCAAGTGTAAAAGTATAATTAGGCAGGTCGAAAAAGCATTTGAAGGGCCACTAGCCAAAGACAAAAAAAATGTTTGCTGTTAATTTTTGTAAGCACATAAGAAGCAGGAAGCCTGCCAAACAATCGGGGGGCCACTGGATGATGATCGAGGTACTAAAGGAGCACTCAGAGAAGATCAGCTGTCACAGAGAAGCTCAATGAATTCTTTGCATCGGTCTTCACTGCAGAGGATGTGAGGGAGATTCCCACACCTGAGCCATTATTTTTAGATGACAAATCTGAGGAACTGTCCCAGACTGAGGTGTCAATAGAGAAGGTTTGGGAACAAATTGATAAGTTTAACAGTAATAAGTCACCAGGACCAGATGGTATTCACCCAAGAGTTCTGAAGAAACTCAAATATGAAACTGCAGAACTAACTGTAGTATCAGCCTCTTTACCAGATGACTGGAGGGTAGCTATTATAATACCTATTTTTAAAAGAGGCTCCAGAGGCTCTCCCAGCAATTACAGGCCAGTAAGCATAACTTCAGTACCAGACAAACCGGTTGAAACTATAGTAAAGAACAGAATTATCAGATGCACAGATGATCACGACATGTTAGGGAAAAGTCAACATGATTTTTGTACGGGGAAATCACACCTCAGCAATCTATTAGAATTCTTTGGGGGAATGAACAAGGATGTGGACAAGAGTGATCCAGCTGATCTAGTGTAATAGGACTTTCAGGGCACATCTACACTGCAATTAAAAACCCACGTCTGACCCCTAACAGCTGATTTGAGCTCGCCAGGCTTGGACTGCGGGGCTGTTTAACTACAGCGTAGACGTTCTGTGAGGTGTCCCAGAGCTCGGCTGCAGCCTGAGCTGGAACATCTACACTGCACTTAAACAGCCCCACAGCCCAAGCCCTGCTGGGTGAATGGGCAACAAAATGGCAGATGAAATTCAATGCTGATAAATGCAAAGTAATGCACATTGGAAAACATAACCCCAACTATACACAGAAAATGCTGGGATCCAAATTAGCTGTTACCACTCAAGAAAGCTCTTGGAATCATCATGAATAGTTCTCTGAAAACATCCACTCCATGTGCAGCGGCAGTCAGAAAAGCTAACAGAATGATAGGAACCATTAGGTAAGAATGAGATAATAACACAGAAAATATCTGTAGGGTACCACAGAAGATTGTGTTACGGCATAGCAAGGGTGTGTTCGCTTTCTCATGCTCTGTCAGGGTGTCTTTTGCTTTCTCACACTTTTTTAGCAGCCAGCCACTGTAGGTCATGGCCGGCCAGCTGCAATTTGTTTTGAGCTAATTAAAATAGCTCCTGCTTTGGATGGCCTTGAGCCAGGAGGCGGCCCCTGCTTGCTTCTGTATGAGATGTCTGTATATAGCTGTATGAGTCCGCCCCGTTTTTGGCACTCCGTACCAGGCCCGAATTATGGTGAGCTGGGTTCCCCGTCTCCGTGACAGCAACGCCAGGAGTCCCCGTTGCGGATGTGTCACTTTGCCTTCAATAAAGCCAATAACTCAGTGTGTGGGCCTCGTTCTTGTAGAGCACCCTGGGTAGGCCCGCAGCCTCCCACGAACGTAACAATATCACAATGCCACTGGTGCACCCCCACCTTGAATACTGAGTACAGTCCTGGTCGCCCGTCTCAAAAAAGCTGTATTAGAAGTGGAAAAGTTATAGAGAAGGGCAACAAAAATGATCTGGAGTATAGAACAGCTTCTACTAAGAGGAGAGATTAAAAAGACAGATTGTTCAGTTTAGAGATGACTAAGGGGTGCTAGAGGTCAACGGTAGAGGTCAATATGCTAGAGGTCAATGAAATCATGAATGGTGTGGAGAAAAAAGTATTATTTACCCCTTCACATAACACAAGAACCAAGGGCCACCCAATGAAATAAACAGGCAGCAAGTTTAAAACAAACAAAAGGAAGTATTTTTTCACAAAACACACAGTCAACGTGAGGAACTCCTTATCAGTGGACATCGTGAAGACCAAAAATATAATTGGGTTAAAAAAAGAATTAGAGAAGTTCATGGAAGGTAGGTCCATTAATGGCTATTAGCCACGATGGTCAGGGACACAACCCCATGCTCAGGATGTCTCAACCTCTGACTGCCAGAAGCTGGGACTGGACAACAAGGAATGGATTACTTGATAATTGCCCCATTCTGTTCATTCCCTTTGAAACATCTGGTACTGGCCACTGTCAGAAGGCAGGATACTGGGCTAAGTGGACCACTGGTCTGACCCAGTATGGCCGTTCTTGTGTTCTTAAGTTTATGGTCTCTGTTCCCATCACAACCTTTCAATTTCAAGATCACACATGTTCATTTTACAAGTAAAAATTCAGGAGGGCGTGTCTGACTACTAGTCCTGCAAACTCAACCAGGGTTCTGCAGATCAAACAATACCCTCAGTGACCTCTTGTTGTTGCCAGGGGCTTTGCATGGGCTTAATTCATTGGAACTTTGTAAAACTGTTTGGTTGCTGAGATGAGTGAGAGAGGGAGTGAACCAAGGCCCCTTCCAAGCCGCCCTGGCTCTGTAGGGCTAACAGGAATAAAAAGCAATACAAACTTTTTTTCCTGACTACAGCAGGTATGATTCTCCATGCAGAGGTGGGAAAAATCTGACCTGAGAATTGAGAAGGTGGCTTTTTTTTTTTCCATCCCTACATTGAATGAGGTAACAAGGAGAAACTTATTTTAGCAGAGTATATTGTTCTCTTCCCACAGGCAATGGAGCTAGGGTGACCAGATGTCCTGATTTTATAGGGACAATCCCGATTTTTGGGTCTTTTTCTTATATGGGCTCCTATTACCCCCCCACCCCCTGTCCCGATTTTTCACATTTGCTGTCTGGTCACCCTAAATGGAGCCCTGCCTCCAACGTGCGGCTGAATCCGAGGCCCTGTGGATAATGTATAGATTCACAGAGATGAAGGCCAAAAGGGACCATTAGATCACCCAGTCTGACCTCCTGTCCATTACAGGGCAATAATTGCATTAGTTACCCCTGTTCTGAGCCCAATAAACTGTGTCTGACTAAAGCCTATTGCTGCCCCTTTTCCATCCGAGCAGCTAGTCAAATTTCAGGACCAGGGGAAGTAAATGGAGTCTGTTGTTTTCTTTGATGCAGCTTATTTATTTACAGAGAATGTACAACATCCTGTGTCTCTGAATGCAGAGAGAATCAGATAGCAGGAAACAGCTTCTTTTGCTCACAGCACCAAAAGCCTTCTTTTCAGCCTGCACCCCTGACCCAAAAACCTCTTCTCAGGTTTCTTAGAGTCGGCCACCATCTTTCAGCTGCTCCTTCAGGCTGTCTCTCTGTCTCGTGTGTGTTCTCGTCCCCCGAACACACCCTTCCAACACACAAACTGGTCCACAATACCCATCCGCCCCACCATGCTCTCATTTCTGGGCAGAATCTACTAGGCTTTCTTTTAGGTGTGGCCCCTTACAACTGCCTTAAATGGGGGACTCATTCACTTATCGGTTTGACTGAGATTTCACATGCCTTTTAAGAGTTAAAAAAAAAAGACAAATGAGCCGCAAATTCAAGGGGAGGGGATAATTGCCAGTATGTAAAATACTGAGATAAACCACAAATATGAAGTAAGAGTTTAGTTATTTGAGGCCACACATTTTAGGAGTAACTTTAAAAATATTCTTAGGCTTTTATCAGTGTCAACATTTCAAGCAGGCTACATTTTTGCATGATGACTGGAAGCGCGTTTCCCAGTTTCTGATGTGACTTAGGATGCTGGATCCAAAGCAGGGAACCTCCAAGATTCTTCATGCCTTGCACAGGCAGAAAGTGCATTGGAGGTGTTTGGAGAGAGAGCAGCGGGAATGGAGGCTAGGAATACAGAGGGTGAAATCCACCACCACCTCTCCCCCAGCACTTGGGTCAAGTGGGAATGCTCCAGAACACTGGTCTGGCACTTTTTTGGCAAGCTGGAACGGTACTTTCTTTCTGGCACTCCTCTTTTTTTTAGGACTGAGCACTGCTCTCAACTGCCGCTACATAAAACCAGAGTACTCAGGGACTATACACATGGAGCGTGGAGGAATCCATAACCATTCCTAAGACAGGGACAGTGAGGCAGGCTGCTGTGCATGTTTGGAATAGCACCCACAGATGATCCCCACTGGTTCCCGATGCAGGCTTAAGTGATGCTGAAAGACTTGCACCATGAGGGTATTCCATACAAGAGAACCCATGCATAATACTATGGAGAAAACATCCAATAAACTACTTCCTTCTTTCTAGAAACTCTCAGTTCTTCAAGTTGGGCTTCAATCCACCCATGCCATCTGAAAAACTAATCAGCTATGCATTCATTAACAATAACAAGAAAAGCATCTTCATTAAGGATTCAATCAACATCTCACAAAGATTAATGGAGGCTGGGAAATTTGTGCTGCTAAGAGTTGTTGCAGGCTGTCTGCAGACTCAGGCGGACATCTCTGCATGGTTACACTTGCTTTGTGTTTGGAAGGTTCTCTGTGAAACCCAGAGGGCTAGAAACACCATTTAAAAAAAGAAAACTTAACGTTCTGCAGTTTGGGAATACGCTACATGGGCCATACAGACATACGAAGCAGGTGTACCAGCCAGACATTCAGCACCTCTGCCCTACGACAATCCCATGCAGCGATTCGCTATAAACAGGTCTTTTCCCTCTAGAACTTCTGCGGCCATCTCCTGTCTGTGCCAAGACAGTGCTCATCAGTTGCACGCCCCTCAGCTGGCCCATGCTGCTGCGGCCACCCTACAAGCATGTAACAATGGGGTGAGCCTCCGCTTGGGACGGCCCCTATCTAAGCAGATAGGGAGGAAAGAGGTCTCAGCCATCGCAGTGAGAATTAAGGCTCCCACACAGGAGGATTTCAAAATATTAAGCTAAGGTTGGCTCCATCTCAGCCTAGCCGCTGAGCCCTCGGGGGACGGGAGACATTTCTCCTTGAATATAGTTACTGTTTCCTCTGTTTATCCTGGAGCACTTGGACAGAGAAAATTTGTTATTTTGTGGAAGAGAGGCAGGAAGGGAGCTGGCCGATAGCCAGACCAGAGCACACACAGTATATAGTTAGATAGTGTGACCAACGAGCCGTGGAGACTAAAAGAAACTGGTCTCGGCTGCAGACAGAATTGCTCACCAGTTCCTTCAGTTTAAACTGGAGCCTCCTTTGGCCCCGGGAGGCTGCAAACAGGCAAGACAAGCCGCTCTGCTGCAGAGATGTTACTATTTGAATAATTCCACACACGGGGGTCATTTCAGAGACGTGTTTTAAGAAACGTCTCTTGGAGACTGCAAGATCTTGTGGACAAGCAGGTAAGCCAACAACTACATGACCAGGGCATGATCGTTAGAGCTGGACAGATTCCGTGTGCAATTGGTGGAGAGGCTCTTTTTACACCAGCAAGGCCCGATTCTCTTTTAGTTTAGATCGTGAGCTCCTGAGGGCAGGGTTCTTTACTTCCTCAGTGTCTGTCCAATGCTGACTATACCAGTGATATTCCAACGAGAATATGGCTGCAGCTTTGCACCAGGGTCAACCTAAGATAACCGATATTTGCCTCAGAGTATATATGGAAGCTGGGGGGAGAGCACAGAATGGGAAGATTCCCATTTCATGAAAGTTACAAGCACAATTAGACATTCAACAGCTCCTGCCTCCCGGAAGAGAAAGTCTCAGCAACTTGGGAGCTGGCTGGAGACACCAGGTGACTAGTCTTCGTTACCTTTACCACAGCATACATCAGCAAATGCTGCTTTTCCCTCCCTGATGCACGGACTATCCCAAGGCTGCAGTGCCTCCATTTTTCTCCAGAAGTCTCCCCCACCGTTTCGTAGTTAGCAAAGAGTCTCATTTTCCTGAACATAAATGGCCCAATTCCCAGGGGCAGCTTGAGTGTGCTTGGTGCAGAACCTAGAGAGCGGGAAAGAGGTGCCTTTCCACCACCCTCTTCTGGCCTCTGGCACAAGTTAGAACGCCTTCAGGGCTGCCCAAGCAGGTGCCCAGCTATGTATGGTCCCCGGAGGACATAGCGGCTGCCAGAAATAGCCGGCACTACCAGAGCTGGCCTACATGAGCCCTGGTGCAACAATTTATCAGGCCCATCAATGGTTCAGCTCATCCTTGGAATCAGGCTACAAATATCCAATGCAATCACGTGTCGATTTTAAAAGCTAGGAGTACTTGGACTTTTGAATGCTAGCACAGTGTGATAACCTATTTCCCTCCCAAAATCTCTCCCCGTGCATACTGACTGATGGCTACAATCCATGCACCACGTTCTGCTCTCTGTTACAGTCCAATGGCGTTATTCCAGATGGACACCGCTACTAGAGAGTACAATTGGGCCCAGTATCCATCCGCTCTGCAGTAGCCATTCCTAAAGGGCCCCCCTCTTGGTTCTTCCTGTTACACGTGTCTGACTGCTCTTCCTTCTACACTCCCATTCTGGCTCTCTCTTCCGTTAATACTAATTTTAAATGTCACTGCAAGTTGCCACATAGACAAAATGTGCAAAGGCAGCCACAATAGGAAAGCCCAGCAGGGTGGGGGGCCTTTATTTTAATTTTCAAGTTCTTCACCTCCTCTTTCCACTGAAACCTACTATTCTCCCCACCTCCCTCCCCAAAGAAAATCAGAACCAAGAGACATTTAACTCTCTCCCTAATAGCCCAGCATCAAGAGGCTTGTTAATTTGTATTTGGTGAGAGTGAATTTTGAGCCTATCAGGGCTGCTGAGGACCAAACCACAGCCTGCGAGACACACACACACACCCCCACACACACACCCCCATCTGCAGCAGATAGAGCCCATGTTGCTACTATCTCAGACAGTGGCCTACAGAATAAAGACACTCGGAGAGGAATAGCTTACCATGGCACCCTGTAAAAACTGAGAGAGGCTGGCTGAGGAAAGGGTACAGTTCACATGAGCTCTAGGAGGAGTCAGCAAAATGTGACAATTCACAAGTGGCTGTAGAGTGGGAACAAACATTTATCTTCAAGGCAAATTGTTTAGCTTAAAGGTCAGTGCAAACTCGGAGCAGTAATATCTCCCTTTACGCCAAGAACGGACATAAAAAGCATTTTCCTCCTTAGGTTTCCAAAAACCACGAACGTTTCTATTTGGAGTAAGTGTGACTAATGCCTCTAACAGCCCTAATGTCACAAATTGCTAACCAGCAGAAAGCTGAAGTTTGGGAATTGATAAGGACCATATGTGCAT
The DNA here is from genome assembly GCA_033296515.1 of Macrochelys suwanniensis. Taxonomy (NCBI): domain Eukaryota; kingdom Metazoa; phylum Chordata; order Testudines; family Chelydridae; genus Macrochelys; species Macrochelys suwanniensis. Next base: position 19,191,909 of record CM065779.1, on the reverse strand, counting down.
TCCGGCGAGTCTTGTAAACTTACCGAAGGGAACGAGGGAGAAAGAGACAGTAATGTGACAAACAAGCATGAGGAATTTCCAAAGGCAAAGTCCAATGAGAAACAGATGCTGTTCCCATTTCTGGCCCAGGCTCCGTAGTGTCAGGCGGATGATGTGCAACACTACCATTCTGAACTGCCGTATTAACTTGATGAGACAGAACAGAAGTCAGTCAATTCCAAGCTTCCCAGGTTGGGGGATGGAGGGTGGGGGATGCTAAATTTCTTTGTTCCACAACAGCCTACAGTTTGTTTTTAAAAATTAATTTCCCCCTTGACTTCCGAAGTGTCACAAGAGGAGAAAACAAAGTACAGCTTCTCTCAGGTTGTGTCCCACACCCATCCTTCCCCCCCACATAAAGCACAAAAAAGTGGTGGGGCCATTCATTCAAATACTTTTTTACAAAGATATACACAGTTAGGGCCAGATCCTCCACTGGTGCACATTAGCATAGTGCTATTGATTCAGTGCAGCTACATCAATTTACACCAGCTAAAGGTTTGGCCCTTAGAGTTCAACAACAAATCAGAAGGAAAGAGGCATAATCAGGGGGAAAACGCAAGTTTTCAGAACAGGAGCTTTGGAAAACAATTTATTTTCAGTTATTCGGTCACCATTCGAGTTTCTAGCCCTTCCTGTAGTTCAGCCCATATAATCAGAGAAGCAGACTTCAGCCAGCAAGGCAGTGACAAGAAAAATATGAACCATTTCCTCCTCAACACCGCTGCCACCCACCCAAAAGGGCTACTTTACATACTCGCAAGTAAATGGAGGTGGCCTCTGCTAAAAAAGAAAAACCAAAAACCCCAGAGGTGGAGTCAGAACAGAATGAGAAATTAACCCAGAGAAGAAAGTTTGAACTTTGTAGCTGTACAGCTTCAAATCTGGTTTGGGTCAAAGACTTTTGATTTTGCAGTTCGCCCCGATACGACAGTCATGTGTGTCAGTGTAGAATTTTGAAAGCGGCGTCTGAATCTCGGCCAGCTTTCCACAACACCACATACGTCAGTCATGGGTGAAACGCTGGCCACGGGGGGGGAGGATTGATTTAGGAAGTCTTGTGGCTTATATGGCTGTCTTGTAAATCTATTGGCATGTCTACACTACAAACGTTTGCCGACGCAAGGTATCTCGGCATAAATCATTCATTTTCTAGAATTAAAATTGTACGCTGCCGTAACAAGATAGAATATTCTGAACCAGCCTTGAATTTTCTAATTTTTGTGCATTTATATTTTACTTGGAATATTCTTTTAAAAGTTTTTAGTTATGAGGCCATGGTGTTTAGGAGTGAGGTGCCAACCTTAGCAGGTTTTTTTTTTTGGTGGGGTGCTAATTATGATTTCAGTCCTTGCCTTTAAAATTGGATGGATGACTCTGCCAATTTGAAAGTGTTAATTGCACATCAATGAGAGATCTTCCTGTGGAAAGGCATACAAGCCTGAGGCATAGTCATAACATTGGTGTATTTAGAAAAAGTCAGAAGCATGAGGCCATATTATAACATTCTTCCTCATCTCAAATTTTACTGCGCTGATAGATTGTTACAGATATTTAACATTTCTGGACTTCACCAGCAGCAGAAGACAAAACATTCTTTTCAGACACAGACTGCATAAAAGGAATGTTCCCACAGTACTCCCCACATTTAAGGAAGCATTCGATCAGCGCTCTAATCATGTTGATTTTCCAAGTTTTGAATGGGGCACTAGGGAAAGCCTACCAGACACTGTAAAATGTTAAACTCTTAACATCTTATAACGAGACTGATAATCAAACCTCCATAGCAAAGGAAGAAAAATAAATACTTTCATAACCAGGCAATGCAGAGACCGCAAACAGTCTCATTTTAGGGTTGCTGTAGGCCATGTCCTTACATAGCATGGTGCTAAAATAACCATGATCAGGTAGATTTTCTATTTCCATTCTTTTATTTTATTTATCTGGATTTATCCTGAGCAATATAAAAGAAGGCCCGTCCTGGACTATAGGTGACCTTGATGTCAATTAAAACAATACACAAATAAATGCAGAACCACAATAGCTGTACACTTCCTTCCTCGTCTGCTCCACCACATACCAGCCACCAGAACATCTTACAAATTGACAGAATTGCCTTCACATCCCCCCTCACCCACTTCAGCCTTTCCCAGAATCCCACTCAGACAGACGTGCTACAAGAGGTCAACACAGTCCCAATGCAGTCATAGAATCATAGAAGATTAGGGTTGGAAGAGACCTCAGGAGGTCACCTAGTCCAATCCCCTGCTTCAAGCAGGAACAACCCCAACTATCATCCCAGCCAGGGCTTTGTCAAGCCGGGCCTTAAAAACCTCCAAGGATGGAAATTCCACCAACTCCCTAGGCAACCCATTCCAGAGCTTCACCACCCTCCTAGTGAAATAGTGTTTCCTAATATCCAATCTAGACCTCCCCCACTGCAACTTGAGACCATTGCTCCTTGTTGTGTCATCTGCCACCACTGAGAACAGCCGAGCTCCATCCTCTTTGGAACCCACCCCCTTCAGGTAGTTAAAGGCTGTTATCAACCCCCCACCCCACCCCCCCCCCCCCGCACACACACACACTCTTCTCTTCTGCAGACTAAATAAGCCCAGTTCCCTCAGCATCTCCTTGTAATTCATGTGCCCCAGCACCCTAATCATTTTCATTGTCCTCCACTGGACTCTCTCCAATTTGTCCACATCCTTTCTGTAGTGGAGGGACCAAAACTGGATGCAATACTCCAGATGTGGCCTCACTAGCGCCGAGTAGAGGGGAATAATCACATCCCTCGATCTGCTGGTAATGCTCCTACTAACGCAGCCCAATATGCCTTCTTGGCAACAAGGGCACACTGCTGACTCATATCCAGCTTCTCATCCACTGTAATCCCCAGGTCCTTTTCTGCAGAACTGCTGCTTAGCCAGTCGGTCCCCAGCCTGTAGCAGTGCATTGGTGGTGGTGGTGGGGGGGGAGTGAATTGCAGTCATAGGGCCCACACAGAGGATGCCCTGCCTACTGGACATCCCCAACAAGGAAATAAAGAGGATTGAGAGCACAGATTCTCCCTGACCAGCCAGAATGATCAGATGTGACACTGGCCGACACTCGCGCAGAGAAGACCTAGAAGTGTTTTTCCTCTTTAGAAACTCACCCTCCTCCATGGCTGCAGACAGTTAAGTCTGGCTATGATCGATTTTATCTGCAAATTAACTCACGACGGGAGGAACACCCCTGAGCAACCAAGTGAAGACAGCCTAGATTAACCAGACTACCTACCACCTGGAACAAATCAGCTGAGTGATGCTAGGCAGATACTATGGTGGAGACAAAGAGACGTTTCACTGCCAGGGCAGAAGAATGTCAAAGAATCTTTACGATGCATCTTATCAGCCTCAGCATGAAACTTCTGCCACAGGCTCTGAGTCTTCTCTCATGCTAGATCTGGGACAGGTCATCCATGAACTGCGGTGAACCGAGGACGGAGCTGGGGAAGAGGGCGCCGAGGGGGCACATTATTGGTCGTAGATAACAAAAGGTCACTATAAACTCCTACTTTCACAGAGTGAATCAGCAATACATTATTGCCCTTAAATAACACAGGCCATTTATATTTAAGACAAATCAAAACCCAAACCCTCCACAACAAACGTTGCCCCCCCCTCCCCAAACAGGTCAGACAGAACCTGCATTTTGCAGTGATCAGGGCAGCAACACGCCCATTTGACCACAATGGGACGTGCAGGCCCGACCATGACCTGGAGCAGGTTTAGTTTAGTGCGGTAGCTGTGGCCACAGCTAAGGCCAGAAGCTGTTTCTGACAGCTTTCTGCCTTTCTTTGTTCTCCCTCTCTTTTGCTAGGCATTGACAAGCTTCCTGCCAGACCCTCAGCCCAGAGGCTAAAGATTTCTCAACCACCCATGGCAAAATGGAGACCCCAAAAGTCATCCTCAGATTTACCCCGGGATACTTATGTGGGCTCCAAGCTTATGCATGCACAGGTTAGGACAGCCTAAAATTTTGACCAATTTCCATTTTAAAAAAAAGCCATGTAATGGAATGTCTTTAGAAGCTGGAAGGTGCTGGCTTGCATGGTAAGTAGGGCTCTTTTGGTAACAGCAAAAAGGGCTTTAACCAATTCTACACTTAACTATCAACTGTTTATATTTTCAGCTCCGACACTCGGTCCCTGCCCCAAAGGGCCCACGATCTAGGCACGACAGACACAGGGCACATCACCACCACCATTTTACAGAGGCACCGAGAGAGTTTATTCAATCCGGACTCCCTACCCTTGCCAATGAGCGATCACACACAGCACCCAAAAATCCCCCTCCCGAGAAACGGGGACAGTACAATGGAAATCGTGAATTGCTACAGGCTGAAGCAAGAGCAGAGGGATCGCCAGGGTGCCTTGGAGTGGCAACAATATGGTGTGTAGTCCAGGAAAGTTCAGGGGCAGTCCTGAAACTGCCACTTCCTGGGCTAGTTAAAGCCAGGGAACAAGCCAAATCCTCTGCAGCAAGGTTATACATCAAGCATGTTTATTTTTGCAACAACATTCTGATCTGCACACAGAGAAAACAAGTCCTGTTAAAATTATGCACTTTACACCATGGTCTGTACTTTACATGGGCTGTAAAAATCCCTGGTGCCTATTATCAAGGCAAATGTCAGGCTTGAAATAAATGCTAACCCGTGGAGGAGGACCCATCCGAAAAACAAAACATTAGCACAGAGCAGAGGCTTTACAGTCTGCCCCACTCACTGGAGAAATTCTCTCCTCTGGAGTGGTTGAGTAGAAACTGCAGTTTCTCTACGCTAAAGGCTTCATGCAAAGACCAAAATGTTTTATGACACAAGGTGCAAAGCTTTAATATTTACGGCCCCAACCAAGCCAGTTCTGGGAATACAAGGGCTGATTCTCAGCTGGCGTAGAGCAGCGTAGCTCTGATTTATACCAGCTGAGCGAATTTGGTTCCAGGATTTTTAAATGGTTTCGCAACACAAAGAGGGCCACCTCCTGTAGCCTCTGTTTGGCGGATACTGACTTAATCCAAAAGGCCCTCTACGCTTTCCCTCGCCATCACCCAATGGCCTCAGCTAGAGATTCTGAGCTGCAGAGAATATCAGAGTCAGTAGCACGTGGCGGAGGGGAAAGGGGGGAGAGTGTTAGGGGGACCAGCTACTATTTCATAATTGGGAGAATTAAAAATATTGGCGTTTCACGTAGACCTATCAAGCAGGAAGTCGAATCACCGATTAAGGTGCTAAAAAGGAAACAACACCTCAGGCAGCAGTTACAGTCCTATAATAAAAGCTAGATCTGCAAAGAGCAACGGACAGCTGAAACAAGAGAAGTGTTGCTCTTACTGGCTCGGTAATAAGAAATCGGGCACAATCCTGCTCAAACTTGCACCAGTTTTACCCTGATGTAACTCCACTGGGCCAGATCCTTGGCTGGTGTAGGTGAGCATAGGTCCAGTGAAGTCAATGGATCTGCACCGATTTACATCACCACCTATAGCTCTGACTCATTGACATAGATGGAGTTAAGAGTCAGGAAGAGGTGAGTGACAGCCTGCCCTCTGTGCGCTGGGGCGGCACAAGAATCTATCTGGCACTGCAGGTTTTCTGAACAACATAATTAGATTTAATGCTCTGTCTGTAATGTCTGACTGCCCACTGGGCTACTATGCTGTAGGACCAGAGTGCCAGGTGGCAATACTAGATCGCTACAGATAGTAGACGTAACATTCATTTTTGTCCACAGTCCCACTTGTGGGTCTACCATGCCTTTTTCTGCAGCTGTGTCATTTGAGTGGACTCCTCACGATTCTAAGAACTTTACTTAGGATTCAAAGAGGAGAAGCCTTTTTCAACACTTAAGGCTCACCAAGTTCTTGAACTTTGCTTCAACTGCGGACAAAATCCAGCAACTATATGCCAGCATTCTTTAGAACAGGGATCTCAAACTCAAATCACCACGAGGGCCACATGAGAACTAGTAAATTGGCCCGAGGGCCGCATCACTGAAACCTTTTCATACAATGATACAAAAGTATAGTCAAAAATGAAAAAAAAGAAGAGTAATATAGTATTCTATTAAAAGTCAATGTATTAACTTTTTAAAAACTGTAAAGCAAAGAGGGGTTTTAATAAAATATAAACACTCAGTAATGTTTGGAGCTTGGCTGCCAATGGAGTCGGCGCCTATGGCGGGCCGCAGGAAATAACTCCACCGGCCGCATGTGGCCCGCGGGCCACGTGTTTGAGACCCCTGCTTTAGAAGAATCCGCCACATTAAATACATTCTTAAATAGGACACCAACTTGAAATCTAATTCTATTTTAAATTTACTTGTTTAAAAAAAGTTTCAGACGCTATACATACCCCTGGAATCCCCAAGCAGTTTTTGTGGTTTTACCACCAGACCTTCCTATTTTGTTAAATATTTTTCTCTCTGTTGTTAATGTGTGCAAAAAATCCACACAACACAAACAAGGGAAACTGACCAAGAGTATGGGAGCCACAATGAAACTGACTATACACCAAGAGCATTCAAATGTAGTGTATGTGAACTGGGAAGAAGAAGATAAATAAGGTTTTTTCCCCTCCATTCTTGTTCAGTTGGAGTAACCTTAAGTGTTATTTGAACAATTGCAGATAAAAAAGTTTCAAACGGGAAGTCTGATTTCCAGTTGACAGCGTCACTATAAATAACCCTGAATTAATGGATATAGTCCAAAAGCTAATTAGATCAGTGGTCACACAGCTATCCAACCATATTCATATTGTTTAATAAATAATGTTTAGAGCTTGAGCCAAAGCACATCATCAACTGCAAAGTGGCTGATCCTTCTTTCAGATATGCAGTAACTGTTGCACATGATCCCTAAGAAAACAAAATCAAAAAAATAAAAATAAGCCCTCAAAACATAAAAATATCCCACAAAGCAGGATGGGTAAAAATGGATGGTTTTTTGAAAAAACATTGATTTTGTTATTTAAATTATAAGAAGTTTTTCTTTAAAAAAAAACAAACCTGTTTTAAAATGGAATCTGAATTTAATACAAGATATGTTGAGGCCTAAATTTATTATAATCTCTTAAAACATTTAAATAAAAAATATACCCATGAGTCTCTATTAAAAAAAACAAACCTGAGTTAAAGGCTGTTTTTTTATATAAAGAAAGAATTGGGGGGGGAAGACATCTAACTTTTGAGGTCAAGCTTTATAAATACAGTAACTCCTCGCTTAACTTTGTAATTATGTTCCTGAAAAATGAGACTTTAAGCGAAACGATGTTAAGCGAATCCAATTTCCCCATAAGAATTAATGTAAATAGGGGTTAGGTTCCAGGGAATTTTTTTTTCCACCAGACAAAAAACATTATATAATTATATATGTACACACACACACACACACACAGTATAAGTTTTAAACAAACAAACAATGTAATACTGTACACAGCAATGATTGTGAAACTTGGTTGAGGTGGTGAAGTCAGAGGGTGGGATATTTCCCAGGGAATGCCTTACTGCTGAATGATGAACTAGCATTCCGCTGAGCCCTCAAGGGTTAACACACTGTTGTTAATGTAGCCTCATACTCTAAAAGGCAGCATGAATGGAGGGAGGGGAGACAGCATGGCAGAGAGAGACATTGACAGTGAGTGTGTGTGTGTGTGTGTGCGCGCGCGTGCGTGGCCCCTTTAAGTATGCTGACACCACTCTAAGTCCACTGCCTTTTTAAGTAGATCAGGAAGTTGAGACAGCAGCTGCCAGCAAGCTCCCTCTGTCCTGAGCCCTGTCATGTCCCCACCCTGCTCTATACGGAGAAAGGGTAAGCAGGGGGCAGGAGCAGGGGGGAGGGGGACACCCTGACATTAGCACCCCTTTTCCCCCCCACCACTGCACAGCAAAACAGGAGGCTCCCGGGAGCAGCTCCAAGGCAGAGGGCAGGAGCAGCACATGCAGTGGGGGGAGGGACAGCTGAACTGCCGGCAATTGATAACCTGCTGGGCGGCTGCCGCACAGGGAACTTAGGGGAGCGGGCAGCTGATAGGGGGGCTGACGGTACACCCTGGTTCCAAGGCCCCACAAGCTAGCTCCAACGGGCTGCTCTTTCTGCAAGCAGTGGACAAAGCAGGCGGCTGCCAAACAATGTTATAAGGGAGCATTGCGCAACTTTAAACGAGCATGTTCCTTAATTGATCAGCAACTTAATAACGAAACAATGTTAACTGGGACGACTTTAAGTGAGGAGTTCCTGTATGGCACAACAGGACAGCCTAAGTAACTTAAGCTCCAGTCACTTTCACTTAAGCACATTTGAACATTTTCCCAGGCTGACCTGAAATAATCAGTTTAATTCACTGACTACAGTTGATCTCTCTGTTTAATAAACCATTTAGTTGTAAATATGAAATGTTTTGATAAAGAGAAGTTTATGTATCCAAAATACACACGGTTGTTTTGTTGGATAAAAATACATTTTATATGCTGTTTTGTGTGTTTACTTAAAGCTGCATTAAGATGGTAACTGGAATTGACACAAATCATGAACAAAAAGTAAATTATGTAGTGAATAAGCAATAGATCATTCACCATTTTCTAACATACTAAAAATGTACAAGAAGAACTGCAAAATATTATGCTACATAATTGCTTACTTAAATATATATATTTATAGCGTACATGCCTAGAGAGCAAAAAGTGTAAAGGTTCTACTTAATTGTAAATGAACATGTTTTAATGATTATACCAACCAATGAGAATGCACCTTTCTTTAGAAAATAACTAAAGTACAAATGGAACGGTTGATTAAAATCGATGATTTACATGGAGGCTTGCCACTTGATGATTTTAATTAATCCATCCTGCAGCCAACACAACAGGAAGGAAACATTTTGCGCAGAAATGTCACACAATTCAAGGCTTTCCAGAACTGAGACTCAGGCTCAGCAAGATTGCTGTTCCCAGGGGACGAACCAATAATCAGAGGGCTGGAAAGGCAGACAGTATTGACTGTAGTGGAGTTAGTCCCAATTTACGCTACTGTAAGTAAGAGACTCGAGCCCCCACATGTTTCAACTCCACATATCCATCCAGATCACTACTGCACACAACCCAGGTGCTCCAGTGAGGTGGCAGATATACTGTTGAGGCATTTAGCGGGGACCCATCCCTGGTGGTAAGTTTGAGTTTGCATGTTCCATAAAGGACTATCAGGTACTACTACTGTCACAAGTTATATTTAGAACGTCTTTCATGGCATCTACTTGATCTGACAAACAGCTGGGATTACGCTGTGGTCACTTAGAATTTGCAGAGACTGTTATGATACCACTTGGACAGAACATTTAATGTTTCTATGCCTATGACAGAAATATACAGCCATACTTAAAGTAATGAAGGCTCTTCCGTGAATTATGTTTGAGGCCTAGTTCCATTTACCACCCTCTAACACCCAAGAGGCTTGCTTCTTCATTACTCTGCACCTTGCACTGGTGTAAACAACTATGCAAAGTGAGTGCAAAACACTGCCCCTCTCACTTTGTAGCACTTTGCACTGATACGATTGCACAAGTTGGAGGGGAGAATCAGGTCCAAACTCCCTTTGTTCAGTTATTTAATACAATCTACAATTTGAAGCAGTTAATGAATAAAGTCAACATAAGATTTATGTGGGTTCCTTTAACACCCACACCCCCATCCCCTCTCTCTAAAAAAAAGTTACTGGGTTGTTTCAATACCTCTTGCTACCACTACAGTTTTGTTCAAGCAGTTGTTACAGAAGTGGCCTCTTTAAACATATTTGAAAGGCTCTTGGTTTTACAATACACTTGATTAGAGTTGTGTGTCTGGCAATCTCATGATGTATTTCAAGCTCAAGAACCTTTTGGGATTGCACGGCATTTTATCCCATCAAACACAGTTGGCTTTTTCTGCAACAGAAAGCAATGCTATTTGTAACAAAAACAGTAGCAGCAAATAATCACCTAGTAATAAAAACTGGCCTATGAGCCAAACTGCTTTGACCCCAATACCCATTGAACTGTTCTCTCCTGACAGCTTCAAACTCGTCCCTCACGCTGCTCCAGGGCAGGGGCTGCTCTATTTAGTGGTTGTAGCCAACATCAGTGGGCACATTGCACCATCTGATAAATGAGAGCAAGTCCGTTAAAGATCTCTGAACACGCGAGGTAAAGCTAATATCATTAATTATTCACACAGCTCAGTCACGTAGAAGGCACTTGGCAAAACGCAGAATACGACACATGAAAGTCTTGTGGGGATAGCTGCCACCTCTGGCACTCCTGAAGCAGTTAAGCAAGAGGACATGAAGGATGGCTTTGTGGATAAAGCACCAGGCCAGGAGCCTAGAGACCTGTGGTCTATTTCTAGCAGGGTGGATCAAAATAAAAAGATTTTTGAGGGGTGGAGGAATCAAAAATATCTGATTTTTTTGTTGAATTAGATTTTTATGCTATTATAATTAAATTAATGAAATCTGAATTTAATACAAAACATGTTAAGTCCTAAATTTATAATATCTTAAACCTTCTAAATAAAAAATAAATATGCTGAATCCACAAATCAGTATCAAAAACTTTGTCTTAAAGGCTGCTTAACTATGTAAAGAAAGAATTGGGGGGGGGGGGGGCGGGAAGGGAGGGAACATCAAACTTTTGAGGTCAGACTTTATAAATATGCCAGAATAGCTCAGCCTAAGTAATTTGGGAGACTCCCTCATTTTCAAGAGACTTAGGGGAGTAGAAACTTAAGCCCCAGTCACTTTTACTTAGGTATATTTGAACATTTTCCCAGGCTGACCTGAAACAATCAGTTTAATTCACTGACTACAGTTAATCCCTCTGTTTCATAAATCATTTCATTGTAAATGTGAAACAAGTTTTGAAAAGAGAAGCTCACGTTTCCAAAAGATGTACGGTTGTTTTCTTTCATAAAAATAAATTGTGTGTATTGTTTTGTGTTTAATTAAATTCCAGTTACCAGCCTAATGCAGCTTGACATAAATCATAAGCAAAAAGTTAATTATCTAGTAAATAAGCAATCATTCACCATTTTCTAACGTATTAAAATTGTACAACTATTAAGAATTGAAAAATATTAAGCTATAATTCCTTAAATAAATGCATAGTTAGAGTGTACCCTCCTAGGTAGCAAAAAGATGTACCAATTCTAGTGTAAAGGCTCCATTTAGCTGTCAATCAACATGTTTTAATGGTTATGTCAACCAACGAAAATGCACCTTTCTTTAGAAAATAACTGATGCACAAAGGGAAAAGTTGATTAAATTCAATTATTCAAACCAAGGCTTTCCACTTGGTGATTTATACCATGATTTCAATCACAGACTTAAACCACCTTGATAAAAACAAACAAAAAACAATCCACCCTGATGTCATAGATCCACAAGATCCCCCAGCTTGTCTACGGTCGTAGGAGGAACCCCTTCAGGGTACGGGTCTCACTTTTCCTCCAAGGCAAGGCATGCGGCATTACTGCCTCCTTAGACTGAACCTCTGGGGCTCCAGCACTCTGGCTTCACACCGCCGCCCAGCGAGTCCAACGGAGAGACACGCCTGGCAGAGACTTGGCCACTCTTCGGATTAATGCACTTCACCAAACATTTCCAGTGACACTCAAACAGCATTGTCAAAACAGTCTGGTTTATTTATCAACTGGAACCCAGCATAAGAAGTCCTTACGCTAACAGAGAGAAAAATGCACAGCTCTAATATTTTCTGCTTAGCCCAGAGCCCCGCCGAGCCGTGGTGAATCCCCCTGTTCAAGGGGTCTCTGTCTGACCTCCTTGGTCGGATCCAAGGTGAGAGCTCTGACTCCTTCCAGCAGCCAACGCTTTTGTACTTCCCCCCCTCCTCCCCGCCCTTCACATCTCCCCTGTCCATTTTTCTCGAGCTGGGGGGATGCTGCTCAGCCCTGCTGAGAGGTGGGAAAATCCATCTCCCTTTGGGTCACTGGTTGCTAAGTGTCAATGTCCTGGTGATTGTCTTCGAGGATATAAGATTGGTCTTGGCCAATCCCTTTTAATGACCCATCCCAGCTCAGATAATGAAGTGACATTCATACCTATGGCTTTCAGCCTGCCCGGAGAGCAAACAGCCCTTTTCCACCCCCTGGGAAACAATTCAGCATAATGGGGAAACTGAGGCACACATAGGGGGGTTATAAAAGTATTACTGAAAATTCCCACTGTCACATGATTTCTAGCTGTTACTGTGAGTAACACTGGACAAGTCAATGGGCCCTTCTTAGGCCCATCTGAAAATCCCACTAGCCACCTATCTGCATTTTTAGCTTCCCCAACACCTTTGTAAATCTGGCCTTTAACCGGTCTGTATTTCAGGCCAGCTCTACACCGAACACTGCGCACCAGTTGAAGGAACGGTGTGATGTTGACCAGGTGCAGTTTACTACGTGGACACTCTCACATTGGTATAAACCCTGGCTTACATCAGTTCAGCTTGCACCTGTACTTCTGGGCGTGTAGACACGCCCTCACCTCATTTCACAGGTAACACAGCTGACCTATCCTCAGTGGTGGTGAGAGGAAGTGATTCAAGGCACTCAGAGCTGGAGATTTTCTTGACAGTGAACAACGTGGGGTCAGGAAGGCTGCACGGGAGCAGCCAAGAGCGGAAGTCTTTCCCTGCAAGCTACTCAGGCCTTTGCTTCCCACATTTTATGGCACGCAAAGGCTGCAAGGGTCTGAACACGCCTCCTTTCACTGCCACCCTCGAGCTGCAGAGCATTCTTTCCACGGCCCTTCACTGCTCTGCGAAAGGAACAGATCCCAGGCGCAGGGGTGTGACATTTGCAGATATTGCCATCTTTCCCCTCCAACATTTTCCTTCTAGTGCCCCCTCCCCCCGCGCTCACCCAATAGTTTGCTGGGATTTGTGAACCACTAGCCCTCATCTGCATGCTCTACGGGAGGGCATTCTTTTAAATTCATAAATTATTCCACACACCGTCTGCTGCAACATCCATTAGCTGTCAGCAGAGCCCTGCAGAAAGGTTACCCGAGAGCCAGCAACTAGCCCTGCAGCTGCACTGTAGAGCTCGCCACCAAGTTCTGCTTTGAATGCCCAACCCTGTCTTTTTTTTTTTTTTTTGTGTAAAAGAAGTAAAGCAAAATCTATACCGAATTATTTCCCTCTGCCAAGGCTTGTTGTGAGGTAGCCGGCCGTACCACTGCTCTTAGTAAGGAAACATTAAAATAAACTCAGCCATTTTTAATACAACATTTTTTGTGATTTATTCCCAAGGGGAAAAGAAAATTTTCAAGCTATTTTTCAGATGCTTCCAAACACGTATTCCAGCTACAACAACATGCAGAAGGAAAAGTCTAGATCAGCTATTCAGAGTCTCTTCCTGGATACTTCAGCTAAACACATACCTGCCAGCATTTGAAATCTTATGACCTTATTTATGAGACAAAAATAGGGCCAAACCTCCTCACTTTGTTGAAATATCCTGTAAAAGGAGGAGAGATTTTTGGAAGGATGAAATGGAAAAGACTGCAGCTCTACTGCAAAAGAAAAGCAAAAAACCAAAACGAGGGCGCTTGACCCTCCATTGCTTTGTGCGTCTGTAGTCACCTACTCCTGTGCAGAGCAAGTCTAGTATATTACACCCACTTTGCATTGGAGTAAAGTCACGGAATCACAGAAATATAGGGCTGGAAGGGACCTAGAGAGGTCATCTGTCCATCCCCCCCATGCTCAGGCTGGACCGGGTATACCTAGACCAGCCTCGGGAGCGGTTTGTCTCTCTAACCTAGTCTTTTAAAGCTCCAGTGACGAGGCCTTCACGGCCTCCTTAGGTGCAGGGGTAGCGGAGAACCTCAGAGACTCTTCCACAATGACAGCTTCATGCAAGTATAAATCTGAGGTGAACTTTACAGCCTGCAACCTATGTTACAAGGATACGCTTGTAATCTCAAACAACGCCGTGTCAGCAGAGATGCTGGATGCAGACATCCCAAGCCAGGTTACAGTTCTGCAACTGCATCCACATGGACAGAGTCAGACCCTTATGCCTGGGCAGAGTCCCATGAACTTCAGTGTGGCTCCAGCTAGGTGTCCAGATATTCCCGGCTGACTCCATTTGCACAACATGGGACCTCATTCTGTAAAAATGAGATACTAAAGTAGGTAACCAGCACAACAGGTGCCCCGTTCTAGTCATGGCCATTCATTTTCTAGCTTGGCCATCGACAACACTAGCAGATAATCATGAAGCAGGTAATGGCCTCGCAAAAATCAAACAAAAAAGGGCGGTGTCACAAAGACTGCGCCAGACAAGACAAGATGCACAAAGTTCGTAGAGACAGACACTATCCCATTATGCTTCATCTCCTCACAACAGTGTGGATTAAAGGACCAGATAAAGATACACAATAAATCCACAGCCTTATGAGCCATACCGGTCTTAGAAAACAAACGCACCCAGAGGAAAGTTCAGCTTGCTGCAGAAAGATATGGAGAGGGGCAGAGTAGCTCAGAAGAGGTCATACAAATGAGCTCCCTGCATCCCATGCTCACAGGCTTACTAGTTCTCTGTCCCCCTAACTAGGGCACAATTCCCATGCGTAGCCCTGGCTCCACCTTTGGCTTGACTTATTAAAGACAGATATAGGAGGTTACTAAAGTAAATTATCGGTTGTTAAATGTTTCTTACTATTTAGAAACAGGTAAACTTGCAAATAAAGTACCCACGTCTGTATAGCACAGTCAAGAGCAAGTAAACTCAGCTGCAGATTCTTCTCCAGCTGGCTGAGTTTCATCAGCTGACTAAGCGTCAGGAAGTCAATGTAGGTTCCTGTGGTCCTTTCCAGGAACAAAGCTCCAAAGGTTACCATGTATGGCAACAGGCAGGGTGAGTCCCAGATGGTCCTCTTAGGAATGGAGATGCCATGGACCACCTAGCGTGGCATTCCACAGTCAGGAAAGAGGCATGGCATTCTCCCCTCAAGACAGGGGACAGCAGACCATGTTCGCTAGCAGCTGTGGAGACTCATCTCAGCGAGATCGTGCCCAGAGCACCAGCCTCGACTGTAACGTTTCCTGGCTTTGAGCCCAATCTGAAAACATCTACTCCCAGGCCTTATCCCTACAGTGTGACTGGTCCCATTGATTCCCATGGGAAACAAGTGCCATTTTTAAATGGGGGTGGGAGTATTTCATTCACATTTCAGACATTTGTTTCTTAAAAAAATTAAAACCTATACAAACCAGTTACGAAAGGGTCTAAAACATTGATGCAAGAGATGGCAGCAGCCACAGCCATTGGTTACATACAGGCAGGTAATGTGAGATAGTTTTAAATTTATGCAATTTACTACTCATACGCTGGACCATAACTGCTCGGATCTAGTGTATAAAGTTACTGTGGACGCTTATTGTGCCTTTAGAAGGGCACACGAGTTCCTTATTCTGGGCCTGATTCTGCTCCCCTTCCCCACATCCAGCCGTGCTTTTTATTACACAGGTAAGTCCCACTGAAATCAAGAGGAGCGCTTGTAGTAGCCACATCCTGAAGTCTCATTTCCCTACTCATGATGCTCATTATTTATTGTAGTTTAGCTGCTTGGCATTTGTTAGAATCATCACATCAAAGTACTCGAAGGTGCCACTTAGGCAGAGCCCGGCAGGCACACTGTGACTCTGAGGAATCGAGTGCTGCTGGAGATGCCTGGCGTGCAGATGGAGTGAGCTCCACAACACCCTCTCCCAGGGTGCAGCATGCTCCCATCCCTATGGCCAACCCGCTCCGCTACCCAATGCAGCACCATAGCTACTCCCCATCCCCTTTGGAGCACGATGCAGCCCTGAGGATGTAATGACAGATGTCCAGATCTTCCCATCCCCGTGTGGTTCAAACCCCACTTCTTACTGCGGCAAGTAGGAGGCCCAGTCATGGAGCAGGACCCCATAGTGCTAGGGGCTGTACAAAACACAGAACAAAAGGGGGTCCTTGCCCTAAAAAGAGCTTACAAGCCACGTAACAGTGACCACTAAGAGTCTGGTAAGTTATTTCAGCACAAGTGAGGACTGGAAAGAAACATGCAACAGCTACAGTCATTTCGTTTGGGTAGGAAACCCACGTCCCTGGGCTAGGATCTTCCATGCTGTATTTCAACCAGGAACCAACCACTAACAGTCACTCCTTGAAATATTCACACAGCTTTAAAACTGGCCAGTGTTTCTATTGTAACGTATTACATAAAATGTCATACAAGGCTCCCTGGATTTATACTTCAAAATTTCTGGCTCATTTTGTTGGAAGAAAACATCTGTTTGTCAGGATTTTTTAAAAAAAATGTTTTAGAGTTAAATATATAAAAATAATTAAAAAAAAGAACTCACAGCATGTGGACAAACTGCACTCCTGAGCCTCCAGTCCCAGGAAGCATGGAAAAATCTTTGGGGAGAAATGGTCCCCTGTTCGATACCAAATAGCACCTATCTATTGTACTAAATAATTGATATTCACTATATAAACCTTTGCATTGGGTTTGATTGGCTCAAACCGCAAAACATTTCAGCCAAAACACTACGGGGGGTTGCAAACAAAATGGTTGAAATGTTTTTGTTGAAATGTTTGGCCAAATCCTGCCGCCAGTTACACTAGCGGAGTTACTTTGGATTTTCACGGAGCAGGTTTATTTATGCTATTCCCTGAAATCACTCATTGAATCTTCTCAAAAAAGTAGTTGCACAATACATTAGTTTTATTCCAGTATTAAGTCACTGGAATTAGGCTGATGAAACATTTAAGTGGCAAAACTCCCACTAAGTTCAATAGGAACTGGCTCAGGTTCTAAATAATTTATTATAGAGCTTTTCATCCATAGATCTCAAAGCATCATACAAAGGAGGTCAATTGTCTCCATTTTACAGATGGGGAAACTGAGGCACGAGGCGGCAACGTGATTTTGTCCAAGGTCACCCAGTAAACCAGTGGCAGAGCTGGGACTAGAATCTAGGCCTTCTGAATTCCAGGTCAGTGCACTGTCCACTATGCCCCACTGCCTCTAATTACATAGGGAAGCGTAAATACATACTACCTAACACATAGCACTATTACTAGATACTCCTATTTCAAACAGGAAGGAATACATTGCTCCATTGGGGGGCGGGGGAGAACACATAAGCTCAAGAATAAGAGATACTCTAGCTCTGTGAAGTCTGCTTAACCAATATCCCTTCTCACTATGACAATCCGTGCGTGTCCAGGACGGTATGGCACGTCTCTGAGAAACAGCTTGGTTTCATCTTTCAGCTTAGCTTCCTTGTAAATTCAAAGCACCAGGAGGGCTTTATTACTGCTTTGTCACAGTGGTGGCTCAGAGCCAAAGTTCAGATCCACATCTGAACTTTCCCAACGTTAAGCTGTTTCTAGATCCGTGTTTGCCCTCCATGGGATGTGAGTACCTCTCGTTAAAGTCAATGGCGGTTACTCATGTTCACCAGCAACACAACGACAGCCCCACAGTTACATTTCAGCCTGTTACAGAGACTGGGCCCACCGCTTGGGGGTGTTTGAAACCGGGGGGGGGGGGGGGGGGTAGTTTGGGCTCATCTCAAACTTTTAAATGAGCAACTCAACAGACATTCCCGAACCCGGAAAGCACGTTCCACCCGATGCAGGCAGCGGGTGCGCTTGCAGGTCTAACTTCTTTCGGCCCGCCCATGTCAAGACATTCTCCACCCGTCAAAATACCCAACTCATCCCTGCCCCTGATCTTGACACACAGTTCAGGGGAGAGGGATGGAGATGGAGCTTCATGAGACCTTTGCTGAAGTGGTCCTTAGCTGGCCCAAGATAAGGGGACACAAATTTAAGCTGTGCACAGTTGCCTATGGCCTTTAGGAGCCGTACTACAGCCAAGTCTCCATGCCTCACTATATCCTCAGTGCTGGCCCTACCAGCTTCATACTAGACATACAGATCCACTGGGTTCACGCCCCCCTTTATGCCACTAGCGCTCTTTACACCATTGCTTTGGGACTCCTTGTGAGAGTCGGTACTTGAACAGGAGCATACACAGCAGAATCAGACCCTACTGGGGTGGTATTCCAAAGTGCTGGGCCCCCCCCCACTCTTATCGACTTCAACAGGATCTGTGGGTGCTCGGCCCCTTTAAAAATTGTGCCGTAGGTTTGCAGACACTGAACACTCATGCTCCTTGTGTCTGACTAATCCAGGGTTCCAAAAACAGGTTAAAAAGGGAATTGTAAATTAGGTCAAATGCTACTGGAAAGTGTGAATGATTTTATATACAGCAGATTGCACTAGAATGCCAGTTAATTCTCAGCTTGCAGTTGTCAGATAGTTGCTGAAATTCTTGCTTTGCCTCAGCTGCCATATTAAAGTGCCACGTACTCAATATTAATGAGAGAGATGAAAGAGTGAGACTAGGTTTGCTCTTTCTGTGATAAAAGATACTTTGTGGCAGACATGAATTCCTTTAAATCTTCAAAGCATTAAGGATTTCTCAGATTAGATACAGTATTTCCAATATACTGAACTGTAGGTAACATACTTGAAAAAAAGCTATTTTCAGTACTAAACTGAAATCTAATGCCTTGAAAAAACTAAAACCATGGGATAAAGCTATGCCCCACCCCACTATTTGTTAAAGCCCTTAATTTCATTGTTTTGCTTGGACACAAGCAGGGAAATGTTCAAAACTGAAATTGTTGGCCTGGATTTTGACGTGACTAGTGATTTCAGGTACTCAATTTAAGACACCTTAAAGTACCTGCCCAGGTTGAAGATCTAGAGGCCTCTTTAATCAAGCAGAGAACCAATGGCCGGAGGCCGAGCTCAGCAAAGCTCACTCTGGAAATAAGAAGTATTGGTGGGTAGGGAAGAGGGGTGTTCTGGCTTTTAAACAGTATGTGTAATTAACCAATGGAACAGATCACCGAGGGACGTAGTAAAGTCTCCATCATTGGAAGTCTTTACATCAGATCAGAGGTCTTTCTAAGATAGATAGGATAGATATTATTACACATACATACACACACACACCCTTCTACCACAAGTTAGTGGGCTTAATGCAGAGGTCACTGGGTGAAATATGGCCTGTGTTACACAGCTGCCCAAATTAGAGGATTATTATGGTACCTCAATCTTACATCTATAGGGGCCCAATTTTCTGAAAGTGGGTGCTCAGCACTTTCTGAATAAAATGCATCTCAGCTTGGGAAACAAAAAACTCAGACAAAAACTAGTCAATTTTTAAAATCTTGACCCAAATTACTAATAAAGCTTTTTTTTTAAAACGTGTGTGTTACAGATCAAATACTACTGATCTAAAAAAAATCAAGACAAGAGACTCTCAAAGATATGAAGCAACGAGAGAAAAAGACAGTTCCAGTTTTGTGGAGCCTCAGTAGCTACCAGGCGACAATCTGTTTCCTGTACAAGTCTGAAGTATCTTGGGTAATCATTGTAATTACAGTAGGTGCCAAAAGGTGGTTTCAAGGATAGCCAGATGCCGCTGCCTTTCCAGGTTGCAAGTCTCTCACTTGCCAAACCAGGCTGTTGCCTGCCACATAGTATACGTGAAAAAAAGCCATAATTGTAACTATGGCATTCTTCATTCATTTGAGCGTGCCCCCGCCCCCCGCAAAGGTAATTCTTATGGCCTGACACTGACACTCAAATTCCAAGGGGTGGGTGTTCAGATCAGTTGAGGAAGAGGATTTGAAATGCAAAGACTAGGTTGTGGGAGGAAGCAGTGTGTACAACCATCTAACAACGTAATAAGAGATTTTCAGTTCACTCTTCAGTGCAGCTTAAGTTCTGTAATTTATCACTGGGGGAAAAAAAAAAAAAGAGATGGAAAGCTTCTTTGTAATTATCAAAGCAGTCTTCATAAGGCTGATCCCTGCCTCATCTTTATACTGGTTAAAAATATAAAATAGATGATGCCATGGGTAGAGATCTTGGAAACTTGACTGGAATTACGTTCCATTGTTTGAGTCAAGCTTTTGCAGTGGGAGGCGGAGTGAGGAGCTCGGCTGTGTGCGACCGGCTGCCCGGAGACACAGAGCCCTCGCCCCACCGCCATGTCCAAGGAGGAGAAGCAGCCTTTCAGCCAGACCCTGGCTGAGTGGCGGCAGTTCGTGTACAACCTGCGCAGTGACGAGTTTCTGGGGTGCACGGCCAAGAGCTGGGGTCTAATCTTGCTGTTTTATCTGGTATTCTATGGTTTCCTAGCAGCACTCGTTACATTCACAGTGTGGGTGATGCTTCAGACCCTGAGCGGAGATATTCCCAAATATCGTGACCGGATTTCTAGTCCAGGACTTATGATTTCACCAAAGCCAGTCACTGCACTGGAATTTTATTTGAACAAGTCTGACTCCCATTCATATGCAGAATATGCTTCTACCCTTAAACAATTTCTAAAGTCATATGATGCTTCAAAACAATCCAAAAATATAGCATGTACTGCAGGAAAAGTGTTTGAGCAGAATGAAGATCGTGCTGTTAAACAGGCACGTCAGTTTAATCGCACTACGCTTGGATCATGTTCTGGAGTGGAAGCTGATGCTTTTGGCTATGCTAAAGGAACTCCATGTGTGCTTGTGAAAATGAATAGAATAATTGAATATACTCAGCCCAGACACTGAATCTCTTCCTCAACTGCAAAAGGTAACTGGGGCCTGATCGTATTCCCATTGAACTCAATGGCAAAACTCCCATTGACTTCAATAGCTGCATCAGCCACCTAATGGGAAAAAATATCAGACTGGAACTGGTCAACCATTTCCCTCAGGATTCAGTACATGGATTCAGTGGAAGAATTAAAAAAATGGAACATTCTTACGCTATAAGAGCTATTACCGTTCCTCAGGAGTGCAAGGGACCAAATACAAACAGATTCACAAAAGGATTTTGCAGCTGCTGTTCAGGAATCGGTTTTGAATAACCAATTTTCAAAGAAGAGGTTGTTTGGATCAAAAAAACAGATTTCTAAAATGAGCTCTTTGCATATAACTGTTGAGGAGGGCACATGGCTGGAACTGGTAAAGAAAATATTTATGATTTTGGAGCAAATGGATTGTTTCTTTAAAAAAAAACAATAGATTTTTAAATAGTAAATAGAATCAAACTAAAACAAGGAAGCAGAACAGAAAGCCGGTGAATTCACATGTACAAAAACACATACAGAGTTAAGGAAATAAGCAATCAGTTGAGAAAATCCCTGGAGTGCCCCTTGACAGGACGTTATCAGCGATTACAGGAGATGAAAGGAGAAAACAGAAGGCCCAGTCCTGCAAACAGATCAACATGCACTCGTCCTAACTCCCACTGAGTCCCATTGACTTCAACAGAGCGAGGATACACCGTTTGCAGAACAGGACTCTTCTAAACAGAATGTGTTTAGATTTTTGGATAAGAAATCCCTAGGACATTAGCTCAGAGAGCTGCAAGATAATGTACTGCCAGTGAAACGGTGATAATAGTCTCTTGGCTACTTGTCTCCTGTTCCAACAGTCAGTAGAATTCATGTTGGTGCAGCTGAAGCAATTTCAATGGAAGACTAAAGAGATGCTGTGGGGGTAGAGAGAGACAAAAATGTACAGGAAAAACTTGGTGATACTTGTAAAAAAAATGCAGGGAATTGGTCCCCCTTTCTGTGGATTTTTATTTTATTTTATTTTATTTAAAACACAGCACACCACAGTGGTCAGTCAGACCTTATCTATCCTAGAGTTCAAATGCTGTTAACTTGAACTGTGTGTAAAACTAGCTCTAGAATGATGCTAACCCTGGGCTACACACTGCCCTGATGGAGCAGAGAAGAAATAACATCTCAGTGGCGTGGTCTCCCCTGGCCCGACAGGCCCCTTTGCACAAGAACCACACGGTCAGAGCCTGGAGGATGGGCACAGGATGACTGGGGCAGATGGCAGAGCAGGGACAGCAGTCGCTCTCCGCATCATGCTTTCCTATGCACCATTTGGGTTTCTGCTAGTCTCTGGGCCCTCACCCTCCAGGAGCGGGGAATAAGGTGCAAGTCACAGAGGGAAGCCAATATCCCAGCAATCTTCTAATCTCCTTGGAAGAGAGTGCTCTGAAGAGTCATCGAGCTCTCCCCTCTGAGGAAGACACACCTTCTGTTTCAAATCCCAGTGCACATTGGGCCACCAGCCATGCGATTGCAGTCAATAAAACACTGTTGTAACTCGTGACCCGGGAATCTTTTTGCTATCACTTCATTCATTGTGAGAACGCTCCCCGCAACATGTTTGTCTGTGTGTCTCTCCCGTCCCATCAGGAGGGTGCTTGATTGGTATTAATGGTGAACGCTAATAGCACAGGCGTATTTGGACTGGATCATCATGGTGCACTTCCTGGAGAGGGACCCATCTGTGCTGGGACCCGAAACTGTTTTAGCACCTTTCTAGGAAGAACCATTGTGCTAACATGGTTCAGAACCTAGAGCAGATCTAACCAGAGAAGACAACGGATGTTGCAAAGGTAGGCAAGTCCGCTGAGGGTCAGAGGAAAGGGAAAGCCTGTCTTTTTCCCAGCACCTCCCCCCCACGACAGGATTTCTGCCACTAATCAAAAACAAACAAACAAACAAATAAATAAAATAAAAGCCTCGTGCTCATCCTGCATCTGCAATTGTTAGAGAAGGAAAGATTCAAGGACGAAGAAGCAACGAAAACCCAGATTGCTTCCAGTGTGGGCAACGATCCAGAAAAGCAGACTCTGGGGGCGGGGGAGGGGATATTTCAAAATGCCTCCTCTCTAAGCAAACATTTGTTTCTCAGGCTGAAGCTGCTAGCTGCTTAATAAGCCTTGGCATTTCGATGGTCCTCCTTAGACCTTAAAGCCAACTGCTCTGTGGCAAGGGACACCTTCCAAGAGTTTCCCACAGGTCTCAGAGTGGCAGCCGGGTACCCACAGTTGCTTCACCGAGCAAGTAGCCCTAGGGAAGATGGCCCGCTGGGTGCCGACATCACTTGCAGCTCAACCTGGGATAGCACTGGCAACCATGTCGGGAGGGGGAAGGGAAGACACGACACACTGTTCACACCAGGGTTCTCACCATTGCTAACCACAGGGCCCAGCTGGAAGAGTAGGAGAACAAGGAGAAAGGTTTGAATGAATTTCCTTAGTGGAGACAGGGCAGTGGAGGGGAATTAGGAGACTGGAAAGCAGAGTTCACACCTCTGCTTTGTGATTTGGCTGGAGACATTTACCTGGAAGGGATAACCGCACAAGAATGCAACAGAAACTTCCCAAAAGAATCACTGCAATAGAAAAATGTAAACTATTTGAAAAACAAAACAAAAACAGGCTATTGCAAGCAGGGAGAAGACTGATCTAGCAGTTAGGTGCTACTCCCTGGGGCTCAGCAGACTTGGGCTCAATTCCCTGCTCTGCCAGACCTGCTGTGTGACGTTGGGCACTTACTCTCTGTCAATTGGGGATAACACTTCCCTACCTTACAGGGGTGCTATGAGGATTGTGAGGTGCTCAGATATCACAGTAATGAGGCCATACAAGTTCCTATGACAGAAGCAGAACACACCCCCCCCCCTATACAAAGGTCTGGGAGCTAACCACATTTGCTTCTGGACCCATCTCCCTATTCCCAGGTGCCCAAGCCATCTGCAATTCCACTACACCTTCCATAAACTACTCTTCTAGTTGTCAAAACAACTAAGACACCATACAGGTGTCTTAAAAAAAACAGACTCCAATGAGAAGCTGCTGAACTTCAATTAATATGCAAACTAGATACCATTACCTTAGGTCTGAATATAGACCAGGAATGGCTCAGTCATTATGTTAATTGAATCTATTTCCCCCAGTTAAATACCCTTAACACCTTTGTGTCAACTGTCTGTAATGGGCCATGTTGATTATCACTTCAAAAGTTTCTTTCCTACTGACAACAGTTCCTTTCAATTAATTAGCCTTTTACAGTTGGTATGGTTACTTCCACCTTTGCATGTTTCTCTGAATGTATAAATATCATCCCACTGTATGTTCCATTCTATGCATCCGACGAAGCAAACTGTAGTCCACGAAAGCTTATGCTCAAATAAATGTGTTAGGAATACTTGTGGCACCTTAGAGACTCTCTTTTTTTTTTTGCATACAGGTCTGAGCACCCTTCTGCTAATTCACATGGAGGCCTAGCTTTCCAAAGGTGGTGAGCACCCACAATTCTGACTGATGTCAGTGGGTGACATGGGCACTCAGCCCCCGGGGTCCCCTCAATGGCTTTTTTTTTTTTTAAATGACGTCTGACATTCTGCCAGCATCAACAACAAATACCCAAAGATCCTAAAAGAGGTCACAAATTCTAGTACTCTATTAGCCATGCATTTGTTTTCTCTCTCATTTTTCTCTGATGGGTGTGATTGGTAGCCCTTTTCCTGTATATTTAATATATTTTCAAGGATAAAGATAATACCATTTTAAAAATTGTTCAGATTATAACATCTTCCAAAGCCCATGTGTAAAACTTGCACTCAAGTAGTGCTTCATCCCGCCCAGCAGTTTTGGACTTAAGCTATTGGTCTTCCTACAAAGTTAAGTCGCCATCCTGAAAACACGTAAGGCACATGCATAATGTTAAGCAGATGCAAAGTCCCACTGGAGTCCCTGACCCTAATCTTGCAAAAACATATGCCCGTGTTTAACTTTGCACACTGTAATCCAGGGGTCTCAAACACGCAGCCCGAGTTATTTCCTGCGGCCCGCCATAGGCGCCGACTCCACTGGCAGCTAAGCTCCAAAATTACTGAGTGTTTATATTGTATTAAAACCCCTCTTTGCATTACAGTTTTTAAAACGTTAATACATTGACTTAATAGAATACTATATTACTCTTCATTTTTGACTATACTTTTGTATCATTGTATGAAAAGGTTTCAGTGAGGCGGCCCTCGGGCCAATTTACTAGTTCTCATGTGGCCCTCCTGATGATTTGAGTTTGAGATCCCTGCTGTAATTAGTACCACCAAAGGCAACGAGATTGCTTGCAGTGCATAAACTGCATTAGCGTTTGCTGGATCAGGGCCTTAAAATCTTTCATCTTTTCAGAACTCGTGGCCAGCCTACTAGACTATCATTAAATATAGTTTCTTTGGTGTGGTTGGTTAGATATTATTTGTTCTAGATATTTTTAATGCGTGTTTTACAATTAACAAAGGTCACATCTTGCATGGGCCATCTCAGTCGTAAAATGTTATGACTCAAGACTGCTATCTTGGCTCCTTAAATTAAGTTGTTCTTAAATTCATTCTGTCTGCTTTTATTTCCCCTCCCCACCCCCAAAAAAAAAAAATACTTAAAACAAACCCCCAAATACAAATTTAGCCAAATTCAGAGCTTGAAAGGTAAACATTTAACAAGGGGAACTTCA
Organism: Macrochelys suwanniensis; assembly: GCA_033296515.1. Classification (NCBI taxonomy): domain Eukaryota; kingdom Metazoa; phylum Chordata; order Testudines; family Chelydridae; genus Macrochelys; species Macrochelys suwanniensis. Next base: position 19,166,401 of record CM065779.1, on the reverse strand, counting down.
CCCTCTCCTCATGTATAATGTGTTAATTAACCATTTCTCCAGCTCCCCCTCCCACCAAACCAATACCCAAACGCGTGTAAAGGTATGGGAGAGAGGATTAGATAAAAGGAGTTGCACATACAGAATGGTCCACAATGACTATGAGACTGCACCTCTCTGGAGATGCTCTCAGGCCCAACCAGGAGAGCAGAACTCAGTTCTAGTTCAGCAACAGAGGCCAGAAATGGAGATTCTGGAGGAGTGGCAGAGTCTAGCAGTGCAACTGGTTAACAGGCTGTGTGCTATACAGCAGGTTAAATAACTGGACACTACCTTAGGCTTTGCACCTGTGCACTCTAAACCCAAGATTTCCCCCACTCTTCTCCCCTTGAGTAGGAGTTTATTCAGCAAGCAGTCCCCTTGAAATCAATGCGGGCTCCACGACACACAGACTTGAACCCAGTTTAACTGGTGCACATTTCCATCGGGGCACTATGATTTTGGTTTAAGAAATGCTTATTTTAGTTTAGCTGACACCTGTTCCTAATGGACTTCAATTAAACCAACACCTGAATGCCCCCCTGCAGCTTTTTACATCAGTTTAACTACATCAGTTCTATATATCACCTTACATTGAACTGGTGCAAGTCTGCGTGTAGACAAGCTCTGAGCCTACGTAATGAGATGGCCCTGGAAGAATCTGATCTTTAGGCCCCCACTCAGCAACACCTTTAGGCCCGTGCTTACGTCCCTAAGCCTGTGCTGAAGTACAAGCTTAAATGTAAGGATCTGCTTAATGCCTTGCTGAACTGGGATCGTAGAGAGCCATTTCACAGCCAGCGCTGGCTCTCTAGTAGCTAGTATAAATTATAATTGTTCTGTTATTAAACTTCAACTTGTTTTGTTTTCTTTCACAGTGTAACTTCCCCTTCTACAGCAACACTGCTAAGGGACCGTATACATTTATTCTGCTGCATGGAATATGCAGTTTGTTAGCATTTATTACATAATTATGGATCTAACAGGCTAACAGAAACCGTGTGATCCAGGTCACATCTTGAACACAGACCCCATTTTCACATGATGAAAGTAGCCACATTTAAAATCCTCAGCTCCATGTGCAACATCTGTTTTACTGGTACGCACAGGAAAAAGTCAAATCAAGTTTCTTTCCCTTCCCCCTCTCAACAATGTATGAAAGTGCATTCATCTGGTCAGCATTTCATTTCTCCCACATTTCTGCGAGTTAGACATAATAAAAGCATTTTTGTAAGATCACTTCTAAGGCTTTTGTACTTCCCAACATGTATGAAAAACTTTGTGGGAACCAGAGATCATAACAAACTGGTATACATTAAACCTTGCAAAAGCAACATGCTTGTCCTAAGAAATAAATTTTAAATTTATGGTTTTTAAACCCAGTGATTGTCCATCAGCAAAGTGTAAAAACAAACAAAACCTCCTAACAAAAATCTGAAATCCTGGGCGTTTTTCCCTCCCTAATTAATCCTAGACACAAGCTAGAGTTGCACTTAAATCCAGCAGCTGTATGTTTTCTGACTGTGGGAAATTGCTTGGGAGAAGCTGTAGCTGCCAAATGACCACACTGACTCACCATCACCCTTTATTAATGTATCTTATTCTTCAGGGAGCAGCCGGGGAGGGAGCAAAGAGGGCATTTCATGCCGTGTTAACCCAGATTTCAGACTCATTACCCTTCTCTCTCCAAACACCCCGGTGCTTTGCAGTACAACGCTACCCTCTCTCAGGTCACACACCGCCAAACGCTTTATCCGGAGAATAAACTAGCTGCCCAACTGCTGGACGAAGCAGGGGGAGGGCGGCGTCGTCTCCCTGCGGTGTTCAATTTACCGCCCCTGCTGCTAGGACCGAGGATGTTTGAAAACCTCCCCCCTCCCCGAGCATGTCGTACGCAGGAGTCGCCGCCAGCCCTGCGAGAAGCCCAACGCAGGAGTGAGGTCTGTACCCTGGGCTGGGAAAGCATCAGCTAGACAAATGTTTCCCTGTTAGGATTGCTAGTCTCCTCGGGCTGGGAGCCTTAGGCGTTGACCTGGACCCCGCTGTGCTCGGCGCTGTACACACACAGACAAGACCCAGGCACGGAGGGCTTGCCCCGGGTTTGCAGCGGCTTGCACGCCCCGCGGATTGGCCCCTGGTCTCCGGCGAGCCCAAACTTTTACCGGCCAGGCCCGCCCCGCTCCAGCCGCCCCCCTCCAGCCGCCCCCACCCCTGCGAGCTGCCCGGGGAGCCGGGCGCCTGTTTCCCCGCCGGGGGTGGCGGCTGCTGCTGCTACGCGGCGTGACACCCCCACCCCACTCACCGCAGGTCTCCCCACCGCCACGGCCATCCCCGCGCTGCGCTGCAGCCCGCCCGGCTCCCCGCGCCGCCGCCGCCGCTGCTGCTCCCGCTCGCGCTCTGTCCCCGCCGGGCGGGAGCCGCAACATGGCCACCCGGCTGGGCGGGCCCATGCGCGCCGGAGGAGGGGCCGGGGGAGGGGCGGGAGACAGGGGCGGGACGCCGGGGCGCGCGGGGGGAACCTCCCCCACCCCAGTCCCCGCGCAGGCCGCGAGCCCGGGGGAGCAGAGCGAGCCCCGGGGTCCGGGGCGGGACGCGGCCTCCCCTGCGCGCCAGCAAGTGCCCGAGTCCGCCGGGGCCGCCCGGGGAACGTTCCCGCAGCCGCCGCGCGCGGGACCAGGGTGGGGCTGCGAGCCCTGGACCCCAGCGGTGACCCCGGCTGGGCTGGGAACCGGGGGGCTCCTGTTCCGCCGCGCCCCTGGGTCCAGCGCCTGCGGGGTTCCCTGGTGACCGGGGGCCACACACCCGAGCTGCCCCCGGCCCAGAGAGAGCTCGTGCATGGGGAATCGCTGGGCCCGGGGCGGTTAAACCCCAGAAAGGCTGCACGGCCCCCTCTCGGGGGTAAAGGATTACCGGACTGCCCTCCCTTTTAAACGCTGTCTGCTGCACCTGGGATCCCTGTCCCGCCCTCCTGAGTGTTGCCGGACAGACATACAGTATGTGCCTGGGAAAGGACCTGTTTATCATGTGCCTGGCTAACTGATGCTGTAAGATCTCTGGGGCAGGGACCATGTCTCTCTTTGGGTATGGACAGACCCAGCCCTCCCACTGTGCTTTATAAACAATCCTTCATAAGATCAGTAAATCCCAGTTTAAACCACCACGGAAGGGGCCACCCCAATTATTTATTTGGCAATAGTACCTAGGAATCCCAGTCCTGGACCAGGCCAGGACTGTGCTGTTCAAACATAGATCATTCCTGACCCCAAAACCTGTCAGTAACATTTATTTGGAAGAGTGACAGAGTCTTGTAGCCCCTTATAGACTAACAGATATTGGAGCATAAACTAGCCAACTACAAAAGCAGTTTCTCCTCTCTCGGTGTTCACACCTCCAGATCAGCTGCTAGCAGTGGACCTCATCCACCCTGATTGCATTAACCTTGTTATGTCAAACCTGATTCTTACCTGCATATTTATACCTGCCTCTGGAAATTTCCACCACATGCATCTGATGAAGTGGGTCTTCGCCCATGAAAGCTTATGCTCCAATATATCTGTTAGTCTATAACTTCAACGAGAAGCTGTTGAACTGGAATTGATATGCAAACTAGATACCATCAACTCAGGGTTGAACAGAGACTGGGAATGGCTTGGCCATGACGTTAATTGAATCTATTTCCCTTAAGTTAACTATCCTCACTCACACCTTTGTGTCAACTGTCCACAATGGGCCATCTTGATTATCACTTCAAAAGTTTTTTTTTCCCCTGCTGATATAGTTCCTCTTAATTAATTAGCCTCTTAAAGTTGGTATAGGTACTTCCACCTTTTCATGTTTCTCTGAATGTATAAATATCTGCTCACTGTTTGTTCCATTCCATGCATTTGATGAAGTGGGTTCTAACCCACGAAAGCTTATGCTGAAATAAATGTGTTAGTCTCTAAGGTGCCACAAGTAATCCTGTTCTAACACGGCTGCTACTCTGAAACAAGACTCTTTGTCGCTCTTCCAGATCCAGACTGACATGGCTACCCCTCTGATACTTGATTTATTTATTTCCCCGCTCTGATACAGGTGGAATAGAATCACTTGTTAGATTTGATACACTGTGGCACAGTCTCTTAAAACAGGAGATTACCTAATAGGGATGATCTCTTATACAAGTTTCCCTATAATTAAAGTGTGTAAGGAAAGGGGTGGAGATGTGAAAGAGACCTGTCATTACTCTCAGCTGGAGAAGAAATCCTCTTTATTGGGCACTCCCCTTTGTATGTGGAATGGCTTTGCTGAGTTCATAGATTCATAGAGTCCCTGGCCAGCAGAGACCATTGTGATCATCCAGTCTGACTTCTTGTATAACACAGGCCATAGAACTGCCCCAACATAATTCCTAGAGCAGATCTTTAATTTAGATAAACATCCAATCGTGATTTCAAATTCATCAGCGATGGAGAATCCACCATGACCCTGGGTATGTGGTTCCAATGGTTAATTACCTTCATTGCTAAAAATTTACACCTTATTTCCAGTCTACATTTGTCTTGCTTCAGGTGGGACACTCACAATCTCAGTCCTCTATTTTTTTAAGATCACAAGTGTGGCGACGAGGAAAGGATTTTAAAGGTGATGGACATATCACTGCAGAGCCTTTGCACAGTGAGGTCAGCGGCAGCGCCTGGCTGGATCCTGGTACTGCTGCTGTTTATAGAAGCTATTGATCGCACTAGAGCAGGGGAATTCGATAACGAGGGGGACGCTGATTTCATAAAATGTTAGAAAGCACATCACAACTGGAGCAGCTTGTGAATGGCAGCTAATGGCATCCTTGCAGTCTCAAAGGTGAGCTGCACAACGAGGAAAAATGGTGCCATTTGCTGCTCCTTTCTGATGTGTAAAGATGGCCGCCTCAAGATTTTTTTCTGCTTTTAAACAGTCTTACTAAATAAAAACACTGCATTTGTGGCTCATTGCTCCTGCCTGAGAGTTCCAAACTCCGATAAGAGGCACTGTCATTACCCTAGGCTCGGTCCTACAAAGTGCTCAGCAGTCTGCCCCCAAGCAAGCAAAGCACTTACGCACCAGTTCACACACATGAGCAGGACCCTTGACTTCATTGGGCCTAGGCAAATGCTTAAAGTTTGCTGGACCAGGACCAAAGTATGCAGCATTTTGCAAAATTGAGCCCCTAAAGAGCTTACAGTGTAAGGGCCAGATCCCGAACACATTTACATTACACATGCAAGTAGTCACACTGAAATTGATGGCACTACCGCAGTACATAAAGTGATACATTTGTGTGTTTCCAGGATCAAGGCCAAAATCACACACCAACAAAGGATAGAGGAAAAGGGCACAACAAATAAGCAAATTGCTCAGGGTGGTAATTAACCATGTCTTGGTAACATAACGCTTAATAACACAATGTTGTGTGTATATCTGTACTATGCATCCTCCTTTAACTAAATATTTTATATCTTTATCCAGAAAGTTATCTACATACTACTGTGCAAGGAGATGCACACCACACATTGTAATGCACGCACAATCTCTTAGTTCCTTTCAATTAATTAGCCTCTTAACGTTGATATAGACACTCCCACCTTTTCATGTTTCTCTGAATGTATAAATATCTGCTTACTGTTATGTTCCATTCCATGCATCCGATGAAGTGGGTTCTTAACCCACGAAAGCTTATGCTGAAATGAATTTGTTGGTCTCTAAGGTGCCACAAGTATTTTTCTTGTTTTCTTTTTGCTGACACAGACTAACACGGCTACTACACTGAAAACAATCTCTTAGAAAAGGCTAGATCATAGCCCAGACTGCATGTTCCAAGGGCAGCAGGGGGAGTGAGCTCACATCTTGCTTCCCCTGTACAGGCCAGTCAGGTCCAAGTGGTTCTGTATGCTCTCTTACTCTGCACCTGGAGCACATGGGGAAAGGAGGGATATGGGCAGTGTTTTCGGCACCCCTCCCCCCAATGCTCTGGCCAGCAAAGCTGAGCCAGGAGTAGCAGGGGGTTGGAAAGGAAAGGGCAGTAGTTAGCTGTGAGCCTAGGCAAGCAGGAAATTACTATCCTGCTGGACTAAGAGGGGAGCAAGGAAAGGGTCATGATTCCCTGAACGGGTGCAGCAACATTACAGTGTCCTGCGGCCTTGGTGCCCATTCTCGCCCTAAAACAGTCCCACAAAGTGTGAATACGATGCTATTTATCACTGAATTTACCACTTATAGTCAGGATGTGTAATGATGGCCTCAAAGTTCTTGCAAAAGTTTTTCTCCATTGGGGGGGGGGGGGTCTGCCTTTTGTTAGTTAATTATTTATTAATTATTAAATTATTATTTTTAAAGGAATATCTGGGTCTGGCTGCTTTATTTCCTCAAAGATTTTCATCCCACTTTAGGGGCCTGGGAACCTGACATGAGAGGAAGCTGAAACCCAGGCTGCTGCTCTCCCAGAGGAAAAATATTGTGAGTTTCAGTTCAATGGATGTCAAGTCTCAGGCCTTGCCTACAGTGGGGAATGTAGCTGGACCACCACAACCCCCTAGTGCAGACATGTTGCTGTGCTCTAAAAAGTGACTTGCTTCTGTGCCGCTTACAGGGCCGGCTCCAGGCACCAGCAAAGGAAGCAGGTGCTTGGGGTGGCACATGTGAAGGGGCGGCATTCCGGCCATTCCTGGGGCAGCACATTTCAAGGACGGGTTTTGGTTTGGTTTTTTTTGCGCTTCGGCAGCTCCGGCCATGACTTTTTTTTTTTTTTTTTTTTTGCTGCTGCTTGGGGCAGCAAAAAATCTAGAGCCAGCCCTGGCCGCTTACCTCCTTTGTACACCTGAGTTAGCTACACCAGCAGAAGCCTTGTTTTAACACCTCTCTGAACTAGGAGCTTCCACTGTGTTGCTACAGTGTAGCTACACCAGTGCACAAATCCTTCACTAAAGACAAGCCCTAGGATGATTCATCCCCTTCTTCCTCAGCTACAAGAGCCGTGAATCAGGTTTCTCTCTTATAGTATCATGTAGATGACTTCCTGGATACAGTTGTTTAGGGCAGAGAGGTTGACAAATAAATAAACCAACAACAAAAAAGATTTTCTAGAGTCCGGTTGGAACTGGGTTATTATAGTGCAGTGCATGGTGTCCCTGATGCTCAGCTGGAAAGGGGGACCACACATTTTTAAAGCTTTCACACCTTGGTTTCATCAAATCTAAAATTACATTGGTGCAAAGAGAACTGCAAGTTATTCTCCTAAAGCACACGGTGTGTGTGTGGGGGGGGGGGGGGGGGAGCAGATCACTGCTCCAACAGAACTTTCCTAGCGCTTATGATTTTGCAGATAAGGTGTGCCCTGGCCTATTCCTTTAATTGTGTTTCATTGCAACTCTGAGACTATTCTATTTTTCAGATGAAACTGAATGAGAAAATAGACATTTAAGATAAGTTGAAATATTATTTGCCATTTGTTTAACCTCAGTGCTTTAAAATCCAGGAATATGAAAACAGCCCTGTTTGTGTAGTACATGTGGAGGAGTCTGTATCATTAAAAGGGGAGTGGCTAGAAAGCCTGTGTCCAGGGCTAGAGCTCTTTGACCTTTTTTAAAAAAAATGTATTTTTGAAATACTGATTCATCTTTTTTTCCATCATTTTTGACCAGCTCTACTAGGGTTTTTTTTCAAATTCCTCCAGAACAGTCAGAAATGACCTTTGGAGCCCTGGAGTTGCCCAGCAACTGTGAAGAGCTAAACTTTATTAACTTCAAGAATCTAGAAGGGTATTCCCAAAGAGAGAGAGCAAACAATTACAAACTGCCAAGGACAGACAATGGTATCTCTTTAAACCACTTAGATTGGAATAGACAAAGGAAAAGATTATAGGTGACAGGACTGTACTAAGTGCTTGTCAACATGGCGACATAGCCGCTTGTCTATCCTCAACATGCAACATCGACATGTCCACTACTGTAGCACTTCCCTACCTATGAAGACAGGAGGGGTTCTCCCATCGGTGTCAGTAATCTCACCTCCCCGAGAGTTGGCAGCTAGCTCAATGGAAGGATTCTTCTCTTGACCTAGTGCTGTCTACACCGGGGCTGGGTTGGCTTAACTACCGGGGTGTGGATTTTTCACACCCTGGAGCAACGTATCTGGGTCAACCTAACTGGTTAGTGTAGATCAGGCCTTAGTACATGGCAAGCTAGGGTGTGAATCTACAGCACATTACCTGTATGTACTCTCATTTCAAACAGCAGTATGTCGAAGCACACCACCGACCTTTTAGTGGACTGTAGCAGGGTCCACACTGCAATTCAGTGCAGGGCAAGCTAGAGAGCTGTAGATTCACACCCGGCTTGCTGTACACTAACTGTACACAAGCCATTACCTTCTCCTGCTTGCAGCATTGCACCAGGTTAGTCTTAAGGTGTGATTTTAAACGGATACAGTACACCAGTGCGAAAGGCTGCGTGGACGCTCATGGTTTGGTTTAAACCAGGCTTATTTTGAATCAGCTTGAATCGTTTTAAGCTAAACTGAATTTAGCCACTTTGAAACCATAATACAAGTGTGTCCACGCAGGGGTTTGCACTGGATTAAGTAGACCAGTTTACTAAAGCAGTGCAAATTTATACATATACATGGCCTCATCATGATGTAATTTTGAGTATGATCCCCCGTCCTGAAAACACTTATGCAGCTGCTTTACTTGTATGAGTAATTCCATTAACTTCAAGAACAGGCCTAAGCGTTTGCAAGATCAAGGACTATCTGTGTAACAGGAGAGAGGGAAGTGATGCAGTGGTAAAAAAAGAAGTGGGTAAATTCCCGATACTAAACTCCACAGTCACCAAATGAGAAGTGGGTAAACTCCACTTACCCATGTTTATCCTGATGTATTACTGATGGCAATGTTCTTTGCTGTTTCTGATCAATTCTAAGCTAGGAACAAGCCTGGCTGGCAATGTTCCAAGCTGAGAATGAACAGGATGTCTGAGCACTGTAATAGACTATATATCAAACAGGAAAATGCAGCCCAAAATTATTAAGTGGAACTACCACATCAGGAGAGGGGGGGAGAGACTTTAAAATATATAGCCTGCTTACACATAACTCCATTAAAACTGTCACCCTATCTTCATAATCAAATATAGTTCTTTTAATTTTTTTTTACTCTAATCATCTATCATTCTCTCCTATTTGATCCTGCAGTTACGAGATTAGGCAGCATTAGTTGCATCTCCGTCATTTCATCAGCAATGCACTGATGTCATAAGCACAGGATTATGGCTTCAGTGCGGGATTCATCAGAAGGAAAAGCTGGTTGAAGAGGGAGAATGTGATGATTGGAGCTACTTTTGTTTTGAATAGTGAACAAGGGAATACCGAAAAGTTGCATCCAAATTAATTGATTTTTATAAAAATATTAACTTTTCACAGTATTCTCATGGGGTAATCCCTTTTTAACCGTGCAAACTCTCCATTCAGATGAATGTTGGTAGGACGTAAACATTTGTTCATAAAATATACCCTGGGCAAGAATGAAAGAATATATGGTACAGACAGATATGACACATTGCTATCTATGTGGGCTCTGCAGCAGAACCTCATGAAAAGTGCTGACAGATTCTGGAACAGTTCTGCTATTTGTTGCTGAACTGTATCTTTTACTGTAGCAACCTCAAGCTTCTTTATAGTGACAGTGTTATGCTTAGAAAGATACTTCCACAAATGCAACAATTATGATTACTGTTTCTGTGTAGTACAATGTGTTACATCAACCAGTATGATAGACTACTGCAACTGATACCTAACGGTATAGAATCAGTCCCCTGAATGAATACAAGCACATGGTTTACCTCTTTGTTGAGACCCAGTCCTGCAAACACTTATGCCCGTCTGATGCTGATACATTTTTGCAGGGTCTGACCCTTAATTGTAATAGCCAGAGTTAAAACAACTGAAAATAAAAATTGTGTGTGTGTGATTGTGATTTATCATCATCATGATATATTGCAAAGACTGTGCGTGGTTCGTGGTGTTTGTGGATATGTGGTTATATAAGCCAAACACCTAAAAGATCTGCAGTTATATGGGATACCAGCATGCCACTGACGCAACGTGAGACATGATAGGGGCCTGTCTTGTGGTTAAGGCTTGGTTCCATTCCTGGTTCTGTCATGGACTTCTTGTGTGACCCAGGGTCTGATCCAAAGCCCACTGAAGTCAATGACTTTCTATTGACTTCAATGAGCCTTAGATCAGGGCCTCAGTTCCCCTGTGCCTAAATTTCCTATTTCAGTTACCGTCCCACCCTTTGTCCGCTTTGTCTACTTAGATTGTAAAGTTTTGGGGACAGAGACCACCACTTACTATGTGTATATTTAACACCTACCACAGTGGGGCCCCAATCTCATCTGAGCTTCTAGGTGCTACTGTAATACATACCAATAATAACAATAAAGATTAAGGACCCCATTCTTTCCTGGGAGATGTGCTCCAGCTGCCTTTAGCCACGTGATAAATGCAGGTATCTAGTATAGCTGCACTTTAAGTGTTTTAGATACTTTTGTTTCAATGTAGCATTTAAGCACATTTATAATACCAGATACATACCAGTACCCTGGGTCTGTAATACCAGATATCCTTGCAAGCATAAATTCCATTAATTTGTTTCCTTTTTTATGCTGTATATTTTGTAATGGACAATAGCAACCCACTCCCTTGTGTTAACATGCCTCACTAGGGCATTGGCAAGGCTGGTAGGCCCAAAATTTTGCCTATTTGTTTCCTATTATCGCTTTGCAAAGAGGCCATATAATTCTCTCTCTGTTTTTTCCCCTGAAAGCAAATATTTCGATGTTCTTCTTATTCCCGTTTGAAAATCAGCAATTCATTATAACTTTGTGCATAATGAAGGGGAAAAATCAGCAATGAAAAGTTATATTTGAAACTTCTATGAGACTTTAAAAAAATTATATGTTTTAAACACTTTATATTTACTGTTATTATCCATTCATTAACACAAGCTTAAGGAATGTGTATATATATAAGCTCTCTGGGCACCCTACCAATTGCATTTACAAACAAAATATCACCTAGCATCTAACACAACAAAAAAATGAATACGCCAGCCAATAAACACAGCAGCAAATTTCATTCCACTCCAAAGCTCCACACCCTCACCCATTCCTGGAAACCTTATCAAACAGGTGGTCTTTAAATACTGCAATATAATTAGATGGTTGTATCACCTATTTTGTTCAAAGTGCTTTCCAAACAGAGAAAGACTCGGTCTCTGTGCTTTTAAATATTACTGAAAGCAAGAAAAAGATCTTTGTAGTCCCATTGCTCTGTTTCGTCTCTCTTCACCCTGTTAGTTGTTATGCTGAGTTGCAGATAGACTAAGGCAGGGGTGGGCAAACTTTTTGGCCCAAGGACCACATCTGGCTATGGAAATTATATGGCAGGCCATGAATGCTCATGAAATTGGGGGTTGGGGTGCAGCTGGGGGTGCAGGCTCTGGGTTAGGGCCAGAAATGAGGAGTTCAGGGTGCGGGAGAGGGCTCCAGACTGGGGCAGGGAGTTGGGGGGAGGTGCGGGGGTGCGGACTCTGGCTGGGAGTGCGGGCTCTGGGGTGGGGCTAGGACTAAGGGGTTTGGAGGGCGGGAGGGGAATCAGGGCTGAGGCAGGGGGCTGGGGCACAGGAGGGGGTCAGGGGTGCAGGCTTCGGGCAGCACTTACCTCAACCAGCTCCCAGAAGCAGCGGCGTGTCCCTGCTCTGACTCCTACACGGAGGCACGTCCAAGTGGCTCTGCACACTCCCCTGTCCGGAGGAGCCATCCCGCAGCTCCCAGGAACAGTGCAGTTGTAGCGCTTTTAAAAACACAACACCCCGACGAGAGGCGTAGAGCTTTCTGTGCCGGGGGTACAGTGCCGCAGTGCCAGTGTAGACACCATGGTGATTACAGCGCTGCAATTGGCCTCCTGGAGGTGTCCCACAATGCCCGTTCTCACCTCTCTGGCCATCGGTTTGAACTCTACTGCCCCGCCCTCAGGTGACCAACCGTCAGCCCCACCCCTTAAATTCCTTTGCAAATTTGAAAGTCCCTTTCCTGTTTGCTCGGTGATACATGCAGTGGCCTCAGTGCATCTTTCCAGGCGATCATGCCTGCTCCACACACCAGGCAGTCCCCTGCTTGGAGCAATGCTGAGCTGTTGGACCTCATCGGCATTTGGGGAGAGGAGGCTGTGCAGTCCCAGATGTAAGAATTATGATACCTACAGACAGATTTCACGATGCATGATAGAAAGGGGCCATGACCAGGACAAGAGGCATCGCCAGCGGGCTTTTAAATGGCCAAATGCACACTCAGCAGACATTCTGCCCTTGCTCAGCCTGTTGTTGAACTGCTCCTTGCTGCTGTCAAGTTGCCCCATGTATGGCTTCATAAGCCACGGCATTAAGGGGTAAGTGGAGTCTCCCAGGATCACAATGGGCATTTCGACTTCCCCTACGGTGATCTTCTGGTCCGGAAAGAAAGTCCCTGCTTGCAGCTTCTTGAACAGGCCAGTGTTCCGAAAAATGCGTGCGTCATGCACCTTTCTGGACCAGCCTACGTTAATGTCTGTGAAACGCCCACGGAGAACAATTGAGAAATACCCCTTGCGATTAATGTACTCGGTAGCTAGGTGGTCTGGTGCCAGAATTGGAATGTGAGTGCCATCTGTCGCCTCTCCGCAGTTAGGGAAGCCCATTTGTGCAAAGCCATCCACAATGTCACGCACGTTGCCCAGAGTCATGGTCTTTCGGTGCAGGATGCAATTAATGGCCCTGCACACTTCCATCAACACGAGTCCAGGGGTCGACTTTCCCACTCCGAACTGCTTAGTGACCGATTGGTAGCAGTCTGGAGTAGGCAGCTTCCACAGTGCAATTGCCACGCGCTTCTCCAGCAGCAGGGCAGCTCTCATTCTCGTGTCCTTGCGCCCCAGGGCTGGGGCGAGCTCATCACACAGTCCCATGAATGTGGCTTTCCTCATCCGAAAGTTCTGCAGCCACGGCTCGTCATCCCAAACATGCATCACGATGCGATCCCACCACTCAGTGCTTGTTTCCCGAGCCCAAAAGCAGCGTTCCACTGTGGTCAGCACCTCCGTGAATGCCACAAGCAATCTCGTGTCATAGCTACTACGCGTGGTGAGATCAAGGTCGCACTCCTCTTGCCTTTATAGTTTAAGGAATAGCTCCACTGCCACTAGTGACATGTTGGTCGGAGCACCCCCAGCCGGATTAGAAACTCGGCGCCTATGTGTCTGCAGGTTTTGCGTCTTTCATTCTGGCAGGGTCTGGTGCCACTTTAAGTTGGTATATCCTAGCCTGTGGGGAGCTTGCTTCTGATAATGAGCTTGGAGTGGTTTGGGGTTCAGATAAAGATTTCTTTCAGGATGTAGTCCCCATCAAGTATGTGTTGTGATTGTTTGAGGATACCCGGTATGGATTCCAGTGTGGGGTGGTAGGTGACAACTAGAGGTGTGCAGTCGTGGGGCGGGTGGGGTTATTTCTGTATGGAAGCAGGTTCTCTTAGGATTTTTGGGTGGCCCATTCCATGATGTGATCTACTTCTTCGGTGGAGTGCCCTTGTTTGGTGAAGACAGCTTTAAGTGTGTTAAGGTGTGTATCCCAGACTTTCACCTGGGAGCACATTGTGTAGTATCAGAGTGCCTGGCTGTAGAGAATAGATTTCTTGGTGTGTCTGGGGTGGTTACTGGATTAGTGAAGGTAGCTGTGGTGATCCGTGGGTCTCTTGAATGTAGTTGTTTGTAGGAGTCCATTGTCGATGCTGATCATGGTGTTGAGGAAGTTGATGCTAGAGTGGGAAGGTTCCAGAGAGAGTTTGGAGGGGTGGTGGTTTTTGAAGTTGTGGTGGAAATTTATGAGGGCGTTTAGGTTGTCTGTCCAGAGGATGAAAATATTATTGATGTAGCTCAGGTATATAATTGGTTTTGTGGTGTATTTGTCCAGAAATTCTTCTCTCAAGGCGCATGAAGAGATTGGCATATTTGGGGGCCATCCTAGAACCCATGGCTGTTCCCATGGTTTGGACAAAGCGTGGTTGTATGTAAAATTGTGATGGGTGAGGATGAAATGGATGACTTTGGCGATGTGTTTGGAGTGGATACCAGAGGCACCCTTTCCTTTCCATGTGGAGATGGTGGGATGGTATCATAGCAGAAACTCCACCCATACAACACCCCTAGGGCCAGTCAGCGGAGGGAGGCTGTGATGGAACAGCTGAAGCAGGAGGCGATGGAGCTGGAGGGGTGCCCAGCAACCGTCCCTGAAATTCCATCTCTCCATGTAGAGCAGGCTTGCACAACTCGTACAGCAGCAAGGACCATATTACTCCAAAGAAAACAGCTGAGGGCCAAAACCCCCCAGCCCCGCGGAAACACCGCCCCCTATGGGTATTTGAGTCAGGTAGCAATGCTGTTATTGTGAGGGATATTGGCGTATAGGGAGGTGACATCCATGGTGACGATGAAGGTGTTCTGAGGGAGGCTGTTAATGTTGCAGAGTTTGTGGAGGAAGTTGGTTGTCTCCTAGAGGAAGCTGGGCCTTTGTGTGGTGAGTGGTTTGAGGATGGTTTCTATGAGTCCCAGTCTTCCTTCATTAAGACTGCTGTGGCGAGATGGGTCTGCCTGGGTTCCCTTGTTTGTATATTCTGGAAAGCATGTAGACGGGGTGGGTGGGTTCATGGGGGATGAAATTATAGAGTTTCTCAAGGACCTGTTTGGAGAAGGATTTGAGGATATCCTTGAATTCCTGGGAAAACTGTGGTGTGGGTTCTTTGCGTTCTTTATAGTAGGTGGTGTCAGAGCGTTGTTGGTTGGCCTCATTAATATAGTCATCACGGTTGGGGACTATGATGACTCCCCCTGCTGGTTTGATCACTATTTGGTGGTTGAATTTCAGGGGCTGTAGAGCTGTTCTCTTGGCAGTGGCAATTGTGATGGATGTGATGTTTGTTAAGGATTTCGCAGTCAATTTTTTTCCGAACCAATCAGGGTAATGACCAAGAGTGTGGTTTCATCTGCTGTGGGATGTCCAGTCAGATGATGTTTTTTCCCCTATGACAGTCAGTGGGAACGTAGCAATTGTGGGTGTTGTTATCATTGTGGCGAAAGAATTCTTTGAGGCAGAGTCAGTGGAAGAAGTCTTCTCGTTCTCCACATATTAGTACGTATCAGGTTCTGTGGTGAGGCAGAAGTTCAGTCTCTTGCAGAGGACAGATAATTCAGCTCCACTTCGGGGTAGTTTTGGTAAATTGCTGATGTCAGGGTGTTGTGTAGTGTCCATGGGGTGAGTCCTGGTGCCATGTTTTCTAATGGAGAGGCTGTTCCATCGACTGTGAGTTGTAGTTGGCTCCACTTTTTATTTTAGTGGTTGGATGGCTGTCATGATTTTTTCCCCCTAATTGTTTTGGGTTTCTTGCATGATTTCCAGGCAAGTTTCCTGATTTTTTTCTTCCAGTGTGTGGGAGAAAGTGATGATTTCTTGTTTGAGGCAGTCCCTTCTGGAGTATGTGAGGGGCAGTAAGTGATTCCTCTGTTTTCCTGAAGTCCGTCTGCAGAGCTGTTCAGCATATTTGCAGTTGTATGTAGTGGTCAAAGGGGAATTTTGTAGGTTTTCTATAAAACTAGTCCAGCAGCATTGGGAGTTCACTTTAAACCCTTTCCTGCCAACTGCAGACTCCTAGGCTGCAGTCTTGTAACTGATAGCATGCAACTCGAGTGCTAAGTGCAGCAGGCCTGACCCCATTGACTTTATGAGGCACACAGCAATCTGCCTATGCACTGTCAATTGCAGAATAATAGTATTTGTCAGCCTTCCTTGAAATACTCTCTTGAATGCCAGTGTCCTACACATTAGACATTATGCCTCACATACCTAGTGTCTTATGCAACAGGAAGGAATTTAACAATAAATACCTATGCATGAGTGTCTCTCTCTCCTTGCATCTTACAATGAAATCTGGCACTAAAATATAAGAACAGAGCCAAGGAGAATAGAAATCCAGTTCTCCCCTCAGTCAATCCTTCCATCTCAAACACATACATTTTTCAGATTATATCAATCCAGTTGAAAATCACATTCCTGTCTGAAAATTGCATACCTATCAGTAACACTTAAGAGAACTATAACTGTCAGGAGTTACAGAAATAAATGTATTTTACTCGGATGTTTCAAGTTTTTAAACTTTATTTTAGTTTGCTCTATTTCCCGTGTGGCCCATCAGTTCCACTCTAATCCTGGAACAGGGCCTGTTAGTATGGGCCTATGCTTCACCCTCGGAAATCAATGGGATGCAGTAAGGATGCATGGAACTCAGCCTGGGTGCTGGGGAAACATGCTAGTGGTGCCCAAGGTTTTAAGCCCTGATTCTGCAAATACGCAGCCACCTGAGTAACTGTCACTCATGAAAAACAACGAGGAGTCCTTGTGGCACCTTAGAAACTAACAAATTTATTTGGGCATAAGCTTTCGTGGGCTAGAATCCACTTCATCAGATGCATGGAGTGGAAAATACAGTAGACGGGTATAAATATGCAGCACATGAAAAGATAGGAGTTTCCTTACCAAGTGGGGGGTCAGCGCTAACAAGGCCAATTCAGCTAGGGTGGATGTGGCCTATGGACACAAATCAGACATCAAGAATTGTAACATTCAAAAACCAGTAGGAGAGCACTTCAGTCTCGCTGGACACTCAATAACAGACTTAAAAGTGGCCATTCTTCAACAAAAAAACTTCAAAAACAGACTCCAATGAGAAACTGCAGAACTGCAATTAATTTGCAAACTGGACACCATTACATTCGGCCTGAAGAAAGACTGGGAGTAGCTGGGACACTACAGAAAGTCATTTCCCCTCTGTTGATATTCACCCCTTCTTGACAACTGTTGGAAATGGGCCACATCCACCCTAACTGAATTGGTCTCATTAGCACTGACACCCCACACACACACACTTGGTAAGGCAACTCCCATCTTTTCAGGTGCGGTGTATTTACACCTGCTCACTGTATTTTCCACTCCATGCATTTATGAAGTGGGTTATAGCCCACAAAAGCTTATGCCCAAATTTGTTAGTCTCTACGGTGTCACAAGGACTCCTCGTTGTTTTTGCTGATACAGATTAACGCGGCTACCCCTCTGAAACTTGTCACTCATAAACTACTCAGCTGTGCAAAGTTACACCTAAATGTTTGTCTGAGGGCCTTAATCAGTTTCTCATGGAAAAACCCTTATGCATACCTAGTGCTTGATCTGAAGCCCATTTGACTTTAAAAACCTCTAGATCAGGCCCTTGAACTTCAGCAGAGGAGCATAAAACCCATCAGAGCACACTTAAAATGTAATTTCAGTTCATATAATTTTATGCTGTGTTATTTTCTGTTTACACATCAAAACGCACACTTAAAAAACAAGTGGCTTGGGTTTTTGTTTTAAACTCAGGACCTACTACCTTAAGAAACTGGATTATTTTTCAACATGGAATTGACAGCAACCCCTTTAGCCTGCAGAAACGCCACACACTTTAAGAGGAAAATGAGGTGGTGGGGGGGAAACGTTTCACAAAATCTGTTTCCCCCAGAGGTATATTATCCCACCACCTCCCCCTTCCTTATGACCCCACTTTGACTGAACGTCAGGCAAAGAAATACAATCCAACCACAACATTCTCCCCACCTTCCTTCGGTGACCTCCTGCGGGTGGCTGTAATAAAAGGAAACGGGAAGGGGGCAGGTAATGTGAAAGTAAAAACAACAACTTGCCTACAGGTGAGAGCGGAGTTTCTCTGGCTCTCTCCCTTCCTGGGCTCACACCTATACCCACACCTGGTGTGTCCCCAGCCTGACTCATCCCGGGCAAGCAGGGAGTGCTCGGGGAGGAGCGGGGTGGGCGGAGCAGAGGCGAGCAGGTGAAACTGACTCCAGGAGGAACTTTATCAGGACTGGTCTGACGGAGAAAGGGGAGCGTCTCCCCGCGGGGCCAGCACCTGCCCAGACGAGGGGGCCATGCTGTGCTCGCTGGGCAGGGACGAGGTGAGAGCCCCCCCCCGCTGCTGCGCCCGCCGGCCGGGGGCTGCCCGGGCCGGGGGTCGGTGACACTCCCCGAGAGCAGAAGGGGGCAGAGCCATGGCCCGGGAGCTGAGCCAGGAGGAGCTGCTGGATTTCCTCTGCCGGGCCGGGGGGCGAGTGACCAACGCCGCCTTGCTGGGGCACTTCCAGCGCTTCCTGCGGGAGCCGGGGGCGGCCGGGCAGGTGCCGCAGCGCCGGGAGCAGTTCAAGAGCCTGGTGAACTCGGTGGCCACGGTGCAGCAGGGGGCGGGCGGCGGCCCCAAGTACGTGGTGCTGAGGAGAAGGTACCGGGACCTGCTGGGCGAGGAGCTGAGGCCACCTGCCGCGGAGCCGCCCCCGGGGCCCGGGCGGTGCTCGGCGCAGGACCTCGCCGGCGCGCGCCCAGGGCAGGAGGCGGCTCCTCCAGCCGCCCAGCCAGGGAGCGGAGCGGGCTCTCCGGGGGGACAGGAGCAGCAGCGCCTGGCGCCCCGCGGCCGCCTCCCCCAGGCTGGCACCGTGGGGCAGGGAGCGGAGCCGTCTCCTGCCCCGGCTTGGGCCGCCGGCGGCCAGGGGCACCCCCCGGAGCGCTGCGCCCCGGGCCCGGAGCTGCGCCGGGCCGCCCTGCCCGCTCTCCCCGGGGTGCCCGGCCCCCGCGCTCCCGCCGCGCTCCAGCAGCAGCAGCGGACCCGGGAGTGGGTGGAGCGGAGCCGGGGACCGGGGCAGGCGGGCCGGGGCAGCGGGGCAGCTCCTCGCCCGGCCGGCGGGACCTGCCCGGCCCCGCCCCGGCTGCTCCCCGGGGATGGCGGGAGCTGCCCCCCGCCCATCTTCCGGAGCATCCGCTGCCAGCTGGCGCTGCAGGACCTGGAGGCTTTCGTGGAGCAGGCGAGCCCCGGCAGCGAGGGGAGCGACTCTCCGCAGGAGGCGGGGGACAGGGGGGCCAGCCCTGCTGGGGGAGCAGGCCACGGGCCCAGGGACCCAAGGGCGCTAGACTCCCGCTGCCAGCAGCTCAGGAATGGGGCCCCCAGCGACCACTGCCCCCGCAGCAAGCGCAGAGCCAACGGGCAGGGGGGGAAGGTGAATGGCCCCCCGCCCTGCACCCGCCACTCCTTCAGGAGCAAGAGCGCCCGGGGGAGCAGCAGGGCATCCTCCTCCTCTGATGAGCTGAGGGACCAGGACCAGGGGAGGCGAGGCCGGCGCTCCCGGAGATCAAGGAAGATGGCCAAGGGGGCAATATTGGCTTCCCCAGGGGTGGACACTCCCATCACTTTCCAGTACTTGGGCCCTGTGCCAAGACAGACTTATGTGCCCGCAGAGAAGGTGCTGCCTGCCCCCCACCGACCTCCGGACGCCAGGCCCTCCTCTGTGCCGCTCGACCCCAGGGACCACAACTGGATCGTCCTGGTGGCTGCTGGCTCCTGGGTGCAGGTCCGGGCACTCTTTCTGGAAGAGCCCCAGCTTGCTTTGCAGCGGGACTTTATCTCGGGCTACACCGCGCTCCACTGGATCGCCAAACATGGAGCCAACCAAGTGCTCCAGGACTTGGTCAGTGGGGCTGAGGAAGCGGGGACCCCCGTGGATGTGAATGTGAAATCCAGCTGTGGCTACACCCCATTGCACCTAGCGGCCATCCATGGACACCAGAGCATCATGAAGCTGCTGGTCCAGAAGCTGAACTCCAAGGTCCATGTGCGGGACAGCAGCGGAAAGAGGCCTTGGCAATACCTGAGCAGCTCAACCTCTGGAGAAGTGTGGCAGCTGCTGGGGGCCCCCAAGGGCAAGACCATCTTCCCTACCCAGCCCTTAGTCAGACACTCCTCGCCTCCCAGAGAGGCCAAGAGTCAGGAGGTGGCCAGGAGCATCAGCAGGAAAACCTCCCTTGCAGCCTGCCTGAAACCAAAGCACAAGAAATGGAAAATGGCCACCAAGTACCCTGCCCTGAGGGAGCAGGAGGAATATAGTGACTGACCATGCAGCAGAGCCAGCCCAAGGTGAGGCGCATGTGTCCAGGCCTTGGGTATTTGCTGCAGAGCCCTTCTAGGCAGGCTGGTTTGCACAATGCAGGGTCAGTCTAGAGATGGAGGACAGGGGCACTTTCTGGTTAACTAACTCTTACACTTGAACTACTGCTGGATCCTCTTCTGGCCTGTTTTCACTAGAAAAATCCATCTAGAAGCCTTCTGTCCAGTGAGCTAATGCTGTGACAACTCCCTGCCGTAGGAGACCAACAACTTTGGGAGGCAGCTGGGGGCACTCGCTCCCTGAAGCTTAGCCATGAAGCGCAATTGAGCTACTTGAGATCTCAGACTACTACTTCCCCCTTCCCATGGCCCCTAGTTCAGGCAGTTAGTCCCTGAGGCAGTTCTTTAGATGCTGGAAAGGTGTGGTGGTGAAAGATATGCAAGAGAATAAGTAGTGATCACAGGAAGAAAAGATTTGAGAAACCCTCAATCATCCCTATCTGACCTGGTCTCCAGATTGAAACCAAGAGCAGAGAGGGAGCCAAAACTCCCCTTCAGGTACTTCTTGCTGTGCAGGGAGGCACAGATCATCACCAAAACAATAACAGAAATATTCACGTGTCCTGGGGGGGGGGGGTGATAAAGCTGTTAAATTGGAACAGCATGTGCACTATGCTAGTTGGCAGCTAAGATGAATTATTTGCCTGTAGAAGGGTGTGTGAGGAGAGAATGGAGACTCTTCCCTTGGGAATGTTAATGAGAGATGAGGAATCACCGGCACAGATCTCCTCCTAGAGACCCAACCTTTTAAAGCTGCTTTGATGAACATCCAAGCCTTGTTGTTTCAGTGTAGATCAAAAGAGTGACTGAAAAAGGCACTGTCACAAAGATGAGAAATGTGGCTAATCTGTTTAAAAAACAATGTTTTTAAATTAACAAGGTTCATAAAGCTTTTTTTTTTTTTTAATAATGTTGATTCATTAGTCATTCATAATTCTGCCAGTTCGTGTTAAAACATTCCCTGGAAAGAAAATGACCATCACATCAGGGTGTCTGATCTTATTTCTTTCATCCACAGCTGAGGAATCTTTGAGGGCTTTCACCTCTTCCTAACACAACACCCACAAGCAGCAATTGTGCTCCTGGGTGCTAGGCTACTTGTCCAATGCCAGCTTTGTTAGTTCTGTTGCATTTATGCTACCTGCCTGTCTTTCACATTTGCACGGGCAATTATTCCTAAATGCAACTGGCTGGTTTTTGATAGTTTTGAAAATGAGAAGAATTCTCCATTTGAATATTCTATGCAACAAGTTGTGTTCCCCGCCACAGGAAGTGTGTAAAACATGCACCATAGTTAAACCTGAAAAAAGACTGTTAATCCTAGTTATGGGTTTGTATGGATGCTATTTGTTTAGCAGTTGCACTTCCTTCATGGTGGGTAATGAAAACAGACCAGCTCATTTCTGTTTTAGATTCTCTGACCGGCACAATACTCTAAAGTCTTGGGTTGCATGCGCTGCTGGTGGGCTCTTGCTGTTGACATGCGCTGGGTTGTTTTTTATTTTTACTTTTTCTTCAGTTTAAAGGCGATATTTCCTGGGTCTTAAGCTTTGGACTAATATTTTACAAAACATAAATGGGGGGGGGGGGTTTAGACACTGGCCCTTTAACCTCGATGGATTTTAATATTTTGATCAAGGGCTTAACTCACTTTTAAAGCCTGAGGTTAAAGAGCGCGTGGAGAGCACCCCGTAGTTCCCAGTGGCCTTTTGTCTGTGAAGTCTCTGGGCGGGGTGGAGGGAAGAGCAGACACTCTAGGGTGTGACATTCATTCCAGAACTGGTTCATGCCAAGCCGCTCCACCCCCACCTTCTTTACAGTGTTCAGCACCACGGGGTGTGCTAACAGTCTGGTGCTGTGCCTTCCTGCTCACTGCAGCGGTGACACTCACCCTGGCACATCAGGATGCTGGGTGAAGCAGGCAGGAAGGGGATCTTGTACCTATGCTACATATGGTAGGGGGGGGCCCCTCAACCAGTCCCCTGAAGGTGGAAGGCCACAATGGCAGCAGATGAGGGTCACCGCCGCAGCAGGGCTACAGTCGGGGACTGACATTTTATGCAGATTTTTCTATCACATAGGTTTAGTAGGGCCATGACAGCCTTGATCACTTACCCACTTATTCCCTGACAAATACCCCTGCAGTCAGTACAGAGCCAGGGCCTGATTCCCCTGCCCCAGTCCCTCCATATGAGTGACTCCCACTTCCTGCGCGTGAAGAATTGGTCCTTGTAGCATTCACTCCCAGGGGCCTTGCTTTATCCTCGCTGTCCCTATTGGGGGGTAGATGAGTGGGGCACAGCTACAGCCCAGAGGACAAGGGCCGTAGGGGTCGATAAGGGCAGCAGTGAGGTCAGCCATCCATAGTGATGGTTTGGCTCCCCCTAGAAGCCCTGGCCCTTCTACGCAGCTGTTCTGAGGCTGCCAGGATGTGTTCAGAGTGAGGTTCATGCTCCCAGCCCACTCTGGTGGGCAAACCATGCTCATGTGTTGCAAGCAGCAGCCATAACTGCTACATCAGTCACCGGCAGAGGAAAGGCTAGAAACCTTACAAAAAATATCCAAACCCATGGGCTTCCATCACCTAAGCTCAAGGATCTCTCTCCTGGCTGAATACCAGCTACCACCGGCTGATATCACACAGACCCTGATCCTACAAACATGTGCTTAACTTTACTACCATCACTAATCCCGCCCTAGTAGTAAAACCAAGCATTTCCCATAACCTATGCCCTATACCCGGTCAGTGTGTAACTTCCGGAGCTCTATGAGCGTGAATGCACAAAACGTCTGACTTGACTTTACCTGTTGCATGGATTTTTCAATAGGACAAGGCATGATCTGCCCTGTATTTGCAACCCGAAGGCTGCAGCATTGTAGTAGAGCATTAGTACCAGAAAATGAAATTGGCTAGAAGCGGACTATACTGAAAGTGACACTGCGGAGTCTGTTTTCATTATCCAAGCTGAGTGAATGGCACAAAGTTAAACCAAGAGAGCATAAATAGCAAAGAGCAACTTAGCTTTTTAAAATATTTTTTCATTTTTAATAAACCAAGATGTTATCCATAACCAGGGAAGGAACTTTTAAACTGGCTTCTGGAAGTTCAGTCTAGGTAAAGGGAACAGATAGCCCTCCTCGGGGGAGGGATAGCTCAGTGGTTTGAGCATTGGCCTGCTAAACCCAGGGTTGTGAGTTCAATCCCTGAGAGGGCCATTTAGGGATTAGGGGCAAAAATTGGGGATTGGTCCTGCTTTGAGCAGGGGATTGGACTAGATGACCTCCTAAGGTCCCTTCCAACCCTGATATTCTATGAACGGGCCCAGCAAGAATCAATTACAATTGATAAAAGTCAACAGAGAAGAATCATATTAATAAAACTTCACCTATTAATTCCCTTAAGAAAGTCTCACACAGCAACTAAAAACAAGTATAGTTGAACCCTGAGATGAAATTCCAAGAAGCATCCTCCAGCAAGAATGGCTGTATAGTTCTGCCTTGTTAGCCTTTGCTTGATTATGTTTATATTTCTATGTACATAAGGGTGAGATTTTTCAAGCAATTGGAGGCAATTAGGTGTCCAATTCAAGGGAGTTGGGCACCAGACACCCATGGGTGTTTTTGCAAATCTCAGCTTATATTGATGTTCACATGCAAAACAGCAGCATTTGAGTAAACGCTGAAATCCCTTCCTTCCTGTTCTCAGCCCTTTGCAGCAACTCATTGTATCAGGCATGTGCCCTGTTCTGAGTCCCTGCCAACATCAGGCGTAGGATAGGGCCCTGCATCAGCTGCAGGAACTCTACTGCTAGGCCAAGACCTTGTTTGAACTTGAAATACTTAAAAGACAAGTTTTGATGGACCTAGGGTGACCAGACAGCAAGTGTGAAAAATCGGGACGGGGGTGGGGTGGGGTAATAGGAGCCTATATAAGAAAAAGACCCAAAAATCGGGACTGTCCCTATAAAATCGGGACATCTGGTCACCCTAGATGGACCTCTCCTCTATTAGCTTATCTAGTTCTCTTTTGAACCCAGTGGGACTTTTGGCCTTCACAACATCCCCTGGCTTCACAACATCCCACATGTTCATTGTACAAAGCACTTTTCCCACACAATGCACAATTAACCTGTGGCACTCAGGGCCACAGGCTGAGGTGATGGCCAGAAGTATAACTGGGTTCAAAAAACAACTAGGTCATTTCATGGAGAACAGATCCGTCAATGGCTATTAGCCAACACGGTCAGGGATGTAACCCCACACTTGGGGTGTACCTAAACCTTTGACTGCCAGAAGAGGAAGATGGGGTGGATCCATCCAACTGCCCTGTTCTGTACACTCCCCCTGAAGCTCTGGTACTGGCCATTGTCGGAGACCGGCTACTCTAGATGGGCCATTGATCTGAGCCAGTATGGCCGTTCTGATGTTCTTAAGTGTCTGAGAAAGTGATTGTAGAATGGGAATGCTGACAGAACCTTCACTCAAATGGGGCCAGCAGATGGATCTCATTGATCTTTTACTATAGGCTTGCTTATGAGCCCAATGGCTGCTGCCTTAATAATACCTAGCTCTTGTGACACTTTTTTTAAGGCATTCAGTCATTTCATATCGGCACAGACATTCACTTCACCCACAAAGTCTGAGTAGTCAGGCTTTCTGTAGGCAAAGTCTACAGGAGTGAAGAGGGTGAAATCCATCCTTCAACCCAGAATGGGGTCACAGGACAGTTCTCCTCCTTGCCCCACTCCCCCTGAGCTAGCAATCCAGCCTATGGTCTGGAGTAGCTGCTACAACTGCAGCACCTTTCCTCTCTGGGAACTAGGGTCAGCAAATCTGTGGATCCGAGAGCATCCCCCACAATATGTAGAGTGTGGAGATTCCCCAGAGCCCCCATGTTCTCACGGGGTGCAAATGGGAGGCTTCTGGGGTGCATTTCACACACAAAGAATTACATGGATTTTGCAATGAAAGGGAAAAATCCTGACTGTTGAAGTCAATGGGAGATTTGCCATTGACATTAGTGGAGCCAGGATTTCACCCACCAGATCTAGGGTCTATGGCAACAGATTTGACCACTGCAGCTTGGTGCTGCCACCAGCACAGTCTGAGAAGCAAGTGCCAAAATATCTCCCCTTCAGGCTGTTCAAAATGCTGCTTTCTCTTTGGCAAGAACCTGTGATGAAGGTCAAGCCAGAGAGATCCCAGCTCGTTTTCCAGAGCCAGAGAGCATACGAGGCGGGTCCAGTTAAACTTGCTGCCCCTTTATGGATAAAACTGAGCAAACTTCCCATGAAGCCATTGAGACACATGAACATGGAACCCCGACATACAGTCGCTTTTCAGGTTAGAACGACGCTAGCAAGAGATGTATGAAAACAGCCTAGACAAGTCAGGGCCTTTTGGCTTTGCCAGAGTCCATGTAAATGGTAAGCAGCTCTCTAAGTCCTAAGTGTACACTGAATCAAAGGACTCCAAGCTAGTAACGTACTGTCTTGTCACAGCTCTCTTTTTATGAGCTGGGGCCAATGATTGGGGACTACCTCAGAGGTGGTGAGCTGTCAAACACCCTGAAAGGTTTTAGTGCAATTGGAAAATGGTTCCTGTGCAAAGAAAGACAGTGAAACCCTCCCAATTCCCCTCTCGTGACGAGGAGATTCTTTGCCTATTTGCACATTTGGCAAAGCAGAGAGTAAGGGAACAAGTGCAATGTGACGATCTGAATAAATCAAGGAAACTGCCTCACAAAATGTACTTTCTTCTTTGACTTTGACAAGTGCTGTTTGGTTTAAATGATTTATGCCGGTACTTGGTGGTGCACTAGTGAAGGTATTGCCTGTTTTGAATGAGCAGTGGTTTCTTAAGCACGGGAAGCCTCATTGCAGCTCTCTAGGAGATGGTGTTAAAATAATAGGTTGAGATGACGGGGCTGTGGTGAAAGTAACGAGGGGGGCAGATTAGCAATGTGAGTATCAGCAAGGCTCCGTTGTACAAATAACAGGGCAGCCACCCGTGGCACCAAGTCTCAGAGCCCGGGTCAGGTGACTCAGGCTTGCAGGGCTAAAAACAGCAACACAGACGGGCTGGCTCTGAGCCCTCTCTCCCTCGAGGGGGTCTCAGAGCCCAGGCGCCAGCCTGAGCCCTGTGAGTCCGAGTCAGCTGACCCAGGCAGTGTAGACATACCCTAGTGGGCTAGATTGAGGCTAGCCTTGCTGAGTGGGATTTGCAAGAATGCCTAAGTGACTTAGAAGCACAAATCCCACTGAAAATCTATGGGATTTGTGCTCCTACATCACTCAGGTCCAGATCCTCTGAGGTACTTGCATGCCTAACTCACTGAGGATCTGGGCTCTAGGGACTTTAGAAAAGCTCGTCCTCTACGGCCACACAGGGTAAGGAGAGAGAGTAAACCTCCTTCCCCACAACCTTGCATGGGCCCTGTATTGCCAGCCAGAAGTGCAGCCCCTGAACATGGGCGGGTGGCGGGCGGGGGGAGCACAGGGGCTGCTATCAAGTTGCTTCTCCACTCCTCCGAGCAGCTTGTCAAAAAGGGGGTGGATAGCAGGCAGAGCCAGGGTCACCCCTCACACACACCAGCGGGTGGAGCTGGCTGGCCGTATGCTGTACCCTTTAAAGCGACAGAACAAGTTTACACAGTACAGCGTGGGAGCCCCAGGAGGGATCAATAACTAGAACTGCTTGAAAAATAGGAAAACAAGTTTGCAAAAAAGTTTAAGTGGTTTCCGTTGGGCTGGGTTTGAAGCAGCTCCACCTTTCATGGTATTTCTCAAGGTGGAGGTCAGAGTTTCTTGTTGATCAAAATACACGTTTTCTTACCAGGCTTTTAGTAAGCAGAAAAATCTCAATTTTTTTTTTAAAGTTCTATAAAATTAAAAACATTATGGAACATTTGGGGGAGGGAGGGAGAAGCAGAATATGTCGACGACGGTGATTTTTCATGAGAAGTTTCGCTTTTGAGAATAGACCATTCTGGAACAAAGAAACTTCTGCTGTGAAAAATTTCAACCAGGTTTATAAATAACCAACTTGGGCGAAGGGTGAGGTGAGATCTGGGATGTGAGCTGGGGCAGCTCGAAGACACTGCAAGTGGATGCAGGAGATGGGAGTTTGCAGGTGATAGGACAATGAGGGAGGTACATTGCTGAGTACAGGAAAGCAGCTGTGAAACCGAAAAGAAAAAAGTTGTTCTATTATTATTATTTTAAAAGAGGAAACTGCAGGGAAGGGCAGGAAAGAAGGTGAAAATGAGCAAGCCTTTCCCCTAATATGACTGCAATTAAAACCTTTTAAGTCACTAAAGCACAGCTGAAAAATGATACAATTTCATGCACAAATCCAGTGTTTTCCTTGGCCATCTGTCAGTATTAGCAGACACAGGTTGACATCACTTGTGCTACAGACTAGTCCAGTACACAAAGTGCTTCTGACATTGGATTTGGTGCCAAGGTCTCGCTATGGCTATTGACCACAGTGAAGAGAGCACTTCCTGATGCCATGATGTGTGTGTATTTACTACACCTAAATATACAGTCCCGATGAGAAAACCTCCAGGGGCCGGGCCTCAGAAGGTGTGAATTGTCATAGCACCATTGAAGTCCGTGGGCCTGTGACTATTTATGCCATCTGAGGACCTGGCAAGCAGTTCTTGGGCACCAAACATGGCAAATACATCCTCTAGTAGCTGACTGTCACTGGGGGCATGGAAGTCAATGGAGCTGCTCATGTGGATATGGGTAAGTACTGTACGTATGTTTGCAGGATCAGGCCCTTAGATCAGATGATCAGGATTTCAAACAAGTAATTTTCAGTAGCGTTGATCATTCTCTCCGCCTTCATGGAAATATCCACCTGAGAGGATCTTGTGGATAGAAAACCCGCCTTCGGGGAATCCTCTGTGGGAAATGAGGCCTTGTGGCCGTGGAGAGAAATTCCAAGACTCCAGCTGGTAGGAGCAGCTGCAGAAGCAGCTAAAGCAGGAACCTTCAGACATTCAGAGAACTTTCTACAGTTTTGACAGAACTCTCTCTGCCCTGTGCTGATTGGCTACTTGCTCCAACCCTCTCTCTCTTTCACAGTCTTTTTACCTCATGTTCACTCGACACCTGCCCTGTCCCCCTCACCGCTTCAATGGCCCCTCTGTCTTCCCCTTGCTTTCCTTTTAGCTGATCTCCTCCTAACTGAAACCTACCCCCAAAAAATCAATACCATTGTGTGGAACTAACAGGACAGTGTCTGCTATCCCATAGTTCACTCTGCCTGTGTGCTCTACCCCTTCTCCCACCCTGTGTCTGTCTTGTCTATTTAGATTGCAAGTTCTTCAGGGCCATCTACTATTGTGTGTAGAGCGCCTTGCACGACAAGGCTCCATTCTTGGCCAGTCCGTAGGCACTACTGTAATAAACACGGAGTACTAATAATAAAAGTAGAAGACGGAGAGGCTCCCTCAAGAAGGTAATACTGGCCAGCTGATCTGGCCTCCTGTCATGGACCTTGGAGGCCAGTGCTCTGTTAAAGAAATGAGGGTTAGGTAATCAAGGGTGCATAGCACTTTAAAGGAGAATTACAAGTGGATGGGATAAAGAGATTCCGATTTCAAATCTCCCCCAGGCCGCAGATATTCTATAGATTGCACTAGTCATGCAAAAAAAAAAAAAAATCCATACTTGGCAAACAGAGTTTTGTCTTACTCACGTTTGTGTGGCTGTACCATCAGAAATGGCAACGGATAACAACATGGGGCAGGTTTGGGCTGAGTAAGATTTTTCTGTGAAATGCTTTTTATCATCTTGTCTTTTAACGTGATGTTATTCCTTTATCAGGTGCATTGTGTGCACTCAGTAGCAGCAGTTAAATGAAAATCATGCTCTTTAAAATGGCCTCTTGCAGTTTTTACCTGGAAAGGGCATAAAAAACCAAAAGTCCCAGGCCGCAGACAGGTAAACACCTAATTCAGTAGGACCGGTTTGCATTACCTTCCAATGGGGTCACAGTTACTGGTCAAAATCCACACTAAGTCAAAGTAGCTGCCAATCAACACCAGACTCCCTCACAGAATTGTTTATTGGGGTTTTGTGGCCAATCTCATCTTTCAGTTCTCTTAGCATCACACTCCATAGCTCTGCAGAACAGAATGGCAAGTCTGACAGAGCAAGATATTTTACAGTGTCTTACACGGTGCAGAATCTTACTTATACAGAAAAGGAGACTGATGAATAAGCAACGGGGATCCCATTATAACCAATTATGGATCACAAGGAAACAAGTGACCTGTCTATATTGCATAGCAATAAAATTCCCATGCAGCACAGAGGAGATGTTATCACAGCTTGGCCAAAGTCCTCAGAGCAGTTAGCAAGAGTGCGCAAGTACGCGGGCTTGTACAGGGAACTGGGAGAATGGCTTAGTTCTTGTTTACATTTACAGAAAGGGAAGAGAAAACCCTTCTAAAGAGGGAGGATGAAGGGGAAATGTGGACCCTGTTATTGTCAGACTAGATGATCTAATGAATAGAACTGTATTCACTCCACTAACTAGCACTTCGCAGGAATGGATGCCATATCTACAGACCATGATGGGGTCGAAAATTGAATGATTTCTCCCCTGCCCCCCCCACATTTACAGACAGGTGTGCTTCTACCCATGAAACTGCCTAGTTCCAGAGGACTGAAATCAGTCATGGATCGGGTCGATGAGTTTCAGTGTACTCTCCCTTTGACACCAGAGGCCAATAGATACTGCGGTTATTATTCCTCCCTCCCGCACAGCCCTGAAAGCACAGCGATGATGGCAATTCATTTCCTGGCCTAAGGGCAAGGTCTCCTCTCAGATCTGCCTGGTGGCCCTTGCCTCTGCTTTTCTCTTCTCCTTGCTTGCCCGGGCGTCTGCACAGTGAGGAGAAGCAGGCCGTCGGCACTGAGATCCGCTGTGTGGATCTGAGTTTTAAGGTGCAAATGATTTACTGGCAGCGCTTCCAGGCCCCAGCCAAGGTGAAAGCCTGTACTGTGGGGAGCTCACCACCAGAGCACCCCGTCCCAAACTAGGGCCCCTAGTTGGCTGCTCTGGTTTTGCAGTAGCCTGCAGCTTTTATGGTCCAGCCCTCAGCCAGGTCATCTTTCAACTTCAGTCCCCTCCCAGGGTAATAAAAGTCCAAACCAACCTCCAAACAAATGGTTCTTCCGCTCTGGTTGGCCTACTCGCCAGTTTGGGCTCCATTCTTAGCAGCCATTTTAGCCACTTCTGGGCTACTTTGGAGGCTTTCCCTACTCTGTCAGCTGAGCACGGCCTCTCAGGGCTTAGACCCTTTTTCCTAGCAGGTTTCCTACTGCCTTGACTCTGGCAGCTTCCCCATGAGCCTTCCCTGCTTTTTACAGCCCCCTAC
This sequence comes from Macrochelys suwanniensis, assembly GCA_033296515.1. Lineage (NCBI taxonomy): Eukaryota > Metazoa > Chordata > Testudines > Chelydridae > Macrochelys > Macrochelys suwanniensis. The sequence continues at coordinate 19,135,855 of CM065779.1, read as the reverse complement.
CTCAGGGCCTTCTACAGGAGCCTGACTTGATTCCTGTAGTCTCCTCTCCCCTGCCTCTATTTTTATGAGGCCCAGATGTTCATTAGGCTAGCCCCTGACACCATTAGTCCTGCTCCCTCATGCTGGGAGGCAGCAAATTATGACACCCGTTTCCCCTTAAAGGGGCCTGCCACTTTGACAGATTGGGCCAAAATCTGTCAAAAGAAATATGATGAGGTTCAACAAGGACAAGTGCAGAGTCCTGCACTTAGGACGGAAGAATCCCATGCACTGCTATAGACTAGGGACCGAATGGCTGGGCAGCGGTTCTGCAGAAAAGGACCTAGGGGTTACAGTAGACGAAAAGCTGAATATGAGTCAACAGTGTGCCCTTGTTGCCAAGAAGGCTAATGGCATTTTGGGCTGTATAAGTAGGGGCATTGCCAGCAGATCGAGGGACGTGATTATTCCCCTCTATTCGGCACTGGTGAGGCCTCATTTGGAGTACTGTGCCCAGTTTTGGGCCCCACACTACAAGAAAGACGTGGATAAATTGGAAAGAGTCCAGCGGAGGGCAACAAAAATGATTAGGGGGCTGGAGCACATGACTTATGAGGAGAGGCTGAGGGAACTGGGATTGTTTAGCCTGCAGAAGAGAAGAATGAGGGGGGATTTGATAGCTGCTTTCAACTACCTGAAAGGGGGTTCCAAAGAGGATGGATCTAGACTGTTTTCAGTGGTAGAAGATGACAGAACAAGGAGTAATGGTCTCAAGTTGCAGAGGGGGAGGTTTAGGTTGGATATTAGGAAAAACATTTTCACTAGTAGGGTGGTGAAGCACTGGAATGGGTTACCTAGGGAGGTGGTGGAATCTCCTTCCTTAGAGGTTTTTAAGGTCAGGCTTGACAAAGCCCTGGCTGGGACGATTTAGTTGGGGTTGGTCCTGCTTTGAGCAGGGGGTTGGACTAGATGACCTCCTGAGGTCCCTTCCAACCCTGAGATTCTATGATTCTATGACAGAGCCCCACTTGGGTAGGCCCATATAGTGTATTGAAAGATAGGCTCTGCCTTGAAGAGTTGACCGTTTGAATAGCCGAGGCAGCCAAAGGCTGAGGAGAGAAATGAAAAGGTCCCTCAGCAGGGCAGCGGCAGAGTCAGGAATATGGTCCTGGTCTCCTGCTGCCCAGTCCAGTGCCCAGAACACACTGTCCTCTCCAGAGTCTCAACCCCAGTGCAAGGACTGAGTGAGTGAGGTTTGCACAGGGTTTGTTCAAGCTGTCGGATGGGGGAGAGGAAATAACCCCTCACCTCCCTTAAAAGCCTCCCCCAAAGCACCATCAGAGAGCTATTCCTCAGCCAATTCCACAGCCTGCACTGTTGGGGCCCCTCTGGCTACACTATTACCCCACTGCCTGGTTCGTCCCACAGAAACCTTCCGCATTGCTGCAGAGAGCTCCAGGAGGCCACCCTCCCTGGACCACAGGAGAGGCAGAGGCCCGGGTGGCTTTTTGCCCACCCCAGGCCATAGAACTTCTTTTTCAATGCACTCCGGATCCTGTGCTGAAGGGCTGGGGGCAGGTTTCCGCCCCAGCTAGATCACTGGGGGAGGCGTTAACTATAGCAGCACCCTCTAAAGGCTACTATCCCAGACTCTTTTGGCTCAGTCCCAGAGCCTTGACCACCCGCTCATCTTCCCTCTGTGTAATGATTGGGGTTATTTATTATTTGCATTCTGGAAGTGCCCACGACGCGCTAGGTGCCATCTTCACGCACCCTGATGAGGACCCTGGGGGTTAGACTAGATGACCTCCTGAGGTCCCTTCCAACCCTGAGATTCTATGACCCTGTTCCTGCCCCGAAGCTCTCGCTGCTCAGTGTAAGCCAATCACTCGTACGGAAAGGGGGAAGCAACGGGGCTTCGTCTCTGCAGCAGGAGGCGCACACACACACACACACACACACACACACACACACACTTACTTTTTGATGTACAGCGAGTCAGTGTGCCCTAAAGACTCATCTCACTAAGCCTCTCCCAAACCCTGAGGCTGGCCCCGGCATGGCGACGTGATTATGGCGGGCAGGGATCAGCTACGTCTGGGGGAGTGGGAAAAATTGGTGCCCAGCCTCATCCCAAAATGCTAATGCATGGCTGTCCCTCTGATGCACCTCAGCTTTGGTGAGGTGGTGAGACGGGGGGCAGGGCTGGGGGGGCCCACTCTGGGTAGTGAAGCAGCACATAGGCAGCCACGCAAGGCCACTTACGAGCCAGCCATATCTGTGCCCTGGCTTTTGGGGAAACACGAGGAGGTTCTTCAGATACTTTCCCCTTGTTGGGGGGACAGCAACTGGGCAGAGAGGAGGTGGAGAGAAGCAGGGAGCAGAAAAGACATAGTGCCACCCCACTAGACGTTGGCAAATGGAGCTGATCGAGGGCCTGGGGAGGGTGTGTTACAACCCTGACAGGTGTAGCCAATTACTTCCAGTACTAACCCCACCCTGCTGCCCCGTGCAACCCGGGAGCCATGGAAGACACCGTGAGTCTAAGGCACAATGCCTCCCGGTGGGGCAGTGCCCCTCTGCATCCCTCTTTCCTCGGCTCTGCTCTAGAAAAACAACCTTGCCCTTAGCGTCTGTAGAACAGGCAGAAGACATACAGCCATTAAACCGCGCACGGGCGCTCTTACAATCTGCCTGCTGATGCTGGACACGGGAAGAGGAGGAGGTTTGCTCCAGCTCGAACCACAGCAGATAAAATCCCCGAATAACTCAAATGTACAGGAGATAAAATTCTTCCCCTCCCGACTGTTAGCTGGGGCCTTGCAGTAAAATGGTCTGTCAGCTGGATTCGCAGCTACGCTTATGAGTCATAATGTTAGTGACAAGGAAGGTAAAGTCTGAGTCTTGCTTTAGCATATTTCTCACCGGAGGTGCTAGTGCTGCAAGCCTGTTCTCTTGTATTTGTTCTTAGAGTCGGAGTCTTGCTTGAGAAGCTGCTATAGTGTATAAGCATGGGTAGAGGCAGCAGTGACTATAAATTCACTAGGCAGAATCGTTCACCACAAATACAAGAAGCTGATGACAACAACAAAAGCTTTCCATATACGGTTTCCTTTGGGTCTGGAGGAAATGAAGGACATCCTATCCCAATTTCATAACATATACTAGGCACACGTCAGAACACATCCTTTTCCAGGAAAATGAGCAAATGGGTGAAACTGGGTGAAACTGTAGCTCCTTGAGAAGATGTGGTTTGATAGGTATGAAAACAATGAAATGCTCTTCACAAGAAAGACTCCAGGGCAACTCCCAAACTACAAAGCAGCTTTAATAAATACCTTCCAGAAAGAAGACAACAACTGAAGTAGCCTTGCAGTAGTTATCTAGCTTGTTTACTTCTCATATGCAATATAGACAGACAGATACATCCATTGGAAGATATAAGTATCTGTTGTATAGAATATTCATTGGAAATACAATCCTTTTTCAGTTCATGAATCATTTGCAAACTCATCCTGATTTTTTTTTAGTGCATTATTTGTAAATATTGGCTGGATGGGTTGCGCAAACAACTCTGAGCCCAGGTATGTTTGCAAATTAATGGGTAGTAGTGGATTTCTGGGACCTTGCAGGTCAGCTTTCCCAGTGGAGGAGAAATTAGTGAGACAGAGTCTGGCTATATTGTAAGTTTAACTTGTTTCATTTACACTATATAAACCAGGCCTGGAACAGAGCTGGTCACAAACAGCATGCAAGCCAATCCCTACTTCCAGGACTCACAGCCCAGCACCTGTGGCAGCTCCCAAGGAGCAACTCTGCCTCCACAGCTGACCCTAATCAGAGTCCAGGTCACAAAACAAAGTCATTTGTTGCTTGCCACAGCTCCCTGAACCCAGAATCTTATATCACACACTACATTAACAACACAGCGGGTCTTCCCAAGACTGAACCACATTGAGAAAAAGACATTGGGGACTATGTTTAGCAGTGCCACCTGGTGACATCAGCCTGAACACTATTCATTATGATTTATTTACTTACTTGTTATTCATGATGATTGGTCACTGACGCCACATCATTTCTGCTCCCTGGGAAAAGAAAAGAAACACATGCTTTCTAAATTTTACCAGCTTTCCAAAAATATTTTGAAAAAAAAATTCTGTTTCAAACCCTGTAAATAGAAATCCCCTTTAATGTTGATATATTTATGTGTGTGCGCGCAGGTGTGGGACATAGTTTTTCTACTTTTTGGACTCACTCTGTACGTGACCACTTGTTGGGCAAGGGGCTGAGAACCCATGCCAGAGGTTTCTACCAGACTAACCCCGCCTCCATGTTTCCATCCTCTCTGTTCCATTACATTGTCACACAACGTAACAACACTAAAGAAGTATGAACTGCTCTGGATAAACCGTGAACAACCTGCAAACATTAGCCAACGACGCTAACCATTTTTTTTGAGCTTTGAAAAATATTGGTTAATGTTTTCCTCTCCCATTTTCATTTTTTTTCCATCTCGTGGTGCTTTTCGGTTCTATCCAGCAAGGAAGATGCTGCGGGGAAGGGTGCTTTCAGGCTATTTCTGGCCCATCCAAAACTGAGAAGCACTAGTAAGCTCATGAGCAAACCTGTCCTTGTGAGATTTCCAGCCTAATTTTGCAGACACAAGGGGATCAGATGAAGCATTGTCAAACTGGGTGCTTATTCCAACTGACCCTGCAAACCTTTGGGGTTCCCCCATCACTAATTGGCATGCCCGGTAAGAGTTAGAAAGGGACGCAACACTGCTCAAGGAGTGTGTGTGCGCATTGGCATGCATGATTGACATGCTGGTATGTGGTGTAGGCAGATTCCGTTGTGTCTTTCTACGCTACCCTCTCCTGGGACTCAGGTTCGTTGACGCTATTTTAACCTATTCCCCAACGATCCAAGAAACTGGGTTTACTAATCCAGGCACAGCTATTGGGCTTGATTTACCACTGCAGTGGCCCTCAAAAGTGTTGGCACATTCTTAAGGTCACACGGTTTGTGCCAGGCCAAGGTAGGTAGGCCTGGTACAGGGGCACTGCTCAGCTGTGGGGTGGGGAGTGGGGAATCATCTCCATAGGTTGCTCTGTGCTCGTTACTGGCATCCACCAAAGGGCCACTGGTTTTGTCCCATTCTTCACTGTGCTCAGCCTTATCCCAGCCCCAAAATCCTGCTGTACAGAAACACCAAGGTACCTCACACAGTTGGACTCTGCAGTGCATAGGAGATGCAGCTCACCCATCCACGATCCCCATATGCTTCCCTGCATCTCCACATGGGACAAACTAACCTAGCACCGCATTTTAAAAAGGAAAGGTGGGACAACTGTACCTGCAAAGCAGATACCTGGGCTGGCTCTTTCTAGCTGCTTCTGCCCCAGGCCCGATAGGGGGTGTTTCCGTGTCATTTATCCATGCTGCCAGGAGCTGTTGGTAGGGAAACCATTATATATCAGGGCAGAAAAGCAGGACAAGCCACAGTATTTGCACAGGACGGATCTATGCTGCGGTGGCAAACTACCAGCAGAATTCAGTGCCAGGTGACGTGGGGGAGGAACAAACCAGGAAACAGACCTGTGAAAAGGGGCAGAATACCTTGAAAGAAGCTGGAGCCCAGGTAAGTGCAACAGCCTGAAAGCAAAGAAGCCTTTGGCTGAGCGGGCAGAAGCAGGGCCGTATTCCCAAGGGTGGGTGAAATGCAGCATGAGACTGGCTGCACTGCCTCCAGGGCCCTCCGCCACTGCAGAGGAGAAGTAACGTAAACGAAAAATGAACTCCCAGTCCTAGCAATATCAGCCACCCACTCGCCCCTGTTCCTCGGCCTCCTTCCACTGCTGCTCTCTGACAACCCAGTGTCGCTCCTCACCCGAGTTCTCACGCATCAATTTCGCATCGGATAGCCGTTAGCTGCTGCCGGGCGGTAAGTGGGAATGTCTGTGCGGCAGTGACATTGGGCCGGAGAAATGAGGGCCCAGCATTGGCAGTTTGAGTGAGACAGGCAGTTGTGTCTGGACCAGTTCTGCAGATGCGACAAGGCTCTGAAAAAGGGAAGCCTCTCCTTTGCAGCTCCCCGCTCTTTGGGAGTTGGTGGGACAACCCTACACAGCATGGGGGGGAAACTTAGCCAGGGGACTTTTCAGCAGGGGGAGGGGCCTATCCAGGGAGGGAAAATGGTTGAACGCTGGTTCTGTTCCGGCCCAGCTCAGCTGTGAGTGACGAAGCATTGTCACTACAAACCCCTGTCACAGCTGGTACAAATCAGTCCCCTCCTTGGCAGTCTAAGCAGAGAGGCCAGTGGCTGAACGGGCCATGGACCATATAGGAAAAGTCAGGTCCTGCAGTTTGGATCTGATTCTGGATATGAACTTCCCCTTGGTTTAGACCATTTGAGAGAAAAGAGCCAGTGGCCAAGCTGAGATCTAGTTTCAGGCAGGCGGGTTCTGAACCAGGATTTTGGCTCAGGTCCGTTTCTGATGGAAACTGAACTACGGGGTCTCTAGAAGTGACCCCCTCCAGTTCAAGGTTCAGCTGCGGCAGTTTGGGGAACTGTTCTGTTCCCCATTTGTATTTCTCACAGGGATTTTTGGATGTCTTGTTCCTATTCACCCCCCGAGAGCTCATGTTCTAGGCCTCTGAAATGACCTGTCATCAATTATGGAAGTCAACCAACTCAGCAATTCTATTTTTGCTGGAGTTTCCTTAAGAAAGTCCGAGAGTGCTTTATGCTCTTGCATAGCGCGATGCATGCAGGAAAAGGGGAAATTTTCAATCACAAAGTTTCTCAACAAAAGCCCCAAATGATCACTTACACTGTAAACAAGTTTTTCCCTTTTCTGACTGGTTCTGACTGGCTTTTCATGCGTCGCTTTGGCTAACCCTGAGCAGAGCAATTTTAAGCAGCATGCTGCTGAAAATGCTGACGGCTCGCTGTACCCGCCGTGAGCACTCCCACGGCTGCAGCCACTGCTGGAGAGGAAGTGGGGCAGCCACGGTGTGACATTAGGGGAGAAAAAAGAAAAGTTTAGGCATGGCCTATGGGTATGTCTGCCTTACAGCTAGGGTTGTGAATGGCTAGAGGTAGCCACGCTAGCTGTACACTAGCTAGCTTATTAACTAGAGAAGTGAGGAAGCCAGGGCACAGCTGTCCGCGCCGGCTGCACAAGCAAGAGGGCTCAGATGTGGCATCCTCACGTCTGTTTTTAGTGACCTAGCACAGGTGCGTCCCCACACGCTGCCGTTCACACCCCCGGCTGCAGTGTACATGCACCCGATGAGGCCCACTCCTGGTTCCTGCAAGGCTTTTAGCCCTCCCCGTGGCTTTCAGCCCCATTCCTTGCCACGCCCACACTGTCTTGCACTGTGATGATCTTGCAGATAATGCCTGGAATTGTTAGCAGAAGGATACAGTTGGCTGATGACGCCGCGCAGTGCTACCAAAGGCTTTTGCTCATTATCCCGTCCTGTCCCAACGCGTCAGCCATGTTCTTCTGCAGTTCGGTATTGCCAACAAGAAGGGACTGGGGGGGTCCTCACAGCTGCATCACAGTTCCAGGGAATCTCTCCTGAGCACAGGGGGGTGATACATGTCCCCCGGTCCTGCCCCCAGCCTGCCAAACCCTGACCCATAGGGATCCCTGAACTCGTAGCAGTAGGACGCTATTGCAGAGATGGACTGGCCTCCCTTGGCATGCGTGGGATGAGAACCTGCGCATTACTCCCTCTCTTCAGGCATGGATCAAAAGGCAGTAATCTGGCCCCCTGTTACCAAGACATGCTTCCCGCTCCCTCACTTGGCTTTCTTTCATCCCTCTGCTCTTGCAACCCCCCCTCATCCTTTTTTTTTTTTTTTTTTTAACTTCCTGTCTCCACATTTATGACCTCTTGAATTTCATGGCCTGCAGCCAGAATCCTTGATTCTTCCCAGCATCTGTTTAAACATCTTGTTTCCTGTGGCAGTGCCCTTTGGAACGCTAGCCCTTGGCAGCCCTTTGTTCCAACGCTGCTGTCACACATCCTCAGAGGGCTGGGGCATGAGCCAGGCCACGCTGGGTTATGTAATATGATTATATACATATATATTGTAAAGCATTTTTTGAGGTCAGGAATGGGCTTTTGAAAAAGCTCCTATTTTCATGTCTATTTGCAGTCATTTGATTTGACGATGGGCCTGAAAATGGAACGTGTCAGATGGGCTCGTTCAAAGAAATGTGTCCTACAATTGGAGCATGTGTTGACTTTTATTTATTTTTCTCTGTGAGCGTGTGCGCGCCTCTGTGCACATAGATAAGATTTCCTTTAAATATTTCAATGCAGACTATATTTCTGTAGCGATAAAGCCGTCAAGGCCAGGTTCTCCCTTGCGAGCCAACCCTACAGCTGGTTGAAAAAGTGAGGGCGGGGGGAAAGCGGGAATCATCAAAGAGATCAAAATTGCAAAGTTGTTTCCATCTATCAGGGTTTGGATCCAAAATTTGTGGGTTTTTTTCCCTTTATTTCAAAACTTCTTGTTCATTTTTTTAATCACTGGTGTTCTCAAAAACATTCTCAGCCTGGTCATCGACACTTTGCTTTCTCTGGAAACTGAGTTTGAAAAATCCCAACCAGCTCTATCCGGCCCTTTTTCCACGGCTGGGGTGGCAGAAAGGCACTGCATTCCAGCTATAAATGGCCAGTAGCGAATTCTCCTTGTGAAGAGGAACGTTCCCCTGGTCTAATTCCGATGGAGGTGGCTCCCCTACCCCTGTCACATGGGAACGCTAGGGAGGGGACGTGTTCGGGATGGACCAGAGCACTGGTGCTATAATGGACGCTGGCCTGAACCAAGAGCTTGATCCTGCTCCATTCAAGTCAACGGGTGTTTCAAAGCCCCAAATCAGGGAGCTATAAGCCTGTACCTGACTCCTTGACAGGGATTTTTTTTTCTACCATGAGCAACACAAAGGAAATCAAACCTCAAAAACCCGTGTGAGGTCTGACACGCTTCCCCCTCCCCAGCTGCAAAGGAGAGATAAATGGGACTTGTGGGGCCCTGTATTGATGAGGCTGAAAGGGTTATTCAGACATGGGAGGCTTTTCCCCCCAGCTTGTGTTTTTACATTCGCAGGTTCCGATCATGCCTGCCCGGTCTTTCCCGAAATGCTCAGTGGAAGACTAGCGGGCTAGGGGCCTTCTGACAAGTGAAATATGACCAGCTGAATGGAGAAGTGAGTTTTATCCCAGCCAGCTTCTAGTGCTTTAACTCATGTGTTGTGCTCAGAGCAGGGCACGGTGGCATGGGGCTAGCGTGAGCTTAGAATCATAGAATCTCAGGGTTGGAAGGGACCTCAGGAGGTCATCTAGTCCAACCCCCTGCTCAAAGCAGGACCAACTGCTCAAAGCAGGACCAACTTCTGGGCTCTGGGCTCTGTCTTATGTAAGGGCCAGTAGACTGAGGCTGTGCCCCAGGAGCTGCTCTGGGGAGGAGCTCTGACTTCCAGGTAGGATCTATTCCTAATGTTCCCGGACAGCGCACCTTGGATCTGATCCAACACCCACCGTGGTCAATGGGACCCCCTTCTCCTGTAGGCTTTGGCTCAGGCCCATAATGCACCTCTCCAACTGAGCAACACCCCGCGTTCTGGAGCTGACATAAGCGAATATTTCTGGCTGTCCTCCAGCCCTGCTGAAAGCGCTCAGACACTGTGGAAGGTAATGCAGGAAATAACGCGTCCGGCTCATCCGTCGTTACGGTTGTGCTTCTAATCCTTTGGGATGGAATGGTGCAAATCTACAGCTATCTTCCTGTAAAGCATCCAGCTATTCTTAGACCAACCCAGGAGCTCTGGCTCTGTGGAGAACTCCTTCTGAATGGCAAATGCTGAGTGATAAAGAGGAGCACAGGTTGTATTTTCTTTGCTGGAGAATGAGCTGCATTCTTGTTCATTATCTTAGCTCCTACTTGGGGATTTACACCTCCTGAGGAGCAGAACAAGGGCCAGACATAGGAGGGCATTCCTCAGAGGCACACTTCCTCCCAAGACACCTTTGTTGCACTGAGGCAGGAGTAATTTGTAACCTCCCCCTCCTTTTCAGAGCGCACCACACTTTCCCCATATGCAGCCAGCCAACCAGCTCTGCTGGTCAGTGAATGGAGACGGGGAGGGGAGCTTTAGCTCCACCTACTCTCCTTCCTTCCCTCCCCTCCCTTGCTCCCTATAACAGCATCTAGCCCCTGTGCTGCCCCAGCACCTAGAGCTAATATTCCGGTAGCCCCAACATGGATGGGCATGAAACGAGAGGTAAAAGGTGATGGGGGTGGGGGATTTCATTTCCTTACTCCCCTCCTCCAGACCAGCTAGTCACAATTAACAAGTCAAATCGAGCCTGTTAAGTCCAAAGGAATATACCCAACGTTCATGATGGAAGGACCAAAATCTGTTTCCTATTCAAAACCATGTGAATCCGCTGGAATCACAATGAAAGCTAGTTCAGAATCTGGCATATGTTGTAGAAGTTTGTCACATGGACTATTCCATTGTCATAACTGAAAATTCTATTGAGCTGCAAAAGACTTACAAGATTTTGTGGTCAGATGTCTTGGGGACCAGAGCTATGCAGTTCTTATAAATCTGTCAATTACAAGGTATCCATTACTTATTATTTCTATTGTGGTATCACCTAGGAGCCCAAGTCATGGACCAGTGCCCCATTGTGCTAGGTACTGTACAAACACAGAACGAAAAGATGATTTCTGCCCCCAAATAATTTACAGTTCAAGGATAAGCCAAGCTACAACAGGCGCATACAGACAGAAGGAGGAATACCAAGAAACAGTGAGATGATGCTGGTCAGCATGATAGTCTACCCCTTAATGCCGTGGCTTATGAAGCCATACATGGGGCAACTTGACAGAAGGAAGGAGCGGTTCAACAACAGGCTGAGCAAGTGCAGAATGATTTTTGAGTGTGCTTTTGGCCATGTAAAGGCCCGTTGGCGCTGCCTCTATGGGAAGCTGGACCTGGCCGATGACAAAATTCCTATGCTTATAGCCTCATGTTGTATGCTGCATAATATTTGTGACGGGAAGGGTGAAAGCTTCACTCAGGGCTGGACAGCTTAGGCTCAGCACCTGGAGGCTGAATTTGAACAGCCAGAGACCAGGGCTATTAGAGGGGCGCAGCGTGGGGCCATAAGGATCAGGGATGCCTTGAGGCAACAATTTGAAGCTCAAAGCCACTAATATTTGTTGCTGTGCTCAGATTGCATTGCTTGTAATGCTAGGAGGCGATTGTGATTGGTGCAGACGATGCAATATGAAGGTTCAAAATAATTGTCTGCTGCTTTGCAGGGCTCTGTTTGCTTTCAATTAATAGAACAAAGATTGCACTAAAATCAACACAATTCTTTTATTAAAAAACAACAACTGGAGGAGAGTGTCAAATAAAAAACCATACCAGCACGGCGGGAGATGGCGGAAGGGAAGGTCCCACAAGGAGGTGGGGTCCCGGGATGGCTAAAGATTTGTGTATGTCCAGGGATCATATCCAACCTTCTCCTTTGGAGTACAGTGCAGTGGTTACTAAACTTGAGCAGGGCCAAACTGCAGAAGGACGGGTGTTGAGTGCAGTGAGTACTGGGAATCCGCAGGGCTGGACTGTGACGGCGGAGGAGCGGAATGCAGCGGGTACAGACTGGAGCCAGGAGGTTGATAGGAGTGTGTTGGCGGTGTCTGGGGGGCGCATGGGAAAGAGTTTTGCAACAGCGGTTGCAGGGGAGGTCGGGCACGGAGCTGCTCGGTTTGCAGTGCTAGTAGTGCCTGGAGCGTGTCCACGTCACACTCCATAACGTTTAAGAGCCGCTCCGTGGCTTCATTCTGGCATGTCACATTCTCCTTTAGATCCCTCTTCTTGCTGTCCCACCACTCCTTCAATTCCTGTTTTTCAGCCATGGAGTGCATCATAAGGTCAAGCAGAAAGTCCTCCTTAGTTTTTCATGGCCACTTTCTAATTCTGCGCAGCCATTCTGCCTGTGATAACAAAGAGGGAGGCTGGGCTCCCAAGGTCATCTCTGTGAAGTTGAAATGCAACATTTTACAGAAGCAGTATTGTTTGCAACACAGACGACACGGATTCAGTGCTTTAAAACACAGCCAGTACTCCCACACCTGTCACTGTCTGTCCCCAGGCAAGCACACAAGAGCCACAAGACCCCCAAAATGGTGAATAGCCACAGGGGCAGGGGAAATCAGTGTTCCCAGACCCTGCTGCACACGGGGCATGTGGCTCTTGGGGAGAGCCAGCACTGTAGGCAGGGCCTGATAATCATTCCTGTCCCCACATTTCCCACAGGCTGTGATCATTATGGAAGATCTCACTGCTGAGGGTGAGCAGGGAATCAAGGGAGGGTCTTCCCCAAGCCTGCGGCTTCTGCCCTGGCCCCTATGCGGCTCGCCTGTGTGCAGCAACGGTCTCCCCGCCCCACCCTGTGACGGCAGAGTGGCACAGGAAAGTTACTCTTAATGGGGCAAGAAACAAAGCAGCTCTGCCAAAGAACCTGCGGCAGCGCATTGCCCAGTATCTCCATAAGAGTTTCCTGGAGATCTCGGAGGCAGATTCCCGTGAAGTGAGGGAGTCAATCAACTCCCTGTTCCGCCGCTCAGACTAGAGTTGTGGTGGTACGTGCATCATACAGACACAAGCCTGCGTTCTGCAACCCTCCTGCCCCCAACAACTCGCCTCAGCGATTCCCAAAATCAAAGCCATTTACCAGCTGTCGGAGCTTGCATCGTCTGCACCAATCACAAGCTTCACCAAGCTCCAACAGCTGTGAATGGCTAGCCTCCTCTGGGGTAGAGACGAGCTCCTGGCTGCATGCATCTCTGACCTCCAAGTCATCCTCTTCCTCTGGGTCCCGCTCCCACATCCTCGTCCAAGATTTCCTCCTCCTGCCTCGGTCCACTCTCGACTGGCACGTGAGCCACCGAAGTATCCACACTGGCCTTCGCAGTGGAGGAGGGATCGCCACTGAGTATCGTGCCCGGCTCTTTGTAGCAGCACCGGAGGCCAGCACCGGAGTGGTGGTTTGCTTCCTGCGCCTTGTGGTAGGCGTTCCGCAGCTCCTTCACTTTGACCCTGCACTGCAGTGTGTCCCGGTCATGGCCCCCTTCTGTCATGCATCGTGAAATCTGTCCATAGGTATCATAATTCCTATGGCTGGAGCACGGCTGGGACTGGACAGCCTCCTCTCCCTGAATGCTGATGAGGTCCAGCAGCTTGGCATTGCTCCAAGGAGGGGATTGCCTGGTGCGTGGAGCAGGCATGGCCACCTGGAAAGATACTCCGAGACCACTGCACGTGTCACCAAGCAAACAGGGGACTTTCAAAGTTCCCAAGGAATTTAAGGGGTAGGGCTGACGGTTGGTCTCCTGGGGGCAGGGCAGTAGAGTTGAAACCAATGGCCAGAGAGGCAAGAACAGGCATTGTGGGACACCTCCTGGAGGCCAATCACAGCGCTGTAATCACCACGGTGTCTACACTGGCACCACAGCGCCGTAGCCCCGGCGCAGAAAGCTCTATGCCTCTCGTCGGGGTGGGTTTTTTTACAGCGCTGCAACTGCACAGTTTCTGTGCACTAAGTGGCTTGGCCGTGTGTGCACCTCGGGAGTTACAGCGCTCAAAGCTGCTTTACTGCGCAGAAACTTGCCAGTGTAGACAGGGCCCAAGAAACAAAAGCACACAGTCCATTTGACACGGGAAAATAAAGACTGAGGGTGTGCTTAGCAGCTGCAAATTTATTAGGTGTGCAGAGAGGTTCTAAAGTTAAAGAAACCCAAAATAACAGTGACATCCAGAGTTCCTGTGGGTTGCCAACCCCCCGTTCTGATTAGCAATTTCGTCTCGGGGGATGGGATTTAAACCAAACCCGTCTCAAACTGGGTCAATATTAAGGAGTGAAATAAAAAAAAATAAAAAAGAGGAGTGAAATTTTCCTCTTGAAGAATAAGAGCCCGCTAACTCCTTTCACCACCAGTGAGATACTGCAGAAACTGCCTTCTAATTAACCTGGTGGAACAGGGTAGCTGGCTCTTTAACGGCTGGAGCTAACCACCCCTGATTACAGAAGGAGCCATACCGTGGAGCGACCAGGGTCATTGTTCTGGGATTGGAGACTGCTAGGAGCCAGCAAGCTCCAGCAGAGAGTCCTGGGAGTTAGGACTGAGGAAAAGAAGGAAAAGCCTGGGAGGAGAGAGAGAAACTGCTGGTTAGTGTGGAATCCTGGCTGGCCTCGAAAACGTGATTTGGGATGTTGGTGAATTTAATAAAGCAGAACCCGAGAAGGGGTAGGAATGGACAAAAGCAGGTTTTGCGTTTATTGAACAGGCCCCGAGAGGAAACTGAGGCAGGAGGGCTGTAGCAAGACCCCCAACCCCGAGGGGGCCGGCCTGGTTACATCTGGAATGAAGGTGTACTGCTTCTAACACAAGGGGGAGGTGGCATGTTGGCAAATCCTGCTTTCTCACAGCTGGGCAGCCCTGTTGGCCTCAGCCAGGTTTCACGGGGGCGTGTCAGGGCGGGAGCTGGCTTCTGAAAATAACTCTCTCCTCTTCATTAGGGGAAAACGCCACGAGAGACGGAGCTTCTGCCGCTCCTCAGTGGTAGGTGAGGGCACTCGGCGCGTTGGTGGAGACCCCAGCACCGTGGGTTGGAAGTGTGTGTTTGAAGAGTGCGCCAATGGGGGTCGCATGAGAGATCATGGGGGGAGGGATAGCTCAGTGGTTTGAGCATTGGCCTGCTAAACCCAGGGTTGTGAGTTCAATCCTTGAGGGGGCCATTTGGGGATCTGGGGCAAAAATTGGGGATTGGTCCTGCTTTGAGCAGGGGGTTGGACTAGATGACCTCCTAAGGTCCCTTCCAACCCTGATATTCTATGATTCTATCCTGGCTGCATCTGCGCTGGCAGGAATCAGACCCACCCCCTACTTCTCCACCCATGTGGTTCCACTAACTCCAGGGTTTACACAGCCTGGTGACGAAAAAGGCCTCAACTCCGTCTACACTTTCTCTCGTTATTTATATTACAGTAACATCTAGGTGCCCAGCTGAGATCAGGTGCAAGGTGCTGCACATAAACATAGTAAGAGACAGTCCCTGCCCCACAGTCTAACTAGACATGACAGATAAAGGGTGGAAGAAAGGGAGGATTATTATCCCCACTTTACAGATGGGGAACTGGGACACAGAGAGGTATTAAAACCCTCTGCACATCTGGGCCATAGACTCTCTGTGCCCAAGGCCTGGTCTACATGAGATAACACAGTAAAAATATGGTGTTTAGGGGTGTGATTTTTTTTACTGATATAATGATCCAGGAACAATCCCAATGTGACTGTAGTTATCCTGGTATAGCTTATTTCACTTCCTGAACCAGAATAAGCTAGATGCAGGAGCGTCGTCAGCTTTTTTGCCATCCTGGGCGGTGCCTCTGGGAGACGCCCCGGGCAGCCAAAGAACCCACCGCTGAAATGCCGCCGAGGACCCGGGCGGCCGAAGATCCTGCTGCCGAGGACCCGGGCGGCCACCAAGGGACCTGAAATGCCGCCCCCCAAATCCTGGTGCCCTAGGCGACCGCCTAGGGTTGCCTAGTGGTAGCACCGGCCCTGGCGAGATGGGTATGAGCACTTTTATACAGGCAGAACTGCCTCCACATGAGTGGTGGTGTCCCTTTGATTATACCAGTATAGTTAAAGTGGCAAAACTTTCCAGTGTAGATGAGCGCTAAGTGAGTTGCTCCAGGGAGTCTTTGGAAGAACTGGGACTTGACCGCTGCTTTCCTGAGTCCAGTGCACTTAGCTACAAGCCCAGCCTTCTCCTGCTGCTGCAAAGCCTCACGGGGTGGGGGGTGGGGGGCGGGACTGACTGCTGACTGTTTTCTTGTGCTCACAAGGCACCTGTGATAAGCTAAGGGAGTAGAATTCCCTTTGTTACTCCAGGTCTAAGGAGCCGCTGAGCCAGCAGTCACCCCCCTCAGCGCAGATGCAAAGGAGGATGCAAACCCACTGGGTTTTTTCTTTCTTTTCAAGAAACAGGGCCTTCGTTCCACCTTCGTTGTTTCTTTCTCTATTTCAGTCAATTAATAATTTAGAAAAAAAATGCAAATAAACCAACAAGCAGTGCTGCGTGGGGGCGCAGCTCAAAGCCACAAAGCCGGGCATAGGTGCCGGGGAAACAGATGGCACCTCTGAGGGCTGCTGCTCATCTCGGATAATGGTGATAAATACGAATAGTGTTTAGTGATCAATACCACCTCGCTCTTACAGAACACCTCTCAGCGGTAGCTCGCCAGTGTTACGAGGGGCTCTTTATTTCTTCTCTTTGCCTCTCTGCTCTCCATATCCCCACCCAGCTCGTGTTTGCTCTGAGAGTGACACCTGTTGGTCACAGCGAGCAGCAACACGCAGAGGAGGGCTGAGGGCACTGGTGTCAGACATACAGTTTCCGGGAGGGAGGAGATCCTAGGGGAAGTTTAGTCCACTCACTGCTGGTGGGGCTGCCCACCTGGCATCCCCAGGCACAGAGCCACCCGCAGCGGCAGAAGGAGTCTGGGGTGTGGGTGGAAAAGGGCGTTGGGTTAGTCCCTCTTCCCCCTGGATGGAGGTGAAGGTGATGGGTTCTCCCTCCCTTCCCTCATGCGCGGTGCAGAGGATCCAAGTTCTGAGCAAATTCTTTTTCATGCAGAGAAGAGGGTTCCCCATCTGGCAGCCTGTCCTGCTACAAAGCCCTTGGAGGGGATGGGGAGTGGCCGGGGTCCTTTTCTTTCTCTCACCCTTTGGAAAAGTGGGGATTGACTGAGTTCTTCCTTCCCCTCCACACGGAAGAGAGGTTTGTGGAAGAATCTTCTAGGGAGGAGGGGGCCAGTCTGGCATCACAGACACTGCCGGGTTTCTTCTCTGGTCCCACGCTGAGTGCTTTGCTCCCTCAGCCTGTCCTAAGAGTGGTGGCACATTACATTGGCACAGAGCAGAGGGTCTGCTGCTGACCCGTTCTGATCCTGAACATCATTCCAATCCCTCGTTGTCACTGGCGCGCTGAGGAAAATACTCAGTTCTGTTTGCCTCCGCAATTATAAAGCTATCGCCTTGTCTGAAGGAACAGCCTTTAAGGGCAGAGGTAGCAGAGACTAGACCAGCAGGCTGTTCGTGAGAAAGATGTGCTTTAACTTTGAAAGCAGAGACACCAGCAAATCACGTCTGTGGCACCACAGGGCCGGGGGAAGGAACAGCACGGTTTGCAGAGACACTCATGGCACAGCTCCAGGAATAGTGAAGGGAGGGAACAAAGGGTTAGGGAGAAGAGAAAATGCTAGTGGCAAGGCCTTTCCAGGTTGTTTAGGCCTTGTCCACATGACACAAAATTCACCAGCATAGCTATTTTGGAATAACTATTCCAATATAATTTAGCTATTCCAGAATAACTCTCCTGTTCTGGGACAGACGTGATTTTATTCTGGAATAATTACTCTGATTTGTGAGTGGTCACTTGCCTCATATCGCCAAAGCCGTGGATTTGAACGTAAACCGCCACAAAAACCCGGACAGAATTTATAGTGGGCCACACACATTCAGCCACCACCACCGGAAATCAGAGCACTCAGCCTCATCCACACACACAGACCTGACGCCAGTTTAATGAACGTCGGTTTGAAAACCAACTGGGGCAAACCCCCCAGTCTTGAAGCTTCTATATTGGTTTAAAACAGTGTTGAATCCGGTGAGCTTGCACCTGTGCATTCACTAATGAAAGTTAACACCGTATAAATCAGGCTGAAACCTATTTGAGTCTCCACGCAGGAGAATGAGATGGTTCAACTAAATCAGTCGAAAACCCACCCCTTTAGTTAAGCCAGTGCAGCTTTGGTGTGTAGATCAGGTCCTAGAGATTGACCTCAATGGGCTTTGGATCAGGCCCTAAGCAGCCAGGAGATGAGACGCTAGCTCTGATCCTGCAATGAGCTCCACACACAGAGACCCTTTGCGTGGGCCATGCAAAGCCCCTTTGGTTGCAGTGGGGCTTCTGCATGTGTGAAGAGGCCTGCCCACCCGGAGCTCAGAGCCACAGTCCCCATCTGCTGACATCGCCGAGTTGTTTCCTTCAGTGTTTCTTCTAGTGCTTTGTCCAGTTTTAAATATCTGATGGGATGTGGCTTCCAGGAGCACTTCCCATGGGGGTGGGAGCATTTCCCAGCTCAAAGGCAGTACGACCTGATTCCCACTCTGTCATGGGGATACTTGGACATTCAGATAACAAAGGTTTGGGATTTGAGGGTGATTAATAGAAGTCAGGGGGCTGGAGTATGTTTAGAATCAGGGGGAGTTTGATGTGGACCCCACTGGCAGGACATTTCCCTCTGCTATTCAGCCATACATTCCTTTGCTCAATTTCACCCACACCCAGTGCTGACAGTCCTTCTAGACCTGTGGATTAGTCATTAGTCATTGCCCACCAAACAGATAATGGGATTTTGCCCTTTTATAGCAGCTTCCATCTGAAGGGCTCACAAAGCGCTTTGCAAAACATTAACCAACTCTTACACCACCACTGTAAAGTAGGTCTAGTTATCCCCATGGGGAAATCGAGGCACAGAAGAGTTAAGGCCCAGATCCTCAAAGGTATTTAGCCGCACTTAACTATCACAATCAGCGTTAAGTGCCTAAATACCTTTGGGTATGCTTACACTGCAGCTGGGACCCGCCTCCCATCATGGGTAGACTAGACTGACTGATGGGCAGCAGCAGCGTGGATGGAGCTAGCCACCTGAGTTTGGTCCCAGAGTGTCAGGCTGGCCCACACCTCAACCTCCACATTGCTATTTTGAGTGCACTAGTCCCTGTCTGTGTGCTGGTCTGGGAAGCTTGCTCCCCGCTGCAGCGTGGAAATACGGTGTGTGGATCTGGGCAGAGCCAGGAACAAACCCCAGTTCTCCCGATTCCTCTTTGCAGAATCTTGATGGGGCCACAACATTATGGCTCTGCCAAGAGACCCGTACAGGGGAATAACCTGTGGTAGCGGCTCGCTGACAAACATTCCTTCCCTTGCTGGCTACACTTCCTTGTGCCACGTCTTTTCCTCAGCTCACACCACAGCCTGGCTTGCAGATCAACACTGGCTAGGCCACACGATGTGAAAAAGCTGGGGTCTGGATTCCCAGTTTGTTTACTGGTGCCCCACACGAACGGCCGCGATTTTTAGACACGCTTTTTAATACCATCCTTTATATAGCAATACTTTTATTTAATTGCCACTAGCAATAATACTTTGCACTGCTATAGCCCCTTCCACCGAAGAATCCCAGAATGCTTTGCAAGCCTCAGGCCTCGTTACACACATTCTGACAGGGAGATGAGAATTATTTCTCCCATTTTACAGATGGGCAAATGGAGACACAGCTGCAAAGCCAGGATTAGAACCGTGTATCCTTTAGGCTCCCACACCCCTGCCTTAGCCAGTATGTTTTCAAAAGCACAACACTGCACGCATGGAGCTGGCTGGGCTTCGAATTGTGGGATAGGTGCCACAATACACGGGCATAGCAGCTTCTGGAGGGATGGTTATGCGTGGACAGGCCGGCTTTCAGTTAGCTAGCATGGGTACAGTGAATTGTTCCAGAAGCAAACGATTCTATAACTACAAGCCCTGAGATTCATGCATGTTCTCTGCCTCTTCAAAGCAAACTGGGGATATGGATCAGAAACAGCGCTGCTGCCAGCCAGTGCAAATGCTACTGCTCGGCTGAAAAAGCTCAGTCTTGCAAACCAAATACTGTATTGATGCCGGTCTGCTATTCTCTCTTTGTAGGCCTGAAGTTTGGAAGAAGAACTGACTCTCCACTAGCCCCACCCACTCATTTAATCATGTGAGCCCCTTGCTGCCCAGGCCAGCTGTTTAAAGGCCCTGTCAAGGTAGTGCTGAGTCACACAGCTGAACCTTGGAACTGGAAAGCAAGCAGTTGTCCTAACTGTGGTGGCTTCCGTCAGCGGCATGGAGTGTGTGAGTCTTGTCTCTTTGTAGCTGGGACTGTTGAGCTGGAAAGGGTTCGGGTTTTACTTGCAAGGCAAGGGGATAGTTAGCTAGGTGTGGAATCCGGGAAGAAGGTAACTGCTGGTGAGTGTGTTTGGGAGAGCTGTGGATCACATGCAGGGTGACCAGACTGCTGGTGCAGATACACCCAACTCATCTGACTTCTCTTCTAAGGCTCTCCCAGGGTGAGCTGCAGGGCTCTTTTTCTGTTGTATTGTGGAATAGCAGAATTTCTCTAAGGGAGGAGAAATGGCTAAAGGGTTAGTAGCTGTGGGTATTGGGTTGGGCCATATGTCAGTGATGGCAGGAAAATGCATGATTGGACTAGAACATTGAGGGGGGAAGGAACACTAGAGATGGATGAATTTTTATTTTTGCAAGATATTTCCAAGTAGCTTTTGTTTTGAAGTGTTCACGACGGGCCACTTATTTATGTTGATGGTTTTCAGCACTTGTTGTTTCAGTAACTATACTAATGTTTCCAATGTCTTAGACAGTCTGGAAAGAATATCAAAGTACACATTTTTCTTGTGAACTCTTACAAAACAGTTGTTGAATAGTGTAAAACATTTCATGCCTGTATAAAGCCTTTTTTTTTGTTTGTTTGTTTCTTTTAACTTACAATAAAACCCCTTCAACTCTGCCCTAAAGGGCACTACAGGATAGGGGCAGGTCATTGACCCAACCTTGGCCTTTCAGCCCTCTCTAACTCAGAAATGCAGCTCTTAAATATTGCCTACCTTCCTCAGTCTTGGTGGCTGCCTCCTCCCTGATTCTGCAATCTGACCATGTCTCAGCCTGTGCTCCAGAAACAGAATAAAAGAGGGATGAGTAGGGAGCCAGGATAAGTAAGGCTTAGATACTATGGTGATAAGCAGTTTAGCAATCTGCAGATAGTAGCAGGTCTGACCTCAGTAGGCTCTCTTCTTTTAACCCTGTGACCACACTCCTGTTCCTGTTATTTAATTAGTTGTCCCCTGAACTCATTTGGCTTCCAGGTCCTGTGGATCCTCCCCTTAGGCTGAGGGGGGTCCCCAGCCCACTTCCCGGAACCCAATAGGTATGGCGAGAATGGGAGAGCTGGACAAAACAGAATAGACTATGCAGGTGGCTAGATATCCTCTTGGCTGATCCAACTAAAACAAGGACAGTTTGAGTTTCCAGAACAGCCAGAGCCTAGAGCAGCTCCATTAAATGGCGAGATCTGGCCTCTCCATTCTTCACTGACTCCCTGTGCCCTGTAACACGGGGGTTGGGAAGGTCTGCCTGGAGGAGGTGTGGGGTGAAGAGAGAAATGTCGCAGCTGTTCCCAGGCTCTGAACTGTCTTGTCCCCACCTCCCGAAGGAGGGGGTAAAAGGGACAGCTGTATCCAAATGAAGGAAAGTGACCCTCTCTCCAAAACTGGAGGAGGTGATACTGTTGCAAATGCTACTGTTTCCATTGGTCTAATGCAATAGAATGCTGGCTGTGACAGGTCTCTGTCTTAAGCTCATAATTGAGGTATGTTTGGGGCTAAATTCCAATAGCTCCTCCGGTGAGGGCGCTTGTGTTTCTGATGCAGGGGGTGGAATGGAGCCTCTGTCCAGACACAGGCTGGATGCGGAGTTGTTTATCTAAGTCACCTCACCTCCGGGTCAGTGGCTGCCCCTTGCAAGGGGAGGGTGGCACCTGGTGGAGACGGGGTAGTGATGGCCCGAAGGTGGGCGTTTTCATGTACTTCATTTCCTCCTCTGCAGTGGAGGCTGCGCTGTATGCAAGCAAGCTGGCTGATGTGCAAGCGCTTTCAGCTAGCAAGCCAAGCCCCAGGGCAGGGCGGGACCAGTGTCCAGACAAGATAGTGTGCACAGCAGTCTGGTGGGCTGTAGATTTGCACCATGGCTGGCTGCACAGTAGCTTTAAATGGGGGAGGGTAGATTAAAGGAGGGTTAAGTCTCAAATTCCTGCGGGCCTGGGAAGTTCCCGCTCTGCATGCTAAAGGGTCGGGTGCCTGTGACATGAACAGAGGCTTCTTTTAGAAAGGCAGCTGGGGAAAAATGCTCGTCAGACTCCCAGGGAAGAATTGAGCCCTCTTAACTCCAGTGCAGCTAAAGCCCAAGCGCTGGCAGGAGCCGCAGTGCAGGCTTCCCTGTGTGGGTTACATCCCCAAATCCCCCTGGGCTGCAGCTAATGAGGGCACCTCTAGTCCAGTCTCTGGCCCATTCAGTCCTTGGCCTCTGGACAGACTGCAGGCCAGGTAGTGCTTGTGGCTGGGAACACTTGGAGTCCTGCCCCATGGGAACTGGACGGAGACCAACAAACCTCATTTCATAGGCCACTGAACTGTGGTTGCATGTTAATGATTCTGGTCACTGACTGACCAGGGGGATGGTTTGGAACTTGTCTTGCCCCGAGCTCATGCTCAGCACTTATGTCTTGTGTCCCTGCCTGTGGCATTGCCCCTCCCTTCAAATCGAGAAAGTAGGTCTGTTGATCCCCAGGGGGCAGGCTAATCAGTTTGTGGCTTGACTCCTTTAGAGACTGGTTGCTACTCACTTGAAGATCCAGGCTGGAGAGTGCGTCAAAGTGAAGGGGAAGATCTTGCCGGAAGCCGAGCGGTGAGCTGGGAAGCCTGGGAGGGGTTAGATGTTACATCATCATTTAGGTAACCCGTGGGGATTGACTGCTTCCCGTAGCACATGACAAGGGTAGGTGCTAGAGGTGAATCTGCCTCCGGGACAGCTACAGCTCTCTCGGTTGTTAGGTCCGTCCAGGGGTGAAAGTAACTTAAAGGACATACCAGTACTCCGGAGTCCTGACCGGGGGCGTGGCCTCAACTGGAAGGGCGTGGCCTCAACTGGAAGGGGCGTGGCCTTTAAATTTCCACCAGAGCCCTGGGGGTCCCAATTGCTGCGGCTACCCCAGGGCTCCAGCAGTGGGGCTCTGGCAGCAATTTAAAGGGCCCGGGACTCAAGCCGCTGCTGGGAGCCCCAGGCCCTTTAAATTGCTGCCTGGGGAAGCAGGTCCCGGTACGGCGCACCGGCTCTTGCTGGTAAGCCGTACCAGGGCGTACCGGCTTACTTTCACCTCTGGGTCCATCTCTGCAGTACAGAGATGATCGATCTGGACTCCGGTAGGTGGGGCTGCATAGTGTGGTTGTGTGTCTAATTGTCTCCTCCATGCCAGGTTTGCTGTGAACGTGGGGAAGGACCGCAGCAACCTGGTGCTGCACTTCAACCCACGCTTCGACAGCCAGGGGGATGTGAACGTCATCGTGTGCAACTCCATGGAGGATGGGATGTGGGGGACAGAGGAGAGGGAGACGGACTTCCCCTTCCAGCAGGGTGACAGGACGGAGGTGAGGGCCCGGGAGTGGGGAACAAAGCTGTGCTAAGAGCGCACTTTATTCATGGAGCCGGGGTCCTTCTGGACCTGAGGGGTTCCTAGCCCTACATTCCTGCAGCACCTTTCATGCCATACAGCAAAGCACGTCACACTAATTAAATAGGCCTCTCTTCACTCGGGTGAAGGCACCAGTGAGGCCCCTTGAGATTTTGGGGTGCCCTCTCAGCCAGATCAGGGGGAGATGAGGCTTTCTCCCTGTCAGGACAGATGCTAGTCGAGGGAAGAGTAGCTAATGCTGTCTGGGGGAGGTTAACCCGGCTCTAAGAGGTGGTGGGGATTGGCTGCCTGCGTTGTTGGTTCTAATGTGCCTACTCCTTGCAGATCTGTATCTCCTTTGACACAGCAGAGCTGAGGGTGAAACTGGCTGGTGACAAGGAGATCACGTTCCCCAACCGGCTGGGCCTGGAGAACATTGAGTACCTGTCTGTGGAAGGTGACTTTGCCATCAAAGCCATTAAGTTTAGCTAACTGCTTAGTCCTATTCCTTCCATGGCCCTGCTCAGTGAAATAAATATAAACTTGGCCTTCAAACTTGCCATGTCTGCTCGCTCTTTGCCATTTTGTCTGCTCTGGCCAGCTTGCCTCTCCTGCACCAGGAGCCAACTTACCTAATCACCGTTTTCGAACCGCGCCGAGACCCCATCTATCCGCGCTTGTGCTGCATGCGCTTCATTTCCCCACCCTCGTGTCCGCCCAGATACCAAGTGGCGGGAGCTTTTACCAGCAGTGGAGGGTGGGGAACGCCGGTGGGCCAGTTTCTATTCCACCTTAGTCCCACGGCCCGCCGGGGATATTAGCTGGCAGCTCCTCCATGGAGCCGTGAGCACGGGCGTGTACTTGGCGCGGTTTACCACGGTCCCCGAAGCCTGTCCCTTCTGTGGCGTGAGGGAGACCCTGGTGCACGCCTACCTTCCTTTATCCGCTCACGTATCCGGGCAGAGTTCCTCTGGGCAGCGTCTGCCGGCTCTCTCGCTGCCTTCGAGGAGCAATGGGGGCTGTCTGGGGTTCTCTGCTCGGCGTCCCCTTCCCGTTCCCTAGTTATGTCCCTTTGACCCCCCCCCGCCTGTTCCCGTTATTGCCTTTGTTGTCCCCCGGGTTTGGTTGGGTTCTGGATCCAGTAGCACCTCCCTAGGCTGGGGGCGGGGCTTTCAGCAGTGGGCGAGCTGGCACCCGTTCACGGCCCGGGGCTCAAAAGGACTAAATAGGACTGGCTAATTGCACCAGGAGCCAACACTTACCTAATCACCAGCGCTGAGACACCTATTCCCCGCTTAAAGAAAAGTAATGGTAATTTAACATTCCTGCTGCTGCTGCTGAGTGTAAATGCTGCTTCTTTGCTGAAAGAGGCTATTAACTCCACTCATCTTCCCCCCCCTCCACACCCCCATGACTTTCTCACTGTTAAAGGATACCGCCCCCACCTCCTGCAGGGATCATCTGCTCAGCTATTTAAATGCAGGTTTCAGAGTGGTAGCCCTGTTAGTCTGTATCTGCAAAAAGAACGAGGAGTCCTTGTGGCACCTTCGAGACTAACAAATTTATTTGGGCAGGTGTCTATGGGGACTTGTCAGTGGGAAGGTGATCCAGCTCAGGGCTGGGGAGACCGTGTTGGTGGAATGGGGCTCTGGGAGTGGGAACTAGGGCGGAATGAAAACTTGTGAACTATTTTAGGCTTTTTTTTAACCACTCAAGTAGTCAATTTTTGGGGGGGCTGAGGGGACACCAACTCTGAGAGACTTTTAAAACCACCTCTGGTGGGGTTCAAAGGATGGGGGGTGGGGATGAGAGCATGCTGCTGCTCCCACCTTGCTCTTCTAGCTTCTGCTGACTGAAGTGTTGTTTACCTTGCCTCGGGCAGCTGCTTTCTCCTTGACTCTGCTAAATGCCCTCTTCCAGCTAGTGCCCCAGCCTCCCCCACTGCAACATAGCAGAATAAGAGTGGGATGGCTGAGGAGCCTCTGTGGCCACTATACACAGCATTCAGAGACAGTGGGGGTGGCAATATGGGGTGGGGGGGCAGGGAAGGGGTTAGAGATGACCTCCTCAATTAGCAGGGAGGAGAGGAGCTGGGGAAGGCAAAGAACAGACTGAATAAATGCAGCTGGTTAGTTGTTATCCTGGCTGAGCCCCTGAAAATAGGGAGAACAGTCAGGATAGGGGCTAATCCTGCTAAACTGGGATCCACTCAAACTTCCTCTCCATAGCACCTGGCTTTGCCCTCTGACCTAGGCGTGCGGAAGGAATACTTACAGCAAAACTGTCTGCTTCACCACGGCCCGGGCTGAACTCCCTCCCGGCTGCTGCCGCCGCCTCAAAGCCAAGACAAGACCCCACTCCCCAGAGCTGGAGGAGACAATGCTGATGCAACTGCTGCAGGGGCCTCTGGCCAAATACGGCCCAATCATGCCTTGGCTAGGCCTTCAGCTGACGGTCATTATTAAAGATTGGACTGGGGGTGGGGGTGTTCCAGGAAAGTTCTGGTTGTGCAGCTGGGCCTTTCACAGCAGAACACCCTGAGCCCTTTGGGTGGGGAGGGGCAGCAGAATGATCCCATAGCCCCGAACTATGGACTATACCTGGATCTTCTACTTAAATCAACTCCTGGAGGGCTGGGCTGTCTTGGAGGAGTGTGCTGGGGGTGGGGGGGCCTAATACACTTTATCTCCTCCTAGGATGGGAAGCTGGAGGTTTTCTGTCAAGCTGAGCTGGTGTCCTACAGCAAAACTGAGGTGCAATTTTCCCCAAAGAACTGGGGGCTGGAGGGGAGAAGGCTGTCCTACTCCTCAGGACCAGAGACACGATCATTCTGCCTCACCCTGGCTGCAGGATGCCTGAGTAACCGGGGAGCAGGCTTGCTCTTACAAATGCCTTTCTCCTAGGGAAAGGATGGGGTCTGCCCCTCCCACTAGCCCATTCAGAAACAGCTCCCCAGAAGCTACATTCTCCCCTCCTCTAGCTGTGCGGGAAGCTTAGGGGCAGGGTGAGCCTGGAGCATTCTGGGAGTTTTCTCTCCCACCCCAAAAGGCATGTTTGTTTCCATGGCAGCCCAGCGTGAGCCTGGCTCCAGGGCTGGGGGGCTGCCCAGTGCGGTTGTCTAACTCTCTGCTCCCTACCCCTCTCGGCTTGAAGGACTGATGCTGCACCTCAACCCATGCTCAAACTGTCACCAGGGTCATAGTGCGCAACCCCAAGCAGGGTGGGAGGGATGTAATCAAGGCTGGCTAAGCTGTGGCCTCCATCCTTGTACTGGGGGAACACTGGCTGCCTCTCTCCCACTCCGATTTTCCTTAAAGGAAAACCTGGAAACTTAGGTCCCCTGAAGGACAGGGGAGACTTATCTCTATTGCCCTTTCCCAGGTGCTCTTTGGCGCATGCCTGGTAGGTGCCTTGCCTTCTGTCCCTCTAAGATCATACCTGTTCACTTGACCCATCTAGGCGCTGGTACCACTCCCTCTCTCGCTTTTGGGTGAGTTGGGTTTACTGACCTGCTCACAGATGTTGGCAGCTTCCAGTGCTCTGGATACAACAACTGCAAAGCGCGATGGTTGGAGAGACTGGTGGGGTGTGCAGTACTTCCTGCTGGAAGGCCTGAGGGGGGAAGTGAAGTGAGATGGCTGAAGCTCCAGAGCTGTAATTACTCCTGTTGTTACCAAGGAGGCTGGTGTACCGAGTTAACAATAGGCACCTAGGCTGGCTTGTATTATACCAGCAGCATAATAAAACCTTTGCTAACTAGAACAGGATAAAATAGGTAAAGAGAAATATTACAAACCACTGCCCATGCTACCCAGCTACATTACTATTTATACTCCCGCTAGCTCTCACTGAGCTAACGCAAATATGGGTACCCAAGCTGGGAATCACTCCTAGTGTAGACATAGCCTAGCCCTGCCACTAGAGGGCACTCAAAATGTGTCCACAACTGCTGATTTTACACTCACCCCCACTCCCATAATCTACTACATTCCAGTCTTGGTTCTGGCAGATAGGTCCACGACACACCCAAAGCTACTCTTGCGGCGCTTCACTTGTTTATGTGCAGCTTAATTTATGGGACATGCAGAATTGTTACATTTCAGACCCTCGGTAAATCCACTTCAAAGGGTTAAAAACACCTGGTTCCCAGAGACATTTTCAAATGAGACTTGAGCCCTTAGGCCCAGAATGTCAAAGGTACTTAGGCACCTAACTCCCACTGAAATGGGAATGAGGCCCCTAAATACCTTGGGAGGATTTGGCTCCTAGGCTCTTAGCTCTCTTAGAAAGTGAGTGGGCTGTAGGCTCCTAAATCACTCGTGTTTTTGAAAATTTTACCCTAGAGCCCTCTCAGACTACGGTTGAGATCACGCTATGAAGTCTCACTCGAGATGGGGACTATGGTGTGACTTTCCAAGAGGGTTCTCAGTAAAGTTTCCCTGTCCAGTCCGCTCAAGGAAACTGAGCCGGAGCCTGGCTTGTAATACTGTGTTCGTACATGGTCGTGGTCAGCCTGGTTTCAGTCATAGCGCTAAAAAGGCTTACATTCAACTCCGCGCTTTCATCTCTGGGTGAGCTTAAAGCATTTTACTCTCTGCCCCATCCACTGTTGCTTGTGATTGAAGTTAACCCTCCTAATGCACTACAGCAGAAGGGCCTTGTTCATTCAGCTGTTCCAAATCTGATGCTTAAGGTGATAAGAACATCCAGCAGTTACATAGCACTTTTCATAAGTAGATCTCACAGTGCTTCCCAAAGGAGGATTAGCCCCATGTTACAGGTGGGAAAACCAAGGCACAGGGCGGTGATATGACTTGCCCAACATCACACAGCAGGCCGGTGGCTGATCCAGGAATAAAATCCAGGTCTCCTGAGCATGAATTCAGTGCTCTGTCCAGTAGAGAACACTGCCTCCAGGTAGGCCACTCTTAAGTTCTCTAGGAATCTTGATGAACTGCATAGTCTACTTAACCCCTGGAGAGTGTCTGGAAAAAGTGAAGATAAGTCACGGCAGGGGAGAGTGAAGCCTGTAGGGGAAGTGAAGATTAGGAAGGTATGATGCTGCTAACCATGGCCGAAAACATTTAAACAAGGAGGAAAAAGGCCTAGCCACAAACGTAACATTTAGCATTAACTAGCCATGCCGATAACTGGAGCTGGTTGACATAGTTGCACAAAAAAAAGTGTAGTTATTGAAAAACAGCCTTTACAAAATTAAACTTTTGGAAAACATCGTCAATATTCTTGAAATTTTGAATGTTTTTTTTAAAAATTGTTATCCAAATAATTTTTTCATTTACCAAAAACTGTTTTTGTACTGCAAACCGCATTTTCAGTACACAGAAATTTTTTGAAAATGTTGATAAAACAAATCATGGAAATTTTTTCCAAAATTGGCAAATGGATCTTATTTGAATCCTGCCAAATGGAAACATCAACATTTTTCATTACCTAACTTCTCCCATATTTTGATCTCTATTAGGAACCGGCTTAAAGATTTTCTATTTACATCAGCTGAAGATTTGATTCTCTGGATTTCAATTCTAAGATACATTTTTGCCCCGGAACAAATGAGAAGGAAAAAAGTACCTTTACTTTCTCTTCCCCCTTCATTTGATTTAAGAGACATCAGTTTATGGAGTATTTGATAGCACTTCTTTTATTGTCAGTATCAGTTAAGTGGTTTTTACATGTCAACAAATACGTATTTCAAGTCATAATTACACATAATGCTATACGATAACAATAACCTTAAATTGTAAACTGATTGGCAACCTCTCAACCCCAACACAGGAGGAAAAACAAGTCATTCTAAGAATCACTGAAAGCAGCTGAAAATACGACATGTGTAGTCAAGCTGTGCAAAGCAAGTAAACTTGTCCTTAAGCAACGATCAGATTGACTGACTCAAACTTTCAAAATTTCCTTTATGATGAACTGGAAAATAATTGTGCCCTTATCCCTGGGTCCAAAGAGACATCTCGCTCTCTCTCTTCCTCCTCCTCCCCTTCCCTCTCCAACATACTTGCAAAACGGTGACAGCAACTAATGCAACACTATCAAACAACAATCTAGCTAAGAACATGTACATAATCTTGGTACTACAAGCAGGCTGCTCCAACTCTTTTTTTGCATGGTAACATGGCATGGAAGAGAAGGAGGCATTTGTTAAGATTTCAGTGTTGGTGCACGAGATCTAAAGAGCCTCAATGCGAGCTAGAGAAGGCGTTGGCCTCATGTGGTCTGGCTCTGGCCTGGCTGAGCAGTTTGTTTCTCACCCCACAGGCCAAGTTCTACCCTCTGTTAAATGCCTGCAACGTGTACTGAAGATTCATGAGTAGAGAGGGCAGATTTTGTCTCCACCTGTTGGGGGTAAGAGGGGGACCCCGATGCCCACATTAGCCGCATGAAGACATATAAATACATAACACGAGTGATCTTCAGGAGGCAGTGGCATTGCATTAGAAAACCCCTGAGCGTTGTGCTCTGACAAGGGGGCATGGCCTACCAAGTGTAAGTGCAGTCTGAGGGAAAACGGGAGCACCGAGGCTGCAAGTACACGGCCAATCCACGCTGCCAGAATACTGAGAGATTGACCTTGGGGTTTGTATTACACACTTTAGGTTGGTTCTAATGGAAGCACCTTTTGTCTGTTAATCGAGTCTAGCTTTCAGGCCAGCCTGGGAGAGGGCAATAGGAGAGATGGAGGAATCTGGGTATGAGAAACAGATATGCCCCTAATCTGCTCATTTTCATTTATTATTATTAGTATCTAGGCATGGACCAGGGCCCCACTATGGGGTCCACTAGGAGAAGTTTTTGATCTCTTCTGTCTAGTAAAGGCCCTGCCTGGCCCCACACGCGGACATTTAGAACTTGTGCAAAGCGGGGGCTGATCTGCTGGCTTTTTACATCCACTTTACACAAGTCACACCAAGGAGAGGCCAATGGAGAATCAGGCCTGGAACCACAAGGCCTTTGCTATCAGATGGTCTCATGTCTAACCTCACAGAAAATGAAGTCCCTTTCATCAGCCATCCCAGGCATGGTTTTAGTCATGGGGAAAATCTCGTGCATGTGATTGCCGAATCCACCTCCCCATCCCCCACCATTGACTTTGTATTGTCTGTTTTAAAGAAAGCAAATCCGAGTTTTGATGACTTGGACTGCATTGATTTTAGGCCATGCAGCATATTATGACAGCCGAAAGCAATTCCAACCGTCCCCTGCAGCATGTAACTACTCTGTTAGCTCTGGTCTACACGACGAGTTTAGGTCGAATTTAGCAGGGTTAGGTCAATGTAACCCTGCACCCGTCCACAAAACAAAGCCTGTTTTGTAGACTTAAAGGGCTCTTAAAACCGATTTCTGTACTCCTCCCCGGCGAGGGGTTTAGTGCTAAAATCGACCTTGCTGGGTCGAATTTGGGGTAGTGTGGATGCAATTCGACGGTATTGGCCTCCGGGAGCTATCCCAGGGTGCTCCATAGTGACCGCTCTGGACAGCACTCTCAACTCAGATGCACCGGCCAGGTAGACAGGTAGACTGCGGGAACTGTGGGGTAGCTACCCACAGTGCACTGCTCTGTAAGTCGATGCTAGCCACGGTAGTGAGGACGCACGCCACTGACTTAATGAGCTTAGTGTGGACACACACAATCGAGTGTATAAAATCTCTTCCGAAAAATCAACTTCTATAAAATCGACCTAATTTCGTAGTGTAGACATACCCTGAATGGAGGTATTTGAGGATTTACCAAGTGCTGATTTAAAAGGCCTGTTGTAATTACACAACTCACTGCAGGATTGTGCTCTCTGACACACGCCTCCATCCTCTTCCAATCTACAGCACTAGACCTGGCTGCCATGACATTTACACAGTTTCACTGCTTTTCAAAAACGCCCCCTCGGGATGTAGGACACTAATTCTTCCACAAGGCCAGAACCTCAGCTGAAGTCAATGGAGTGGTGCCAATTTATGCCAGCTGAAGGCCTGACCCGCATTTCCAACAGAAATTGGCCAACACTCAGTAGGTCACCATTGGAAGAGTTAAAACAGGAACATTTGGATCCCAGTCCACTGTGCATAGAGACGGTAGTACCCTCCCCAACGCCTCACGTCTCATTAGTTAAAACAGCAGCACTCTGTTGGGGTTGACACGGCCCACAAGGATAAGATGGGCCGTGTTAACCCATCATTGGACCCTAAACAAATGTACACTTCAGGTTCGGCCCGGCTGCCCCTCTGTCATGGCTTTGCAACCCGGCGCACAGAGTCACAGCGCCGCTCAGGTCTGGCCAGTCCATTTTGGGCTCCCCTCAGGAATGTGGGCCCTAGGTACATGCCTTGGTTGCCTATGTGTTAATCTGGCCTTGAGCATTGTCTGGTGAGAACGAGACAGTCAGGGAAAGTATGGGCCATCACCCCCTTAGCACCAAAGTAAGCTCATGCACCGCCAAGGGCTGAGGCTGGTAGTCCGAACCCAGGCCAGGGGGCAGTGGGCAGAAAAGGAAGAGTCGTAAGCAGGAGACGTACAGGTCCCCAACTGAGGGGCTTCCTCACTAGGGAAAAGCAGGATGTTCTTAACCGGAGATAACTAACCTGAGGTAAAATCCGAGTGAAGACGAGGCAGGATGTAGCTTTCATGAGTTAGCAGGACAAGATAAAGACTATGGGGGATCTTAGGACTTATCTTGACATGATAACCAAACTGTTTGGTCTTCACTAGGATTTTACCTCACGTTACCTAGGAGGGCAGCCCCAGTGCCGGGAGGGAGGGCAGAGTGGTCCCATCCCCCACAGTGCCGGGAGGTGCAGCCTCAGCCCTGGGAGGGCAGGCGGCATGCCCCCAGCCCAAGCCGGGGCCACCACATGGGGAGCCGCAGAGTGGGAAGCAGGAGGGGGAACGCGTGGGGGGCCGAGCGTGGGCAGGGCCACACCTGGCTGTTTGGGGAGGCACAGCTGCCCCCAGCCTATGATACCCATCACTCATGACCACCTGACAGCCTGCCCCAGAACGAGCACAGATTAGTGACACCAGAAGCCAAGCGTTACTGTTTCTCTACCTTGGGGGCTGCACTCACATCCACTGCCGGCATGCAGTGATTTGCAAGAGCCCTGGCGCTGCTGTCTCCACGGCTTGGTGATGGCTAGGCACAAAACGTTCCCAATGGCCCTGCTTCCCCTCCCCCCTCTGGTACGGACAGCTGGGATGATTTAGTCCAAACTCGTTCCGCAGGGAGGAAGATCAAAACAGAATAGGAAAGATATCAGATTACAGAATGAGTCAGCTGCAAGATCGCTCTCTCCATGGCCAAAACCACGCATGTGAGCCGAGAATGTAGTGAAAAGGCACCCAGGAGAAGGAAGAGCACCTGTACCTTTCCCGTAAATCAGTCATTATTCAGCTGTGCAAAGGGAGGAGAAGAGAGTGAGCGTTTGGCTCCCAAACAGGGAAGCTGCTTTAGAGCTGCACATGAAAATACCTTATTTAGTCCTAGCCCAAAGCTGTCAATTAAGTTGTCATGCGGTTGACTTAAGTTTTGAATGGAATCCAGCCTCGTAAAACACAACATGGTGAATCTCTTCTGATCAGGGAGAAGATCTGTCTGCTTGTCACCACCTGAACTTTTGGTTTCAGCAGACTTGCCCAGAGGAAAGAAAGAAAAGCAACATTGCATCACTCCTGGGCTCCTCCCATCTCCCGCTTGTGACAAATCACCCCAACAAACAAAACAAAACCACGTCCATCACAACACACAGGTCATGAATATGTCAGCATGTGAGAATAGGCCAGGGGACTTTCACAAGCCCATCCTGGAAGGTCCTGCTGCAGTTGCTCCCAGAAAACACACTAACACAACTATTTTGCCAGATGTTTACCTGTTTGCTTGTTGCTCACGGGTCTTGCAAACAGAGAGAGACTGCTCCAGGCTATGTGCACACTGACCCTTGTGAAAGAGCATTCGAAACAGTTAGTAAATACAGCCCCACCCTCTGCTACTGAACTGACAGCCGCTGAAACTCTATTCAGAGATCTAGCAAATCAAAAGAGAGCTGGTCAGGGAATTGTTTTCCGCATGAAAGATCTCGCATAACATTTTCAAAAGTACCTAGGTGACTTTAGGAGCTGAACTGCCATTGACAATCAATGGGGCATAGGGTCCTAAAGTTACTCAGCTGCTTTGGATGAAAATTTCTTAACTGTCTAGTTTTTAGCCACTGGTCGAGGTGTGCTGCTGAAGCTGCATCTGTTCAAACCCCAAGTCTAGATGGGCAGTGACGTGCATCCTGGGTAAACTACCCCCATGGGAGACATGTTCAGTGTGTCTACACCAGTGCAGCCACGTCACTGTAGCTACACCCATGGATGAAAGCCTAATGTTCTGATTTGTTTCAATGCATTGCAGTGTACAAACAGTTATAGTGAGCTTCTGCACCGGGCACAGCTGTTCCATATATGTTCTTCTCTATACAATTAAGAGGCTTCCACTTTATGCTACTTCTAATTAAGGGAACAGGAATGCATCATGGGAAATGAGGCAATAAATAGGTTTCCTCTCCAGCTAAAGGCACTTAGAAGCAAACTCATTGAGACTGATAAATGTTTAATTTTTTCCAGGTACATGTCAAAATGTTCTTTTCCCAATCTGACGACTCAGAAAACCCCTGAGAGTTAGCAGAACAATGTTTATATAAGGTTGTGCAAAATTCCTTCCTTAAACCTGAACCTTAACTAATAGCAATGAAACACAAGGACAAAGGGATGGTGGAACTTCGGGAAGATTGCCAGGAATGGATACCCAAAATACAGCATCCGCATGAATGTACAGACGGTACTAGTTGCTGAGAGTTTAGTAATAATAAAAGGATCCATTCTCTCCTTGATATATGCTTATAATTCCAATATGGACAGTAATTTACTTTCCGCTGTATACATGTAAATGATCATTTGCCTCAATGATAGTTGCTTGTGTGACTGGAGGTTAACCTCTAAACGACTTATATACTAACGCCAGTGCACACACAGTGACAACTGACTTCGCCAGATGCTGAGCATGTGGACTGAGGGGAGTATGAGCCAGAGGGCCAGATCCTCAGCTGGTGCAAATCGACACTGGGTAAAGTGACAGACCTATCTAGCGCTAGGGGACCTTTAAAGGGAGGTTCTCTCTGGCTTGAGGGGCCTTACGGAACGCTTTGTGGCACAGAACAATGTTCAAGCCGAGATGCAGCTAAAATGGTCCTTTTTGCTCTGTTTGGACTATCTCTAGTTTCTTCCTTTCAAAAATATTCCACATGCCGTAGTGACATGCCATTGCTTTGTTCCTCCAAAGACAGCCTGTAACACACAGGGCAGATCACCTTCAGGGGCATGTGAGGGCTGAAATGTCATATGGCAGCAAGGTAGTAGCGTGTTCCAGCTGGGCCTTGCTTCCCAAGGCAGCAATACATTTGAAGCCTGCAGGGAGCACTTGCTTCAGAAAACAGGTCCTTAGAAACAGCAGTGGAGACAGTGCACGCTCTCATTTTCACTGTTTACTGTTGAAACACATAAGTTAATTGCATGAAGGTCTTACAAACCATGCATGTCAGAGCCTTTGGGGGCACTGGTATCTGAGGCCCTCTTGCAGTATGATGGGATGAACAAACACACACTCAAGACGGGAGCAGCTTAAAGAGCAGCAGCAACATAAAATCTCTACGAGGTTAGACCAGAGTGACCAAAACGTGAGTCAAATGCAGCCCATGGCTTACTACAATGCAGTCCATGGACGCCCTCATCTTTAATGGGGAGGGTGGTGGTGGTGGAAAGAGTTGGGAAGACATGTGGAATGCCTTGGAGAACTAGAGGTCCCAGAATTCAATGCTCCATAAGTGAGATAACACCCACTGTCTTAAAAAGGAGGCCATTTCCAATCTGCTTTGCTTAATGCAAAGTACCTGCAGCCCTGGAGCTCTGGGTAAGTTGCCCAAGCAATGTTCAGTTGGGCCAATTTGGTTGTCCCAGGTTAGACTGACTGAGAAATGACTCACTAACCCTACAGAAGAAACCCCATTTATCTAACTACGACAAATGGGCTTTTGGGGTAGGCAGAAGACTTAAATGCAAGCTATTCACGCTGGGGCATGTAACCCACTGTTAGCCATTAGGGGATTTCAGATAAGATGGGTCCAGATAAACGAGGTATTACTGTTTTTTAAAAAATGCTGGTGTGTACATCATCCCCTTTAAAAAAAGCAACCTATATGTAATGCCCTTTAAAGACTCTCTCCCAAATCTCACTAACAACCTTCAGGTTGCTTTTAGCACAGATCTTGCCTTTGTATTGTCTTAAATCATGTGAATCCAGAACGAGAAGGGAATCTTTTTGCTTCACCCTAACTTTGACTGCTGAGTTGCTTGGTTCACACAAGTGCTTGTTTAAACTCTGGATGTATCAAGCCAATGGATCCAGAAGAGGATAGATTATACTTTGCTGGGCAAAGTCTCCTTCGCAAGGACACTTACTGGTATATTCAGCAAATGTTGAAACAGGTTGAAGCTTCTTCTGGTAGCCCTTTATTATGTAAAAAGCCCTCCAAAAGATGCTCCATTCTAAGGGTGCGACTATCTTTGGAGATTCCTCTTTTTGTTAAGTTTTCACAAAATACAAAATTAAATGGCATTTTCTACGTACAGAACCAAGACTCAAGTAAGTGACTAGCATATGTACAACAACTTACACATTCTGTCCTGTTTTTAAAAAATATAAATATCAATAATGTTCAGGAGTATCATGGGTTGGTTTTATTTTTAAGGCTTCATTCTTTCATATCCTTCATTATTTAACGATAGTGCCTCACTCTGATTGAGGTGGGGGGGTGGGGGCGGGCGGGGGAGCAGAGGCAACCATGCCATGTTACCAAAGATGACATGTTTGTTCATGATGAGCTGGCCCATTCAAAAATAAGTGCCTCCTCCTCATACCTTGTAGCCAGAGAAATTGTTCCCCTCCCTCTAGCGTGAGCCAGGTTGGATTAAGTTTTCATAGTGAGCTCTCGGGGCGATGGCATAGGGAGAGGAAAACAAAGACTTTATTACTGGTTTTTTCCTTCCTTGACTTCTCTTTTTAAACCCATCGCTCCATTGTAATTGTTGAGAGCTCTCCAAAAAGTACTCCGATTAAATAAACTCAAGCAGAAGAGCTGTACCCGAGGCTTGTCTGGGAAAGGTTAAAGTGAAGAGGCTGATGGTGTAGGTAAACTACTGCTGACCCCCAGGAGGGTTGCTGTGGCTGGGGCTGCTGCTGCTGTTGTGTCCATGGGGATGAAGTCTGTAGGGAGGCTTTCCGTCAGGCACTTGAGCTGTTCCTGACCCAGTTTAATCTTGTCGTCCAGCTCCCGCTGCTCTATGAGAAGCGCGGACTTCATCTTCACAAAGTGCTGGTACTCCTGGAGCTGCTCCTCCGAGAGGTAATTGCCCAAGATGTCCAAGACCACACGTTCTCGCCGGTCCAGGTTCTCCTTCAGCTCCCGGGCGTCCTCGTGCTGGCCAGCCAGCATCTTCCTTTTCTCGTTCAGAGAGCTCTGCCACATCAGAGACAGGGAATTAACATCACAGTGCTAATCCAACAATCTCTTCCCCTCCCCACAGACAGCCTTTCCCTCCTCTGGCAGTGATGGCCTGGGGACTATGCTTCCTCCATACAGGGTCACACACACAGAGAAGGGGAATAACCTTTCAATGTGGCTCAAACGTGAATGCTACTCAGTCATATTCTGAAACTGTTTGGTCAACATGGTGGGGGAGGTAATATCTTTTATTGGACCAACTTCTGTTGGTGAGAGAGACGAGCTTTCGAGCTTACACAGAGCTCTTCTTGTCTCTCTCACCAAGCTTGAAAGCTTGTCTCTCTCACCAATAGAAGCTGGTCCAATAAAAGATATTACCTCACCCACCTTGTGTCTCCAGTATCCTAGGACCAACACTGCTATAACAATACTTCATACAGCTTGGTCAACATGGTGCAGATGGGGTTAGAAACTGTTAATAAAACATGATCAAGCCATGGTTTCTACCATGCTTTTGCTGCCTATGCATGGTCTGACCAAACAGGGCTAAAACATGCA
This sequence comes from Macrochelys suwanniensis, assembly GCA_033296515.1. Lineage (NCBI taxonomy): Eukaryota > Metazoa > Chordata > Testudines > Chelydridae > Macrochelys > Macrochelys suwanniensis. The sequence continues at coordinate 19,098,328 of CM065779.1, read as the reverse complement.
TAGCTGGAGCCAGGAGACCACCACTGACTTCGCCTGCAGTTCAGCTTGCATAGCTGATGGTAAGACCAGTCAAAAACAAATGCTTTTTTTTTAAGTTGCCAAGATGCATGGGGTGAGAGTCATTTGTACAAAATATCAGCCAAGATTCATGGGGCCAGAATCATGTTTACAAAGGTTTATTCCCATGGAACAAACTCAACTGTTGGCTTCACTTTGGAGGCTACAATCCTATATATGGCTGGGAGTTTCAAAGGTTCCTAAGAGACTTAGAGGCCCGGTTCCTGTTGACTTTCACTGGGAGTCAAGCACCTCACTCCTTGAAGCCCGTTTGAAAGTCCCACCCTATCTGTGCGTGTTCTTCTAATCACCCGTTTGTTCGGCACTCTGAAAATCACCAATGTTGTAAAGGTTACCAAAAGAGACATACCCGCTCTTCAGTATTCACATCTTCACCTAGGCTACTCAGAACGTTCTCTACCCGGGCCAGACGCCCTGAGAGGGAGAGCAAGAGGTTCACCACTTTATCCAGGTCGCCTATGAACATCTTGTATTTGTCAAACTCGTTGGGCTTGCATAACTCGCTGATCAACACCTCCACCTCCTCTCCCAGGGCATTATTCAGCTTGATGTCTGCTAGCAGGCTCTCCTTAGCTTCCTTCAAGATCTCCAGTTTGTGGGACAAACTCGCGATGAGCTCAGCCTGGTAGGAGGGAAATATGATTACTGTTCTTTATGGTGTATGCTGTGCTGTTGGTGTGACCATATGAAAACATGGCCCTTGTCCCGTTAGAATGAAAATTCAACAAATGCTGACAATGATCACAGCGGGATGAGCTGGAGAGAGAAGAGGAAATGGAGGAGACAGTGAAACTCAATGCAAGAAGGTATGAGCTGTTGGCCCAACGATATTAGGATACAGCTTTACTTGCCTAGTAGCCCAAATCTTAACCTGCTTTTGTAACGATTGGGCAAGATTTTTGGTGCCACATCTTGACGCACCACTTGATATACCTTGAAGGGAATGTTGAAACTTCCCTTCCTTTGTAACGTGCTTTGAGATCTCTGGATTCAGAGTGCTTTATAAGATTGTATATATTGAAATCAATGGGAGTTAGGCACTTAAGTACCTTAAAAAATCTGGGCCTATATCACACTCCCACATCCCCAGGATTCTTGCTTGCATATTACGTTTTGCATTGTCCTTTGTTCAAATAAACATTATTTTTAAAAAAATGATTGAAAAAAAGGGAGCACGCTTGGCTAATTAACCAAGACTCTGGCCTGGGTTGTTACGGTGTAACAAATGCCAGGGCTGGAAGTTGTTAGCTGCATAGTGCACGCTGGATCAAAACGCCTCGAGGGAAAAGAGGAAAAAAAACGTGTCATATTTTTCCCTCCTATTTTTGCCCCTCTTAGGCCGCACTATAAAGCGCTAAGCGCGTGGGGCTCCGCAGGACGTAGAAACCTCCGCGTCAGGTGCAAGGGCCACTTTCAATTTCAGCTTCAGCCAGAACCTGGGCATTTCTCCCTTGGCAGAACCCACCTCCTGGGCTGACGTGGCCCTCGGCAAAGAGAAACAAACCAGCACGTAGCTTGACCAGCAGCCCAGCTAAGAGGAGTTAAAGCTCATTTTGTGAAAACCCCTGCAGCGGTTCCACAGCCAATGGGAAAATCACCCTGATGTGCAGCCCCGCTGTGCACGTGCTGGAGCGCCTGATTCCGATTAGGATTTGGAGGAAAGCAATAAGTACTCGTATTCCCTGGTATGAGGCTGGCAATGCTACAGCTCTGCTTTCCCTTAGCAGTTAGCCACCGCAGAGTGTGCATTAGGAACACCACGTGTTCTGCTTTTGCTTTCAGCTTCCTATGGAGTAATAATACATCATCATGCATAGCTGAATATGCATTACACACAGAGGCTACAGGGGACAATATGAGGTCTCGTTCCAAAGAGTAAGTCCCTGGGGTATTGAAACGTTTCAAGGAACAACCCTCTTTCTATCGGAAATGCTGGTAATCTCATGTAGGCCGACTCTGTGCTTCAAATAAAGTGGATCTTGAACTACAGTCAAACAAATTGTAGTGGAAACCCTGGGCATGCTTGGAAGTGGTCTTTTAAAGCAAGGAGCTGCCCATTAGAGGTGGTTTTCAGTGTGCACTGTGCAATGCCAGCTGCACTTATCTAAATAACACAGTATCGTTTAGCCGGTTACCGCTAGATGGCTGCGTTAGTCACAGATCTGTTGGAGTCTAGGACTGTACTAGCGGCTAGTTTTCTGACTGCACTGGAGTTCATTAACATTTCTGTGGCCGTGCCGAGGGTCAGTGAAATGTGAACAAATACTCTTGACCGTAGATTTCAGCTGCCCAGGTTCAGGGTGACGGGGCACAGCGAAGTCATTTCATTTTATAGCCGGGAATCCCCAAGGGGAAGATGATTGGTTGCACGGGACCAACGCAGAGCAGAATGGTTTTTGGAAGGGGGAAGAGAAATTATAGGCTCAGCTCCTGATTCACTAGCACGACACTGTAAGCTCATCAGGGTAGGGAGCGTATCTTCCTATGTGTTTGCACAGAGCCTAGGCCAAGGTAGTCAGGGCTACGGGACTACAAACACATCATAAGAACGGCTCTGATCCTGGGTTGTGCTTTGGTCACTTTGCAATGCTCTCCCCTTGCAAAGCGGCTCTAATCTGGGTGAATTCAGCCTTCCCTGTGCCGGCAGATCCTCAGAGGGATTATCTGAGCCGCCACAGCAGCTCCTACACCGGAATCCCTATGCCCTAGTGCAGGGTTCCCAAATTGTTTCCCCCTCTGGTGCTGCTGCAATGGGCACTGCAGCCCACTATTAACACACGTCCATCAGGGAAAGAGGCACCACAGGGTGTGAGCTGCCCCTCGCCTCAGCAGGGACCAGGGCCGGCGAAGGGGCCAGGCAGGTGCCACAGCCAGCCCCCACCAACATCCCCCGCCTCAGCAGCCTGTGGAGTGCCTCGAGCGCCTCGACTCGTCACCTGCAGCCCTGCCTCAGTCAAACACCCAACACCCCTGGGTGCCTCACAGGTACCCCCTGCCTGGGAACGAGGAAAGGACTTGAGGGCTGCCACTGCCGGGAAGAGGCCTGGCCATTACCGTGATGGTTCCCATCATGGCATCGTCCAGGTGGAAACCGAGGGGCACCGCCGAGTCCCGGTGCCTAGGGGAGCCACGAGACCAATACTCCAGAGAGCCTGACAGCCACTGATCATGGGGTGCAGCTACTCAGAGCAGAAACAGCCGTGAACCTTCCAGCCTCCTCCAGCCACCCTGGGAGCTACTGCCTCTTGGGGCTGGCCCCTTCTCCTCGCCCTCCATCCGGCAGCTCTGCTTTGCCCTCTTCCAGCCCTTGGCACAGGCCATCTCCAGCAGCACTCCGCCAACAGATACAGTTTGGTGGGGGAAACGCCCCCCATGCCGCTCCCAAACTCCACTAATGGCTGACCACCTGGGACTGTGCCGTGGCCCACCTTTAGGCTGTGGCCCCCAGTTTGGGAACCCCTGCCCTAATGACCCCTTGTTGCTTTTGGCGTAGTTTAGAGCAGCCTTCAGGTTGTTGCAATCCGTGCTAAAGAGCCAAGAGGCACAGAGCAGCCTCAGGATCGTGGGAGTGAAAAGAGCATCTTTGTGCTCCTTGCCCGTAGCTGGGGATCCAGCCCAGTCATTCTAAACACATAAGAGAACCACACTGGTTTCACCACATGTGATCAGGAATCCTTTGCTACTCCGATCCCGCCCCCCCAGCCAAGCAAACACCAAACAGCATCCCCTGGCACTAATCCCTCTGACCGCAGACCCAGTTTGCTCCTCAGTAGGAAAGAACATGTTTCTACTGTATGCTACAGATGGGCCTCCACTTTTGGGCAATGTGAAACCACTATCTGCGCTGCTGGGATGCAGGACATCATCAACTGAATTCAGGCTCATCCTATTAAACTTGGCTGGGTGGCAGAACCTCCCTGCGCCCAAGTGTTTGTCCTGAGCCTCGGCTCACTTGCTCCCGGGTAGCTCCACTGGCTGCCGTGGATTCACTCTGGATTTACACCGGCATACCGGAGAACAGAACTAGGTCCCTTGTCTTTTGCAAGGGGCAGTTATAATGATCCAGCTAGAATTCATGTGCCTGGGACACTGGGGGCAAGAGAGTCAGTAGCCAAAGGCGCAAAGAAGGCCGCTGAATTATTACAGTGGCAAATCGGAGAACACCACAGAGCCACTCAAAGGGCCTGGTCTAAAGCCCAATGGGAGCATTTCCATTGACGTCCATGAGCTTTGGATCAGGCCTGGACCGCACTGCATTGGCGCCGCTCACTGGTTATCTGCAGGTCATTCAGAATGGTGTCTGTGTATAGTCCCTGTCCTTGAACCCCTTGTACCAGGAGGGTGGGGGTGGAAGCAGGGAGCAAACATACCTTTTAATCAGAGCTTTGTCTTGGAATGCCTAGGAGTCTGAAATGGACCTGAAAGCACTTGCTTTGCATTCATTAATCAGTGACTCTCCTGCCCCTCCAAATGCCAGCTCACACAGTCCTTTGCATATTTACAATGGAAATGTACTTGGTTTACCCAAATGACCTCTTGGAGTAGCTGCCTCCCCTCATAATACCTATGCAAATGTTACTTCACACAGACGCCCAGCAAACATGCCAAAGCAATCTCGCTAATCACTTAGATCCATTTCTGTTTTCCCACGCAAATGTAACCTTTGATGCTTGGGACTTGTCCTCCCTTGGCAGGCTCACCCCTACTTTCTGGCGTGTCAATCCTTCACTACATGCATCTGCATCATTAGCTCAACCCCTTATCCTTTTACTCTGACTTCTGTCTTTTTTGTTGATGGGGGTGGACAGGCATTTGCTATGTTCAACAGCACTCAAAGAATTAATCCAATGCTGCAAATCGGGGACTGGCTGTAACTAGCAGCTTTAAAGTGAAGTGCTCTACAAATGGTGGACTAGGCTAGTTAGTTAAACCAGGTGTTAAGTGTGATTAGTTGCGTGTTGTGAAATCATTTACTCAGTGTGCAGTTACTATCCTGCATCTCTGCAGAATCATAGAAACAAGATGAGGCCTGTTACCTTAGCTAGTCCAGTCCACTGCCAGGGTTGGATTGCTCCCTACAGAACAATTTCTAGCACATTGCTGAGGTTTATTTTAAATATCCTATGAAATGAGGTTTCCCAATTCTATCTTTAATTATTTGTATTACGGGTGCACCTAGATGGCCCAAATTTAGATTGGGCTCCCCTTCTATCTAGGCCTTGTACAGACACATAGTAAGAGACAGACCCTGCCCAAAGAGTTTACAATCACAACAGACAAGACAGACAATGGCTGGGAGCAGACACAGAAGGGAAACTAGCATTGAGAGGGGAAGGGACTCAGCCAAGCTCACACAGCAGGCCAGTTGCCACACTGGGACTAAGACCCAGATTCCCAGTCCAGTGTCCTAGACACTAGATCAAGCAACGTGTGAGCTCAGTGTGCAAAGTACAGACACGTGTGTTTACAACACAGGGTACTTGTGCAAATCTTTGTATATTTCAGTCTGTTCAAACTAACCTGTCACACTGAAGGAATAAAAATGCTGTTGTGTTATCCTGTCCAGTGAGACACAATGTGCTGTCAACTGACAGCAGTGATTTGTTTTTGACATGGGGGAAAAAGAACGTAGAAATACGTGTGGGTTCTCGCCAGCAACAAGCTGCCTCCGGGGATTTGCGAGCTTTGCAGTGTCCATCTTTAGTGGGTCACAAAGGTGAGAATTCCCCTGGTAACCTAGGAGCCCTGCCTCCAGCCCTGCCAGAACTGAGTTCGAGGAAGTGACACCTAAAGCCTCAGCAACAGAATGGAGCAAGAGAGAGTACTGGGCTGGGAATTATGGGACCTGGGTTCTATTCCTAGTTCTGCCACTGACCGGAGCCGTGACCTTGGTTGGGCAAGTCACTACCTTTCTGTTTCCTCTCCCACCTTCCATATGGCCCCTAACACAACAGGGGGCAAACCTCAAGCTGACACCGGGAAAGCCAAGGTTGGAACCAGTGTTCCCTCTAATTTTTCCCACCCATGTGCGGAATTAATTTTGTTATGGGCACCAATATGGAGGTGATGTGTGACTTCAGATTGGTGCACATAACAAAACTCATGTGGTGGGAGTGGGGCCAAGGGGTTCGGGGTGTGTGTGGGGGTATTCAGGGCTGGGGCAGAGGGTTGGGATGCAGGGAGGTAAGGGCTTCGGCTGTGGGTGCGGGCTCTGGGATGGGGCCGGGGAAGAGGGGCTCAGGGCTGGGTGCGGGGGGGTGAGGGCTCCGGCTGGGGGTGCAGGCTCTGGGGTGGGGCCAGTGATGAGGAGTTTGGGGTGCAGGAGGGTGCTCAGGGGCTACGGTGGGGAGAGAGGACCCCCCCCCCAGCCCCGGCTGGGCCGGAATTGCGCCGTGCCGCGGCAGGTTGGGGGCTTGGCTAGGTGGGGGCCAGGGGAGGGGCGCCCCTCCCCTGGCCACGGCAGGTCCCCGGGCGGGTTTCCTGAGCGCCTGCGTGGGGCTAAATAGGCTGATGTGTGGCCGTACGGGTTCCAGGGAACTTAGGCTGGAAGTGGGGTAAAGCTCTCCTGGTTTGCCCTGATAGAGCTATACTGATGGCCTTGGAGAGCAAACCTCCGGTGTAGACGCGACCTCCATTTCTGAAGGGCCTAGGACTGTCGTGTCTAGGGACGCTGAAGTTGAACAGAGTTGCACTTCGACACATGAGTGCTGAATATGACCCCTGCTGGTCACACGCAGACCAACAGAAACCCACACCGTGAATTACCTTCTTCTCATTGAGGTCCAGCTGCTCCTCTTCTTTGTCCACATCTTTTGGCAAGTCTTTGATTTTATTCAGCAGCTCTGCTTTGGGGGCCGACATGGTATAGTAAGCAGTGCAGGTGACCAAAGTTATAGCAGCTTCCTTCTCTTCTCTTCTATACCACAATGAAAAAGACGCACAACAGATCCAGAGCGGGGTTTAGTTTAGATAAGGGAATAGAGAAATGTCAGGGTATCAGCTGGTATAGTTTATTAATACTGGGTATCAATGCACTAGGTTTATGAAAGAAATATTGGCTAATTTTTTTACTCAATTCCTAAGTTTGGAAAGTGATAGGAATTGAGTAAAAAAATTAGCCAATATTTCTTTCATAAACCTAGTGCATTGATACCCAGTTATATGGCGTAGACATAAAAGTAAACCGGCAATGTAATTGTATCAACAGCTGTCTTATATTATGTTACAAACTTTTATTAATACTGTCTGTTAAGGAGACTGCCGCTTCCCACCAGTAGATGGTGCATGTCAGTCATTTGCAAATCCCTCCAATCTCAAATCCCAATCGCACTGATGTTTGGTTGTGTGCTAACAACTTGTCTAAACAGTGGGGCCAGATCCTCAGCTAGTCTAAACTGGTATAGCGCCACTGAAGTCAATTTAATTGAATATCTTATCCAGCATAATCCAGTTATAATTTATTACAGCAGGGCTACTCCAGCTGTTGCTTCTGGCCATCTGCCTTACATTAGGCATTCTTCAAAGTTTTGGGTAATGTTTGCAGCACACTATAGTGTTTTTTATAAGGGATTCCCCCAGGCTCCCCCACAAAAATAGTGACTCTCATAAGCTATCTGCCTTCCCAGTGATTTGGTCCCGATTCTCTTCTCTCACCAGTTTTACACTGAGGTAATTCCATTGGGTTCAGTGGAGTTACTCCTGGTTGCCAGGGTGCGAGATCAGAATTAGGTCCTCTCTCTCTGGTCTGGGGGCATAGCATGGATCTCAGTTTCCAAAAACATGGGAAATGCCATTGCAGAGATTAGCCAACAAGGGGGTGGAGTGAAGCAACCTCTCCCTCCCCATGCCTCTATACCAAACTCAGCACCATATTCTCTACTGGACTTAGTGTCCTGGAGCTCGAGAGAAGGTCCTGAGGCCAATGGCTACGCACAGCCAAGACGGTAGGAAACCCTTTTACAGAATGATTTGCTAATCCCAGTGTATGGGGATTGAGAGCAAACTAGTGCTTCAGCCTCACTGGCAGGAGGAATTCAGCCTGCGCTCTTCCATACAAGCGAGCAGGCTAAGAGCTCTTCTTATATATCAGCCAACCCCGCAAATGAACAGGGCTCACCTGTCATTCTCAGGCACCGTCCTGCTGGCTCTCTTTTGCATCATCTTCCTTTTCATGTTGTTCTCTTTCAGCAAGCTGGTTCCATTGGGAAAGATCCCTTCCATTAAGTCCATCGTTGTCTTCATTTTGGAGTCTGGATCCAGAATATCTGCTAGAGACTTATCCCTGTGGACAATCTCCTTGGCCAGGGCCTCTGACTTAATATCCTCTGGGGTTGTCTTCTTCTTCACTTGTATAGCTGTGCCCTGACTCCTGGGGCTGAGGCCACCATTTTCCGAATCCTTCCTCTGGGCGTTTGGCTCTTTCAGGTTGCCTCCGAGTTGCACTGCATTCTGCTTCTCAGAGTTTGGCCTCTCCCCTTGAGCGACAGGCGACTGGTGCGGTGACTCAGTGTTCCCAACAGACAGTGAAGCGGCCCAGCTGTTTTCCTTGCTGATGGAGCTCACCCTCGGCTTTTCCCTGACAGCCAGACTCCTGGGAAACACGCCGAAGCTGCTGTGGAGAGAAAAATTCTATGATAAACATGAGGTGAAGGGCTCCTTTTGGATAGGGAAGGTACGGCACAAGCAAGAGAGGTGTCTAGTAAATCACATTTCCCTTTCCACTGCACTTTCTCTGGTCTACTTGAACTGTAAGCTCTTTGGGGCAGAGACTTCCTCTTGCTAAGTGTTTGTACCTAGAAAAACCCAGTCTAGGAAGCTAGTGGCACCAGAAGTAAATGATCCCCATGACGCCGAACACGGTCACTTCCTTATGCCAGTAAAGATCGAATGAGTGTTACAAACTTCTTGTGTTGGACATTGTGGGGCAATGGTTGTGCTCACTCCCAGTGACACGTAACAAGTGGATCCTTGCTAGGGGAGCTCAAACGACAGCAGCCACCCTCCGAGCAAGCGTTCGGAGATCAGGTTCGTCCGCCCCACGAGGAAGTCAATCAGCTTGACATTCTCAAGCTGGGAACGAGAATAAGCCTGAACAATTCAAATCCTAGCTGTCCTTTTCACACTGACACCAAAGGTTCCTCAACAACTCACTGCCGCAGCCCTGCTAATAAAGTCGGAGTGGGCCGGATCCTCAGGTGGTGTAACTCGGGCTGGCTCCTTTGAAGTCTATGAAACTGCTCTGATTTACACCAGCCCAGGGCCTGCTTTGCAAGTTACTCCGGTGGGATAAACTCATTGCATTCGGGAGCTGCGCTATTTGTGTGGCCACCTCTTGACACCCAGTTGCCACATTGTGACAGGATCGTTTGGCACAGGCTCCGCGATATATTCTGGGACACTTTGATCCTGCAAGCTGAGGTTTCATGTGGGATCATCCCCCTCAAAACCTAGGACGTCCCCCTGACAACTGGAATGGAGAGCACCCCCCCGCAGCACGTCAGAACCCCAGGACTGGGGGGGAGGGATAGCTCAGTGGTTTGAGCATTGGCCTGCTAAACCCAGGGTTGTGAGTTCAATCCTTGAGGGAGCCATTTAGGGATCTGGGGCAAAAATTGGGGATTGGTCCTGCTTTGAGCAGGGGGTTGGACTAGATGACCTCCTAAGGTCCCTTCCAACCCTGATATTCTATGATTCTCTGACTGAGTCTCCTCTCAGGCAGCAGTGAATAAGGAGTAACGCCATTGAAGTCTGTGCTGTAACTGAGAGGAGAATCAGGCCCTGTATATTCTCTTAGCCCTGGGCTACACTAGGGGAGGGGTCGATCTACGATACGCAACTTCAGCTACGTGAATAGCGTAGCTGAAGTCGGCGTATCGTAATCGACTTACCTGGCCACGAGGACGGCGGCGAGTCGATCGCTGCCGCTCCCACGTCGACTCCGCTTCCCCCTTTTGATGAGGTGGATTTCCGGAGCCGACGGGGAGCGCGATCGGGGATCGATTAATCGCGTCTTAACGAGACACGAAAAATCGATCGCCGATAGATCGATTGCTACCCGCCGATCCGGCGGGTAGTGAAGACCTGCCCTTAGTTACAGGCCCCAGAGATAGCCAAAGGTTTATGAGACCTATGCTGCTGCTTAGGGCCCGTTTAACCAGGGACCCCCTTGCCCTGCCAATGCCACCTACAGTAATGGACCTGCCAACTTTGGGTACGTCTACACTGCAATAAAAGACATGCAGCACAGCCACAGCTAGCCCAGCTCAGCTGACTCGGGCTCCTAGGTCTCGGGCTGCAGGGCTAAAAACAGCAGTGTAAACGTTCGGATTCGGGCTGAAGCCCGGGCTCTGAAATCCAACTTCCCTGCTTTCCTTGCTGTGTGCGTACACTCCCTAGAAGCCTTTCCGCTCAGCTGGTGGCTGTGATTGGGTCCCATGGGTATGCAATGGTGGGGGGGCTGGTCTGTCAGAGATGGATTGGGCCCGGCATATCTTACCCCTTATGGCCCTACAAAGACTAAAGCTGGCCTGGGAAGACACCATGGCATTACAGCTCTCCCTTACCTTATTTTGGCCTCTTCTATATGCCTCGTGGATTTGTCTCCTGTTGCCCCACCTGCTTCGAATGCAGCCGGGGGAGGAGGTGGAAATACCTCTGCCTCGCTTGTGAAAGCGCTGGGGCTCCACTTAGGAAGAGGAGGAGGGGGTGGCGGAGGGGGTAAGGGCTTAAATGCAGTCCCTGCAGCACCAGGCTGCGAGTCCTTGATAAACACCTCATCGTCTCCTTCTTCCGGCAGGCCCGGTGGGGGAGTCAGCTGAAGGCCTGACTCGGAGATCCGCAGAGAGATCTTCCCAGAGGAAGGAGGAGTCTCCGGATCGGAAGAAGTGCTGCTTTGTGCCGGTAGGCTCTGCCATCTTTGAAAGAGCTTCTGCCCAGACACCTGACAAGACACCGAGCCCTTTGGGAAGCTGTCATCATTGACCGAATGAGCCCATTTCACTTTTGGTTCGAGGAGTCTCTGAGCCAGTATGGCCTTTCTCTGCATCCTTTCTTCGGCCGAGTCCTCAGGGGAGCTGTCATCAAGGTACAGAGGCCGTGCCTGACCATTATCATTGCCTTCAGGGGGGACAGCGTCTAGTTTGGCACGTTGCCTCATTGCCAGGCCGTCCCCAGCAGCCTGCAGGTCTGAGGGAGGCTGGGTGGAATGAGCCTCGCTAGATGAGGACTGGCCAGGTCCAGAAGGAATACGGTTAAGGAGCAAGGGTCTGGCGCCCTGCTTAGGTTCGGAAGAATGATTCTTCAAGTCTGTTGGCGATGAGACACACCTTTGAGTCCTGCTGAGATGCCTAGGGGATTCTGAGGCCTGGTGGCTCTCAATCAGAGTGGATGAGCTTGTGAGGTCATTGCGAGGAGGATGGGGACGATAATTTGGGATTGTTGGCTTTTCAGGGTGGCTTCTTTTCTTACTGCTGTAGGACCTAAGACGAGATATAACTATGATAAATCTAACATTTTCATTCAGGGAGCAAACCTAGCTGCCATGTACGTGCCCCTTTAAAAAGCTAAGAACTCACATTAGACCTTAATACCAGAGGCATGCTGCCAATTTCTGCCTCCAGTTAACACTGATTTCAATGGGATTGCACGGGTGAAACCAGCAGTTAATTCTGGTCCACTTAGCGTAGGCACATAGATATTATGGTGATGGGCTGGGCACCATATAAGGACCTAGAGAAATAAAAATTACAACTAATCCATTAATAGGTTTTTTTTAAAGGTTGATGTGTAACAGGGCGAATAATCTGGTTTGAGGACTGCAGGAGAAATATATTTCTGTGGGCATGAGATTCATGAAGTTTGATCCAACCTACAGAAAACAGCAGGAACTGTAGCTAATAATGCAGGCAATGTAGCTAATCCTGCAGGACCTAAGCAACACAGATATCTATACAGGGACAACCTAGGTCCAATGAATTAGTTATTTAACTCCAAATTAGCGTCTTGATTTATTATTGGCAATGCAGGTAGCAACTCCTAGAGTTAAGGTTGCCAGACACTTCTTATTAGAAGATTCTGTTTTCAGTTGCTTATAATTTTGCCAAATTTAAACTGTGTGGGCTAAAATTTCCCATGCTGGGTGTCTACTTCAGGCTGATTTTTTTTGGAAAGTTTCAGCTAAAATGGTTCAGCTGCTTCCAAGAATGAAATTAGGGAGAAATATATTGTTTTATCCATCTTAAAAAATTCTTACAACTGTGAGGTCCTCTGGAAAAATACCATATTATGTACTATTAATGCAACTGTTATTAGACTTATCGTAATGCATACACACAAGAAGGGCCCAATTAAGGTTGCACAGGCAAACTTAATTCTGACATTTCCTAACTTTTGAGCGCTCGACTTTGCAACATCAATGTTCTTTTAATGTAGGGTTGGGGTGTTGTTGTTTTTTTACGTAGTGCCCAACGGGTTCCAGGCACTTTGTAGACAATACAAAGACAAGCACTTCGCCCCAGTGAGCTACCCATCTGAATGGACAACAGACTAAATTGTTCACCCCACTTCTAAGGATGTTCTCAAATGAATCAGAAATACAGCACTAGTCTTGAAAGTGAAAGCCCCACTTAGAACATCATAGAAAACTCATGACCCCGAGCAGTTATTTAGCTGGAAAACAAAATTAATGATAATAACAATTAATGATACATACAAGATATTCCGAGCATGCATTAGGCTGTAGAAAAAAAATCCTATAGTATTGCCATTATGTTTTTATATAGTTTAAAGACTGCACTACTGAAATGATCTGCTACATGAGATTTGGGGCCAAAAGGTGCTTTCAGTTATGCAGGTGTACATCAGCAATAACTCCATCAAAGCCTTAGGGTTACTCTGGATTTACATTGGTGTAACTGAGAACAGAATTTGGCAGCTTATGCCTGGGAAGACAGGGCTGTCTGTGGTTCCTGGACAGTAGCGATGTGTGTGATCTTTGGGCCACGCAGTGACTGTCACAAGAACTGGATGGCAGTTCTCCAATTTAGAGACCTGTCACACTGTAGTAACATTTGCTGATCCTCAAACTGGTAGAGCCACGTCAGTCACACATACTGCACTAACAACAAAGATGCTGGAACGTGGCATTCGGGAAGTTGGCTAAGGGCAACGCAGCATAGGGAAAGGAATACAAGTCAAGGGACCGCATGAGCTCTAATGAGGTCTCATTTAACTTGTCCATTTAAAGGACTAACCCTGTTCTAACAAAGCTCTTTGTAAAGACATAGGGCTGGATTCTGGTCACCACTCCGGCAGCTTATAGAGCAACACCCGGGGAGAATTCCACTAGCATAGGAGCTGCATAGGTCTGGCATACATGATCCTATATTGCTCCCTTTGCGGCCCTCGGCATAAGTGATGCGCTGGGGGCAGAGCTGGGAGAGGTATCGAGGATGTGATGGGGAGAAGCTATAGCACTCAGAGCTTTAGCTATTCTGGGCTGCAGAACAGTCCATTGGCAGCCATAGGGAGGCTGGCATAAGGTAGCGCAGCCATTGGGGCTGCTCTAACTTACATCAGGAGTCACATTGGTCCCTGGCAGGTACAATCTGGGTGGCACAAAGGTGGCTTACAGCCACCTTTCCTCCCCTCTCGGGCTGTTCTCTCAGGAGGCGCAGCACAGAATGTATCACACTATATTGTATTCTTATGTGCCTGAACTGTTCTGTATGGACCAGACTGTGACCCTCTTCCTCACACTGGGGCGCAGTGACTGGTGCAAGTAGTCCTATTGACTTCAGGGGGCCTTCTCATGTGAATTCACTGATGTGAGTAAGGGGATCACAATCTGGCCTACCTGGGCTTTTTAAATCTGGGAAAGGTCCAGCCCTGTTCCCACTGAAGTCAAAGGCAAAACTCCCACTCACTTTCTGATATTAACACCCACAGCTGACACTGCTCATGTCTGCGTTAGCAGGTTACCAGGGTGACCAGAGGTCCTAATATGATCAAGACCATCTTGATATTAGGGGCTTTGTCCTATATACGCAACTATGTCCCTCCTCCCTCCCCCCCCCCAAAAAAAGTGCCCCAATTGTTCACACTTGCTATCTGTTCAGCCTACATGTCACAGTGGGGTTGATGAGAGAAAACCACCCACAGAGGATCCTTTGTGGAGTTGCCAGGCAACACATGAGCAAAAAAGTGTCCCCACTGAGTAGTGATCCATCTATGTTTTTTCAAGCACATGAATGGCACGCACACAAAACCCAGGTACACAACGCGACATGGGCCCAGTGCAGGGCTGGGGTGAGTGGGCATGTAACTCCCCAGAGTCAATGGAGTTTCAGGGGTGTATTTGGTCCCTGCACTCCATGTTTTATCTATCCAAAGAATCCTGACCATTAAGTGCAGGGTACGTTACATTCCACTGGAAAATATGCTAATATAACACACGAGTTGCGGATGCAGTAGAAACATCACAAAGATGTGAAGATAGTAATAATAATCCAGGAATGCTGCTCTTGGCAGGAAAACACATAATATAATAACCCATTTCCTGCCCCTCTTGGCTCACTTTCAGACCTGGTGTTAAATCCAGTTACTTAGAAAACTGCTTGGAAAAGAGAAGGAAATAATGGAAGTTATAATATAGAGAAGAATTATGAACTACTGAAGGTAAAAAAAAAAAAATGGAGAGGGCAGGAAGAGTTTAAGAATAAGAGCCAGCTGTGTCATTCTCTAATGAGCACTGCAAACACGGTTCAAATCCTGTAGGAAAACTGCATGTTTTTTAAATATTCAAAAATGGTGGTGACGTAGGGCAAAATTCTCTTCTGTGGTTTACACTACAAATCTAAGCGGAGCATAGGAGTTGTGAGACTGGATCAGAACCATCTAATCCAATATCCTGTCTCTGACTTGCCCTGTCTTGTCCACTTGGGTTGTATTTCCAGCACTCACTGCATTGTTGCCCTGATGCCGTTCAATGGTGATTTGGGAGATGGCTGGGGGCGTGATTCCCAACATGATGAAAGGGTGGAAAATATCTTTTTTGTAGGTGGCCAGAGAACAGAATTCCTTTTTGAATAATTATCTTAATACTGCCTGGGTTTTGTTGTGATCACATGTGTCTAGGTGTCTAGAGCTTTGTACAGGAGTCTTTTTAATATTTAAATGGAAACAAATACATAAAACAAATCAACTTGAAATCTGGTCAATATCAAAAAGCCTGTTACTTAGCAGTGTCAGTACTACGTATGCCCCTGCACCCCCTACCTATTTTGTGGGCTTTACAATCACATTTAAATGTGTCCGTCTCCCGATACCGAGTGAAAGACCCTGTTTGTACAGGGAAAACAAGGAAACTGCCTCACTGCAAAACCCTCAATCCAGCAAGGTACCTAACCACCTGACCACCTATAGCCAATGGGAATGTTCATGTGCTAAGATTAGGTACCCTGCTGGATCAGGGCCAAATAAACATACAGGAACATGAGGGTAATTTTTCTCCAGTTTCTCTCAGTTGTGGTTGCAGAGATTTACAGAGACCCAGGAACTTAAGACGTGACATTTAACAATAGCAGGTCAAACACTGTCAGAGAGAAGTGCTATTTTTAAGTTAACGGGACTTCTGCATACTAAACGAGGATAGACATGCAACAGAAATGTGCATCAGGGAGAGGAGATCTGAGAGAAGGGTTTTACCTTTAATTTCTATGCTGAAAAACAAGAGCTAACAGCAGCTTAGCCCCTCTAACTCTGCCAGGTGTGCCACGTAAGACAACCAAAATGCGGTCTCCCAGTGCACCCCCAAACATATGGTTTGTCCAGCTCTTAATATCCCATTCATTTAAATCGAAGATGTATTATAATTGCTGCCAACAACAAAGGGGTTAGCACCAGCAACCGGAGAAGAGACAAAAATATAAATCTACCTGTCTCCTGCGCCAACCACATAAGAAGGATTTTTCACCAGGTGGCCAAATTCATTACTTTCCCCTCTCAGCAAGTCCTGGAACGCAAAAAGGAGCAGAGTGAGCAGAGAGTTGAAAACAGCTGAAGCTTCTTAACACAAGAGCACTCTGTGTGTCATTTACACTGGGAAGTAATGAGCGGGAGTGTGGTCTAGTGGTTAGAGTAAAACTACGCCACCAGGGAACTTATGAGGTGCTAGCTAAACCAAATGGATTCACCCCAGCTAACACACGGAGGCCTGCTGGGCAGCATTTCTACCACCACCCTCCCGAAGAGGTTCCACAGAAGGATGGGGGCCTACGTTCCCTTCAGAGGTGCCCCCCAGTGAAGGTTGATGTGTAGATGCCATGAATCAACCATTGCCCTCACTTCCCCGGCCAACACCGCTCCCTTTCCTGCTGCCCTGGCCACCTCCTGGTCACCCAAGGAAGGGGAGATCGTGGTGATTTTCTGTGGCCAGTGGCTCTGTGGCCTGACTTACCTCAGAGTTGAATATTTCCCAGAGACTGAAAGAGCCTTCAAACACGCAGTGATTCTGAGACCACCATTTTCCTATCACGCCCTTCCTCTGATTGGCAGGACAGCCCGTGTAAACACAGCACAGATCTTGCTCCCATTACAATCAACAGAAGTTTTGTTGCCCCAGGTGGCATAAATGGGAACCAGATGAGGCCTGTGACTTCCTAAGTGGAAGCTAATTGTCAGGACTGCAGTGGTGCTCAGCTGGCCAGGGTAATGATGCCGTGTAGCTGCAAAATCCTTTTTCCTAGGACACCAACCTATCACATAACTCTTCCTCACCAGAGCTCCACCCAAGCCTAGCATAACGTGCCATAGCCGGCTCATTACCACTGCTCCACTGTAATGAGTCTCTCTGTTCTTTCGGAGTCCGTTTCTGATCATGCACCCACAGCCAGATCTTCAAAGACTCCCATTTAGACTCCAAAATAAATGGTTGGATTTCAAAGGACCTCAGCGGGTTGGCTGCTCGGCTCTTTTGAAAGGCTAGTCACTTGTCTCCATGAGAGCTGCTGGGTGCTGTGCACATTTGCAAAGCCAGTGTTGAACACTGAAAAATCTGGCCCTGAGTTCCTTTGGAAATCTGGTTTCGACTGCTTCCCTCTTAGGATTTAACTATTACCCAACAGGACGGTAAATGCCGAGCATTCATTTCAAGAGCTTGATGTTTCCTCCCTAACTTTTCTGATGAGGTTTTCAACGTAGGGCCCTCCATTCCAATTTTTCCCTGGTTTTGTTTGCTCTCTTTCTATTGTTGAGCACGGGAGGGGGAGGGTTAGTGCTGATCTTGATTTAGAAGTCGGGGAGCTGAAAGATAGGCGAGCTGAGACAAGTCAAAAGAGCAGAGAGAGGAAGACAGAGACTGTGCTCTGCAGACAGATGGCTAATAATTCCACATGGCTATCGATTTCCTCACATCTTTAAACAAATTCCTACCGCGACACTGTGCTGAGATTCATATTCAGCATGAAGAGAACAGCACATACCATAAGCAAAGCCCTGAATAGCATACAATGAGCCAGAGAAGTCTGCTTATAAAATGGGAATGAATGTTTTCCACAGAGGAGCTGAGCTGGTTAAAAAATAAATAAATAGTGTTTTCCCCTCCTCACACACACTTTTACATTTTTAGTTCTGTATTGTGGACTCTAGCTCCAATTCCGAAAAACATCCCTATTCATGAAAGCAAACACTTAAGTCCTAGTGGATTTTTAAGTATGTGCTTAAACATAAAGATGCTTTCCTGGATCAGGGTCTAAGAGTAACATTTTCAATAGTGCCTAATTGCTTTAGGAGCCTAACTCCTATTTTCAAAAGTCAAAAGCCTAAAGCACTTTTGAAAAGTAGGACTTTGTGTCCTAAATTGTTTAGGACACTTTTGAAAGTGTTACCCTTACTGCTGGATTTAAGCATGTGCTTAAGTGATTTCCTGAACTGGGGTCTATTAGAGTATCTGCTCAGCTGTTTATCTTCTTCCCAGCCTCAGTTCCTCTGCTCACACCATTTGGCACCTTCAAGCTCACTAATGCATGCATGGGAAAAAAAGCAAAAACAAGCCAACAGGAAAAATAATAATAAATGGTCTCAGGATGCTCACAATTTGTGCCCCTGACAGAGACAACAGGCTTGGTAAACAGGAGCTTGGAACAACTGGTTTCCAGACTGCCATTGTAAAGTACCTTTTAGTGGTGGGGAAAAAAATATCTTCTGTCTGTACTTTCTCATCTGGAATCCTGTTTATTTTTGTTCCTGCTCTGAAATGCACCAGGAGTGAGAATGGGCTTTGCTTCTTGGCTTTCCTGATAACTCTTTCTTAAGGATATGTCCTCTCATTGAGTATGAAATGTTTCACAGTTGACAGCAGTTGTAGTAATGTTATGCAGATGGGTCTATTGTCCGGGGTGGGGAAAAAACGATGGGGCTTGAGCACTAACTAGGTAAGGTGTTCTAGCCATTTGATATTTAGGTGCTGGTTTTTATGCTCTCCGTTTAAAAAGCAGCAAAAGGACTGATGCATTTCAAGGTGGGAGATTTCAAGTGAAGTGTCTGATGGGTTTAGGAAGGACAGACTCCCATTCTTGGTGCATTTCAGAGAGGCTCTCACTCAGCAGAGCACTCCAATTGCTAGCTTCAATCCTTGTTTAATGTATTCTACTAAATACTAGAATCTCGGAACTGGATAACTTTTTTACAGCGGCAGCGGTTCGAGATGTAGATGTTCTTGTTGAGTGGAGCTATCCCTTAAAACCCGGGCCTACATGGGCAGCCAGGAAACATTTCGCGAAAGAATTCTGCCTGTAGAGCTTTCCTGCTGTGTTTCCCCTCCGTTTCTCTCTCTTTCTCTCTCTCTTTCCAACGAAGGGATCCTATATGAAAATGGGACGAATCAGCCCCTCAGCCCAGCTCCACTCATGGTATCAATGGAATTATACTAGCTGAGAAGCTGGCCCATGATCTTGCTTTCTTTGCTGCCACTAGAGTCACTCAACCCTCCCATGCATTTGTGACATCATCATGATTTTCACAACAACTGACTGGATGAAGAAAATATTGGCCCAGTTTCTTCTCCGCAGTTGGACTGTAGGGGGATCCTCCAAGGTTGAAGAGGTAATTTAATGGCTCCTAAGGCATACCCCTCCCTGCAGGCAGCAGAGAGGGCATGGCTGGGGAAAAGGGGCGCATGGCTGGGCTTCCCTGCACCCCAGCTGTTGTAATGGCCTTTGGGGGTCATTGGTGCCCCTACCCTGCTCTAATTTATGCTAGGGAAATGGCCTGCTGCATTGCAGCTCCAGGACTGGGGGAGCACAAAGGTGACTTAAGGACCCCTTTGTACCCCGCTTTTCAGAGCTGTGCTCTGTGCTTCTGAGCTGCAGCTGAGTCTCTAGACCTAGGATTTCAGACGAGGAATAAGCGGCAGGAGCAGATGTACTCTTAAAAGCATTTACACAAACATCCTTTCCCCCAAGCAAATCTCCCTAGTGTTAAGAAAACAGGGGAAGAGGAATACAGAAGTGGTGTGCTATTTAGCTAGCCGGCATTTCAAACCACACCAGGCTGATTTCAACAGACCATATGGTCCGTATCACAGTGCACATTTAACCACATTGTAAGTACCGATAACTGAATCTCAGGCTAGCATCATAACACCCCCAGCCCATGGAGACGTCTTGCCTGTGAATATCAACAGGGCAATGCACTTACCTGGTGTTTCTTGTCGGCTGTGGGAGACGACCTGGAGCGCACATGCACCGTGACTGACTGGTTCTCAGATCTATCGAGCAAGTCTTCTGCAGACACCGATTTCCCAGATTTCCCGGGCAATGAGGCCTTTTCAAAGGCCCGCTCCTCCATCCTGTAGAGGAGTTGGTCGCGTGAGGCACGCTGACCGGCCTGAGCACTTTTCGGGAGCTCCGGTCTGGCTCTGTAATCTCGGCGTCTGTCCATTTTAAACTGGCTTGCAGAGGAACTGCTGCTGCCACCCGGGTGCCCTTTCTTTTGCTCAAACCCTTTGAGATCAAAGCAGCCCGTTAGCCCAGGGGGAAGGGTAGAGGAGACCCAGCCTGTTCTAGACACCTGCTCTAGTGACTCTCTCCGGCGGTAAAGCTTCTGATCCTGGAGAGAATTCATGCTGGAGGCAGAGGAGAGGCTCTGGCTGTCCAGGCCACTGGCTTGCAGGTAGGAGCTTTGTGAGCGCTCTCTCAGGACCCCAGCATCATGAGAAGGCCGCTTCCCAGTTTTGCGTTGGATGTAGTCCGCGAGTGCGTTCTGCTGGAGCTGCTTCAGCGCCGGCTTGGAGAGATTGATGGCGGAGCGAGCTTTGTTCTCTCGCTCAAAGATCTTGCGCCGGTCAGCCACCGTGTTCTCCGGGAAGATGAAATGGAGGCCTTTCTTCTGGGGGGAGAAGGGCGAGGGCTCGTGGTCTGAGACACCCACTTCGTTTATTTTCTCCGGCTCTGAGTAGGACCTCTTCTTCTGCTCGGCCGTCAGCCGCTTCCTGCCCCCGACGCGGGACACGAGCTGGGACAGCCCCGTGTGGCTCTCCTTCTCATGGTAATCCCAGAGAGGGGCACTGTTCTGCGTAGGAGTGACGCTGTGCCTCTCCTTGGGGATGTGAGGGGATGCTGTGGTGCTCCTCATCCCGACGTGGGCTGAGGCCGGCCTCCGTTCACTCCTCTTGGGTTTGCTCCCCAAAGGTGGGCTGATGTCGAGGTCTTTGCGCCTGAACGACGTGGCTCGCAGGACCTTGGACTGAGCATCTTTAATGCTGTTTCTGTAGTTTCTGCTGAACGAGGCGTCCAGCGGTGTCCCGGGAGCGTCTTGGACCTTATCCCGCCACAGGAGTTCCTTCTCTGGCTCACACGTCAGCTGGAACGTGCTTCTGCTCCTTGTCAGGCCGTAGTACTCGCTCTGCCGCACCTGATTTGCTGCGGCCGCCATCTGCTGCTCCACAGGCTGCCAGTCAACCTCCTCAGGCTTCGCGCTCCCGTTCCTGCTCACCAGCTGCGCACACGGCGGCGTCTCAGAGCCAGTCTGTTCGCCGGCTGGCTGGCCGTGCTCTTGGGAGCTTGACTTGTTTCGTACGTCCTCCGGGCTGTTAAGAGAACACCTAGTGCCGGATGATTGGCTTGGCCTATTTGGCCCATAGTTATGTCCAAAGCTGGGCACCCCCATGCTCTGGGGCCTTTGACTGCCTTGCTCGCGTTGCTCAATCTTGCTGACCTTCTCCAGCACAGAGCAGTGGGGCTTGCTGGATTCCAGCTTCCCAGGCTGGCTGCTTTGGGTGCTGCTGGAGCTTAGCCGGCTCCTGCTGAAATCGGAGGCCTTTGGGTGCAGCAGAGAAGAGGGCTCCTCGTACTTTGGCTCTGCATTGTGGAATGGGGCCACGCTGGCGACGTCATCCTCCTGCCGTGGGAAGGCTTGTCTGTCCAAATCATTCCATTGGCCACACCCTGGCCCTCTTCGATCCTTCTCTGCTTTATTATTGCGATTTGTGAAAGACAGTTGGGAGTCAGAATGGCCCTCGCATTGCTGCATCTCCTTTAGCTCCAAACTATTTTGCCTCCTGGTGCTCTCTAGGCTGTTCTGCAAGGATGAAAAGCCAAGCTGCTTGGCCTTACTGTAACCCCACTGATTCTGGCTGGTGGGGTCTCTCTCACTTTTCTGTAGATTAGCATTTTTGTCCTCCTGCAACTCAGCCGCCCAGTACTCCTTGGGCTGATAGAGAGCTTTGCTTTCACTGGAATCTCTCGAGCGGGCCTGTGAATTGTGGTTTGAGTGCGGGGTGTTGCTTGTGCTCTCTCGGATGCCATGCGAAGCCACATAAAGGGAGCCTGACTTGTCCTTTTGGGAAGGGGTCGAACGGACGTCAGGGCCCGAGGTACCGTGAGGTTTGTAATGAGCGAATTTTGCTTCCTGCTTTTTCTCCGCAGCCGGTGGCCCGTGGTCTGGCCGATAGAAGATGGCCGACCTGTTTGTAACACTTTGGTTTCCATTCTCATCGACGTCAGACTGGCTGCAGACCGGGGCCTTCTCATACGTGGCCGGAAGAGGTGGAGTGTATCCACTCTCTTTGGCCAGGGCTGGATAAAGCATCCCATTATTGCTTGCCGAAGGCGGGGGCACCTGGGCAAAGTGCGGCTCGGGGGAAGGTACAGGGTAGACGCCGGTAGGAAGCAAAGGCCGCCCCGGCTGTGCCGCCTGGGAATAGCTCTGCTTAGGTTTCACCTTGGGGCTGCTCTCAGGGCTCTTCTCCACCACTGTGTGCAGCTGCCCTTCCACAAACAGGGGTTTCAGCAGCTGTCCCTGCCCCAGGGAGACAGCGCCGGACGGCGGAGGCCAGGCCCCTTTCGGCTGAGCTCGACACAGCTTATTTTGATCGAGGCTGGACCAGGAGCTGGGCCTCTCGTGGTGCCTTATTGCCGCGTAGCTGTCACTGCGAGTGGGTGGCATGGGGGGCCCCTTCGGGGGCTGACCCTCACTGTCGGAGGAGCTCCTCCTTTGCTGGCCCCAGAAGGGGCCTCCGCCGTACCGGCTGTACCCAGGCGGCCTGCTGTAGCCCCGGCCTTCTGTTTGCGTCCGCCCCTCGCCGCCTGGACGCAGCACGGAGGAGTTCACTTCGTACTCCTCGGAGACCCCTCGCTGGGCGTCGTAGACCGTCTTGACGTACCGGATGTCAGCCTGCCTCATCCCCTCCGGCGGGCTGCCTCGGGCGTGCACGTTGTCCATGGAGAAGGAGCGCTCCTTGCAGAAGGAAGGCGCCGGGCACTCGGGGAGGCTGGAGTTGGTGGAAAAGGAGCTGTAGGCCGAGTCCCTCTTGCTGTGGAGCTGGGCAAGCTGGTCGATGCTGTTGGTGGACTTGGCTGGCGAAAGGTGGCCAGGGTGATATCCCGAAGGAGTATGGTCCAAAGTCTCCATGCTACCCCACGAGCTGTACTGGTCAGGGCTTCTCCTCAGATAGCCATGGTCACAGCCGGAGAGATCACTCGTCGAGGAACTAGAGGAGGGAGAGAGAGAGAAGGGGGAAATAGACTGTTAGCGAGAGAGGCATGCTTTGGCTTATAAACGGGCTCGGAGGCAAGATGTTTAGTTTTTAGAAGAACAGACGAAAACCCATATTTGGGCCTGACTCTGCTCGCTGTCTGCAGTCATCTTGGTTCACTAAGAAATTGCTTGACATTGCAACACATGTCTCCTATTTATCACTGGGGGTGGGCGGGGGGAGGCGGGGGAATAAAGGCGGGAGCACCGTGCGAGTTTGGAGGCAGGGAAGATCTGCCGCACCCATCCAACCCATCCAAAGCATTTAAAAAATAAAAATAAATGCAGATGCCAGAGAGGGAAAGAGCAAGGGAGTAGGAGCGGCTTCTTGGGGGGAGGAATTGAATCGCTCCCTTTTTTCCCTTTTTTTTTTTCTTTTTATGGAGTTGAAGCCTTCACCCTGGCAGTCTTCCTGGAAACTCAACTGTAGCAGTGAAATGTTGTTTGCTGTGAGAAAACTAAACAGACAAGACAGAAAGGAGACGGGGGGCATGTGTGTGCGGATGTCTGAGTCAGAAGGAAATTACAGTAGCGTTTTGATAAGGCCCCAGGAAGTCTTTGCAGCCCCACCGCAGATGTAGGTCAGCAGGCCAGGGTGTTCCCCATTAAGGGATCCGCAGAGCATTAGCTAGGTCAGATATAAGTTGGTGGAGGAGCCTCTGATGTGGTCACTGGAAGTCTGTCCATAAAGAAGACTATTCAAGTGGTTACTGGGAGGGAGGGAGCTGATCTTGTTCCAGACATGCTGATGGTTTGTTCACATTAAGGGGGAAGGTATGGAGGTTTTAAATTGTTGGGAGGGACTTGCTAGGCTCAAGACCCTGTTTCACTCCAGCAAGTGTTTCTGGGGCTGAAGAGGGTAACTTGAGGTGCTACGTTTCCTTTCCCTCTGTCCTATGCAACTCTCCCTCGGGACACAGCTCACGCTGTCGCCGTTTACATGTCACCATGAGCAATGGCCAGAAGGAACAGCTTGGGAGCAATGTAAAACGATACCCTCGTTCCGTTCCCCTACACAGGGAGCT
This sequence comes from Macrochelys suwanniensis, assembly GCA_033296515.1. Classification (NCBI taxonomy): domain Eukaryota; kingdom Metazoa; phylum Chordata; order Testudines; family Chelydridae; genus Macrochelys; species Macrochelys suwanniensis. The sequence continues at coordinate 19,074,197 of CM065779.1, read as the reverse complement.
GAGCACGCTGCCCCCTCCCCCTCCCAGGGACTCTGGGAGCAAGGTTTGGAGCTGGGAAGCACTAGCTGTTGGAATGGCAGGCTCAGTTCCTGCACAGGGTCCACACGGCCACTCATCCTGCTGGCTCCACGCACTTGCCTGTGGGCACTTCCGATGCTGAGCATCCACAACAGCCACTGGCGCTCATGGGAGTTGGGGATGCTCGGTAGCTCTGAACATGCAGTTACCAGGTCCTCTGAGGCAGCTGGTGTAAGGTAAAGCAGCCCCCCGGCTAATCTGTAGCCACTAAAGAGTCCATGGTGCTTCTCAAGACACATTCGGACTGTAACCTCCCCAGGCACGGCTGGACTGAAGGAGCGAAGCTGTGCAAAGGACAGCTAGAAAGAGAGACGGGTGGATAGCCTGAAGGAAAGGCAGCGAGAAGGAATCTGCCTGCAAAGCAAAGGATAAGCTATGTGTAGGAAGGGGTGCAGAGACACATGTACAGACATAGAGGGGAATAACATCAATGAAACCTCAGAACAGCCAAGTTGTTCACATCCAGTGCCAGCTGCTGATCTGCGTTCACATTTTATTTGAGTTGTTTCTTTTTTTACTGAACAGCAGACTAAGGGTTTCGGACCCCGATCGCCAGAACAGCCAGGGCCCCGGCATTCCACCCAGGGAAGCCGACGCGTGGAGCTGGCAGACTGACCACTAGATGCCACTGGCGTTCCTCATTAAACACACCTGGAGGAAAAACCATCCTTGGCAGCAGCGAATCCAGGCTGGAGTTCTCTGCCAGAAATGCAGCGGCTGTGACGCAAAGCCCCTCGCTATCAGATGAATGGGCTACTAACAGGACGATCTGAGCGGAGGGCGAGTTTGTCTTCCCGTGCCCCACCTCCCAGGCTCTTTGGCACTGGTTCTTGGCTGACATTTGCAATGCCGACGTTTAAAGTTGCCCAGAGGGTTTGCACAGAGGCGGTGCGGAGAATGCCCTCCTTCTGAAGCCCATCTGCTTTCCAAGGGGAAACAAAGAGGGGAGAATTGTGTACATCTCTCCCCAGACTGCCCAGGACACTTCTGGATCTTCTTAGTGCAGGCAGAGATACATCTGCACAGACTTTGAAAAGAGAACCCACCCGCTGGCGGGGATCATGGCATTCATTCAAGTTTGCAGCCTAAATAATGGCTGGAGGGGTCTGATACCATATTTTTTAAGAGAACTAGGATCCCAGGCGTTGTCTTCTGGGACTGGTAACCCACCACACTGACTTAGGAGGGAAACACACACACACAATTATAACTCGGACCCCTGCAGAAAGCAATTGGTGACATCAGGGAATCCCTCACTGAACTTCTCACCCTGGGAGGACCATCAGTGATGTAATACCTTTGGCTATAGTGACTGCTCATGAAAGCAGCTTGTTACACTGACAGGCCATGTTTCCATGCTGCCTGGGTCCGTTTCTTATTTCTTTTTACTTCCTAATTTTTATTCCACTTTTCCCCCCCTTCGGCAGGGAAAGGAACAGGGTGGAGAATGTTTGTGAGGTCTTGAAGGCCTGGGACTGTCTCTCTCAGATCCTAGTATAGATAAAAAATCAGGGCTAGCTAAACACATTTTTAAAAGTGTTCTGCCTACCATGGGTTTAAAGGAGTTGCCCAGTCAGAATAGAGCAGGAAACACAGTGTTTAATCTGTTTAGGAACCAGTTTTCAAGACTAGCTCTAGGTCTTGAGTTGTTATATCACAGTAGTATAGTAGGACTTGGCTAGGTCCCTGCCTAGAGTTGGCATCTAGCTCTCAGTGCGATGCTGAGATTTGACTCAGACCCTACTGAGACGGTGGGAATACAGGGCCAGATTTTTAAGAGAGTTCATCACCAACAGTTCCCATATAGGCACCTACATAAAATGCAGCTGGCCGCTTCATTTGGATGCCACGTAGGAGCTGAGGGCTTGTAAAAATCCAGCCCCAACTGTGGATGATGAGCACTTTTGAAACTCTTGCCTGTACATATTACGGCCAAATGGTTGTATTGCCCTGACACATCGTGTCCCATTCCTTTGGCTTTGCTCTATATTTAGGCCCTGATCCCGCAGTGAGCTCCAAACAGGCAAATCCTGGAGCCAACATGGAGACTCATTGAAGTCAGTGAGGCTCTAGGGGTCATTGGAGCGCATTGTTGGCTCAGGGCCTTAGCTTAGAAGCCTTGTGGACCGGTCTTACTACGTGTATGTAAAGTGCTGACAGGAGCTATGTAGACAAATAACGATAATAATCATAGGAGCCAAATACTGCAGTCCTTACCTAGTGCTTGACCCCAAGCCTAATGAAATCACTGGGTGTCTTTCAACTGACTTCACCGAACTGTATGTCCTTACACGCATAAAATTACCATTGAAGTCAATGGGAGTTTTGCTTGTGTAAAGACTGGCAGAACGTGTCCAAATGCACCGAAGCAGGTTGCAGTAGACAGGCAGTTCGGCAGGGACGACGGATTTTACTGCTCAGAGAGGAAGGATACTTTTTATGGATGAGTAGAGAGTTTTCTCTTCTTGGAATGATACACTAAACAAAAAACAATTCTGCTGTATTCCGCTGAGTTTTACAGGACATGGCCAAGACCACATGGCCCTTACCTGGAATGGTAGGACTGATGCCAAGGAGCGCCAATCGTGCCCTGAGATATTTGCATCATGCTGGGATCGGGTTGGTTCTCTATGAATTTGGTTGAATGCCAGGAATGTGGTCGGCCCACAAGTTCAGCCCGCCTAGATAGAAAGAGAGAGAGATCCGAAATATTAGCAACACCCAGTCATTTGGCTCCTTTGTCTGGGGTAAGAGCCATGTAAACGGACATTGGCAAATAAATGTCAATCAGCACATATCACTCCTCAGGCTTCTGTTTGCGGCTGCTTTTCAGGCAATTCATTTGAAAGAACGCCGAGTTATCCACCCGTCCTGCCATATGTACACATGACAGCACACATTCCCAGCCGGGCACACTCATCCTCATGCCAATGCATGCCCATCAGCACATACTTGGACATGCTGACACACATGGATACATACAAACATAGCAAGCACTGAAACACAAACAGATGCAAAGATTGTTACCAAGCCCACTGGCTCCTTGTCGAGATTTTTCCTTGTGTATCTTAATTGCAGACATGGGCCCTGATCCAGCAGGATGATCCCTTATACCCACCCACATGGACACAGGAGTCCATGGATTAGCTTGCAGAATCGGTGGTTTATTTGGTAGCAGCTACAGAATGAACTGTGTGATGCTACTTGATAAATATCCTAGAGATAATTAACATTTTTCAAAAGGTATTGTTTGTATTAAAGTAATGGCTGGCGGAGTTATCTAAAGAATTAATACCCACAAAGGGAAAGCTTGGGCAATATTACATAGGCTTCTTCAGTCTCTTCAGGGCCTATAAACGCCCAGAATGACATATGACCAACGAAGTACCAGCTATGATTGTCCTTTACATCTGACAGTGCCTTTCATTTAGCCAGCCACCTCTTCACGGAGTGTGCCCCAGGCTGTAAATGCAGCCCTGGCACAGGAAGGGTTTAATCGCTTCAGCCATCATTGCAACACACAGTCTCAAGCAGTTTTGGGCAAACACACCATTTCAAAGCACAGAGTGGCAGAGGAGAAAGTCCAGCCTGGGAACCAGCTGAGTCGTTAAATGGACCCAAATGGGCTCTCTTCGGTCCCAGAGCCTGATTCTTTCCACTTTTCTTTCTTTCCCTCTGCGTATAAACTCCCTCTACGCTTTTTGTCTGTCATTTTGCTACAGCCTCATCACTGTAGCAGCCATGCTCTCTGGGTGATACTCAGTCCCATGCCGCGGGCCAGCACAAGATCTATGAACTACCACATCTCGCAGAAAACCCAACTTTCTAACAGATGAATCACCTTATAGATAACTCAGCCTGAACATGCAGCATAACAACTGCACTATTCAAGGCAGAATAACACTTCTCTGTGCCATGCCTCTCTCAGAAGTCTTTGCCTCATTGAGATTTTCATACCTTATGTACAATGTGTTCCAAATAAATCAATCAATAAAAAGCCCCAGGTAGATACAAAACAGATATTTTGACAGTGGCTTCCACTAGTGCTGCAAGAAGTTGTGAAAAAGATGGTCAAAGGATAATATAGTCTAAAAATGCTACTGCTATGGGCCAGATATGCTAAACTGGCATAAATTGGTATTTACACCAGCTGAGGATCTGGTTCCATGTTCCTCTTAAGGAGAAAGTGCTGAGAAAAATTAGGCCATAACACCATTTCACTATTTTTTTTGCAAACCATTCGCTAAAGATTCCCGAAGAACAAACCATTATTTCAGTTTTAAGGGCACCTTTGATCTTCAGTGAAGGAAAGAGATCTGTTTTATCCCCCTGTTATGACAGGATCTCATTAATAAGAGCTGAACTGAACATTTAAAAAGGAGGAGCTGAACAAATCAAATTTTACACTTAGGTGTGTTTAAACAGAGCTCTTTTGTTCCATCCCTTGCCAAGAAAACAAGGAAACTGAATGTGGTCGGGTCGGAGGCTGATGGAACTGGATTTACGAAGTAACTCATACTGTCGCCTTCTCTTATTCCTGAAGTGTCCCTTCATAACACGAAGAGACTTGGGTATTTAAAGGATCTCTTTGTAGTTTTGGTAGAAGCGAAGCCTATGCCATTTTCATTTCTTGCTTGGGAAAGCCCGTTGTTTGACAGATAGAAGTATGTTTTCCCTTGAATCCTTCAGCAAAGAGCAGTAAGAATTGTGCTGCCCAGTCCTGTAAGCCATTAATACTTTAAAAGCAATTCAACCAACCATCCTTTAATAGCATCATGAGTAAACAAGGAAGCTGTGAATCTAACTCAAAAGACAAGCACTACAAATTTAAGTAGGGGATAACCTTGCATTGTGTCCACACCTAGTTGCTGCTGAAAATGTGGATTAAGTGTAATAGAATCTTAGCAGAGTTTAAACTAATCGTGGTGGTGGGTGTTTTGGTACAGGTGACCACCTGCTCATGTTGCACAAAGTCATGGACGCAAGCTCTGTGGAAAATCGGAGACTGCAACATGTGTTTGTGATCACGCACAGGTACCAAACTAACAAGATGAACTGATCCAACTCCTATTGAATTCAATGGAAACGCTCCTTGTGACGTCACTAGGATTGGACCCAAAAGTCTACAGATAATTGTTCAGCTGATGTCTTCTGTGTAAGTCTGTGTGAGCGCATGTGCATGTGCATGTGCAAGCATACCTGGGGGAAAGCTTTTTGGTTTTGCCATTTTAAAAGCAAAGAGAAAAAACAGCAATGGGAACAGGGAACAGTGAGACATTTAAATTCACTTGCTTTTATCAGTGTGTTGAAGATTACTCTTATTCAGTGTTTATCTTGCACTATGGAGCTATCTGGGTTAGTCAGGAACAGTTAACTTTTCAACTGTTATACATGCCTATTCATTTTATAGTGTAAAGATATGGATACTGTAAATCATACCTAAGGACTTCACTTACAACAAGCATGGAATTTATACATTGTCTGACATAGCCAGTGATTTATTAGGGAAATTCCTAGTCTCGTCGGGAAGTTATACAAAGCTCTTGAAGCTACGGATTATGGTAAATAGTGTGCTGTGATAGACAGACAGACAGACAGACAGACAGGGTGGATGGGGATAGATAGATAGATAGACAGGGTTGATGGGGCTCGATAGACAGACAGACAGACAGACAGATAGATAGATAGATAGAGAGATAGATAGATAGATAGGGGGTTGATGGGGATAGATAGATAGATAATGAAAACCACAGAGAAATATATGGAGGAGAGGAGGAAAAATACATGCCCCGAATGCAAAGTTGTTGAACGTGTATGGGCCGGATCCTCAACTGGTGTAAATCAGTGCAGCTCCACTGAAGTCAATGCTGATTTACAGCTGCTGAGAATCAGACCCTCAGTGGGAGGAAATAGCTCTGTAGTATCTCAGGAGTTCTCCCAACAAATAAATCGCAGAACATAACAAGGCAGAGAAGCTGTGGAGATGCTTCTTTGCACCTGCCATTCATCAGAATGTTCGTTAAGCAGGGCTGGATTCTCCATTGCCTTTCGCCTTGTGCAGTAACTTCTACCAGGGCAAGGTACCTGCAAAGATTACACCAGGTGCTGAACAATGGGAATCTGGCCCCTAATTCTCTCAGCTCATCTCCAGAGAATCCTAAAACTCAAAGAAAGATGAGTTCCAAAACGGAGACATTACCTTGTAGCAAACACCAGCATTTTTTAAAGCAACCCTCTGGCCAAATCAACATCGTATGGAGAAGGTGCTTTGCACAAAGCCCTTTCTCCCTGCTCTCTGTTCTTCTTTCAGCCTCTTTTCAGATATAAAAGTTCCCCAGGAGCTCCATTTTCTGCTGCAGTTGTACAGTCAGATTTGACTCCAGGGCACGGAGTTTTAGGGAAGTTTCATCAACCAGCCATTCCACTAAAAAGCCACACTGGAGTTCCAGGGGTAGCAGGCATCCCACAGCGCACCATGCTAGAAGAAGTTAACTGCTGAGTGTCACAATGCGATGCAAGAAAAAGCAAGGAGGGGAAGAAAACTGCTGACCACTTCCATGCTTCATGGTAGAATCCAAGATAAAATCCAAAGTTCCTTTTCGAATGATATCACCAATAATAACTGCAGCCTCCTCCACACACAAAAATGACACTGCCTGCAAAACCCCAGGAGAACTCCTTTGGCGCGCTTCACTACGGGCTTCATTGCAAAATACTGCAAAGGCCTTTGGAGGGGAAATGAGCAGATTGGGGGATCTGTGCATTTTGGTGCCATTCCTATCAAGTGTGGAGCAGTCGTGTTGTATAAAGGTTGCTGCCATAAGTATATATCAGCACTGGGGTGCATATCAGATTAAAAGAACAGGGATAATGAGATCTCGACTGCACAAAGCAGTCCTTATACCACACCAGTGAATCCCCCTGATTCTCACATCTCAGAAGTTCATCAAGGGGTTCTCGACATCAATAAAGCGAGGAGAGAATGGATGCCAGGGTCAGCACTGTAAAATTACCCTGAGTCTATTGTCGGGGTTTAGAACTTGGCAATAAAAATTAATTTCACTTAAAAGGGACAAGTTGTTTAAGAAGTGGTTACTGCAAACGTGGGCAAACATAACAACTGCCTTCCAAGGGACCACATGCACATGGGTTAGCAAATCCACACTAAATGAGTAAGTAACCTCTCACCTGAAATCACAATGGTCTGCCTTACAGGGTAAAACCTCCATTTTCACTACAAGCCTAAATAAAGGGAGCTTTTTACATGTCATGCTCTCTCTCAAGTAACGAATAGGTTTCTCCATCTTTTATATGGGTTATTTTTTGCGGTTAGTTACACCCAGGAAACCCCATTGCAGCCCATGGTCCGGTCAAAGTGCTCTGCACTGTCTTGCTGGGGATCTAGGTTTGATTTTTTAAAAATATTTTTATGTGAATGTAGCCCCTGATTCAGCCAGGCACCTAAGTGCACAAGTAACTTCATTACTGTCCTTGAGACCCATTTAAGTCGAAGGAACTTAAGCACATGCTTAAATATTTGGCTGATTCAGGGCTTTGAGTGTTTATTAAATGGGAGGATTGTCAGCAATCGCTAGAGTCAGGCACAGGATAAGAAAGCACTGGGCAAATTTCTCAACAATGTCACGCTGCTGCATCTCAGTGACCTGCAATAGCTCTGGCTATTCCAGTCCAAAGTGTCTCTTGAGCAGAGAGAGGCAACTCAGCAAAATTACACAGAGTTTTGAGACATGGGTGAATGTCTAACATGAGACCACGAATCCCATCTTCATTCATGAGCTAAGGTAGCTCTGCAGAGATGAAAGGCAAGTGCATTAATTCAGTACACTGCCATGGGTGGAAACTTCAGATTAAATGCTCTCTCCAATTCGTACTTAAATAATACTGCATCAGACACAGAGCCCCATCAGTTCCTTCTGAAGACAAGAAGTGGTTGCAATAAGCATTTCAGCCAGACTGGGCAGGCCAAGAGGGCTGCCAAACGTCTAACAAGGTGGTCTACCTTCTCTTAAACGTAGCACTCACTGTGTGGATCTGAAGGTAGGAGGGGCTTACAAATACATGCTTCAAAACCACACGGCAAGCATTCAGTCAACAGCTTCCCCCTACCCAGTGCTTGATGGAAACATGTTACTGCCCTCAAGGCAGCTATAAAATTAGAACCTAATGGATCTACTATATTTAAAGAAGTTTTGAGCTTTGAAGGATTCATTTAACATTAACCCTTTCGCTTCTGTGGATTATGGAGCTCCCATTGCGGGTTGAGAGCTTCATACCAAGAGCGAAAAAATTCAAGGGAAAATATTACTGGAGAGTGGCAGACAATAATAATGGGGGACAAGAAGAACTTTAGCCTGATGTCCAAGTTTCAGTAAGATGCTGAAGCTAAAGAGGAGGATTTTGTAAGGAACGCCCCTTCACCAGCTGGTGTATCATAGAAACCCAAGTCTACAGCTGACTACCCTAATTTGATCCATGCAGGGAATAATGGGATGTAATTTAGTCTTTTAGAGCATGAATCAGTGTACAGTAAAGGGCCTATCACTGAGTCTGACTGATTACCAACTAAGTCACCATTGTCAACACACCAATCAGGTGATCTTCTTTTGTCGATCACAGTATGCAGTTGAGGCTACAGGTGTACAGATGTTAATCAAACTCATGGCTGACATATGAATCAAAGAACCTTTGGTGAGTCTAGATTTTCCCAGTAAAAACTAATCCATGTGGATGGACTCCTGTGTCCATATGGGTGGGCATAAGGGTCAACCAGCATGGATCATCCTGCTGCATCAGGGCCCATGCCTGCACTTCAGATACACAAGGGAAAATCTCTAAGTTAAAAAGACCTGAGAAGAAGCATTTGTATAATGAAAACATTGTCATCAATGGAGCTAGACTGATTTACACCCACAGAGGATCTGGCCCTGAGTTTGTCACATTTCACTGTAGCAATATACTGGGCACCGTTATAATAAGGATATATTCTATGTGCATCCACCAAAATGGCAATCAGTTCCCAGAGCCTGAAAATAAATCAACTGCATTGCACCTCCTGCTTCATATTTATATTGGGCCATATTCCTCATTGCAGTCCTTGTGTTTTGCTATTAAGCAGAAGGTGAATGAAAACTAAAACACTCAGACAGCCTATTAGGATTTTTACAGAGTGGAGCCACAATCCAATCAAAGAGCCGTCATTCATAATTATTATGGTTCTCAAAATAGCACACCGGACTAGGCCAATTAGAAAGAAAATCAACCTTAATAGCCTCAGCTTTATTCCTCTTTACCGATTCTGTTTGTTTCGACTCACAGAACTCTTGTGAGAAGTTTTGGTGCCAGGCTGGGAGGAAGCTGTGTTCCTTAACAGACATCACTGAAGAATAATGAAAACTCACCAGAAAGATTTCTCAAGTCAGTGAAGTGTTATTCAAAATGTCACCAGCTCAACATCGGGCCAATTATAGCTCCCCACAAGGTTTGCAAAAATGGGACAGAACCACTGTTCCCTCTAAGCTGTGCGTGTGCGCGCGCACACAGATCCTAAAGCCCGCGCACACGACGAAACACCGCGCGCACAAACATTTGCACAGAAGCACAACAATTTGAACAGAAGAAATTTTTTGTGCACACGGCCTGTCAAAAATTAGAGGGAACATTGGACAGAACTACACGCTCACATGTTTAATCTTCTGCATATACTCAGGCAACGTTCCCACTAACAGCAGTGTACGCCAGTTGAAAAAAGAACACACTTCACACAGTTTAGGAAAGACCTGTGAATATACTGCAAACTGGCTTTCAATCCTGTTGGGTTTTTTTTAAAGAATTCAAAATATATTGAGACGTCCATTATGGACCATTTCCAATAGACAACTCTCTGCCTGGAAATCATTTTAAAGTGTCCCTGAGATTTCTAGCTTGTTTGATCTTTAGTCAAAGATCAAGGGTAAAATGTATCTGCTGAGCTCACCAGAGTTCTAGCATGAACCAGTTTGGCCCCACTTGTATTGCTTGCTCCATTCCCAGCGCTTAAGGCAGGTTTCACTTTTGTTCTTTAGCTGATACATTCAAATGCTATTCGTTTACCATCTTGGACAAGTGACATTTAGGATACCTGAGTTGCGCCACGTTGAATCTTTATAGCCATGTCACGTTGCAATAGTTGTGGGAGCTTTAACACGCCTCTGAAATCACTTTACATTTACTTAGGGCTTGTCTAGACGAGCACTTCGTTTGTGGCAAGCTGGGGTGTAAATCGACCTCACACTAGCCTGCTGTGCACTAAGTGCCCATGCGGACCCTGCTGCTGTGTACCAGAAGTTCCCTAGTGAGCTAGTCCTGTTTCAAAGTGGTGTCACGCCGACTGCATTAGGAAACGGTTAGAGCGCAGCAGCAGGGTGGACAGGGACAATGAGTGAACAGCAGGCTAGCCTGGGCAGTAACGTAGCCGGGGGGGAAGAAGGGGGAGCTGAGCAGAAGCGGCACCTTTTTTTGCTTGGTGCTGCAGGCGGAGCGGAGCATTTTTTTTTCTCCGGCGCCGTTTGCTCCTGGCATCTTTTTTTTTCTCCTGGCACCTTTTGCTCCGGCGCTACAAGCAGAGCTAAAAAAAGCACTTACCCGCCAGCGCTCCAGCTGTTTCAGCTTCTGTCTTGGTGAAGAACTCCAACTATTTCTGTCTCCCCAAGCATTACCACTATAGTCTCCTGAAGTGAAGCCAAAACAAAAGACCCTGGGCCAGATCCCCAGGCCCATAGGCGCCAACTTCCGGTGGCGCCGGTGGGGGCTGACGCCCGACGTCAGGGGCGGGGCCCCACCCCCGACGCTGGGCCCCGCCCCCGACGCCGGGCGACGTGGCGGGGCCCCGCCCCCCACGCAACATCGCCCAGTGTCGGGGGCGGCGCCCCGCAACATCTCCCGGTGCTGAGGTGAGCTTGCCCCGGGTCCCAGGGCTGGCGGGGAGCTGGGCACGGGCCCCGGGGTTGGCGGGGAGCTGCCGGTGGGTGCTCTGCACCCACCAATTTTTCCCCGTGGGTGCTCCAGCCCCGGAGCACCCACGGAGTCGGCGCCTATGCCCAGGCCCAGCTGGCTTAAATTGGAACAGCTCTGTTGAAGTCGCAGGGCGACGCTGACTTACGCCGACTGAAGATCTGACCCAACAGGTTTAACGCAAACAATTTTTCTGGTTCTTCTTCAGTCAATACATAATTAGTTCAAAACAGAGAAGAGAACAAGAAAGACTGAGATGCTTATGCACTCTGCTAGAAAACACACAGCAACCACGTCAGAAGAGGCTTCTAAACAATGGCTGGAATGTGCTTTCCAACTCTCGCTCATTTCCAATAATGAGCACTACAGAGCCGGTGACTGGCAGGAAATATGTCACACTATAAGCCTGATTATCCAAATGTAATGGGGACAGTGAATGACTGCAGAGAGCAAAGGGGATTTGCAGTGTAATTAGCAGACACCAGGAACATGATCCTGTTTTGGGTAACAGTTTCAGAGGGGATATCTGAATTCCACTCTTTTTGTGCTATACGTTCATACTGCTGTGCCTGATTCGCCTCCGATTTACCCAGATGCAAATCAAAAGCAGCTCTATTGAATTCAGTGGAGTTACACACATAAAAGGCCCTTGTTTCTACACCAGTGTATGTACATATGTATGCATTTACATACTACATATATTCTGAACCAGACCCTTAGCCGGCGTAACTCACAGATAAAGTGATCGACACCAACAGGGGATCTGACCCTCTGGTTTCAACTGAGTTCTCCTGATTGGCCCCATAGCTTGTGAGAGCAGTCTCCAGGCCCTATGGCCTCAATCTCACACAGCCTGTACAGAGTGGAGAGCAGGGCAGCTGCAGGGAGCTGGCTGCAGCTACCTGATTCAGCCCTGGTGCAAGTTCATGTCACCGGCCTAAGGTCCCTGAGGGACCTTACATCAGTGAAGGGACAGGCAAAAATGAGCTCAGGTCTGCCATGGTCCCTGCCCATGCACTCACTACCCGCTCCTTCCCCGTCCCCTGGGGATGGGAGAGGGCGGAGCCGCCTCCACCAGATTTACAACAACAGAGAGTTACCCGGCACGGCGGTAATTCTCCACTAGCCTTCTCTGGCGGCTTGCAGTGCCTAGCAAACCTGAAAATACAGACCATATATGGAGGAGAGGCTGGGGACAGGTATTTGTATCTGGTGGCATGGGCCTCTTCTGAGGGCCCTAAATGTCAATTGCACCTCCTTCTCTCTCTCCACTGTGGAATATCAGAGCTAATTTTGAGTTCCTTAGGAGTCTAATCACAGGCTGCTGAGTTGGAATCACTCTGGGCTAAGTGTGCAAATGAGCACGAAGGCTCCCCTAACTACAAGCTGAAATCACTAAAAAGCTGAAATTGTTATGAGCTGAAATCACTGAGCACTTGTTTTGTTGTTGTTGTTGTTTTTTTAATATAGGGGGGCAGGGATAGCTCAGTGGTTTGAGCATTGGCCTGCTAAACCCAGGGTTGTGAGTTCAATCCTCGAAGGGGCCATTTTAGGGATCTGGGGCAAAAATTGGGGCTTGGTCCTGCTTTGAGCAGGGGGTTGGACTAGATGACCTGCTAAGGTCCCTTCCAACCCTGATATTCTATGATTCTATGTAACGTAACATATATGAGCCAGCACCTCTTTCATACAAAACCTTTCAATGAAGAGAGTTCTTGATCTGGACTCTCCAGAGCTGATTCTTCACTGCTCTCCACCTTGTATAGTCACTCATGCCTGTGCAGAGTGGCTGTAAAACAGGATCATTACAATCTAGTCGCATTTTATACCCACTTTGCACTCCACAAAGCGCTGGGCAACAAAGAACCAGGCAGGCGGTACTCAAACATTACACCGCATTATATAGCTAACGATGCCAACTCCAGGACAGATCCTCGGCTGGTGAAAACAGGTGCAGCTCCTCTGATTTCAACAGACCCCAATTTCCAGCAGCTAAGAAAGTGGCCCTAGAATCCTGGAATTTCCCAAAGACTGGAAACACTTATTTTCCGCCCTGAATCTCACAGAATGTTTTAGACAATCAGTGATCCCAAGCACTTCATCATTTCGGGTGTGTTTACAGAAAGCAAACAAGTTGTGGGGCTGCCCCTGCTGGCACAGCCAAAGGTTAAGGCCATTCAGCATATTCCCTCCCACTCTCAAATTCTTCTACATTAAGGCTACTTCCTGTTTGGAATCAAAGTGTCAACCATTGATACACAATGTGGACGGGCAGCAGACACAGCCTGAAATGCTACCCTCTGTGTAATAAAAAAAACCCATGACTATGTCTCTGATGGTAAAATATCACAATGAAGCACTAAACTGTGACACTTCTCTCAAGTAACTACTGTTGGGAACGAAAGATCGACAAGCAGGAAGTACTAATCTTGAACTCTCAAAACGTTTTGATTTATTTTCACTTCAAAACAACCTTTTGTTTCAAAATTTCCATTAGTTTTACTAAAAAAAAAAACCAATTTAAAACTGGTCAAAATAAAAAGGAAACATTTTGATTTTGTCAAAATGAAATATTTCTTTCAATCTGAAACGAACTCTTTTTTCACTTTTCAAGTCAATTAAAATTTTCCTTGATTTTTCAGAATTCCCAGCAAAACAAAAAATACGTTATTTGCACAGCTCTAATCTTTAGATGCCTCGATACCTCTACAAATCTATCCGTTGGTCCAAAGCAATGTTCCCTCTAATTTTTGACAGGCTGTGTGCGCAAAAAAATTTCTTCTGTGCAAATTGTGTTTCTGTGCAAATTTTTGTGCGTGCGGTGTTTCACCATGTGCGCGGGGTTTAGGATCTGTGTGTGCGCGCGCACACGCGCACAGCTTAGAGAGAACAGTGGTCCAAAGCAATGGAGTTACTCCAGGTTTACCCCAATGCAGTGGAAAGCTGAATTTGGCCCTACTTCTCTAATTGTCTTCTCCAGGGCTGACAAAGTTCTATAAAGGAGAGGAAAGGGAAGCACACCTGAGTCAACCAGTCTCTCCTTGGGCATATCAGCAACAAGAGTGACTAGCTACTCTGTGCACAGCCCCACACAAACATTACCAACAGACAGGAAAGTTGTCCCTTGCTCAGGGCACAAGACTGAGTTTATTTCCCTGGCGTTATGTTGGAGGTGTGGGAATGGCTAAGTGTGAGGTGGGGTAATTACTCTGACCCAATCCCACTTCCTGAAGCTTCAAAAACTTGATATTTACACGGGTCTAAATTGACTTTTCCCCCCAACGAGGGAAGTTGTGTTTGCCAATGGACCCAGCTGAGGATCTGTCCCAGAATGAAATTTTATTTCAAAGTACATAAATAACTGGAATATGTAGCAGGCAGGAAGAGAATCATGAACAAAACCATCTTCTCTCTCACCTGTTCTTCAGCCGGGGTTTAACTCCTCCTGACCATGCTGTTTTGCTGTGCTGTAGGTCAGTGGGGATACACTCCGGACTGAGTGAGTGGGAAGCTGGCAGGTTAGTGTGTTCCTTTACTGCACACGTCTCCCTGTCAAAAGAAACCAAGGGAGTGTCAAAGTTCATGGAGTGCCTGAGACAGACAGACAGACACACACACATTAAGATCACATTCAAACTATCAATGAAATATGTAGATGGGAGGGTTTTTACATCAAAGCCTCATTTTTAACATGCACAAAGGAAAATGTCTGATGGAAAACAGCTGCTAAAAGCCATTGATGTGCCTATTCTTCTCCATGGGAAAGATGAAAGGATACATCACCACCAAAACTGGAATCGTAGGGTGAAATTCTGCTTTCCGTTATATCTAGGCAGAGTTTGGTCATTAAAACCCTCCCCCCTAAATATTTTGGAGCAACTCTGCAATAGATCAACATATATTGTCACTGATCGGGAAGACTCAACAGCGGGATCAAACACAGAACGCATTGAGAGAGAGACAAAGTGGGTGAAGTAATATCTTTTATTAGCCTCACTTCTGGCGGAGGGGACAAGTTCCTGAACTTCACAGAGCTCATCCTCAGGTCTGGAGAAGGTAACCAGAGAGTTAACCAGAGGTTAACGCATTAACCTACTGAGAAGTACAAATGCCAATAGTGAAACGGGGCTGCCATTGTGCTAGGTCCTGAACTTACACATAGTAAAAGTCAGTCCTTGGCCTTTGAGATCTCACAGTCTACAACAAGGATGGGCAAACTATGGCCTGTGGGCCGGATCCGGCCCAGCAGCCGTTTTAAGGCGGTGCGCGAGCTCCCGCTGGAGAACGGGTCTGGGGCTTGCCACGCTCCAGCGCTCCATCCGGGGCTCAGGGTCGGGGGCCACACCACGCAGCTCCCGGAAGCCGCAGCATGGCCCTGCTCTGGCTCCTATGCACTCCAATGGCCCCCTCCGGCACTCCAATGGGGACTACAGGGGCGGTGCCTGCGGATGGGGTAGCGTGCAGAGCCGCCTGGCTGCGCCTCCGTGTAGGAGCCGAAGAGGGACATGCTGCTGCTTCCGAAAGCCACTTGTGGTAAGCGCCACTTGGGGCCTGCACCCCTGAGCCTCTCCCCACACTCCACGCCCTGCCCCAGCCCTGATTCCCCTCCAAACCTTCAACCCTCTTGGTCCCAGCCCAGAGCCACCTCCTCCACCCCAAACTCCTCATCCCCAGCCCCACCCCAGAGCCCACATCCCTCCCCCACACATCCCAACCCCCTGCCCCAACCTGGAGCCCCCTCCTGCACCCTGAACTCCTCATTTCTGGCCCCATCTCGGAGCCCTCACCCCCAACCAGAGCCCTCACCCCCTCCCACACCCCAACTCCAATTTTGTCAGCATTCATGGCCCGCCATACAATTTCTATTCCTAGATGTGGCCCTCAGACCAAAAAGTTTGCCCACCCCCCATCTGCACAGACAAGACAAAAGTTACGAGAAAGGAAATGTTATCCCCATTTTACAAATGAGGCCTTAAGATATTAAGTGACTGACCCAAGGTCACACTGGAAGTCTGTGACAGAGCCAGGAACTGACCACTGATCTCCTGTCTCTGAGGCTAGCGCCTTAGCCACAAGAACATCCTTCTTTCCTATAAGAGGAGCAGGAGCTGTGTTGCAGAACTTAGCTTGGGTGAGCACTATGGAGAGATGCCAATCTCCTAGAACTGGAAAGACCTTGAAAGGTCATTGAGTCTAGTCCCCTGCCTTCACTAGCAGAACCAAGTACTGTCCCGATAGATTTTTGCCCCAGATCCCTAAATGGCCCCCTCAAGGACTGAACTCACAACCCTGGGTTTAGCAGGCCAATGCTCAAACCACTGAGCTATGCCTCCCCCTCCCAACTTTCTTGTTGTAAGACTGTATTCAAGGCTAGCTTTGCTAACAGAAAAACCATTGATCTTACACCGGCAGACAAGTCCTACCTCCCCTGAATGATGGCGAGATAGAAAGCTCTATCCGCAGTTCAACGTTCTTCCAATTAGATGAATACACAAATGGCTAGCCCACCCCATCAAAAACAACACAGATGATTATTAATTATGTCTATTCGTTTAGCACAGAAAATAAAATATCTTGAAACACGGAGTGTTCTTAATGACTCTAATTTTCAGTCAAATGTGGGTCTGGTTTATAGTCACCTCTCTGCTAAAGTAAGGAAAACACTTAAGGTGACCAGATGTCCCGATTTTATAGGGACAGTCCTGATTTTTGGGTCTTTTTAAAAAATCTGCATGAGAAGCATGCTCTTTCCCTGTCTTTCCTTCACTCCTGCCTAGCTCCGAGGAGAGCTGCAGACTGAGATGGCGAGTTATTGTCCCTTGTTCTACGTTTAATTGGCTTCAGTCTGAGAGCACATGCCGACATATGAGGCTTTAGATATTTCGGATGGCTTGGATTCCATTCCTGTGAGAGGCCAGCCTTCTTTGTATCCATTTAAATCCTCCCCCTCCAAGCCCCCCTCCCCCGCAAGCCCCCACGTGTCAGGCAAGAATTTTAAGTCTCACATTGCAGATGAGATATACCAGGGAAGCAGCAGCACTTTCACTTAGATTGGGGAATTTCATTGGTTCAGAACTAGACAGAACGGCCTCCTTCCTCAGTCTGCTTATCTGTGTCTGCGTTTTACCCCAAATCCTGCCTTAGCTGCTTTTTTTTTTTAACCAAATCTCACTCTACTTTGCCTTTCACCCAGTGTGACCGTGTCCTACTCCCCTCTGTATAAACCTCTGGGGAACCTTGCAGGCATGAGTGTGTGTGTGTGTGGGGCGGGGGGGGGGGGGGGGGGAGACACGTTATTTAGCAATTGAGACAGTTGCTGGATGCACATACAAAACAATACAAACTCATGGAACAACGCCAAACAAAATAGATCTCCCTCTGTATAAAGCTAATCAGATTCCTCTCAAGAAGAAGCCTGCATGAATACTGGGAGCCAAATTTATCTTGTTACACCAGTGACATCCCACTGAAACCAATGGCTCCACTTCTCCTCTTGCCCCAGTTTCATCAATATAGTTACTATTACTCCGGATTTACGCCTGTGTGGGAGAAGACTATTTCATTGCAGGGTGGAGCAGGGGTGCTCATCCTCCCCGTGTAAAAGCAGGGTCAGGATGTGGCTCATCGGCCCGACACAACCGTGCGGAGTGGATACAGAGAAGCAGCAATTTTATTTCTAATCCTCCATTAGTCTACACATGGAAACAGTAACCAACCATCAGCTCATCCTCACTCTCTGGCCAAAGGGGAAGACAGACCCTGGCGTAACGAGCTGTCTCATTCTGGGGAGACGGCGGGATCCTATTGAAATGTTAAGATTCTCAGGAGATGCACTTGTCCTTAGCTCTGGGGCAAATACTGACATCACTACTCAGAGCCTGATTCTCAGTTACACTTTATGCCCCTCTAGTAGCGTAAAGGCGCCTTAAAGTGAGTGTAACTAATGTATGCCACTTGAAGTCCCCTCCCCACCCCCTCACACTGCCAGATTGATGGAGAGTGAGTTTAGCAATAGCCTACCCGAACTAACTTGAACCCAGCTAGCCCAGGTAACAGTAGCAGTGAAGCCAACGCAGGCTCCAGCATGAATAGTACAACCCAGCACGGGCCCTGGGGTCATACGCTGTTCACTAGCCCACTCTGGAGCCTGCTGTCTCTTTGCTGCCAGCAATGCCCCTCTGCCATGTACATTGGCCAGACCGGATAGTCTCTACGCAAAAGAATAAATGGACACAAAACTGACATCAGGAATCATAACATTCAAAAACCAGTAGGAGAACACTTCAATCTCCCTGATCACTTGATAACAGACCTAAAAGTGGCAATTCTTCAACAAAAAAACCTTCAAAAACAGACTCCAAAGTGAAACTGCAGAACTGGAATTAATTTGCAAACTGGACACCATCAGATTAGGCCCGAATAAAGACTGGGAGTAGTTGGGTCATTACAAAACCTAAACCTAATTTCCCCAATACTAATTTCCCCCTGCTGTTACTCACACCTTCTTGTCAACTGTCTGAAATGGGCCACTCTCATTACCACTTCAAAAGTTATTTTTCCTCCCTTGGTATCCTGTTGTCAATTGAATTGTCTCGTTAGACTGACCTCACACTTGGTAAGGCAACTCACACCTTTTCATGTATTTATACCTGCCCCTGTATTTTCCACTCCATGCATCTGATGAAGTGGGTTCTAGCCCACGAAAGCTTATGCCCAAATACATTTGTTAGTCTCTACGGTGCCACAAGGACTCCTCATTGTTTTTGCTGATACAGACTAACACGGCTACCACTCTGAAACCTTTGCTGCCATTGTTAGCCACACTAGCTGGGGCAGGCTAGCCTGTGTCCAGCATTTAGCAGTGTATACATACGCCTTAGTATAAATGAGAAATACTCATTAACTACAGCAGGAATATTCAGTACCAATCTGTTCTGCGAGTTAGAAGTAAATGTATTCCTAGTGTCCAGTACGTGGCCCAGAAATGGAAGAATCAGCACCGAACTTTCCGGAAACACCAGCAGGTGCTCCTCGGTAATATAACTTCCCATTCTTCTTGTGACGTTGCACTCCATATGCTTTATGAAAACATGCTTATGAACATGAATATGTCGTCACTGGAATATGCTTTATGCGAAAGGTCTTTTGTAAGGTATCATTACAAAGCTTATAATCTACTGAGCGTGTTCATTCTATTTGTATGCATGTATCATTGTTATATCTGAAGCTAGAAACATGAAGTATAACTCTGAGAGCCTATTGTAATTATGCAAAGTGTGGGCCATTAATGGTGGTTCAGAATCTTGATGGCTCCCATTGACTAGGACAATTGGTTGAGGATGTTCTTGTTTACGTGTGGGCCAGCCCATGGGTAATGAAGAATGAGGTCTTACAGTGACATGTGACCATGTCACCTGGTAATGAAATCCCTCTTAAATCGGGTACTTTTCCATTTAGAAGGAGGGGTGGGGACCCAGAGAGACAAAAGATTCCCGCCTCGTGCCAAAGCTATAAAAGGGGGTGGAAGAGAACAAAGGGGGCGGCTAGTCATGAGAACACCCTTTTTTCCACCTAAGATGTCTGCTGGAACTAACAAGGACTGTACCAGGGGAAAGGATTGGGCCCAGACTAGGAAGGAGTCTAGTTTGTGAAAGAAGCTTATTGGAACATCTCTGAGGGTGAGATTTTACCTGTAAACAGTTTCTTAATGTATTAGGCTTAGCCTTGTGTGTTTTTGCTTTATTTTGCTTGGTGACTTACTTTGCTCTGTCTGTTATTACTTGAAACCACTTAAATCCCACTTTTTATTCTTAATAAAATCACTTTTGTTTATTATTGAACCCAGAGCAAGTAATTAATATCTGGGGGAGCAAACAGCTGTGCATATCTCTCTATCAGTGATATAGAGGGCAAACAATTTATGAGTTTACCCTGTATAAGCTTTTGGATCCCACTGGAAGCTGGATGTCTGGGTGCTGGAAATAGGTGACCCGCTGAGCAGTTTTTGGTTAAAGTCTGCAGCTTTGGGGGTGTGGACCAGACCTGGGTCTGTGTTGCAGCAGGCTAGCATGTCTGGCAGGGTTCTGGAGTCCCAAGCTGGCAGGAAAAACGGGCTCAAAGGTAATCTCAGCACGTCAGGTGACTGTCCCAAGGAGGTCTCTGTGACCGAACCCGTCACACTTCTCCTAAACGGCAGACATCAGTTCTCCCAGTCTACACAATATCTGCACTAATGCAGCTCAGATTCAGCTCTGAGCCGAGCCCTTCCCCTCCTCTCCCTTCCATTCACCTTCTCAGCAGTCAGGGAAAAGAGAAAGACGGGGGACTAAGAAACCGTTACAGTGACTATTGGGCATCTAACTGCCAAGGGAAAGGAGAGTAAGCAGCAGCCATAAAGGTCTGAGGAGCACATGTTCTCCTCATCATGGTAACAGAAGCACCATGAGATTTTTTTTAAAATGGTTTTAAAAACATGTTGGAAAAGCAAAAGACACTACAGATTCCCACCTCTGCTATGTTGGAGGGATAGTTCAAGTGGGGAGGGATAGCTCAGTGGTTTGAGCATTGGCCTGCTAAACCTGGGGTTGTGAGTTCAATCCTTAAGGAGGCCATTTAGGGATCTGGGGCAAAAATTGGGGATTGGTCCTGCTTTGAGCAGGGGGTTGGACTAGATGACCTCCTAAGGTCCCTTCCAACCCTCATATTCTATGGCCATAGTCCTTTTCTGGTCACTGCCAATGGATTCCCATATGTATCCACATGTGGCCAAATTTACAGATCAGCAGCTAAATGGTGCACATCTGGAGTGTTCCTCCTAATGCACAGTTGTTGTATTTACTTCACAGAGACAAGAAAACATTAGTTAGTTCCTGCACAGGATCTGGGGTTGTTGTTGGAGGAAACACAAAAGAGATTTAGTGGGCTTTGCACTCTTTGAACGCTATAATGTGCTGGGCTGCATTTGGTATTACAAACCCAATGAAATATTGAAAGATAATCAAGAGACATGGTGGGTGAGGTAATATCTTCTTTGGACTGACTTCTGTTGGTGAAAGAGACAAGCTTTCAAGCTACAGAGAGCTCTTCTGGTTTGGGAAAGATACACAGAAAGTGTGTCAAAGCTAAATAAGCTAGTACAGATTGCTTAGCATAAGTAGTTAACACATATTCTAAGAGATCATTCAAGGAGAAGTGGCCCATTAACACATCTGCAGTCACAGGACAAAAATTGGGGATTAGTGGGTGACAGACTGTCCTAATAAGCCATAAATCCAGTTTTCAGTGTAGTAGCCGTGTTAGTCTGTGTCAGCAAAAAGAAAACAAGAAAAATACCTGTGGCACCTTAGAGACTAACAAATTTATTTCAGCATAAGCTTTCGTGGGTTAAGAACCCACTTCATTGGATGCATCCGATGAAGTGGGTTCTTAACCCACGAAAGCTTATGCTGAAATAAATTTGTTAGTCTCTAAGGTGCCACAGGTATTTTTCTTGTTTTCTTTTTGCATAAATCCAGTGTCTTTATTAAACCATGATTTTTAGTGTCTCTAAAGATATGAATTTAAGCTCCCAGGCTCGTCTTTTGAAGGTTTTGTGCAGATTTCTTTTGAGCAGGAGGACTGAGCGGTCAGATATTGAATGATCGCTTCATGAAAAGCGTTCACCCACAGGTGATAGAAAAAGGATAAAAGACAAAAACACCCCATGTGATAATCAAACAGTTAATAAATAACACAACAAATTAAACCTCACAACTGCTGCGAAGTACCTAAGAGATAGGGATCATTCTATCACTAAAATGCAGATGCCTCTGAGATGGAACACAGCGGCTGTTTAGCAGCGTACAGTAACACCCCACGACCTTTTAGGACAGGAAGTGAAGAAGAATAGCCTGCCCAGGTGAATATGCCGAGGGAATTGTAGATAGGCAGACTATTGCTAGCTAAATGGACAGTAGGGTTAACACACCTACTCTTAGGCATTGGCTACACTTGCAGATATACAGCGCTGTGAGTTAAACCCGTCTTCGTACAGCTGAGTAGGGAAAGCGCAGCAGCCTGTTCACACTGGCAGCTGCCAGCGCACTAACGTGGCTACATTTGAGGCATTTGCAGCTGTATTGGGAGTGGTGCATTATGGGCGTTCAAGTGGCTGCAACGTGCTTTTCAAACGGGGGGGGTGAGGTGGAGTGTGACAGGGAGTGTGTTGGGAGAGAGAGTGGATTTTTGGGGTATCCACAGAGTGTCAGCTCATTATCTCCTAAGTTTACACACCTCCACATCCCCGTCCTCTCTCTCAATCACTGAAAGCAAGCAGCAGGGGCTGTTTGTTTGTTTTTAAAGAACAAATAAAAGAGAACTCGGGGAAACGGAGCCCTCCCCCTCCCCCCTGCCTTTCTTTCCCCTCTCCCTCCCCCGCCGTCTCTCTCCAAGCCAACTTTGCAGAGGGGGGCGGGGCGGGGGGGGGGGGGGGGGCTCCGTTAGGAATGCCGGCAGCAAACAGTAGCTGTTTGCTTTTTTTTGTAAAGCAGCTCCAGAACGGAGCTCTGAACTCCAACCCGGAAGTGCCGTTTCAAAACAAAGGGAGCTTCCGGAGGTCAGTTACTGCAAATTCCCTGGCTACATTGAAGCACCAGCGTACCACCCACTACGCAACAAATGTTATTCCTCTCCGGGAGGTGGAGTACAAGCAGTGCTGTATCTGAGGAGATACAGCACTGCACGTGCCTTGCAAGTGTAGCCAGTTAGTGAGTTACAGCGCTGCAGGCAGTTTTATTGCGCTGTAACTCATAAGTGTAGCCAAGGCCTTACAAAAGGTGCCACAGAATCTTTACATGTCAGGCCTTGACTTGACATGTCCCCTGAAAGATGGAAACTTCCCACAGCACCGCACTCCCATAGCCATCCTCAACACCGCACTGAATCCAGCAATCCGGCCAGTTACTGGGTAGTACGTTCACTCTCTAGGAAGGCTCTTTACAAACATGATACCTGGGCTTTTCTTCCATTTTCCAGTTTACAATGGAAATAGTCACCTCAGTGCAGGGAATACATCAGCGAAATACCTCGTGCCTTGACTGTCACTGCTCAGCTCAAGGCCCACAAGCCAATTTCTCGCCTTCTTTACAGCAATATGAAATCTCCACAAGGGAGCAGAGTCCACACAGCTCTCTCTGCGATACCACTTCCCTCCCTGGGAGTGCCCTGGCAGACAGACTAGCAGGCCTTTTCCACTTAAATTGCAATACCCAGAAAACAGCCTCATAGTTATAGTTAAAAAAAACAAACAACAGTGACCATCTCGGAAAAGCACAATCCCGCAGTTGTCCTTTTTCTGTCACCCAGATATAACACTGTTTCCAAAGGTCTATGTAACATCCCTCTACACCCCCTTGAAGTTGGCAGCTGCACCCAAAATATTTTCTTTTCTGCAAAGTTCTTGTCTCACTGTTAAATGTTATTTATACTGGCTGCTCCCATTGTGCCTTTGGTATTTAATGCCACACACGTTAACTACTCGCTGTACAAAGACATTCTGTGCAGCCTTAGGTGTATGGCCCTTTTGCTCTTCACTTAACACCTGCTCAGCCAGTAGTAAAAGAATACTGCAGTATTGTACATTAAAGCCAAGATTTCTAAAATTAGGAGTCTGAAGTTAGTCTCCTAAATCCATTATTAAGTACATAAGTCAGTAACCTGATCTTCAAAAGTTCTGAGCACCCAGCAGCGCCAATTGACTTCAATGGAAGCTGCAGGATTCTCAGCACTTTTGAAAATCAGGTCACTTATTTAGGAGCTAAAACAAAGGTTTAGGCGCCTAATTTTGCCTTAATAATACAAAACACTACCCCCTGCATTAGCGATACTGAAGTAGTCTGGGTCATTTCTGTAGAATACTGAAGTACTTGGATACTAATACTGAAGTACTATATATAAATAAGGGACACAGCCTTGTGGCATTAATCCTTTAAGAATTTTGGATGCTTCAAGGAGGGCTAATGGGAATGTATTGGAGAGGGAATATCCCTCTTTATCTCCCTTACTACACAATGCAGACCTAGGTTTTGGAGCCATCTTTGTTGTAATCTCTTTAGAACACTGGTTTCCCTCATCCATTTCTCTCCCCTTTCTCAAATAGCTATAGGGTTTTTGAATTAAAAAAAGGATTTAATACCCTCACTCCACAAACAGTCTTATTCGGTAAAAGCCTGGCCCCACTGAAGTCAATGGGAGCTTTGCCATTGACTTCAGTGGGGCCAGAATGTCACCCAATGAGCTATTTGTGGAATAAGATATTATTACATCATAGCTAAGGTGTCAGAATCTGTAGCTGCTTTTTTAAAGTTAAAGCTGACATCTCTACCGTTTTTTGGTCATTCATTAGACCCTTGATAAAATACACTAAAATCTTTATAAGAAATCAACCTTTTTAAGTCTTAAGAGACTGCCACTTTAGTATCCACAATGTACGGGGCCAGGTCCTCAGGTGGTATAAATCAGTATCGCGCCAGGTAAGTCAATGGAGCTATGCCATCCCAACTGAAGATCTTGGACTGAGGACCAAGGCTCCGATTTTATTAGAAGACAACCTCCATTAAGGCAAGTTCTCTTTGTAAGTATTGCACTATCTCTGCAGTCCATCACTCACTGCCTCTTTTCTAAACAATGTATCTGCTTAAAGGTTTCCCCATCTTTTACCACCTCCTTTAGATTTCCGAGATGGATCTTGTGTGGCCTCAGACTCATAATAGCCCTTAATCAACTCCCCCAGAACATGTAGTCTGTTTCTAGCATTTGATATATCTTTCATCCTCCCTTCACCATCAGACCTTCCTTTCTGGAAAATTCATTGAATGTTTTAGTAACTTCCACCTCTTCTGGCCATAAATTACTCTGACCTCCTCCTAAAGGCTTGTCTGTGTCCTGCACTGACCTCTTGTTACCTACATACTTGAAACATTTCTTATTATTTATCTTAACCTCTTGGGCACTTTGCCTTTCATTCCCATCTTTTTTGCTTTCTTTATCATTATTTACAATCTCTGCATTCCATCCTGCATTCTCTCTGGTCCTTTTGTGTACCTGATATTTTCCATCTCTCTCTCTTATATCACTTTCTTTAATGTACTTTTGGTGTCTCTGTGTATTTTATTGCCAGACATTATACATAATTCTTGGACACACATTTATTTCTCTCTGAACACTTTCTGTTGGCCCTCTCTGTTCGCTCTCCTTCCATTGCTTTTGTCCAAATGATTTCCTTCAACACTCCCTGTATCCACTCCCAGAATTTGCACTGCCAACATTCTGCACCATGTTTGGGGTCTGTCCATTGTTTTTAGATTAGAGTGGACCTCAACCAAACCCTTGGATCTCAATACCCCCAATTATTACAGTGTTGCCAACTCTCGCAATTCTATTGTGAACTTTGTGCTCTATATTATTTTCCTTAAATCCCCAGCTCCTGGAGTCAACTGATTACAAGAAAATCCTGGGTTTTGTTTAAAAAAGAAAGGACGACGTTTCCAGCTAGTACAGTCACAGAAACAAGCATGAAAACGAGACCCCTAAGGGTTCAAAAAACCAACAGGCAAATAAAGTGATTCCGTTTATTAATGTTTCCAATTTAATTATTTTTAAGCCAATTTCTTAATTTTGGGGGCCTGACATGTTTATTTTTAATGTTTGGGGTTAACAATACTGTTACGATAAACAGTATCATGCAGGGTTTACATTTCACTACAAAAATTTGCACAACGGCTGGAACTTCTTACACGGGGTGGAAAGTGAAGGCAGCAATTGGCCATGTGAGTAGTGACAAAAACTTGCCCTCTGCAGTTCCACTGAGCTCTATTTCCTTGTATATTCTAATTGAAAAACCCCAAACACTAAAACGTTAAATGAGCTGACTACAAACAGGAAAATGACATTCACATCTGACATGCTCACCAGAGGAAGGAAGTGAAGGGGTTAAGGCTCCCTTTCTATCCTTATCATGCCCTGTGGTGCTGGGTTGTGGATACATAATGTCACACATTGTCCTGAAATCCCTGGCCCAGCAGCCCAGTGAGATAACGACAGTCTTTTGGCTTGAATTCTGATACCTCATATTGCAGGCTTAAGGCCAGCTCTCAAAGGGATAGTTGTCAGCTGGTGAAACATTTTTTTCCCCCTGTGAATGAAAATGTCCCCAAGATGGAAAGTGGAATTGATCTCTTCCTCTGCTACACTATCCCTGTTCTCATGGTTGACAATATTTAAATGAAGGGCTAACCCTATAGTCCTGTGGTTTGAACTAGACATTCTATTAACACTCTATTCACCGCAGGGACTGCTCTGTCGCTCCCCGGCATGCATACCGAGTTGTAGACATCACTGCGCTCCATGGGGTGGAAAGACAGCACCGCTCAAGTATCTGTCATTTTGTTCCTGCTGTGGCTGGTCCAAAAATAGCACATAATCCATACTGCTGGCACAGGCAACAGAGAATCTCCTTGAGCTTAAGTGGTCGTGTCCTGTGGTTTGAGAGCACAGGATCCTGAGTCCTATTCTGGATGCTGTGCGTGTGGCCTAGCTGATAACGGCAACGCCTGCGTAAACGTAGCCATGGATTCAATGCACTGTGCTGGCAGGATCTGTGAGCACTGTGCTAACAGTGCACCAGAACCCTGCATATCAGCTCCATGGGTTAAGGAGTCACTATGCAGTGTGGCCTGTGGCCAAACTAGAAATAGCAACGATATGCTCTTGTGCGCACATGCTGACATGTAAGTCCAGAAAAGCGTTGAGCGGAGCATTCTGCGGCCTGCTGGAGGCAGGGGAGCCTGTGGGAAGATGGGAGGAGCTGAAGAAAAAAATCCTTCTTAAAATCCATCCCCTTCAAAACAGGAATACTGTATTTTTTAAAAAATAGAGATTTGTATAAATCACAGTAGCATCTGCAGTTACATTCACTAGGACTGAATTACAGGGGCTAAAGATCCTCATGCTAGGCAGGGCATAAGATGGTCACTAGCTAGAGTCAAGAAGAGAAATTTCTAGGGAACTGTAGAGCACAGTTCCGTGAATTATGGGGGACAGGGACAGAGATTATGCCTCTCTCAATGTGTAGGCCACCACTGGAGACATATTAAAAGATTAGAGGTCACTGGGCTACCCTGATATGGGAATTCCTAAGTAATAAAGTCTCAGATTGAAGAATCTGTTGCGTTTATCCCAAGGGCTCCTTGCTGGCAGTACAGACAGAAAGAAGAAACAAGCCAGCTGAAATGAATTAAGTGTCTCTCCCAGCGAGGTGGTTTCTTTTAAACAACCAGAAACTAGACTTCTGTGAAAAAGAACCACCACCGTTACCCTGCAGAGTGAAGGCATGGGGGGAAGGCTGTGCAGAGAAGCGGCTGGATTTTGATCATGCAATATTATTTAATCTCAAAGGTTTCTAGCATTTTTTTTTAGTGTTAGATTGGATCTATTTTAGTTGATCTGACCCCAATCCCACAATCTCGCCACGCTCTGTTCGCGTGCACACACACAAACATGCACGGAAATAAAGATGCTTCACCTCTATACCTGTTTGCAAGCAGAGAACTGAACGAGGGATTTTCATTCATTTGGGGAAAATGGGTTCCTTGCTAAATTTGGCTATGGCAGAGGGATCTTTGAGAAAATGAACTCCCTCTTTGTTTGGGAGAGAGACCTAATCTTCACTTGGCCCTGGGGGGATTATTGGGTACTTAGAAAGGCGCTCACATGCACATTTTTAGCTTGTGCCAACAGCATTTGTGTCCACAATATCCAGACTTCATTCTGCTCTTTAGGTTAGATAATAGGCATTCCACAGCGTTTAAATGCATCCAACCCTGGACCTAGAGATTTTCACTCTTTAAAAATACCCTAAATTGCTGCTTTCTGAAATGCCGGACGTGGTTTTGCGTTATTGGTTGTTCTTTTTGTGTGTGTGAATTTAGTGCTATGAAAGCCGTCGGGCTCGCAGCCCTGGTGACTTAAGTCCCTTATTTATCCACATAACAGGCCATGGATGCAGAAAGGTGCCCATCCAATTCCAGCCTGCCAATGTGACTTAACCTTGACGGGAAGGAATCACCTGTAGGACTGAGAAGGTAGCTCACAGCTAGGGTGACCAGAGAGAAAATGTGAAAAATCGGGACAGGGAGTGGAGGGGTAATAGGAGCCAATATAAGAAAAAGACCCAAAAATCGGGAGTGTCCCTATAAAATCAGGACATCTGGTCACCCTACTCACAGCAGACTTCCCAACGGGCCCACTTTGACCCCCTCCTGTCCCAGTTGCAGTGAACATGTTAATCGTTCAGGGCTGCCTGAGGGGACAAAAAAGTCAGTTTGCCCTGGGACCTTGTTCGAGAGGGCCCCCAAACCAAGTGGCATTGCAACCTGGTGCACAGTGTTACAGCAGTCTACGGAGGGGCAACTGGGCCAAAGCTGAGTGGCACTCACGCCCTGTGCACCAGGTTGCAGTGCCAGTCAAATTTGCCCATTTGCCCTTCTTCTCCATCTACAGAGAAGCAAATGGGCCAAACCTGAGTGGTGTCGTGTCCTGTTTTAGCCACTTGAAATGTTGGGAGGTACAGTTCAAAGTTTTCATGCCCGGTCAACACCTGGCATCTTTGTTAAAAGCGCAGTGCTGGCTTTTATGACACCGGTCACTAGACGGGGACCACCAAACTATTTGATTATAGTTTATTATTTCTATCACAGCAGCACCAAGAGGCCCCAATCCAGCATCGAGGCCCTGATGCACTCATAGACACATATAAGAAACCGATGGTCCCTGCCCCAAAGATCTTACCATTAAAATAATCTAAATGTTAATTTTAAAATGCTAAAAATGTCAATTTCTATGTTTCCAAAACTTGAATTTATGAACACTCAAAATTCTAAAGTATCTCAGTCTTTCACGTAGGCCATCAGCTGGTGGTAATTTTCAGCCATGAGTGAGGTGGGCTGGATTCAAACTATTGACCCAAAGGAAACTTCCACTGAGCCATCCTGTTCCTGCCTTGTATTAACCAACTAACCAATCCTGCAAATGCAGTCAGCACATGAGCAGGCCCACGGACATCAATGTTCGATGCTCGATGCTCACGTGTTTAAAGTAAGTCTTTACAGGACTGGGGCCTAACTCTATAAAGAGATTTTTAGGATGCATTTTGTATGGAAAATGACCCTTAAACTTTAGGGCCACATCCGTATACTTCTATTGACTTCAATAGAGCTAGGCCACTTTACATCAGCTGAGGATCTCATCCATATTGCCCGTTGTGAATGAAGTACACTTGATTAACAAAATCACAGCTGTCTTGGGTTTCCAAACAGCATCCCAATGGAAGCGGTAGAATTGTAAGTGGAATGCATTCTCTAATTCTCTCCTTGAAAGCTGAACATTTTAGTCCAGTCTGCTCTCATGGAGAACCAGATCTGTTGGGAAAACAGCTTCACTTTGTACAGTTTTAAACAGATACAGAAATGCCAAGAAAGTCAATGTCCACCGTATCCCAGGCCAGGAAGTGCTGTGAATCTTATACAAGATTTCACATACTTGCTCTTGACAGATTTACCACAGAATTTCCCAGTTGGAGAGGCCAAGGTGTGTTCAGGTATGTTTAAAACTTCAGAGAAGTATAGTTACCATGCTAACAGGCATCCTAGAGCTACAATTGATTATAAATATGAACAGACAGGCAGATGTCTGAAAACTTTTGGATGCCAAATCAAACCAAATCTGAACCTCAAAACCTTTTAAAGTTCACCATGGACAGTAGAGCCATAAGACAAGTTCTCCACTGGGAAAGCCACAACATTTGGAATGGGATCTGAACTTTTCCATATTTCAGGGGTGTGTCGATTGGAGAGTTTGGTTCGCTCCATTAGAGAACTAGGGGCCAGTCATAAAGCCTGAATCTGGATCCAAACTTCTCCCGTGCGTAGGAGTGTTCAGATCTGGCATTTTGGCTTGACTTATTTCTCATGCAAAGAAGAACTCTGCCACGTTGATGTACAGGTAATCTACCTCATAATAGAACAATAAGTAACTCATATAGCCATTTGGTACGGTAATTACTCTACACCGGTGAAACTAATAAAATTGTTTATGCACAATATGGCACACATTTACAGTGAGACTCGACCAATGCGAAACTCATTCGGTTCCAATTATACCATTTGTTTCCTCATACACGATACTGTAATGGGAGTAAAGTGCAAACTGCCTGCCAAATGAACAGAAATTCTCCCAGCACACGCCAAGGAAAGCAGCAACAAAAGGAAAACAGGTCTCCTGCTTATGTGAAACAAGATGTCCCCTTTTAGGGCTAATTATAAAAATAAAATAGTCTCTAAAAGAAAAGTTCCACTGGGTCTGGAAGCTGAAGACACTCTAAGCTGTATTCAGACAAAGAGATTCTGTAAACAAATAATATCCTCCCACATTATTTTTTACACTTAATTTTATATTAGAACACTGGCTTTTTCCAGCCGACAAAACAAATGCTTCATTAGATTAATTTGATCCAAACACGCGTGAACTCTAGGCGCAGAGTTCAGATTCCAGATCTGAAATTTACAATTGGCCCTTTTAGGCAAGATTTTCAGAAGGGCACAGCACAACCAGGGTCCGATTTTCAAAAGTGCTCAGAACGTTGGGTGCTGAGCTTCCTGGAGAATCTGGCCATAAATGCTACAACGGGAGTTCTTGGGTGCTCATCCCTTTTGAAAATTGGGCCCCGGTTGTGGAGGCTGAGCACACGAAAAATCTGGCTGCGTGTTTCCAGAAGACTGACTGAAACCTCCGATCCAAATATGCCCAAAGTTTGGTGGGGATTCAGAATCAGGATCTGAATTTGAACTTTGCAGCTGTAACCCAGCTCTGCTATCTAATCCAGGGATCTCAAACTAAAACCACATGAGAACTAGTAAATTGGTCCGAGGGCTGCATCACTGAAACCTTTTCATACAATGATACAAAAGGATAGTCAAAAATGAAAAAAAATGAAGAGTAATATAGCATTCTATTAAAAGTCAATGTATTAACTTTTTAAAAACTATAATGCAAAGAGGAGTTTTAATAAAATATAAACACTCAGCAATGTTTGGATCTTGGCTGCCAGTGGAGTTGGCGCCTATGGCGGGCCGCAGGAAATAACTCCGCAGGCCGCGTGTTTGAGATCCCTGATCTAATCTGTCTCTTTGCATCTTTTCCTCAAGTGTATCCCCATATGCTTAAATTCTAATTGCAGTAACAGGAGAGTCTCTAAGGTGCTACAAGTTTTTCTTTCTTATTTTCGAGTAACAGGAGAGTATTTGATTGGACTTAACTGGCTGAGGGTAATGGTCTGAAACATCTCCACCCACGCAGGGCCCAATTCCGAGGATATGTCCCTGTTCCTTAATCATACTTATTTAAAAATCACCACATCTTCTTGGGCCAAACCCTGAAGTCCTTACTCAGGAGGACTCCCAATGACTTCTGCACTTGTTGATCTCAGTGGGAGTTTTGCCCAAATAAGGAGTAAAAATGACAAGAGGATTCTGCCCATACACTTTACAGAAGGACTAGCACTTTTCAGCCCGGTGATCTCCCGACTGTTGGTTTACATCCCAGATAAGGTGACCAACAGGGCTACAACTACATCACATACACCAGTGGTTTGTAGCCCAGTCAGGTAAGCAATTGAGATGGGAAATAGCTTTGCAATCCTGTGTGTTTGTTAATAGTCACACTGTGCTTACAGCCTCCCTGGGAGGGAAAACCACTTAGCTCCATCCTGCCTTTCTCCTGCATACGATGAGAACTATTATTACCTTTCATTCTCTTCAAACCACTGTTACCATCCCTGGGTGAAACAAAAGGTCCAAACCGAGGTAATCAAAGAGGTAATGAAGAAGAACAAAGACAGCAACTGTTGACCAAAGCTCCTTTAATATAGCAATGCTCTGCATGAATGACAGACCTAAAGGCACAATTCACTTTCATTTTTTTAAAGGAGCATTTTACTGCAATTCGAATATCATATCAGATGTGGCATCTTGTTCTCAACGTGGCATCATAGGTGCAAAGCTCAAAGAGCTATAGGCCTTGGGATTTTTAACAGAGAACAGCAACAAGAAGAACATTCTAACAGTGGAGTAAAGGAATCCACAATAGATACAACATAAGAAGGCCTTGCTCCTTTACAATTCAAACCGCAAAGCAAGGAATACACTCACTGATGCATCTTATCCCATCTGCACTGTGTTGATTGTGTGTGTTTGGTGGGGGGTGGGGGATGTGTGTGGGAGAAACTGCTTTTGTCAAGGGTTTGGAGGTATGCTCAGAAGTTACACAGAGAGCTTGTCTACACAAAGTCAGAGGTTTGGGGAGCCTTCCAGGTCAGTTTCTCAACTTTTTCAAGCTGGCAACACCTTATTTGAAATAAATGTTCATGACTGCCTGCCTGACCTTTACTCTAACAGTAAGAGTAAAAAAAAAAAAAAAATGCCTCAGTGAGAACAATATTATCTATCTGTTCAGATTGTAAGCTCTTCTGCTCTGTGCTTGTACAGCACCTAAAACAACAGAGTCCAGCTCCATGATTGGGGCTCCTAGGTGCTACCACGACACAAATGGTAACGAACAATGATGTATGTGTGTGCGCGTTTCATTTCAACAGATTAGGGAATACTTGACCTTCAAGGGTAGGATGTGCGGGGAGTGAGATTTCCTTTGCTTAGACGGCGATACAATTTTCAATGCTTTGTGATTTCCTCACCCCCACCCACCCACACAATTGCCCTTCATGACTTCCTTGGAGTTACAACCATCTGGAAATACTGTTCTAGCCGAAGAGTGCTACTGAAATACTGGGTTACTGTTGTCCCTTTGAGAGGAAGGGGGCAGATCTAATGCAGAATGAGTGCCCATTTTGCAGTGTACAAACCACCCAGTGCCCTTAAGGAACAGCTGAGAATGTATATCCCTGCAATCATTTACTTTTCTCCTTTGCGTCTTGATATGCCCGTTCAAGCAGGAGAGAGGCAACAGCATGATCTATGCGACAAAGAAAATAATAGTTATACCGACACAAAGTTCAACCTCCCACTCCCAGGGAACTTGGCAGAGGTCGAGGGTGCTCAGCAGCTTGAGTGACCGAGCTCAGGCAGCAGCTAAACTGCTGATCACTGAAGAGCCTTTAGTCCGGCTGATTTTTAAAACAGAATACGAAATTCCTGCAGCCCTGGCCCAAACCCCTGCTACTTGGAATAGAGTTACTGCAGGCTTTGTGCTTATCGATCCTGCTCTGGTGTAAATCTGCATCGTTTCATTGAAGTCAATGGAGTTACACTGATTGACACCAGCGGAGGATCTGGCCTGTGAGTATTTTTCATTAAAATTCACTTTGGTCCCTGATCTCAGCCGCTGACGCAGTGTCTGACACAAGCCGTTTAGCTTCCAATAGGTTCCCAGGGGCTCCCATGACTCATTCATTCAATCTCGGTTTCTCACTCTATTTTTAGCACCTATCTGTCTTTCCCCATTCAGATTAGACATTTGAGAACAGTTTAGGGAGGGAGAAAATAGGAAGTCACTCAACTTTTCTGATGGCAGGAGACAAGCTGTTGGTATCTCTGACCTAGCCCTACGCGTCCTGTCTCCTCACAACCCCGTCTCGCACAGACAGAGCAGCAAAAGAGACCACAGATGCGGCTTCACACTTCCTCTCCTTTCCAGACAGGTAGAAACCCCAACACAAAGATCCAGCTGTGGGTGAATGGCCTCCGCAGGCCAGACCTGGCTTTGTAAGAGTCTATGGGCCCCATCTCACATTCCTGCTTCTGCCGGTGAGGGATAAACTATGGGAACTGACACAAAGGAGCTAATTTTAAAGAGGAAGCAGCAGGGAGGCGAAGGAGAGGGAGGACTGCAAGAGACAATAAAGCAATTATTCTAATTTCAACGGGGGTTTCGTGTGGGCAGTATTGCAAGTGTGGAAAGGAGAAATGGGCTGAGTTTTGTGATTAGTGGCAAGCTGAGACAGATGCATAACTTACATGGGAGCCACATACCTGAGAAGCAGGTGCAGGTTTTCACAGCTTTCAGAGACCGGAAGGGATAGGCTGTCTGGAATTTCCCCCTTCTCTATGACTTCCTCCTACTGGCAAGTTAGTTTCATCGTTTCTAAGCGTGAGATCCCTTTGCTGGGCACTGCCTCCAAAGCCGCCAGTAACATGAACTGGAAAGTTTTCCCCGGGGGTCGAGTTTCTTTCATTTCGGGTTTGGCTGGCGAGCTGATTGGTTTTCCATATGGAACCAAGCTCCACTTGGGCTGAACTGGGTAGGGTGACCAGATGTCCCGATTTTATAGTGACAGTCCTGATTTTTGGGTGGTTTTCTTATATGGGCTCCTATTACCCGCCGCCCCCTGTCCCGATTTTTCACATTTGCTGTCTGGTCACCCTAGAACTGGGACACCGTTAGCAGAGAACCCAAGGACTGAATGGCTATGAAAAGTGAGCTATTCCCTCATCTAGACATGATCCTTGCAGGCCACCCTCCAGGATAAGTCCGACTGAATTTCAATGGATTTCCACAGAAATTACTCTATACTCCTACAGAATTTAACAGAGCATGAGATCCCTACTATAGGAGTTTATACTGTAGGTTGGGTTACAAACGCTACAGTTAGGTCATTGGGTGGGATTTTCAAAATGACCCACGTGATTTAGGAGCGTGAGTCCACGTGGGCAATGGAATTTTGTTCCCAAGTCACTTAGGCACCATTGAAAGTCCCACCCATCATCATTCTACATTAAATTCTATCAGACTTTTCCTGAAGGGCAGCCCTGCTGCACATTGGCAAGGCATTGCAGGAAAAGACTGCACTGTTACAGCCTATGTCGCACCCATGCTGAGGCTCCACAGAGGGCCTCCGTCTCCAGGGCTGTCAAGCTCAACCATCACTGCACCATTTAAATAAACGGATCTACTTTACAAGCCTTCCTTGAGAGAAGAAAACTCTCATCAAAACTGTTCCTCCACGGTCGGATGTATGAAACAGCAGCTTTCTCGCTCTCAAAAAAAAGTTCCATCAAGTGACCATTTGTCTCTAAACATTGTCTTTAGCTGGCCCCTGGCTCAGGAGTCTCAGGGATTTGAATCCACGCTATACACAGAGTGGAATTCAGTGGTGGAATGTATAGAAATCCGAGCTTTGCTTTCCATACCAACAGACAAAGGGTAGCAGTGTGTGTCCCTGGCCCACCCCTCCCCAGGTCCAGAGAACATTCTATTAAGAAATCCCCCCTGGACTAAATCTTGGTTGGGTCTGTCCCAAACAGTTTCTCATTCAAGCCAACACACCAAGAGCCAGAAGTGCCAAACGCTTACACCCAGTGAACTGCAAGCTAAATCCTATTAGGCAGCCATCACTGTCAATATTTATTCCTAACGCTTCAGGGACAAGTTTGCTAATAAAAGGTGTCAGCTAGAGCCTGGGAGATGGAAGTGGAGCTAGACAGGCGTAGGGGAAAGGGCATGACACCTTAATCAGCACCTACCCTGCAAAACCCTGACAGGAACAAGGTAGTAAACTCATTAACCACTTAAGCAACAAAATCCTTGTGCATGTCATATAGCGGCTACATCTTGCCTAGGCTACCCAGCTCCTTGCTTGATGGTTTGTCATCTTTTAAGGCAGGCCCACTAGGCTTTTTCTTTCAATCCCACATGTATCAAAACCAACACAACACCGAGGTGGTTACTACAGACTTTCCCTTCGCCACAGCCAGAGATAATCTGTTGACTCAGGTGCTTTCTCCAGCTGAGATCAGAGCCCCACTGTGCCAGGTTTTGCACAAACATATAGCAAGATTCCCTGCCCCACAAAACGTGCAATCTATATAGACAACAGAGGTGGTGGGTAGGTACCACTCTTAGCTCTGTTTTGCAGATGGGGAATTGGTACACAAAGACAGGAATCAACTTACCCACAGTCACGCAGTGCGTGGCAGGGCTAAGAGCTGAACCCAGGTTGCCCGAGTCCCAGTCCAGTATCTTAACCACAAAACCACCCTTTCGCTGACAAGTTTTGGGGCTGACTTATTGAACCACATGGGATCTCTCAACGGAAGAAGACAAAGTAGCACTTCAGAATTTGCCC
Organism: Macrochelys suwanniensis; assembly: GCA_033296515.1. Lineage (NCBI taxonomy): Eukaryota > Metazoa > Chordata > Testudines > Chelydridae > Macrochelys > Macrochelys suwanniensis. The sequence goes on along the minus strand of CM065779.1, from coordinate 19,037,941 downwards.
TAATTACGTTTTCTTATGTATATTAACAAAAAACCTGACCAGACACTTGTCACGGATAAAGTAGATGGTGCAATGATTGCTTTTAAAAATAGGATGCCTTTCTAGCCCTGCAATACAGCGCTTTTCAAGACCACACACTTTTCATCTATCTGGCCCCCAAGACCACAGTATGCGAGCAGCTCACAGACACCAGTGGATTCACCCTCCCACTCCCATTTAGCACTCCTCTGAGGAATGGGCGGATGATCAGCTCAGTTTTTGCAGAGGGGGATTTGAGCCCAGAGAGGTTAAGTGACTTGACCAAGGAATTTTGTGCCACAGCCAGGCAGTGAACCCCGATCTCCTGAGCCCGTGCGCAGCACAAAGCATTCCTCTTCGCTTTCTCCATGGTCAATGTGAATTTCAACCCCTCCACAGGCGCGGTAAAGACTATTGGGACTTCTCGGCCCCTTTCTGAGGCGGATCAAAGCAGGTCTATTTATTTGTGTTTAAATACGCACACTCTGTAGCTGTATGAATGGTAGTCCACGATCTGCGAAATAAAATATCTGAGGCAGATCTTCAACTGGTGTAAATTCAGTGCACCTCCTTCAAAGTCAATGAAAATATGCTGATTTACACCAACTGAGGATCTGGCCCCGTACTGTATGCAGAATCCAAGGGGCCAGACTCTGCTTTCTGTGACACTCATGCAACCCCACTGAAGTCAGCTGATATGTTTTCTTTTATGCAAGCATTTCCTTTCTTCCTGTAACGCTGGCCACCACAACCCCTGCCCTAGACAGCAGCATTAGAACAGGTGACTGTCTGCAATAGCCAGGACCCTATTGTTTTGCAATAATCTAAGGCCCAAGATGCCGGGAAATACAGTTACAAAGTGGTGACCCAGACATATTATAATATAGTTTAGTCTGAGCTGCATGGATGGGATAAAACCATGTTATAACAACATTAAGAGAACCATGCCTCAGCCCTGGCCTTTTTTAGGGCTGTACCATTGTTTTTGGGACATAATTATAACACAGCTGTGCCCCTTCTACCCATCTAAACTGCCACATCACAGTTAGGGCACATCATGTTGGACGTGTATATCCTGTCTTGGCTATAACTGTACCAGGGGCCAGCCGTTAGTAGTAATGGTCACCATGTGCTTTTGCTTAATTTACCCTGAAGCCTACGAACCTGAGGCTGACTTCACATGTGCATCTGCCTACAGCTGCAATGGAATATGAAGACGGCCCAGCCCCGGATGCACACCAGGTCACAACTTAGGAACAACTGTTTTGGGACCGGCTCTGTTCAATATCTTCATCAATGACTTGGATATTGGCATAGAAAGTATGCTTATTAAGTTTGCAGATGATACCAAACTGGGAGGGATTGCAACTGCTTTGGAGGATAGGGTCATAATTCAAAATGATCTGGACAAATTGGAGAAATGGTCAGAGGTGAACAGGATGAAGTTTAATAAGGACAAATGCAAAGTGCTCCACTTAGGTAGGAACAATCAGTTTCACACATACAGAATGGGAGGAGACTGTCTAGGAAGGAGTATGGCAGAAAGGGATCTAGGGGTTATAGTGGACCACAACCTAATATGAGTCAACAGTGTGATGCTGTTGCAAAAAAAGCAAACATGATTCTGGGCTGCATTAACAGGTGTGTTGTGAGCAAGACACGAGAAGTCATTCTTCCGCTCTACTCTGCGCTGGTTAGGCCTCAACTGGAGTATTGTGTCCAGTTCTGGGCACCGCATTTCAAGAAAGATGTGGAGAAATTGGAGAGGGTCCAGAGAAGAGCAACAAGAATGATTAAGGGTCTAGAGAACATGACCTATGAAGGAAGGCTGAAGGAATTGGGTTTGTTTAGTTTGGAAAAGAGAAGACTGAGAGGGGACATGATAGCGGTCTTCAGGTATCTAAAAGGGTGTTATAAGGAGGAGGGAGAAAATTTGTTCATCTTAGCATCTGAGGATAGAACAAGAAGCAATGGGCTTAAACTGCAGCAAGGGAGGTTTAGGTTGGACATTAGGAAAAAGTTCCTAACTGTCAGGGTGGTTAAACACTGGAATAAACTGCCCAGGGCGGTTGTGGAATCTCCATCTCTGGAGATATTTAAGAGTAGGTTAGATAAATGTCTATCAGGGATGGTCTAGAGAGTAATTGGTCCTGCCATGAGGGCAGGGGGCTGGACTCGATGACCTCTCGAGGTCCCTTCCAGCCCTAGAATCTATGAATCTATGAAACTGACGTGGCTATTTTGATTGTCTGACTGAATACTAAATGCCTCTTTAAAGTAGCTTAACGAACGGGAGGCTTTCGGGAGGTTGTCAAAAGCACCTAGGGGATTTAGGAGCACATTGACAGTCAGTGGAAATAGTGCTCCTTATCCTCCTGGCCCTTTTGAAAGTCTCCCCCTTCATTACCAGAAAGGCATTTTTTGATTTCATGTAAATACCATTAAATCAAAACCAGCCCATTTCATCTGGTTTCATTTTCTTTAGATTCCACTTAAAAAAAAATGAAATAGAGCCCCAGCCAGCCAGCATGAATACGTAATAACCTTTTCCCGCCTAAAAACCACTGGCAACAAAGTACGTGTGGTAACTGAAGACGAGCGGGGGGCCATGTCTATACTGTGGGTGCTTACAGCGGCACCGCTGTGTTGCTGCAATGCCATAGCATAGATGCTTCCTCCAGTGATGAAAGGGTTGCTGCAGGTAACCCACCTCTCCGAGCGGCAGTAGCTAGGTCGATGGACGAATTCTTCAGCAGGGCAATGGTGCTCAGGGGTGGGAATTTGTCATACTCCCGAGTGAGCGCTCAGGGGTGGAAATTTGTCTTACCCCTGAGTGCCTGCAGCTAAGTTGATCCAACTTTTAAGTGTAAACCAGGCCTTAGACAAACTTCTGTCGGGGGTGGGCTAGCTCTCCTTAATCCTTCCTGGAGGAGTAGGAGGGAAGGGCTGGACTAGGTGATCTCTTGAATTCCCTTCCAGCCCTTCATGACGATGATTCAAGTCATGGCAAGTAAACAGAGAGGTGGTTGTCACACAGGTACTGTTAAGTATTTGCTACATCATCGCCCCTAAACGAGGCTTTCGCTCAGCCGCGGCAAGTTAAATTGCAGAGATGTCCTCGGACATCTTATAAAGCCAGCACTAGAGAGGGCAGAGGGGAGGGTTCTTTATCGTTGTTCATCACAATGTGGTTGTTTATATTATTCTGGGCCGCTGGGCAGTGGATAAAACAACCAATCGCGCTGCAGATTTCCCTTCAAATGCTTGTGAACAGCCCATGCGCACTTATGAAATGTCCATCTCGGTGACTATTATTAATCCAAAGCGGCACTTGTAATGACAGCCTGTCTCCTATCAGTACAGTACGCGCTGAGAGAAAGGAAATGCTGGCCAAGACTTGTCTAAAAAATCTGACATTTGCAACCTTTTCAATCTTCTTGTCAGGATGGATGCCACTTGGCGCTCACCACCATTGCTCTCTCAGGGCAGTGGGGGTGGGGGTGGGCAGGCATTCGTCTTTTGTTTAATTGCCACTGTCAAAACGGGGGAAAGTGCCATAGTATCTGAGGTCACACAATGGGTAGATTTACAAGATGCTGTCAAACATCGTGGCTGAGAAAGCAGTGGTCTGTGAAATCCCAACTTTTGAAGTGCAGCCTCCAAGGGCCCTTCGATTTGGGCCTTGTCCAGAAGCAAAGATTGCACTGGTTTAACTCAAAATGTTTTACAAATCAATTTAAACTGGTGCAAAGCTCATGAACACATGCAAATCGGTTCACCCTGACTTATATCCATTTCATTTAGAGCTAGGGATTATTATTATTATTATTATTATTCATCTGGTGTATAACAGTTATCCCCACTTTAACACCTGTTCACACTGCCAGAGCAGTGCAAAGGTGCCTTAGTGTAAGTGAAAATCAGGCCTGCAAGCTATATTACTGCAGGAATGCACAAGAACATAGATTAGCTTCACTTAGATAAGGGGTTCTTTTGGGAAATCAGCAAGTAAACATTTTTAAATATAAATCGATGTCTAATTTCAAACGCCTGATGTACCATAGACCTTAGGCCAGGTCCTCAAATGGGGCAAATTGATTCCATATAAAAGGGTTTCTTCTTTTAGTTTACAGAATATATTTTCATTTCCCCCCATTATTATATTATATATATTGTGAATTTAGTGTGCCTGATCCCGCAAACCATTAGTCACAGGAGTCACCTTTCCTTGCTCCAGTAGTCCTATAAAAGTCAATGGGCCTATTGTGAGTATGGAGGACTACTCACATGATCAAAGGTTTGCAGGATCAGGTCCGATATAACTGGACTTATTAAAATATTTCTTAGCCCCTGAGTCAGCAAAATATTTAAGCATGCGCTTAATTTTAGGCACGGATTGAAGTCCATACCTAGGGCTTGATTCATCAAGGTCTTTAAATACACTCCTAACTTTAAGCCCATAAGTAGCCTCACTGCGCTTAAAGTTAGGCGCGTGCTTAAGTATCTTGCTGAATCACGGCCCTCAGCAAAGCACTTATGCTCATTCTTACCTTTAAGCTCCTGCTCAAATTCCATTGACATCACAATGGGATGTTGCTGACCAGGGACTGGATTACTTATATGCTTAAAATTAAGCAGGTGCTTAAATGCTCTTTTGAATTAGGGCCCCCTGAAAAATGTGTCATTAACTTTCCAGCCAATCCCTTCCATGAGCAGTACCTCTGGGGTGCCCAGAGGTCAGACACCAGCAGATGGTCTCTCAGCACCTCACACAGTTAAGACCAACCCTTTGTACTTCCCAGTTTGAATCAACAAACATTAACAGGCAAACAGTAACATCTGCCAGAAGCATGAATTACAACTGAATATTGAACTTTTAAAATAGATCAGTTTTTATTATTTGTATTGCCATAGCACCTACGAGCCCCAGTCCTGGACCAGAACCTCATTGTGCTAGGCACTGTACAAACACAGAACAAAAAGACAGTCCCAGCCCCAGAGAGCTTACAGGCTAAGTAAAGAATGTAGTGTGTCTTCAAGCAGCATATCGCACTGGGACAGACCATGCTCTTCTTGCTTTCGATGACTAACCTCCTCCCAGTTGCAGTGGGAGCAGGAGCAAGGCCAGCGTCCTTTTGTTTTCTCTTTGACTGGGAATCTAGAATATTTACGAAAAACCTTAATGACTCCCGGGATTTTTAGCTGCATTTCATTGCAGGCACGGGATCACTCCCTGCCTTCCGATCCGTAGGCAGGACTCTCACACCCTTTAATGGTAGCCTCGTGGGAAGAAGGATGGAAAGGATACCGGTGCAGAGTTTACTGCACATTCAAACCCTGACTTTTTGGAAAGGCTTTAAATCTTAACGAATGTGTTGGGTTCTGGAAGAAAAGCCTCTGCAATCCCTGAGACACCAGCCAGGATTGTTCCATACCGAGTTTGCTTCTTTCCTGTGAGCTTACCCAAAGGGCACTAACTGACACCCAGCAAGCACCAGGGAGGGCCTGATCCTCTAAACTTTGCTCACGTATAGAACTGCCACCGCCGAGGTACCAAAAAACGGGACGTCTGGGATGCTCCTGAGCCCATAAAACTGGACAGCTGGCAGATTTCCCAGGACAGCTACCTCAGAAAAGGGATGATTCTGGGAAAAACCTGGACCAGTGGCAACTCTACTCATGTGAGTAGCCTTTCTGGACCTGTGAGGGCACAATGACTTCTCCCAGGGGCTTGCTGGACTAGGCTTCATGTCTCATTCAAAAGGGTTTCCACTAGGGTGACCAGATGTCCTGATTTTATAGGGACAGTCCCGATTTTGGGGTCTTTTTCTTATATAGGCTCCTATTACTGCCCACCCAGTCCCAATTTTTCACACTTGCTGTCTGGGTCACTCTAGTTTCCACACCCCAACCTTTATACCTTGATCCTGCTCCCACAGGAGTCAATAAAGAAACTCCCCAATGTTTTCAATAGGACTAGGAGATTAAGCCCATACTGTTGAGGAAATGCACAGGGCCTGAAAGCCTCATTCACCTGCTTGCCTGGAGTAAGCAGGAATTTGGAGCAGAGGAGTGGACTGGCTGGGACCCAGGGAACAGAGCAGCTACAGCTGCTGATTTACCGGGCAGGAAGCACGTTGGGAGCAGAGCAGCCCAAGGGCTGCTGTTGCTTTAAGAGAGGGGGATGGGGGCAGAGTGGCATAGGAAGTGGTGCTCGGTTAATTGGAGGAGGAGGAAAAGGGGAACCCAGGAATGAACCTGTGAGTGGCTGGGCTGCATAGGACTATATGTGGGTGTGAGTCTATGTGGGTTCAGGTAGTGGGTGAGTACGTGTGTGTTTGAGGGGGTGCACACGGGTCTGTGGATGAATGGTTGGGTGCATCCATGCAGGGTGGCATGTGGGTGGGTGGGTGCCATAGGCGCCGACTTCTGGTGGCGCCAGTGGGGGCTGACACCCGCCCCCGAGGCCGGGCCCCGCCCCCGAGGCCGGGCCCCGCCCCCGACGCTGGGTGACATTGCAGGGCCCCGTCCCCGACGCCAACGCAACGTCGCCCAGCGTCGGGGGCGGGGCCCCGCAACGTCTCCCGGTGCTGAGGTAAGCTTGCCGTGGGTCCCGGAACTGGCGGGGAGCTGGGTGCGGGCCCCGGGAATGGTGGGGAGCTGCCGGTGGGTGCTCTGCACCCACCAATTTTTCCCCATGGGTGCTCCAGCCCCGGAGCACCCACGGAGTCGGCGCCTATGGTGGGTGCATGGATGGGCACTTGCTAGAATGGGTTAATGTGGGTGAGTTTGCAGAGCAGGTACATGAGGGCTGGTGAGCAGCTATGGGGGATGGGAGTGGAGAGAAAAATGTGGGCAGATAATTTAAAAAGCCATACAGGATAGAGAAAGACAGATCTTTGGGGAGACGCAGGAGATGGACAATACAGGCAAAAAGATTGTCTTCTGACTGCTGTCTGTCTAGGGCAGAGGTTCTCAGCCTTTCCCGACTACTGTACCCCTGGTAGGAGTTTGATCTGTCTTGCGCACCCCCAAGTTTCACCTCACTTAAAAACTACTTGCTTACAAAATCAGTCATAAAAAATACAAAAAAGTGTCATAGCGCCCTGTGACTGAAAAATGGCTGACTTTCTCGCTTTTACCATATCTTTATAAAATAAATTGATTGGAATATAAACCTTGTACTTATATTTCAGTGTATAGTGTATAGAGCAGTATGAACAAGTCATTGTCTGTATGAAATTTTAGTTTGTTCTGACTTCGCTAGTGCTTTTTTTGTAGCCTGTTGTAAAAGTAGACAAATATCTAGCTGAGCTGATGTACCCCCCGGAGTACCTCCAGGGGTACACATACCCCCGGTTGAGAACCACTGATCTAGGGGAAGAGGAAGGGATATAAGTGGATAGAGGGAAAGAGGGAGTGGAAAAAAAAACAACCTGATCTATAATAGGAAAGACAAAGTGGAGAGGAGGAGTGAGGAAGAGGAAACAAGGTTTATGGTCATATTTCTTTAGTTTCTTAAAAAGAAGATTGATTGACAGTGCTGCACTTAAATACCATTATATCCCTTTAAATCACAGGACATAACTTTGTGGGCAGAGCAAGCATTGTTTTCTGGGCACCCCCAGTGGGAAAGGGGTAGCGGGGGGAATGGGTAGCTTGTACCACTGCATCTCTCCACAGAGCTTCTGCTAGGGTGACCGGATGTCCCGATTTTATAGGGACAGTCCTGATTTTCGGGTCTTTTTCTTATATAGGCTCCTATTACCCCCCCACCCCCACCCCCTGTCCTGATTTTTCACACTTGCTGTCTGGTCACCCTACCTGCCAACAGAACCCAAGGAATACATCAGGCCCTATGGACCTCACTACAGACCCTAAGGTAGGATATGCTGTAGCAGCTTTTACTGCTGCCATTAGGATCTGTTGGAAAGCACAAACAAACAGAGGTCACGTGCCAATGAGATATGTGGAGGCTTACTCAGAAGATTGCTGATTGATTAAAAGTGCCTAATTATATGTCTTGGGGAACAAAAAACAGCCATTCAACTTTGTCTCAATAAATTCTGCTCTCAGACGTGTGTTACACCTAGGACACTGAGATGTTAGACTTACAGCGTCTAAAATGTTAGACTTACAGAGTCCTCACTACCACTATATCACAGTTCTCACTGATCTGCTGATACATGACATGAAAGTTTACAAATAGGACACAAAAGGGAATTTATGTGGCTCTGAAGGTGGGAAGGTCATCCAAACAGGAAGAAGTGAATTGAATCACATCTGGGGAATCACTGTCTTTGGAACAAGCTTTCATATTGAGGCTCCCAGGAAAGTATGTTAATTATGAGCCTTATCCTGCATTCCTTTCCCTCCCACTGAGGTCCCTGGGAGTTTTGGATGCACAGATAATGGAGCATAGAGGACTAAAATTATGAAATGAAAGGAAAAATTAGATCTGAAAACTAAATACTTTACTAGCATGGGGATACATCTAATCTTGTATCTTTGACAAGAACTGCTCATTCATTGACTCTTTTTAAAGTCTAAGGCTTCACATTTCAAAATGTAAAAATAAAACTCTAACTCATAAGGGTAGCATATATCTGACCTAGCAAACAAACACACATCCTCTGCTAAAACTATGTTGCAATCAAAGAGGCAAAATTGAGGTGAACAGCACCTTTGGGTAAGATTTTTAAGCTGTTTTGTTTGGGTGATATTAACAAGCTATGATATATAATAAGCAGTAATGAGACAATATGTTAAATGCACAAACGAGACCTCAATTCATTTTCTCATGTACTGTTTTATGACTAAAACTCCTTTCAGGAAGATAACTGTATTGTCCCTCTAGTGGCCATCAAAGACTAACAATCTAGATAGCTGAACTACCATGATACATTTGTATCATTTTGTCTCTGTTGAACTTGGCTGGAATTTTCAACTTGTATTATATGGCTCTGCTCAGGGAAAAAGGCCCTAAAATATACTTTGATTTCCTCCTTCTCTGAAACATACAGATGACACAGTGAAACAGGAAAAATGTTACAACTTGATCAATTTTTTTTGTTATTTTAAAACATTCCAAGAAGCAAAACGTCAAAGCATTTAAAAAAAAATGAAACTAAACAACACATTCCTCAGGCCACATTTATCCCTGGTGGTGAAACCACACTGACTTCATTTGATGAGTTGGGCCCCTGATATTTAAGTTTCCTTATAATCAAGATGAACAATTTTCTTTGTTTTGCTTAAAAAATAAAAAAAGCCAGTTGCTTTCTACCTCCAGAACGATACATTAATAACAATGGACTTCACTCTGATCTCACGCCAGTTTTACACTAGTGTGACTCTTGATTTGAGTGGAGTTATTCTTGATTTACACTAGTATACATGAGAGGAAAATCAGATTTTCTATTACAATGAGTCTCTCAGCATCAAACTGTATCTCTCTCTCTCTCTCTCTCACTAGCTGTAGGTGAAAACATTGTCTCGGCAAATAATTAACCATAGTTAAAGTCATAAGCTCCTCCTTGACCAAACCTCTCAAAATAAGCCACTAACATTGGAAAGACTCCTTCTACACACAAAGCTTAGTAAGCCCAGCTCTGGCTGCCTTATGCACTCCCATTACAAACCCAGGGATATTCTGTTTCTTTCAGGCACTAGGGAAAAGAAAAATCACCCTCCAAGTTCTCAGAATGTGTATGGATCTCTCCAAACGCCCCATCCCCGAGCCAGCACTTACCATTCCTAAAATAAATCCTCAGGTCCAGCCCCAGGCAAGGGCACGAGTCCCCCCAGAATCCTGTCAACAGCCCAAGTTCAAATCTCCCTGAGGAGGCTGCAGCCCTGCCGCTGCTCCAGTGAGAGAGGGAAGCATTGCTTCTCCAGGGGGGTAATTCAGGAGACTGTGCAACAATAGGCTACTCCCTGCAGCCCCTCTCTCCACGGTTTGTCACGCAGCAGTGCCTTGGGGCAGGCGTATTTGCTGTGATCCGGCATCCACAGTGGATTTAAGGCAAGCCAGCGTGCGAGAAGCCGACTATGCAGTTGACAGAGAGCCCTGACAGAAAGCATAACTCACACACATATTTGCTGCAGCACATCCAGAGCTAGCCAGGAAAGCACAACACGGTTCACCGCTCCTAAATGATCACCCAACCCTCTCCTTGTTCCCTCCCAGTCTCAGGTAATCCCACAAGAAACCTGCTGGGATTGGCTCAGGGCTGTATCTGCATTTCAAGGGCTCAGAAGGCTCCCTCCAGTTTGAAAATGGATCTAGTATTCCTAAATCGGGCTCTGCTCTGGGCTACTAGCGGATGGAGACGCACGGATTCCTTGCTCAGCTGGGAGAGGCAGCTTCCTTCTGGATTTCGATTAAAAACAAAAAGTCTCTGCCTAGTTTGTAGCCACTCTACAGTCCCGAGAGCAGATCAAATGGAGCATTGATAATAGGAGGTAAAAAGTTCACTGCTTTTCTACAGCTCACGTTACAGCAAGGGGAATAACCGTTTTCCTCCTCTGTGCGTTCTGGCCTGGCTCTGCAGCCCACCGCCCACTGCAATCGATGGGCCTGGCTCTCCGCTCGCACGGGGGTAAATCAGGAGTCGTTCTATGGGAGACAGTCAATGGGCCTGATTCTCCACTCACTCCCACCAGCGCCACACCGCTGACTTCCACGGAGGCACTGATTTCCACCATGGAACGCAAGGAGGCCCAATGGAGGAAAAATCAGGCCCAAGAGCAGTGGTTCTCAAACTTCTGTCCTGGTGACCCCTTTCACACAGCAAGCCTCTGAGTGCAACCCCCCTTATAAATTTAAAACACTTTTTATCTATTTAACACCATTATAAATGCTGGAGGCAACGCGGCGTTTGGGGTGGAGGTTGACAGCTCACGACCCCCCCATGTAATAACCTCGCGACCCCCGGACGGGTTTGAGAACCCCTGCCCAAGAGGAAACCACTCAGTTCAAAAGCCGAACTCCCATCCTTTTGGTACCTAACGCTCATCCCTTAGTGACTCGTTTCCCCCCCCCCCACCCTTTTGCCCTCTGTCCTCCTTTAGAGCTGTTTCTGCAGCTGATTCATGCTGAACGGGTTCAGCGTTCTCTGTTGTTCTTCCTGTTTTGCACCAGAACATGAATACCGGGTCCAGCCCTCATGCAAAGACCTTTAACACCACTTAACTCTCACACCTTTGCAAGCTGCTAGCAGCACACAGATGCTGAGCAAAAGGGCGGACTTCAAACCGGCAGGGAAGTGTGAGGTACATCCACTGCTGAAGGGAAAAAAATCATTTTAGACTCCAAACAGAAGAGTAGTTGGAGCCTCTAGAAATATAGTTGTTCCCCTCCAGAGATGAGTAACTCCATGGAGATATAGGTCAGTTTCCACCAGCGGATGATCTTGCTCATAAAGTGTCTTTTATTCAAGGAACTCTAAGAGCTTTACAAAAGTGGCTATTACTCTTATCTCCATTTTATAGACGGGGAAGTTTATGCCCCGAGAGGATAAGGGATTTGTCCAAAGTTCACACAGCAAGCCTGTGGAAGAGCTGGGGATAGAACCCAGGCCACCTGAGCCCCAGGGCTTTGTCTTCACAAGAGACTAGCATTGGTTTAATTTTAATTGGCTTTAAAACTCATATAGTTAAGCCAGTGAAATAGGCTGTGTGGACAGTCTTATTTTGACTTAAGTGTGTCTTGTTTTAGCTTAGCTTAAATGTGTTCCTAATCATCTTAAACTGAACTAAAATGAGTCATTCCTAAACTGAAATCAAAGTGTCTACACAGCATTTTGCATTGGTTTAGCTAGAATCAGCTTGAATTCACACCTTAAGTTAAACCAGTGCTACAAACCAGACAAGGTTGCCAGCTTCTGCTCTAACTACCACTTCCATGCTATCAGCCTGAGAAATCTACTGGTTAGCAAGTTGCACATACCACACACATCTATGTGCCACCTTCCCAATCCTGGGATGGACTGGAAAATGGGACAGAGGAGAAAGGCTGCGGGTGATGGCATAACAGTTGTGTTAGCTATGCCCTTTAATAATGAAGCCTGTGACCTGAATGTGTCCTCTACGATGGTGGTCTTGCAGGAGAAATGTCACTTTCCATGTTCTGCAGACTATGCTTCTTCACAGTGAACACCTGTCCCCAGCAAACACTGGTATGTTACCACCAGCCTGGGCACAACGCCATCTTATTAGATGGGCATGACTTTAGTTATATTACAGAATTAGCATGTCCATCAAGTTTGATTAATAAAGGCCAGATTACCACCCAGGAAAGTCAAAATAGCTCCACTACCTACTGTGAAGGGGATATGCCATCACCTCTCTAGAACAGAGAGGGATTAATTCTGATATCCAGAAATAGCTTTATGGGAATGAGGATTAAGCAGTACACTAGGGGTGGGGACAGTGGGGAAAGATTAGACTGAAATCTCCACCCTTGCAGCATCTCTCCACGGAAGAATCCCACACCCGACACACCTTGCTCAGCGACTGTATAAAGTAGTCAAGCAGTCACAAACTGGCTGCCATCTGCGTGGGATTCTTTCATAGAGAGCTACTGGCAGGGTGGAGATTTCAGTATAATCCTTCCCAACTCCCCCACGACTAGCACACTGCTTAGTCCTGATTTCCTTGGGGCCCAGGGACCATCTCTGCTCAACAGAGCCTTGAATGTTACATTCATTCTGCTGAAGCCTGACGTGACTTTTGCTAGCCAATCAAATTAACATAATTTCCCTAGATTTTGCAGCAGTCAAGCCAGGGGCTGTATTTTATAGGGCCTGTTCCACTGTAAAATCCATAGTGTATATTGCCGGTTGATACTCATTCCATTATGAAACGCATGGGTCCAGTGTAATTACACCATATGAAACATGCAACCAAGATGTGCAAACAGTTTTCCAGAACTCTTCTCAGGCAATGAAACAAAGTCCCTTCCTGGGCTATAATCATAAAAGCTTCTCAGCAACAGGCATTTGTTCTTGTGTGTGATAAAAATCTAACACCTACAGCTTACCTTCTAAAACCTCAGACTCGCTGTAACTGGTGGTGGCTTGTTTAAGCTTTATGCGGTTCTGAGAGCCCAGGTACAAACCTTCAGGCAGCGTGCCCCGGCCTTTCCAGCTGGGAATTAATTAGCAGTGATTATTACAAGCACACATTCTGATAGAGGAAGTCAGCATCAGAGCTTGCAGCCTTGAGCAATGATCATGTCAATACTTACAGGATAAGTGAGGCTGGGTCAGGTCAGTACTTAGATATGAGACCACCACTCAAGGACTAAGTGCTGTAGGAACGAGTGATCAAAGACCTCACCTGAGAACTGCTAAGAATCCATAACTCTCACTGAACCTCTCCATACGAGTTCCTAATAGGTGGCCGTAATCCCTCTGGGTTAGATTGTGCTACCCTTGCTCACATTGAATAGTATGTTATTCCTTTTGAAGTCCCTGGGACCAATTTGGGAGTAATGTGCTACTCAGCATGAGGAAGGGTGTTAGTACCTGGCTCTCTGCATCAGTATTAAGCAGTACCCCAGTTTGGTAACAGCAGTTACTATGCCCTGGTCTACACTACAGAGTTAGGTTGATGTAAGGCAGCTTCCGTCAACCTAACTCTGAAAGCAAGACTACGATAAAATGTCACCCCCGCCCATGTGAGTTGCCCACTACCCCGACTTAATAACTCCACCTCCGCGAGAGTATAGGGCTTAGATCGATGTAGTTAGGGCGACGCAGTGTCTGTGCAGACACTGCATGATTTACATCGACAGCTGCTGCCTTTCAGAAACCGTCCCTCAATGCCCCACACTGACAGTTAAATTGGTGCAAGCACTCCTGGTGAGGACGTGCATGGCTGACACGAGGAGCATAGCACAGATGTGCAAAGCAATTTAATTACTGCGGTGGCTGTACGTTGACATAACTTAGGCAACTTAATTTTGTAGTGCAGGCTTGCCCTTAGTTACAGAGAAGCATATTAAAGGCCAGCGGCTCCTGCTGCTGCGGGGAGCCACGGGCCCTCTAAAGCGCCCCCCCCCCCCCAGCCCCGCTGCCAGACCGGGGCTGGGGGGGGGGGGGGGGGCGCTTTAAAAGGCCGGCGGCTCCTGCCGCTGCGGGGAGCCACGGGCCCTTTAAAGCACTCCCCCCCCAGCCCCGCTGCTGGAGCCGGGCTGGGGGGGGGTGCTTTAAAAGGCCTGGGGGCTCCTGCCGCTGCGGAGAGCCACGGGCCCTCTAAAGCGCCCCCCCCAGCCCCGCTGCCAGACCGGGGCTGGGGGGGGGGGCGCGCTTTAAAAGGCCGGCGGCTCCTGCCGCTGCGGGGAGCCACGGGCCCTCTAAAGCGCGCCCCCCCCCCCAGCCCCGCTGCCAGACCGGGGCTGGGGGGCGCTTTAAAAGGCCGGCGGCTCCTGCCGCTGTGGGGAGCCACGGGCCCTTTAAAGCGCTCCCCCCCCCCCCAGCCCCGCTGCTGGAGCCGGGCTGGGGGGGGGGGTGCTTTAAAAGGCCTGGGGGCTCCGCAGTGGCTGGAGCTCCGGGCCCTTTAAAGCGCCACCAGGGTGAGTACAGGGGGAGCAGGGAGGCGCCTTTTTATAGCGCCGCTCCCCTGTGCTCTAAACCTGGCTACGCCACTGTTCAGCATAAGCTTTCGTGGACTACAGTCCACTTCATCAGATGCATGGAATGGAACATACAGTAAGAAGATATTTATACATTCAGTTGCTGAAATTCCCCTCTAATTTCAGCTGGAGAAGATAGTCTTCACTTTCTGCCCTGAACTGCTGGAGAGCCCTACCCTGCACTGTTAAACAGCTGCCACATTTCACACCAGAGATGGGGGTGTGGAGCAGCTCCCGTTCGCAGGGCCGGATTGCCACCGGCTCAGCGTTCATACTCAGGGCCACATTTGAAAAAAAAAAAAAAAAAAGAGTTCTGCTCCCATTTACGGCCCTCAGGAAAGGGCACCTTTTTCATGAGGAGCACGGGGGTGCAGAGCTGTTGAAAAATCTGGCCCTTATTCTCATGCCTAAAGAGAAGCTCAGCACATTTGAAAACACAAGACCTACCTTCAAACAAAGGAAAGACATGGTGTTGTGATCAATAGTTTTCCACCAGTGACATTATGAAAGGTGACTTTGATTATACCGATCTCAAATTATAGATTCCACGAAGAACCATGGGGCAGATTCAGCTAGCTTGTGTTTCTGGGGGGGGGTTTTTGGTAGTGTTTTATGTTTGCTGTTTGATTCTGAGAACGCTTTAATCCTATTTAGCGCATCAGAAGAAGTCATATGATCTCCCTTAACAAACCTCAATAATTAGTACTTTACAATGAATTTTCCTCAGTGCTGGGGGTGTTTTCATTGCCTTTGAAAATGTGCCTTGACCTAACATCAAAAGAGAAACTGGGGAAACTGGAGATAGACTTTTCAGCGCCCCGATGGCTTTCTGGTGCGTTTCTCAGAAGAGTTCCAAGTCAAATTACAAGCTGTCTGAGTGAAATATTATAGAGACGGATTTACCTACCCTTTGAAAAAACTCATTATTAATGGAGTCACTCCCTGTCTGCATCTTGCACTCCTGAACCTCAAGCATGACCTAAATTCACATTTACGACAAACTGGCCACGCTCTCGCATTCATCTAAAGCAACGTGGTTTATTTACTGTTTCATAGATGTGTTTATTCAAGAGCAGAAGCCCTCTCCTGGCAGCTCATTTGTGTCTCGTTTGCAGGCCGGCACAGCTCTCCCCGGACTGGGGCTGAGCTTCAGGAATGTGTCCTATTCTGACAGGCATGCCAGGGAAGTTTGGTGTAGTTTAAATTTATAACCTGGAAATAGCAAGGATCTTCCTTTGTTTTCATTCCATTTCTGATATTTAGTAGGAGCCAGGTATTTCATGGTGGGACCTGCCTCCTCCCGGAATATTCCAGTTGCATTCTCAATGCAAAACTACGCATGGATTCTGAGATGCCCTTATAATAAAAATGCTATAGTATCCTATAATGATCACACAAAATTCTGCAGTGATGACAGATTTTCCCCTGGATAGGGGCTGATTAGCACGTGCAAAACTTCCCGTAAGCCAACCACTGAAGAATTCAACCCCGCAGTCAGGGAAAGTTTGGGGAGCACAGAACCCCACCCACCCACCCCGCAACCACCAATGATGGGGACGTGGTTGGAGAACGGGACATGACTGGGGTCGTCTTATGTCCCAGCAATCCCTGGTTGCCAGAGTGGTCTCTAAGGGCTTGTCTGCACGGTCTGCTGGCACTCAGCAAGCCAGGGTGTGAATGCACGGCACACGAGCCCGTTGAAGCAGCGCACTACAGAACTTTCAGTGTGCGGTAATGGGGGTCCATATGGCCAATTGGCGTGTGGCAGGCTGCCTTGCTGTACATTCCCACTCTGGCTTGCCGTGCACGAACAGACCGGGTAGATGAGCCCTAAGACAGCGGGTGATATGTTATTTACTTCTTCAAACTCCTCTAACAGCTCCTATCCTGACACTCTAGAGGATCATGCAAATTGTTTAAATCCAGAGGTGTGGATAGACATCCCAGAGCTAGTGACTAGCCCATCCTAATCACACCCATCCCACACAATGCAAACCTCCCAGCCAAGTAATAACACCCCTCATCTGACCTCCCTCTTGCCAAAAGGCTTGGGAAAGCAAGGAAAGCAGAAAGCGTGCTCTCACAAGTCAATGATTCTGAGCTTTGTCAAATCAAGTGGATAGCAGTGGGGTCCAGTAATTACCCCAATTCCAGCTCCCTCCCATTCCAACCAGGGGGCTGTTAGTTTAAGCACTGCAACTGGCTATCACTGCGGCAGATCCACACGAGGTCTACCAGAGATGTACAAAGCGTCATTACTGAAGCCACAATGCTGCAAGCCTTACTCACGTGAGTAATGCTCACTCAGCAGAGTGGTTGCATTCACATTAAACAATGTCTCTTGTAACATGGCGGGTTATCAAGGGGACTACTCTCCTAGATAAGGATTACTCACACAAGAAGGGCTGCTGGATCAGGCCCAATGGACATAAAAACTGGCTTTTAAGTCTATTTTTTAAATCCAATTTCCTGTCAGCCCGAAACCACAAATGAAGTGTTTTGCGTTTGCTCAGTCCTAGAATTACACCCTGTCCAGAAAACAAGTCACCAGACATCATTTTGCTCTTAGGAATGGTTCGTGGTCCTCTGGTGCTAGCATGGAGACCAAGTCACATTTTTTACTGGAAAGAAAGAAAAATCCCTTCAGATGAGGGTCAAACTCTTTGGCAGGGCAGCCTGGGGGATCAGTAGTTTGGATTCCTGCACTGCAGGCTGAGCTGCAGATAAACAGAGCAGTTCGGTTTACAAAGCCACGCTCACTTCCCGATAACTGTACTGCGCTCTTCACAACGTACGAGGCCCACTCTTACATACACTGATGTAAAGGAGGAGTACCTCTATCGGAGTCCATGAAGTTACATGAGCGAGAGCAGAATCAGGTGCCAAGAATTCACATCGCCTTCTTCCCTTTCTAAACTGTAGATTTAAGAAGCCTAAATGCCGTACTAGTGACCTTGAGATTCTGGTATACATATACTGAGCAAAGGGCTCGCTGAGCGGCTGCCTCTCTTCTGACCTCCCATCAACACCTGGGATCTGTGAGGCATTCTTGTGGTCACTCCATCCCCAAGGCTGAACTCAGGGGCTGGCAGCTGGGAAACTCCCCCACCACCCTCACAGTCTATCAGTGCTCAGGTGTAAGTGCTTTCAGAGCTCAGGTGCATAGCTGGACCAGGCGTTCTCTGCTCTTCTGGGACACAGTTGGGAGGGTTCCTGTTTCGGCCCTATGCCGGTGTGGCTAATGGTGGGAGTGAAGTACTCTGCTGCTTGTGGTACACAGTAGAGTTGCATACAACTGACAAAACATTTTTGTATTTCGTATGTTTGCCGCAGTGATGGGCACCAGACAGATTCAACAGAGATACCAAAGGACCCCACAGTGCCAGCGATGCGCAGCCTCACGTTGGGACCATGCAGAATTATACCCATCCCGGGGGAAGCTCTGAGAAGCCTTTTGCTTCATAGAAGTAATATTCCGCTGGAGCTCCTTGGCGTGCTAAGAGAGCATGCCCACGGCTGCACCCCTTCAGAGACTCGGTCTTCAGGAAGTCAGTGTGCTGAGACTGATTGGCAGGGCCGGCTCCAGGCACCAGCCTACGAAGCACGTGCTTGGGGCGGCACCTGGAGGGGGGACGGCACTCAAGGTTTTTTTGTAAATTAAAAAAAAAAACAAAAAAAACCTTCCTCTGGCGCCCCTGCCAGGGCAGCGGGGCGGCCGGCATGCTCCGCTCCCGGCCGGGGCAGCGGGGCAGCCGGCGTGCTCCGCTCCCGGCTGAGGCGGCCGGCGTGCTCCGCTCCCCGCCGGGGCCCCGGCCGGGGCAGCGGGCGTGCTCCGCTCCCCGCCGGGGCCCCGGCCGGGGCAGCGGGCGTGCTCCGCTCCCCGCCGGGGCCCCGGCCGGGGCAGCGGGCGTGCTCCGCGCCCTGGCCGGGGCAGCGGGGCGGCAGGCGTTCCGCGCTCCCCACTGGCAGGGGGAGCGGGGCGGCGGGCATGCCGCCCCCCCCCCAGCATTTTGGTGGGGTGGCGTTTTGGGGGGGGGGGGGGGAGTTGGCCGGCGTTGGGGGGGGGCGGCGCTTGTGGGGTTTTTTTTTTTTTGCTTGGGGCGGCCGAAAAGCTAGGGCCAGCCCTGCTGATTGGGACAGATTTGCTATTTTCCTTGTCTTCCAGCATTCAGAGCAAGTCCGCAGCGTGTCTGAATCCATCGTGGCCAAATACAAATTCTCCTAGGCTGGTGTTGGCATCATAAGATGATGACGACAGGTTCTCTGCTACAGAATTGAAATCAGTATGAGGTCACCTGCAGCTGATGCTGCCCTCGGGGAGCAGAGGCGGAGGGAATTGGTCACACAGCAGAGATTCATTTCATGCATTATAAAATTACTGCCTCCCACTCTCCTTAATAAAGTTGCTAATAGAGCCTGAACCCTCAGAAACAAGTGTGAGCTGCAGCCGTTCAAGTCCACAAATAACACCTATTAAAAATAGACATACGTGAGTAAACAGGGACTCATGCTTTCACCGACAGAAGGCAGGGCAATTATGACTCCTAAGATGACACTCACATCGTTCTGGTTTCTGTGAAGCAGCCAGAGACCAGCTTACAAAGAGTACTGTAGTTGTACATTGACTTGCATGAGCTGCCAAGGCAGGAGTTGCTAGGTACGGGCCCAATCCTCTTCCTCTGGCACCGACTTTAGGGGGAGCAGGAATGGGATCTCCAGTACATCCCATGTAGTAGCAACAGGATGTGTTTATCATACATGATGTGCGGTCGCTATATTTTGCACAATGAAAGCTAATCATTAATGGCTTTCTCTGGAGTGTTACTAACAAGCAATAAGAACAGTGAACAGACCCTCAGCTGCAGTATAGCTGACATGAATAGAAACTCTATTTCTTTGGATCAGGTCTCAGCTGAGGATCTGGTTCAGTCTCATAAGGGAGGAAGAGTGTCAAAATATAAAACACTCTTTTGATTTTAATATGTGACCACTAATATAGACAGATCTGAACAGCACCCTTCCATCTTCATTAACAACAAACGCACCGAGACATAGACGTATGGGTGTTTGTACAAACACACACTATCCTGTATCTTTAAACAAGAGATGATACAAATGAGTGAATAATGAAAACTCCCTTGCACTCCTGTGACAGAGTTTTTAATCTGTGTTTTTTCTAATCACTGTTAACAAAGGGAAATAAACATAAAAGATTATGTGACCCCAATGCAGTGGGTTGGCTCAAACTCACAAGCACTAACCAGACAGAGAGACAATTTGACATGATGGGAAAGTTGAGATAGTGACAAGCATTTTGATGGAATGATCCTAAATTAGCATCCGAGGGAGTTTTGATAAAGCTCCAGTGCCCTGAGACACTGCTACATTACAACAATGCTGCACCATCCTAGCACTGGAATAACTGGGGACTCCAGGTATTCCTATAACTATGGGCACAGGCTCCCTTGTGTGTGGCTGCCATGTAGTACAGGGCTCCACCAACAGGATGAACTAGAGGGGTACGAGAACTAAGAATTTTTCCTTCTTCCTGTTTAAATAAGGCTGAGACTTAGGCTTGGACTGAAACACAAGGAGTACAAATCATCAGGGGAACGAGTCCTAACTAGCAAACAGAGTAGGAGAGCAGGGTGGAAAGTATTCTAGTCTAGTAAGTCTTTCAGCCTTGTTCCCCGTTGTTTGTCACCATATAAGCTGCTGCATAGAGAGATGAGCTATTCTTGGTTCACATAAATGAAAAAAAGATTTGATCTGGAGTAGAAAGGACAGTGTCAAATGCCCCCAAAGTAGGGTGACCAGATGTCCCAATTTTATAGGGACAGTCCTGATTTTTGGGGCTTTTTCTTATATAGGCACCTATTACCCCCCACCCCCTGTCCCAATTTTTCACACTTGCTGTCTGGTCACCCTACCCGAAAGACTCAATGTCTTGAGTCTGTAATTTATGTTACTGGCTTCCTTGTCCATGTAGATGCCAGGCCCCAGTAAATCTGGACCAGTCTGTGCAGTGACTCTGGAAGCTGGTGCGAAATGTGAGGCCCATGTCACGTTTGCCGGAGCAGGAAAGGCAACAATGGGATGAAAGGGAGGAAATTAGTTTTTGATATAAGACATAAGCTGCATTTGAGAAGGGTGATTTCCTTTGAGGGGTTGTTTGCAGCTATGACTCATCCCCAGACCACGAGGAGTGAGAGCCATGGGGCAGAGGGGTCAAAGCCAGGGATATCAATCAGAGATGGGCAAAAATAGTGGGAGGTTTAGGTTTTGCAAGACTTCCCCAGTACGCTTTTGGTTTTGCAAAACTCAAACCTTACCCAGGAGTGGTTCAGAACCAGCCTTTTTAGCCAATCCTCCAAAGCTTGGGGAAGTTCAGATAAATGCTCCCGCCTTTGGCTCATCTCTACTGCAAATTAATTCCTGTGAGGTAGAAAAAGAGATGCTCACATAAATGTAAGGCGACAGACACTTCTGGGTAAAGGCATTTTTTCCAGTACACAAAAGTGATTTCTACTGGACTTCCCCTTGCATTGCAAGTCACCATACTGAGCACGGAGGCTTACCGTTAAAACAAAGATAACGAAACTCCCTACAACATAGCAGGATATGATCCATCATTGTTCAGCTTCACAGGTGGATTCTTCCTCTCATAGTTAAAACAACATATTCAATAATCTGAAGCAGGCTGTGGGGAGAGTGATTGTGTGAAGATGACGCTGGGAAGAAAATGTACTGTAACTTGCAAATATTGTGCTTCTGGGAAGTTACTTTTTTGTTGTTTGCCTGTCTTGGCTTGTCTTCGAGACTGTTTTGTATTCTATGTTTGTACAGCACCTAGCACATACCTAACAGTATCCTCGTTACCACTGGAATACAGATAATAGGAGAATAATAGTTGTGATATTGCTGAGAGGAGACGGGGAGGGTGTTTTATAAACATGTAAGGGAGAATTAAAAAGCAAGACCTGCATTTAATTCTTTCCTGGCAGCCAGGAGAGGCATAAAGAAGGAAGCACAGACTGGGAGATTTCTCCTGCTTTGAAAAGCTGCTCTCTTCTTCTGAACTGCTGACAAGCAGATTTAAAAAAAAAAAAAAAAGTACCTTTATACACCAAAGAAAAGGGAGGAGGCTTTTGAAGTCCTAATTAACAGACTCTGTCCCAAGTCACTGCAGTTCAGCTGCAACACAAAAGTTTGACAGAGATGCATGGAACCACAACAACTTGCCTAGACAGTAGGACACTATAAACAAAACCAGCCACTCTGGAAACTCGACCCCCTCCAAACATTCTGGGCAGAGGGGTTTGCAGTTGGGAGGCCGAGTCTTTTGCACTCACTAATAAATTTAATTTAGAGAATCTTTTGTGGGTCCCTTTTAAAGGTTGTTTGTTGATTAAAGCAGCAAACAACAAACTTTGCCTTAATTTATGCTTCTTTTAGCATTTCGAGCTTGGGGGGGATGCTTTTTATAGAAGTTAATGAGGCAGAATAGCTTCCTTATGGGAAAGATATTTTCTCACCAAATTAAAACCTGTGTTGGAAAAAAAGAAATGAGATAAAGGTGGCTTTTCGCTAAGAAGGTAAATAAATCTCAGAGCAGGAAACTTCTCCAACACTTGGAACTGTCCTTATCGGAGGAGATCTGAGAACAGCAGCTTCACAAGATGTTCTTTTTTTTTTAATTTTACGTTCCTTCTTTTCACTTGTACGGTAATAAAGCATTGTTTGCTGAAAACATACAAACAGATCACTGGGGGTTGGCGCTTGGTGTTACCGTGAGCTCTGAGTGAGACGCTGCTCCTGGAACAAGCTCATTCCCCACCCACCACATTAGAAGGTGGTAGCCAGATGGCAGCTGCATTTCTCCCTTCTCCCCACCCCACCACTGCAACTGGGTATGTGAGTAGCCCATGCAAGGGAATAAGGGGGGTGCATGATACTCCCCTGCATGGGTGCCTAAGGCAGCTGATGACCAAGCCGCATATTAACATTCTTTCTGAATTAAAGCATCACCTCTGTTTTAAATACAGTGCTTTTGCTAGTGCAGGGCTGTAGAGTGCAGATTTAGGGACTTTCAGATCAAACTCTGTTATTATCTGTATCACAATAGTGTTCAAAGCCCCCAGCCAAGATGGGGGCCCGTTGTGCTAAACATCAGACACAGACATATTAAGAGACAACCCCACGGTCCTTCCCGTGTCAATAGACAAGGCAGACGAAAGGAATACTGCTCTTTCTGTTTTCCTGTGGGGGCATGGAGGACTGGTGAAGTGCCATGGAATGACTTGCTCAGGGTCACACACAATCTTTGGCAGAGCCAAGAACTGAACCCACAAGATCATCCTCCTCCTCCCTGGGCCCCTGGAGTTACTCCAATTTCAGTGGAGTTATACCAGATTTACACTGGTGTCCTTGACAACTGAATTTAGCCCAGCCGTCCTCATGGCCCTTCCTGCGCGTTTAACTCTGGTTTCGGCCCTTCGGCTTGGCCAATCAGTCGGGCTCCTCAGTCTCCTGAACATTCCCCAGCCTTAACGCTGTGAAAGTGTGCACATAAGGTGGTCTGACTTCAGCACCGGAGCAGCCTTTGTTCCCGTGTAACCGCTGGAGAAGGGGAAGTGATAGTTAAATGCATGTTTATTCAACTCAGTGCCAGGGAACGATGCAGCATTAACCGTGCTGGAGACTGAACTGAACTCCTTGTTATGCACAGACCAGGTGCAGCGCGGACAATGGCGGTAGTAGCTTCTCTGCCATGTTCTTCAACTCTGAACTGAATAAACCACTCTCGAGGCATGGTTTACTCCTCCTGGCCCCTTCAGGTAATGGCCATGTCTCTGCTGACGTGGCCAACGTGGGAGCTCACAGTACCAACAGCAGTGGTCGGGTTTGTGACACTTCTCTGGTGACTGGCCTGAGACCATAATGCTCACACCTGCGCTGCCAAACAGCCGTCAAGGTGGCAGGAGCTTTCACTCACTGCCATCTCAGAATGGAAGCTGGAGTCAATCCTATGATGACGTATGTTGTGGAGCAGAGAGAGAGCTCTGGATCTAAGTATTCCAAACAGGATGCTTAGATCACAACGCCCTGCCTCTGACTCGGATGGGAGCTGTATGACTTAAACCCCTACTAACCTCTTGAGCATTTCGGAGATTATGCCAATAGCAGGAAGTGTCTCAGCGTTCCAGGTATGGGTTAAAGTGTTGCCGAGGCGCTCAGTGAAACAAGCCAAACCTGAAACCACAACTGGTCATAAACCTGAGAGAACAGGAATGCTTTCTGTTTCCTTTGAAACTGTAGTGGAGCCATAGCAATGGTGAACCCCATTAGCTCTGGAAGTAACCCCCAGTGTCAGCTCCAGGTGGGAGCAGCCAGGCCAGACAGGAGCAGGGCATCGGGCAGATGAATTCCCACAATACTTTCAAAACAATCAATCACGTTGGCTAGGTGAAAATGGTTTGGTAAAGAATCCCACAGCCCTGATTGGCAAAGGCTCCTGTGCCTCCCAGGTTCAGTCCATATGAATGAATCAATGCAGGGTGTGTAGGGACTAAGGGCACTTTGCTATTGATTTTATGGTTTCTAAAGAGCCAGGGTAGCAAACGGCGCACAGGTGGTGGAGTCTATTGCGTTCACTGTAAGCCCTGTTGTAGTCGTGTGAACCAAATGAAGTATTTTTAGTGCTTAATATTGGAAGGTTCAGCTAACATACAATAACAGCCATCCGTGCCGGATGTAATTAATTCCTGGGCAAACAGGCAGAACAATGTCTGTAGAGGATAGAAAAGCTTGAAGTCTGGTTCTACTTCCAGCACCAGGAAAGAAAATTTCCCATTAATTCCTTGCTACAGCATCCTTGAACGAATTTCTCAGCACACTGATGTTCATGTTCAGGGTTATCGGAACAGCTGAGTAAATCAGGCATCATGGGTATAAAATGGTCAACAGAGATTGTCACGGGGCATCATCACCACATACCAGTATAATCTCTAGCCAGAGAGCCTGGACCATAGAGGAGAATGGGAGCATAAAGTACCCAAGTTAAAATTCCCAGGAGGCCCCATTTTGAACTTTTCAGTTTTTGGATGTTCAGTTTTTCGGCGAAATATTGACATTTTCTGTGGCGAGCAGACACTTGTTCTGTTGGAAAACAGTTTCAACAAAAAAATTGACCAACTCTAATCCCGGGGCTAGACTGCGGCTCCCCTCTACACTGATGCAAAAGTGGAAAACAAGGACATAGGGAACCTTCCCCTCCAACCCTTTCATCCTTATGCTCCCCGAGTACAACGACAGAGAGTTTAGCAGCAGGGGTATAACCCACCAAGATACTGCCCTCACCCCACACCTGCCAGCAGGCTGAACCAGTGCAGAGAGGCCTGGTGCACATGGCAACCCATTCAAAGTTGCACCGGTGACCACTGCCCTGTGTGCCCCCAGCAGCACGGTGCCAGTAGTGGTTACCCAGCACCGTTAATAGAAAGGGTGAGAGGGGAACTATTTTTATACCTCTTAAACAAAATTATCTTTTAAAAACTATGCTACACACTCTAAAAGCATAACCAGCTGGATTTTATCCAGTGCTCTGTCCTGATTCCTGGTCATGGGAAATATGTACAAAGTATAGACAAGGAAGCGACAGCCAACAGACAGCCACTCCCAGTGAAACCCAGTACTGCAGGAATGAGAGAAAGAACTCAAGGGACATCAAAGAGTAAACAGCATGGGAAATTCCAGTGGTTAGGAAGGGTTGATTAAAAATCAACTCCTGCAAACCAATACAACTCTGGACAGCTGATCTGGAAAGCAATATACTATGCACGTTAGAGAGTGATAAATTGGAGTCTGAGAACGACTAAATACTCCCTTTCGGTGCATGAAAAGATATCAAAAGTACACTAGCACCAACTGGAGACAGCCGCAGCCGTGGAGAGGCATGCAAGAGCCTATCAGCTGGTGGGGGAAAGGCTGAGGAAGCATCACAGAGACTGGGGGGAGGCTGAATGAAAAAACATTGAAGTCAGGGAGTAGTAAAGGGAGAAGATAGAATCTGAGAGGGCGCATCAGAGGACTGTAGTGAACTATGAGACAGGACTTATTTGAAAACTTTAGCAAGGAGATTTGAGCAAGTGTGAGAAAGGCAAGCCTTGAGAGAGCCTAATGAAATTAGCCAATGGAAAAAGTATGAAGGTGGAGGACAGATAATCTAAGGGCTGACATCAGATGCACTGGGAGAAGACATTGTGGGGAGATGAGCAAATGAGGTTTGGAAGCACATGGGGAAACGGAGGTGAAGCAGTTCTGGCAAAGCACCATCATTAGTTTTCCTTCTAGATGTCCACTGAGTGCTCACCCATGAAGAGCATCTATCAGCCATCGAATTACACCCTGCAGTGAAAAAGTCTCTCGGGTTTCTCTTGAGTGAGACAATGATTTCAGTATGTTTTGGGGACATTAAAATATTTTCCTGTCTGCAAGGCTTATGGGGTAAGGCAGCTCTGTCCACAATGAGATGATCCACTTAGTTATCTATCTAGTTCTCTTCTATCTGATCTCTCTCTCTCTCTCCCTCCATGTGTTATGTGCAAAGTGCAATAAAATCTGAAAGAGTGACTTCAAAATAATGGCCAGGAAGTGCAGAACTACAGACTCTGGGGTTGCTTTCTTTAGCCTAAATGAAAATGGGCCAGATCTTGCTGAGGACCTGGGGCCTGATCCAAACCCTCTGAAGTCAATAAGAAGCCTTCTGCTGAGCACAGACAACTTACATTAACTGTAACAGAAACTGTGGCTGCCCAGCAAGTTGGAAGGATATTTGGGCCTAAAATCCCTTTCTAATCAGTGATAACAGAAGGCTGAACTAGACTAAACACCAGTAGACACTACAGTACTTTGACTTGGCCAACTGGGTGGCCTTGCAAACAAAGGATCAGAGTATGATTTTCAATGAGTCATAGCTTGAGTTTAATCTTGCTGCTTATTTTTAACTGCTTTCTGCTGAATCAGAGATGTTCTTCACTGTGTACACAATAACTCACCCGTTCTCTGAATTTTTGAATACAATGATTCAATAAGAAATTGATCCAAGTAACATTTTTTGGGGGTGCTTTTTATTATTATTTTTCTTGAAAAAAAGAATCCTCCAGGCTAACACTTTGCTTCACTTTGACTCTTCTTTTGTTGGCTCTTCTGAAATCATGAGAAATACGTACGTTTCAACACAGTTCTGGAGGATTTAGCCGCACACATCCTCACCTCCCCCTGCCCAGTAATGTAGATGAGGATTCTGAGCTACAACCACAAATGTGTTGTAATGAATTCTGAAACCAGACCAAACCTTCTTGGTGGTGTTGCAAAATCAAAACTTCAACCAGATTCTCCAAGATGTGGGAGCCTTTTGGCAAATCTGGATGTCAGTGTTGCTCCACATTAACAGCACCAAACCTAGGCCAACTTTCATGGGTCTGGACCAAATTTGAAGCAGCCTTTGGCTGAATTTGTAGCTTCCAGGGCAGATAGTGTGAAATTTGGTGGTTGTGGTTTGAGTTTTGTGGTTTGAGTCATACCCAAATCTAAAAGTAAAACTCAAAGGGTGCAAATCTACATAAGGTGAAACCAAAAGGACAAAAACAGAATGCTTGAACCACTGTGAACTGATACTCTGAATGTTTTACACTCAATTCTATTCCTACCTTGTTGGAATTGAGATGCTATGGACCTCAGCTGTGATGTTGGTTGTGTAAAGTTCTAGTTGCCCTTATTTTTAAGGGTGGGGCAGTGCTGCAAATGGAGATGGAAGAGATTCACCAGGTGCAGTGCACCGAACACGGGACTATGGACTTCTGAGTTCTAGTCCCCGTTCTAACCGACTTCTTGCGATGTGGACAACTTACTTAATATGTGTTTGACTCTGACGCTATCATCTGAGGAGAGCAGGACAAAAATTTTCCATCCAAACATTTTCAATGGAAAATGGGATTACTAGTTCTTACCTACGGCTTGTAGAGGTATTGTGAGGAATGAGGATGATGAGTTAATGTCTGGAAAGTGCTATCAGGGTGTAAAGCACTAGCTAGATAAGTGCTAAGGCTCAGAGCCTCAAAAGGTATTCAGGCTCCTGACTCTCTGCTTTCAATGGGAATTAGGCAACTAAATACCTTTCAGGATCTGGGCCCTAGTGTTACTGTCTGCCTGTTTTGGAGAGCATGTACGTTAGCTAGTGAAGCAAGGCTCTGAGATACTCCCCTTGAAGTACTGCACATCCGGTATATGTAGTTCTACACAGTACTTCTGACTAGTTTAACAGGCCAATGGATGTCACTGTTGCTCCACATAAACTGCACTAGAACAGAATTAAAAGCAATTAGACAGTTAAAACAAGTGCTAGCAGGATTGTTCTTGATGGTTTAGGTTTGGCACCACCTTTAACCAAAACTGGGTGTGAATTGTGTGTACACAGGAAGCTCTTTTTCAAGAGCTTCACCTTTAGACATGTGACTGATATACTATTATTAGCGAGAGAGATAAGGTAAGGCTAAGAGCTATGCACAAAAGAAAAAGAAGGCGAGGCCTAGAGCCAGGGCTTGGAGAGCCAGAGGGTGGAGGCAATACACACGTGCTTGTAATTAAGGTCAGGGTCAGTTCAAGGAAGGCCTCCAAAACTATCCCCTCCTAGAAGGCTCAACATTCATTGTGTGAAATTCTACCCTACTCCTCACCTTACCACGTGTTCCAGACTGCAGTATTTTCCCAATTAACGCTAGGGAACATTCAGATACACCAGAAAGGCTGAAATTCAGGCCACGCAAGACACGTTTTTATTTCGGTTTCACATCTCTAAGATATACAACCTTCCTAAATGTTTGCCTGGCTGGAACAATCTGGACAATCTAGATTGTTAGGGGGAAAACACAGACACAGGTCAACCTTTTTTTTTTTTTAAAGTGTCTAAGTCCTTTAGGGGCATAAGTCTCCTTTTCAAAAGCACCTAAGTCACATAGCATCCTAAGTCTCACTGATTTTCAATGATTCCTAAGTGACTTAGGAACTTTTGAAAATGGGACTGAGGCTCCTAAGTCATTTAGATGCTTTTGAAAAAAATTCACCCACAATTGATTAGTTCTCGTCTCTGAAGTTCCCCTTATTCCCAGACTTTTCCAAACTGTTATAAGCATTTGTGTTGTCCTTGTTCACATCACCTGATTCACCACTTCTCTGTTCACTCTATCTAGGACCTCAGTGAGCCACTGATTAATTTGTTGCCGCTGTATTATTAAAGAGGATTCATTCACTGTGCAACTAAATACTCTCTGAAAAGTGTGAAAAGAAACTAGGTCACTGAGAGGCTATTTTAGTGATAGCCAGTAATGCAGCTGCTACATTTCTGGGTCAGTTGCCCCTTCGACTCTAATGGCTTTGTAGGGGTCTGCAAAACAAATGCAGTGTTCACTCTCATTCCCATAAGACATAGAACTACAAGCCAATATTAACATTTTTCTTGATATAAAAGGTTTTCAGCTGATTCCCACTGATTCAATGAGCGATTTGCACTGAACCACAGTCAGCTGTTCGTGAAACTGATGGAGAAATACAGTTTCCAGGACCCAGGACGAAAGAAAATGTGGCACATCATTCTTAAACTGATACATAAGGCTGCTACATTCTCCTCCTTCAAACCACGTCTCAAGACAAATTCAGGATAGTGCAAAGACTTCAGCTGGGCCTTTACTTCCCTAGACAATGAGCACCTGCCCAGTGGGCAGGCCCCATCTGCCTTTGGATTGGGACAACCATTTAAATGGGCAATAGAGACCATGTACTGTACTAACATGTCCCAAATATGAAGATTTCACTCTGTGTGTCTGGATATATATACCTATGCAAGTGTCTGAACATTGGCATCTCTTGACTCATCAAGAGTGTCACTTCATGCATACATAGGGTGACCATAAAATCAAGTGAAACTCAATGGCTCTCTTACATCTTTAGGATGACAGAAGACATGAATAGGAACACAGGAATTGCCAGACTGGATCAGAACAGGGGGTCCATCTTGTCCTGTAACCTTTCTCCAACAGTGGCCAGTACCAGCTTCTTCAAAGGAAAGCACGAGAAACCTCATGCTGGGTACTTAGGGAATACCCTGTCTATAAGGAACATACCTTCCTAGACCCTGTCAGCTAGTATTTTGGCTTGTGCCCTGCACAACAAAGGCTTCTAATTTTTTTAACCTATTTAATGTAGCTCTGGATATTCCCATTATCTGTATAAATATCTAGGCCTTTTCTTTACTCCAGCTAAGTTCTTGGCATTGATATCTTGTGGCAGCGAGTTCCACAGACTAATTACGCATCATGTAAAATAGAATTTCCTTTCACCAGTTTGTAATTTGCTGCCTTTCCATTTCACTGACTGTCCCCTTACTGGAGTGCTCTGTGAAGGGCCTGGCTCCACTTCTCAATACCATTCCTTATTTTGTATACCTTCCCCAAGTGTCCTCTAAGCAAGGGGACAATAAAGTGGGCTCAGGGATGCTTCCCTTTACAAATCAATTTGATTTTAACTAAGATATTTACATGGTAAGCACTTTGGGGCAGACAGTGTCTTTTACTACATGTCTGTACAGCACCTAGTACAATGGGGCCCTGCCTGGTTAGGGCCTCTAGGCACTACTCTAATACAAATAAATACTAAAACCAGAATACAGGTTAATAAGTTCCATGTGCCAGATGCACTCTTGGTTTGTCCTGTTTAAAAGGTAGGTTTAATGAGCACGATTTTCTTTTCAGTCCCTTTCTGCCAGCATCCCAGCCTGTATTACAAAACAATAAGGGTACGTCTTCACTACCTGCCGGATCGCGGGTAGTGATCGATCTATCGGGGATCGATTTATCGCCTCTCGGCTAGACGTGATAAATCGATCCCTGAACGCACTCCCCGTCAACTCCGGAACTCCACTGCTGCGAGAGGCAGAAGCGGAGTCGACGGGGGAGCGGCAGCGGTCGACTCACTGCTGTCTTCATGGCCAGGTAAGTCGACCTACGATACGCCGACTTCAGCTATGCTATTCCCGTAGCTGAAGTTGCGTATCGCACGTCAATTCCCCCCAATGTAGACCAAGCCTAAGTGGTATCTGATTCAAGAACAATGAAGGAAAAGCCAGTTTTTATGCTGAAATTTGCAGTTAAGTGTAGCTTCCCCAGCGCGGAAGTGAGCTCACAACAACACTTTGCACTGATATAGCACTTTCCAGCCAAGGATCCTCACGCTTTTTACAGAGCTTGGTACATTTTAGAATTGCCCCTATTTCACAGATGGAGAAACTGAGACATAGAGGCAGATGCTCAGTGGAGCCGTGACAAATAACAAATACACAACCTCTTAGGACTCTTTTAAAATCAATATTCAGATAGGAAGGAATCATTTAGCAATCACGGCGGAGCAGAGAAACAGCGTGACGTTGATTCACTGATTCAGACCTGTGAATAGGTTTGTAGGCACTGCCAGGCATGTGCTTTCAATGGACGTGGTGTGCCAGTGACCCATTGTTTAGAGTCACTGAATCTGTTCCCTGGCAATCATCCATACCTGGGGCATATATCAGGATCCTGACGAAATTGACTCTCCTGTACTCTTATTAGATTCCCTTGAAAATCTTCTTGTCTCCACTCAGAATAGGCTGAGCCTCTTTAACCTACGAATCCTGCTGGTTACCCCATTTGCATTAATCATGAGCCAGCCCTTTGGTAAGTTTTGTGCTTAGAGTGACCAGACAACAAGTGTGAAAAATCGGGTCAGGGGATGGGAGGTAATAGGCACTTATATAAGATAAAGTCCCAAATATCGTGACCGTCCCTATAAAATCGGGACATCTGGTCACCCTATTTGTGCTACACGTTGAGTCACCATGTACAACCACAGTCACTTACTGTTTGCTCTCTTTAGCCACTGTCCTAGCAGACAAAGCCATTACACACTACAGCTCTACCTGCCCTCCCCTAAACACAACCTGTCTGTGAGCCAGCATGTTGATTACTTCTGAAATTAGCAGTCCAGCCTGGAAGGGCAGAGCCACACACAAGTTAGCCCCTCTTTTCCAAATCACAAAATAGGTTCCTTTTATGTTTGGGACAAAGGTTTTGCTTCTTATACAATCTAATCATTCCTAGCGTGAGAGGCAGAAAAATAAATCATAGCCACACACTGCTCTTATGATTGCTACCACATGTGAGTCTGCTCTCAATCGTACCATTGTGTCATTGGCACTGAAGTCTTTGCGAGCAGAATCTGGCCAGCCAACTCTCTAGGCTCCCATGCTGCACTGACTGTACTTTGCAGTGCACACAATTGGGGGCTGATCCTATTCCTACCAGGGCCAGCTCTACCGTTTTTGCCGCCCCGAATTGCCGCTGTGGACGGCTGAAGAGAAGCTGCCGCCGAATTGCCGCTGCCGCGGACAGCTGAAGAGAAGCTGCCGCCGAACTGCCACCGCCGCGGGCGGCTGAAGATAGAAGCTGCCGCCAAATTGCCACCGCGGGCGGCTGAAGAAAGAGGCTGCCGCAGAATTGCCGCCACCGTGGAAACACCCTTGCAGATTGCTGCCGCAAGCCTCTGCTTGGAACGCTGGTGCCTGGAGCCGGTCCTGATTCCTACTGAAGGCAACAGGACCTTAATAAACAAGGCTTGGGCCCCTTCTTCCTGCAACTGCTTTCTACAGGAACTGTTCAGGGTGTGACCCAAAATGATTCTCCTGGGCTCTCCCTGGACACCACTGGAAAACAGCTGGTCCCTCCCTGTGAGCACCATGCAGGTGTGTATCATTATGTAGTTTCTGTTGTGAAACTCTCCTTCCTCTGTTTGTTTGTGTGTGTGCTACTGGGAGGGGTGAGTTCAGAATTGCCATGGGGCTATGTGGGTGTACAGAGCTGCCAAGTCTCACTCATGTGGAAGGAGACTCCTTCCTTTAGAATTAATCTCCTGGAACTTTTAGAGGTCTCATCACCTTGGGATGAAGGGTTTTGCCAAGCATCTTTCAACATGCCCTTTAAAAATCTCACTCATTTCATATCTCCCTTATTCCAACTGTCAGAGGGGGACAGACCCAGCTGAGGGAGAGCCTTGCATTATGATCTCTCAGTTGCATGTGCTGCATCTAAACACGGGATGCCACTAGCTATGGGGATGTTAGTTGTCCCATGAAGGGCTAATTCATTTCAGCCACTAATACATGTGACACAAATTACATTAGTTTGTAAATGGCATGGGGGGGCAGATAGGGGAAGAAAAATCACAAGGGGAACAATTTTTCACTTGACATGTAAAGTAAATGGCAAAAATGAACCAGCTGGATCTGCATATGGTAGAGAAGAATTTAGGTCAAGATTTTCAGATAAAAGTGTGATTGCTGCCCATAAGTGGAGCCTGATACTTAAATACTCAACATGATTTTATATTATGTTATGAAATCCTCATCAGATCTAATAATAAACTTAATAACAGAAGCATGTTTAAATCATTCCAGTATACATATGTTGGACGCTTTAAAAGGAACAGTGCACTAGATAAAGGAACAAACCAATCCAGCTATATTGGGCGATTTCGGCATCATTCAAGAATGTCTGTTCAGTCTTGTTGCCCAGCGGAGACCTGTGACATGATGGACTGTCTGGCTTCAAGATCTCTTTCTCACTGCTGCCAATTATCCCACCACATCATCCTAGGTTTCAGCGATTTACATAAGGTCATGCTTGAAAGAACACCCAAAAACCTCAACAGCCACTAGGACAACAGTCAGAGCAGGAAACTGCAAAGGGTCAGGATGGAACCCCCAGGACTCTCAGCACAGCGTATCTTCTACAGTACAAGTAAACATTTCAGTACAATCTTTCCCCAAAACAACAACAGGAACAAGGAGAAAAGAGATTAAGGAAATCCAACAATATTCTAGCAGAAAATTGCCTTCTCCAGACACTCAGTGGATAAAAGCCCGTGAAACTAGGCTATCAAACCTGGCATGAAATGCCCCGAGGAAAGAACTTGTGTACAGGTTCAGAATAGACCCTTCTGCATGAATTTCCAATAGAAACTAAGGCTTTCCATCTACAGCGTGCCTTCCAGCAGAAACACTCACTAACCTGGATCATGAGACTGTCTCTCATACTGTCCTCTGTGCCCCCTTCTGCCATCTGTAAATATTACACACACACACACACACACACACACACACACACACACTTAACTCACAGACCTTGGTGCTGCTGTCCAACAGGCCAGGATCTTCAGAACTGGGTGCGGGTCTGAGTGCATAGCGAGCTGTATAAGGAGCCCGTACTCCAGTGACATGAAGCTTTACCATTAATGCTATAGTTTCTGACAGAGGTGAAGCTGCGCTAAAGAAGGGTATCCCAGAGGGAGGGAGACAGAGAGCCAGTCTTGCTCACACCTTGAACAGGGAGACACTAACCAGGACAAAGCTCCTCTTCCTAACAACCTACAGCCGCTGTCTTGCTCCATACCTGCTCTGCAGTAATTGCCATTGCTGCAGGCACCGGGGTGATGATGACACTTGAGCAGAAGAGAGCAGAGTGACTAAAACGGGGAGGGGAAAATACTGGGCATTTATAAAGGATGCACTCATTTGTTTTTACCTTTTTCAAATGTTGCCTTTGCAATCTGCTATATTTTCCCTTCTCCTATTCAGTCATCCTGACCCCTGTTGCGTAAGTATCATCTTTTACAGATGGGCAAGATGATGCACTGAGAAATTAAGACCAAGATTTTTCAAAAAATAGGAGCCTAAAGTTAAGCTCCTAAATACTTATTTAGGTGCCTAATTAAATGGCCTGATTATCAGAAATGTTGCATATCCAATAGAGCCCATTGACTTCAGTGGGTGATGAGCAGTTTTGAAAATCAGTCCACTAATTTAGGAGCCTAACTTTAGGTTCCTATTTTTGAAAATCTTGGCCGCAGTGAGCTGCCCAAAGTCACACACCAAATCAGCAGCACAGCGGGAAATAGAATTTAGGTTATTGACTTCCAGTCGCCTTCCCTAGACAACACTCCCTGCCCATTCTTGTTTCTTTTGCATGGTACGTTTCCTGAATTTATTACTCTCACGACGCAATGAGGATATCTCTTTCCACTGCACCAGCAACAGGAGATCATCCCACACACAGTTTAATTAATGAGGTGCCTAAATCTTCTTACATCAAAACGCTTTCTCTCAAGCACACAGACCAATGCTGTGGTGCCTTCCTTTGATCTCCATGTTACTCAGGCAACCTCCAACTGGGCTGCCCTTCAGAGCTTGTTTTTGAGACCTAAATTCTCCAGACATCATTAAAAAGGTACCACCATAAAACGGGAGCCATCGGCAGCAAGTGAGGCGCTGCTAAGCCCAATCCAAAAACAACATCTGCCCACATGACAGCTGTAAGGAGAGCCGGGAGGGAATCACAAGTCTCATGCGGGAGAAGAAGGGAATGTTTTCAATTACATTTGGTCGCTGGTGCCACTCTGCCAATTACCCAAACTCAACCCTTCCCGTACATAACGGGCATCTGCGTTGCTGCCGCTGTTGAAAGAACTGTTATACCCCGGATTAAATATCATTGTGGATGCCAACCACTGCCCTACTAGTAGAGAAAACATATTTCACAACCAGGTGGCTTGCTGGCTTTGCTCTCACTGAATAGTGATAGCCGTAAAGCCTTTTCCTTAGCATTTGCTTAAGTCGGATTAGCGTCATGTACTTGAAAGACTATTCCACTGAGCAATACTTTGTTAAATTCTGATTAAACAACGAGACATGACAAGGCAGAGACGATGGGGTATTAATTCATACCGTGCACATCCTGCAGAGACCTTGTTGACAACACACTGATATGGGAAATTTAACATGCTGATTGGGCCCTAGAGTGGGCATGACACTGCGCATCGTTGAGCTCCCTTAAAGTTTGGGTCGTGGCAGGCTGACACACATGATCTGGCTCCAGAGGGATTGGCTGCAATTAAGCCAAGTAGATAATATTATTTTTTTTAAAAGAATAGTGCGGAGTATTTTGAAAAGTGCTCAGCATTGACTTAAACATTGATCCCAGGAAGATAATGGTAAAACACTCCTTGATTTGAAGGGAAGCAGAGGTGGGCCAACGCTGAACATTTTTTGAAAATGTGGCCCTATGGTGTTAATTAAACCATAATTTCAAATATGGCTGAAAAACACAACTGTCAGGTAAGTGGCTATGACAAACCTAATTATGCTGTTATAAATGCAGATAGGTTCTTGAATCACATGACATAATGAAAGACATGTGGAGACGCATCTCATGACTCCAAGGAACCAAATAAACTCTCCGCTATCAACAAATGAAGCAAGCGCAGCAGTGCACTCTAATGAGAGAGGAAAGTCAGGAGAGCATTTAAAGGTAATATAACCTCCTTTTATTACCATATAAAATGGCTGAGCAGGGCCCACAACATTTTGACTTACCAATTATCTTGTACATTGAGAACTTGGGTTGGTCCCAATTCAAAGAATTTTACATGGTAATAAAGTGAGACTATAATCCCTTTGAATGCTGTGGAATCTGATAAAGGACTCGTGTGTGTTTGTACAGCACCTAACACAGGGGGGTCCTGATCTTGTCTTTGGGTGAAACCGCAGAACAAATAAATAATAAAATAATAATAATGTAAACTGCTTTTGAAACAACATAGTCTAGATTGTGCACCACAGTTTATCTGTGTTCTAGCCTGTGAGCACCAGACTGGCAGGATGTGGTGATGAACAGCTTTTTCAATATGTCACATCATATTTGAAACTGTGTTATAGTCTTGCAATGTGCATACAGTAAGATCATAGACTATTATACATACGATATTGATGGGGATTCTGGAGAGCATCCAAGCTATTTGACCAGCTAAAACACAGGCTAATAATTCTCTAGCACTACCATATGGCTACCAAATGAAGTTGAATTACCATGAAAATATTCAATACACCTATGTTTTTATTCCACTTTCCACTCATATTAAAACAGTAACATCTTCAGTGCAAAGCAGAGTATTGCCTGGGGATTAGCAACCAGCCAGATTTAACAGATTTGGGGCCGGCAGCTTCTCTCAGCAGGTCATTAATCCCCCCCGAAATGCCTTTCACCTTGATCACTGGACTTGAGGATCTGCAGGGCATCACTGTGAAAACTGATTATCTTTGAGGGTTTCACCAAAGACTCAGAATCAAAGCTTGGGAGGAAACTCGAAGTACACAGCTTTTGATTCTAGAGAAACTTCAGCCTTCTGAGAAAGGGAATTTCAGGAAGCGAAGGACTATTTGAGTAACATGTTGAATGACCACATGCTTCTAACAGAATGCCTCACTCACGCAGTTATCTTGGGTGCTGCACATAAAAAGAGCTAATTCTCCCACCGCTGCCCCGTGTTGTCATGCGGGTACCTCCCCTTTATTATAATGAAAATTAATTTCAGAACCTTGCCAGAGTAGAGAATACGAGCCCGATCCTTCTGACCCTTACCCACATAAATAGTCCTAGTTTCCTCCAAAAGCCCTAGACCCCTGAGTGTGCAATGAACGTATCAGCGTCTGCTTAGTGACCCCATGTGATAGTGTGAGCAGCTTAAGGCCGACTCATCGCTCTCGGCACTTTGTAAGGGTCCCCACCAGGGCCCAAGTGAGGAGATAATTGGTTCAATTCTGGATAAAATTAGTAAGGGGGATGCCACTCCTCAGCTGGGGACAGCTAAAAGCGAGACAGGAGGGAGAGAGAAAGGGTTGGGAGGAGAGACCAAAGAAGCCCAGAACCTCAGCGAGGTGAGATCTCACACCCTGTGCCTGGAGAGAAAGTAAAAAGCCTTATGTTGTGGGGGACAATAATCTGTATAGCACATTGTAAATACAGCACCCAGTGTTGAACCTATGCAGGAGTGTGTGAGGACTGTTTGCAGCAAGGACTCCAGGGTCAGATTAACCTCCCCTGTGACACCCCAGTTTAGGAAAATACTTAAGCATGGTGCTTAACATTAAGCATGTCCTTAAGTCCGGTGCATATGCTTAACTTTATGTATGGCCTGCAGTCCATTTTAATGGGAAGCTACTTAAGCATGTGTTTAAAGTTAAGTACGGGCTTAAGTGATTTCCTGAGTAGGGATGTTCCCCCTCAACCAGGGCCTTCTCGAGGAGCACCTGAACAAGAGCATGGAGCAGCCCCATTC
The DNA here is from genome assembly GCA_033296515.1 of Macrochelys suwanniensis. Classification (NCBI taxonomy): domain Eukaryota; kingdom Metazoa; phylum Chordata; order Testudines; family Chelydridae; genus Macrochelys; species Macrochelys suwanniensis. The sequence continues at coordinate 19,000,032 of CM065779.1, read as the reverse complement.
GCACAGCTTGCAATGTAGGAATCTGTTCAGCAAACATTGTTTGGCAGCTCCATAAACCATAACCAGCTGGAAAAGCAAATCTGCCAGTCTACGGGAAAATCCACTGTTTGCTCAGAGGTGCCTGGGAGGGACAGAGACTTCCTTGTATCTGCGGAGCCTTAATCCTGGATCCAGCAGAGCCAAAAATGTGCTTTAGGCAGTTGAGAAAACAATTGTACTTTCTCCCTCAAGAACCAATCCCTCTGTGAGCTAGATTGTGTATTGAATTTAATCTTAGGTGTGGCAGCACCATAGGGACAGTGTATTCAGCATTCTTGAGTGGAAACAATACCCAGTACTCAGGTTGGATGAACATGTTGGTTCTATAGCATACCTACACTCCTCTGTTAGGCTGGCCTGCCATTCCATATTTCATTACAAGCAATCATAGCTACTGACGCTTGTAGCCACTACTACTAGATCCTCATGAGAAGCTCCCCTAGCCTCTCTTAGCACACCAGGGCTGGGCAAGTTGCACATACAGAAAGGTAAATGTACCATGTTACCCTGTTTAACCAGCAACAGTGGCAGGTCTCTATGGATTCATCCTCTCCCCGAAGGTTTGTTATAATAGAAACTCAAGTCTTACAATGCCTCAATTTAGCACTTTCACCCACACGTTAGTTAATGAAAATTCTGGACAAATTCATGGCATCTCCTAGGGAGGAAGCCAGAGCAGAGATCGGAGCTCACGTACTGTCTGTGCAGTTTGGGAGGAGCGGGACCAAGAATACAGAGAAATGACTCAGTCAGCCATCATATATAAAGAAATATTTCCTGGTGAACCAACAAAGCTTCAGCTCTCTGACATTTCATTCTTCTCCAGACACATTGTACTTCTTCTAGCTAAGGAGAATTCACATTCTCCTCCTCCCAGTCAGGCTGGGATTCTGACAAATGTTCTCCAGGCTTTCAAATACTCAAACACAAAAGAGAGGAGTATACTAAAAAGAAACAGCAAATATTGGTTCAGCAGTTGAAGTCACAGTTTGCGTAAATGACAGGGAGGGAACAAGAACTACCCAATATTACATTGATATCTACACAGTGGCATTCAGGAACGAGAACGCCATCACCCGTCGATCGAAAAGGACATATAATTGCTCTTAATAACGGACATGTCTTGTTCTAGTAGCATTCCCATGTCTTCCAAACCCTATTAACACTTTAAAATATTCTTACTCAGGGAGGATATTCCAAGTTACCCCGCATAGCCATAAAATGGTTTTTATTTTCCAAGTAAGTTGAAAACATTGGTCAAATGTCCATGCATCCAGAAACCAACATCTAAGTATTTATATTGGTGCTTCACTGACTGCATTGGGGGGGGGGGGGCAAAATGAGTGTGTTTTTTGCAGACAATTTTGATTTTTCATCAAAAAAATGAACACCCCAAACCCAAAATATTTAAATTTATAAACGCTGCCAAAGTACCTCATGGGAGCTGTTGTTCGGATACCCTAAGTCTCCGTTCTCCTCTCTGGGCTGACTCCTCGGCCAGACTACATCGCTTCTGATGCATTGCCTCCCCTCTCTGCTTTCAGCTGTGCTAGAGGTATGGAATGTTTAAAAGAACAACAATGGGATTGTTAAATACAAGCTCTCCTGCCCAGGTCCTCAGACTTCCATTGAGAATCAATGGGAGTTAGGGGCCTAAACACCTTCGAGAATCTGGGCCTCAGTGCCTTCATAAGGAGAACCGCTCTCCCCAGGGTTTAAGGTTGTTGAAACCTGGGGTTTGGGTTCAGATCCAGCATTTGGTTTAGGCCATTAAAGAGCTGGGGGGGGGGGGGGGGGGCTGCAAAGTTTGGATCTGGGACCAAATACATCCCAAGATCAAGGGTGATGTTTGTACTCAGTGGTTTAGGGCCATTTCCACTGCTACAGCATTTCTAATGCTCTTTGCCTCTTATGAACAGGTGTGGAGGGAGACTTTCAGACAGTACAAATCAGCATAGCTCCAGTTAAGTTTGGTCTCCAGTGAAGAATCAAAAGCTTTTACAAGAACGGCAAACACTCCACTACTATATCAGTCTAACCTGAGGGATAATAGCCCTGATCTCTGACAGCTTGAGGGCTGTTATAGATACATAGCTGTTTTTTTTGGAGAGGGGGGAACAAGTTTGTAACATACCACTTTGTTCGGCTGGTGTCTTACCCTCCTGACAGGCCAGAATATTTTCTGTGTACCTTCCAAACCCCAATCAAAACAACCCCACAGCGTAAAAGGTGCAGGAGGTAACTTTTTGACACTTTTCAGGACTTGCCATCCCTGGGAATTCTCATGCCCCCCACCCACCCTTGGTAACCTTCATAACAAAACAAGGCTGAATGCCTTCAGAAATGAGTCAGGCCAGAGCAAATGTTGCTCGTGTTTTATCACCCGGGAAACTCAGAAACTTTCCAAGAATGAAGTTATGGGAGTAAAGCAGGCAGCAGGGTAAGCCAGGGAGCTCTAATGCACTGTCTCTCGCAGACAACAAGGCCTCAGTGTCAAAGCAACAAGACCAAGGGCATACACAGCCCAGAGAAGAAAGCCTCTATAAGAACCTACAGAACGCTGGTTACAAACAGGTGGCAGAATACTAAAGAAAGAGAGACAGAGAGAAAACAAGCAGCAAGACCCAGACATGCCTGGAATACTTTTTTTCAGGCTGGCATAAAGAATTTAAGGAATTAAGAGGGTTTTCTTTTTTCCTCCTTAGCAGAAATGTGAAGGATTTAATGATTACTCATTCTGATGGGATAGAAATACTAGCTTGTCTCTTTCCAGGGCACTCTGCTGTATCTAACTTACTTGCAACTTCAAAATAATTTGGTTTTTGACTTTGCAAATTAGAGTGAGTTCCTCTTGTCTGCACTTTAACTCAGTTAAAAAAAAACAATACTTCTTCTCTAGCACTTTTCATCTGTTCATCTCAAAGCTCTTTGCAAAGAAAGTATCATCAACCCCGATTTTACAGATGAGGAAACTGTAAACACAGAAGCAAAATGACCTGCCCAAGGTCACCTAGCAGGCCGGCATCTCAGCCGGGAGTAGAACCCAGGTCTTAAGTCTCTGTACTTGTCATAGACCAGGGATCTTAAACTCAAATCACCACGAGGGCCACGTGAGAACTAGTAAATTGGCCCGAAGGCCGCATCACTGTGTCACGGAGTGTGGGGGAGTCCGGCCCTGCACCCCTCTTCCCCGGATTCACTGGGAGTCTCAGCCAGCCAGTAGAACAGAAGGTTTATTAGAGATGCCAGGAACACAGTCCAACCAGAGCTTGTCAGTACATCCAGGACCCCTCAGTCGGGCCCTTCCGGGGGGCAGGGAGCTTAGACCCCAGCTCGGGGCTCCCTGCATTTCACCCCACAGCTCCAAACAGAGGCAGGGAGGCCAGACCCTGTCTGCCTCTCTCCCCTCCTCTCCAGCCAGTTCCAAACTGAAACTCTCCAGCCCCTCCTCCCTCTTTGTCTCCTTCCCGGGCCAGGAGGTCACCTGATCCCTTTGTTCCAACACCTTCATCTCTCACCTTTGCAGGGGAGGGGCCAGGGCCATCTGTTGCCAGGAGACAGGGCCATTCTCTGTGTCCAGGCCTCTGCCCACCCCTGCCTTCTAGAGCTTTGTAACAATCATGCACCATTGTCCCACCACCTAGATACTCAAGCACTGCATAGGGGAAACCGAGGCACCCACACAGTACTCAGGGAAACCTTAACAACAGTCCTAGTTCGTCACATCTCTCCCCCCTTCGAGACCGAACTGAGCGGGGTCACTTTAGCCAGTGACCTGGGGAAGTTCGAACCTGGTCACACCAGGCCGTTCCAGTTCCACGTGCTCCTTTAGGTCGGGTGGGCTTGATGGCACCCACAGGCCGCATGTGGGAAGGTTTATGTGGCCCGTGCCCTTTTTCCATCCCAAAACCCCTGGGGTTCAAGCTGAGATCAGGTCTTGTCCCAGCGCTCCAGTCTGGAGGGCTGTAATTCGGGCTCTCTTGGTTAAGAGCCTCCCTCTTGATCTGGTCCCCTCTCTGACCACGTGTCTCTGTCACCAGCCGCTCGGCATCGGCCCCTTTTCCTGGATGCAGCCACGTCGGGGCGAGGTGGTGACTATAGACCGTAAAGCGCCACCCAAATAGATCCGGCTGCTGCTTCTTAAGGGCCTGCCCCATGGCCAGGCATTCCCTCTCTATGGCCGGACCGTTCTGCCTCCAGGGCAGCAGCTCCTTGCTCAGATACCCGATGGGGTGTCTCCCTCGCTTCGCATAGGCCTGCATCAGCACCACGCCCAGCCCTGTGTCTGAGGCTTCGGTGAACACTGTACAGGGCTTGGCCCGGTCTGGGTTTACTCGATTTATCGGCCCCTGGATTAGAGCCTCCTTCAGTGCACAGAGAGCCCTCTGGCCCTGCTCGGTCCAGACTGCCTCGTCTGGCTTCCCCTTCTTACCTAGCTCTGTGATGGGGGCAGCTAGGGAGCTAAAGGGGGGTACAAACCTCTGGTAGTACCCTGCCATCCCGCTAAAGGCCTGGACCTGTTCCTTGGTCTGGGGAACAGGCCAATCTCTGATCGCCTCCACCTTGGCCAGCCCTGGGCTGTTGAATGACTGGTTCACCTCTAAAGCCAGCCTGTCCTTGGCCTCTCTCTCCAGGTTCTGGGCTCTTTTCCCAGTTACTCTGAATGGGGGACACCTGATGGGAGGATGGGCTCCCATCTCAGGCTAGACATCCACCAGGGGGTCTTCCCCCTTCTCCTCCCAATCGTCCCTTACCAGTTCTAGGGGTCCCCTTACTCTCCTCCCATACCACAGCTTGAAAGGGAAGCCCCCTGGTGATTCCTGGGGCACTTCCCTGTGCCATCGGTGGGGCAGGTACTTGTCCCAGTCCTGTGGATGCTGATTTATACAAGTCCTCAGCATCAGCCTCACGGTCCCTTGAACTCTCTCCACCAGCCCCTTGGACTGAGGGTGATATTCAGAGGCCCAGGTGGGCCAGACCCCACCTTTCTCCCACACGCCCCGGAGCCGGGCTGAGATGGCCTCGGATCCCTGGTCTGTAAGGACCTCGCTGGGGACCCCCATTCTGCTGAAGATGGTCAGCAGCGCGTCTGCCCCGGTGGAGGACAGAGCCACCACCTCTGGGTAGCGCGTGGCGAAATCCATCACCACCAGGATGCATTTCTTCCCTGACCAGGTTGCCCTGTTGAGGGGGCCCACCCTATTCATAGCCACCTTCTGGAAAGGTTCCTCTCTGATGGGCAGGGACCTCCAGGGATCTTCTCCCTTACCCCGGGCCAGGTACAATAGCCGGTGATGATACTTCTGGGGCCCCACCGGCTGCCTCATGATTCCCCACAGTTCTACTTCCCCTTGGGGAGCCCATTCCCAGCACAGGGATTCCTTCTCCCACAGGGATCTGTCTCTGCAGTCTTCCCCAAGGGGGTTTGCAGCGCTGTGGCCAGCAAGTTCCCTTAGCTTCTCCAAGGCGGGATCCCTCTGCAGCTCACTGGCCAGGCCTGGGGTCACCGCCCCACTGAGCCCTGTCCCTGGTGGCTCCCTCCCTGCCGTGGAATCACTTCCCGGCCGCACCTCTGGACCAGGCAAGCCTGGTTGGCAGCCGTCCTGCCCTGCCTGTGTGTCCCCCCCACTCAGCTGGGGTCTCCGCTCCCCCCGTGCTCAGCGCTGCCCTGGCTGTCCCTGTGGGGCCAGGCAGCGAGCTCGCTGCTTTGCTCTCTGCATCAGAGATTGCCTGAGCCACCTCTCCATTGTGCAGGGGGGTGGGGAGCATCTCTCTGTCCCACCCCGCCCTAGGCGTCTGGTTACAGGCAGGCAGGTAACCGGGGCCTGGCAGCTCCTCCCCCCTGCCAGCCAGGTCATTTGCATTTTCACTGACCATTTCCCTCTTAGCCAATTGGTTCCCTGAGTTCAAATTCAAATCCTCGGCCGTTACAGGGCCAGGGCCTGGATCCTGTCCCAAAGATACACAGTCACCCCCCAACAGCACCTCACCGCTGATATCCTGGAGAACTCCAACAACCAGCCAGCCCGACCCCTCCTGGGTCTGCACAGGGATCTGGGCCATAGGCAGGGCGAATGGGTCCGTCCCTGGGACCCTCACCCAGGTCACACAGCCCCTCAGCATCTGGTGGGGGTGCACCACCCGGGGCCTGACCACAGTTCTCTCTGTCCCGGGATCTCGCCACCCCAAGAATGTCTCTCCATTGACCATCACCTTCCGCTCCCACTGGGGATCCGCAGGGCTTGAGTCCAGGGCCAGGAATGGAAATCCGTCCACCATCCCACCACTGCCACCAGTTGTCACGGAGTGTGGGGGAGTCCGGCCCTGCACCCCTCTTCCCCGGATTCACTGGGAGTCTCAGCCAGCCAGTAGAACAGAAGGTTTATTAGAGATGCCAGGAACACAGTCCAACCAGAGCTTGTCAGTACATCCAGGACCCCTCAGTCGGGCCCTTCCGGGGGGCAGGGAGCTTAGACCCCAGCTTGGGGCTCCCTGCATTTCACCCCACAGCTCCAAACGGAGGCAGGGAGGCCAGACCCTGTCTGCCTCTCTCCCCTCCTCTCCAGCCAGTTCCAAACTGAAACTCTCCAGCCCCTCCTCCCCCTTTGTCTCCTTCCCGGGCCAGGAGGTCACCTGATCCCTTTGTTCCAACACCTTCATCTCTCACCTTTGCAGGGGAGGGGCCAGGGCCATCTGTTGCCAGGAGACAGGGCCATTCTCTGTGTCCAGGCCTCTGCCCACCCCTGCCTTCTAGGGCTTTGTAACAATCATGCACCATTGTCCCACCACCTAGATACTCAAGCACTGCATAGGGGAAACCGAGGCACCCACACAGTACTCAGGGAAACCTTAACAACAGTCCTAGTTCGTCACACACTGAAACCGTTTCATACAATGATACAAAAGTATAGTCAAAAATGAAGAGTAATATAGTATTCTATTAAAAGTCAATGTATTAGCTTTTTAAAAACTATAATGCAAAGAGGGGTTTTAATAAAATATAAACACTCAGTAATGTTTGGAGCTTGGCTGCCAGTGGAATTGGCGCCTATGGCGGGCTGCAGGAAATAACTCCGTGGGCCACATGTGGCCCGCGGGCTGCGTGTTTGAGACCCCTGTCATAGACTATGGCAGCGGGAGTAGGGGGGGGCACCGGGGCCATGGCCAAACCAATTTTTGTCAGGTTTTGCCAAACCTGAGTGACACTGCGATCTCATGTGCCATGTCGCAACATCACTCACTCACATTTGGAGGGGGTGCGCATAAGAGGGTTTGATGGGCAGGGGAAATCTAAACATCTCCCCTCCTCCGCCCCCACATACTCTTTAAATGGTGCTCCACAGCCCCTGCCAGGTGATGCATAGTTTCTAGCAAAGGCAAGCTGCAGTCATTAATAACATTATCTTGGAGACTTCTAGCACCCTGGTTACATATTTTTGGCGCTAAAGAAGAATAGGTTCATCAACACATCAATTTTCAGAATGGTTCTCCGGAGGATCTGTCACCGTGGCACTGTCCCATTGCTGGGAATGGTCTCGGGAGAAACTGCTCTCTTACTGTCACTTCACAGCAGGCCTGGTCCAAGGGTGTAGCTCGGACTCTGACAATGTAGTTCAGTGTTTGAATGCATGAGAAAGCAGGAAACTTTCCTTAGGGGTGCAGTGCCGTGTGGTTGTCTTTCAGAACTTACCTTCTACATTTAAAAGACTCATGTGTTACTATGCATTGACTTGAGATCTGTATTACCGGAGTCCAAATTTGCCCAGACTGTTACAATGACATTTCCTTTTCATTTACTTGTGAATTATTCAGTTTTACTATATGGATTAGCAGTGATGTGAGAAATGTGTGACAGTGACATAAATACCATAGGTTCATATTTGCTTCTTATATGGAAGAAAAATAGAAAGAAAATCTTCTCATTTAGCTTTGAAAACACATGATGTAACTGATATATTTCCGGTTACAAGTCTCTTGAATCAAATACTCTCTTCTCTTCCAAACCAGCTCTGAAAAGCTCAGTAACATGCCAGTGTGACTGTCCTTCCCAATTCTCCATGCTTGAATTTTCACACCAAGTGTCAGCAGCAAGATAAAATGGATGAACATTTATTAGGCAAAATGTATCCATGGTATAACTCCATTTTGTTAATACAGTTACATGAGGAATGAATTTGGCTCATTGAAGCCAACGTGTACAGTGGGTCCACTGGAATACGCCATCAAACCACGATGCCTTCATGGAGATTAGCACTGTCCCCTATATGTAGCCTCTCTTTCCTTTCTCTCCATGCAGTGGAACGCTGTTCCGCTGTCCAAAATAGAGGCAGGACCACAGCATTTCCTACAACAGCTGAAGTTATTATTTGTACTCCCGTAGCATCTAGAGGCTCTACCTGAGACTGGGGCCGCATTGGCTGGGTGCTGCACAAACACATAGAAAGGGACAATCCCTGCCCTGAGAAGCTCACAATCTCAACAGACAAGACCGACTGTATGGGTGGGAGGGGAAACAGAAGCGACTTGCCCAAAGTCAATGGCAGAGCCAGGGACCCAACGCAGGTTTCCTGACTCCAGGCCAGTGCCCTGTGCACTAGACATTTTTACATGACTGTCTGATTATTCAAAACAGTTTTTTCCCCAGTCTTGCCTCCTTATTCTCTTTATTGCAGCTTTTCCAGGAAAGTAAGTGAATGAACGTTAAACAAATCATTGCAGAGTGCAGATCAGACCTCGTGCAAACCACTCATGGGTTGGCCGTGAATTTAATGATGTTTAAGGATCGTAAAAACGGAGACGCGGGCATCTCTGCAATGGAGCTGCTGCTCCCATTTGATCTCTGCTGATACGGTCATTCAAGGCCTGCCTGTAATGCCAAGTAGAATTTGCTTCATTGTTCTGTTCTTCATTGTCTAATCAATCGCTACAAGCCACCCCCAGCTAGTCACTCAGCCCTTCTGTGCGGTGGAGGCTCAAGACAAAACTGGGATGAAGAATGAAACACCTTTCACCCCAGAGCATGTAACAGGTCAGGGAGGTCAAACAACTGTCATTGGCAGGACAGCTCGGTGAATCGACTTTGGGACTGCAGCTAGAATTCACCGCGCCCTAGAGGACTGTCCCGCCCCCTCCCCAGCCCCTTGGGAGGACGGCACAAGGTTAGCAGTTCAAAAGAACGATGGCGAATGTGGTCAGGACTTAAAGGCTCACCCCTGAAAAGTGCTGCTCACATGAGTAATCCTTATTGTCTGACTAGTCTCATGGAAGTCAAGAGGGGAGGGGTGGCCGTTAAACCTGCATAAGGACGATAAGAAGAGACTTCGTCAACAGGGACACCCCAACATACCCCTTGGTGTTTCCCAACCCCGGTGTTTCTCCTGGTCTCCCAAGCCCACCCCAGGGTTCTTCCTTTGCAGGAAGTCAGGTGAGGAAGGCAGCAGAACCACCACCTCGCTGATGAGAATAGCACTGGACTGGCTGCCACTGGTGGTCAGGCCTTTCCGGCTCCTCTCACTGTGGTCTGGACAGAACGTAGTCAATATAATGAAGTCAATAGTGCTCAATCAGCACTTTTCCCTTTGCGTACAGCTGGCAACAACAAGCAGACTGCTGCCTCCGCACAACATTGACGCCTGTCCCCATTCTAGCCCTGCACCTCCCCTACAGTATCACCTTCCCCAGAGTCCCACCTGCTCCTGAGCACTGTACATAAAAGAGGCACACAACAGGCGCACATTGTGAGAAATTATAGCCAGATGGCACAGAGGGTGGAGCGCACAGCTCTGATCCTGAAATGTGATCTAGGCAGGCAATTCTCTGCACCCACACGGAGTCCCAATACCGCACCGGGGCTCTTCACAGCCACCAGGGTCAGTCCGCCTATGCAGATCTGGTTGCAGGATCAGGATCTACACTCGGAAAACTGAGCGGGGTAAATAATGCCAATAAGCCCCCAAACAACGCTTAAGAGCAAGGCTGTGTTAAACATACACAGGCCTGACCCTGACAAAAAAAATCTTTATTTCCTGGATTAAAACACCACCACCAGAACAGGGAGATGCCTGCTGGCTCTAAGCAGGGGAGCTGAAGTTGAGGGCTGTAGGAAGGGAAGCAGTGGGATTAGCATCTCTTTAGTGGAGAGCTGGCTCCCAGAGGAACCATGAGATATGACCAGCGGTGAACCTGGGTGAGTTCCCGCGGGGAAGAGAAGGGTCATGCCCCACAAGGAAGGGCTGGGGCGGCTGCCCCGGCGGAGGGACAGATGATGACTGTTAAAGAGTGCAGGTCTGGCAGAAGACACCAGGATGGTGGGAACAGAGCTAGGTTTTTAAAGTTTACTGACATGGGGTTGATGTGGACTCTGTTGTGGGAATCTTGTGCTGGGTCTTTTGTAAATAAACTGTTGATGGACTAGAGAATAAGCTTACTGGCACCCCAAGGGAGAAACTGAGGCAAGGGGCCACAAGCAGGGCTGCCACAAGGAGGCAGTCACTCTTTTACAAGAGGGATCTCCCCAGGTCCCCACTCTGCTGGGTTCTACGCTGCTGCTTTATTCAAATCCCATGGACTCCCCTAGCTCAGAGGCACCCCCGAATGTACTTGTTCCTCCTCAGACCGGCGGAAACACCGTCAGGATTCATGGGCGCTGAAGGCAGCAGCCAGCTCGGTAGCGATTCTGACTTACTGAGCCCCTGAAATGGAGTTTGGCATTTCAGCAGAGGTCGAGCCCTGTGGGGAAACAGGAACAACGTCACTCCTAGGTGTGCGCTCCTGTAGGGCCCCACGCTTTGGGGGAGCTGGCACTTTCAAAACACCCACAACTCGCAGTACTACAGTAGCACCTACAGGCTCAAACCAAGGCCCCGGCCCACGCTGTGCAAGGCACTGTACAAGCACATGGTAAGAAACTCCCTGAAGAGATAGGACAGAGAAAGGGCGGGCGGCGAAACAGAGACATGGGGAGCTGAAGTGACGTTCCCAAGGTCAGCGGCAGTGCTGGGAATAGCACTAGGTTTCCTGCGTCCCATTCCAGAGCCCTGCTAACTGACTGTTGCTGTTTCACCATGAGCCCACCCTCCTCGCGAGATGAAATTGGGGGCGTAAGCCTCGTCACAAACAATAATCCCATCCACACCATCCACCCTCTCCCCCATCCAGGTCCCAGTGACAAGCCACCTTGTCTTCCCCCATCCCAAATATGCCATATGGGTTCCTGAAGTCTGCCCCGGGCCCCTGAAAATCCTACTACACCGAGATGCACTAACCCTTGGGCTCACTCTAGTTCGGGATGGGACGAGGGACAGTCCGTTCTGGTTTTAGGCTTGGTTTGAGATCCGGACTGAGGTGGAGGCTGGCTGTGTTTTTGCCAGAAGCAGCGTGTCCCTCCCAACCCATTTTATATGGCAACCATTGTATGGACTTACTGGCAACCCGAGGGAGAAACTTGCAGCACCCAGTTCAAAGTACAAAGGCATTCCGCAGAGACTTAAAGGGCCAGCCCGTCATTTTTAAAATTGCCACCTTGTACCAGCATCATTCAGCCAGGAATTTCAAAGTGCTTTGCAACTATAATTACACCTCACAATGGCCCTGTGAGGGAGGTGGCGTTATCCCCATTGCCGAGATGGGGAAACTGAGATGCACAGAGGTAAACACCTTGCCCAACATCCCAGGGAATAAGTAGCACAGCCAGGAATAAAACCAAGCAGTCGTGATTCCCCAACCCTTAAGAATACACCAGCATGAAGCATTTGCAGTAACAAATGAAAGGCAACGATTGGAAAGCCGCTTCCTGTCCGGGGGTTCTCAGTTCTGTTCCCAACCTGTCCACGTGGTAAAAGCCAAAACCACAACTGGCCAGAGTCAGCCCCATAGGGGCAGCAGGGGCGCCAAGGGCTGAATGGGCCTGGAGCCCTACCAACCCGAAAGGCACCTGGGAAGGGTTGAGGCACATCAGTAATGCAGGTGAGGCAGCTTGCACTGATACAGCCAATACTGGGGGCCTGTTCTATGGAGAAAGAGAGACTTCCGTCCACAGAGTTGCTAATTTGATCCCTTTGATGGGAAGCTGGATGGGAGCAGAAGGGGGACTTGTGATGGTGGGGCCTATTTCCCATCTCTAGTTCATTCATGTATCTAAGCAGCGTACCCCTGGGCAGAGTCCCCCAGCTCCTTGGATTCCTTCTCAGAGTAGTGAGCACATGCCGAGGTTCTCTGCTCAGTGTCCTCTGGATTGCTTGTGTTGACCAACCCCTCATTCCTGTTTCTGCTTTCTATGTCCCCTGCAATAACTTGACTCTTGGAGGAGGGCAGGCGGCTAGTTATGTTTCTATTGTGGGGTTTCCATCAAATCAAATAGGCTTTTTATGAGCTTCAAATTCACCCAGTACTTTTGGTTTCTTTTTAATTAAAAAGGAAGCGCATATACCAATATTTTCAAATTTGGGTGCTTAAAGTTACTGGCAGGCTCATGGAGAGCTGGAAAGCTTGCCAGCTGGGGAGACGGCTGCCCTGTGGCCTAGCTTCCTGAGCTGCCTGGCTTCCCACCACGTGGACTTCCAAAGACCTGAGAGCCCAGGGAGTGAGGAAGCCAGGAAACCCTGGCTCCTTGGCAGCCCACCAGATGGGGGGCTTTGGTTCCCGGTAGGCTGCCAAGGAGCCAGGGAGATGGGCGAACTGGCAGGAAACCGGGCCTGGTTTCCATCAAAAGTGTGGCTGGAATTGTTTGGATTCGGCACAATCAGCATTTTCTGACAGAAAACTGATCCATCGGAAATTTTCCAACCAGCTCTACTTTTTCTGCTTATTTTGATGGCAAATTTTGTCTTGGCAATATGGGTCAATATCCAACTGCAGACCAGTACACAGAGCAGAGCCTCAGCCAGTGTAAACGGATGTAGCTCCACTAAAGTCAGAAGAGCTGCAACCATTCACATCAGCATCGGGAATTCTTTTGTACAGCCAGCCACCTCTGTGTTCTCTCTTTGCTTCTAGCCTATATACACGCTATGCAGAAACACCCGATGTTAAATAATTATAGCACTGTAACAACAAACAATTACTCGTTATTAAAGGATACCTACAGGGCGGTTTAATATTCTGAAACATTGGACTCAACAAGCAGACTACTCAGATTGTAATGATGAGCTTTTATTTGAATGTTGTTGTCCGGGGAAAAGGTTTCGGTGTCTGTTTATTCTTGAATGTTCATGCAAATCGATTCTCTGAATGCAAATACTCACCTCTGCACGTACACAGATTTGCTTGTGCATGAATACAGGTGTTCACAAAAGGCTCCATCCCGCACCCATTGAAGTCAAAGGCAAAACACCCATTGACTTCAATGGAGCAGAACCAGGCTTTACGTATGCAAAATACCAACACCACCTCTTCATACAATTTCAAGCCAGGGAAAAGACATATTGTGGACTAGCCTGAGCCTTTAGATGCAGCAATGAGTAAGAGGCGGAATGCGACCCCTCTACGCCATGAAGAATTGTGTCTTGGAGAGTCATAGTTCCTTCCCTGCTCCTCTCTTGCTCCTGGGTGGTAGGAGGGAGAGTAATTCTCTGAAGTCCTGGAAAGGGCACATCCTACTCTTCCCAGCCACCCTGGCTTGCTCCTCTGGCCAGCAATCAAGGAGAGGCAGAGCCAAGCCCCCAATCCTCTCCACCACCCCCTGCCCACTGATGGAGAAGGGAGACTAATACTACACTAGACCCGGGCCTGAGATCCAGATAGCCTGAGCAAGAAGGTAGGGACTTGGCTAGGAGGACCTTATTCCGCCCTCAGTCAATAAAGACAAGGGCACAGTCCAGCTTTAGGTGACCAGCCACATACTACCACCAGCAGCCGGTCGTGGCAAACAGCCACAGCCTGACCTAGGCTTGTCCGAAGTGTGAGGCGAACCATCCCAAAGAACAAATAAACCCTTGAAATATCAACATCTGTTCACAGATAATGAGGGAAAAGTGGCTAAATCTGTTGAATAAATTGTTCCCTCTGAATAGGCTGCCCAGCTCTAAGAGATTACGGACAAGATTTACTCAACATTTATGTCCAAACTCATTCCGCGCATTTTAATCCCTCTCCAGGGATGCTGCTACTTATCCTTCCAGATCAATCGTTTACTCTCTCTAATTTATGTTTATGGCCAATAAACACTAAGAGCTGAAATCGTCAGTGTTTGTGTCTTTAGGGTGAAGGTCACTGACTCCCTCTGCTCCAGGCCTGAAGGGTTCCCACTCACCCTCGCCCTTAATAGGAGCAAGAAGGCTGTGCCCCGAGAGAGCTCTTATCGGCAAGAGAAAATAAAAATGCTGAGGGGGTTCCAATAAAGTATGGCTGAAGGCTTAATGGGTTGAAATGCGAGTCTGGGTCTTTTCAAGGCACTCCCCTAGAAGCATGAAGTCAATGTTCAGACATGATTTCGTCTGGGGCTGCTGATCATTTCCTGCCTCAGCAGCTTTGCTAAAAGGAAGAGCCTCCTTTCCCCTTCCAGAAAGGCAGCCCATCTGATAAGAATAACCTAAGCAAACAAAAAGGGTTGAATTCCAGTTGAGCTAATTCATCACGGAGTCAGAACTCCTGCCAGTTAGATCATCGAAAGAGCATTTGCCAAGCAAGGGAGACAGGGCTAAGCAGCAGGGAATTTAAGAGCTGGGGTACTGAGAGAAATAAAAAAGGGCTGTGGTCTGTCTGTGGCTTTTGTCCTCACTAGGGGAAAAGGTGGGTTCTCACCTCATGTTAGCTAACACACGTGAGCATCCTAGTGATGACAAGGCCGCACCTAATTCATACCTGCACATGATAGGTGTGAAGCCTATAATCTTGCTCCAGACTCAAACTGAGACTCTCGTGGTTAGCAGCTTTGCTAAAGGGCAACAATGGGCAACACTTTTAAGTGGATAAAGAGCTGCCCACTTGCTGAACCCATAGGTGCTGTGGTCAGATTGTCTAAGATGAAAGCTGCTGTTTAATACATCCCAGGAAATCTCAGCCAACCCAGAACTCAGTGCTCTGGAAGGATTTAGAGAAATAGCTCAGAACTTACTTTTGGTTCCCAGCATTTAATTTTTTTATATATTTTTTTGCTAATGCAACCCCTGTGCAGCACTACCCTCTCTGTCAGCACTGATACAAGGACGTGCCTGTTACGTAGGTGTGTATGTTTGGTGTCCCCTCACCGGTACCTTATATAAACCAAGACGTGGTTACATTAAAAACTGCTAAAGGGCCACATGGTGTCCTAGTGGCAGCACACTGTAGGGCTACATGGAAGATCTGAGTTGGATTTCTAAACTAATTCAGGGCCCCTTGGGCTCGGACAGCTGCTGAGGTGATACACAGAGCCCTGTGGGGGAGACTTCATGTTGGCCTCCAACTATCCCTCCAATCAACCCAGGAACTGCATTGAGGGGTGCCACGTTCAGCTCTCCTCAGGTAGAAAAATGGATTAACCCAGCATGGGTCCTCTGAGGGTGGTCAAAAGGGAGGAAAACATGGAGGATCCCTAAAATATTCCCATTCCAGATTAAGAGTCACAGAAAGGACAGCACGGAAATTCTCCCCAACTGATCTAACAGAATAGGACAGAAATGTGAACATGTGGGATGCAAAATGGTGAAATATAACATCCCTACCCTCTCCCCACTCGAAGAACAAATATTCAGAAACAGAGAAGAGGTGGTGGAGGTAAATATAATAGGAAATGGTACAGAGCATAAAAAGATGCATAGACCATAGTCTTACATAGACGTAAGACATAGACCATAGACTTACATAGATATAAGACACCAAAAATTAACAGGAAATTCTGTATATTCTGAGGCCTCCATTGTAAACTACTGCCAGTGACAAAATTCCAGACTAAACGGAACACTGGTCTCTTCAGGTAGGGTCAGTCTCGGGTGACCAGACAGTAAATGTGAAAAATCGGAATGAGGGGGGTGTAATAGAACTCTATATAAGAAAAAGACCCAAAAATCAAGACTGTCCCTATAAAATCGGGTCATCTGGTCACCCTAGGTCAGTCATATACTACTTACCCTCCCCAGGGTGTTTTGTATCGGAGTCTATGGCAGTTATGTAAATTCACAGAAGACATCCTTAGAAGCAGGTCCCAATGCAACAATACAACCTCTAACAAACAACTTGTTACCACCAGTTACAATCCACTGTGTTACCTATACCCACACCAAGGGCGTGGGGTACCCGGAAACATTCAGCTCCCTTCCTGACAATGAAAGGACGGTATTGAAAATAACCCTGTTTGTTTGTATTTTGCTAAACAGCGATGTGGCTTCAGGAGCCAGCATTTCTACCATGAACTACAACATAATCCTCAGGGGCCACACTCACCCCCGGTGTAACTCAGTTGTCTTTGGTGAAGTGACACCCAAGATGAATCTGGCCCCATATAGCTGCACTATGAGAACACCGAAGAGATCTGAAATTCAGCAAGGTGTTAGGATGTTTGCAAATGAGTCATTCCTAGAATAGAACTTCCACCGAATGGGCCAGATTATGGATCTCTCTTTCTCTGCCAGACCTGAGTGCAGAGGTCTGGCAGAGAAACCTGTGGGCAGCTCTTAAGGTACGTATTAGCTGCCAGTAGTCACCAGGTCTTCACCCTGCGCTCAACATACCCCCGGTGCTCAGGGCTGCGAGAAAGGTGGCACAGGGTGTGTTATGCTTACTGTATGCTCTCTACACCCTCTGCCTCCCAGTGTTTCAAACAAAACACTGACTCCTGCAAAAGGGACAAAAATAAGTCCAGTCAGGCCAACCTTTATGGAAAAATCCTATGGAATTGAATCAGACCAATAAGTGGGTTTAAAAATTCTACCACCATGTTCCCATCCTCTATGAAATTCTAAAAGACTTTTCCTTAAAGAAGCTGCGGGAGGCCATTGCTACTTACCGAGACAGAAGAAAACTGCAGAGTCACACCACTGAGTTTTTGTTATTTTCTGAAAAATGTGGACTACTGGAGCTGTGCACTCACTAGGGAAACATAAGAAGCAGAAAGCTCGGTGTGTCTGAATGGCTCTCTCTCCCCTTTATTTGTTAGATATTATGTGTATGTGCAGTTAGGAAACAAGGGTGGAAAAGCTGCTAGTCCACAAGGCAAGGGATAGATTTCTTCTTTAGTAGCTCAGGAGGGGTTTTCCCCCCAGGGTAGAGGAGGTAGAATGAAGGTCTTTGGGGTGGTACCATCCTTACAGAGACTTGTAATGTATTGGCTAGTGTGTACTACTTCCCCAGGATGGAATGGCAGAGCTGATTAAGATGTGGCTTTCTACTTGTTAGCCTATCAGCAGGCAACTGATTTAGCGTGACACTCGGGAGACTATATTTCTATCCCTCCAAATCAAATTTAACAATTACAATTAAAGCTAATACTTCAAAATTTCCCCACATGGCCAGTGGCCATCTTACCAGGGCGGCTGCTGCTATCAGTCTATTGGACAATCTAGTGGCCAAAGCCTCAGATTTTTGATGTTGGCTGCCAGTTATACTGCAAATAAAGGCCTTAAACTGGCCACTTAGCATCACCCACCACTCCCACCAAGGAGCTGTCTGAGCTCCTGTCCCCTAGATGCCCCTCACATCATGAAAATAACATTGTTATTCAAAAATTAGTCCCAAACCTGACCACTGCAACAGGATATGACCTCATGGAGAAGTGGATGAGGTCGTATCTTTTATTGGACCGATTTCTGTTGGTCAAAGAGCAGGGCCGGCTCTAGGATTTTTGCCGCCCCAAGCAAAAAGATTTTTGCCCCCCCCTTTTTTTGTGCCCCCCCTTCTTTCGTGCCCCCCCTCCCGCCCCAATTCTGCCCCTTCCCAACCACTTCCCCAAATCCCCGGCCCCACCTCCTCCTCCCCCAGGTGTGCCGCATTTCCCCCACCCCATTGCTTCCTGCAGCCCCCTGCGGCCCCCCGCCCTAGCTCACCTCCACTCCGCCTGCTCCCCTGAACATGCTGCCACTCCACTTTTCCCCCCTCCCTCGCCTGAGAGGGAGGAGTGAGAAGCAGAGCGGCAGCGCGTTCAGGGGAGCAGGCGGAGCGGAGGTGAGCTGGGTGGGGGGGTGCAGGAAGTAACGGGGGGAGGGGTGGTAGAGGAACAGGAACTGCTCCCTGCCCCAGCTCACCTCCACTCCACCACGGCCGGCTCCCCCGAGTGCACCGCCGCTCGGCTTCTCCTCCCTCCCTCCCAAGCTTGCCGCATGCAAAACAGCTGTTGCACACGCGGCAAGCCTGGGAGGGAGGGGGAGAAGCGGAGAGGAGATGAGCTGGGCGGCGGGGGCACATTTCTAGGGGCGGCATGGCCGGTGTCAGAATGCCACCCCTAGAAATGTGCCGCCCCAAGCACCTGCTTGTTTTTCTGGTGCCTAGAGCCGGCCCTGTCAAAGAGACAAGCTTTCAAGTTGCACAGAGCTCTTCTTCAGATCAGCTCTTCTTGAGTTAGCTATGTATTTGGTTTCAGCTCTCTGGAGCAAATACCAGCTTCCACCTAAAATCCATCCACTTTCACATGAAGCCCGAACCTTGAACCAAATTTTAATTCTAAAACTAAAGAAAAGATTTTCTACCTGAAACAAAACCCACAAATTGCTACTGAATTCATTCACTCAGCTTTTAAATCCAAATTCAAAAATCCCCAGCACGCTCTCAAAAGACTGAAGAAAATGGACAGTGGAAGCATGTGACTATGAGAACCAGGCAGAGGAAAAGACGGGCCAGTGAAGGAGAAATAGAGCTCAAGAACAGGTTTGCAGAGTTGGAGAATGAAGAAGGGGTACAGCAGGTGGTCACTGAAGGTGGAAGGGCAAGGAAGAAGAGAAGAGCGGTTAGTCCCATAGAAGAAGGGGAAGAGTCGATGGGGACAACACCAAACATGAGCCCCAGGAGGATACAGGATGGGTTGAAGAGGATTACAAGGGAAAATAGGAATGGAAAGGACTTGCAGCCAGAGGGAATAGGGGATAGACTGGAGAATCGCACTGTCACCAGGAAAAGGCAGGTCTACGTGATTGGGGACTCCTTACTGAGACGAATAGACAGGCCTGTAACCAGAGCTGCTCCAGAGAACAGAAGGGTGTGCTGTCTACCGGGTGCTAAGATACGGGATGTGGACCTGAGGTTGAAGAGGATCCTAAAGGGAGCGGGAAAGAATCCATTGATCATCCTTCACGTAGGAACAAATGACACGGCTAGATTCTCACTGGAACGAATCAAGGGGGACTATGCCAGGCTGGGGAAGACGCTTAAGGAAATCGAGGCTCAGGTAATCTTCAGTGGGATTCTGCCTGTTCCTAGAGAAGGGCAACAAAGGTGTGACAGGATTATGATGATCAACAGATGGCTCAGGGATTGGTGCTACAAGGAGGGCTTTGGGATGTATGGTCACTGGGAGGCATTCATGGACAGAGGACTGTTCTCTCGGGATGGACTTCACCTGAGTAGGGAAGGAAATAGACTTCTAGGATGGAGGCTGGCACAACTGATCAAGAGAGCTTTAAACTAGGAATTTGGGGGAGACGGTTGGGAGATGTCCAGGTAATCTCCACGCTGGATTTTAACACTGAGAGGGAAGACAACCAAGTAAGAGAGAATATAGCCGGGGGTAGGAGAATGGACATAAGGAGGAAGGGCAGAGTGGATACTAGTCAAATAGGTCATACTGGCAGTACAATGTCCATACCAAATTGGGTAAGGAATGTGAGTGAGGCCAAACAGCAAAAATTAAGATGTTTGTACACCAATGCGAGGAGCCTAGGTAACAAAATGGAGGAATTAGAGCTACTGGTCCAGGAAGTGAAACCAGATATCATAGGAATAACCGAAACATGGTGGAATAGTAGTCATGACTGGAGTACAGGTATTGAAGGGTATGTGCTGTTTAGGAAAGATAGAAATAAAGGTAAAGGTGGGGGAGTAGCATTGTATATCAATGATGAGGTAGACTGTAAAGAAATAAAAAGTGATGGAATGGATAAGACAGAGTCTGTCTGGGCAAAAATCACATTGGGGAAGAAAACTACTAGAGCCTCCCCTGGGATAGTGCTTGGGGTGTGCTATAGACCACCGGGATCTAATTTGGATAGGGATAGAGACCTCTTTAATGTTTTTAAGGAAGTAAATACTAATGGGAACTGTGTGATCATGGGAGACTTCAACTTCCCAGATATAGATTGGAGAACAAGTGCTAGTAATAATAATAGGGCTCAGATTTTCCTAGATGTGATAGCTGATGAATTCCTTCATCAGGTAGTTGCTGAACCAACAAGGGGGGATGCCATTTTAGATTTGGTTTTGGTGAGTAGTGAGGACCTCATTGAAGAAATGGTTGTAGGGGACAACCTTGGCTCCAGTGATCATGAGCTAATTCAGTTCAAACTAAATGGAAGGATAAACAAAAATAAATCTGAGACTAGGGTTTTTGATTTCAAAAGGGCTAACTTTAATAAATTAAGGAAATTAGTTAGGGAAGTGGATTGGACTAAAGAATTTATGGACCTAAAGGTGGAGGAGGCCTGGGATTATTTCAAGTTAAAGTTGCAGAAGCTATCAGAAGCCTGTATCCCAAGAAAGGGGAAACAATTCATAGGCAGGGGTTTTAGACCAAGCTGGATGAGCAAGCATCTCAGAGAGGTGATTAAGAAAAAACAGAAAGCATACAAGAAGTGGAAGATGGGAGGGATCAACAAAGAAACCTACCTTATTGAGGTCAGAGCATGTAGGGATAAAGTGAGACAGGCTAAAAGGCATGTAGAATTGGACCTTGCAAAGGGAATTAAAACCAATAGTAAAAAGTTTTATAGCCATATAAATAGGAAGAAAACAAAGAAAGAAGAAGTGGGACCGCTAAACACTGAGGATGGAGTGGAGGTTAAGGATAATCTAGGCATGGCTCAATATCTAAACAAATACTTTGCCTCAGTCTTTAATGAGGCTAATGAGGAGCTTAGGAATAGTGGCAGCATGACAAATGGGAATAAGGATGTGGGGGTAGATATTACCATATCCGAGGTAGAAGCCAAACTTGAACAGCTTAATGAGAGTAAATCAGGCGGCCCAGATAATCTTCATCCAAGAATATTAAAGGAACTGGCACATGAAATTGCAAGCCCATTAGCAAAAATTTTTAATGAATCTCTAAACTCAGGGGTTGTACCGTTTGACTGGAGAATAGCTAATATAGTTCCTATTTTTAAGAAAGGGAAAAAAAGTGACCCGGGTAACTACAGGCCTGTTAGTTTGACATCTGTAGTATGCAAGGTCTTGGAAAAATTTTTGAAGGAGAAAGTAGTTAAGGACCTTGAGGTCAATGGCAATTGGGACAAATTACAACATGGTTTTACAAAAGGTAGATCGTGCCAAACCAACTTGATCTCCTTCTTTGAGAAAGTAACAGATTTTTTAGATAAAGGAAACGCAGTGGATCTAATCTACCTCGATTTCAGTAAGGCATTTGATACAGTACCACATGAGGAATTATCGGTTAAATTGGAAAAGATGGGGATCAATATGAAAATTGAGAGGTGGATAAGGAACTGGTTAAAGGGGAGACTACAGCGGGTCATACTGAAAGGTGAACTGTCAGGTTGGAGGGAGGTTACTAGTGGAGTTCCTCAAGGTTCAGTTTTGGGACCAATTTTATTTAATCTTTTTATTACTGACCTCGGCACCAAAAGTGGGAGTGTGCTAATAAAGTTTGCAGATGACACAAAGTTGGGAGGTATTGCCAATTCAGAAAAGGATCGGGATATCCTACAGGAAGATCTGGATGACCTTGTAAACTGGAGTAATAGTAATAGGATGAAATTTAATAGTGAGAAGTGTAAGGTTATGCATTTAGGGATTAATAACAAGAATTTTAGTTATAAGCTGGGGACGCATCAGTTGGAAGTAACGGAAGAGGAGAAGGACCTCGGAGTCCTGGTTGATCACAGGATGACTATGAGTCGCCAATGTGATGTGGCCGTGAAAAAAGCTAATGCGGTCTTGGGATGCATTAGGCGAGGTATTTCTAGTAGAGATAAGGAGGTGTTAGTACCGTTATACAAGGCATTGGTAAGACCTCATTTGGAATACTGTGTGCAGTTCTGGTCTCCCATGTTTAAGAAGGATGACTTCAAACTGGAACAGGTACAAAGAAGGGCCACTAGGATGATCCGAGGAATGGAAAACCTGTCGTATGAAAGGAGACTCAAGGAGCTTGGTTTGTTTACCTTAACCAAAAGAAGGCTGAGGGGAGATATGATTGCTCTCTTTAAATATATCAGAGGGATAAATACCAGGGAGGGAGAGGAATTATTTCAGCTCAGTACCAATGTGGACACAAGAACAAATGGATATAAACTGGCCATCAGGAAGTTTAGACTTGAAATTAGACGAAGGTTTCTAACCATCAGAGGAGTGAAGTTCTGGAACAGCCTTCCAAGGGAAGCAGTGGGGGCAAAAGACCTAACTGGCTTCAAGATTAAGCTAGATACGTTTATGGAGGGGATGGTTTGATGGGATAACATGATCTTAGTCAAAGGTCAATTAATTGCCATCAGTGGTAAATAGGACCAATGGTCAATGATGGGATGTTAGAAGTTACTACAGAGAACTTTTTCTTGGGTGTCTGGCTGGTGGGTCTTGCCCACATGCTCGGGGTTCAGCTGATCGCCATATTTGGGGTCGGGAAGGAATTTTCCTCCAGGGTAGATTGGCAGAGGCCCTGGAGGTTTTTTGCCTTCCTCTGCAGCATGGGGCACGGGTCACTTACCGGAGGATTCTCTGCATCTTGAAGTCTTTAAACCATGATTTGAGGACTTCAATAGCTGAGACATAGGTGAGAGGATTATTCCAGGAGTGGGTGGGTGAGATTCTGTGGCCTGCATTGTGCAGGAGGTCAGACTAGATGATCATAATGGTCCCTTCTGACCTGAAAGTCTATGAGTCTATGAGACTGTCCCTAGCTACAAAGCCCAATGCTGCTTCAGCTCCTGTGGATTCTCAATGTGCTTTGAGAGCAGCAGACAAGGAGTACTCTCCTCAGCTCTGCTGATGTTGACGTCTGTGTGATTGCAGTGGCTGTTTCTATATTTTTCCTGAATATCTATCTGTTTTGCTGTCCAACTAGTGCACAGGGCCGGCTCTAGCTTTTTTGCCGCCCCAAGCGGAAAAAAAGAAGAAGCTGCGGCCGGAGCTGCAAAAGCGAAAAAAAAAAAGCCCGTCCCCCTGTCCGTCCCCTGAGCTCGCCAGGGAGGCTCCTCTGGCCCCTCCCCAGCTGTCTCTCCGCAACACACCTCCGTGCGGGCAGCACTCTGGGCACGGGCAGCTCTACCAATTTGGCCACCCCAAGCAGCTGCCGCGGGACTTGAACTGCCGCCCCTTCCTGGAAGCCGCCCCAAGCACCAGCTTGGAAAGCTGGTGCCTGGAGCCGGCCCTGCTAGTGCAGCCCGAATGGTGTTGGCAAAAAAATACCCCTGGCTGGTATACATGTACATGTTGTTTGACCCTGCTCAGAGCAAGTCTAGATGACAGTGGTGATAACACTGGAGGCTGGTCTAGATTAGCACTTGTACCCATAGTAGCCACAGCGAGGCTTCACCACGGCTACAGCCACAGGGAGGGATTTCTGGGAAAGGCTCAGGGTGGACAAGGCTGGCATGTGGTATAGCTGATGTCTGTGGTGTCCAAATATAAAGCCTTTCAGGCACACCCAACTTTCTGTCTCTTACATTCCCAAGGGATTTGCTCCAAAACATTGGGAGAACAAGAGGAACCAGAAGACCCTGCTCTCCAAGGTCCCTAACATGAGCCCTTCGATAGCTCAGCCGGTAGAGTGGAGGACTGTAGGGGTGCTCAGCAAGATATCCTTAGGTTGCTGGTTCAGCTCAAAGGAGAGTGTCTTTTTCTACTGGGATGATTTAGTTGGGGTTGGTCCTGCTTTGAGATGACCTCCTGAGGTCTCTTCCAAACCTAATCGTCTATGATTCTATAAATCACAGCCCATCTTAAACAGGAGACATTAGGGAAAAACACTACAAACAATAGACAGGCTTCCATACAGTCTGTGTTCCAATTTTGTCTCACTTGTTTATCAGGACCACACTGCATTCTGGAACTCTATATAGCACACAGAGACATCTAGTTGCCAAATAATATAACTGCAAGTAAACACAACTCCCATCGCTTATTAAATTGGGAGTCTTCCCACTGACATTAGTGGGAGCTGGACTGGGCCCCAGACTGAGTGGAAAAAAACCAGGCCCTACAGAGAGCTAATTGATTTGGTGACAAGAGAAGAGCACCACCGCTAACCCTCAAATCTCAGAACATCTGGCATACGTCCTCCCAGGGCTCTCCTAGCCCGAGGTGAAAGCTGTGATGTGCAGCATGCCCAAAGGTGTGCAGTGCAGGGGAATGTGGAGAGCTGCCGGTTAAAATGAAGGCCTGGAATCAAAAGATGGGAATTATTCATGCTTAGTTGTTTCCCTTCCCCCACTCCAGCAAATCAGAGTCAAATACTAAAATGGAGACAAGGCCCCCTTTTGCTCTCTAAGGGCTAGAAGTCTTTTTATATTTAAATGAAAATCTGTCAAACTAATTAAGTGAAGATGTAACGGTCTCATTTTGTGCTCATTAGAGAACATCATAATGGCCATAAATTCCTCCGAGGGAGCGTGTGAGTGCGTATTCTTAGAATGTCTCAGAAGATCCAGGCTCGACTGTGTCTTTTGTCTTTACTTTAGACTTTGTGAGACAAACAAAGGCCATGGTATTGCTTAAATTAGATGCAAAGTGCTACATATTCCTGCAACTTTATGGGCGAGGGTTTTGCGTGCACAAAAAAGTTAGGAAACTCAAGTCATGGTTCCCACAGTGACAGTAATTTGGCCATCACGTAGCTATGGGGTGTGACAGATCATTGTATATGGTATTCATTATTGTGCTTGAACATATATGCACAATACAGTTGTTGCTGTGGGTTGCTTGGAATTTACTACTGGTAAAATCTCAAATAAGATGTTACATTAATGTCATTTTTAATTTTAATTTCCTCAGTTTTTAAAAAACAAAATATTGAGCAATGACATATTGAAATAAGCTGCACAGTATTTTATCATATATAATTTTCTTTATTTCTCCTTCTTCCCCCCTCCCGCAAACTTAAGCAAAGCAAGCTTTCCCCGTTGAGGTCTATGATCTTCTCAAGTGTCAACTTTTAAAATAAAACTGGGCTGGAATTAAGATGACAATAAAAACTGCTTTTGAATGAACCACATACAGGAAAAGCAACTGATCATCAGAGCTCATTATTGCTACATGTGTGGACAGAGAGGGAACTATTCAAAAGCAATCAGAGATTTGGGGGGGCTGTTCTGATGCAGCAGTAGCAAAAAGGCAGCTGAACACTATGCAGCAAAATAGACAATAGGCCAGCATAGAGACAGATTAGACAGCTGGTCTCATCTCTCAAGGCTATATGCACTGGAGACAATGGTTGGGTTTAGCTACAGATGGTAGGTAGACACTTCTTGAACCCCCAGCTGGTGCCCCCAAGTGTGATGGTGGCCACTAGAGAAAGATTAGGTAGGATGCCATGATGAAGTAAAGCCAGGCAAGATTCCAAGAACTGATCAACAACAAAATAGTGATGAATGTCATCATTGTTCCTGTTGAAACATCTACAGTTCCACCAGCTAGAAAAGAATTAGGTTATCAATCCCCACACTACAGGGCGCAAGCTGATCATCAGTTACTGTCAGAAAGAAATTTTCCTCCATGGTTAGTGCTGCACAAATAGGCACATTCTGGGGGTGTTTTGCAAAACACCCTGTATTTAACCATCGGCTGAGAGAAGATCCCAGACTGGATGGGCTACGGGTATATTCCGGCATGGTGATTCCCATCACCCACAAGTATTTCCAGTAAGTGGGCTAAGTCAGATGCAAGGAACAGGAGCGCTGCCCAAGTGGAGACCTCCAGGTGAAGCTATCCATGTGCATTTGCTCCTTCCTAAGAAGGAATCAAGAGGAGGCTTTCATTTTCCTCAAGACAGAATTAGTCCCAGGCCAGCTCCTTGCTGCGAGCGTGACAGTGAGAGAGAACCACCGTTTCAACAGGGGGCATCATTAGACAATTATTCTATCGCAAACAGTGGCCTCCCCAGGAATTGAAATTAGGGGGGGTGTTCGAATTTACTGGGGGGGTTATCCTCATCATTACCAAAGCTTTGATGCCTTCGGGGAGGAATCAGTGTAATGAAACGATGCCCAGGCAAAGATTCATTTCCCTACCTCCCCTCTTCCACAAAACAAATTCGTCTAGTTTAGTGATAAATGAGGCTGTGTTCCTGCCAGGAGACAGATCTCAGCTGGATCAGCCTCACGTGGCACAGCGAGATAAATGGATTGCATTTTATATGATGGGCCTGATTTGCAGAGGTGCCAGCTGACCTCGGTGGGAGCCGTGGACCTCGAGGAACCAGGCCCTACATATTGCAGAACGTGTCTGCTTGCCTCACTATGCAGCATTGCCACCCCAGCCATTCTAAATCCATGAGTCGGTCCCCTGAAGACATGAGATTGGCTTTAAAATGATGAGGTTTTTGGAAAAAACAACAAAAAACCTTGTTCTTCACTGAGATGGAATGAGATTGAAGTCTGTACAGGTTCAGTCATCTGCAGTGGCCTGGCTTTCCTTGTGCACCAAAATACCCATCCCTCTTACCTACAGTGGGAACTGTGGGTGCACCAATAAATGCAGGATCGAGCCCTACATTACAACATCCTCATTCACTGGACCACTGAATATAGCAAACCAAGGGGACAAGTGATCGGAGAACCACTGAGTTTGCAATTAGTCTTCTATTATGCTTGGATGTTTATCCTAGGCTGAGTGTCTGCAAAATTTGGCCAATAATCTCCATTCGTATTCCACCCCCTCTTTTCGGGTTAGACCAGAAATGCTCTGGGAGTACCCTGGTGGTATTTCAACAGTTTTGCTTCTGGGGGAAGCAAGAAACCAGAGGTCCCAAACTCCCAACACCCTGAAAAATCATGGTTGGAAAAGAGGGAGAAGGGTCAGTGGGGGGAGATTTAATGAACATTTCAGAACCTAGTAAAAGATTCCATTTTGGTTCATTTCTAGAAATGGGACAGATTCAGGGGACTGCGATTGGTTCTCATTGGCCTAACCCTGTCCCCCTCAGCACAAGGCTTTCGATTACCAGTTGTCATTGGTTTGACACTAACCGGATGCATAGCTCATTGAAGTTAATGGGAACGTGTCCATTGACTTTAGTGTGGGCTTTGCATCAGATCCCTAGTTACCCATGATCCATGTTAGCCAAACCATGCAGTCCTTACTTACATAAGTCACCCATTTGCTTCAGTGGGTGATCTGCTTGGGGCAGGAGGATTGCAGGGTTTGGCTTGGTATTAATAATTCCCAGTTAAAATGAAAGCCTAAATCTTCTGTCACAGAAAGATAACCGCTTCCCCTGGGAAAGATCAAGAGAAAGAGAGAAGTATAAAAGTGTCTGAAAGTCTAATGGCACCTGGAAGATGTGATTCTATTGTGATGGGGCATCCTCTAGTTTGGGTTAATTTCTTTGCTTAAGGTAGTTATTGGATTGCAGTGACTTGTTTTCCCCATCTCCATAGGTGCAGGGAGACTCCTCTATTGTATTCTCCCCCCGCCTCCAATGAAGAAAAGCTTTGCCTTTCTTCTTATCACAGATAAATGATACCTGCAGCTTGAAAGACCCTCCTCCCATCCATGGCCTTAGGCAAATAAATCTAGTTCTCAGAAAGCTGATAGTGGGACAAATCCCTTGCTGGAAATTGACAGCGGACAGGTGATAATGACTACCTGTTGATTGGGGGGGAGTCCAATCTCCCCAGCAACCCTTCTGCAGCTATCAGCTTTCACTCTCTTCCCAATGATCAAACCTGCCATTATAGTGGGTGCCTAATTTCAAACGCTCATGACAGCCTGAAGCACTGATGGGGATGATTTTCTCACCCAGTGCAGGACAGATCTTCCGGAGTGGTATGAATGATGAGAGAGATTCTTCTCCCTGGCTGTTCTCTGACCCCATTGTGTTCCTGTGGTTTTCCCACCACACATGTATTTATTACAGCCCATTAATGTGTTAGATGTATAAGTATACAAACAGCTCAATCGATAAGAAAGCTACCTGGAAAGTAAGTAGCATTAACCTCTTACAAAGCATGCGCTCCTCAAAGCCTGTGGAGGTGGCTCAGCCAGACTGGCTTTCCATATGAAACGACCACATGGAATTAATTATCTCTGCACGTGATCACTTTAGCAATATTGCATGGCCTGTCATGCCAGTAAAGTCTCAGAGAACTGAGTCAAAAAATAAGACAAGTTACGAAACAGAACACACCTATGAGAACCTACCAGGTCATCTAGTCCACCAGTTCCAGGTGTGTTCTCTACATAACCTGTCTAAGCGCTCTTTACAGTCTCATTGTAAGGCCCACTGGGATTTTCAAATAGGTTTAAGGGAGTTAAGCCTCCCGCTCCCGTAGATTTTTAATAGGAGTTGGGCACCTGACTTCTGTAGGCCCCTTGGAGAACATCAGCCCACACTTTACTAAAACGGAGCCCCTCGTGCGCACATCAGAAAGTATGTTGCAGCTGTTCACCTACATTTGCTCGTGTTGTTGCTGTGATTGTATCTGCAAATGAAGCAATTGCAATGACACCTAACTAGCTATTAGCACATGCAATAGCTCATGTAACTGAGCATGGGATTCACAACACATTTGGTCTCCTGCAATCAGCTCCCAGGCACAGAGAGAGTTTCTAGTCTACTCTAAGCAAAGTCCCCCCTGCTAGATAGACCTATAACTGAAATGACGACATCACCTAGCGCAGACTGTACAACTGCAGCTGCAGACAGCAGGTCACACAAGTTCATTGAGACATGCTTGTATTGACGGGAGAGACTGATCTTTGAAGTGGTTCTTGATGTAGGGAGCAGAATAGGGGGTGCTTTGAAATGCACAGGTCAATTTACTCTTTATACTCGCGAGATAAAAAGTAGCATTTATCCTTTACTCATACATGAACTCAGCAAAACACACTCTGATCTAACCCTTTCTTATGTGCCAGTGCTCAGCAGTGCTGCTTCTGTGTGTAAAGGACAGGGTGTTGGCCCTGGGCAAACAGGTCACACAGAAAAACAAGCCGAATTTGAAGCAGCCTATTCTAGTCTGACAAACTGAACACAAACTTTTGGGGATTCAGGTTTGGCATGAAATCACCAGCCCAGAAAGTCCTGTGCTCTAGGGGCTTGATCCAGCACTCTGGCCCTGATCCCGCAAAGCACTTAAACACAAGCTTAATTTTAAGCACTCGTACTTAAAAGGAGCTCATCTCTTGAGTCCAGTTGATAAGAAAAGTTCAGGGCTATGGGGAGAGAAGGAGCTCTGCATTTTAGGAGCTGATCCCTGAAAGCACAGGAAGAAGGAGATGTAAGACTTCATTCATATGGCCAGTCTTCTCCTACTTCTACACTCTTGATCTGGGCTCTCAAAGCACGCGCCCTTCCAGGCTGGCAACTATCATGCTCAGGATGGGATGGATGGAGAGAAAGACAATGTCACGGTACTGTGACACAGTTCAAGTTAGAAAGCCAGATCCTCAGCGGGTGTAAACTGGCATAGCTTCTATTGAAGTCACTGAAGCTATATTGATGTAAATTGTCTGAGAACCTGGCTCATAATCATCAGACTAAAGATGAGCCCAACTTCTCTGTGTCCAGCTATGCAGAATATGAACCTAGTGAGCTTCATAAAAGACAGGGACCATAAATCAACATGCCCATGCAAAAGATATGCAAATTATCACTGGGTAATATTCTGTAAAATGAAAGGGACCATAGGCCACTGTTTGACTGAGTGGGACAGTGACGTGGATATTCATCCACTGGATGATACACTGCGAACATCAACTCATCTCACACCCTAACGAGCTCTCAGATGCGAACTCCGCTGGGTCACTATCATCCTAGAGTGGATTTGAACTGGTGGCTTTTGGGTGATTAAATAACTATTGTACACGTCAGTTAATATCCCCATGTACTTTTGGAAAGTTTGGGTTTAAAAGACAAATGCCTCCTCAAACCAAATACAAGCTGAGTACGGAAAGGCATTTTCCCCTTTAATGCTCACCATTTGGTAGAAGGATTCTAAGCCCTTATCCTGCTTATTCATGAGTGTGTGTGTGTGTGGGGGCAGTTCTTAATAAAAAAAATCATTCTTGAGAAGCTGTTGCTATGAAACTCCATGGTTCACAACAGATGGCAGTGAGAGCTGTTCTCAGGCCTGGCTCTGAAGCTCTCCACTCAAGCATACCATTAACATTCCTCAAATACCTCAGGCCCTGGCGGCTGCAGGCCGCCAGTCCCCTAGACAAGCTCAATGCAGGCAGCTCCTCTGGTGGCGTCTCTCCTCAAGGTGCTCGGACAGCCCTCGGATGGATGCATTGGGGACTGGCTTTAGGAGGGAGGCTGTCGCCCCCCTCAGCTTTAGCCACCAGATGCTACAACTGGGAAAATGCTCTTGATTCCTGAAATCAAAACTCAGCTAGTGTCTGAAGCAGCTGGGGAGCTCTAACCACCCCTCTCTTTTGGTAAGCAGAGAGAGGCGGAGCATTTTCAACTCCCACTGACTCCCACAGGAGTTATGGGCACTCAGCACTGGTCTGGATCAGGCCCTCGGCTGGTCTTACAAGGGCCCTCGTGGATTAGTTCTGCTCGATGTTGAGGGATGAAGCAAAGAGCTAGTCCCCTAAATCTGAGGTTCATTATCTTCCCACCACCTTTGGGGCGCACAGCATTTCACAGAGACAGGGCTGCTGCCCTATAGAGCTTATGGTCTAAATGGGACTGAGAACAGGCAGGGGGCTGGGAGGAGAACAGCAACAAACAAGGGGAAGGGAATGTAGCACTGGAGAGATTAGTGATGGAAAACAAGCAGGGGAAAAACTGCTGGAAGGGAAGGAGGAGGAGGGAAGGCTGCTGGATGTTCAGAAAGAGAGGAGCTTCTCCACAGGGAGCAATAAGATAAACTATATACACGGTGTTCTGTATGTGACAATCTAGTTTAGCCAGTGGCCTATTACCATAGGTGCTGGAACTAGGGGTGCTGCCACACCCCCTGGCTTGAAGTGGTTTCCATCATATACAGGGTTACAGTTTGGTTCAATGGCTCTCAGCACCCCCGCTACACAAACTGTTCCAGTGCCCCTGCCTATTATTACTTATAGTAGCGCCCAAAACGTGCTAGGTACGCACAGACATGCTGTAGGAAGACACAATCCCTGTCCTGAAGAGTTCACAACCTAAAGTTTCTCTGGCTTTAGTACCTGCTTGTGCTACTCCTGGAAAGTCCTTCATGAGGCTCTGAAGCCTGCATCTACATGGGTAAGACCTTCACAGCTCCCAAGGCAAACTCTGAACAGCATCACCTCCACCGCACACACACACAGCTCAAACCACGCTGGTCTCTCTCCTAGGCCCAAACAGAAATGCTTGCTTTGCAGGAAAGCATTTGAATCTGCTTTGTATTGTCTGTCACTGTAGCACTGATCACACACAACCAATGGGACCTGTGGGGGCTGATTTGCCTTTGGCTGCTGGGATGACTTATTTTTTTGATTTATGCCTACCAAAGAGACAAAGACAGATGCCGTAGGCAAAACGCAGTGAGTGGCGTTTGATGTGCGCAGCTGGCCATTTGCATAGCTGACCCTCTCAGGCAAAGCCTCGCTGCTATATATGAGCTTGCCTCATTGTGTGGTGCAGAAGAACCGCTCCAAGATTGCCTGGGGAATGGGGCTAACTGACACGCTCACAAGTGGGTCTGACTAACATTTCTGAGCAGCTCGCTTTCATTTTAGCAACTGTTCTGAACATATTAAAAAGCTGTCATTGCAGCGCATCAGGGGGATCAGGCCATAGTGCACCGGTGACAAGAATATTTATGACTCTGTTATTCGGAGATGGCTTGTGGGGTTGCATGTTCAGAGTCCTTAGTGGTTTGGAGCAGCCACACGGGAAATTTTCTCTCTCACACGCACACAATGGTTTAGATTTGGTTTATGAGCTTAAGTTACAAATAAAGAAGGAATGAAGTTTCCAGGTGGCTCTTTCATCCTTTCATCTTCTCTCTTCTTTTTTTTGTATCAGTCTTTAATCAAATTCCCGCTGTTACCTCTATTGAGCAAAGGCGAGCTGGCATGGCTTTTAAGTGTCTGCACACATGGCCTGTCCTATCACAGCCAAGCTGCTGCGATTCATTGTTAAGTGGTCTCTGCAGGCTGCAGTCGCTAAAAAGCAAAAAGAAATGACTAGGCTTTGGCAATTGAAGTCAGTGCTAATACCTGGTATTTGTTCAACCAGCTGTGTGGTTATGGAGGACTGTTAACCCTTCGGAGACTTCAGCCCGTTTGGAGACTATCGAATATACCAGAGAGAGAGAAATTACTGATACCCTCAGTCTGCGTCTACACTGAAAACACTACAATGGTACTGCTGCACCACTGCAGTGCTTCAGTGTAGAGACACTCCCCGTGCCAATGGAAGGGATTCTCCCATTGCCATAGGTAATCCACCTCCCTGACAGGCAGTAGCTAGGTCCACAGAAGAATTCTTCCGTTGACCTAGCACTGTTTACACTGAGGGTTAGGTCAGTGTAGCTACGTCTCTTGTGACTTCTTGACACATAGCTGTAAAATCCTCCTGTAGACCAGGCCTGATATTTTTAAAGCTACCTAAGGGGTTTGGGTGCCCAATTTCCATTAAAATGAATAGAAAATGGGGATCCAAATCCCTTACACAGCTTTGGAAATCTCAGTCATAATGTGTGTTATCTACGTACATGTTATAGATGATAGATCGTAGAATCACTCAGGTGCGGGGCATCATAAATGATTCACAGAACTAGTGATGGACATTAGAATTGGAGACGCTCCTCTAGAGCCTGGTGTGAAACCAGCTGATGCCAGTGGCAGACTTCACTGGGCATTGGATCAGGACCCCAGCTCATCCCCTTGCCAATGCAAGATCGCCCACTCTAATATATCACTGACTACCTGGTTCCCACTCCATCCCTGCTCAGACAGATGGTCTGAACCTTTGAGAGATGTGCAGAGGGGAAGGCATCCACTCCATCCAAGCCACTGTACAGAAGTTAATTCAGCCGCATGATTAAAGTGTGCTCCTAACCTGGATCCATCATGGGGAGCAGAGGACTGGAGACTGCACAGCAGTAGACCCTCTGGCCTCACCCTTCCTACAGTCCAACTAGGAACTGCGCCAGTCTGCAAGCAGCCCCCAGGGAACTGGAATTTGTGCTGCGCAGGAACGTCCTTTAAATACAGACCCTTCCAAAGGCAACGGACCACCAGATCCATTGCCTTGGGGACCTCCACGGCTGCTGAGTTGGGGTCTGGATTTGCCCCCAAAATGCTGGAGAACACACACACACACACACACACACACTTTCCTAAGCATTTATAGGGCTGACAACCTGGGAAGTGGCAGCATTTCGAGAAGTAAAGTTGCTATACAAACATTGTTCTGTCCTTACCATCTAGCTCAGTTAAAACATGGCACATAGGCAAGAAAAAAAGCAGAGTCTTTCGGAGTGGATAGTATTTTACCTACAATGATGGGCATTTGCCCCATAAATCATTCCATTATCGTTGCCAGAGCCTCCTCTCTTTGTAAAGCTGTCGCTCCTAAGACTAATCAGCATGCATTAGACCAGGCATCAGCAACCTTTGGCACGCGGCTCACCAGGGTGAGCTCCCTGGCAGGCCAGGCCAGTTTGTTTACTTGCCGCATCCTGCTGGTTTGGCCGATCGCGGCTCCCACTGGCCGCAGTTCGCTGCTCCAGGCCAATGGGGGCTGCGGGACGTGGCGCGGGCCCGGGGATGTGCTGTCCGCCACGTCCTGCAGCCTCCATTGGCCTGGAGCGGTGAACCGCGGCCAGTGGGAGCCACGATCAGCCGAACCAGCGGGACGCGGCAAGTAAACAAACCGGCCCGGCCCGCCAGGGAGCTTACTCTGGCGAGCCGCGTGCCAAAGGTTGCCGATGCCTGCATTAGACATTGCGGCTTCAATGGGGCCAAGAGACCATAGCCTATTTCATGACAATTTTCATAAACAGAAATCCCCAGAAGGAAACATTCCCTTTCATATAATTATGAAAACAAACTCCAGTATCCCAGTAGTGCCAGTCAACCATTGTCTTCCCCCAACCTTCATATAGTGGGCTAGATCTCAGGAGGTAAACACCTGGATTGAATATAATGGAGCTATACTGATTTACATGAGCTGAGGATCTAGCCAGTAGCGTAGGCAGGTCCGGAGCACAGGGGGAGCGGCGCTATAAAAAGGTGCTTCCCCGGGCTCCCCCTGTACTCACCCGGCGGCGCCTCCGGCCGTGCTCCAAATCTTTGGTGGTACCCGCCGTCAAAATGGTGCCAAAGACCTGGAGCGCTGCCGGGTGAGTGCAAGAAGTGGCGCTTAAAAAGAAGCTCTGCTAAAAAAAAGGCGCCGCTTCTGCTCACAGGGGGAGCGGCCACTCCCCCTGCTCCCACCCTGGCTACGCTACTGGATCTAGCCCATCTTAGTACATTACAGAATTATAGGCAAGCTAATAGTGCTCACAGTAAAATGGATAACTTGTCTACATATTTGTTCAGCATTATATTAAGGGAAATAAAACCATAGCCAGTAATCTAAATCCAAGTTCAAAGTCCTTAGCTGTGGTATTTAATAAGCAATCTATAAAGCTGTATACATTCTGGGCCAGATCCTCAGCTGGTGTAAACCGATGTAGCTCCACAATAGACTCACGCCGATTTACAACGGAGGATCTGGTTCTTTTACATTTGTATTCTGCTGCCTACAGTCTCACCCCACTCAGCACAGACAAATACACCTGTATGGCTGGTCAGTCCTTATTAAAAACAGTGATGCAAAGCGTCACACGGATTGAAACTTGCTTTATGCAGCCCTCTCGGAACCAGTACAAATCTGTTACCTCATCTAGGCTTCCACTAAAGATCAAATGATAGGACACTGGAAATCTTAGCAATCCCTACAAGCGGTTTGTGAGGACATTGTCTATTGGGGGTGGCCGGTAGTAAAAGGTTTGTTGCACCCATCATGTTGAGCATGCTGGCTGGAGTACATCATCATGGCTTTCAAATGGAGCTATTGCCCATGTACACCAGCTGAAGGTCTGGCCTGAAATACTTTTCTCTCTCTCTCTTGAGGGGGATATAAGATCACCCATCACCACGGTCTCTGAAAACCCTTTTAACTTAAAGCTCAGTAAGATTCTCTTCCCCTGGCCAGGATTTTAACACAGCCGGAGCAATGCTGTGCCCCGTTCCTGTTTGCTGCGAGTCTCACCCGGCTGAGTAATCGCTCATTTCATCACCTGGACACTTGTTTGTTCACTTGGAATCCTACAGCGTTTAGCACCAACCGGATTCTTGATTCCCACCCCCTCCTCAAAAACCCTGCCACACAAACTATAACTGGAGCATGTGGAAAGCCGAGACCAGCTCGCTCTGCAATAGCTTCCTAAAGGCTGCTTACCTTATGAAAAACCAGACCAAGCCTCAGGTAGCCCCATCCTCGCTGGTGTGCTGCTCCTAAGACAGAAGGCACCGTACAGGTGACCTGCCATGTGGCAGGCTGCTCGGCACTGACCGGAAGGAATTAGAAGGCTGCCTCAGACAAGGAAGAAACAGGAGGGTAGCAACTAAGATAACAAGCCTCAGATACAGGTGGTTTGTGCTGAGGCACCTCAGGACTGACCTAGCAGCTAAGCAGGCGGCTCCAGCAGCAAACGAGGAAAAGCAGCTCAAATTACTGCCCTCCTTCTAACCAACTGTCAGCAGGCCTGACAAAGGAGCGGAGATTGTGATGGAAGGGGAAATACACAGAGTGAAGATGCCAGGCGGCTTCTGGGGAATGTGATCCTCCCCTATTCCTGCCACAGCAGCACTTGAGGAAGTCACCAGCAGAGATCACTGACTGACAATCACTTGTAATGTGTCACGTCATCTCTATTGCATCTGAACACCTCACAATCTGTAACATATTTATCCTCATTACACCCCTGTGAGGTAGGGGAGCACCATCCCTATTTTACAAAGGAGGTGACTGAGGCAAATTATCACACATAAAGAGCAGGAGTACTTGTGGCACCTTAGAGACTAACACATTTATTTAAGCATAAGCTTGTTAGTCTCTAAGGTGCCACAAGTACTCCTGTTCTTTTTGCAGATACAGACTAACATGGCTGCTACTCTGAAACCTATCACACAAGTCTGGCAGAGCAGAGAATTAAATGTCAAGGTCTCCTACATCCCGATCTAGCACTCTAACCACTAAACCACCATCAGATCCCTGCTGATGTGAGGCTGTTTGGTTCTCCTATTGCAGTTTAACATTGGAAACATCACCATTTGCAACAATGCTACAAAGAGATGGTAAACAGGGGGATGGAGTAATAGCTAAAATCTGATTTGTCCAGCTCTTGTCAGCTTCTGACCGATCTGAATTCATTTAGACTTGGCTGCTGTTTTTTAATGAGCTTGTTTTGTTTTAACAGCAGCAGAAAAGCTGCTACTCATATAAAAGTCATCTACATAATGATGATTGTACCATAAATGTACCTACAGCTGACACCAAATGACACTGGCACCATTGCTCCTCTAGTGTAGTTATCGCAGCGGGTAGGATATTGCATAAAGAGTATTCTCAAGAATTTGTCTGAATTCCAAACAGCTGTTTGTTCTATGGTCACAAAAATGTTTATTCACTATTCACAAACATTTTGCAAGAAGGCTATTGTTTGATAAATATTTGGGGACTCGTTGCTCCTCTTTGTACAAATACCATAAGCTAACCAGCGTCTCCGTACGTGAACATGACTGTTCACTACGGGTTGTGCAGTATTTGCCGTTCCTCATTTGTTATTCATTGTTCTTCTGTTTAAAAAGTTTCACTAATTCTATCAAGAAGCAAAAACAACACCACATGATTTAAGTGACCAATCACACCCCACAATAAGGAATGGCACACAGTCACAGCGACCAGTTTGCAAATGCACCATAGGCTGAAATGTGTTTGTACAAACTATTTGGCAAATAGTTTCAAAAAAAGATTAGATTAGCTTTAATCAAAGTCATGAACAATTTGCAAACAAAAAAGGGTTAAATTTGGTCAGTTTGTTCACCACACATAATTCTATCATCTCTACTAAAAATAAACCTTCAATAAACATTCACTGATGACGTACCATATTCATGGCTATTGTAGATTTAACCTTGGTTCTGCATCTAAGTTCTGTGGACTAGATTCCGGGAGCTGATTCTGATCTCACTTACACCAGTGCAAATCAGGAGCAACTCCATTTAATCCTATGGAAATACTCCCGCATAAGGGAGATGAGAACTAGGTCAACAATGTCTGTTACACTAGTTAAATTGAGACAAACTCCATTTATATCAATGGAGGTTATGTTGGATTTAACTGGGATCAGATTCTGGGCCAGTAGCAAAATAAAGACTTAATCATTCTAAGTGAATTTAATAAACTATCAAGTCAGCCTGGCAGTGAATATGCATCAGATTTCACGGTAATGCAAATTATAAACCCCTTTTAATAAACAATCAGATTTATGATAGAATCAAACAGGACTCTAAAGTAAAGCAATGCTACAGGAGATTCTTATAATACAGGACTATTACATTCAACCCTCTGTCCAGATTTTCTTTGCATGTGTCATTTGAAGCCAGCATTCTGCAATCCTTTGCACTGGTATGGGGAAGAGGAACCTGACTAATGGCCTACTATTTGTCCCCAGTCTAAAGGTCAGTCTAGAGATCAAACCACAGACACAGAAGTGCGGCATAGATCAGAAGTAAAACACATTATTAGCTTTTACATTCTGCATTGGTATGATCCTGCTCCAACTTAAGCCAATCGGAGTTTCAAAAGAAGCAGGGTTGGGCCCTAAAATACCATCTGGCACTGCATTGGCAGGATTTTTCTGACATATCAAAATCTATCTTGATTATTTGCTGGACATCACTGGGAAGAGTTTCTTCTCCGGAGCTGCTGTGCCTACAATGTCTGCTTTTCTAGTACAGCGTCACAAAGCCAGCATCCTGTCCCTTTGGCAAGTGTTGAATTTACTATTGTTCCCTTGCCAACAGCTCCGTTTCTAATGCCCCACGTAGTGTAACACATTGTGATGGCTGGCATATTTTTAGGAGGCAAAGGCATTTTGACATGGTCACCGAACCACCATTAATGACCTGAAATTATAAAAACAAACGAGCACATTGATTTTCTTCTCAACATTTTCCCACAGTGAAAAATCCGGGCAAACCTAAATTACAGCTGATTAAACACTTGACAGGCAGTACGTTTGCAATGACTTCGAATTTATTGTGTGTTTATTAAAATTATTTGGTCTAGATCAGCTTTCTTTGCTCTGTTTTTGTTGTTGGTCCTCCTCACAAGACCAGGAATCACAAGCATTTTGATGAATGGCTCTGAAAGCCTCTCAACTTTAATAAAAATACTTAGCATTTAAATAGTATGGACCATTCAGGCTGGATCCTGCACACAATGAAATCAATAGCAAAGCTCTTCAATAGTCTAGGAACATACCCTATAGCTCCAAAATATTTTACAGCTGTTGGGTGGATTTGGATCCTCAGTTGGTTTAATGGGCGCAACTCCATTGACTGCAATATGTGCTCTGTCCCATTGTTATTACCTGTAGTATTACCATGGCACTTAGAGGCCCCAAAGGTGATGAAGGCTGTTGGTAGGTGTTGTACAAACACACAATAAACGACAGTCCCTGCCACAAGATCTTACACAACCCAGGCAAAAGGTGGGAAAAAGGAACAATTATTCCTAGTCAACAGAAGGTGAATTGAGACATAGGAAGATGATGTGTCCAAGAACACACAGACACGAACTGAATCCACCTCTCTTGAGCCCCAAATCAGCGCCTTAATCACAAAACCCTCCTTCCATTCATTAATCTCTTTTTGTGAATAAACTTAAGACTCTGGTCTCCAGAGCTGTTAATCTGGTAACTTTCATGGGCTCCTGCCCGTCCCCTCCCCTGCCAAAATCATCAGTATTGTGCAAAAGTAACTGTACTGAACAATGATCATCTGGATACAAATTCCAGCACTGCTAAGCCGGCCTCTGCATGAAGTAGCGGAACGGGAGCCAAATCCATCTTCTAATTAATGTCATTCACAAAAGTGGGATTTATTTGATTTAATTTTTTGGCACTTGGTCAAATACGACGTGAAATTACATTAGTGCGGTCGGAGGAGAGGATTAGGTCACAAAGCTCTTTGAAGGATTGTGCTGGCATGTTGCTTTTTGTAAAAATGCCATCAGCTTCCCCTCCCTTTAGGAAAACCCCATTTCCACCCAGTAAATGAAAAGGAATAAGGGCCAGTGAGGAAAAATTGTTCAAGAAGGGTCTGAGCCACAGCCCATTGAAATCAATGGGACCCCTTGTATTGACATCAACAGGCCCTAAGGAGAGAGAGTTACTCATGTATTTTCTCCCAAACTCCGGTATCATAGAATCATAGAATATCAGGGTTGGAAGGGACCTTAGGAGGTCATCTAGTCCAACCCCCTGCTCAAAGCAGGACCAATCCCCAATTTAAACTATCTGCTTATCATAGAATTATATGGTCTGGTCATTTGCCAGGCTGGGTGGAAGACTTTTCAGCCTGTCTTTTTTCAAACCTGAACCTTAACAAGAGGGTCTTGCAAGGAAAGATGATTTTGTAGTTAAGGCTCTGGGACATGTTGAAATCAATGGAAGTTACGAACGCAAATACCTTTGCTAGATCCGGGCCACAGAGACTACACAACGTACCCAAGGCTAGAAAATCTGTCGAAGCGGAGAATTGAACTTGAGCTGCCAAAGTTCGAGGCGCCAGCCCTAACCACTGGGCAATTCTTCCTTGACGTACAATACTTGGTGCTAGTGTAAAATAAAGGTCATAAAAGCTCCTTTTTCTCACCTTTATCTGATCTGTCTATTTAGTCTGTAAGATCACTGAGGGGCCTCACTGTCACATAAAGCCTCTGGGCATGACTGTAATAATAAATAACAACAACAACAAAGGACAAAATGAGAATCTGCCCTTTAACTTTATTGACCACCCTGCTTATGAAAGTTGATTCTTTGCACAGAGGCTATTACCATTTATTTACTCTCCTGAATATTAAGAAGACGAGGCTTTTCATCCACATCTTTTCATTCCTCTTTTGAGCATACTGTTTATTTGATCAGTTCTCTCCTTTTCCCTACGTGTCATTAGTAGCTATATTTGCATACTTATTAACCTAAACAAACGGTTACCAAACGAGCGAGCAAGCAGCACCACCGCCTTTAGATTAAACTGCACTGTGAACTTCACAAGATAACAGAGTTCATTTCCCTCTGTTAAGCCATAAAAGTGAATAATCCTGAGACCGTCAGCTAGTTGCACGGATAAGAAACCAGCTCTGCAGAACTGAAAGCACCGAAGCTAGTAGCTGAGCGGGAAAAGGTGACATTTTTAGCTGAAGCTCTAAAATCTGGTCTTAAAACATGCTAATAATATATGGCAACAAAATAATGCAAGAGGGGTATGTTCTGACACACACACACGTCTCAAAACCTGGGGTTAGGGTTGCCAACTTTCTACTCGCACAAAACAAACACACTTGCCCCGCCCCTTGCCCCACCCTCCTCTGAGGCTCCGCCCGTGCCCTGCGCCTTCTCCGAGGCCCCGCCACCGCTCACTCCATCCCCCCTCCCTCTGTGGCTCACTCTCCCGACCTTCACTCACTTGCTCATTTTCACCAGACTGGCTCAGGGGACCGGGGTGCGGGAGGGGGTGAGGGCTCTGGCTGGGGGTGCGGGCTGCAAGGTGGGGAGTTCAGGGTGCGGGATGGGGCTCCGGGCTGAGGCAGGGGGTTGGGATGTGAGAGGGGGTGAGGGCTCCGGTTGGGGGTGCAGGCTCTGGGGTGGAACCACAGATGAGTGGTTTGGGGTACAAGAGGGGGCTCCGGTCTGGGGGGTGCAGCTGAGGGGTTCAGAATATGGGAGGGGGCTCCAGACTGAGGGTTGGGGTTCAGGGGTGTGAGGGCTCCAGCTGGGGGTGCAGGCTCTGATGTGGGGCCGGGTATGAGGGGGTCTGGGGTGCAGGACGGGGCTTCAGGCTGGGGCTGAGAGGTTCGGAGTGCGGGAGGAGGCTCTGGGCTGGGGAAGGGGGCTGGGCACGGCAGGGATCTGGGAGTGCAGGCTCTGGGTGGTGCTTACCTCAAGCAGCTCCCGGAAGCAATAGCATGTCGCCCCTCTGGCTCCTGTACAGAAGCGCAGCCAGGCGGCTCTGCGTGCTGCCCCATCTGCAGGCGCTGCCCCCGTTGCTCCCATTGGCCGTGATTCCTGGCCAATGGGTGCGGCAGGGGCGGTGCTTGGGGCGGAGGAAGTGTGCGGAGACCCTGGCTGCACCTATGCGTAGGAGCCAGAGGGGGGACATGCCGGCTGCTTCCTGGGAACTGAGCAGCGCGGAGGCTAGCAAGGAGCCTGCCAGCCCCGCTGCGTGGCGCCGCCAACCAGACAGTCAACGGCCTGGTCAATGGTGCTGACTGAAGCCACCAGATCCCTTTTTGATTGTGTGTTCCAATCAAAAACGGGACATCTGGTCACCATACCTGGGGTTGTTTTACCTTTCAGTTCACCAACTTCTGAAGATCAAACCTGAAATATTACAAATTGCCTTACCTTTGGAAGCCAGGCATGTAGGGTGTGTATAGCACAGAGACTCTGTATTACTGTATAAGCGCTATACAATAAAACCTTGCTTATCTGAATCTCAGGCCAAGACAGTGTCAATGTCTTAGAGGCAGTGTGGTCCAGCAAGTTGAGCACTAGACAGAAAGTCAGGAGAGCTGAATTTTAGGCTCCGCTTGTTCTCTCACGTGGCCTTGGGCCTTCACTTCTCTTGGCCCGTCCCCTCAAGCTCTTTGTCTATTTCAGTTGTAAACGGTTCAGAGCAGGGATTGTCTTTTACTATATGTCTGAGCAGCGCCTAGCACCCAGAGGTCTTCATGAGCTACTGCACAAATAATAATCAGGGGCCGCAAGGTTGAAAAGAAAAATCGTTAATTGTAGCATGCAATACAGAAGTTAATAACGCAATAAGAAATTAATCACCGTAATCAGGTGCGGGATCCCTGCACACGGGGATAGATTGCAGAGCTGTGTAATAAATGAATTTATCATGCACCTTTGACTGGGCCACCTGCTCTGTGCTGGCTAATCTGCCTCCCTGCGGTTTATTCCCACATTCCAAACATCCGCCCAGATTCAAACACCTGCCTGCTTTTTTATACATCAACCTGCTGGAAAAATGTTTTCTGCTTTCCCTAGATTACACCCTGAGTCACTTATTTAGTCTTGGAGGCCAGAGATGGGTTTAAAGTCTGATCTCTTAAAAACCAGGCACTTTACAGTGTTGGAAAACTTCCCCTGGGATCCTGGGCGCTTGCTACTAGCCCTAGAAGAGACAGAGATCAGCTCTGCACTATTATTAGCTATAGAAAAGCAGTTGTAGGTAGTTTCCAGAGATGTTGCTGGCTCCCTCTCAGTGCTAGAAGGTTGAGTTGACTCAAGATCACTAAGACACCTGGCTTTACAGGTGCAGGGTATAAAAATAACCCCAGTAACCATTTTAAAAATTGGCTACAT
Source organism: Macrochelys suwanniensis (assembly GCA_033296515.1). Lineage (NCBI taxonomy): Eukaryota > Metazoa > Chordata > Testudines > Chelydridae > Macrochelys > Macrochelys suwanniensis. The sequence goes on along the minus strand of CM065779.1, from coordinate 18,957,139 downwards.
ATTTTTAAAATAGAAAACAGCTTTATGTGACATACAGGGAACAGCTGATTCATGGATTCCAAGGCCAGAAGGGACCACTCTGATCTAGTCTGACCTTCTGTAATGAGGGCATAGGGTGTTGCAAAAGTTTTACTAGGACTCATTTGGGATGACCTGCTTCTCTCACTGTGCCATCACCACTTGTGCGTAATAATTATACACCCGTACTATTGATGGTAAGTTGTTTTGGCCAGAGAACACCTTTTCATTCTGTGTGTGTACAATGTCTGTCACAATGGGGTCCTGATCCAGGATGGGGGCCCCCTGCATGCTACCACAACAATAAAATAATAGCACTAATTTTAATCCTATCACACCACACTCTCGTGAGTTCCAGAGACGAATATTGTACTCCCTTGACATGGCGTTCTAGATAGCTTAGCTTTCCACCGACTTCCAGGGGCCAGATCCTCACCTAGTATAAACTATCATAGCTCCATTGATGGCAGTGCAGAGAGAGCACTGAATGGCGACCCAAGAGTCCGGTGTTCTAGTCCTGGCTTAGCCAGTTGAGTTATCGTGGGCAAGTTGCCTCCCTCCCTATGCTTCAGTTTCCCCCTCTGTAAAGCGGCCTCCTTTGTAAAGCATTTTGAGAGCTACTGATGAAAAAAGTGCTATAGAAGAGCTAGATATTACTATTATGCAAGGGAGCACCGACAATTTACATCAGCTGAAGATTTGAGCCCCGGGTCCTTATAGTCCTGTGTACTTCATATTTGAAGCTCTTAGATAATAATTTTGTTTATGCTACTGGATAAAAAGGTATAAGATTTCAAAGGGTCCAAAAATACTCTCCCTTTCCTTTCAACCTTCTAGCGTATATTTCAGCACTGAATCGGGTTTGAATCACTCTGTGGTAAGTTGTGCTCTTCCTTTAAAGGAAATTGAAAGGATGGCTGTGGATTCTGCTGTAGTTTGCAAACAAGCCATCAGCTATATCCATGTTAATGGCAGACATTGTAAACAAACAAGGAACTTGAGAAGATTGACTTGCAGCCAGCTAAGCCCAGCTTTTGCTCAATTAGATTAATCACATATTGAGGGAGCCATTCTCAGTGTAATAACAGGCATTGCTTAGTTGGGTGCAGACTGTTAACATTTAGAGAAGAAAAAGGAGTGACTTGAATACTGATCTTTGCTATCTTTGTGTTTGGGCTTCCTTAGACCTTAATGCTGAGCTGCCTCACAAAGCAAGAGATGAGAGAGTCACATGTCTTTCATTCGACATAAAATGTCCTATACAGTTTACAATCAAAGCATTAACAAGTGTACAGCAGGGAACAGCCCTGCGCTGGCAGGGAGATGGACTAGCATACCAGGAGATACGGATTCAAGCCCATGTCTTTTCCAACTAAAACTGATACGAAAATATTTATTATTATTTGCATGATAGTAGCACCTAGAGGTCCCAACTGAGACTGGAACGCCAAAGAGCCAGACGCTGTAAATACGCCTGAGACACAGTCCCTGTCCCAAAGAGCTTACAGAGTAAGAAGACAAGAAAGACAAATGGTTGGAGGAAGAAAGTATTCTCTCCATGTCAGAGATGGGGAACGGAGGCACAAAGAGTAAGTGACTTGCCTAAGGTCACACAGACAGCCTGTGGCAAAGCCAGGAATTGACTCTGTCTCTCCTGGGATCCCAGTCCAGTGCTTATCCACAAGACTATTCTTCTGTTTTTATTTACAGCAAACATTTTAAGGCAGCTCCTCAGCCGTGGTCAGTTGTCATAGCTCACCTGTAGAGCTCCACAATGGCATTCTAACAACAGACACCAGCTGGGGATCTGGTCAATCACCTCCACTGACTAGTGTAATAAGGGACACAAGTGCAAAGTAATCCAACAAGGGTGCCAGGTGGGTTGTTGGCTTCCCTGTTGCACCCACACCAACCATTGCTACTGCCTGAGTCCCTTTTGGTCTGTCAGCCACCTGTGTGAATCCCCTCTCCAACCTCCGGCCACTAGAGGGTGATGCAGGTCAGCAGGGGAGCCACTGGCTGCAGTCAAACAGACAACACATGAAACCCAATACAAGCATTTGGCTTCTTTCAGTAGGATACTGGCTACTCCTGCCAAAAGATCCCTTCCCCGCCAAACAGGCTTAGAAAGATTCAATGATGAGTACCACAAAAACAATCTTCTATTATGTTAGTACAACAGCTCCTTCTAGTGGTGACCATGGTATTTTATCTGTTGTGCAACACTGGAAGGATCAGCCTGTTGTGATAATTGGGCCTATCAATTTACTCTAATTGTGAGCTCAACTGTAAAATGTATGTGAAAGTTCATAAGACGTCACAATAATCTATAACCACAAGTGTTGATGGGAAAAGGGACACAAAGGAGACAGAAAGACAGAATTAGTCTAAACAAAGAGGCCTACTGATATAATTCAAGGACTGTGTTAAAATCATGCTCAGTAAACAAGAAAATATGGGTCCGGAAATTAAATGAACCAAAAGGGGCGTGTTGGATATTAGGTCTAATTTGTGGACAAAATAATAAGGGTCTGGGCTCTTCTACCCATCACTCCCTTTTTGAATCCTTAAATAAAAAGAGACTTGGCGGAGGATACAGAAGAACAGGTGGAGGCTACTGGAGCAAGTTTCGCCATTATGGCTCCACCCCCCATCATTCACTGGGATCCTGGGCCTTCGTCATCCTAATCCTAGGAGATGTCCGGACCAAACCAAGCCAGAGAGAGGGATCCCAATGACATCCCCACCCCTACCAGCTCCAGCTGAAACCCGAACACCAGCTGAGGTGAAACGGGATCAGACTTTAACAGCAGCAGCAACAGGCCATCTCAACTAACTACTTCTCTCTCCTCCCAAAGGACAGTTGTTACTATCTTTGATACCATCTAAGGCAGGGGTCTCAAACACGGAGCCCACGGGCCACATGCGGCCCGCGGAGTTATTTCCTGCGGCCCGCCATAGGCACCGACTTCACTGGCAGCCAAGCTTCAAACATTACTGAGTGTTTATATTTTATAAAAACCCCTCTTTGCATTACAGTTTTTAAAAAGTGAATACATTGACTTTTAATAGAATACTATAGTATCAGAGGGGTAGCCGTGTTAGTCTGGATCTGTAGAAGCGACAAAGGTGCCACAGGACCCTTTGTCGCTAATATAATACTATATTACAAAAGTATAGTCAAAAATGAAGAGTATCATTGTATGAAAAGGTTTCAGTGATGTGGCCCTCGGGCCAATTTACTAGTTCTCATGTGGCCCTCGTGGTGATTTGAGTTTGAGATCCCTGATTTAAGGGATGGTCAAACAAGGGGGGTAGGGGGGGTCTTCTAAAACTCTCCCCAGTTAAAGGGAAAGGGAAGAAGAGGTTACTGACTTTGTGCAGGTTCTTCGAGATGTGTCCCCCGTGGGTGCACAGCATCGTGGGGCAAGCCAGCTTTCAGGGAAAGTGGTGGCAACCCCTCACTGGTTCGATCTGCACCCCGGAATGTCATAATGGGCCCTCTGTTCAAACACCGCTCGTGGTGTTTGAACAGAGGCGTGGCCGAGTTGTTGTCCCTGTGGCTCTGGATGCTAGGTTGCTTTCACAACAATATTCCCAGAATAGCTATTAGACATCACGCCTCAGCAATCTAACTGCTGCTGCTGTGAACGTAAGACTGTGTAAACACTGCACAGCGACAGCCATCCTTGTTGAGTGACCCGTGGAGAAAAGTCTATTTTTAGCAACTGCTGTAGGCCACGGTGGCCCTTGTAAAACAGTCAGGCAGTGCGCAGATTTGGGGCCAGATTCTCAGCTGGTGTAAGCGAGTGCCGCTCCACTGGCTTCAGCTGAGGAGCTGGGCCTGAGGAACGTTGAATCTGCTGAGTGAGGAAAGAAGAAACCAGGTTGGAAAAAGCAAAAACCAACTCGCACCTGCTCCCTGAATGAGAAGGAAGCTGGCCCTGTCGCTGAGCTAACGCACAAGAGGGAAAGAACCTCGACGGGTGGCAATCGGCAACTCCCTGCTGAAGTCAATGGAGCTACATCGGTTTGCAGCACCTGAGGCTCTGGCCCGTTGTCTTTAGGAACGTGGTGTCAGCTTTGACCAGCAGCAGAACCGCAAAAGGATTAATCGGGAACATTCAGCCCCCCCGCACCCCCATCATCTAGCTGCATCTCAAAGAAATAAAGGCATTGAATAGCATGGATGTTGTTGAAAAGCATTGTTCTGACTGGGCCAAATGCCTCCTCCAGTCAGATACAACAAGCAAAGACACATTTCACTTATTTACGGCGTGCAAACGAGCTCAGTTTTGGCCCAGTCCCTCTCCCTTTGAGCACAGTGGGAAAGCTCCAACTAACTACAATAGGAGCAGGGGCAGGCTCCTCAGCAATATCGATGTTTGCAGGTTCCTATTTGTTCTGTGTCTACCTCTCAGCTTCTCTCATTTTAATCCCCAAGCCGCCCATGTTCCACACAAGTTTGGTGTCACCTCATTTCTACTGTTGGTGTTATTGACATCAGAAATTCAGAAACCAGGCTCCTGACACTACAGAAAGAGCTATTTACAATAAAGGGAGGAATCCTACAGCATTTTAAGTTACTGCGTGAATAAAATTTGCACGTCTCTCATTTTGGTTCTTTGTCCTACATTGTAGCTCACATTTGGGTGTTGTGGCAAATTGCCGGCACTACTATGATGGGTCCTGCACTTTCTCTTCTTGTGGGGGGGTTTTCAGGGTGCCATTTCTTGCCCCTGAACTGGGGTAACAGCTATCCTACTAGTATCCCAGGGAAGGGGAGTGGAGAGGGAGGGACCCAGGCCCGCCCTCTACTCCGGGTCCCAGCCCAGGGGCCCTATGATAGCAGGTGAACCACTTGTACCAGTGATTCTTTCCCCTGGGCTACTTCCCTCTCCTGACCTTCAGCTTGTGGGGCTTCCTGCCTTCCCTCTGCACAAGCCAGGTATCCCTTTACCTAGGATCTTGGTCTTCTTAGCCCGCTGCAGCACTTCTCAAAACTCTCCTCCACTTTCCTCCAAACTACTCTTTGTTCCACCACCAAACCACTCTGTTCCAGCTCCTCCAAACTGCTCTCTGCTCCACCACCAAACCACTCTGATTCAGCTCCTCCAAACTGCTCTCTGCTCCACCACCAAACCACTCTGCTCCAGCTCCTCCTCACTCTGCTCCAGCTCCTCCTCCAGCTGATTGAAGCAGGGGGATTTTATCAGGTGACTGGTTTCAGGTGCTCTAATTGGTTTCAGGTGCTTTTAATTAATCTACAGGGAATAAGGCTTCTCCTCATCCTAGATCACTCTCCTGCTGCCTTCTGGCCATGCTGTATCACAGTGTGGATAGGTTGAAAGGTCTGGTACCGCCAAATGACGTCCCAGATGTGGGAGACCTTGATTGTCTTAGCATCATCTTAGTGTCACTGACTTACTGTGTTCTATTAATGTAAACATTTTTGTTTCCAAAGTCTGATGATTATGGATGTACAGATTTTAAGACCAGAGGAGACCGTTATGATCATCAAGTCTGATCTCTTGCAGAATACAGACCAGCATACCTCAGCCAATAATTTGTGCATCAAGCCCGTAACTTTATAAACCCATAACTTCTGTTTAAGCTATAAAGCATATCTTCTAGAAAGATATCCAGTCTTCCTTCAAAGACTTCAAATGATGGAATCTATCACATCCCAAAATAATTTGCTCCCATGGTTAATTACCTTCACTGTTAATAAATTTTGCTTTATTTCTAGTCTGAATTTGTTTCAGCATTAGCTTCCAACTACTGTATTTGATCTAGCAGAAAAAGAAATGCAAGAGCCATCTACTATCAGAAATCTCTTTCCCATACAGGTATTTGTAGACCATAACCAAGTCACCTCTTTAGTTTATCCAAGAGAAAGTAAACAGATTGAACTTCTTCAGTTTCTCACTAGAAGGCAGGTTTTCCAGACCTTGACATAATCGGCACACATTTTCCATGACTGTGCATGCAAGCACTGTAATATCATATGCATGTGGCCTTTTACACGTCTGTCCTTTGTGCACACTCTGTCATCCTAAATGCACATGCAAATTTGGAGAACACAGGGGACTGGACTATTCCAAACAGGGTTTAGTATTAAGATGGCACTTAGTGGGATGGCATGTGGTCAGCATGGGTTTCTGCAGAATTTAAGCTTTATTTGATGCTTCTAGAACCCCTGGTTGCCAACAAAACTCCTCACGTGTGAATGAGTGCAGCACCTCCCAAGGGGCCCATCATCTAGTGAGGGCTTTGCTACCACAGCAGCTCTGCAATAGAGAAGCTGTAGGGAGATTTCCCCAGAGCCTGGACCTATGGCACACACCCTCTTGACCCACCTGTAGAATTCCCAGGTTCACGGGATGGGAGAAGAAGCCATGGAGCAGCCATATGTGGGTTCTTTGTGCCTTCCACTGTGCTCAAGTTCAAGAGGTTGACAGGGTGGCTCCTACCACAAGCTACAAGTCCATAAACTCAGGTGCTCTCAGCTCTACAGAAAGCCCTGGCTTCCTGTCACTTCCACAAACAGTCACGACACCCAGCTAACAGCTGCTTCAAACATTCGTCCCCAGTGGCAATATGGCCACACTTGATGCAATGGAGGAAAATACTTGTCCCCTGGGCCCGGTGATTTTGGTTTTCTGCTCACTGTTTCTCTGTCACCAGCAGAGTGACACCTGTTCATTCCACCCTCCGTTTGCAACACATCCTGCTGCCCCGTCACCTCGCCCAGCAATTATTTTACAGGCTCTTCCCTTCCCACCTTGTTTACACTTAGCTCTTTATCTGGCTAGAAGGGACCAGTTCTTAAGCCTTCCGTATGCTGCGTGTTTTATGGCTGCGGTTTAAAAATACAGTGGAGCAGGAAATTAATCTGCTTCTCTCTTGCCAGAGGAGCAAACTTTTCTGAAATCTGCCTGCTGAAGGAGCACTGCATTAACGCTACAAGGGAAGGGAGGTATTTTCTTCTGGTATTTCTCAATGTGTTTACAACTAGATGGCAGAAAGTGGATTCAAATGGCTCACCCGGTTGAGGCCAGCTTGCCATGGGCAAATGTACAAAAGATATTAGCAGCGGGGTGTGTAAGGCAGGAAATTATTACTCAATTTAGTGGGGAGTGGAATGTGCACCTAAGGAGCATTTGATAAGGCTCCTGATTCCCTGACATGCAAACCAATTCCTTCTCGGACTCCCAGCTGACTGAGCATGAAGAATAAGCACATTCCCCTTGGCACTCAAATTCCAGGCCCACGCTATTAAAAACCCCCGGAGCCTAGTATTTTAGAAAAAGAAAGTATAAAAGAACGGGGGTGGGGGAGTGTTGTGGAAGGAACGAGTGGACATTAGCAGCACACCTTTAGATGATTATTACCAATGTGATAACTACACCCGAACTCCGGGAGGTGAGACCCATCTCTGATCTTGGCTGTGGCCTCTAGGCGCTACTGCAATTACAGCTAGAACTTGGTGGTAACAGTGAGGATCGGCTCAGATCTTCCCGTTACAAAAGCACAGCTCCCTGTGTGGGAGAAAAAGGTGTATTGCCATTGTCTGTTAACAGCTTTGCGGTATAGGGCCTCTGACACATAGGCGAGCAGTTCTGATTCCATACACTAACGGGTGGGGGGGGTGCACACATTTCAGTACATGTATTACAATGCCTAAATTCTGTGATTACATTTGTAGTGGGGAGGCTAAAGAAACGATAGGAAATTAAAGATTTGGCCTAACTTTCAGAAGTCAGTAAGAGCACGTCTGAAATGTGGGTGTCTTGTCAAATTTGTCTCTGTTAATCCATGCATTCAACAGCTTCACTTCACTAGGAGGGGAGGGATAGCTCAATGGTTTGAGCATTGGCCTGCTAAACTAAGGGCTGTGAGCTCAATCCTTGAGGGGGCCATTTAGGGATCTGGGGCAAAAAATTGGGGATGATTCTGCTTTGAGCAGGGGGTTGGACTAGATGACCTTCTAAGGTCCCTTCCAACCCTGATATTCTATGAATACGAGCCATCGACATCTTTAAAGAATCCATCTATCACTAGTAAGAACAACTTTTGTGATTCATATTGCAGACACTGCATGACACTACAAGTTATACATATAGTAGCACTGAAAACTAAGTAGTTGGATCAAGCTTAGATATAAAAAACAGCAGCCCAGGTCTAGCAGATAAGCCATTTGATAATCATATAATGTATGGCAGATACAAGCGTCAGGCAGGATGATTCAGTGGTTAGGGCACTGCCGAGCAGTTGAGACCAGGGTACAAATCCCTGCTCTGCTACACACTTCCTGTGTGACTCCAAGCAAGTCTGTACCTCAGTTCCCCATCTGTACAATGGGAATAATAGCACTGCCCTACGTCACAGGGATCTTGTGTGATTCCCACATAGTACTGAGGGCCATGTAAGTACCTTGGACAGAAACCAAGTATTATGGGCTATGGTTTTATACTCCTGGAAAGCTGAGGCCACTACTGCTGGCTGTGTATGCGTTCATTTTAGACACAAAGGGACTGATTCTACCCTCATTTATATGTATAGCAGAAGGATGGACTAGATGACCTAACAGGGTTTTCCCATCTCTTATTTCTATGAACAGTATACATGCAGAGGCTGGAATCTGTTACCAGCATAAGATATACGAGGGAAAATTAAGCACCCAAAATGGGATTATTGCCTTATTGTCTATAGCTGAGTGGGGGGAGTTTTATTTAATGTTTCATGAGCGTGCTTTATTGTTCTATGCCTCACATTACATCATCCCATGTACACCTCAGGCATTTGAGATAAACAGTTGTTAAAAACAAAGCTTTATACCTGGGCTGTCAAACTCAAAGGAGATTCTATGTTTAGTTATGGTCCAGGGTATAAATGCAACACTTCGTACTCCCTTCAATCCCAAATCCCCCATTGATGTTGGTAGGAGGTTTGCACAGGGATGAAAGCGACAATACAAATGTATATAGTCAGGTAACTTTTATTTATCATTTATTCAGTACTTAATTGTGATATTCAGAAAACAGGCTCCCTGTTAGGCCACCACCACCTCTGCCCTTTGTTTCTCTCCCTCTTCTCTCTTAATAAGTCTCTTCTATTCTTCCCTCTGCATTTCTTTCCCTGCAGCTACTCCCAATTCCTACCCCCTTTCCAGTTCCATCTGCTAAATGATTAACTATTTAATTGCCGATGTGAACACTGAAGCATCTGCACTGGGCTTTTAGAGCTGACACTTGAATGAGCTCAATAGGGAAGTTCACCCCTCTTGGTCATTGTTTCAGGCTGTCTGCAGGCGCAGGCAGACATTGCAACATCCGTGGACACTTGGTTCACATTTGGGAGTAGGGTGACCAGACAGTAAGTGTGAAAAATCGGGACAGGGGGTGGGGGGTAATAGGAGCCTATATAAGAAAAAGACCCAAAAATCGGGACTGTCCCTATAAAATCGGGACATCTGGTCACCCTATTTGGGAGGTTCTCGCTGCAGACACGAGAGCTAGAAATTTACTTTTGTTTTAAGAAGGAGAGGTGAGCTTGAGCACCATCTGAGTATGTCCTGGGGGGTCACAAACAAATCATTAGTATTTACTGCTTGTATTACCATACCACCTAGGAGCCCTAATCATGGACCGGCACCCCAGTGTACTAGGTGTCCATCCACTTGTAGAACAATGCAGGCCAGATCAAGCCCAGAGACCAGATGTTTAACACTCCTGCTTTAAACAGTCTGATTAAAAATCTCCTCTTAATTGCTCAGTTGTCTCTTCTGATGTCATAAGCACACTATTTAACCACTCATCTAGAATAGTTCCTGAATTTCTAATATGAAAAGCAAGCAAAGAAAATACTTTTAAAATGGTGGCTTTCTGTGTACCTCAGAAAGCAGCACACAAAAACACAAGGTAGGTTTGCGCCATTATTTGCAGGTCACTTTTAATGAGGAAAGTGGCGTTGCTCATGTCAGTGTGAGTTTGTCTCACTCCCTGTGCACGATCTCTTGCACTGAAAGCATTAGCCAATCGCGTGTTGAGAACTCAGGTAACAAATGAACGTTTCAGAAAGTGTGTGTCTTCAGCCAGCAATCCTGTGTCCATCATAAGCAATTCACAAAAAAGAAGTCAATCTGCTAAGCGCGCCAGAGAAAGTAGCTTGCTAATTCCCTTCACAAAGAATCAAATTAACTTGTTCATTCATTTTATCGCCAGGCGGCAGAGAGCTGCAAGACATCAGCTACCTGCACTTCTACCCCTGGAAAAACAGAGCCTCATTACGTTCAGGGAGAGATGAGCTTGACCCAGTAAAAGATGGGGTCCAAACAGCCCCAAATGTTGGATTTGGCTCCAGATCTGAGCTTTGGCTCCTAACATTATATGGGCTGAACCAATACCCCAGATCTGAACCTACACTACATAAACCTTGGATGCAGAATTTCACCACATGAGTAAAGTCAAGCATGGGCCCAGCTGAAAGGCTGCTGAAGTCAGTGGAAGTACTGTACAGCTACTGATCTCAATGGGCATTGCACTATTCTCAAGGAGCTAATAGAGGAGGTATCTGAGCCTCTAGCTATTATCTTTGGTAAATCATGGGAGACAGGAGAGATTCCAGAAGACTGGAAAAGGGCAAATATAGTGCCCATCTATAAAAAGGGAAATAAAAACAACCCAGGAAACTACAGACCAGTTAGCTTAACTTCTGTGCCAGGGAAAATAATGGAGCAAGTAATTAAGGAAATCATCTGCAAACACTTGGAAGGTGGTAAGGTGATAGGGAATAACCAACATGGATTTGTAAAGAACAAATCATGTCACACCAATCTGATAGCTTTCTTTGATAGGATAACGAGTCTTGTGGATAAGGGAGAAGCAGTGGATGTGGTATACCTAGACTTTAGTAAGGCATTTGATACGGTCTCGCATGATATTCTTATCAATAAACTAGGGAAATACAACTTAGATGGGGCTACTATAAGGTGGGTGCGCAACTGGCTGGATAACTGTACTCAGAGAGTAGTTATTAATGGTTCCCAATCCTGCTGGAAAGGTGTAACGAGTGGGGTTCTGCAAGGGTCTGTTTTGGGACCGGCTGTGTTCAATATCTTCATCAACGACTTGGATATTGGCATAGAAAGTACGCTTATTAAGTTTGCAGATGATACCAAACTGGGAGGGATTGCAACTGCTTTGGAGGATAGGGTCATAATTCAAAATGATCTGGACAAATGGGAGAAATGGTCAGAGGTAAACAGGATGAAGTTTAATAAGGACAAATGCAAAGTGCTCCACTTAGGTAGGAACAATCAGTTTCACACATACAGAATGGGAGAAGACTGTCTAGGAAGGAGTACGGCAGAAAGGGATCTAGGGGTTATAGTGGACCACAAGCTAAATATGAGTCAACAGTGTGATGCTGTTGCAAAAAAAGCAAACATGATTCTGGGCTGCATTAACAGGTGTGTGGTGAGCAAGACATGAGAAGTCATTCTTCCACTCTACTCTGCGCTGGTTAGGCCTCAACTGGAGTATTGTGTCCAGTTCTGGGCACCGCATTTCAAGAAAGATGTGGAGAAATTGGAGAGGGTCCAGAGAAGAGCAACAAGAATGATTAAGGGTCTAGAGAACATGACCTATGAAGGAAGGCTGAAGGAATTGGGTTTGTTTAGTTTGGAAAAGAGAAGACTGAGAGGGGACATGATAGCAGTCTTTAGGTATCTAAAAGGGTGTCATAAGGAGGAGGGAGAAAATTTGTTCATCTTAGCATCTGAGGATAGAACAAGAAGCAATGGGCTTAAACTGCAGCAAGGGAGGTTTAGGTTGGACATTAGGAAAAAGTTCCTAACTGTCAGGGTGGTTAAACACTGGAATAAACTGCCCAGGGAGGCTGTGGAATCTCCATCTCTGGAGATATTTAAGAGTAGGTTAGATAAATGTCTATCAGGGATGGTCTAGACAGTAATTGGTCCTGCCATGAGGGCAGGGGGCTGGACTCGATGACCTCTCGAGGTCCCTTCCAGCCCTAGAATCTATGAATCTATTAGACACTACTTGCATAAATAATTACAGGATCACGGCCATAGGGAGAACAACAACAAATAGTCTATTTAATACCATTGCGTCTAACCAAGGATCCCTTAGGCCTGGGGGCCTTCACATTGATTGCTGGGTGCCCCAGGATTTGCTCCTGGATCAGGACACTTTCTTCCAGCATGATCCACAGACTCAAAGCAACCGCGACGTCTTTACATAAGCTGTAGAATGCCTAAACCTGCATCCCAGATTGTCCCAGGCCATAAGGAGCTTTCAGAACTCTGGATGATGTTACAGTGCTTGTTACTCTATTAGCCTGAATGGTCAGGTGCATTAGGAGTGGGGTAAAGATGATCCATGCCTCAGAAGATCCTTTCTGCTGTCTGTCTCTGAACCTCGCTCACATACCTTTGAGTGTTTGCATTTCACCACACAGCTATAATGCCGACTTAGCAACATTCCCCTACCAGCAATGAAGGATCTGTGCCCCTGGCCATGTTTGTGTACAGAATGGCTTTCCTTAGTCTCTTTTGTATCTCTGCTGTATTTCACTCCTTATTTCTTTCTTTTACATTTTTATCTAATTGATGTTTGTTTTTCTTCTTGCTTTCCCCCCTTTCTCTGGAATCCTTAACCATTTCCCTCCACTCCTTGTTTTGTGTTGGAGATGGACACATTTGCCTAATCTCTCATGCCACCTCCCCAGCCAGAGGGCTGAATCGTGCTTCTTTCATGGGTCAGCAGATTTCATATAGCTTCTGACCCACAACCCAGGAGTTACTTGCGATCTCCAATTTCTGTTTGCCATTGCTCCCCTCTCAGGATTTTAGCCTCCATCTGTCCATGTCAACATTCGAAGGCCAGATTCTCTGCTGGTGAAGTCAATGGAGGACAAGCTTAGGCTCTGGCCCTGACAGTTAGTTATTTGTTAATTGTATATTTATAAAATGTAGTAATATTCCATTGATTAGGGATACGAAACCACTTCATGTGAGGAGAGATTCAAGAGACTGGGACCATTCAGCTTAGAAAAGAGACGACTAAGGGGGGCTATGATAGAGGTCTGTATAATCATGAAGGGTGTGGAGAATGTGAATAAGGAAGGGTTATTTACCCTTCCAGATAACACAAGAGCCAGGGGTCAGAGGCAGCAGGTTTAACATACAAAGAAGCACTTTAAACATCACACAGTCAACCTGTGGACCTTGTTGCCATGGGATGTTGTGATGGTCAAAAGAAGAATTGGGATCAAAAGAAAATTAGATAAACTCATGGAAGATAGGTCCTTCAATGGCTATTAGCCAAGATGGTCAGGGACGCAACCCCATGCTCTGGAGATCCCTAAACCTCCAATTGCTAGAAGCTAGAACTGGAAAATAGGGGATGGATCACTCAATAATTTCCCTGTTCTGTTCATTCCCTCTGAAGCACCTGGCATTGGCCACTGTTGGAACACAGGATACTGGGCTAGATGGACTGTTGGTCTAATCCATTATGGCCGTTCTAACGTTCTTATGTAACTGTTTAGTGGAGCCTGAAGCACTTTGGCAGGGGTGTTGCATGAATAAAATTATTATTAACATTACTATGCTCTCTCTCTTTTTTCTCCAATGGTATATAGCATCGATCATCTTAAGTTGCCATTACTGTGACATCTAATTTTACAATTCAAGGCCTTGGTCCTGATCTTCAAGGCCATCCATAGCTTAGGACCCAGCTGCACATGCGAGCACATCTCCACCTGTCTAGATGGTTATGCTTCTCTAGGGCAACGGAGCTAACAAAATGCAGGATAAAGAACGTAAAAGACAGAGAAAGTATTCACAGTGGAGAGAGTTTGAATGTGGGACAAGCTAAGGGAGGCTGCAAGGCCCTCCATCTGAGAGCGTGGGGTGAAGAGCAGAATACTTTATGAAGGGAGGGGGGAAGTAGAGCTGATGTTAACTCTATATTCACTGTGGACCAGGAAGTACCCTTGCATCTTATCAGAAGCCATTTAAAAACTGGACTTCAGTTTGATCATCTATTTCAGTGGGAGCAGAATTAGGCCAATGCCGAGCACTTCTGAAAATCCCATTTTACAACTGCATGTTTTACGGAAAAAAATACAGCAGAAATCACGACCCAGTTAGCACTAAGAACGCTATTGCAAGTGGACCATATCACACGATGAAATGACATGAAGTACCGCAACGCTCCAAACCAAAGCAGAGCTCTCGTAGTATTACCCCTGTAAAGCAGGGACAAGAGCTTTTGGGATTCCCCTGTTGTAGACATTTATAAGTGCGGAGGAAAAGAGAGACTGGACCCTGTCCTGGAAAATAATGGCAGCAGAAATGCTACATGGTTCCATTCTCGAAGTATACTTGTGGAACGCGGGACACTGTAGGCTATTTGTTAATTTTTGCAGATGCTAGGTCATGTCCTCTTTCAATAACTCAGCAACTTTAATTAGAACCCCATGTTGGCGGCAGAGCTGTGCATACTGAATGGGCGATAAGCTGTTCTGCCTCAGCTGATTCCTATGGTATGGGAAAGCTAGTCAGAAAAACAAGGAAGTGGCTCATTTGTGCTGTCACTGGAAGAAAAAGGACAGATTCCCGGCTTGGACACAGGCTTCTAGCACACTGGGAGCTGTGGTCCAGCAAGTCAGACAGTTCACTCTTCCCCCCAGAACAGAAGGATAATCAGAGAGACACACCCACAGACAGAACAGACTCTAGTAGTAATAAGCTTAGCTTCTAAGAGGAATTGCACCGCAGCTGACAATGGCCATGTATAAGAGCCAACTCCCGCACATAAACAAAACTAGAAAGGCCAACGGCAGCAGCACCAGAATATTACTCCGAACCCTTCTCCTCAGCTGTGGGGGATGCAAACCCAGATCAAAAACCAAATGTCAGCATTGGCCTCTACACCTTGCCCATGTGAGAGAGCCAAACCCTCAGTTCCAACCTCCCCAGCCCCTGGTAGATTCAAAATCTGTATCAGAATCCAAGTCTGTGGCTTGATTCTAATGCAACACTTCCATCTACATAATGCATTTTATCTGCAGAGATCACAGTGATTTACATAGATGAAATAGCCTCATAACACCCCAGGAGGTACAGGGTGTAAGTATCATACATTACAAACTCATTGAGCACCCAGGGAATCTGGAGGCAGAGTTAAGTGACTTGCCCCAGATCATGCAATCCATGCCAGATCTGTGACTAGAATCCAGGAGCTCTACCCACTAGATCACACCCCAACTATATAATCCACAATCCCATTTAAAACTGAAACAGCCATTCTTTCCCTCAATTGCACAGTAAAGGTCTGATCCAAAGCCCACTGAAATCAATGGGATTCTTGCTGTTGATGTCCATGAGTTTTGGATCAGGCCCTGAATCCCCAGCCACACAGAAAAAACACAGAAATGAGCGCAAACATATGGTTGCATCTTCTCCTAGGCAGCCCCAGACAGGCAGCAGGACTCTGCTTTGAAGTGACTGAGCAGCATCCTTGACTTGCTGTGTTGATGGGGAGCAGTCGAAATAGTCCTTTCCGACATCACATATGATAGGACACTGTGTGCCAGACTGGCCCAGGTGACAAGTCACAGGTGCCCCTGACTCTCAGCGGGAGAGATGAAGATGATGGCCGAGAGTCTTTACAGGACGGGGATGGGGAGGGAAGGAGGCGGAAGCAATAACGCCCTGCACCCTGCTTGCCTACCTGCGGATGACCAGCTTCAGTGTCTTGTAGGACCCCTTCACCAGGGAGATGGCCTCCCGCCTGGACCTGCTCAGCTCCACCTCATTGATGTTCACCACCTCATCGCCAGCCTGCAGCCTAGAGCTCAGCGAGTCCGCTTTCCCCCCTTCTTCAACCTGCATGGAAGAGAGGAGAAAAAGCAGTGAGAAGCGATTGGCTCCGATTCCCGGGCAGGGTTTGGCAGCCTTTTGTGGCACTAAAATGGGCCTCTTCATCGGGGACTAATTTTACGGGCCCACAGCTCTGCTCCTGAACCAAGGAGCAGCCCCTTCGCCTCCCCACACCCAGAGCTCTCTGCTTGCTTCTCTCTCCGCTTCATATGGATGCAACCCAGATCCGCAAAAATGCGGCGCTCGGTGACTTTTCCAATGAAGCTGAAAATTCTCTGTGATATCTGGAATCAGCAACGGGTAAGGAAGTGATCATTAAATATTTCCTGGTCAGTTTTATAAGCTTCAGCCATGAATTCTGGATCAAGCTGCAAAGCTCAGATCAGATCCGAGCGTCATGAAAGTATGAAAGCTTCAGATCTCTCTCTAGCAGGGCTGCTGGAACAATTTGTACAGTGGGGGTGCTGAGAGCTATTGAACCAAACTGTCAACCCTGTATATGATGGAAACCACTTCAAGCCAGGGGGTGTGGCAGCACCCCTAGTTCCAGCACCTGTGCTTACTAGTCATTAGATTGGTTGATCAGCAAGAGCAAGTTGCTAACATGCAAGCTGTAGAGCAGATGCATCTAAGTTAACACAATTAACAACAACAGGGAGCACTTCTGTAGTACTTTTCAGCTGAGGATCTCAGTGCACTTTATAAAGGGAGGTAGCGTCTTACAGATGCACAGAAAGGTTAAGTGACTGGCCCAAGACTATGCTGTCTGTCAGTGGCAGAGCTGGACATAAAACCCTGGGGCTTGGTTCTTCCCTGCTCTACACCGTGTGCAGTCATTTATCCTTGTGCAGAGTCAGCTGCATTCTCACTTACACATTGCGCAGGGGCAAATGACTGCACAAGGTGCAGGGGAGGGGAGAATCAGGTCCTGGGTCTCCTGACTCCCAGTCTTGTGCTCTCTCCATCGAGAAAGGCTGTCTCCTTACACATCCTCCTAAAGTATGAATACTGGGCACTGGGGTGAAGCTAGGTGACACAATGGGTTAAGGCACCAAGCTTTCACTTCTGGAGACTCAAGTTCAATCGTGCCGCAGAACCACCAGTGAAAATCTGCTATAATACAAAACACTTGGTGGGCCCTGCTCAAGACAAGCCCAGATCTGGGACAGCCAGGGCCTTGCAGATCCGGACTGAAGTCCAGCGATGTGGCATGACAGGAAGCATGCTACCTGGCTCCAGCAAGGCTTCAAGTTCCTCAGCGCCATATTCAGCTAAAAATTGTAGCTGAACCCCTCTTTGCGGATTTATGTTCTCAGAACTCACGCAAGCCACTGATCCAGTCTGCTGTAGTCCAGCAGGATGTCCGTGGAGAATGGCTGATACTTAGGTCTGAGTGATTTTCTTATAAGTGAAATGATAGATACTTCAGGAAGTTGTCACACCAGGCAAAGAGTAACTGAGCCATAATGCACATTCCGGCACATTACCCAGCTTTCTTGCTCTATAGATTAGTTTCAGTGTCTCGGGTGTTTCAGTGTGAACAACAGTTTCTTGTAGGAGGTAATGGCCTGTTCTTCGGATGAGAAGAACATCACCTCTTCAAAGCCTCCTCCAAACATTAACTACTCAACTCTCTGAATACCCTTGCCAGGTATTTAAGGGTATGTTTACACTTAGCTACCCACCGATTCGGCAAGTATCAATCTATCGGGGGTCGATTTATCGTGTCTAGTCTAGACTCGCTAAATCAATCCCTGAGCGCTCTCCCGTCAACTCCTGTACTCCACCGCCACGAGAGGCGCAGGCGGAGTTGACGAGGGAGCGGCAGCAGTCGACTCAGCGCTGTGAAGACACCGCGGTAAGTTGATCTAAGTACGTCAACTTCAGCTATGCTATTCACGTAGCTGAAGTTGTGTAACTTAGCCTTGGTCTACACTGGGGGCGAATCGATCTAAGTGCCTCTGCATACTTAAGCCTCCTAGGAAGTTGTTGCTGGATTGGAGGAGGGGGGTGTTTTCCCCCTAAGAACACAAAAAAGCCAAAGGAATGAGAATGTATATAAAGGAGCCAGGCGTGTATCACAATTCCCAGGAGGATTTAGAAATGCTAAAGCTTGCTGGCAAAATAAATTAATGCCTAAATCATAAAATCAAAATGCAGGATTGTTCCAGCTTGTCTCAGTTGGCAGGAGCTACACAGGAGCACAGGTGGTATCATTTTCATAGACTAGAATCAGCTTTTAATTTCACAACAGGGGGCGGGGCCTGTTTTTACAGTTAAGCAAATTAATTAAGTGCTTAAATACCTTGCTGCCCTGGGGATCACACCAATGCAAAGGAAGTGTCAAACCACTACAGAGATGCCACCCGCATAGTTGTGCTGCGTGCCCAATTCCCAGCATGGTCCAGCCAATTCCTCTCAGCAGTAAAACCCGACCTTCAAGCCTCTCCCGGAAATGATGCTAGGCAGGCAGTGCCTCTTGAAGCCACTCTGCATCCCAAGGCTTTCAGCAGAACCTCTGATGAATGTTTCCTAATCCTACAGGCTCTCAGCCATCCTTCCCACCTCTGCCTAACACAGACACACACCGTCCTGCTAGAATGACAAAAGAATCTTCTTTTTTTTAAGCCAAGAAAGGCTTTGGCCCCTTGTTCAAAAGGGAAATACTTGCACCTGCTGGGAAATGGGACACTGCTCCATTCACTGCTTTATTTCACAAGTACTGAGTATTCTCCACCAGCGGGAGATGAATTGCCACTATTGTGTTTTAGATTAAAACCGTTCCTGAGTAAACACCTTTGCTGGTTAGTTCCCGAGGCGAACCCCAGAAAAGAGAGCCAACAAGCCCCAGGGACCTTGCCTTGGGATTCAGAAACTGAACCGGAGACAAAAGCAGTGGAACAAAGCAGTACAGCTTTAAAAATGTTTAAGTATCTGCTTCCTGTTCTGGATATTAAAAAAAAAACAAAAAACCAAAAAAACTACGGGGCGGGTGTGCAGCAGCATACATTATGCCATGACCTTGGGAGGGCAGCCAGCAGCAGGACATGAGCCTGGAACCTCTGGATCTTAAACATGATTTTCTACTGCCAGTAAAAAAGTCTTCCTACGTTGGCCAAGGCTCAGGGTAGCTCCCCAACTGTTCTCCTTAGTCCAGACACCACTGGAGAGGGACAGAGGACCATACTGAGTGGGTCATACATACAGGAGCCATACAGGACAAGCTAGAGGGCAGGGAGGTATTACCACAGTGCAGGAGCAGCTTAGGGAAAATTTAAATCTCACCTCCACATTTGGTCAGCAGGGCAGGGCTGGGGAGCCCCCCTGGGGCTGCGCTAATTCACACTAAGGGCTGTTTGAGCCCCTACAGCAGCCCAGAATCCACAAAGGTGGTTTAAAGACGCTTTTGCCCCCCATCTCTTTTCCCCAGGTGGCGTCTTCTGCGCTGCATCTCTCTGGCAGTTCAGTAGAGAACCTCCCCCTAGCGCTCTGGACCCAACAGTTTTCTTGCTGTCTTTTCATGGAAACAAAGGGGAAACAAAGGACAGAGTGACCCCAGTTCCCTGTTCAGGTTTATCTACAGCAACACTCGCAAGCACTGACGAGGTTCAGAATCCAGACCTGAAACCAGATCCACATTTTGTACGTACAGTCTCTGTGACGGGCTAGACTAAAGACCCAGCTCTGAACACTTCCTCGCCCTTGGAGAGTTTGCACCCAGATCTGAACCCATCTCCTGTGATTTAGGTCCAGGTATCTCTACCCAAACTCAACTGGAACGCCAAGGATGGGAGCTTACATGAGGGGAAAGGGGAAAACAGTTTGTGACAGCCCTATGAATGGAGCATGGCAAGTTTTGCACAATTCTCATCTGAACGTGCTCAGTGCCCAATGAAGAATCAAGATCAAATGGAGCCCTGGGATCCCACTAAGTATCACTTCCTCTCGCTGGCTGTGTACGCAATGTTTGTGGTTAGGGAGCGGCATTCTCACGGCAAAGACTGCACAGTTCAGACAGAGCAAGCGCACACTGGCCACAGCTCTATCTCCAGCCAACGTCATTACTGCAGAAGCAAACAAAACCCAAAGACCGAGGAATGTATTTAAATGAACACCTGTTTCAACAGAGAGGATTGAAAACAGCGAAACCAGGAAATCGGACCATTTGAATGGGCGGATGGTGAAAGTCTGAGGCTAGGACAGCGTGATGCCATGCCATCAAGGGCAAGGAGGGTCATAGAAGCTGTATGCTTGGCCCTTGGAAGAGACGGATCCATACATTATTACACCTCTCCTGAGTCAAAGGCAGTGTGATCTAGTGGCTAGAGGTCAGGAGACCTGGATTCTATTCTCAGCACTGCCACTGGAAAGTCACTTCACCTCTCCAAACTTTTATCTGTCTCATCTCTTGAGACCGTTAGTTCTTTGGGGGCAAGGAGCGTCTTGCTATGTACAGTGTCTCCACAGTGGGAACCTGATCTCAGTTGGGCCCTAATAAAAGTAACAGTCAGTGGGCTCCAGACAGGGCTGAGTCCAGCCCTGGTGCACTGGAAGGCCAGAAAGAGAATGGCCCCAGCATGTCTGTTAGGAACTGTACAATGGAAACAGAGGGTTCTCGGAGCTAGAAGAAAGGCTGGAAGGATCTAAAGGCAAATAAAAAAGCCCAACGTGTGCCGCTTCCTGGAGGGCGTTTGGCACCTGGATGTCTCCTCTACCTCCATCTAGCTGGGTGGAAAGAAGCAAAGGAAAGCCAGATTTGCAAAAAGAGGTTCCGGGCATCATTTTACTGAGACCCTGAAAAGCAGCTAAAAAGAAAGCAACAGTAATGAATAATGTTGGCACTTTCACCGTGCCTTTCATGCAAGGATCTCAAAGCACTTCAGACAGGAATCATTTAACTAGCAGAACCCTCCTGTGAGGTAGGTGACTTCACCAATTTTACAGCTGGGGAAAGGGCCAAACTTTCGAAGTTACCTGATTCGGCATACAGGGCCCTAATTGCAGGCACAGATAAACGGCCATTTCTGCCAACCCATTCTGGAGGCACAACTGAATTTTGAAAAAACAGGCTCCAAGTGACAGGAGGTCAGAAAGTGGTACGTCACGCCTTGCCCAAATCGCAAGCTGCCTGGATGCTGTCAGTCAAAGGCAGAGTCAAAAATGCAGTTCATTATTCTGAGTCTCATAAACAGTGCTTGAGCGGCCAGACTGGCCACTGCACTGTCAAACTTTGCTTTCACTCAACAAACAGGAAACTTTGCTTCCACTCCAGCAATGCAGCTATTGGGAGCTAAGTGACCTGCTACCACAGAGGAATTGTCAGCAAAGGCTCCTATGGTTGGTTTAGGCTGAGAAAGAGAAGGGGAGTTGGAGCCTGGAAGATCTTAAGCCTTCTGCATGCAGAACTTCCATTGCCTACATTGGAAGCTTTAAAGATGGGGGGCTTGGCAGGGCCCAGCCCCCTGAGTTAAGGATGTGATTTATTCAGAAGTCACCCAGTCATTGTGCAGAGGCTGGTTATTACAGAAGACTCTGAAGAGCACATGGGGTGGTAGAAGTGTGATAGGTTTGCTGTCCCACTAACCTTACCTCTGAAGACCACAGCTCAAACCCAGGCTTATGTCACAAGGGTGTCTCCCCATTCCTTGTCTCCTCTGACCCCATCCCCCAGACAGCACCTAGCTAAAGCACAGTGCAGCAGGACTGGCAGTAGAGCTGGGGGGATAATTGATTTTTCAGTTGCCTGAAAGAGATTGGTTTGGGGTCAAGCAAAACCAACATTTTTGGCAAAACCTCCCAAAAATTCCCCCCTGCCCCCCCGCAAAAAAAATCATTTTGGGCCAAACAAAACCTTGTGTTTCAATAAAAGTAAAGGAAATTTGGAAACAAAATATTGTTTCAACCTCTCCACCACCCCCCAAAAAAGAATCAAAACATTTTGACATTGGGGGGAACTTTTTTGCCTCCCCCCACCCCTTTTACGTCAGGGTTCTGCCTGTTTTGAATTTGAAACAATTTGCCAAAATTGATACCAATTCACAAAACGTTTCAGTTGACCCAAGTTTGCATTTTTCAGGGAGAAAAAAAAGTTTTATGTGAAAAGTTTCACCCAGCTCTAAGTGGCAGCCTGTGTGCTAAGGAGGCTAAGGAACTGCTGTAGGCCAGCCATGACATTCATCTGCGGAGCCACATGTGAGGAAGCTCACCCTGTCTACTGCACTCTGCAAACCCGTGTATATAATGTTATATGCTATACCAGCTAAACATAAAGAGCCAGGGGGTAGCGGGGCGGTCACCCCGCTCCGGCTCAGAAAGGGTTAAAAGCCAGCCCTTGGCTGGGACTGAGAGCCAATAAGAAAAGGCTGGGAGGCAGCCAATCAGGGCCAGGCTGGGCTCTATAAAAGGGCTGTGAGCCAGGAGCTGGGTCAGTCTCTCTCTAGCCTTGGTGAGAAATCGACCTAGTTGCCTGAAGGAGCAAAGAGTACTGTGGACAGAGCAGTGCTGGGGAAGGGGCAGGCTGAACTGGGGAGCTCAGGTCTGATGACTTCCCAGGCTGCAGCCTGACAGGAAGGCCTAGAGAGGTACTGGGCTGCAGGGAAAGGCAGCAGGTCCAAACCCCCCTTGCCAATGATGAGTGGCCATTACACTGCAGTCTTCCCCAGTGAACAGGGGCTAGATGACAACTGGCAGTAACCACTGAGGCGAGGTGGGCTTAGAGGGTTGGGGGTTCCCCTCAGAGGGGAGACCCAGACTGTGGGATACTGCTGGGGGCAGAACCCTGATGTAAAGGGGCACCTGGGTCTGGGAGGGACATGGGGGCCCTAAGGCAGGCGAGACACTGGCCTGCAGAGGGCGCTTTGGGCTGGACCAGAGTTAATTCCCTAGACGACCAGCAGGAGGCGCTAAGTTTCACTTCGCCACACAGGGGTTAGACATACCTCTCAGTGTGCCTGGGTTTTGCTGAATTAAGTTGGACCTTTCACCTTACTGAGTATGTTGCCAGAATCAGTTTCTACCTGATGGCGACCTAGCACATTTGCAAGAGATCTTATGAGGGATCCACAGGTACAAGATCATACACGTCACACACGAAATACTGGAGAATTCACTGCATCATTAGAGCTTGCAATATATTAGATCCTGCAACTCTTACCGCAAGAGTATTCTGTTCCCTTTCTTTTGTGACAGCAAATGCAGCACCCAGTCTCCTAAGGAAGAGTGTGACAGAGCTTAATAGGAACTACACCAATAGCTTTCTATAGAAAGCACTCCAAAAGTCTAGGGGGCTTTCTGTATCATCCTGGGATGGCAAGCCACGGGGGGGGGGGGGGGGGGGGGCGTGGCGTGACGGTCGCTGAGAGGGCGGCAGTCAGGCTGCCTTCGGCGGCGTTTCTGTGGGAGGTCTGCCAGTCCTGCGGTTTCGGTGGCAATTCGGCAGCAGGGACATCGATGGCGCGGAACCGGCGGACCTCCCGCAGAAACGCTGCCAAATCCGCGGGACCGCCGCAGGCGTGCCGACGAAGGCCGCCTGACTGCGGTGCTTGGGGCGGCAAAATTCATAGAGCAAAATTCATAGGGATGGAGACCATTGCATTCAGTAACAGGGCTGTATCCAACTCCACAGGGTGGTCCAAAACACTTACAGAAAGGTTTTCCTTTTCTAATTCCACAGCACTTTTTCAGAAGGACTGATTCCAGCATCTCCTCTCCTCCTCCTCTCTCACCGAATCCAGCTTGCCAGTATATTCAGCTTCTTTCAGAAAGACAAAAGTCTTCCCCACTAAGCCGGCCGCTCCTGAAATACAGCCACTTCAGCACATCTCAGCGGCATCTTCAGGAGGACGCAAACGGAGCCCCATTCAGTTGCCTTTATTGAGGGCAAAGCTTACCATGCCCGTTGCCCTGGCCTGAAAATCCAAAAGGCCACCCTGGGCCTGCTTTGCATGAACACTGTACTCGTCTTGCACCTCTAGAGCAGGTCTCTTGTCATTCAGTAGATCGTGCAGCAGACTTTGAACCCGTCTGTTCTTTTTTTGGCTTACTGTAAAAGCAACAAGTTGCTTAAGCAGATCACCAAGGATACATAAGACTTATTGCTACTGTCTTTTGTTCAGTTCCCTATGGTTACTGTAGGTTCAGAGAATGCCGTCTAACCGAGATCCTTTCTTGATGATTTTAAAGAGGTTTCCTTTATTTACTCCGCTCTTTTCTCCTTCCCTTTGTTATAGGGTCTTTTGTAACAATGACATCTCTGTACCTTTTAAGATGCAGCATACCAGCTTTGTATTATGCACAGGACATGTGATTGCTCAATTGAAACTATTTGCTGAAGTTTCTTAATTATTAAGAAGGAAAAAAAAAGAAAGCATCCTAATAGGTTTGTGCGCTCAATGATCCCAAAGAAGCAGGAACTCTGATGCAGCAGGTTCAGTACAGACATTGTGAGATTCCCTGGGAAAAAAAAGTCATTGTAGCTGAGTATTGATGGAAGCAATGGCAATCACTATGACAAACTACTGCCCTTATCTTGACAGATATTCTAATGGTGACAAGGCGACCATCAGGGCTGGTCCACACTAACCCGCCAGTTCGAACTAAGATACGCAACTTCAGCTACGTGAATAACATAGCTGAAGTCGAAGTATCTTAGTTCGAACTAAAAGGTACTTACCACGGGTCCAGACGCGGCAGGCAGGCTCCACCGTCGACTCTGCAAACTCCTCTCACGGAGCAGGAGTACCGATGTCGATGGCGAGCACTTCCGGGATCGATTTATCGCGTCTAGACAAGACGCGATAAATCGATCCCAGAAGATCGATTGCTTGCCGCCGAACCAGGAGGTAAGTATAGACGTACTCTCAGAAATGTCCTACTGTAGTTCAACAAGTTGGCTGACTGTAGTTCAACAAGTGGCAACCAGCTTTCTAGAAACTGACAGGGTGAGAGGGAGAGATGCTGTTCCTTGGAAGAGCTGTGCACTCTAGCTTTCTCAGCTAATACTACGCCTGTAATTCAGGCAGCAGGGACTTAATCACAAACAGAATGCGGCTGGGAAAGGTTTGATTTGCCTCAGTCTTGCCCCTCATGTGGTTGTTTGTACACCCGAATGTGGGTGTAAAACTATACCAGATCAGAACAGTACCACTTTGTCCCATACTTTGCACTGGTGAAAATGACCACACAAGGTGCAGAGCCCTAAAGTATCAGACTTGCCTGACTCACCCAAGGAGTCACTTTGAAATCAATGGGACCACTCATATGAATGAGGCCATCGGGACCCAGGGTTGAACACCTTCAATACCTGATGGACTCATCTGAGACTTTATATGGGACATTAAAAAAAAAAAAAGAACAGGAGTACTTGTGGCACCTTAGAGACTAACAAATTTATTTCAGCATAAGCTTTCATGGGCTACAGTCCACTTCATCGGAGTTTCTTAGGCTCGCATGGAGATCCGAGGAGGTTCTGAAAATAAGAGGGGGGGGTGGCAGAGATGCTGAGTGATTCCAACATCATTCGACTTAACATCGTTTGACAATTTCGGGGGGCCAGGAGGGTTTCCGATGCAATAGACATTCCTTCCCCTTTGTCCACAAACTGCATGTCAGCAGGATGTAGCTGTTAAGACAATTAAAATCAAAATATAGTTAAGTCAAAGGTCCCCCTTGGAGCCATGTCACTGCTGGATATCTCCTTCCCCAGTGTAAACAGGCTTCTAGGGACCGAGAACCTAGCCATCGAGATTCACTGCAAGCCACAGATGCTTTCAGATCAGCTGGTCCTTTATTCTTCTGGGAGGCAAGGAAGGCATCCTTCTCAGACTGCGCTGGAATACATCCCAATCAAGTTTCTTCTCCCAAACACAAAATGGTCCTGCATTCCCGGATTACTGACTCTCTCAGGAAGGAGAAGTTCATCCATTCTGGGAGGGTGACCGATTCCTAACCTTTACTTCGTGTAGTAAATGAAATGGGTTATTCCAAATACTACTACTTGGGGTTTCCATAGTGCCTGCCATTAAAGGATGCCATGGTGCTTTGCAAACCACAGCGCAGAGGACCTGACTGTCTGCTGTCGTTTACCCCTCTGCAAAGTGGGTGTAAAATGCCATCATTCTATTGGTTAGCACTTTACACTGCTTTGCACATGACTCCACTCGCCACATGTCAGGGAAAGCCAGGCCCGAGGATTTTAAGTGATTTGACCAAGGTCAGTGCTCACAGCAAGTCACAAGCAGGGCTCAGACTAGAACCTAAAAGCATCCCAATCCCACGCTGTCACCACTAGGGGATATATTTTTGAATTTCCAATATAAATACACCACCGCAAATAAGGGAATGAGCTCATACAAGACTAATGCATCTTGAGAGACTGAATCAATTAAATAGAAGAACAAGTCAGTTCCTGTGTTCTAGGATTAAGACACCTTTTTGACACTGCCATAAAGAATTTTTTTTAGCATGGGCAAAATAATGTATTTTCCCCTTATCTTGTTCTGAGAAACAGCTGAACCATTTTAATTAAACTTAAAAAAAGTACTACTACTACTAATAATAATAATCAGCAGCAGCCTGAGGCAGATACCTGTAGTGGAAAATTCAGCCCAGACAGCTAAAGTTTGGCAAATTTAACAACTGAAAAACGGGGTCCTCTAATGAGGAGTCTCAGGCAACCCTAAGCATAGAATGCACTACCAGCCAGGGTGGATTTGATTTAAATCATTAGTCAGGAAGACTCGATTTAATCATGGTTTTCTACATAAAAGTGCATTTTTGTTGGTTGTTATAACCTTAATACATATTCTTCACAACTCAGAGAAAGATGTAAGTTTCATTTTTAGAAGGTACACACTATACATTTTTAAACAGATTTATTTTGAAAACTTTTCAGATTAGTTTTACAGATATATCAGAAAATGAATGATTGTTTGGTTATTTCATTTACCAAAGATAATTGAAGCAGATATTTATGAAGTCACTGGGACGTGAACTATCTCTAATTCAACAGGTTAATCATTAATATTTGGAGGATTTTCTTGCCATGCTGTATTAGGAGGAGAACATCACCAGACAGACATTTAAATTGTTTTATTTAACTAAAACAACAATGTTAAGTATTCTGGATTTTTTTCTTCAACAGCAAACATAATATTTTAACAAAACAAGCATATGTCCCTCACTTCTCACATTTATCTCCAGACTTCTTCTCCTTGTCCAGATCTATTCCACCTCAACAATCTTCTATTCGTTGAACTTTTTGCAACTTTGCACTTTTAGAGAGGTAAGGGATTGACTCTGTGTGCACAAATTTGCAGAGGGACAATAGAGTTGAGGTCTGTTATTTCTCACCTCTATCGATTATTTATTTATTTTTAAACATTTTTGCTGTTAATAAGCATGTTACCTCTGGAGACACAAATCCACAGTTTGAGAACTGTAAAACTAAGCATCTCTGATGGTATCGTCTAGACTGAGCACTGAGTCCCATTGGGTAAATAGAAAGATTAACCTAAATAATCTATACAGAAGCCTGTGGAACCCCATAAAATTGGGTCCCTAATCCATGAACTATTGGAACTCATTTACAAAAAATGTTTCTTAAACATTACATGAATATATTGTCTCATACTATAGAATTAGAATTTATAATCCCTATTCCACGATGAGATAGCTCTGAGCTATAATGTATCTTAATTCAAATTATCTTTAGATAAATTTTTCCTCAAAAAGCATTTTATCAAAAAAATCCAATTTAAATTTTAAAAATTGGATTTTTTATTTTAAAAAAAAATAATTGATTTTTATCCGCCCTGCTACCAGCTCGGCCTGTAATAGCACCTTCCATCATCCAGAAGCATCCCTAAGCAATCTTCAGACTCTGAATCAAATTATGTTCCTGTTTACACCAACATAAATCAAGACAAAAAGTACTCACACAACAATATCCATGAACCTCTGACTTCAGTGAAGTGACTCAAAATGTACATGGGTGAAACAGCAAAGAGTAGAATTGGGCAGGAACTAGTTTTCCTGCCCTACAGAAATGTTTGAGAGACTTTGATGTTTGCTGTCTCAAATTAGGACAAAGTGAAAATCCAAAAAATGTTGTTGCTTTTTCAAGTCAATCTAAATGTTTTGTTTCAATAATTTTGAAACCTTTCATTTTTTATTTCAACCATTAAAACAAATTACTATAATTAACTTAAATTGTGAAACACATTTTTCTTGAACCGAAAACTAGAATTTTTTATTTCAAAAATTTTCTCTTCAAAATTTTTTGAGTCTAAAAATTTGTCCATAAAATCTACCTCTCCCACAAAAAGTTCAGTTTTGAAAATTCGGCACTTTCTGACAAAAAATTTTTTCATAAAAAAAACTCCCAACCAGCTTGACTGAAGAGACACTCACCCAGCACTTAAAGACACCACAATACTTCACAAGAATCTTAAAGATGGGGAAAGTGAAGAAGAACATCAGTTGTATTTACAGAGGGGGATATCATGTAGGCACAATGTAATTACCCAAACTGGAATCTGGCCAGAACACTGAGGTTAACACCTCTTGCAAAAAGTGACCAGGACCTTGTTCTAATGTCTATTCCCACATGCCACCTCCAGCAGCAAGGCACACTCCTGTTGGCATTACTGACCCAGAGGGACAGTTGCTACCCAGTAATTCACCAGCACCAATTTTGTGCAACACCTGGGCTCCTCGTGGTGGTCTCCCATAAGAGTCTTGACCAGACCGCACATGCTTAGCCTGTAAGATCTGCTGAGGCCATGGACTGAGGCAAAGTGTCTGCAGGCCATGAAGTGGTCAATGGAAGAGATGAAGAAATGTTATTGTGATCCACATACTGCAGGTCTACACAGACCTTACCAAGACCACCTCAAGGGTTCCCAACGCTTCCGCACTCCCTCACTTCCTGTTGGATTGTTTCCTGTCCTGGCAGCCAGGTCAATCCAGGCAGCCAGCTCTTCAGCTAAAAGTGGCAAGAAGTGGAAAACAAATTGCTGGCTTCAACGAGGAGCGATAAGGGACCACATCTCTTATCAGTTTGTATCCAACTCCCTGGGGTGACTCTACATTCACAATCCATTAGAGGAAAGAAGGCTTAGCTTTTTCATTGATTTTCCACCTGCATGAACAGAATTTTTTGGCTTGCTCAGAGATTATGTAAAAAGAATGGTGGGGTAGGGAAGAAATATTTTCCTTTCACCCTACAACAGGGATGGAACCATGCCAGTGCTGAACCTGAGGCATTCAAGAAGGAAGCCGTCTCCAGGATCTTGGCATGATGGGAGGTCAGATGAAATGTGAGTTGGTCCCACTCCCAGCTCCGCGACACACACATGCCAAGGAACTAGTTTGGGAAGTTACATTATGACGATTATTGATTTGCTTTACAGCAGCGCCTAATGGCGCCAGTCACCACCAGGATCCCATTGTGTCAGGTGCCGTACAAACATGTAGCAAAATAGTTCCTGTTAAGAACTTATGGTCTAAGTAGACAAGACACACAAAGGGCGAGAGGGGAAACAGGCACAGAGAAGTGAGCCAAGGGCCAGCAGCAGGAAACAGAATCAAAGGTTCCTGAATCCCCCAGTCCAGTGCCCTATTCACTAGACTACACTGCCTTTACCACACACTTTATGAAAGTTAGTTTAAGCCCCACCAACTAAGGGCTACATGGTCCCTCTCCTGCACCAGACCAAGAGTGGTCAGTGTTGCTACATGAGTTCCCTTAGCAGCTGAGGTGCAGACACTAGGGCAGGGAGGGGGCCCAGGCCTGCAAAGCTCACCCTGCTGCTCGAGGTCCGTAGAATCTCAAGCCATGTGCAAAGTGTCTCCCACTGAATCTGCACGGCAATGGCAGCATGGCTCTCCAAGGGGAGAGGCTGCCGTTGACTGACCACCTGCCAGCCGGGAGCCCACGTACAGGGGGATGACTGCTCCTTGGGTAGCAGCAATGAATGCCGCAAGCTGTATTGGGCATTCCATTGGCCCGAGATGGGAACTTGCCCCTTCTCCCTACCGGCTTGGGAACACCCCCCTGAAGTGTGCAGGGTGTCACGGTCTCATGGAAGGGCTAGAGAGAAGGGGGAGGAGATTGCTGCGGAGAAGCTGCCTTTCCCCTCCACATACGCCCTCCTTAATTGAGCCCTGCTTGGGACTAAAGCCCTTCGCTTCCTTCCCATGCTGCACAATGGGAGGGAAGCACCTGGCTGGAAATCAGAAAGGTGTACAAACCACAAGCATTTCCAGGCAATGCCCAGAGAGCACAACTTGCAAAGGGGATACAGCCCTGGGGGAAGAGTCTTGGGGTGTCCCCACTCCTGGGTGGTTTTCATGACACATTCAATTCCACGTGGTACATTCCAAAGACAGGAATAATGTGCTCAGACTCGGCAAGAAACTGAGGAGCCACAGATAACAGGCATTGCTGGCAGGGCTGGTATCCAGAGATCGAGGATCAGTTCCCCTACCGGCAGGAGAGCCCAGAACAATACAAATTCCTCCCTTTACTTCAAGCCTCATCTCCAGATCTCCATCCCTCCGTGCATCAGATCCACGGCGCCCCGCCGATTTTCACTAGCCGAGGATCTCGCCGTACAGCTCCAAACCTGCGGGGATAAGCGGTTGCCTTCAGGGCCTGATTCCATGGGGTGTCTCAGCAGCTTCCAGCATTATTCATTCGTCAGAGGAGGAATGAAGGACAGTTCGCGAAAGAGTCTGAGTGCATACCATTCCCGACAGCACCTGTCACTCACATCGGGCCTGGCCTGGGTAAAGCCAATCAAACGAACTGGTGGCCTAATAGTACCTGGCCAGAGTGTGGCATCTGGCTGAAAGAAAACGAAGTACAAACGACCCCAGTCAATGGGGGATAAAGAGCCAACAGCTGGCTATTAAACGCTGGCTGGTGGCCGAGATCATTCCCCAGAGCCCTTTTGGGTCTAATGGGGCTGGTTAACAGGGATGGTCCCAGTCATCCCCTCCTGGGTCTATATACCGCTTAGTGCGCTCTGTAACAGGTCGGTGCCCTTTAAATCGAATGAAAATTCATGGGATGTGAACCAGGCAGATCTGCAGCCTGAAGCAGAAGGTCCCTCTGCATAATGCACAGAACTAGCAGGTGAAATGCCTGGCCTCACGTCACAACCCGGCCGCAGCTTGTGTCAGTGGCTGTCACCGGCCTGACTGTAAAATCACAGCAAGGGCTTTGGAAATATTCATTCCACAGCAAGCCCCCTCCCACCACACAGGAGGAAGAGTGGGCAAATCTCTCACTTCCAGGGCTGCAAAGGCAGGGAAATTGCATGGGAACGAAGAGTATCTCATGAAATGCAGTTGGCCTAGAGGCAAACCCTACCCTGCAGCACAAACCCTTTGGTAGATGTGGATGGCTAGATACGTGTGGTTGAGGGAGAGGGGGCAGAAACACAGAGCGGGGCCCTACCCACAAAGGAAAGTCTCGGACAAGATGGGCATGATCCTGACGCAGCTCTCAGCTATGTGGTGACCCAAGAGAGCAGAAACAGCTGGACTGAGTGTTCTTGATTGGACAGAGCAGGAGCACCTATGGGACAGTGGGAAATGTTAACATGAGCCCCAGCACCAACATACACCTACCAGCACCACACAGCTGTATTGTGTACAGAGGGGTCATACAACGTCAGTCTAAAATACTCCCCAGGGTTAAAACAGATCAAGCAGTGTATTCTCTTAATAACCAAGAGGAGGAGATATATGGCTAAAGGACAGGAGTCAGGAGGCCTGGGTTCTATACATGGATTTGATGTGGGTAAGCCACTTCATTTCTCTGCCCTTTGGTTTTCTCATCTGCTTTATGGAGATAATGGCGATATCACTGGGGTGCTGTGGGACTTCATTCACTTAGGTCCTGCTCCTGCTCTCACTGACATCAGTTTCAAAGCTCCCATGGACTTCCTGGGGCTACTCAGATGAGTAAGGATTGCTCGACACGGAAAGAGTCCCAGAAGAGGCCTTCAGTGGTTATCTTTCAGTGTCACCCACCCCAACCCTAAATGTTGTTTTGCCAGCACTTGGGATGGGTTCTTTGCAATGATTTGGAAACTCAAACCACTGAAAGATCTTAGGTGGGATTGGCAAAAGCACTCTGCACGGGAGTAACTCTTTCCCTGCTGAGGTCAGCCACCGTTTTACAACCATACATTATTCTTTAAGTAGGCTCTCTTACAATGGCAGTCTAAGCGTCACGTGCAGCTCACCAAAGGTGTGCTCTGGTTACGTTACCAAGGGACCCCTCAAGTTCACTAATCCACCAATTCTTCCCCTCACCCTGTACACTGACTTGCCGTCTGGACTGAGCCCCGAGCACTCTTTGCGTACACCACGCTCACAGCTGTGCAGCCTGGGCTCCCGCAGCCACTGAGCACGAAGCAGCGTTAGCTCAGGCTCTTCCTGCAGTGTGATTTCCACAGGGTCTGTCAGTCAGTCTTAAGGAAGTAAGAACTATTTTAATTTCAAAAGCGATATTGTTAACACTAGACGACAACTTTGGTTTGCAAAGCAGCCTCTCCCACGCCAGCTCTGTCCCACAATGCTTTGTGGCTTCAATGGGAAAAGACCCTATTCATTGTCTCGCACACTGTCTATGGGATTCCTAACACATTAATGCTCAGCTCCTGTCCACCGTAGTCCATTGGGAAGAAGTGATGTATGTTTTTTCCTTTTTATAATGTTCATAATAAACCTTCCAGAACCATAACGGACTGTCGCCTGCAGGGTTCTGAGCTCCTCCCTGGCGGTGCTTCCGGCACCCACGGCTGCTGGTATCTCAGAAGAGCCGTAGGCTTCCAACAGAGCAGCTCTTCAGCACCTAGAGTGCAGGGGAGAGGAGCCGCAGAAGCCCACCCCCGCCAGCCTGGCTGTAACCCAAGGACCACGGCAAATAGTGAATGAGGGAGTAAAAGGTCACCTGGGGCTCCTGAGGGGCAGCAGGTAGTTTCGTGCAGTGCCATATTTGGGTCTGATCAATTAAAATCTCCAGGGTGTAAGAAAAACAGCACACAAGGCACATTCTAGTGTTAGCCTTAAGGTGATAAGTCACATGAGCAACAATATAGCAAACAGAATCCCATTAAAAACCAGGGGGCCTGGTTCTGCTCTGTTACTCGGATGTCAGCCCTGAGTAACCCCCCTGCCTCACTGTGCACCAGTATCACTAAGAGCAGAATTTGGGCTATTATATGTACCGCTAATTAGCCACAGACCTTATATTCTGGTTCTGATCTCACCACCACCAGTGTAAGGCAAAGTAATCCCAGTGAAATCATTGGTGATATATCTATGTAAAAGAAGCGTAAGTAAGATCAGAATCATACCCTCTCCCTATATCATTAATGGACTAGATAAATTCATGGAGGATAGGTCCATCAATGGCTATTAGCCAAGATTGTCAGGGATGCAACCCCATGCTCTGAGTGTCCCTAGCCTCTGTTTGCCAGAAGCTGGGAGTGGATGACAGGGGATGGATCTATGATGATGATGACCCGTTCTGTTCATTCCCTCTGAAGTACCTGGCATTGGCTACTGTTGGAAGACAGGATGCTGGGTTAGATGGACCATTGGTATGACCCAGTATGGCCGTTCTTATGTTCTTATGGAGCCGTATGGGTTATGCCTGAAGGGTGACCAGGTGGGTGAGGTAATATCTTTTATTGGACCAACTTCTGTTGACGAGAGAGACGAGCTTTTGAGGTACACAGAGCTCTTCTTCAGGTCTGGGAAAGATACTCTGAGCCTTACAGCCTGAAGGGTGTTATTCTGTTTGTAAACTCTGTGAGGTAGGGACTTTGTCATCTCCCTTGTCTTTAAGGCATCTAGAACACCACATCTTTATTACTTTATATTACCATGAAGTCCCAGTGCGGTAGATGCTACACAGACACATAGTACAAGTCTCTGCCCCAAAAAGTTTACAATCTCAATAGGCAAGACAGAGAAAGAAGGGTTATCACCATTTCACAGATGGTGAAACTGAGGCACAAAGGGATTTAGTGATTTGCCTCAGGTCCGAGAGGAAGTCGGAGTTCCAGTTCAGTGCCTTAACTACAAGACCAACCTTCCTCTCAGTCATACAAAGAAAAAAGCTGTAGCATTAATAGTAAACACCAGGACAAATGCATTCTAGTCACTTGGGGCTGTGGAAGAGAAGGAGAATTCTATCATGACGATAAACTCCAGGGATATAATGCAATTCTACTACAGGCTGGAGAACACTCCATGCTGTTGGGTGTGGGAATTGGAGACCGCATTACCAGGCTCATTGCTATTTGGCTTTGCAAGCAAGTCATTCCATGAATTCCATCATGGAGAGTTTATTACCAGGTGATGCAAGTAGTGGGACAAGGCAATTTGATCCTGTTTGGTCTCTGGTCGTTATCAGGGTGATGCTTAGCCAAAGGCTTATTATAACTCACTGGCTCTTCTTTTGTTACATTTTACACAGCAACCTCTCTCCCCAGAGCATACAAACCCACTGATTACACTTATCCAAGTGTTAACATTTGCTTTGCAGCGCGCCCAGTTAAAAATAGCTGTTAGTCAAAGACAGCAGGAGGTGCGTCAGCAAGGCCCATGATACTGCACATGCGAGCAGCAGGTAATTTCCTTTTCTTTCTTCGATTCTGCCATCACACGCCAAAGCTAACAGCCCTAATCCTGCCTCAGTTGCTCTTTCCTCTGCTGTCCCCTAGGGGACACTTTCCCATCATTTCATCTGGCACCTGAAAAATGCCGGTTGGTTACAATACAGTGCGTATTTGCTACCCCGCCATTTCAAAGTTCAGAGTGAAGTGGTTTTCAGTTGTAAAACCCCCCAACCCTGTAAGCATTAAGGGTTTGCCCCTGCAAAGCACAGTTCTGCAGAGATGCCCTGGGGAAAGGGCTGAGTAAGGCAGCCTGAAGAGTAAGGACTAGAGAGGAGTGCACAGGTAAGAGCATAAGGATCACTTTGGCCTATTTCTTTTCAGACACCCCCATGTTCCTGCCTTTTACTTGTGCTCCTAAGAAGCAAGGAGCAGGCACACATACCCTGCCACTCAGTGCAATGGATGAAGCCTAGTGCTCAGCATGACCTGCACAAGAAAGGCCAACATTAAAACTGAGTCTGCATTAACCCAACAAATCCTGGGATTTGGGTGTTAATGAGGCCAATTGATCCATAATTCCCCCCCCCCCCACCACTGCTCCTTAGGGATTGACCACAGTTTGAGTGTTCTGAGGAGAGCAGTCCCAAACATTGGAGGTTACAGACAAGGTACAAACCTTCAGGTGCTTATCTAGACTTTGAGGGACACAGTTCCTCCCTCTGTGTGATTCTAATAGATCCTCTCCATGCCACTCTCCCCTTCCAGAGATTTTCCAGTCACAAACTAGCTTGCAAATGTTCCAGTACATGTTTCTCAACCGGGGCAGTCTTAGGCCTCTACGTACATGAGCACATAAGATCCTGTTTGTCCAGAGTTTCCAATCACACACCTCCAACTGGACAGGACCTTCCCCACCTTCCTGATTCATGCCCGATTCCCAAAGATACAATAACTATTTTGACACCGAGCTCATTTCACAAACCAAAATAACAGAAGAGCACTAGGTGCAAGACTGAGTGCTTTGAGAAACGTTGTTTGCAATGCTGTAGCTGGGTTAGTCCCAGGATATTAGAGACACAAGATGGGTGAGGTAATATCTTTTATTGGACCAACTTTTGAGTACCTTTCCCAGACCTGAGGAGAAGCTCTGTGAAAACTCGTCTCTTTCACTAACAGAAGTTGGTCCAATAAAAGATATTACCTAGTCTCTTGAGACATGTTGTCCTTTGTACTTCATTTCTCATCCCTTGGAGGCTGTAGATAACAGTTAAACACAGAGATTGCTGTGATGACCTAGGACTCTAAATTCTTTGGTTCTCTCAAAGATAATAACTAAAGGACAGTGACAGGCATGTGATCAAGAGGATAATCAGTGGTGAAAAGTGAGGAAAGCTGTTGTTTCAACGTGGTATATTATCAAATGGGATTAATCTGCCCAGACTATCAGAGTGACCGGATTGATCTCAACACGTCATCACCAACCCAGATTACCAGCCGGGTGCAGAGCAACCAAATTTTGTTGCCATGTTTGGCTACTTAATTATTTTTGATTGTCAAGTTATTGCTACCTAAGAAGGAACAAACACTTCAGACCAGGGCCTCTTTTGTACAATAGGATGTTGCTCTGTGTGTCACTCTGAAGCCTAAGATGTCATCAGAGTCAATATGAAGCGATGGAAGCAGCCACAAGCATGGTTGAGAGCTCTTTTTGTTCAGTGTCACCCAATTCAATCATCACTGGATTTCGTGGTCTGTTACCATCCAGTTTAAGTTCTCAGCCATTTGACTGTAGAGTGTACAGCTACAGTGAGGTATATCTATGCCATGTCAAGAGTCCCCATGACCATTGTGCTATCAGAGTATGATGGGGAGTCTGCCCCACACTAGCCTATAAAGGGTTAATAGAACCCTATGGAGACTATGCAGGAGATAGCCAATTGGAGAGGACTCTAGGGAGGCTGTGGAAGAGACAGCCTATTGGAGAGGGCTATGAGGAGCAGCCAATCAGGGCTGGGCAGGCCCATATAAAAAGAGCTGCAGGGCAGAGCAGGTTGGTCACTCCCCGGAGCTCAGGGAGGGAGGAGGACAGGCTGCCTGGCAAGCAGAGGGCAGCTAGCACCTTGGACAGAGCAGTGCTAGGCAGGATCAGGGGAGCGAGTGCAAGCTCCTGGCTGCCTGCTGGCATGCTCAGGCCCTGAGACAAGGGCGGAGAAGGTTCTAGGGCCACGGAGAAGTGGCGCAGGGAAGAAGACTGTGGGGTTGGAGGGGACGCGGCACGGACAGATTTCCGGGTGGACTAAGCTAATTCCCAGGACAGCCAGCAGGAGGCGCCACAGTGGTGAGTCGTGCCCCGTCACATGGAGGTTACTCATCCAATCACCATCCTTGCTCTGTGGCTAATTTGCATGCAATGATTTCATTGGTTGTACAAGGGAGACAGCAAAGATGGTGGATTACTTGGTCCATCTGCCGCATCTGTGAGCCCAACTGCCATCTGCACAAATCTAAACAATTGTCCCAGATGAACACAACCCATGCGACACCACAACAAGCGTACACAACCCCAAACATGACTCTGAAGCCTAAAACATCTGTTGAATCACTGTGAAGCAACAGGAACAGCTACAAGCATGGTTGAGAGCTTTGTTTAGAATTATCACTGTGATTCTTCAATCCAATTCTTGTTTGCAGCCATTTGAGGCTTTTCTCTTTTTTTTTTTTTTTTTTTTTTTTTGCACACACAACTTGGAGTTTCAACTTCTAATTTGGTGTAAACTAGTACACCACCATGGAAGTCAATAGGGCTATGCCAATTAATACCAGATGAGGATCTAAACCGTTAACTTGAATTTAAAAACCAGAAGGGCAGGAATTAAGCTAAAAACAAACAATAATGAGACTCTCCCGAGTTACATTAGATCAGGGGTCTCAAAGTCCCGGCCCCTGGGCCGTTTGCGGCCCATGGAGAGACGCATGTAGACATGCCGCCCAATGTCTGCTGCAGGCACCGCCCCTTGCAGCTCCCATTGGCTGGGGGAGAGAGCGATACCATCACTAGTCGCCGG
This sequence comes from Macrochelys suwanniensis, assembly GCA_033296515.1. Lineage (NCBI taxonomy): Eukaryota > Metazoa > Chordata > Testudines > Chelydridae > Macrochelys > Macrochelys suwanniensis. Next base: position 18,919,505 of record CM065779.1, on the reverse strand, counting down.
GCAGAGTCAGCCATGGAGACAGCATCATTAGTTGCCGGGCAGAGTCAGCCATGGAGACAGCGTCACTTTTTTCCACAATGAATATAAACAAGTCAAAATACTGACCACAACTATCTGATGCGCACCTTGCTGCAATCCTGAAGGTTTCAACTGCGGCCAAACATCAACAAACTGACGGAACTGAAGCGTTGCCAGGTGTCTGGCAAACACTGAAAACTCTCTGGCAGGTGAAGAATTGTATAAAGTATGACAGTTATTATTTCTAAGAAATTTGAAATAAAAAATACACTATAAACGTTTTCTTTTCTGAACTCCATCTTCAGTGACATTATTGGCTCGCTGGGAAGATTTGAGGACTGGCGCTGGCCCTAAGGTAAATTGAGTTTGAGACCCCTGCATTAGATAGAATTAAAAAAAAAAAAAGCACAAAGGGAGAGAAAACCTTCATGCTTCAGGGCATATGCCAGCCTATGACTGCCTGGGCTTCCAAAGAAATTTACCCTGTGATCAGGTTATTCCATAATTGCCATTAAGGCACATCCTAGCCCTTGTACAGCGGGTGCTGGCCTCTGGCAGAAACAGAGTATTGGACTAGATGCACCACAGGTCTGCTCAGTTATGGCAATTCTTAGTTTTCTCCCTCTCTCTCTCTCTTTTAAGAGAACACTGCTGGGGGGAGAGTTAATACCTTACATAATAGTAATAGTACTTGGCACATAATCTTCAAAGCACATTCATTACATTAGCTAATCTGATGATCTTTCAACACTCTGGGAAGGAATTAACTGAGTGTTGTTATTCCTATTTTAGAGCATGCGCGAGAGAGAGAGACTGAAGCAGTGTCATGGTACCTGCCCAGGGTGACAGAAAATTTCTCAGTTGCCCTCTTCCAGCCCTGTGCTCAGACCACTAGGCCATGCGCGCAGCACTGGCATGAGTTGAGTCAACTGGTGTGAGGTGCTTCTGCCACCTTCCTCCCAGGAAGCAACAATTCCTATCTGTGACCAACAGGGGCCGCTGTTTCTCTTGGGTGCTATTTCTCTATTTTTAACTCTTCCGTTTTCTCCTATTGTCTCTCTTCCCATATACTGCTTTATTTGATTTCTTTCCTACGCTCCATTTCCCTCTCGCCTTATGTCACCTTTCCTCACTGAGCTTGCTGGCTAATGAACCCCAGAAGGGTCAATGCTTATGAGGAAACTCATGGTGGAGTTGACCTGGCTGGGGCTGTCCTGCTCTGTCCCCAGCGAGACAATAAAACTGAGATTTCCAACTCTCATAAGCAGCTTTGGGGATCCAATTCCCCTTCTTTTTAATAGGGATTGGACACCCATGCTTCTCAGAATGATTTGAGCGTAGAGCATCCCACAGCAACTTTCAGAGTCAAGGCAATGTCAAGCGAGATGTGTTTGTCCCTTAAGACAGACTTATTAGCCCATGAAGAGGAAGTGCTAACTGACTCTCCAGAAGTAGCTAGCACCATTAACCACAGCATTAAGGCTTGATGCAGTTTGAGTCACTGCCAAATCATGCACGCTCCAAAATAACACAGCAAGCGGCCCCCTCTAACCAGACAATGGGAACAGTGCACTGTTTAGCATGACGGTGCCAGTACAAGAGGGGAAATGTTACAGTCTAATATTGGCATTGATGGCAGAGCCAAACCCTTGTCATCACATCACACACGGCAAACGCACAACTTTCCCCCCCGCCCCTTCTTTTACAATTATTACAGAGTCTTCCCTGAGTGAATTTAGTGCCCATGAAAGGTGCCAGGTGGGCAGCCTGGAGACAGATTTTCTCTGTCCCTCACCCTGCATCACCAATGTGCGCTGCCTCTTTGCTGGAGGGACAGCCTCCTAGGGGGCTTCGTTCTCCCTGGCCCGTTTGCTCCCTGGCACCTCTGCTCAGACTGCCAGCAAGGGCGACCCACACGCCATGGTGGTTGAACGATATGAGCATTTGTCCACCAGAATTCGGAGTTCCTGGTCCTGCTCCCATCTGATTAAACTTGAAAGAGCAAAGGAATTTCAGAACAAGACATATCACTGGGTCCTTAATTCATGCCCTTTTGTGTAGGCTTTGCAGCTGTCCCAGGAGTGCTGTGTGATCTCAGCGAGATCAGCAGGAACACGGAGGAGCAGCTGCCCCTTCAGAAGCAATACCAGGATTGTCAAGCGTTTGCTGTTTTAAGGTTAAAGCCCCTTGAGCTTCAATCGCTCTGTCCTCTGCTGCCACCCTGAGTCAAAAAGTGTAGCTTCAGTTGACATTTGGGACAGCTCCCTTTTAAAGGGCGGTTACTTTTATTTCACACCAGAGACTAGAGATGCCTTTCATCTGTGCGTGAGAGAGAGCACGCGCGCGCTTGAGTGGGACACGACTCCTGAGAGCCGCTTTTCCAGCAGACTATTGATTCAGTAAACAAAACTATTTCATACAGTAATAGACTCATAGACTTTAAGGTCAGAACTCCAAATCTGGATCGGTTTTGGGGGGAAAACATTCCAGGTTTCAAACCTGAGCCCAGATTGGAATATGAGCATTTGAGGAGATGAACTGGATTTTCCTTAAGGACCCACTGCAAACGAGTTTATAGGACTATAGGACAGGATATGCCATTAAAATATAGGACCTACTGACTGTAAGAAAGCCAGTTTGAAGGCCAAGTTATGGGTACGCAAGAGGCAGCATCAAATGGACTGAACAGAGTTTACGGCATGAAGAATAAGGAAGGAAAGCAGCTCTCTGTTTAATAAGGCTCTTCCTTTTTGCTTCTGAATTTAGATCTGGTGAAGTTTGTGGATCGGTGGCACTGGATGCCGGAGTCCTCCACTTAGCCAGGAAACAGGGATGGGGCATTGCCAGCTCTCTCATACTGCCCCATTAACATCCTTCAATCCTGTTGTGTAGGGGCCTGAATCTCTGTGCGTGTTGTTCTTTACGATAGGACTGTGGCTGAGGGTGCTTGATACCATGGCAGTTCTTGTGATGTAAACCCGTGTCCCCAATGAACTGCCCTGAGGTCACCCGCACCTTTCACACTGGTCCCTAAACATCCACTGGGTCATAGTGATGTTCAGTTACTACTGACCTAGGCTGGATTTCAATGGATGATCTAGAGGCCAAAGGTTGCAAATCCCATCTCAAGTCCCCTACAAGATACTGCATCACCAAGAGCTGGCCTTCCTTACCTTCATGATGATAAATAAACCACCAGCTACTGAGTGCTGTTATCCACTTATCTCCCACTGTCCATTGCACATTATGTCCCAGGGTAGAATGCATATACAAGGAGAAATGAGCACCCGCTGCATATATACTTCTTGGGCCAAATTCTGCTCTCAGTTACTGCATTCTGCTAGGACAAGATTGTTGCATTCAGCCCTTGGTACAGGTATGGAGGTGCAGCACTACCTCACAGGAAACTCAGGCAGGAATTGTGCCCCCGCAGGGGTGGATTTTGCCCTTGGGGGGCAGATGGAGAGAACAATTCCAGCACTGCTCTGAGCACCTGGGTATCTCTCCTGCAGGCTGCACGTGGAGGCTACAAGCAAGAACATTGTGCTAGTCCATGTACGTACATAGGATGAGATAGCCGCTGTCCACAAGAGCTTGCCATGTGAACCCACAGAGAAATGAAGTGACTGCCCAAGGTCACGGGCAGAACTGGGACTAGAACCAGGTCTTTGGGCCCACAGTGCAGTGACACAGGCACTGGACCACACAAGCTCCGGTGAGAGAGCTCCGATTAGCCTATTTTGATAGCCTGAACTAAATCAAGCCAGGATACAGTTGGCAACACTCGCCTGCCTTTCCAGTCTTGGGGCGTCTTATGCAGAGACATTCCCAAAGAGGCCGTAGTTAGTGGAACGAGGGGCAAACACGCTGGAAAGAGCCCACCACTTGCTTAGGATCCAAGTCAAATCTGCAGCAGGTTTCACTAATCTGCTGCAGCACTGAGTCCCCTTCCTCCCTGCCTGTCAGTCTGAATCTCCCCACCCTGAGTGCTGAGGGCACCTTGCCAGTTTGGGGAAATGTTAGAGCAGAGTTTTGAAACTAAGACGCTAAGAGTGTGCTAAGCTAGTGATTAGCTGGGCTGCATTTCACGGCAATCGGGGGAACATTCCTTTTCATTTTACACAACACTGCTGGGCTCTAATGACGGAAAGGCTTAGGGTCTGTAGAGGGAGCAAGCTAGCTCTTTGTTGCCTTGTATGAACCCCTTGAGAAGTGATTGCCAAGCAAAGGTAATCTTTAAATCCACTGCCACAGCCAGAAAACAAAAGCCACGGCTGCCTTCTCTCTCTTCTGCTTTCAGGCACCTTTGCATTTGATCCTTGGCAAGGTTTCCTAGTTAATGAGAAATACCATTCTTCTTCTCCCAAGAAGAACCTTGCCCCGGATTCTGCCTGTATGCTCTCAAGAGGGCAGCAGTGCTCCCTGAAATGCAAAAGAGGCTTATGCTAAACTGTGCTAGCAACAATCAGAGATACAAGGCGAGTGAACAAGAGCTCTGTATAGCTTGAGAGCTTGTCCCTCTCACCAACAGAAGTTGGTCCAATAAAAGAAATGACCTCCCCCACCTTGTCTCTCTAATATCACGGGACTAACAGCACTGCATGCTAGCAACAAGCACACGCTCTCGGAACTCTGTCTGGTTGCTCAAATCATATGAGTGACCCGCAGGTTTCTTGGATTGTTCTTGTTAAGCACCTTCTTCTAGGGCAGGCAGATGTTCTATAACCAAGTTTCCAAGTGAAACCCTTTTATAAAGACACGGTGGCAATCCCTTTGTGGCATGCTTAGTTTTTGGATACAGTAGATGGGATTCCTTGTAGTTCCACTAGAGATGGGTCCAGATTTGAACTCCACAGTCATATCGTCAGACACCACGGTGATGGACGTGATAGAAGAACCTGAGCAGAACGCCAGACCCAACTCTCCCACATCCCTTCCTCCCTGTGTATTGTGGGACAAGCCAGAGTATCACATCTGAGCAGAGGCCACCTTTGGGGAACTCTGAGTTCAGACCTGACTGTGGGTCCAAACTCCAGGACTCGCAGTCAGCTGTACATTACATGTAAATTGTGTTCTAGAGTTAGGGCTTCCAACCTTTCTCCTGTGACATGATCCACAGTCCCAGGCAATTTCTGTGGGCAGGCCTTGTCCCAAATACCAATTGAATATGTGAATCCTCTATGTGCACGATTTGCCTTCCTTCTCTAGGGATATTTCTGCCTCTAGTTTGTTGCTTCTCTGTTTCCAATGGTGTCTTTAAAGATGGGCTGATGGGTGCGATAACTGCTAACCAGGGCAGTGTGGATGACATGGCTTGCCAAGCATAGGGCCTGGATCACAGGGAAGAATTTGAATACATGTGGCATAGCCTCATGATACCACCAGTCTTGGTCAGGATTACACAGCTCCAGTTCAACTCCAAGCCTGGCATGAGATCAACAAAAACCACAGGGAACAGAATGACAAACCTTACAGCCATCTGTATGATTTTCCAGCTGTCCATTCATAAGCACTGATCACAGAATCACAGAAATGTGGGGCTGGAAGGGACCTTGAGAAATCATCAAGTCCAGACCCCATATTGAGACTGAGTAAACCTGGACCATCTCGGACAGGTTTTTGTCCAACCTGCTCTTAAAAACCTCCAGTGATGGGGATTCCACAGCCTCCCGTGGAAGCCTGTTCTAGAATTTAACTACCCTTAGGGTACGTCTATACTACAGAATTAGGTCGAATTTATAGAAGTCGATATTTTAAAACCCGAATTTATGGAATCGATTGTGTGTGTCCCCACACACAAGCGTAAAGACCATGAGGTCGATTGACTGTGTCCACAGTAGCGGGGCTAGCATCGACTTTCGGAGCATTGCATTGCGGGTAGCTATCCCACAGTTCCCGCAGTCTCCGCCGCCCATTGGGATTCTGGGTTGCGATCCCAAAGCCTGATGGGGCAGAAAACATTGTCGCTGGTGGTTCTGGGTACATGTCATCCCTCCCTCCGTGAAAGCAATATTTTTCGCGCCTTTTTTCCGGGGTTTCCGTGTTTGCTACGGAAGCCTGCTCAGCTCACAATTACCGTACATCTCCAGCGTACGCCTGGACATTAGGTCTAGTGGGGATTCAGTCACACTATAATACGGGCAGAGGGATAGCTCAGTGTTCTGAGCGTTGGCCCGCTAAACCCGGGGTTGCGAGTTCAATCCTTGAGGGGGCCATTCCGCCTGAGGCTGGTAGTCGCGGGACTACACAGCAGAAGCTCCTTGCCTTCTAGCTGCAGATGGTGCAATATGCCATAAATGGTCGTGGGACCACACAGCAGAAGCTCCTTTCCTTCTCGCAGCAGATTGTACAATATGATTGGTATTCGTGTGCTCCTGGCCGGCAGCCTATGGTGTGGCTGGCCGGGGGCGCTTGGACATAAATGGGAGTGACCAGAGTGACTCTGGTCATTCTCTTTTTTACGTTTTGTTTAAGGGAGATTCAGTACTGCCTGGAACACGGGCGGAGGGATAGCTCAGAGGTCTGAGCGTTGGCCCGCTAAACCCGGGGTTGCGAGTTCAATCCTTGAGGGGGCCAGGAGCTGATGATGGATATCAAGCATATTGTACCATCTGCTGCTAGAAGGGAAGGCGCCTCCTTGCTCACCGCATATTGTACCATCTGCAGCTAGAAGGAAATGAGCCTAACCCTTGCTCCCCCCTCCCTCCGTGAAAGCAACTGAGGGGGGAGCAAAAAATCCTTTCGCGCCTTTTTTCATATGGGCGCCATATTGCTGACTCCATTGTTATCCACCCGCTGCTTCTGCTGCCACTCTGCTGTCCTGCAAACAGCATACCAGGGAAAGCATGGAGCACGATCAGATCACCACGGCTGTTCTCGCCGTTATGAACACCACGCGCATTGTCCAGGAGTATATGCAGAACGAGAACCAGGAGCTGCTAGAGCTACAGCAGGCGAGGAGGCGACAGCAGCGCCCTGAGGACAGTGATGAGGACATGGACACAAACCTCTCTCAAAAAAGGCCCCCCCGCAAGGTGGACATCATGGTGTTAATGGGGCTTGTTGATACAGTGGAACGCCGATTCTGGGCCCGGGAAACAAGCACAGACTGGTGGGACCACATAGTGCTGCAGGTCTGGGATGAATCCCAGTGGCTGCGAAACTTTCGCATGCGTAAGGGCACTTTCATGGAACTTTGTGAGTTGCTTTCCCCTGCCCTGAAGCGCCAGAACACCAAGATGAGAGCAGCCCTCACAGTACAGAAGCGACTGGCGATAGCCCTGTGGAAGCTTGCAACGCCAGACAGCTACCGGTCAGTCGCGAATCAATTCGGAGTGGGAAAATCTACAGTGGGGGCTGTTGTGATGCAAGTAGCCAGGGCGATCACCAAGCTGCTGGTACCAAGGGTTGTGAGTCTGGGAAATGTGCAGCTCATACTGGATGGCTTTGCAGCAATGGGGTTCCCGAACTGCGGTGGGGTGATAGACGGAACCCATATCCCTATCTTGGCACCGGACCACCAAGCCACCGAGTACATAAACCGAAAGGGTTACTTTTCAATAGTGCTGCAAGCACTGGTGGATCACAAGGGACGTTTCACCAACATCAACGTGGGATGGCCGGGAAAGGTACATGACGCTCGCATCTTCTGGAACTCTGGTCTGTTTCAGCTGCTGCAGCAAGGGACTTTCTTCCCAGACCAGAAAATAACCGTTGGGGATGTTGAGATGCCTATAGTTATCCTTGGGGACCCAGCCTACCCCTTAATGCCATGGCTCATGAAGCCATACACAGGTAGCCTGGACAGTAGTCAGGACCTTTTCAACTATAGGCTGAGCAAGTGCAGAATGGTGGTGGAATGTGCATTTGGTCGTTTAAAAGCTCGCTGGCGAAGTTTATTGACTAGGTTAGATCTCAGCGAAAACAATATTCCCATTATTATTACTGCTTGCTGTGCGCTCCACAATATCTGTGAGAGTAAGGGGGAGACGTTTATGGCGGGGTGGGAGGTTGAGGCAAATCGCCTGGCCACTGGTTATGCGCAGCCAGACACCAGGGCTATTACAAGAGTACAGCAGGGTGCGTTGCGCATCAGGGAAGCTTTGAAAACCAGTTTCATGAATGGCCAGGATGCTGTGTGAAAGTTCTGTTTTTCCCCTGTAATGAAAAGCCCCGCCCCTTCATTCACTCTACTTCCCTTTACCCAAACCGCCCTGCCCTCCCCCCCTCGATCACCGCTCGCAGAGGAAATAAAGTCATTGTTGCTTAAAAATCATGCATTCTTTATTAATTCGTAAAACAAAGAGGGGGAACTATGGGGCTAACTGCCACAGTCTCCCGGGATAGCTGGTGGAGGAAGGGAAGCACCAGGATGGGTGGTGGAGGAGGGGATGAGGGAAGGACAAGGACACACAGCACTTTAAAACTTATTGAATGCCAGCCCTTTCTTGCTTGGACTGTTCTCTTGACTTGAGTGGTTGGGTGCACGGAGGCCGCCCAAACGCGTTCTTGGGCGTCTCGGGGATGAGGTTATGGGACTCGGGAAGGAGGGCTGTTGGTTGCACAGGGGCTGTAGTGGCGGTCTGGGCTCAGGCGGCCTTTCCTGAACCCTACGCCTTTCCTCAGCCATAAGCCGGAGGATTTCCGTTTGATCCTCCAGTAGCCTCAGAATTGCATCCTGCCTTCTCTCTGCACGCTGACGCCACCTACTCTCTTCATCCCGCCGCTGTCTCTCTTCATCCCGCCAGTCATTGTCTTCAGCACGCCACCTGTCCGCACGATCAAATTCTGCCTTCCTGGACTCCGACAGTGTCTGCCTCCACGCATTCTGCTGGGCAGCTTCAGTGTGGGAGGATTCCATGAGTTCTGAGAACATATCGTCTCGATTCCTTTTTTTTTTACTTCTAATCTTCGCTAGCCTCTGGGACGGTGATGAAAGGGGTGGCGTTGAAACATTTGCAGCTGCGGGAGGAAACAAACGGGAGAGGAGTAGTTTAAAAGACACATATTAGAGAACAATGCTCCAAACATTACATATCACATATGCATTTGGTCCAAGGTTGCACTTTGCCTGTTATATTGAGGGTCTGCCGGTTTGGTGTGAGAGATCACACAAGCAGGTCCGGCGGGCAACAGAATTCGGCTTGCAGGCAGCCATGGTAAGCCACAGTCTATAGGCTTCTTTAACCTTCATAACAGGTGGGAATGTTTTCAAACAGCAACCCCCTCATTTCCCATAACAAACAGCCTTTGGGCTGGCAATTTAAAACTGGTTGGCAATTGAAAAGGGAGGGGCGGCGGTTTTTGGGTTAACGTGCAGCGCGAACCTAATCGACACCCCCACACACACACAGACACACATCCAAGATGTTCGCTGTTCCCCCTCCCCCCACCGCGTGGGTCACAGCGGGGAAGATTTCCGTTCAGCCACAGGCAAACAGCCCAGCAGGGACGGAGCCCCTCTGAATACCCCCTTAATAAAATTCCCCTATTTCAACCAGGTGACCATGAATGATATCACTCTTCTGAGGATAACACAGACAGATAAAGAACGGATGTTGCTTGAATGCCAGCAAACACCGGGACCATACGCCGCCATGCTTTGCAAAGCAATGATTCCAGACTACGTGCTACTGGCCTGGCGTGGTAGAGTGTGTTACCACGGAGCACAGGATAAGGCTGCCCTCCCCAGAAACCTTTTGCACAGGCTTTGGGAGTACATCCAGGAGATCTTTCTGGAGATGTCCCCGGAGGATTTCTGCTCCATCCCCGAACATGTTAACAGAGTTTTCCAGTAGCTGTAGCTGTACTGGCCGCGAATTGATCATTAAACACGCTTGCTTATAAAACATGTATTAATTAACAGAGGTACACTCACCAGAGGCACCAGAGGTCCCTTCTCCTGCATCGAGCACGCCTTGGGTGGGTTCGTAGGGTACTGGCTCCAGGGTGACAAAGAGTTCCTGGCTGTCGGGGAAAAGGGCTTCTCCACTTCCTTGCTGTGTCTGGGCGCTATTTTCAGCATCATTATCATCATCATGCTCCTCTGTGGTTTCTGATGATCCACATACGGAGTCATACCACATGGGTGGGTCAGTGCTGGCTGCACCTCCTAGAATGGCATGCAGCTCATCATAGAAGCGGCATGTCTGGGGCTCTGACCCAGAGCGTTTGTTTGCATCTCTGGTTTTTTGGTAGGCTTGCCTGAGCTCCTTAATTTTCACGCGGCACTGTTGCGCGTCCCTGTTGTAGCCTCTGTCCTGCATGCCCTTGGAGACTTTGGCATATGTATTGGCGTTTCTTCTTTTGGACCGTAGCTCTGCTAGCACGGTTTCGTCTCCCCATACAGCGGTCAGATCACGTACTTCACCATCGGTCCATGCTGGAGCTCGTCTTCGGTTCTGGGACTCCATCATGGTCACCTCTGCTGATGAGATCTGCGCTCACCTGCAGCTCACCACGCTGGCCAAACAGGAAATGAAATTCAAAAGTTCGCGGGGCTTTTCCTGTCTACCTGGGCGGAGCATTGGAGCTCAGACTGCTGTCCAGAGCGGTCAAATGTTGCACTGTGGGATAGATCCAGGAGGCCAATACCGTCGAATTGCGTCCTCACTAAGCCTACATCGATTCGGCAATATCGATTTAAGCGCTAATCCCCTCGTTGGGGGTGGAGTGGCGAGATCGATTTTAAGAGCCCTAGAAGTCGATGTTAAGGGCTTCGTCGTGTGGACGGGTGCACGGATCAATCGAAATAACGCTAATAAATTCGACCTAAACTCGTAGTGTAGACCAGGGCTTAGAGTTCAAAAGTTTTTCCTAATATCAAACCTAAATCTCCCTTGCTGCAGATTAAGACCATTTTGTCCTACCTTCAGTGGATATGGGGAATAATTGATCAGAGTCCTCTTTATAAAAGACATGACCATATTTCACGACTGTTATCAGGTCTCCCTCAGTCTTCTTTTCTCAAGACTAAACATGCCCCGTTTTTTTGAACCTGCCTCACACGTCAGGTTTTCTGAACCTTTTATCACTTTTGTTGCTCTCCCCCGGACTCTCTCCAATTTGCCCACATATTTCTTAAAGTGTGGCCCCCCAAATGGGACCCAGTACTCCAGCTGAGATCTCACCAGTACCAGTAGAGAAGCACAATTACCTCCCATGTCTTACATACAACACTCCTTTTAATCTACCCCAGAATATTATTTTTTGCAACTGCATCACACTGTTGGCTCATTCGATTTGTGATCCACTATAACCCCCAGATCCTTTTCAGCACTACTACCACCTAGCCAGTTGTTCCCCATTTTGTAACTGTACATTTGATTTTTCCTTCCCAAGTAGAATACTTTGCATTATTCAAGTTCACCTTGTTCATTTCAGACCAATTCTCCAATTTGTTAAAGTCATTTTGAATTCTAATTCTGTCCTCAAAATGCCTGAAACGCCTCCCTGCTTGGGGTCATCTGCAAACGTTATAAGCACACTCTCCACTCCACGATCCAATTCATTAATGAAAATATTGACCAGTAACAGACCCAGAACTGACCCCTGTGGGACCGCACTAGATTTGACCCCCCAGTTTGACAGCGAAGCATTGATAACTACTCTTGAGTGCTCTCTTTCAACCACTTGTGTATCAACCATATAGGAAATATTAGGGAAATGTGGTCTAAATGAATTTAACCGCATTTGCTTTCTCCTGTCCCTGATACAACACCCAATTCATAATGCTAAACCTTTAATAAGATGGGTAGAGCAGCAAGTACAGCAGAACTACAACTGTTGTTCCTTTGGCCGAATTAGCATGACCAGGGACTTATGTGAGTAGCCAGCTGACCCCCTTCTTCTGTTTTGGTCCCCTTTGGAGATAGGAAGGGACCCAAAGATTTGAACCCCTGTGCACTCCTGTTTATCTCCCAAACACTCTGGCCATCAGTGCTGGACACAGTCCCACACTTACGATCAAGAGAAGCCACCAAGAAGCCAAAATGTGGCACCCCCACAGACGTATAAAAACACCACCTTCCACAGTGACACTAGGAATGTTATTACTGTTCGACAGTAGCACCTATATGTGGTGGACAACATACATATCCATAGTAAGAGCCTCTGCCCCAAGGAGCTTACACTCGAAATAGACTAGACAAAGGGTGGGAGACAGGACATATTATTATTACTCCCACTTTACAGCTGGAGAACTGAGGCACAGGGAGGTTATGGGACTTGCCCAAGGTTGCAAAGTCAGTCCGTGGCCAATCCATGAACTGAGTCAAGACCTCCTGAGTCCCAGTCCAGTATCTTAACCTCAAGACCATCCTTCCTCTCGTCTCTCTTATTCTTCCTTTGCTTTAGAAACTCAGCCATAAATCATAGACCTAATAAAGCAGAAGCTAGATGTAAGGTTGCAGTCACCTTTTCCAACCCTCCCCTGCGAGAGTTATGCTATCAGTTCCTCTCTAAATCAAGGGACATGCCTGCGTTAGTTCTCCAAGAATCAGCTCAGTGCGGTCCAAGAAGGATTCTTCTCAATGCACATCTCCATCAAAGTCACCCAATAATTTTCATTGACAAAACAACTTATCACAGGGGAAGAAAAAAGGGGTGTGAGTGAGGGTAAAACTGTGAGATGGGAAGCAAAAAGAAAGATTCCAAAAAAGAAAAAAAAAGTTTTAATGTCCTAGCTTGTTTCAAGGAGACTTGGGAGTACTCCCTGATAAGCAAAGATGGTGGCTTTTAAGTAATGGAGGATAGGTCCATCAGTGGCTATTAGCCAAGATGGTCAGGGATGCAACCCCCTGCTCTGGGGTGTCCCTAAGCCTCTGATTGCCAAATGCTGGGATTGGACAATAGGGGATGGATCACTTGATAATTGCCCTGTTCTGTACATTCCCTTTGAAGCACCTGGCATTGGCCACTGTTGGAAGACAGGATACTGGGCTAGATGGTCCGTTGGCCAGATCCGTTGGCCAGATCTAGTATGGCCGTTTTTATATTCCCATCCTTAGACCATGGGGTAGAGCCACACCACCCTGGAAGGAATGATGGAGATACCGTGTCTCAGGCAGACTCAGTCTCTCCAGGGATGCTTCCTGTGCATGGGGCTGACCTATCCATCCATCTGCGTATCTATGTGGCCCCTATCACCACAGCATCTGAGCACCAGTCAGAAACACATCCTGAGAGGCCAAGAAAGCTCCCGGCAGCTCATTAGGGTTTATCATTTGGGCTGAGGTTTACACCCTTTGTCATTTTAAAGAAATGTTTTAAAATAATCATTCTGTCTCTGCTTCAATCCCCCCCGCACAGCACACCCTACCATAAGCACAGCAGACCAGCTTTTGTGTGTCAGATCCTCAGCCGCCGTAAGCCAGCACCCCTCCATTCCCTGCAATGGACTCACCCCCATTTACACACACTGAGGATCTGGCCTCGTGTCTCACAAGGATTTGACACTGAGGCACCCACCTTGCCGGTTGGAGCCTCGTTACCCAACATTTCCCACATTCCCTCTTGCTGCCCGGTTCTCGGGAAGGCTGGTGTTAAGCAAAGGACACAAGCAAAGGCCACCGCCCGGCTGAGATGTTCAAATGATTCTGGTAGGTTATGAATTCAATTGCAGCCGATGGTGTGTCTGCTTGAGGGGCATTTTGCTTTTGCCCCACATGCTAGAAGTACGATGTGTCATCACTTAGTGCACGGCTTGATTAACCACATGGGGGCTGGAGGGATGGCATGTAGGACTAAGCTAATTATGGTGGCCTAGATCCTTTGTTCTGCTCCCACTGGATCGCCTAATTGATTCTTTCAGTCACCAAATGGCTTAGTGGGCCGCACGGGCCGAATGAGGCTTTTTGTAATACTCCAATGAACAAAAAGTTTCAAATCCTCTCCTCCCCCTGATAGGCAGCAAGCGTAACCTCGGAACAAGGACAGCTGTCCCTGGGCGGCATTAGCATCCATCAACTGCTCTCTTGGACATCTTTTCAAAGGAACTCCTCCCCTCCCCCATCCCTGCTTGGTTGGGGGAGGGTTTCATCCATCGCAGCATTGCCTGTACTGCCCATCACTCAGTCAAGGTTACGGATTGCTGCCTCCACCTCCACTAGCCCCACGGCGTCTCCTCAAGTCAGGCTCTCTTCTGTCTGGTAGCCCACAATGCTACCAACTGGTTGGAAAAATCAGAACTGTCCCTGCAGGGTCTCCAACAGAGTAACTGCTCTTTGGTTTCTCAAAGAAAGTGTAACCAGCCCTTAAAACCCTCAACAACTTCTCCCATCCCATCCATCAAAAATCAAACAGATGCCCTTGAGACACTGTGTGGTCTAGTGAATACAGGCCTTGGGCCAGTAACCAAATGACCTGCATTCTGTTCCTGGCTCTGATAATGATCTACTGTATGTCCCTGAGTAAATCACATTGCTTCTCTGGGTCTCAGTTTCCCCTCAATCTGTCTGTTTAGACTGTAAACTCCTTGGGAGAGTGATTGTCTTCCTATGTATACTGCACAAACCCAAGCACGCTGCTGTCTCTGTTAGCCACTCTGACCACTACTGTAATATAAATAATAGTAATAAGTACAGCATCGTACTACTGTGGTGTTAATGTTATAAGCTGGAAGTGAATGCTTACCAGTAGAGCTGGCTGGAACCCTATGGTGATTTCCCCACCTCATTCTCCCTCGTGAGCTCTATGTATTATGGGCCTGGATAGGATTGCATGCATTGGGTAGCATGTGGAGCGGAATGAATACAGCTGAAGTTATTTGTGGAGCTTTCCCTATGCATTTCCTGCTTTCAAACAGCTGGTGGTTTGGGTTTTTTTAATTTTATTCTACATGCAAATGAGGTTCTTATCTTTAATTGTGCTTTAACAGGTGTTTTGTTTGGAAGTTGTAACTTGGACATTGCAATTTAATCATTGTAGCAAGTGATTAGGGCACTAGCCTAGGATCCAAGTTCAAGTCCTTGCTCTGCCACAGACTACCTGCGCAATCTAGGGCAAGTTACTTAGCCTCTCTATGCCTTGGTCCTTCACCCGTGAAACAGGTATAACAGCACTTTCCTACCTCCCAGGGGGGCTGGGAGGATAAATACACCAGAGCTTGGGAGATGCTTAGATAATACTGTAATGGGGGCATGGAAGGTAGAAGAAACGCATGCAAGTGCCTTCAGGATTTTCCTACAGACTGCAATTCATGTTTAAAAAAACCTTAACAGTATAATCTACCTCAGGCATGTTCCACAGGGGTTCACACAAGAGTTCCAGCAGTTTAAATATGGGAGGTGTATATTCAAAGGGTTTGGCTAATTTTCATGACATACACTAGATTTTTTAACCTTACTAATTGATCAACTCTGCCCTAGATTAGCCAGCAAAGCTTGTGAATTCCTTGGCTATTTGCTCTCTTGGGACATATGTGCTTTGATGGATTCATGAGCAGGTCACTTTTCAATGCAATTGTTCATTGAAATTTTGACCACAACATTTCTACAATATTTTCCCCACATTAAAAGATAAAATCAGCTCTAGAGACTTATATTTAAATGTCAGCTAAGTTTTCCATCAACATTTTAATTTTTTTTTTTTAAAACGGGTGAAAGATCACCAGTTTAGGTGGAAGTTCTCCCCGTCAGTGTTCAAAATGGGGATGGAAAGTTTTGGTGACATTTTAAAAAGTGTCAGCCAGCTTTATTAGCAATGCTTTTAAATTCCTAGAACCCCGGCTCCTATTGTCCCAGAACTTACTCTACAAACTACACAAGCTTCACTAGCAGAGTATGTAGTTTTCAACAACTGCATTTGTTGGTCTCAATGAATTCTAAAGCACTCCCTGGTGGATTTTTAATGCATGTAAATACTATGAATCCTACATATTTCTCTCATGGTGCTCACAAGCGCCACCTGCATAAAGTGAATCTGATACATGATTATTTACTCAACGAGACAGACACGGGCATGATTCGTGGGAGTTCAGACCTGCTGACACAGCAAAGGCATGAGATTTGCATGAGTTACAAGTGCTAAAAGTTGAACAAGGAAACTCATAAACTCAGCGAGTCCTGAATATGAGTGACAGATTAAAAAGTCTATCCATTTACTATGGGAATCTACAACATCCTTATCAGGGCACAGCCTCACCTCCAGGGCACACCCTCATTCATGGACTCAGCACTGCAGCCGACTTTGACTCTCACATCCTCCCCATAGCCACAATGGCCAGTCCCCGCCAGAGTCTTCTCCCAGCTCCCTCTCTGGGTTTTCTGTGGGTCAGTCCTCCAGCCAAATCCTGTAACAGCTCACTCCCCTGCCAAGGTAACATGAACAAGTCCAAATAAAAGTCCAAACAGGTCATGAAACTAATAGCCCTTCTGCTCCTCTCCAGCATCACCAGAGTTCCCTTGTTGGCTTTACTTCAGGGCTTCCCCTGCAGGAGCATAACCTGCTCCTATAGCATGCTTCCTCCACGGTTTCCTGTCTGTTAAACCCTATCGCAGGGCTTCTCACCACCAGAGCCTTCTCTGCTCTATCACCTCTCACCAGGTGACGGCCCTCAATGTACTAACAAGGCCTAGCTCTGCCTCCTCTGACCAGAAGGCAATTAGTTGATCACCCTCACACCAGCAGCAATGCATGACTAATTGGGTTCTTTCCCTTGCCTTGCAGCTGAGGGGAGTCAAGCCCCAGCATTCTCCTGAAACCCTGAAATGAAGGACCTATGGAGGCTGTAAAGTAAAATCTGTCACGTGACAGAAGGAGCCCTTGAATGACGAACTTGACCTTCAGACGATGATATCAGCTAGATGGACAGTGCTCCTTGTAAATGGATGCCCCTGTAAAGAGTTGCTCACTAAGAAATCTGAAAAAAATTCATTTGGGTTTGAGCTGAAAAAAAAAATCAGTTATTTGCCTAGCTCTAAACACAATGCCATAAATCAGCTTTGTGTTAAAAGCATTCTAGAAATCAAGTGGTACCTTTATGAGGTAAACCCTTGGACAGGAACCAGATCAGCTAAAGATATCAGACTAGCTCCACGGACTTCAAGGGAGCTATGCCAATTTACACCAGCTGAGAATCTGGCCCCTTGTTGACCAGCTGTCTAAATTCAGTTTGCAGTCCATGGGCCAGATCCTCAGGTGGAGTAAACTGGCTCTTGAAGTCCTTTGAAGTCAGTGGGACTACTGAATTACACAAGCCAAGGATCTGGCCCTATCAGATGACAGGATCTCACCCCAATATCCTTTTAAGGGGCCATCTACAAAGGCCATTCTGATACACATCCAGGCCATGAGAGGCTGCAGGTATTTGTTCTTTAATGTAAAGATCCTAGGTCAACAGAAGACTCTTTCAGTGGTTAAGAACCACACAGAGATCAAAGTCTGTGATGTGATAGCAAATGTCCCAGAACATCTCCTGTATCCTTTGTGTCCCCTTGCTGTAGAGGAAGAAGTATTTCAAGTCCAGCCAGACCCAGATGAGAAACTTGCCGGTTGTGTAAGTTATCCAGCAAACCTGCCTCTCCCTCTCCTTTGAAAGGCTGCTCTCAGGCTGGCTTTGCACTCCCACCGCTACTCACTGAGCATCACAAGAACTTCACACACACCGTGCCCTTTGTCTGGTCTGAATTCTGTTTCTCCCAGGTGGTATTTACACAACAGTTCTCACAAAGGTTCCAGGACAAAGAGGAAGCCCGATGGAACATGCTGTGTTTGGCACAAGGCCCGCTCTAGCTTTTTTGCCGCCCCAAGCAGCAAAAAAAAAAAAAAAAAAGCCCTTGAAATGTGCCGCCCCAAGAATGGCCAGAATGCCTCCCCTTCAGATGTGCCACCCCAAGCACCTGCTTCCTTTGCTGGTGCCTGGAGCCAGCCCTGGTTTGGCAGTTGCCTCCCAAGTCCCAGCCTGATCGCTGATTAGCTGCTCTCAGCTCCTCTCCTCATTAGCTCCTCTTCCAAAGTTTAAAGCCCTCAACCAAGGCGTCACTCATCTGGCAATCTATTGTTACTGCTCAAGATGCCTATCTGAATGCAGGGGTGCGGGAACAATGTGTATAGTTGGGGTGTTGAGAGCCATTGAACCAAACTGTAAACCCTGGATATAATGGAAACCCCTTCAAGCCAGGGGATGCGGCAGCACCCTCCACACCGCTAGTTCCAGCACCTATGCTAGGATATATGGTATACTAAGCATGTGGTTAAGTACCTTACTGAATCAGGGCCTATGGCCTGGTCTACACGCTGGTTTTGTACCTATTTAACTATTTTGCTTTGGAGTGTGATGTTTTATCAAAGCAGTTAAATTGATACAACCTCAACTCTAGTGTGGATGCGGTTATACCGGTATAGAGGTGCCTAAAACCGGTATCATTTATTCCCCTAAATGTATGGGAATAAGCCATACTAGTATAAGCATCTCTATGCTGGTAGAACTGCATCCACACCAGGGAAGGTTGTACTACCTTAACTATAGCAGTCTAGTTAAAGGGGTACAAATGTCGTGGGCAGACAAGGCCTTGGTTGACCATCTCTTTTACCTTTAAGACAGAGCTGTCCCTCTCATTGACTGGGCCTGTTCAAATTTAGATTTACAGGGGGTTATTTTCTTCCAGACTCACTTTTTCCAGGCTAGGTGACTTGATGTGTCCTTTGATTTCCCTGCATACTTCATCCCCGCCAGCTAATTCCCTCTTTGAACATTTCAGTCCATAGTATTGGACACATGGCAGAGACAGGCCCATTAGACTCCTCCAAAGGGTGGTGCCACGTAACACTCAAGTTTTCTCTTTGCTGATATCTTTCCCCATAAACCAGCTTTATAAAAACAGATTTGGCAAGCACATCACCACGTTCCATCTTAGCCACCTCCCCAGCCTCTTTCTTCAAAAGAACAAGACAAGGCAGAAATCAGCACATCTGGTTTGCAAGTACTTTTTTGAAGGAACCTAACCCATGCCAAAAAAAGCTGCTTTGAGCATGATCTTCCCCCAAACCTCTCCTGAATATTATGCCTTAGATCAGAACTGCCAGAACTCTTGGGACTCTTCTTCCATAAGAAAGCTACCTTTATGTATTGAGTTGGTTTTGTACATTAGGGCTACATTCTTCATGCCAAGAAAAATGAACAAAACCACTGGCCAGCATCTCAACTGGTGCAAGTTGAAGTAGCGCCAGTGAAGTCAATGCAGAGGTGCTGACTGACACTGGCTGAAGATCAAGTCCCTTAAGTTTGTATAATGCTTAATTAATTTTTAATGATCTAGGCAGCTTTGCCTGTTTATTTTAATGTGCACTCTGTGTAACACAGGAGCTAAAACTAGGTCTCACGTGGCCACTCAACACCCCCCATGTTGTTGTTTTAATTGGGAGGGGTTGTCATGTTCGATTTTTTGTGACCAGTTATGGATTTCACTTTGTCCATACAATTCTCTCCCCTTCCCTGGCTTTTCTGGATGGGATGATCCTGCCGAGACAGCAGGCCTTGCCTTTCACAGCCTGTGAACTGTCACACACCAAACTGACATTCCTTAGCCGCTCGGAGCCCATAACCCCTCTCACCCTGACTCCCGCTGGCTAATTCACTGCTCAGACTGAGCACCTCCAGCTGCGAGAGAGGAGCAACTATGAACTTGCTGAAATAAATACATACCATCTTCCCACCAGCTCATGTAGGGAAAGGGCATTCTGATAAAAAATACAACTCAGAACAAGACAAAAGGTGATGTAAATGCTGCAGAATGAAGCAGCTTGTCTGAATTATTTGCCGCTTTTCTATTGTTTTAATTGCAAAACACTGGTGCCCCATTGCAGAGACCCGTGTTTGGAAATGAATTGAGTTTTGTGGCTGCTACACCTGGTTTACAAGAAGCTTTGTAACCCGATATCTCAGGGACAGTGCAATTTGAATGAGGAGTGCACAAACTGGTTGGGATGAAATACGAACTGACTCACGCCGTCAGCCCAAGTTTACGCCCAAACGGAACTGATTGTTTGGATTTTTTTTTATTTGAGATTTCAAATAAAGGTTGGTCATTCCCACCCCACCTCCGGTTTTCTTACATTCTGCAGTTTCTGCATATGAGGATTGGGCACAGAAACTCCGAGTGCAAAAGTAAAGCCATCAACCCACACCAGACATGTCCTTCGTCACCCCAATGTTTTACGAGAAGGGGTAGAAACTTCCTCTGTGTCTCGCAGTATATTTTGCCTTGTCTGCTTCTAGCTTGGAGGCCTTGTCTACGCTGAAACTGGAACCAAAATAACGAAAGCGGTTGTTCATCCACTGTTAGTTGTTTCAGCGTTTCCCTCTTAGACTGTCCACACACAGACTGGCCCTAAAGGTGTGAATTACAATCAACTTAGTTATTTTAGTCCCAGTTTCATAGATGAGGCCTTGCTAAGCTCCTCAGGGCAAAGAGGTAAGTAACAACAGTGACAGTTTCCTGCAATTATGGTAGGAAAGATCTGGCAGTTTCCTGCAATTATTGTATTAAGTTTATGTATGATTGTTGGCTGGGATTGTATGTAACCTCTCTAGCGGGGAGATGGGACAGATAGTGCAACCTCAAATGAATAGTTTATGGATGATTGTGTTCTACTCCATTGGCTAGAACTCCATCCACAGCTTAACTAAGAACAGTGGGTGGTGATTAAGGCAAAATTAAGGATATAACCCCCGCAGAGAGGTACCACCTCCTGGAGAGGCTTGCATATACTAGTTCCATCTAGATTCTCCAGAAATCAAACAGACAAAGAAAGATGAAGAGCTTGAGTTTAAACTTCTTTCTGATTCAGCAAATGGACAGGACCTTCTGCTCAAGGGGGCCCCCAAAGACTTGACCTACTATGTTGCCCATGAAACTGATGCGTGACTTCTGTAGGCTCTTGACATGTGTTTATGAATGTTTATGTATCTATTTAGGTTTTCTCTGTAATGCTTTTATCTGAAAAATAAACGTGCTTGCTTAGAAGGAGCTGTGTCGTAACTAGTGACTGCGGGCAATACACTGGAGAGAAAGCAAAGTGCAGGTGCTGGCCTATTTAGGCAGTCTGGCTTGCTGGGGATATCACCGCGTAAAGCAGGGAACTATGCAGCCTGGAAAATCCCAGGTCAGGAAGGAGTGAGACATGGCTCTTCACCCAAAAGAGGTGATGGGTGGGAGCCGGGAGCCTAGAGTGTGTGCCCTTGGTCAACGGAGGGATAATGCAGGTGCAGTTGCCCTGAAACTGTGTCACCAACTATCCCTATCTGCCCTTCAACCCAGTATTAACTGGCTGAGCTCTTATAAGCATTGTGGCCAAAGTGAAACTTGAGAAGGGATTCGGTCAGGGGGAGAGAATAGTGGCCTTCTGGACCCATTCGGAAAGGTAGATCCATGGAGAAGAAAGTGCAGAGATGATTGCACAAGAACCTGATTGAAAGAAAAGTACTGGACCTTGGAGCACATGCAAGTGCCCCAGTCTACCTTTTATGCCTCTTGGGCCCTGTAAATCGGGGAGCTATAGTGGCAGGTCACGTGACTTCTCCTACTCATGTGCCCTCCAGGAAATCATATAGTTGGCTGCAGGCCTCTTAGGCTGAGGAGAAAGCAAGTGAGGCCCTGGGTCAGGAATGGATCAAGGAGGGGCCCTCTCTGACCTGTCAGGCACCCTGACAGGGAGGCACGTGATGAGGGAAGTTAGAGCCCTGGAAAAAGGGCTGGGACTAGACCTTGGGGGCAGGGAAACTGTTTGGGTTGCATTGCTTTGTTTGGAATCTTAGTCAATACAGAAAGAAAAAAGGAGATAAGAAAGAAAAGCCCCCAGTAAAGGATCTGGAGCTGTGTCATTGTTTGCAGAGTGATTTTGCCTTCCCTGGCTGGGAAGGGATCAGCCCAGCAGCTTACACTGACCAACAGGGGGATGAGGTTGTTGGGAAGGCTGCTGAGAGGAGACCTGCGTTGCAAGTGGCCAGGAAAGCAAGGAGATGCAGCAAGGAAATAGCAGGGTGATGTGGAGCGAGCGATGGGGAAGGAAGATAGTCTTAGCAAATATGTACCGTGTGGTTGGCACAGGGGTAATGTAGGTGCTAGGGAGGCTGGAGAGAAGGAAGTTATAGTAATCAAGGCAGGAAAGGCTTAGGGAAGCCCCAGAGATGAGTAAAGTAGTATACACCCATCTGATTGTTATGAGCTTTCAAGTCTGGTTTTGAAACCAAACAGGCTTTGGATAAGCTCAGAGAAGCATCCTGGGGTAAACCCATCCTCATACAAGCTGGTGCATCTCCCCTGAACTTAAATTCATAACTTTGCTAGACACCAAGATTCATGGCCTTAATAAAGACACTGGATTCATGACTCATTACAACAATCTGTAACTCACTAACCCTCCTTTGTCCTAGGACTGTAGACATATCACCTGCCCACTTTCCCTGGAATGGTCTCTTGAAACACGTATTAACTTCTTATCTCTTCCACCCCTGTCCTTAGCTGTGACATTCTGGTTACCTTTCCCAGACCTGAAGAAGAGCTCCATGTAAGCTCGAAAGCTAGTCTCTCTCACGGACAGACGTAGGTCCAGCAAAAGATATTATGTCACCCACCTTGTCTCTCCATCTCCTCTGAAGGCTGGAGTGGACCCATTGGCAGCAAGTGTGAATTTTGCTTGCCCACTTCAAAATGCTGAGCAACCCCTTTGAAGTTCACTCACTAGCCATTCTAATGCTGTTTGCTAAGCAGTGATCAACAGAAACCCGACCAAGGCAAACGAGTAACACTATTAACACAGATTGAGGGCCAGATGCTGGCATCCTTGCTCATGTTGAAAAGTGCCTTAACTTGTCTGTCTTCAGTGAGACTACTCATGGAGTAAGGTGCTACTCAATGTGCGTACGAGTATCAGAATCTGGCCCTGAGAGGCAATGCCCCTTCACAAAACAGTTACAGAGTTCTGGGGTCCCCTGGATGTTTCCCCAAGTAGGATTTCTTGTAGTCAAATAAACAATCCCAAGGGAAGCCAGGAAAAGGAAAGTATTCTTGGTAAAAACATAAGCCTATAATTTCAAACGTGACTAGCAATAGTGGATGGCTCCGTTTTTGGATACTCAACTTGAGACACTTTGTAGGAGTCTGAGTCTCAGAAAGAGCTGAGGAGCACCCGCCCTCTGAAAATCAAGCCCCTTGAAGGCACCCAATCACTGGTCACTTCTAAAAACTGAAGCGCTAAACCAATTGATGCATTGTAATGATCCTCTGCACACGGCTGCAGGGCTGTGGGCTGGATGTGCATTATCCTCCGCACACGGCAGCAGGGCCTGTGGGCTGGACGTGCGTTATCCTCCGCACACGGCAGCAGGGCTGTGGGCTGTATGTGTGTGATCCTCTGCACACGGCAGCAGGGCTGTGCACGGTAGGTGTGCGCACGCTGTGATGAAGTGGTGAATGGCACAGTTTGCTTTTCCTTAGCCTGTGGGGTTTCCATGAGGGAGCATTGCAAGCTCTAGCAACTCTGCGCAAAACTGGAAGCCAGGAGCAAGTTGCAAGGGCCCATTCCAGTTCACCTTACTCGTGGAAACACCCCTCCCAAGCCACGGGGCGGTTTGTGTGAATAAGGTCCAAGGTGTCAACATTTGACAATGTTTGCCAACCCAGGGACAATTTTCCAAAGCAGGCAAGGGCCCAGGAGCTGTTAGCCCCTCTCAGTCCTCCCTCAGCCATGCCTAATTCTCCCCCCAACCACCCATACGCTTTTGCTGCCAAGCCATGGCTCAGGCAGTCCCCTCTCCTGCTCCCTTCCTCCCTCCCATCACTCTGCAGCAGCTGACTCCAGCACCACCTACCAGCTGTGAACAGCTGAAAGGCAAGGAGGGGGAGTAGGCTGCTCAGAGAGGAATAGCAGCCAAGGGACAATAAAGGGGACCCCGAAACAGCTACTGGGAGAGGAGCAACTCAGGAGAAGGAAGCTGCCATCGGCTACCACAGCACAGCTCTCGGATACTGGCCAGCTCCCCAGCACTGTCCTCATACAACCTCTGCGGCTCAGTTTCCCCGGGCAGATAATTACCCACTTCAAAGAGACACTGTGAAAATTAGCGCCAAATTCTGCTGCAGTTACACCGGTGCGAATGAGAGGGAAACCACAGTGATTTCGAGTCCCTCGGGATTTATTGGGGGTAACGGAGAGCAGAAGTTGGTCCTCGACAGTCAGACAGTCCCGCGGAGATGTACTATGCACTCAGATTTTTAAAGAGCTATTTGTGCAACAGGGACCATTAGTAAGAAATGCTTGAAAGACTGAAGGAAAAAAAGAGTATTAAGGACGGAGAATGGTTGGTTACACTGTGCATCCAACTTCCGTTCAGCAAGACCAGGTGTGTCACGTGCAATGAAGGTGATGAGGTTAGTGTGAGAGTTAACGGACACGGGGTTGTTATGTGACTATTTTGCCTAGCCACAGAATCAAAACCCTCTCCTTCCCGGGCTGGGGCGTCCCAGTGCACTCAATGTAATAAGCTTTCCAGTTGAGTCTGATTATGGCTGTTCACCAGACCCCGCTGGAGCCTCTATGCACTACGGTCATACAAATAATAAAAAATAAAAACAATGAGCAATTGCACCACTGGAATGTGCTCACAAGAAAGACACCCACACACACCTTAGTTGGAAAGTGCATCAGTTACAATCCTTTGCAGTAAAGGTAGAGGTCTCTTTCCCTGGGTCATTTCCTTTACGAACTAATTATTTACATTCTGCCCGTTCGAATCCTCCAACTGGTGATTGTGGGCCATCAGCCAGGAGGCTGGTCCGGTGACGCAACACAAGTGGGCTCATGGATGTTGCTTTGTGTTACAGGGGTGATGTGGCCAGAGCATACCAGGAAATCTGGCCCAGTATTATTGTGTGTCCCAGTAGAACCTAGAGGCCCTAATCAAGACCAGGGCCCATTGTGTAGGCATTGTACGCACTGAAGACTGACAAAAGATGGAGGGGAACAGAATCATAAAGTCATAGAGTTTAAGGGACCCCCAGATCATCAAGTCTGACCTCGTGTATATATCAGGCCACCAGCACCCACACACTAAACCCAACAACCAACAGTAGGACAAAGTATAGGGGGACTAGCCTATTACGTGCCACAAGCTGAGAACAGGAGGGACCAAGGTGGGCACCAGTGCTCGAGGCTCCTGGCAGGGAAATGATTAAGTGAGATACACCCAGATAATCCTGGCATGTGACCTGCACCCACACGCTGAAGAGAAAGGCAACAACAACAAAAAGCCCAAGGATACTGCCAATCTGACATGGGGGGAAATTCCTTCCCAACCCCCACATATGACAATCACTTAGACTCTAAACATGGGAGCAAGAACCAGGCAGCCAAGCACCTGAAAGAGAGAGTACTTAGTGCTAATGTAACGCCAACAGACCCCGGTCATCAGGATCGAACCTGGGATCTTGGAAGCTTAGTGCATGAGCCTCTACTGCATGAGCTAAAAGCCAGATAGTTGTTAGCTAAGGCTGTAGAGCAGACACATTTAACTCTCTCTGAGTGGTCTCGGTGCCACTAGATGGGACAGAACACCTCACCCAGGAGGCATGTGGGTTACATACTTCCCCTAGCTGAGGAAGCACGTCCCGCACTTCAGAGACTTCCTAGTTGAAATCCCAGACGAGCCTCCACTTGTAACACCGACAGTCTTCAAGGTCATCCAGATCTTCCTGTATAATATTCCAATCCTCCTCTGCTGATAATAGCACCCAACTTTGTATCATCCGCAAATTTCATCAGCAGACTACTACTTTTTGTGCCAAGGTCATTAATAAAAATATTGAATAAGATTGATCCCAGAGGAACTCCACTAGTAACCTCCCTCCAGCCCAATAATTCACCTTTCAGCACAACCTGTTGCCTTCTCCCCTTTAGCCAGTTCCTTATCCGCTTTACAATGCTTGTACTGATTCCCATCTCAGGCCAGTGCTCTAGCCACCAAACCACACTGCCTCTTATACAGGAGCTAGGCCATATAAAACCAGTGTGATAGAAGAATCAGGCCTATACTCTGATTCTAATTTTGTTACTTGTCCCTAATCTTCCTTCAACTCTCACACAGGTTTGGTTTGGTTTTTTAATATTGATCACGGTGTGAAAAAGCTTTAAATGAACAATGAGTTTCTGTAACTCTGGCCATTTCCCATAAGCCTTTGGGGTGAGAAAGTCAAGTGCTAATGTACGAGCTCAAGTGACTTCTTGTCATTTCCTTAATATTACTTCTCTTGGTGTTTAGCAGTTTGCCTTCTACTGAGCTAATGTTTGTTTTACCAATCACAGGTTAGTGTGGTAAACCGATATCAGAACAATGGCGTGGGAACTAGATTTCAGTGCATTCATCTTCTGTATTTAATACTTTCTTCAGGCAGACAGCACAGAAAAGTGTCAATCTGATAGCATTTTTCTAAAATAAGGATAGCCTCCTGCTGCTAGCACACTCTGACATCCACAAAAGCGGGGACTGCTGAATTCCCAGAGGTATTTCATATGAATGGATAGTTTCTAGTTCGGTGGTAAAAGGTAAGGGTTACAGAGCAATTAAGCAGACAGGGCCAAATCCTCTGCTGGTGTCAATTAGCACAGCCCTAATGCAGTCAATGGAGCGATGCTAATTTACACCAGGATCTGCCCAAGGTGTTCACCTAGTCACCTGTGGCATTTTAAACACTATTTGAGCCTGGCGTGTTTGATTTCTAGCCACACTAAATTCAGTTTCAAAGTTACACAATGAGCAGGAAACATGGAGTTTGGAGGCTTATTTAAGTATCTACGACCACTCCTGGTCCCCATTCTCCATTCTCCACTTCCCAAGCCTCCAGTTCCTTGCTATTGTCCTTCCTTGACAGTGCCAAGTGTCTCTCACCGGCCACTTGCTATGGTGTGGAATCATTTACCTCGCAGCGTTTCTCTCCAGTGAAGATGAAATCACATATCACGCCCTGATGGTCATCACAAGCACCCCCAGGCACATGAACCTGTCCTGGAGTTTCCCCAGCGATTGGACACCAGGGCTTGTATGAATTGACTCCTTCTTACTGTTTGGTTTGTAAACCAAAGGGCCTGATCCTGTAGAAACACTTATGCACGTGTTTAACTTTGCTCACATGAGAAGCCCCAGAGAACTGCTGATGTGAGGACAAGTTAGGCACCCGCTTAAGTGATGGCAGGACCTGGGCCCAAAGTTGTGGAAGACCTGTCTCTACTTTCTGCCTGCACACCTGTATGGAATGAGTTTGTTTTATAATTAATGTAGCTCTACAGGAGTATTTTCTATTTCACCCTTTCCTGCTAATTCCTTTTTAAAAAATCCTGTTTTAGGGACCAATGTTTTAGGAACCATTACATCAGAAAACCCAATCATCTGATCAGACGCCAGACAGTAAGCAATGAAAGTTCCCCAGGGTATGGGTTTTTCTCAACTGTGATTGTTTCCCCCATGTCAAATTCCATGGAGTTTAGCAGCTGCCTGGGTACAAAATGTGACATGGTTGGAAATGTGTGGCTATAAAAACTTATTACCGTTGAATAGCTGGAGCATTCTTGGTGCGCTCATGTGCACATTACAGTGTGCGATCGCTGGCTGGCATCACAGCTGAACCTCATTAGCACGCTTATGCATAGATCCCAGCCAGGGCTGGATAGTACTCCCCTCCCCCTTGCAAACGCCACTCTGACTGCCTGTGTTTCACATGGAAGAAAAGAGAAAGCATGGAGCCACAATGAAGCGAGGCAATGTTACTTACATGATTCAGCTGGCCTTAGTTAACCTCAGAGCTGTCCAAGTCAGTTACATGTGACATCTCACTGAGGTTTGCCTGGGCTGATGGAAGTACGCACCACTAGCAGGATGTCATAATCATCCCCTTAGGCGCTATTCACGTGCTAGGGATTGCTGCCGTCACTGCATTTGAGAGTGAACTTGGCACTTCCTTGCCAGCGTGGTAACACAGACGCTTGCCACCATCTTCGAGTTTACATTGTAATAGGCTGCCCAAGAGAAGAGCTACTCAGCACCTGGCTAGCTTCTGTTTCCATAGCATGCTTGCCGAGGGTGATGAAAAGCCATTGTGTTCAGTTCGCTGCCAAGTGTAAAGCACTTCCACACAGGGCAGCCAGAGTCACGGCAAAATGGGCTGCGGGGTGCGTGTGTGTGGGGGCGGGGGGGATGCTAAATCTGAGCACTGAGTTGGCCCTGAGGGGAAGAATACAAACAAGTGGAAATAGGTGTCTTAGTCTTCAATCCCCCAATCTTAAAAACGTAAGAACGGCCATACTGGGTCAGGCCAATGGTCCATCTAGCCCAATGTCCTGTCTTCCGACAGTGGCCAGTGTCAGGTGCGTCAGAGGGAATGAACAGAAAGGGGGAAATTGCAAGTGATCCATCCCCTGTTGTCCAGTCCCAATTTCTGGCAGTTGGATGTTTAGTGACACCTGGAGCATGGGGCTGCATCTCTGGCCAGCTGGGCTAGTAGCCATTGATGGACCCATCATCCAGGAACGTATCTAACTCTTTTTTTAAACCCAATTATACTTTTGGCCTTCACAACATCCCCTGGCAACAAGTTCCGCAGGTTGACTGTGTGTTGCATGACGAAGTGCTTTCTTTTGTTTGTTTTAAAACTGCTGCCTATTCATTTCATCATGTGACCTCTGGAACGTCTTGTGTTTCATGAAGGGCTAAATAACACTTCCCTATTCACTTTCTCCATACCAGTCATGATTTTTATAGACCTCTATCATATCCTCCTTTAATTGTCTCTTTTCTAAACTCTCCTCTTAGGGAAGCTGTTCCATACCCCTAATCGTTTTTGTTGCCCTTCTCTGCACCTTTTCCAATTCCAATATATATATATTTGAGTTGGGGTGACTAGAACTGCACACAGTATTCAACGTGTGGGTGTACCATGCATTTATAGTGTGGCATTATGATATTTTCTGTTTTATTATCTACCCCTTTCCTAATGGATCCTAATATTCTGTTAGCTTTTTTGACTGCCGCTGCACTTTGAGCTGATGTTTTCAGAAAACTGTCTGATGCCTCCAAGATCTCTTTTCTGAGTGGTAATAGCCATCATTTTGTATGTATACTTTGGATTATTTTTTCCAATGTGCATTATTTTGCATTTATCAACATTGAATTTCATCTGCCATTTCGTCGCCCATTCACCCAGTTTAGTGAGATCCCTTTGTAACTCTTCACAGTGAGCTTTGGACTTAACTATCTCAAATAATGTTGTATCATCTGCACATTTTGCCACCTCACTCTTCACCCCCTTTTCCAGATCATGTATGAGTATGTTGAACAGCACAGGTCCCAGTGCAGAAACCAGGTGGGGGGGGAAGGGGGAAGGAGGCTCACTATTTACCTCTCTGTCCTTTGTTTCCCATCTTTTAACTAGATACTGAACCATGAGAGGACCTTCCCTCTTATCCCATGACTGCTTAGTTTGCTTAAGAGCCTTTGGTAAGAGACCTTGTCAAAGGCTTTCTGAAAGTGCAAGTGCACTATATAGATTGGATCACCCTTGTCCACATGCATGTTGACACCCTCAAAGAATACTAATAGATTGATGAGGCATGATTTCCTTTACAAAAGCCATGTTGATTCTTCCCAACGTATCATGCTTATCTATGGGCAGGTCTTCACCACCCGCCGGATCGGCAGGTAGTGATCAATCTATCGGGGATCGATTTATTGCATCTTGTCTAGACGCGATAAATCAATTCCCGAACGCGCTCCCCGTCGACGCCGGGACTCCAGATCATGAAAGGCGGAAGTGGAGTCGACGGGGGAGCGGCAGCGGTCGACTCGCTGCCGTGAAGACGGCCAGGTAAATCGACCTAAGATACTCCGACTTCAGCTACGCTATTCACATAGCTGAAGTTGCGTATCTTAGGTCGACCCCCCGCTAGTGTAGACCAGGGCTATGTAACATACAGCTAAACATATCGTGTTTATCTATCTTGTGTCTCAGCCTCAGAAAGCGTAGATGTTTGTTTAGACTTGGGAATTTTGCACTCGTAATCCTGCTGCAAATCTCTAACACTGCACCAATGCAAAATGGGACTTGTGCAGGTGTGACTTACAAGAGGAAAGCCCCACATCTTACACTGGGGCAGCAAATTCACATTGGGGGAACATGCTGGTTAGATACTTTTGAAATGTTTACCAAAAATTGCAATATAAATAAAAAGTGTTGTCAATAAGAATGTCTATATTACTACTATTAATACTAATCTCAATGACTCCTGTTCCTGTATTACTGATCCGAACTGTACTATACCATTCCCAACATTTCTCAGGCCCTCAAAGAGACATGATGCCACTGACCTTAGTGTTACAGGTTTCAGCAACCAATTGCAAAGCTGCATTTTTCTCACGTAGGAATTTTGCTGCCTAGGCCCGTGTCCTGCTGTGTCTCTTTAGTAAAATGCTGTTTCGTTACAGCTAACAGTGGTTGCATTCGTCCTCTGTTACTTCTCTCTTCTCTGAGGTTTAATCTCACAAAATATCAAACACATGACTTGACCTAATCAGATGGGGAGATTATTGCCAGCCACGGGGGACACAATCAAGATTTAATAAGTGGTTAGGTCACAACCATAGGCCAACTGTTCCGGGTTACTTCGGGACAACCATACTTCACAGCAGGTTTACAATGCAGAGCAGGCAACTCTTAATCTTAGAAAAATGCAAACTATGCAGCTGATCCTTGGTGCTCTACCCACCATCTTCACTTGCATATTGAAAGATCAGCAGTTTTAGGTCTTGTGCCAAAGCCTACTGAAGTCAATGGAAAGACTCCCATTGACTTCAATGGATTTTGGATCAGACCCTTGGTGTTTATTGGTGCCTGCTGTTGCACTACCTTCCCTAAGGGCTGTTGCTGACACCTTCTCAAAGCTTCATGCAGAGCAGAAACTCAAAGCAGCTAGAAAAGTTTATACCATGCAATATATTAGGGACTAATCCAGAGCTCACTGGAATCTATGGAATGACCTTCACTGGGCTTTGATTGGGTTCTTGGAGACAAATGTTGTCTGAAGCGTATAAAGGAAGATTATACACATCTGTGGTATTTATTTCTCTCTCTCATGGAGACTGTGCTCCCACTGCTCTGAAAGAGACGTGTTCCCCTGAGAGGGAACCCTGATCTGGCTGTGTTTATGTTAAAGTTTCTCTCTAAAACATCACACGGTGGTGGCTCCAGGATTTAGCTCGGCGTGTCACGCTGTTTGCAAGGCAGGATTTCCAAGAGGGCTAATGCTGAGGAGCAGAGCTAGGCCAACACTGAGAGGTTTTGAAATTCCCACCCTCAGAGTGTGAGAGCTGGGTTCTGAATCCTGGGCTCCACCCTTTCCTGTCACAGGCTCAGCTCTCTGTCCTCACTCAGAGTCCCCTTTCCTGACCTAAAACATGTTCCTGCCTTCAAATTTTGAGAAGGATTGGGTGGTTGGAGCACTGAGGTCATGGCTTATCATGCTGACCAGTCCGGTTTCCTGGTACTCCCCCTCTGTCCATCTGTATCCATCGGGCGTCTCTTGTCTTATACCTGCTCTCTGGGGCAGGGACCAGATTGTTTAGCACCTAGCATAATGGGGTCCTGGTCCATGACGAGGACTCCGAGATCCTACGGTAACACAGGTAATAATAGGCAACTGCACCTGAGAGGGCAAGACAAGAAGGGCCAGCAGCATGAGAATCAGCTCCTCCTCTTCCACCCTCCGATGTGTATTGTTATCAATTAAGTAAGTAGCAGAGGAACTAACATTTCTAACAGACAGTGGCACACGTAACATTACAGTGTAAGCTCTTGTTGTTCTGTGTTTGCACAGCGCCTAGCATAACAGGGGTCTAGGCCACAACTAGAGTCCTTGATGCTACTGCAATACAAAGAAATAACAATCTAGTTGACCTTTGGAACTCACTGCTATAGGAGATTGAGGCAAATCACTTAGCAAGACTGTCAAGAGAAAGAGTTCTGTGGCACCTTATAGACTAACAGACGTATTGGAGCATAAGCTTTCGTGGGTGAAGCCCCACTTCTTCGGATGCATGCGTCTGCATGCATCCGAAGAAGTGGGGATTCACCCACGAAAGCTTATGCTCCAATACGTCTGTTAGTCTATAAGGTGCCACAGAACTCTTTGTCGCTTCTACAGATCCAGACTAACACGGCTACCCCTCTGATACTTGTAAAGAGAAAGATATTTATTTAGATTTTTTAAACAACAAGGGTTTGATCATCACCCCAGACAGAGTATAGAGGAGTGTGCATATTGCACTGAAGTGGGAATGCTCTTGTGCTCTCAGCTAGCACAGTGAAGTTCACACTGTGATTTACAGGTACAGGTAAGATACAGCAATGGAAAATCAGGCATGGTGAATATTGTGACGTTATTGACATGAACTGTGACAGTATAGATCATTGTTGCAACCAGGGTCCTATGGTTGCACCAGGTCTTGTACAGAGGAGGTCAAGTGGGGTGTCTATAGAAAGGTTGTAGTTTGCTGGTTATGATTATGCTGGCTGTATGTGTGAATCATTTTTGTATTTGAAGTTATGTACTTGTATCTCAATGTGTTTGATTCTAAGTAGCCTCAGTGAAGCATTTGGTCAGCTTCTTGAGAAAGGACTATTTTCAGTAAGTGCTCAGTCAAGAAACACTTAACTGACAATGGAGTTTGGGAGACGCCAATCCACATCTGAGCTTTCCCAGGAACGCTCAAACTAACATGTAAACAATGGCGTCGGCCTGCAAAAAGCTGAATCATTCATAGACATGTGACTTGCCCAGGTGGCTACAAACTCCATCTTGTCGCTGTGACTTTGCACAGAAGAACAAAGGGGTTTCCGCCCACAAGAGAGAGATTATAAAAGGCCCTGGAAGCCTCTCCATTTTGTCTTCAGCGGGCTCAAGAGATGGCCTCTCCATCACAAAGAGATGCCTGAAAGAAACTGGAACAAAGAACTGTAACTACAGGGGTGTGAGTGATTGCTGGACCCAGGCCATAACCTACAACGTTGGTCTAAAAAGGATTTGGCCCAGACTAGGAAGGAATCCAGTATGTGAAAGAAGCTTATTGGAACATCTCTGGGGGTGAGATTTCATCTGTAATCAGTTTCTTAATGTATTAGGCTTAAACTTGCGTGTTTTTGTTTTATTTTGCTTGGTAACTTACTTTGTTCTGTCTGTTATTACTTGGAACCACTTAAATCCTACTTTTTATACTTAATACAATCACTTTTGCTTATTAACTGACCCAGAGTAAGTGATTAATACCTGGGGGAGCAAACACCTGTGCATATCTCTCTATCAGTGTTATAGAGTGCGGACAATTTATGAGTTTACCCTGTATACGCTTTATACAGAGTAAAATGGATTTATTTGGGGTTTGGATTCCATTGGGAACTGAGTATCTGGGTGCTATGGAAAAGGATGTGATGGCTACAGGGCCATGGTGTGTGTCTGTTGGGGCAGGTTTGAAGGAATGTCACACACACACGGGACAAGTGGAATAGCAGCGTAGTATTGAAAACGGTCACTTTGCAGAGGGTTGCGATGTGATCTTTTCCCCTGCGTAACTTGATCGTGCCATGTTGTTTACATCTTGGCAGAGCACATGGGCCACTAGTCTGAGCAACAGGGCAAAATCCTAATTCCCAGAAAAAAGGGTCTTTGCGCTACCACCTGCCTGGAATCAGCACCCTGGAGACGCACGGACTGAATCGGCAGCCACCATTTCAGGGTGATCACCACAATGACTAGGGGTGATCCCACTAATTAAAAAGAAGCAGATTGATTAGGAATAAAAATAGAAAATTCTTGTCTGTGTGGGGAGGAGGCCCACGGAAAGGTCTGACAGTGCCATTTTAAACAAATGACACTGTACTTAGCATAAGAAGCAAAGCACTGCAACGAGTCAGTGGCTTGCAGCCTGTCTCTCTTCAGAGCCTGCGCCCATCATTGGCTGTGTTCTCATTATCACACATGTTCTGCTAGCCATGTGTAGGATCGTGATCAACACCCCCGCACAACATGCCTTTCAAGATCCAGGAGTGCTACACGTGTCTAGCATATGTGGTGTACCTCATCCACTGCCTCCAATGTTCCAGCAACAACTATGTGGGTGAAACCGGACAATTACTACGCTCTCAAATAAACTCACAGAAAAATGATGAAAGGCAGAAACACTCTTTCACCCATGGGAAAATAATCACTCCATAGCTGACCACTCAGTCCTCATCCTCAAAGGAAACCAGCAGAACACCTTCAAAAGATGAGCCTGGGTGCTTAAATTCATATCTTTGCTAGACACTAAAAATCATAGACTCAGTAGAGACACTGATTTTATGTCTCATTACAACAATCTGTAACCCACTAACCCTCCTTTGTTTTATGAGTATAGAGGTGTTAATTGCCCAGTTCATCTTAAATGGTCTCTTGCAACATGTGTTAACTCCTTATGCTTAATAATCTGCTTCCCTTGTACTTAGCTGTGACAATCTGAGTACCTTTTGAAGAGCTCTATGTAGCGGGAAAGCTTGTCTCTTTCACCAACAGAAGTTGGTCCAATAAAAGATATTACCTCACCCAGTAGCGTAGCCAGGGCTGGAGACCCGGGCCCTTTAAAGCGCCGCCGGGTGAGTACAGGGGGAGCGGGGAGGCACCTTTTTATAGCGCTGCCGCTCCCCCTGTGCTCTAAACCTGGCTACGCCACTGACCTCACCCACCTTCTCATATCCTGGGACCAACACAGCTATAACAATATGCAAATATTCTACTCAGTAACATTATAGTCCACATTCTCCTTTCAGAAACATGCATAAATGAGATGCATTAATAAAATCATAGTCCTCCTTGCTATACATAGGGCCTCATTCTGGTGTGAGAAGAAAAATGATCCATTCACCTGCATACTGGACCTGATGACCAGTCCCAATTTGATTCACACTACCCCACAAGCTACAGTGATCAGGTGGAATATAAAACATTTTTATTGTCAGTTCTAATGCCATGTCAGCAGCCAGGAATGAAATGAATCAGTGCTTTTTGCAGACAAAATTCTGAAGCTCTTGGAGAAACAGTTCTTTGATTAAAACTAGGAAGCAGCTCCCTTCATATTTCTGAATGACTGTATGTTTCAGTATTCCTCTGTGACCACCTCTAGCAGGGGAACAATGTAGGCAACGCAGTGAAGCAAGAGTCACTGAATACTTATCAGCCTGCGTTGCTTCTTGTAACTGCCAGTCCCTGTTTTATTATTAATCTCAACGCCTTTGGTCACAGGTCCTGCACTTGCTCCAAATTCAGATTTTGATTGTTCTTTCTGGCCCTGATTCAGCGCAGCACGTAAGCAGGTGCTTAACTTTAAGCACATACTTAAGTCTCATTGAAGTTAATGCAATTTAGGCTCATGCTTAACATTATCTCCCATGCCATCAAGAAGATGTGATCTTGAAGGGGAAACATGCAACTTCACCTCCATTCACAGGGATGCCAGATGTCACCGGGAGCCACAAAATTAGTGAGAAAGATTATTCATACACTTCACAAACTCTAAATAGACCCATGTTCAAACACAGTTTTATTTGCATGTTTGTTATGTTTCAGACAATATTTTGCAACTAAATGAAACCTGCAAGTTAAAATAAGTTACAGAATTCCAAAAGCGGCAGAAGCCACCTCTTCTGCCCTCTCCCCCCACTATTAAGGGAAATTTCAGTGGATCCGAGCAAAATTCTTTACCTGGCATTCTTAGTTTCTACTAATCTCTCTTGGTTTCTAGTATCAGAGGGATAGCCGTGTCAGTCTGGATCTGCAAGAGCGACAAAGAGTCTTGTAGCACCTTATAGACAGATATATTGGAGCATAAGCTTTCGACCACAACCCATGAAGCGGTCTGACGAAGTGGATCTTCGCCCACGAAAGCTTATACTCCAATGTATCTGTTAGTCTATAAGGTGTTACAGGACTCTTGGTTTCTAGTTGCTACTGTCATTTTTTCTGGCCACTGTTCATTTCGGTAAGAGAACTAGTAGCCCCAAGAACCAAGAGACCAAAAGACCTGTTGTTCTGTTCTAAAACCTACTTGGCTAACTGGAACCAGTAAGAAAACGTAATAATTTCAACTTGAATTTGCATTAGGGCCTGGGAGACTTAGGAGATCAGGCACTAGGCTATAGCTAGCAGGAAACATCACTGCCTAAAGATTAATGGTTTTCAGCGTGTGACAGAAACATTTTTGTGCATCTTCACAAGAGCTCCATGACCCACAGTTTGAAAACCACTGTTTAGGTGGATACTGCTTCAAGAAAACCCTGCTACATAAGTGTTAATGAATTCTGAGTGAAGTAAGAAAAGCTGTATTATCCCAAAGATAGCAGGAATGGGGGAAATAGTTACCCTGGGAGAAAGGTTTTCCTTTCATTCCATTTGATTATACTGGGATAATGCCCTCTACAGAGCTGTCCATCACTTGCAAGCTCAGGTCAGAGAAACACCCTGACCCGACCAGCTGGGTGACACAAGCCAAACAATGATGAATTCAGATTCAGTTGATCTTGCAAGAAAGGCCTCCAAGTGGTCCATTGAGCAGCTACAAGAACACCCCATTTTTTATTTTTTTGACATGTAAGGATTTTGGAAAACTGTATTCTTTCATGTTCAGATAGGAGTCTTCGCTACCTGGACATTTCTGATGCGAGCACTGCATAGATCATCTCCTTCTGTAACTGTCCATTTGTTGTCATGTCTTTTGACTACTACAAAATGTTAAACTACATTTGGAAATGTTCTAGCACATTTTTCCAGCACAACAAAGATCCGCCCCTACACTGCCTATTCTTCAACTGGCCTGATATTTACGAATTTGTTCCATCATGGTCACTTAATTCGTTATTAGAGAATGTTGTCTGTACTTAACTAATACGAATAGAAAATACTAAAAAAGGCACCAACTTACCAAGCTGAGATGCCAAATCTGATCTGGATCCATATCCAAACTTCCCCCAAGTGTCATGATTTGTGTCCTCTCTCGATTGTTTAGTATTCCGATTTGGGCACATCCCTAGTTATTACTATGGCTGAAGGTGCCAAGGAGCCATAGGATGATTATCATTCAGCATCTGACTTCTGTGTTGACTACATCAGTCATTCCCAGGGGTACGTGTACCCCTGGGGGCACACAGAAGTCTTGCAGGGGGTACATCAACTCATCGCGATATTTGCCTAGTTTTATAACAGGCTACATACAAAGCACTAGCGAAGTCAGTACAACTAAAATTTCATACAGAATATGACTTGTTTATACTGCTCTATATACTATACACTGAAATGTAAGTACAATATTTATATTCCAATTCATTTATTTTATAATGATATGGTAAAAGCGAGAAAGGCAGCCATTTGTCAGTAATAGTGCGCTGTGACACTTCTGTATTTTTATGACTGATTTTGTAAGCAAGTAGTTTTTAAGTGAGGTGAAACTTGGGACAAATCAGACTCTTGACAGGGGTACAGTAGTCTGGAAAGGTTGAGAGTGACTGGGCTACATCACAGTGTAACCTATGCATGTGTGTGTGTTACAGGTCCCTCACTATGCTGATCTGCAGAGCATATGAGTTGTTACAGCCACCAGCTACTGAGATCTGCCCCATTAGCTCAAACTGTAGCAGTTCATGCTGATAGCTCTGGAGGTCCCTGGTTCAATCAGCCAAAATAGCAGGTAATCACAATAGCATATCTAGGCCAAATTAGACTGGATTAATCTACAGGCAAATGCTAGCACATATCTTTGTAAGTGACAGGGATGAGCAAATCCTATTCTTCAACTGGCCAATCAGCCAAACTGGATTGAGGTTAGTCATACATTTCACCAAACTCTTCCCCATGTTTATGAGACAGTCGAAACCTGCTAAACTGCTATGATACCTGCTAAACTGAATGAAAACTGAGAATGGTTGCTTCAGCAGCCAAAGATGCAGCTGGTTTGGGTGGGCTAGGGTGACCAGACAGCAAATGTAAAAAATCGGGACGGGGGTGGGGGGTAATAGGAGCCTACATTAGAAAAAGACCCAAAAATCGGGACTGTTCCTATAAAATCAGGACATCTGGTCACCCTAGGGTGGGCTCTGATTTCATTGCCCAGCCACAGTGTGTGAGCTGTTACTGAGAGAAATCACTGCTGTAATCAACAAGGTCTTCAGCTGCCAAAATCAGTCACTCAGACTTAGAGCTGTATTTTACCCTTCCAACCACTGCTGCAGTGAGGAGTGTTTGGAGATATCCTGCCTAAAGCAAGTGGAATGTCTAATGGGGTAAGAAGAGTGCACATGTAGCCGTGGCAACTACGTATTTCGGAGAGACAACATGTGTTTCTCCCAGAGTCAACCAGCTTCTGCTGACCAGTATGGAAGGGAGAGAGGTGATGGTCCTTCCTCATCCCAATCCATCCTTGTCTCCTATGGGGTGTTATGATCCACTGGTGATCCTAAACCACTTCCACCCATGCACTCAAGGAATGGAACTGGAATAATGGCTGCCCCTTAAGCAGCTGTAAGGGCTCCTTGAACCCTCCTTCCCTCCTCCTCCTCAGTGAAGAGACAGATATGACCTGGCCTATACACCAAAGAAGTACTCCTTCTAGCTCAAGACAGCAAAGTTTGGTGTATAATCAAGTCTAACTTCTTTTCAACATCCTTGCCTTTACTTTCTGGTCGTGTTAAAAATAGAGAGACATAATGGCCAAGACTTTCAAAAGCAATTATTGACTATTGACTTTGAGTGTCTTATTGGGTGCTCAACTTGAGACATCTCAAAGGGGTCTGATTTTCAGAGGAAGGTGGTGAGCACAATCTGCAAAGGGGGCCCCTTTCAAGTTGGGCACCAAAACAATGAGGCACCCAAAGTCAATAGTCACTTTTGAAAGTCCTGGACACAATTCACACATGTGATGGAGCTAAATACTTGTATTGGACAGAGCAGACATCAGCCATGAATTTCAACCTTTTCCGCTGCAATGGCTCCTCAGAGGCAGACTCTACTACCAAGTCCTGATGAGCCAACAACTGACCAAGGACATTCAAATGTAGGGCTGGTCTACACTCAAAACTTAACAACCGGCATAGCTACATCTCTCAGGGCTGTGAAAAATCCCCACTCTGAGAGACATAGCTATGCCAACCCAACCTCTGGTATAGACAGTGCTAGGTCGACGGAAGAATTCTTTTGTTGACACAGATACCGCCTCCGAGGGAGATGGATTAACTACAGCAACGGGAGAACCCCTCCTATGGCTGTAGTGAAAATCTACATTTAAAACCCTACGGCGCTGCAATTGCTGTGCCGCTGTAGCTTTTTAAGAGTAGACGTCCTCTTAGTAAGAATAAGTCTGCACATTCATGTCCAACCCACAGGAGGTAGTTAAAAGGATCCTAGTATATTACAACCCCATGTGTGGGTTTGTCAGCAGGGCTGGAATCTAAGACCTTCAGATCCATAGCACAGACCTTGACCAGTTGAGCTAAAGAAGCAGTTGCCAGCTGACAGCAATGGTAAGCTGTTATCCCCCAGGTGGACTAGCCACTAGCAGGAAATGCAACACAGATTTTACGACCATATTATAAGTGTACACAGATTTTCTAGCAAGTTGCTCACTCATTCTCCCAGTTTTCACACCTGTATCTTCTGCATGATTTGCCTGTTCCTTTTCCTATTTACACGGGTTACACCCCACCAAAAAAATCACTCTATTAACACTGGTATGAAGTCAGCCAAAGATCCTGTCATTGGTGTGCACACAAAGCTCTTTTCCTTGGTTGTCATCTAAATGCAGTTATTGCCATTCAGTTCAGTGCACCATTGTGTCTCACTGTGCTGTGCATTATGGTTTCTTTTACTATCAAAAGTATAAAATATAGTCAAATATGATGATTGTGATTATCCATTCATTTATAGTGCACTTTTCACACATCACTATATTTTAAAGAATTACACACTATGTCTACAGAGAGATCATTTTACTGCACCCACTGCCAAAATGCAGCCATCTCTACAACAGCACAGAGCAGCTAGAATAATAGCACCATCAATGCTATGTAACAGTTTTAGGTCAAGAAGAGAAGTCGTGAGATGGAATTTAAGTTGACAGAATGTAATTACTCTGGATGGAATTTGGCCAGGACCCAGGGTTCACCCGACTGATCTAGCAAAATGGTCCATAGGATGATCCGTAATGACTGCTAGCGTTCAGAAAGCCAGAACCTCCAGCACCACAGCGTACACTCCGCTCCCTAGAACCCTCCGGGGTCAGTATGGAGTCCAAGGGAATAAAGGCACATACTGAATCCCCAACGCCCCTTCTTGTAGCATTTCCAAGTCTCCACCCGAGTACTGGCCCAGTCCGACCTGCTTAGCTAATGAGATCTGACAAGATCACAGCCTGAGAATAATCAAACATTCTCTGCAGTGAACAACAGCCACTCTGGGTTCTCTTAAAACCTGACCAGCAGAAGAACCCTTTGTTCGAGGAGCTGATGCAAAAGACATCCTAAAGATGCAGTCACTCAAGCATGCTTACATTTTAGAAGCTCCCAGTAAGGAATTTTGCTGCCGAAATAGTGTCTGTAATAAACCGAATTGTGCATCTACTCACAGATGCTACCGATTTACAGGACAATAATGAGAAATCAATTGCCTTTGTGACGGGGCAAGGCCAGATGGCTATAGGAAAGTGGTGAGGAACCAGTATGTTAGCCCCAGGCTAAACAAATCCCTGATACCTTGTTAACCAAATGGCAGTTGCTCCAGGTTAATCAAGACACCTGGGGCCAATTAAGATCCTTCTAGAAAAAGCAGTGGAGATGGCTAGGTTGATTGGGACACCTGAAGCCAATCAAGGGCTGGCTGGAACTAGTTAAAAGCCTCCCAGTTAGTCAGTGAAGGGGGGATGTCAGGAGCTGTGGAAGGAGGTTGCGTGCAAGGAGCTGGGGGCAAGAGGCACTAGGAGCTGAGAGTGAGTGGGCGTACTGCTGGAAGATCCTGTGGTGAGGATAAAGAAGGTGTTGGGAGGAGTCCATGGGGAAGTAGCCCAGGGAGTTGTAGCTGTCGTATAGTTGTTCCAGGAGGTACTCTAAACAGCTGCAGTCCACAGGGCCCTGGGCTGGAACCCGGAGTAGAGGGCGGGCCCGGGTTCCCCCCAAACCTCCCAACTCCTGATCAAACACAGGAGCAGCTGATCTAGACTGTGGGTTCTACCAGAGGGGAAGATCTCTGAGGCAAACAAAAATCCGCCAATAAGCGCAGGACCCACCGAGGTAGAGGAGGAACTTTGTCACACCTTATTTTTAATAACATTTGAGCATGACAGAGCCATAGGCATTTGCGTCTTTTGTCACCTATGCTCAGAAAACCTTTATTATGTATTATGAACACACAGTAAGAGACAGCCACTCCAGACAGACAGGACCAGGTTTTGAGCTGCTGTATATTGGCTCTTTCAGCAATTCAGAGTCTAACCCCCAGGGTTTACAATCTAAGTAGACAAGACAGAAAAGAGGTAGATGAAAAGAAGTGGTTTTATTCTTGTTTTACAGCTGGGAAACAGAGGCACAGAGGGATGAAGTGACCTGCCCAAAAATCACCTAGAAAGTCTGGCAGAGCCAGGAATGGGACCCTGCTCCTGGTTTTGAATCCAGTGCCTTCACCGCAGTGCCTTCCTCCCCAGGGTTTAATAACAGAGTAAAACAGAGAAGAGCTGGAGAGAAAATGTCCCCCACCCCACAAGCCTGATTTCTGCGGTGGGAGATACCAAACCCCATAGCCAGTCTAGAAGAAAATATGGGTTAAGACTCTGCCAGCATTTTGTCCACGCCCAGCCCGTCTTGGCAAGCCATTATACAGGCAAGTCCCACAGCTGGAGGCCTGGCTCGTCTTTCACATGCTATTAATAGTCACAAAACGGGAATATTCAGCTCTGAATCTTTTCTGAAAGTACAGCGTGCCAGTGTCACACAAGAGCAATCCAACCCCTCAGACTTCCTGGGAGGCAAAATTCCCCAGTTGTTCGCTCTCTCTAAGCCCCCAACTAAAGACAGAAAGACATTTTCTTCAGTAACACCCTCTGTGAGGAAACAGAGATGGTAGTCAGGAGGAATAGCTTAGCCTTGGGGGTGGGAAATCTGCTGTGATGCATATGAGCAAGGAAAGACTAGAAATCATCCTCAAAAGCGTATTGCTGGTCGAGTGGTTTTGCCCCTTGGGTCAGAAGCAGGGCCTTGGCATGCTGCTGCTGGGTCGCGTGTGGGCATGACAAATTCTTACACCCCTTGCTGCAAAAGGCAGCTCATGGAACAGGCCTAAAGCAGCGTTACATAATCAGAGCCCGCCCTAGGACGTACGGCTGCTTTTCTGTGTGGGGAGCACACTGGCAGGAAGTCAGCGTTCATTTCCATCCTTCGTTGCCTGACAAAGATGTCAGCTCCCGTTTCTATCAGTCATGAACGTGGGCCAAGTAACCGGCCTGGACTTTTCTTATTCTAGAGGGGGCTCTAGAGAGCAAGAGGAACATCAAACTGTATGGAGAATACATGGTGCAATCTGCTCTTCCTCCTGATGAGCCCTGACGTATCCTCACTACAGCAGCCACCGGGAAACTGTGCACACAGCACACTGATTCCTTGCACGGTCATCTGGAATTTGCTTTCACTTAGGCTGTTTCATTTGCTTTCACTTAGGCTGTTTCATTTTCTAGCTTGCACTGTAGCTCTCCCTCAGGGCCGGGTCACAGATTGGCCTAGCACTTCTACATGGGGGGGGACACAACAGGAAGTCAAACACCCTCCGCACCGCTGCATGGCTTCCCCGCTGCTGTGCCCAGGGTACTTCCACCCCCTGTGCAGGTGTGGAAAGAGGGATGAGGGCTCAATGGAGTTTTGTCTCCATCTCTCGTCATACTGGCCAGCACTGCTGAACCAGCAAGGGAGGGGCAATAATGTAATACAGGTCAGGGACCCCAGCAGAAGACTAGGACCCTCTGGGAACAAGCGAAAGAACTGTGCCT
The DNA here is from genome assembly GCA_033296515.1 of Macrochelys suwanniensis. NCBI lineage: Eukaryota > Metazoa > Chordata > Testudines > Chelydridae > Macrochelys > Macrochelys suwanniensis. Next base: position 18,876,406 of record CM065779.1, on the reverse strand, counting down.
CTTTGAGCGATCCCCACCCCCTCACGTGCAGCTAGTTTTTCAATGACAATCTAGCCCTTCCTGTTCATCCGTTCCGGGGCGACGTCAGGCAGCTGCTGTACTGTGGTAGTGCCTAAAAGTCCCAATCAAGGGTCAGGACCCGTCGTGCTAGGCGCTGTACACACACAACATGAGACTATGGTCTCTTCCCTAAAGAACGTACAGTCTAAATAATCACTAAATAACAAATAATCATCAGTGGTAATTAACTATAAATAATATTATCCCCATGGTATAGATTTGGGCACTAGGCCACAGAGAAACCATGGGCTCTACTGCCGCTGTCACAGCAGGTCCTTTGCCCTCTTGGGTAAGTCACTGAAGTTTGTTTCCTCATCTACACAGTGATACTGATCTACGTCACAGGGCTGTTGTGAGGCTGAATTTCTTACTTTGTAGGACACTTTGAGACGCTTAGACACAAGGCACTAAAAGAGTGCAAAGTATCATCATCAGTAATAATAATAAGTGTATTACCTACGCTCACACAGGAAGTCAGTTCTAGAGCCAGGATAGACTCCAGATCTCCTTGCTCCCAGTCCTCTGCAAACCATTGCTGATTTGAGGTCCAGTCCACCAGTGCTTATTCAGGCAAGTCTCCCCTTGACTCCAGATGATATATTATCAAGGCTATTTTACAGATGGGAAAACCTTTCTGGGGCACAGAAAGGTTAGCGATGTTTTGATGACTGTCACCCAAGTATATATATTTGCTTCTCACAAAACTGCAATTGTTTAGTTGATTTCCTGGATTGGAGAATCACAGTAAGGCTCAATCATTATTATTTGTATTATGGTTGCATCTAGAGGCCAAAACCAAGACCAGAGCCTCATTGTGCTAGACCTCAGGAGAGACAGTCCCTGCCCTGAAGATCTTACAATCTGAATTGACAAGACAGACAAAGGGCGGGAGGGGCAAACAGAGGTAAAATGACTTGCTTAAGGTCACATAACAGCCATAAATAAAACAGAGGGCTGCAGAGTCCCAGTCCAGCGCCCTACGCACAAGACCATACTGCCTTTGTACCTACTCCAGCTGTGACACTTCGACGCAACCCAGTTAAGTGTATATATGTCATCAGACCTTGCAGGTGGTGTGTATTTCATGAAAATAGTCATTAGGGCCCCATCGTGCCCATGTGGCTTCTCCATACTATTGTTGTTGTGTAATGGCCAAAGACACAACAGATGACCAGGAGCAGAGTGAAAGAGAGAGACAGCGGCGACCTAGTGAAAGCGATAAGGGAAATGCCCCTTTCGGCCACTGAGGCTAGCAGCTCATTTGGAGGGTGGTGGGAAGGGGAAAATGGCTGCTTGGGATAAACAGACTTACCTGATAACCCTGTAGAGGACTGGTCCAGCGATACCGAGACACTGGAACAGGATATAATCACTAACGGTATAAGTGATGAGAAAAAGGTGGCAGTCCCAGGGGTTAAAACTTATACCGTCTGTGTGGCCCGATAGCTCCTAATAAACCAGCAGGCAAACCTTTGCTGAGATTGTTTAAATTCTACATCATCCTGAAAGCTCCTGGTGACTGCTGAGCCTCCCAGCTTTTATAAATGGAAGCAAAAAGAAAAAGGAAAGGGTTTTTGAACATGTGACTGGCTTAAGGACATTAACAGAGCATCTTCAATTTAGAGGAGGTTTAAATGATGCAGTGAGGGATTGGTTAGTATGTGGGATGCAAAATGAAGCAACCAAAAACCAATGACTGGCTGAGATATACCAAGGCTTTTTGGATGAGGCCAAGAAGCTCACATCCTCTGAAAGGGGACACTACTATGCATCTTTTGCCTATGAAATTAGCTTGTGACACTTCCCCATATGGTATAGGAGCAGTAATTTCACATGTGATGGAAGATCAGACTGAAAGATTCCATACTCTGTAGAATATAACTACACACAACTTGATAAAGAAGCTCTGAGTTTAGTCTGGGGAGTTACGAAGTTAGACAAATATCTGTATCAGACCCTTTACTCTGGTGACAGATCATTAACCGCTAGTTCCAGATTTTAACCCAAAAACAGGAGTTCCACGGCTGGGGTGCTGTTTTTGAAAATTCTGACTCCATGGTGTAAGTTTTCTAAAGTGTCAATTTTTGTGTGGGCAAATTGAAACCACTGAGTCATTTTCAGAAAGTGCTGAGTACCCACCCTCTAAAAAAAACCAGACCCCCTCTAAGATGTCTCAAGTTGGGCACCAAAGCTTGAGGCACCTACAATTACTATTCACATTGGGAAAATCCTCAGTTTCTCAGACAAAAGAAATGTGAACTCAAATACAGCCCTACCTTCTTTCTACAGTAGCTATTGTGTACCTGACTTGACAGCGGAGTAAGAAATATATGCAGCTCAGACTAGAATGACCACAAAAATGCCATCCATAGTGACTAACAGCACTGGACTGTGAAGTACAATATGTTGATGAATTTACCTTGTCCTCTCACATTCCTTAAGTAAAACAGACTGTTTTGGTTGGCCAGGTGGGATTGTTAGGTTAGAGATTCAGGTATTGGAGGGTGGGGGAACACAGGGACTCTCTCTCCCAAGGCGTATGGAGCCTTAATAAATCACGGGCATGATGTTTTCTGACAAGCAGAGGTTGGCCACACTGTTCTGAAAATAGCCCCTGCTGACTGACTCATAGAGCAGTGCTGCTCATGGATCCATACTTCCTACTATTGATTTAAGTGGGAGAGAGATAGGGTCCTATGTCTGGAGAAATTGGCTCCTTTCCCCTTTTGAGCAGGGTGGGGCGGAAACCGGGCTGTGTGTGGCTGACTTGCTGGATGGATAAAAAGGCTAAGTCACCCCTGATGAAGCTGTGATGGAAACTTAATCCTCTTCAACAAAAGCTGCAATCCTAAGAAACACCTCTAGCCCCTAGCATAAGAGAATGGGAGGATCCCTTCAAAGAACATTGTTTTTACATCAGTCTTTCCTGGTGCCTTTCTCCCTCATGTTCCCCTCTCCCTTCCCCCTCCCAATCCCCATTTTCCCAGCTTTAGTTTGCATGGGCTATTTATAGAGACCTAACAATGATAGAGATTTACATGGCAAGCCTGCGGAAACCTCTTAGCCTGGAATCAGAACTGTGCAGTATCCCTGAGGAGCAAACGTGTTTGAACTTGCCTCCCCAAGAGTGTTGCATTCATTGACTTGCAAGCAGGGTGAACAATCTTAGTCATTTAATCAAGGGACAAGTTCCAGCAACTTATTTAATTGCAGACTTGGTGCCAAGAGGACCACAATACAACTATTAATAAAAGTCTGCACTACACGACTAATTCTTCTAACCTTTTGCTGTTGCCTTATAGTCAGGTCAGCGGCTGCATCCCTTCTGAACTGACACTATACAAGAAATCAGGGCAACTGCTTTTAAGCAAACACGAAATGAAGGGGGAAAAATCTTTGATAATATGAAGATCCCTCTGCTTTCTTCTCTCCAAATGTTTTACATTTCTTTCTGCGTTTTAAGACTCTGGCTCTCTTGAAAGTAGAAATGTGTCTTGCCATGTATTTGCTCTTGGAAAACAGCCAGATCTTTGGTCTGAATTCCAGCAGTTCATTTCCCAGTTTCTATGAGACTGCGTTTGAGAAATGTGGATCTCTTTCAGTCCACTTGCAAGATTGTTCTGCAATGAACACATAAAAATGAGTCGTCTGGCACTGGGGACCAATCCGGTTTTCTAAAACAGCCACTCACTTAAAAAATAATAATTTTAATAAAAAGGGTGAAAGGATACATTCCTAGATTTTTTCAAGAAAAGATAAATGCATGGCTTGAGCACTATCAAAAATCTTCAAGCAGACGATTATTCCAACAGTAAATATGTGAAGCTATAGATGTTTGATTCCATCTTTAAATTATATAGAAACGTCAAGTTGCATAATTTTGAATTTCCAAAAGCAGTAGAATTATTATGTAAAGCAATGATTCAATGAGTCTGCTCATCGTGCATAAAATTAAGCATGTGCAGTCTTTGCAGGTTAAGGGCTTATGTTTCACTATTTACCCATCACTGATCCCTGAGGCCTCTTAGGATTTCAGTAATAAAAAATAAATAATACATAGAGCTATTCAAAAAATAGAGACAAGCACCTTCCCAGGAAACTTCATAACTTTCCACTTTGCAGGGTTCAAAATGGTCCCATTTCTGACTTTTGGCAAAAGTTTCCACAATATTTTTGACCAACACTTTTATTAAAGTGGTGCTTGAAATAGTGAATGAACATTTTTCATTTATCAACACAAATGTTGATTAAAAACAAATTAAAAATGTCCATGAAATGTTTGCAAAAAAGGGAAAGTGTTTGGAAAGGTTGACAATTTTTTGCAACAAGTCCCATTTTCAAAAATAGGCCACTTTTCACTGGAAATACTTTGTCTGAAAAAGTGTGGGCAGCTCTAATAATGAGAGACAACAATGACAATATTAGCCAAGTAGCTGAGATTTCAAATGCTGAAGGTGTTCATCTGAACGTCAATCAACAGAAGGAAAATGACCCATAGTTGACAATGGCTATTTAGAAATTCTCTCCCTCTCAACTGGTGCTGGAAACATTTTAACTGTTGGTGTAGACAGGATAAAACTGCTTTCAGCACCACTACAGAATGTGTGTTTGAGACCTGGTGGAACGTGGAGCCATGACAGTTGTCAGCCAAACACGTCACTTGTCCATCATTCTGAAAATCCCTATTCTCCAGTGAGAATAGAGAAGGGCTTTCAGCCAGCAGATTATCTGGAGGGGGCTGTGGGAACTGAAAAATGCTGCACCTGCCTGTAAAATGGTACCAACTCAGCACAAGGCGTCTCCAGAGGGGAAAGTTAATATATGGGAGGAATGCACATAAATCCTGTTATTTCTTAATGGGATTTGGGAGCTTACTTCTCACCCAGTGCTTTGAAATGTATCCCACAGCCTGCTCTATTAATGAAATTAAACACAGTGATTTTCTTATCAGCGGGAATCATTCTTAGCTGTTACCTTTTTTTTTTTTTACATTAGTATAAAAAATGAACACTGTGCTTGGATGTTGGTTAGAATGTTAACAAGCGCTGTGACCTGAGTAAGCTGGGTTCATCTCTTTCAGATTCACTTTTTCCCCCTCCTTTAACAGCCAACCTTCATTCAGGATAAATGTAAAAAGCAATTAATCTCCTTTAGGAAATAGATAGCTGAAATACTAGGAGCCAACACTCAAAACACTAGCCACATGCAAGGCTGAAGTAGGGGCTGAGCCATGTGGTCTGAGGGGTTTTCCCTGCGGTGTGAATGCCAGGGGGCTGGGTATTGTTTGGAGCTGTGTGCGTGTGTAAGTGACCGAAGAGAAAGAAACACCACGATAGCATACAGAGAAGGCAGCAAGGAAGTGTCAGAGAAAGCCAGAGAAGCACTTGCAGTGTGACCAATAGGCACCAACTCCATGGGTGCTCCAGGGCTGGAGCCCCCACGGAGAAAAATTAGCGGGTGCTTAGAACCCACCAGCAGCCAAACTCCCTTCTGGCCCAGAGCCCCCACCGATCAACTCCTTCCCCTCCCTCCCAGCGCCTCCTGCATGCTGCAGAACAGCTGTTCCGTGGCATGCAGGAGGCGCTGGGAGGGAGAGGTAGGAGTGGGGATGGGGCATGCTCGGGGAAGAGGGCGGATTGGAACTGGGTGGGGAAGAGGCAGGGCAGGGGTGCGGCCTTGTGGGCAGAGGTGGAGTGGGGGAAGGAAGAGATGGTGATTTGGGGGAAGGAGGGATAGCTCAGTGGGTTGAGCATTGGCCTGCTAAACCCAGGGTTATGAGTTCAATCCTTGAGGGGGCCATGTGGGGCAAAAATTGGGGATTGGTCCTGCTTTGAGCAGGGGGTTGGACTAGATGACCTCCTAAGGTCCCTTCCAACCCTGATATTCTATGATAAGGAGTGGGGCAGAGTTGGGGGATGGGGTGGAGCGGGGGAAGGAAAAGGCTAGGCCTGGGGCTGAACAGGATTTGAGCACCCCTGGGGAAAAATTAGAAGCTGGCACCTGTGGTGTGACCCTGAGAGAGAGCTTTTGGGTCGAGTGCTGGCTTGAAAGAGGCTTGCAACTGTGAACAAATAAATGGTCTCCTGTTGTTTGATTCCTATTGTATTCGGGCAAACTAGTCTTTGTACACTTTTTGTACATAAACAGGACTGCATTAAAGAAATACTGTGGCCTAATTAGGTGTTACCATAATATAGATCGTTAACGAAAGTGTGGGACAAGCTGCCTCATGGTGCAATGTGACAATATTATACCATACCTGGGATGGATAATTAGACTGCATGAGAGTAGTAGGACAGTATGCAATCAATGCAACCTCCTCCAAAACATAAACAGGCTTACGTGCTTTTTTTTTTTTTTTTTTTTTTGGTACTGCTCAGCCTCTCCCGGTGATCTGCTGAAAGAGGCTTCCAGAAGCACCTTGTTAAAGGTCTACCACCACGCTGAAAGGAAAGCTGTGGTGATCTCCCTACCTCTGATTGAGACTCCCCTACTGTGAATACTACTGAATCATCCCCGCCTGAGACAACTCTTTCCCTGCGCTGAGGAAAACACATCTGAAGTAGAATTTTTGTTGACTACGGAATGGGGCAGATGACATAGGGTGCCAGGTCATATTGGCAGCATTTTCCCAATGGGGAAAGAGCTCTAGTATCCTGTACACAGTATTCCCCACCCCAGGCCTGTCCCTTTTCACAATGACACCGGTTGGACAATTCCCCATTGTATCACCACACGCAAGCTATTTACCAGGAACAAAGCGCAAACATTCCCAGCAAGGGCACATCACAGGAGTTGGTTTGCCAGGCAGTGCCGCTTCCCTCCTTGTGCCTGAAATGGGCACACAAATGAAGAGATGCCCCAGCCCCTACCTATACCACACACACCTCCAGGGCCCATGCAGTTTATCAAGGCTAGGGAAGACGTTCTAGTGGAAGAGCCCTAACACTTCACTGATTGGGGGTGGGGACGATGAAATGCCTCATAGCACTTAGCCACTCCTGATTAAAGAGCAGGGTTTTGACAGGCCTCCCTCAAAGGGTTCGGTTCAGATCTCTCCTGCTTGAAGAATGGTGACCACAAGGAAAAATGGAGGGGCTTAAAGTCTCGGCCAGGGAGCTAGGGGACCCCTTGGGGGTTGGAGAAGAGGGAAACCCAGCTGTGTGCGTTTATAGGAGTATGTTAGAAAGCAAAGGTGAAGCATATTTAGTGCACTTCCGAGACAGCACTGGCAGAGGCAGCCTCAGGCCCATACTACCCATGCCCAGTTCAGCCAGACGCACTACACACTTCACCAGCAGTCGTACCGCAGGCCTGGTTCCAGCGGAGGACAGAGCTTAGCTGAACTCCCCACATCTTATTTCACATAGCTGTCGCCGGGGCAGCAGCCATCCTGCCCTGGGCTGTGATCTCCTCCCATCCTACAAACCAGACAAGGTTGGGCTTGTACAGTAACTGGATGGAAGGCGAATCGGAAGAACTTGCAGGAGATGGAAATCATTCTTCTAAGTCAGCCCTGAACCCAGTGCCCTGTGCTGGTGTTATTGGGCACTGGGCAGCTAGAGGGTGCTGCAATTTAGGTGGAGAGGAACACCAAATTCCACCTCAAGTCATTCCATTCTGCTGCCTAAGTTCCCGCCCCCGAGAAGCTATCAGTCACTTGCTGTCCCATTGCTGGTTGCATGGTCTTGCCCTATTAAACAGCGGCCATCTTCCACCCAGGAGATTCTGCAGTGCAGATGGGGAGGGAAATAATGCCTCTATACACAGTCCGAAAGAGCACGTTGGGATTCTTCGGGATGATGGCAGATCTCCCATTAGCTTCCATCATGCAGGATTGAGCCCTCAGATGACAAGGAGTTATAAAAGGTAAGCGATTTGCCTTTGTGATTGTACTGAAGGATTTCTGCTCTTCAGTGTACTGGAGACTGGGGCTCTTTGCTGCCACCAAATGATGATTTACCCAAAGCTTTGGAGAATATGAAACTGAAGAGCTGCAGCAGCAAAATCTTTATAGCTCACTAATGCATTCAGACCAAGGACTCCAGGCTATTTTTTCTGATCATTAGGTTTTAGCTCATCCTTTAGGATTATTTTATTCTTTTATAATTGGCAGATCCGAACCCCCCACAAGGTTTGGACAGTTCAGATGCATGTTCCACAGCGTTAGGCCTGATCCAAAATACCAAAGACAAACAGCACTAAAATCTGAGTTCGGATTATCTCAGCTTCAGCTCTAGTTTTCAATTAATACCTTGTTTTCTATTGGCCTCCTCCGATCCCTCATGCTCCCTGGGGTGAGCTCCCTGAGAGTGCAGGAGAGTTTTAGAGATTGCCAGAGTCCTCTCTAAAAAACTGTCAGTTCTGCACAAACTCTTATGTTGGGTCTCACTGGGGTGTATTTTATACAAACCTATTCTCCAACTCACTCTCCAGGATCAGCTTCAATCTGAAACCTGGAAAATATTCAATACACTACAGAAGGGTTTAGTCACTGCAGGTGTCCCCCTCATGGCTGGGCCTAGCTTTCCTTTCCAGCGCCCCCGGCCAACATTCACTCCATTCCTGCAGTGGTCTGCTTCGTCCCATGACCCAGCCCTCTGGCCAGGTCATGTTTTATTTCCACGCCTTCCAGGGTAACAGAAAGTCCAACAAAGACTAATGTCCTTGGGCCCTTGGCCCTAACTCTTGACCCCATGGGCCTTCCCCGGGGTTTTAAAATCATCCTTATCCCCTTTTGTCTGGGGGCTTCACCTCACCTTCCTAATGGCTGGTAGAGAAAGCCAGGGCCTCCCACTACCCTGGATTGCAGTCTAAGCCAGGCCAAGCAGGTATGATCTGCTCCATCAGACACCTTGGTGCTGCCTCCTGAGACTACTTCCAACTATTAGCCTTTCTTCAGGGCTTTTCCTCAGCTCATTCCCAGGCGCTCTGTAATGAGCAGTGCCTCCCCGGGCTTCTCCCTGGAAATCTGGGGTCTACCTTTGTGTCAGGGTCAAACACAGGAACTTTTTCCAGTCTTGTGTCTTCCAAGTGTCTTCTCTCCCTAGATTTCCTCCTCACCCTGCAGCAACCTTCCAGTTCTCCAGCAGTCTCTCCACCGCCAAGAGGCTGACTGCAGGGTTCTTCTCTCGCCCCACAGATCCCTTCTCCTCCAGACATCCTCTCTTTATAGCATCACTCACTGACGCCCAGCTCCTCCCCAGTCTATGTCATCCCCCAGACACGACCAGGTGCATTAATTGAGCTCTCCAGTTCCAGTGAACTCTTTCCGAGCCAGTATGAAGTCAATACCCCATCGCATAGACCTTTCTATAGACAAGTGTGTCTGGTAGACCCTTCTGTGACTCCTGAGTCCAAGTCAGGACTTAGGCAGAACCTGTGTAGTGACATCAGGTGGCACAGGCTGTGTTTTGTATTAGAGTTGGAGAGGGGTCCTGTCTGTGTCCAGTAACCTGAATATAAAATGTCCCTTATGTTCATTACAGCTGAGTCCCACCTTCTCTCTCCTCTGAGACACACCACGAAGTCCGTGACCTACTACAGTGGTGACATGAAGCCAAATGACTGAACAGGAAGCAAAAAAGGGCTCAGACTAAGCCCCCCAGATCCAAATGCTCCTGAGTTGAGTGGAAGTTTAATTTCACAGCAAGAAACTGTGTTAATTTCAATAACAAGGTTGCTCTAAGTATGGCTACTGAGCTGGAGAGAAGCACCTGGAAGTCCCTCATCTTTCAATCTGGAGGAGTTATTTTTCTGGGGACTCATCTTAACAAATTTACCCTCAGGAAAGGCACATCTGTGATTTGTGTCTGGAGCAGAAGAGCTCTGGATTCACCTGGTTTTTTTGTTGATAATGGAAGTAGAGATATTCCTAATGGATCAGAGAGGGAAACATTTCTCATGACCAATTGCAGATGGACTATCTGCCCCATCGGGCAACCCGGCTCCAGGCTCAAAAGCTCTCGTTGCCTCTGTTTGTGGTGCATCGGCACCCCAGCGAGCAAGCGCTCACGTCCATCAGTCAGCAAGGAAGCACTGTGTCCGCAAGTGCTAATTCAGCGTAGTGGAAGCAAACAGACGTCTTTTTGTGGAATGGGGGGATTGGCAGCCTAATGGAGGTGGCTGACAATAGAGGCCTTTTCACTAAGCAATTCTGTTCCTTTGAGAGAAGGTAGGAGAGCCTGTCCCCCAAGCTGGCATCAGAAATCTCTAGTAAGGCCCCACTCAGAGCCCTTGGAAAGAGGGGAAAGCGCAGCGGGGACTCTTCCTGCACAGCACCAAAACACTTCTTTTCCCTCCGCCCTGTAAGTAAATGTCTATCTCATCCCCATTTTCTAGTGATCTGGGCAGTTCCTGGTCCTTAGGGCTAGGGCCCACCCCTTTCAGATGGGAATGTCAGGAAGCCTACGAGCATGGATTTAGTGACGGTGGAAGGTGCCAGATAGATCACCTTGCAAAATGTGGTCCTCTGCTCATCAACCAAAAAAGCACATCTTCCCTGTCTCTCGCTCATGTGCTTCAACACAGACCTGAAGAAAAACCCTCTGGGGGGAAGAAGGGTGGTTCCTTCTCTATGCCCAATCAGTTCTTGGCCTCTTTGCTGAGAGTGCAAGGAAGAGTACCAATTAGACGCATTTTTTAATTTATGGGGACACCCATCCACTTGAATCTGGACTGAAACCACCGCATGAAATACAACACATTTAAGAGCCTAGCTACACCATCAATAGGATTATTCCCCTTTCCAATGAGTAAAATGAAGAATATATGAAGGAACAATAGAAACTCTCCAGCTAGGCAGTACTGTATATTCTCTGTTGCCTTCCTTATACCACGGGCCCGTCCAAAGCAGGTCCCTGGATGTCTACTTACAATATCAGGCTTCAATCCTGCAAAGTTTTACACCTAGGATTAACTTTACACATGGTGACTAGTTCCATTGAAGTCAATGAAGTGAGGATCTGCGGGTCCCAAACCCAGGTCTACAGGCCCCTGCTGCCTCCACACCACCATTAACAGTTCTACTAGTGACTGGAGAACTGGGAGCCCCAGGGCCTTACGCTCTGCTAAAGGTACGGACCACTGAACCTAGCTGGAGGAACCTGGTACACTATTTAAGCCAGAAAGAGACCCAGGAAGTTTTTCATGCAACTGAATGTTTTCCTGGCTGGCTGCTACAGGGAGCCTGCCTTCTTGCCTGAGTCCCGCCTCCTGACTCATCCCTGGTTCCTGCTTTCCTGGCCTGCTCTGGTTCTGCCCGTCCTGCCTTGTTCTTGATCCCTGTCCTTGGTCTCTGGCTCTGACTCCGGTTCTGACTTTTGGCTTAACTCCCAACTGTAGCTCCGACTCCAACCAGGGCGTGCACGGGAATTTAAATTTGACCACTTTTGGAGGAGCACATTAAACACACACGGATTATACACATTAAAACATCAACAGATGCACATAGGTCATATTCATAGAAATAAACAGCAGCACATGCACCATTTCCACAAAAATCCATGAGCTGTGGAGCCATCTGAATATTCACAAGGATTTGGCTGCGGTGGGGTCACAGAGCTCCTCCGGTTCCGGGACCCCAGAGAGCTCCTATGGCCCTGCGGCTATGTCATGGGCACAGAACACCTCTAACTCCGGGGCCAGAGGAGCTTGCTCTCCCTCCCTGTCGCAACCCCGGGGCCAGAGGAGTTCTGTTCCCCTGCTGATTATTGGGGGGGAGGCCTGTGCTTGCTTGCACCTCCTTGTGCACGCCCCGGTCTCTGACCACTAGGTCTGACCACCTGAGCCCCAGTCATGACAAACGAGGCTACTCACAGCACATAAAGCTAAGTGCTTGCACAGGCCTTTGTATGACTGAAGCCTTATATTGTTGTCATATTATGACTATATAAAATAAATGACACAAAAGCGAGGTATATATAATCCACTTTAAAAACCAGACAAATGTGGGCCCAGTCCTGCAACGCTGGTACACTCACATGACACAACTACATATGAGTAGTCTCACTGAAAACTATATGGCTACTCAAAAACACCACCTTACCCACATGCATAATAAGGGTTTGCAGGATCAGGTCCCTGGTACTGTAAGTGCACCTGATCCTGCCCCTCTGAAGTTATTGGGAGCTCTTCCATTAACTTCAGTGGGCATAGGTCAGATTTCATATGAATAAACATTAGGGCTGTTGATTAATTGCAGTTAACTCACGCAATTAACTCAAAAAAATGAATCGCGATTTAAAAAATCAATTGCGATTTAAAAAACTAGTCGCGATTCATCGCTGTTTTAATTGCACTGTTAAACGACAGAATCCCAATTGAAATGTATTAAATATTTTTGGATGTTTTTCTACATTTTCAAATATATTGATTTCAATTACAACACCGTATACAAAGCAGACAATGCTCCCTTTATATTATTATTTTCTATTACAAATATTTGCACTGTAAAAATGCAAACAAAAGAAATAGTATTTTTCGATTCACCTCATACAAGTACTGTAGTGCAATCTCTTTGTGATGCAAGTGCAACTTGATTTTTTTTGTTACATAACCGAACTCAAAAAAGAAAACAATGTAAAACTTTAGAGCCTACACGTCTACTCAGTCCTACTTCTTGTTCAGCCATTCCCTAAGACAAACAAGTTTGTTTACATTTGCAGGAGATAATGCTGCCCGCTTTTTGTTTACAATGGCACCAGAAAGTGAGAACAGGCGTTAACATGGCACTTTTGTATCCAGCATTGCAAGGTCTTTATGTGCCAGATATGCTAAACATTCGTATGCCCCTTCATGCTTCGGCCACCATTCCAGAGGACATGCTTCCATGCGGATGATGCTCATTAAAAAAATAATGCATTAATTAAATTTGTGACTGAACTCCTTGGGGGAGAATTGTATGTCTCTTGCTCTGTTTTACCCGCATCCTGCCATATATTTCATCTAAATCAGCTGATGAGAGAATCAATTTGCTGACTAAGTGGTTAAAGTTTTCTGCATTGGTTAAGGTGTTTCAAGCATCTGAAGATCTAGGAATCTGGACATACACTAACATGTTTTCTCCTGTTAAAAGTTAACATCCAGAAAGATGGAAAAATCTATGTGTGTGTTAATTCATTTGAAAGATGGATAATTTCAGTGCAGCTTCTTTCCAAAGACCAGTCCTCTAAACAAGGCATAAAATTCTTCTTGGCTAGCAGTGGGACAACAGCCAAAGCTTTGGAGCAAGGTTGAGAAACCAATGAGACTTAGTCTCCCTTTTGTGTTGTTTTTGAGATAAAGAGCAGCTTTGTCAATCAAAACTGTATGTGAGGGGTTTTGAAGTAGAAGAGTGGTCTTAACATGCCCCCCAAAGCAGTTAATATTTCTTGTTTGTGTGGGTTTTGAGAATGATTCTGTCAATCAACCTCTGTATTTGGATCTATTCACCATTTCTTCCCAGCTATTCAAAGACATCAAAACTCTCTTGAGGTGAAGGGGCAAAAGAGTTTGGTGGGGAGAGAAAAAAGTCTCTCTACAGAAACCCAAACCTCATGCTGAACTTTCTAAGCTGAGTGAACTTTGCAAGATCTCAGGCTTCATAATCCAATGTAAATCTCAGGGAAAATGTATACTATTCACCACTGGCAAAGATTTCTTGTTCCTTGTTCCTTATCCTTGTTCATTACTCAGATCTGTTTTCTGGCATAAAATTACTTCACAAAAGATTATTAGGACCCTGTCTGTTTAAATTGTGTTTAAAAAAACATTTGCTATAGTGTAAAAGGATTATAAATAAAAAGCAGACAAAATCAGTACCTCCAGTACAAACCTTGCTGTATTAGAGTGTGGGGGTGGTTTGAATTCAAATCCCCCATTATGACCCCAACCTCCAAATACTGCTTTGGTTCTTGTTCCTATTTTCTGGGTCATATTTCAAATCCTGTTAATAAAGCTGGTGCAAGAGGACTGAAAGTCGCATGAGACTTGCTCATGGTGGAAATCTCACTAAATCAGTGGTTCTTGATTTCTGCCATTTGGGGCTAAAAAAATCTCACGAGAAAAGCAAACCAGATTTCACTGTGTTGAATGTGAACTTGATTTGCCCTGACTTGGTCTCCAGTCCAGACCAATACACCAAACCTTACCCAATCCAGATCCACACTACTTTCTTAGTCCCACTCTAGTTGTGAGAGCAAGAATAAAAGTACCTGAATATTTCTATGCAGCAAAGATAGTCAAGCTGGGAGTGGGGAACAGCCTTATTCATTTCCCCTTGGCTTGCTGCAGGAATTTTTAATGGAATGTACTTTAATAATGCTGTTTGGTGCATCCTAGAGCCAAGCGTGATCTATTTCTGCAATCTCCTTGGTACACACAGACCTTTAGAAATGTAAGGTGATGTAGGCCTCTGAAATGCCCATTTATTTTAAACTCAGTGTTCATGTAATTAACAAGAGGGCTGTTTCTCTTGCTAGGGATTAAGGCATCTGAGATGTTCTTTCTTGGCTAGTAGTTATATGGGAACATTTTTCACATGCTGTGCTGTAGCTCATCCATTCCTTTAGCTCAAAAGCATAGGTCACTGACAGGGTCTTTGTGCCAGAAACACGAGACAAACCCCGAGGTTTACCTCCCAGCAGGGTTGTAGGAAGCAATAAAAGTTTAATAATAATAGGGATAGCCTGGGAGAGAGCATGGGAAATAATCTTGAATACTAGCAAGAGCTTTAGCCCATATTAAGGACCTGATCCAACTCCTGTTGAAGCTGATAGGTGTCTTGCCCTGGACTTTAATGGAAATTAGGTTGGGCCCTTAGCCATTAGGCTCCTGTGCCTATGCTGCTTCTAACACTTTCGCTTAAGAAGCCTCTCTGTGTCCTCACTTGAGTGAGCTCATAGTGCATTTAGCGACACATAATGAGAATCGTTCTATCAGCCCTGACAGACCCAAACCCAAAAGGACATTCTGGACCTCAGCTGGCTGGCTGACAGACTCTTCCAAGTCTTCGCCTTTGATCTGGCTCCAAATTCTGTAACATTTGGATCAAAGGACTCACAGAGTCAGCATTCTCCCATTAGGTCAGTTCCAGGAGTCGATCAGTCTTTCCCACTCTGACATCCAGATGGCTTCTGAGTGAAATTAAATGGTCTCAAGCACCATGAGGCAAAGATTCTTTGGTAAGCCTGGCATTTTATTTTTAAACTCCCATGACTCTCTACAAAAGATTATTTTAAAACTGTTTGTTAACCTTTCTGTAGGTCTTGATTTGCTAAAGAGAAGGAATCACTTCTCCTATTAAAGGAGCTGAAGTTGGCACATTCAAGAAGCTGCAAATCCTTCACCTTGGCAGGGGGTTAGACTAGATGATCCTTGTGGTCCCTTTTAACCCTATGGTTCTATGATTCTAAGGCTACGTCTACACTACCCTCCCTATTCGGCGGGTAGCTATCGATGTTCTGAGATCGATTTATCGCGTCTCGTCTAGATGCGATAAATCGATCCCAGAGCCGCTCCCCCTCGACACCGGAACTCCAGCTCCACAAGTGGAGGAAGCGCTGTCGACGGGGGAGCCTGCCTGCTGCCGTGTGGACCGGGGTAAGTACTTTTAAAAATCGATCTAAGATATTCGACTTCAGCTACGTTATTCACGTAGCTGAAGTTACGTATCTTAGATCGATCCCCCCCCCCAGTGTAGACCAGCCCTAAGATGGACTATACTGTCCTTTGCATGTTAGAGCTAGTGATACCAGGACATTGACTATACTTTTACTCTCTAAACGTTTGTGCGTTCTCATTCTTCTACCATTTGTTTGGGTTTATTTTATTTATTTTTATGCCCAACCACAGAATAACTGTCCTCCATGTTATTAGACATGGTACGTTAAAAAAAATTTCTCTATCTTTCAGTACGCAACAGTGAGTGAGTCACTGATTCCTAGATTGACTTTAAGCCGGAGAAGGGACTGTCTAGTTTGACGTCCTGCATAGAATAGGCCGCGATGGTTACACAGTAATATATTTTGGTGCTGTGTGTAACACAGCAAATCTTCAGAAATGGAGTCTTCTTGTGTGAGGAAGCAGAAGGATAGAACAGTAAAAACAACAAGTGGAGAACAATAATTCAATATTTATTAGGGCTGTCATGCAATTAAAAAAATTAATTGCAATTAATCATGCAATTAAAATTAATCACGATTAATCATGCAATTTATCGCTCCATTAAACAATAATAGAATACCATTTATTTTAATATTTGTGGATGTTTTTTACATTTTCAAATATATTATTTTAATTACAGCACAGAATACAAAATATACGGTGCTCACTTTATATTTATTTTTTATTACAAATATTTTCACTGTAAAAAAACAAAAATAGTATTTTTCAATTCCCCCATTACAAATACTGTAGTACGATCTCTTTATCGTGAAAGTTGAACTTACAAATGTAGAATTATGTACAAAAAAATAACTGCATTCAAAAATACAACAATATAAAACTTTAGAGCCTACAAGTCCACTCAGTCCTACTTCTTGTTCAGCCAATCACTCAGACAAACAAGTTTGTTTACATTCGCAGGAGATAATGCTGCTCACTTCTTGTTTACAATGTCACCTGAGAACAGGCGTTCACATAGCACTGTTGTAGCCAGCGTCCCATGATATTTACATGCCAGATGCGCTAAATGTCTCTTCATGCTTCAACCACCATTCCAGAGAACATCCGTCCATGCCGATGACGGGTTCTGCTCGATAATTCAAAACAGTGCGGACAAACGCATGTTCATTTTCATCACCTGAGTCAGATGCCACGAGTAGAAGATTAATTTTCTTTTTTGGTGGTTCGGGTTCTGTAGTTTCTGCATCAGAGGGCTGTTCTTTTAAGACTTCTGAAAGAATGCTCCACACCTCATCCCTCTCAAATTCTGGAAGGCACTTCAGATTCTTAAACCTTGGGTCTGAGTGCTGTAGCTATCTTTAGAAATCTCACATTGGTATTTTCTTTGTGTTTTGTCAAATCTGCAGTGAAAGTGTTCTTAAAACAAACAACATGGGCTGGGTCATCATCCGAGACTGCTATAACATGAAATATATGGCAGGATGCGGGTAAAACAGAGCAAGAGACATACAATTCTCCCCCAAGGAGTTCAGTCACAAATTTAATTAACGCATTATTTTTTTAACAAGTGTCATCAGCATGGAAGCATGTCCTCTGGAATGGTGGCCGAAGCATGAAGGTGCATACGAATGTTTAGCATATCTGGCACATAAATACCTTGCAATGCTGGATACAAAAGTGCCATGTGAACGCCTGTTCTCACTTTCAGGTAACATTGTAAATAAGAAACAGGCAGCATTATCTCCCGTAAATGTAAATAAACTTGTTTGTCATAGCAGTTGGCTGAACGAGAAGTAGGACTGAGTGGACTTGTAGGCTCTAAAGTTTTGCACTGTTTTGTTTTTGAGTGCAGTTATGTAACAAAAAAAATCTACATTTGTAGGTTGCACTTTCATGATAAAGAGAATGCACTACCGTACTTGTATGAGGTGAATTGAAAAATACTATTGCCTTTATCATGTTTACAGTGCAAGCATTTGTAATCAAAAATAATATAAAGTGAACATTGTACACTTTGTATTCTGTGTTGTAAATGTATTTGAAAATGTAGAAAAACATACAAAAATATTTAATAAATTTCAATTGGTATTCTATTGTTTAACAGTGCAATTAAAACTGCAATTCATCGCAATTAATTTTTTGAGTTAATCGGGTGAGTTAACTGCGATTAATCGACAGCCCTAATTAAAAGATACCCAACAGCCGTCTACAAATTAAAGGGCTGCAGATGAATGTCCACTAACTGACTGAGTTAGTTTCAAAGGCCCAGATCTTCACAAATATTTAGGCTCTTAACTTCCATTGATCTCAGTGGAAGTTAGAGCCTAAATAGCTTTGAGGATCTAGGCCAAGGTGTTTAATTCAAGTATTTTCCAGTGTCTGTAGGACATGTGGAGGGGCTTGGGGGATGGGGCCTTAGCCCCAATGTTTTCTCTTAAAAGATTTGGATCTGATCCTGAATTCCTTGCACATCGAAAATTCCCATTGTCTTTGGGCCAATGCTTGGCACACACCGAGAACTGCCTTTCAATGGTGTGCAGTACTGAGACAGAGAGCTTGTATTTATGCTTCTGAACCATTCTTAAACTCACCAATCTACCTTCCCCTCCGTCACAGTTTCAAAGGCTCTCTTAGGTGAGATCACCAACTGAGTGATACTTACAGGACCAAAACAATTATGAGTTACTGATGACTACAAATATAACATGTCTTATGTCATCCATAATCGTTTAACTAGTAATGGATTGGGTAATGAGAGAGACCATAGAAATGATAGAATAACCAAGGGGCGTACAATAGGCTTTCACACAGAAGTTAGAGGATGTTGACTTTGCAGATATCAACTTACTATCCTATACCCACATAGATATGCAAGCCAAAACAAATGATTTCCAGGCCTATGTACAATTAGTAGGGTTGAATATCAACACCGAGAAAACACAAACCATGAGAATCAACACACAACAGGAAACGCCAACAACACTTTCTGGGACTGACACAGAAGGGGTCCAATGTTTCACTTATCTTGGCAGCATTGTAAGTACAACAGGTGGAACAAAGATCTGAAAACCAGTCATAGAGTCACAGAGCTTAAGGGCACAAGGGACCATCAGATCATCTAGTCTGTCTTTTTGCATATCACAGATCACCAACACCCCCACGCTAAACCCAACAACCAAAATAAGACCAAGGTATTACAGCCCACAGGAGACAAGACTATTATGTGTCACAGGCAGAGAATAGGAAAGACCAAGGTGTACCAGTGCCAGAAGCCTCCAAAATGGCAGGAAATGATTAAGTGAGACATACCCAGATAATCCTGGCAAGTGACCCACACCCACATACTGCAGAGGAAAGTGAAAAGCCCCCAAGGTCACTTGCAATCTGACCTGGAGGAAAAATTCTTTCCTGACCACCCCACCTATGGCGATCAGTTAGACGCTCAATATGTGAGCAGGAACCAGCCAGCCAAGCACCTGACAGAGATAATGCTTGGTGCTACCTCAGAGTCCTGGCCCTCCCCATCCAAAGTCCCATCTCCAGCCATGGCCATCCCTGATGCTTCAGGAGAAGGAGATGTTAAAAAAAGAAAAACAGAATACACTGGGGGTGGGGAAGCCCCTTCCTGACCCCTGGAAATGGCCAGCTAAAACCCTGAAGCATGAACCTTTAGGAACATAAGACATAAACTGGGAGTGAGCCTTTGTAACTCTAAAGCCAAATCAGGAGAAACAGAAATCTTGCCCTCTAAACTAAACGTTGAATATTTAACACCATTGCAAAGCCAGTCTTACTATATGGCACTGACACTTGGAGACTTATTAAGATCTTACTATCTAAACTCCAGGTTTTCATAAACAGCTGCCTTAGACAAATCCACAATATCAGATGGCCAGAAAAACATCACAAAGAAAGAACTCTGCAGGAGGGCGAAAGAGAAACCAATAGGACAGGAAATTATAGAACGAAATTGGAGATGGCTAGGACACACATGGAAGAAAGACCCAATACCATAACAAGGCAGGCATTGGACTGAAACCCCTCCCGGGCAAGAGGCAACAAGGTAGATCAAGGATCGCATGGAAATGCACAACAGAAGCAGCATCGAAAGCTATCAAAATGACCTGCTAAGACTGCAGCAGGAAACCGGCAAAAAATAGACTGCATGGAATAAAGAGGCATGAGAAATAGAGACAAGTATCACATGTGAGTGGACTTGCCAACTATCAAATATTCCATGACCTCTTAATTGTGTTACATGGAGATAACAGGATACATACTAATAGATGGTAAAATCATGCTGCAAACTTTCAGAGACTTCAGGTGACGTGGTCACTGAAGTCCAGATTCTCATTTACACTTTGCAACACTCTGGCAATGTCCAGGGACCTCAATGTGGGTGTAAATGTACCTTACTTGCCAGAGCAGTGTAAAAAGGCCACAGTGTAAATGAGAATCAGGCTTTAATTCTGAATTACCATTAATTTAAGTTCTTAACCTGCTTCCATGTCCAATTTGCTGTAGTTTTTACAGATCAGCAATACTACCGTTAGACTAAATTCTGCTCATCTTGTCACTGTACTTACATGAGTGGTCCCATTCATTTCAATGAGACTTCTTCTGTGAGGAAGTTAGGCGGTCAAGATTTGACCTATACAATGTTTTCCTTTATTATTCCCAACAGTTCCTAAAAGCTCTACAGTATAATCTTGATCGGTCAAAGAATAAAGGATTGTGTATTATCTAGGTCAAAAAGCTTTCTAGGTAACTAACATAGACTCATAGACTCATAGACTTTAAGGTCAGAAGGGACCATTATGATCATCTAGTCTGACCTCCTGCACAATGCAGGCCACAGAATCTCACCCACCCACTCCTGGAATAATCCTCTCACCTATGTCTCAGCTATTGAAGTCCTCAAATCATGGCTTAAAGACTTCAAGATGCAGAGAATCCTCCGGTAAGTGACCCGTGCCCCATGCTGCAGAGGAAGGCAAAAAACCTCCAGGGCCTCTGCCAATCTACCCTGGAGGAAAATTCCTTCCCGACCCCAAATATGGCGATCAGCTGAACCCCGAGCATGTGGGCAAGACTCACCAGCCAGACACCCAGGAAAAAGTTCTCTGTAGTAACTTCTAACATCCCATCATTGACCATTGGTCCTATTTACCACTGATGGCAATTAATTGATCTTTGACTAAGATCATGTTATCCCATCAAACCATCCCCTCCATAAACGTATCTAGCTTAATCTTGAAGCCAGTTAGGTCTTTTGCCCCCACTGCTTCCCTTGGAAGGCTGTTCCAGAACTTCACTCCTCTGATGGTTAGAAACCTTCGTCTAATTTCAAGTCTAAACTTCCTGATGTGGAATTCCATGAATTCACTGTCTGCTATTCAGAGTGAATTATGAACACAGATACGTTACATCGCTCTAACGTATTCATCTATATAACCAGATTGGCTTTCAGCTGAAACTGGAAGCAAACAAAACCAAACCCAACCCTTGCTTTGCACAATTCCCAGAGAATAAAACTCATATGGAAGCTGGCAAGCTAGCATCTATGTCACTGATGCATGAACAGATGCACAAAAATTAGTGACAGCACAAGCGAGGCTGTAGCTACGAGTTAAAAAAACAAAATACAAATTTTTGCAGTGCTGTTTTAGGGAAGGAAGGCACAAGTCACACAGCTGCCAGTGGCCTTGTGCACACTCCAGGCGTGTTTGACATTCAGGGGGCTGGTTGCCGAGGAAACGAAATCCCACAGACTCATTAATGCTCCACAGCAAGAACCCTCTCTGTCTCATTTAAGAAAAGTTTTTGAACTTTGTATGTTGTGGGAAGATAGTTCAGGATTAAAAGCAAGACCCTGCTTTCACCACGGCAGCAAACACAGTCTCATGCACGAAGCTGAAAATTGGACACTGCAATATTAGTCCCTACTGTGCAAACAGTGAAATATAACGTACGGACTCCGTGATGCGATGTTTTGCTTTATGTGTCTGTCCCAGGTTGTCTCTATTTAACGTTGCTCTGCAGGAAAGGGGGGGAATGTTCATCTAAAGCTAAGAACCGGTTCAAGTTGGGAACGTTTATGTGAAAGTCCCAATCCCGCAATCCTTGCTCACGTGACTGAAAGGGAAATGAATTGATGGGCACTCATTGATTTCAATGGAGCTACTCATCTGAGTAAGGATTACTCATGTGAGTGAGGGCTGCAGGATCATGCCTAAATGGAATAGATCCAGAGTACCAGAGTTTTCTTTTAGCTGCCATTGGTTTTGATCCTCTGAGTTTCTAGAGCCCACAAGTCCCATCCTATATAAAGAAATTAGATTAAATAATTATTCATATGCATACAAACTCAAACACACCCCCGAAAGGTCCATTCCATACATTATGTATATACACGTATACATGTATTGCCAATAGCCTAGCAGAGATTTGAGAACCACTAAGGGTACATTTTTCTAAAGCATTTAAGTCCCATTTTCAAAAGTGACTTTGGCACTTGAGAGTCTCTCTCACTGAGAGCAAATAGGACTTGGGCCCTCAGGGACAAATTTTTAAAGGAATTTAGGCACATAAAGATTCAGATAGGTGCCTAGGGGGATTTTTACTTTTGAAAATCTCATGAGGCACCCATCTAAATCATTAGGTGCCTAAATACTTTAGAAAACTGGCCCTTATGAGCCAAGCCCTATTGACTTCCAGTGGGATTTAGGCTTCTAAGTGCTCAAGTCCCTTTTGAAAATGGAACCTAAGTGCTTTTGAAAATGTTACCCTAAATATATTTGCTATCTATGCTATCAGTTACCAGTAGGCTAATATTGCATTCCTGAATAATAGTAATTTAATTCCAGAAGTACCACATTTCATAGGTATTTAGTAAATAGGAGAATGCTGGGGTGGATTTTTAAAAATTGCTATGTATATGTATACTTCCTCTGTGTGTGTGTGTGTGTGAATAGTCACACACATGTATGCATACGTATATTTATATACACATACATACCCAGAACTATTTACTACACTTTTCTATTGTTTCCCTTCAGTTCTGATTAGCTGAAACGATATCATGTGATCTAAAATGCTTCCTCGCTCGTCAATTCACAAAAGCAGGTAACGGCTCACTGAACATGCTCAGATGCACCATGATTTCATGGTACAAGATGGCTGGTGCAGCACACAAAAGGAAGATTCACCCGCTTGCATTTAAAAAGAAACTATGATGAAATGAATAGAGGCTGTTTCTGAAAGCAATAGTTCCTGTCTTTTAGGACAGGAAAGTTACTTTGATAGCATAACAATGCCCTTAGACTTCAGGCATTACAATCAACAAAAGGATGTCTTGGGCACCTAGGGATTTCAATAGGAGCTAGAGGTGCTTAGCACTTGCCAGGATCAGTCCAAACCCTGGAACAATTCCGCCACGTAGGAGGCAATATTTTACAACTATTGCCCTGGAAACCAGGCATTTCTGCTAACTTGTTTGCATCCTGATTTAAAACAAACAAAAGTACCTTGGAGATGATTAATGGTTCCCCATGCTCCAGTCCGCCTTTCAACGTGAATCCCCATGGCGCTCCTCCTTGAAGCAACACCTCCAGATAAATGTATCTTTCTTTATAGGGTATGCTGGATTCCGAAGAGGCTATGCCAGCGGCAGTATTGTCTAGCATCCTCATCTTTATCATCACATTCTCATTCAGCCGCACATCCCACTGAAGCAATCACGGAAGAACGAGTTGAACTCCCCCCAAGTCCACTACGAGTCATCCTTAAGCATGTGAAACCCTGGGCTGTTTGGGGAGAGGCTTCTGACACAGCAAGTTTCTCTTCCGAGTTGAAGTCCAGGGTCCTGTGTTGAAAAGTCTTCACGCCAGCATTTCAGCATGTTGCTTTTTCCTTCAGCACTCACTGAGTCCTTGCCGGCATTTCAGTCTTGTGTCTTTCCCATCCTAAGTATTCCTTGGCAGGATACCTTTCTGAAAATTATTCTTCCTGCCCTTACTATTTCAAACCTGTGTGTTTTACGTAAATCGGACAAAAGAAAAAACGATGTAGGTTTATAACCACTGGCCAGTAAATTGCCAAAATCCGAACGAATGCTTCATTTGTGATTGATTATCAGTCTTTTCTTCCTTTCTGTATGTGATTTACCATTATAATGGCCTTTTTGCCTCAGTCCATTGCACTAAAAGAATGAAAGCGTCTTCTCCCTCTCGCTCGCTCTCTCCTGCTCACTTCACAATTTTCTGACTTGTCAAAAAGAGAAAAACCGAGCGGGGAGAAAGCCCAGACCAAAAAAACAATTTCCGTGTGGTTTTAAACTTGAAATAACTTCCCACGTCTTGAATTAAAAAGAACTAGAGTTTACAGGGCAAACAGGAAACGCAGGTGAAATTAATCCCTTGAAAAAATGTTAAGATGATAGCTGAGTTCTTTTCACTTTCTGTGCTTTCCCAGATCATCTGCCAGAGTTGCAGCAGCTACTGCTGCTCAGAGGGAGAGTGGGGAAGTGAGAATAAACTGGATTAAGGCAAGGGGAGGCAATGCTGCCCATTTCGGCACAGCAAGCCTGGAGCTATGGAATGCAGGGTGCAGGACCTGCTGCTCCCATTTTGCATTTGTATAATTTTTGGTGCTGCCCAGAACGGGTCCAAGTCCCGCCTCCCCCCACACCTGCCTTGTGAGCCAATATATATATTTTTAAATAATGTAAAAATGGACTGGAAACAGTAAGCGTTTAACAGTTTCCCTATGGCTTGTCATGCAGGAGGGGGAGAGTCTGACCCAGAGTGATTTTACATATTAGTAACTTCTCTGTGACAAGACCTCAGCTGTGAATTCTCTGGGAGCTAGTGACTGGATATTACATCATCAAAATGCACAGCCCACCAACCTGAAAATGGTTCCGGACGATCAGGACCAAATTCTCACTTAGTTCCACCAGTTGCAAATCCTGTGTAACCTCATTGAAGTCATGGCGAGAGCTACTGTTAAACAGGTAGAAAAGTGAGATAAGATAAAATAGTTACCTGCAGTTGGTTTGTTGCTTTGGAGCAGCCAGAATCACATCAACATTTGGATCTTGCTCCCTTGTGAATGCAGCTGTGTATAATTTTAGCTGTAAAATTTCACTCTAAAAGAATGACAATTCTTGGGATATTAGAGAGACAAGGTGGGTGAGGTAATAGCTTTTACTGGACCAACGTCTGTTGGTGAGAGAAACGCGCTCAGGAAGAAGAGCTCTGTGTGAGCTCAAAAGCTGTTCTCTCTCACCCCCGGAAAGTATTACCTCACCCACCTTGTCTCTCTAATATCCAGGGACCAACACGGCTACAACAACACTGCATACAATTCTTGGGCTATGCAGAAATACCTAGCAACCCAGAGATATGATTTCCACAACAATGTGTAGGTGAGGGCAAACGTGCTATAAACAGCGAGTTATCTCCACTTTCTATATAATCCTGGTCAAAGAAAGATAAAATGTTACTTTACACATTGAAAATGATCATTGCAGTTAAAATGAATGGGCCAGATCTCCAGCGGGTGTAAATCTGGAATAGCTGTATTGAAGTCAGTGGAGTGATAAGGATTTACACCCTCTGAGGATCTGGCTCACAATTTCCACATGACTTAGTCTTTTTAAAGTTTGCAAAACCACAGTGCCAGGGAACACATCAGGCCCATGCTCCATGACAATGTCAATCTGAATTCTGTTGCTTGATGCAGGACGGCAGAAAATGTTTATGCTAATCACTAGACTATTGTCTAGTACAAATCCTTCTAAAAAGGAACATTCACCCCTAATTACAATAAAAACAGTATTTTCAGTTCAGTTACAGAAAGAGAATCCAAAGTCTCAAATAGTAACCAGTTTTGTTAGCTTACCTATGCTTGTATCCTCAAATAGCCGGAGTACCTTGGCACTACCTGTCCCTCCAAGCAGGAAACTTCTTTAAGAGCAAGAGGTTCCAATAGCCAAATCGCCTGCCTAAATGGAGTCAGGGTGTTCTTGGTCATGCTGTGAAACAAAAGACCTAGTTCCAGTAATTGTGTTGATAAAAGTAAAATAATGAACTTGATTTAATTTTTTTGCAGGGTTTGAGAGGTGTAGAAAATAGTTTTGGGTACAGTAGTGTCAAAGTTCAGTTTCATAAGCCTAATGCAATGGAAACTTCCACTGATTTCAGTGTTCAGACTGAATGATCAACCCCCAAATCTCTAATCAGTCAGACCACTGCCTCCTGTATATGAATTGCTGTTGGTTGCTGTAACTCAGTGTCTAAATCCATGACTAACATTCCAAGTTTCTTTCCCAAACAATCAGTGTAACTAACATCCTAATATTCTCTGTATTGATTTGACTAGACACATTTGTTTCAGCAAAGCCATTGCGCCACCTACAGGTAGTCTATAGCTAATGCAGTCTTTTGACAGCTCACAGCTCATTCCAGATCTTATCCATTCACAATGGTCATAACTGGCTTACATAGCACAAGGTTTATTTATCTTGTATTTTATTTATTTTTATTTCAAAAAGAAACAAGGTCTGCACAAAGACTCTAGAACAATTGTATTGCCCCTAAAAGCAATATCACATCCATAAATATAAAAGGACATACAGACTGGAAGAGAAAATAGCATAAAATGTTAGGTCCTCACTGCAGAAATCAATGGGAGGTGCACCATTATGATATAATTAACTCTGTGAGGGCTCTGTGAAATTCTGGCTGACTTTAGGGTTTGCCCCATGAGCAAAACTCTGTGCAGCACTAAGGAAATGTAGTAAACCAGCTGGAAGCAGTTGAGATGGAGAGTTTCGTGTTTTCAACTTTCAATAAAACCAGGAGGACCTTATGAGAGAGAGGTGCTGCCGGTAAGAGGCGTCATTTCAGAAAAATGTGGTGGTGGGGGGAGTTGTGTCATCATAGAGAATATTATATGTGATTTTATTATATCCTGCAAAGTTGTGGGGAGGGGGACAGAGATGGAAGTTGAGCATATAAACCTATGAAAAGTGTGTGTGTGTGTGGGTGGAGGGAGAGACAGGGACAAACCTGGCAACTGCCCTCCTTGTCCCATAGCAAATGATGCACCTGCTGCTAGTCAAGCCCTGGTGGTTTATGGAAGTTGCTGCAGACCAGTTGTCAAGTTCTGGACACGGACATAAGTAGGCTTGGAAAGATTAGACTTTAATCATCGGTAAATATCAGTAAACGTTGATTTCACCATACACACACAAACCAATGAAAAACTATTTTCATCGATAATCAAAATTTACAAAGAGGCAAAGTAAGAAAAATGCTGCTTGAGAACTTTAGAGTTTGATTTAAGGATATTTACGCTGTATATTTTGACATATGATATTGATAATTTGTGGTTTAATGGTTATAAAGCTTTAACATTTTGAATCTCAACATCTACGGTCATTAAGTGATTATTGTCTGACCTCCGCCATAATTTCCTGCAACTATGAACAATATCAGCAATACCAGCTGCTTTAGAAGAATTCTGCCGTATTTAAGTTCTTATACCGCCCTCCTCACCGTAGATCTGAATGCCTTCCATTTGTGCAATAAACAACGTGACTAACATTTGTCATTTGTGGCTCGTTCTGCCCCTCATAGGAGAATTGTGTGGGCCGTGTGCTATTTTATTTTGCGAGGGTGGCTTTTGTTTTCTCGATGTACATATTACTCTGTGTTTATGTTAGAGAAGGCAACGCTGAAGAAGTGCACTTTAAGCCTAGGGCACTAAACTTCCTTGGACCAGCCCTGGTTAGGTCCCTCTGAAGCTCTTCACAATCTTTTTTGGTCTCGACAAACCTAAATAATTTTAGGTCCTCTGCAAATTTTGTCACGTTACTGCTTCAAGTTCAGGGGAGATATCTCGCAACATCCTCTGTTGATTAAAGTCTGATGCAAAAAAATCCTTTAGCTTCTTAGCAATGCCTTTCTCTTTCTTAATTGCTTTCTTTAACCCCTAGTGATCAAGCAGACCCACAGGCTTCCTGCTTCTGGTATACTTCACAAATGATTCTATATTTGTGTTAGCTATTTACTTCTCAAATGCCATTTTAGCCCTCCTCATTCCCTTCTTATATTTCCTGCAGAAATTGTGCTCCTTTTTATGGGCTTCACTATGGTTGCATTGCCATTCTCTGAAGGATTTCTGTTTGGCTCAAACAACTTTATGGATCTTGCCACTTATCCATACTGGTTTCCTTATAGATCTTTTGCTTCCCTTTTTGTGCAGAGGTATTCATGCCTTCAGAAACCATTATTGGTTTGCTAAGTAACAAAGAGACACCAATGTGCCAGTAGCATAATTGGGACTAACTCCCAGGTTTCCTGACTACCAGTCCCCGATCTAACCCCTAGACCAGTGATTCTCAATCTTTTTGCATACTGTGACCCTATGTTGCAACAGAAAAAAAGTTTGAGAACCCTCCTCTTAGCTAGCGATGAACAAAAGGAAGGTTGTTGTGACCGCCTGACACTTGCTGCAACCTACCTAACGGTCATGACCCCAGCCCAGGATCTAAACCAGGGGTTCAAAAACAAAATTTCTGTATCCACCTTCAGAGAATCATGTCCCAGGCAATTCCTCCCTCTTTATCCCCTCCCCTTTCCTATCCTGCCTGGCCCTGTGCCCAAGCACCCTGCTCAGCTCCCCCCAACCCCTTTGCTCTCACTCTCCCAGCTTACTTCCCCACCTGCAGCCCCAGCCAACCCTTCTCTCCCCACAGCCGGGCAATTCTCCCTACCAGGCTACGGCTTCAGCCACTTCCTCCACGCTGCCTCTGCTGCCCAGACCCTGCTCCCGTGCCATTGCCTGATGCTACTGGCCTAGCATCCAGGGCAAGTGCAGGGCAGGCATCGCAGGAGCAGGCTGGCTCTCCAACCCCTTTCCCTGGGGCCTTCCCTTGTGCAACAGCTGCTGCCTGCAGAGGTGCTGCCTCTGCCGGCTCCTTCTCCTCGGAAAGTAGCAAGGATGCAGGAGGGTTCTGCTTCACATCAGGTTCTTGCACTCCCGATAACCTCTTTGCGCCCTCCAAAGGGACATGCCCCACAGTTTGAAATCCTATATGCTAAACCAGGCTGCAGTTTTAGAATGCAAAAAATAAGCCCACATTTGCAAGACATTAATCCTTTTTTTATTATTTGAATTGCAGTAGCACCTAGGAGCCCCAGGCATGGACGTTGTGCGAGGCACTGTACAAAAACAGAACAAAAAGATGATCCTTGGTCTTGTCTGCAGCTGTCCAGTGTCGGAAGATATGCAACAAACCCACTGACTCATTAGGACACTGACACCTCCCTCTGAATCTGAATCCTTCCTGCACTGTTAGATGTCACTTAGGGCATAAATGAGGCCATCCTTGTCTATCCTGGGCTGCTCTTTGCATGTCCTCTCTGTGGTTAAGTCCCAGAAGCGTCCCCTTTCCACTGTTCAAAAGGACAGATTATTTCAATTGGCCCCTTTTGCATGTTCCTCCGGCTGCCCAAGGACACGCCTGCCACGGCAGATACTCTGGCTTCGTTCTTAACACATCCCAAATATTTTACATCTTCCTCTCTGGATAATTTAGAGATAAGGAGTTTTGAACTCTCTGACGAATCTCAGCATTTGTTATAAATTAATTCCATTGAATACCTAGTACTTTCCTAGGGCTTTTGCTTTCAAAGACACTGAGACGTCTGTCTGATTTCCAGCTTGCACATCCATATGTTAAAGGGTAAATAACATTTGAGTTGTGGATTCATAGTTTGGCCTTTAAGTTGTAGATTTTTGATTACCCACTCTTATTTAAGCTGGTGAGGGCAGCTGCCTCACTGCCAATTTGTGATGCTATTTCCTTTTGCATATCCCATTGGCTTGCATGTTATTGCTCAGGTATGTAAGCTGACTCATTTCTTGTACTCCTTTGCCTTCGGATATAACGTGTGAATTAGGGGTTGCTGGGGCGCTGTTTGGATTTGTTTTCTCATAACTGAATATTTACCGTCTTTTTGCGATGCTGGACAGTTTTGTGGTCTTTGCTTGTGTGTTGATTGAGCTGTCGCTTAAAAGAGCTATGCCATCAGCAAAATCTAGATGTGCCCGTGTATTGTTGTCGAGCCATGTGATGCTGTGTTGTGTCCAGCGACGTGGTCTAATTCTGCTCCTGTGAAGTGTTATCAAGGGAGCAGGATTGGATCCCAAGTCCCCAAATCCATATGGAAACATATCATGGGCCAGATCCTCATTTGGTTTAATCAGTATAGCTCCACTGCCCTCCATGAAGCTATGCCAGTTTGCACCCGCTGACGATCTGGCCCTGAGGGAAAAGACATGTTGATAGACCAACATTTAATATTTCCATCCAAGGTGCAGAGACTCAAAGGTGCTTCCTTGCCAGATTCGCTCCAAGAACAGGAGGCAAAGTTTTCAGTAAGAACATATCAAAAGTGCTATAGTGTCCTCAATACACGAATGATCAGTGAGAGTTTTGTGCGTTGTGGGGGTACCAGAAGAGTCAGGAAGTGGGGTACCCAGGGACGGGGTTTCCAGAAAATGCCAGGGGGCTGTTGCAAGATCCCCATGGGCATGAGGGTACCTGCACTGATATAGGGAAGAGGGGGGCAGGGGCATGCCATATGAGGCACAGAGCTGCAGCCCTAATGGGGAGCAGGTATTGAATTTCTTCCTGCAGCAGCAGCTGGGATCCTTTGAATGAAACTTTGCAGAGAAACCAAACACCACATACGGCTTTCATTGGTTCCCACACACAGGACAAGTCCGAGAGGTGGGGTTTGTTTCCTAGGCTACCGAGCCAGCCAAAGGCTGGGGGTGTGGGTGAAAGGGGGGCGGGCAGGTGGCTTTCAACGGTTCCTGGAGTTTAAGAGGCCCAGGCCAGCTTTTAATGATCGGTGCCATGTGCAAACGAAAGAGCGGAGTCTGAGCTGACCCCCCGCTGCCCCATAAGGAGAAGCAAAATCACAACACATATGCTCAGGGCAGGGAGGTCCCATTGCCAGGGACAGCGGCCCCACTGCAGGAGGAGACAAAGACATCGCTCAGTTCAATAGTTCTTTATTGGCATGACGAGCTATACAAGTGCTACCAAAGAGTAAAAGAGACAGACCCCTCAGGTGCCTGTCAGAGGTAGGTACAACTTGTCCATGATGAAGCTTCATGCTGTGCCAGGATTGGTGCCACCTGAGATCATATTGTCATTAATGTCCAGGCCTGACCTAGTGTCAGGCTGTTATATAGGTTGATGTTGTGTCTCTCCTTTGTCTCAGGGTGACACACAATTATTCCTCCACACTTTGTGATGAAGAGCCCTTTATCATTCCTGATATCGTGAGGTAGTATCTTCACGCTGCCTCATGTCTTAACCACTGGAGTAGAAGGTGTCTCTCTGTCTAGACAGACAAATTTTGCCATTGTGTGTGTTTGTTTTTCCTGATGGGGTACTGATAGTACTACCACAATGTGGTGCAGTAAGCAGTGTGCTGGCTGGTGTTCTGGGGGTCTCTGTTTTCAACTGGAGAATTCCCTCACTTTCTTAATTGATGGCAGCTTGCATTTTTCTTTCGTTCTGATGTGCAGTCCTTTCATTCTGCTTATACGGGTGCTTGCTTAGTTGAGGATTCCATATAAGTCTTTTGTGGCAATGCTGCTGCTGAATTGTAGAGTTTCTTTAGAAACCTATTTCTCGGGTTTTTGTGACAGGAGTTTTCAGGACTCTCTAATATTTAAGTCTTGTCAATAAATATATTTCTTGAGTATCCTGTAGAGGTGCTGTGGTGTATTGCTGATTGCTGCTATTTGGTTTGATTTGTTTTGGTATAGGAGCAATCAGCTGATATAGACGATTGTGATTTGGCAATCAGTACATTTTTGTGACTGAACTCTAGGTATGCGATGGAATAATTGGTCACCATATTTCCAACCGCTGAACTAAAAGGACTGCCAGAATTGCTTTCCAATAGAGAACACATAATCCAAGTCATGTTATCAATACTGCCAACCTTAGGCATTCAAAAATAACTCAGACACCTCTAAAAGTATGAGATTGGCATAAAAATCATGCGGATTTTTTTTGGGGGGGGGAAAAAACATTAGTTGGATATTTTCAGGTGGCTTTTTGATTTTTGACCCTTTGGGGGAAGCCATCCACCCCCAATTTGTGTGTGATTGTTTTGTGTACAACCGTAAACACATACAAAAATGCAAACCTTCCCCCTGGCTGCTCCCAGGGTGATTCCAGTCGCCCACTCCTAATCCCTGGGGAGGGGGGCATGCCATTCTTTCCCTTTCCGCCTCCCTCCCCATCACTAACTTGCCTCCTTCCTTTTTCTCCTAGCCCCTCTCCTCTTTCTTCCCTACACCCCCCACCCCCATTTACTGCTGCTCTCAAAGGCTCCCTGTATGCTCCCCCACAGTGTGTAACAACAGCAACGGCACCATGGGGGATGGGGATTCCAGGAGACAGGCTTCCAGGGGCTGTGGGGCCATGGGGCGAGGAAACGAGGCCCACCAATACAGGCGGCATGGCCCCTACGGCGACCCTGGCAACGGGGCTGTACTTATATGAATGCCAGGCTCATTTCTGGCTTTGGGCCAGAGCTTCCAGCCCCCTGCTCTTGTCCCCCAGCAATCCGGCCTCCTCACCGAGTCTGGGGGTTTTCATGTGCTTTTCCCCTGGTCTCCCCTCCAGCAGGGGCTCTCTCCTCTGGCTGCCGGGCAGGTGAGGATGCAGCCGGCCGAAGGATTTCCCAGCCCTGCCACTGTGCAGGGCGTGAGGGTGTTTCAGCCGGCCTGGGCCGCAGGCAGCGAGCTGGCGTCTGCAGGAGCGAGGGGAGGATGGAGCCGGAGCGAGGGGCTTAGAGACCGGGTGACAGAGGGTGAGCGATGGGGGGAGCGGGGAGGGGTCCCGCAGAGAGCCGCGGGGCTGACACGGCCCAGTGGGGAGGTCAGGGAATGCTGCAGTACCTCCTCCCTGCCACCAGGGGCGCCTGCCCCTTGGGCTGCCAGGAGCCGCTCTGCCGCCCCGCTCCCTGCTCCCCCCTCGGGGATCCCAGCCACAGAGCGCGGGGAGGCGACGGCAGCGGGACGAGGTGCTGGGCAAGGTGGGGAGAGCGGCCCATCAACCAGCCCCCGGGCCCCTCCCCCGGCCCATCAACCAGCCCCCGGGCCCCTCCCCCGGCCCATCAACCAGCCCCCGGGCCCCCCCTGGCCCATCAACCAGCCCCCGGGCCCCTCCCCCGGCCCATCAACCAGCCCCCGGGCCCCTCCCCCGGCCCATCAACCAGCCCCCGGGCCCCCCCTGGCCCATCAACCAGCCCCCTGGCCCCCCCCCCGGCCCATCAACCAGCCCCCGAGCCCCCCCCCCCCGGCCCATCAACCAGCCCCCTGGCCCCCCCCCCGGCCCATCAACCAGCCCCCGGGCCCCTCCCCCGGCCCATCAACCAGCCCCCGGGCCCCTCCCCCGGCCCATCAACCAGCCCCCGGGCCCCTCCCCCGGCCCATCAACCAGCCCCCGGGCCCCTCCCCCGGCCCATCAACCAGCCCCCGGGCCCCCCCTGGCCCATCAACCAGCCCCCGGGCCCCTCCCCCGGCCCATCAACCAGCCCCCGGGCCCCTCCCCCGGCCCATCAACCAGCCCCCGGGCCCCTCCCCCGGCCCATCAACCAGCCCCCGGGCCCCCCCTGGCCCATCAACCAGCCCCCTGGCCCCCCCCCCGGCCCATCAACCAGCCCCCGAGCCCCCCCCCCGGCCCATCAACCAGCCCCCTGGCCCCCCCCCCGGCCCATCAACCAGCCCCCGGGCCCCTCCCCCGGCCCATCAACCAGCCCCCGGGCCCCTCCCCCGGCCCATCAACCAGCCCCCGGGCCCCCCCTGGCCCATCAACCAGCCCCGGGACCCTCCCCCGGCCCATCAACCAGCCCCCGAGCCCCCCCCCCCCCCGGCCCATCAACCAGCCCCGGGCCCCCCCCCCCGGCCCATCAACCAGCCCCCGGGCCCCCCCCCCCCCGGCCCATCAACCAGCCCCGGGCCCCTCCCCCGGCCCATCAACCAGCCCCCTGGCCCCCCCCGGCCCATCAACCAGCCCCGGGACCCTCCCCCCGGCCCATCAACCAGCCCCCGAGCCCCCCCCCCCCCGGCCCATCAACCAGCCCCCGGGCCCCCCCCCCCGGCCCATCAACCAGCCCCGGGCCCCCCCCCCAGCCCATCAACCAGCCCCCTGGGCCCCCCCCCGGCCCATCAACCAGCCCCCTGGGCCCCCCCCCCCCGGCCCATCAACCAGCCCCCTGGGCCCCCCCCCCCCCGGCCCATCAACCAGCCCCCTGGGCCCCCCCCCCCCCCGGCCCATCAACCAGCCCCCTGGGCCCCCCCCCCCCGGCCCATCAACCAGCCCCGGGCCCCTCCCCCGGCCCATCAACCAGCCCCCGGCCCATCAACCAGCCCCGGGCCCCCCCCCCCCCCGGCCCATCAACCAGCCCCGGGCCCCCCCCCCCCGGCCCATCAACCAGCTCCTGGGCCCCCCCCCCCGGCCCATCAACCAGCCCCCGGGCCCCCCCCCCCCGGCCCATCAACCAGCCCCGGGCCCCCCCCCCCCCGGCCCATCAACCAGCCCCCGGGCCCCCCCCCCCCGGCCCATCAACCAGCCCCGGGCCCCTCCCCCGGCCCATCAACCAGCCCCGGGACCCTCCCCCGGCCCATCAACCAGCCCCCGAGCCCCCCCCCCCCCGGCCCATCAACCAGCCCCGGGCCCCCCCCCCCCGGCCCATCAACCAACCCCCGGGCCCCCCCCCCCCCCGGCCCATCAACCAGCCCCCGGGCCCCCCCCCCCCGGCCCATCAACCAGCCCCGGGCCCCTCCCCCGGCCCATCAACCAGCCCCCGGGCCCCCCCCTGGCCCATCAACCAGCCCCGGGACCCTCCCCCGGCCCATCAACCAGCCCCCGGGCCCCCCCTGGCCCATCAACCAGCCCCGGGACCCTCCCCCGGCCCATCAACCAGCCCCGGGCCCCCCCCCCCCGGCCCATCAACCAGCCCCGGGCCCCCCCCCCCCCGGCCCATCAACCAGCCCCCGGGCCCCCCCCCCCCGGCCCATCAACCAGCCCCGGGCCCCCCCCCCCCGGCCCATCAACCAGCTCCTGGGCCCCCCCCCCCCGGCCCATCAACCAGCCCCTGGCCCCCCCCCGGCCCATCAACCAGCTCCCGGGCCCCCCCCCCCCCGGCCCATCAACCAGCCCCCGGGCCCCCCCCCCCCGGCCCATCAACCAGCCCCCGGCCCATCAACCAGCCCCGGGCCCCCCCCCCCCCCCCCCGGCCCATCAACCAGCCCCGGGCCCCCCCCCCCCCCGGCCCATCAACCAGCCCCGGGCCCCCGCCCCGGCCCATCAACCAGCCCCTGGGCCCCCCCCCGGCCCATCAACCAGCCCCTGCCCCCCGCCCCGGCCCATCAACCAACCCCTGCCCCCCCCCCCGGCCCATCAACCAGCCCCCGGGCCCCCCCCCCCCGGCCCATCAACCAGCCCCTGGGCCCCCCCCCCCGGCCCATCAACCAGCCCCTGGCCCCCCGGCCATCAACCAGCCCCGGCCCCCCCCCGGCCCCCCCCCCAGCCCATCAACCAGCCCCGGGCCCCCCCCCCCGGCCCATCAACCAGCCCCGGGCCCCCCCCCCCGGCCCATCAACCAGCTCCGGGCCCCCCCCCCCCCGGCCCATCAACCAGCCCAGGGCCCCCCCCCCCCCGGCCCATCAACCAGCCCCTGGCCCCCCCCCCGGCCCATCAACCAGCTCCTGGGCCCCCCCCCCGGCCCATCAACCAGCCCCTGGCCCCCCCCCGGCCCATCAACCAGCTCCTGGGCCCCCCCCCCAGCCCATCAACCAGCCCCGGGCCCCCCCCCCCCCCGGCCCATCAACCAGCCCCGGGCCCATCAAACCAGCCCCGGGCCCCCGCCCCGGCCCATCAACCAGCCCCTGGGCCCCCCCCCGGCCCATCAACCAGCCCCTGCCCCCCGCCCCGGCCCATCAACCAACCCCTGCCCCCCCCCCGGCCCATCAACCAGCCCCCGGGCCCCCCCCCCCGGCCCATCAACCAGCCCCTGGGCCCCA